>CM077647.1:34990109-36380109 GCA_039707465.1 Rhabdophis nuchalis
AGGGCCTCCAAAATGTCCCAGTTTGGAGTCCTTCTACTTCTCCACACGTAAAATCAGAGACGATGTCGGAGGCAGAGGGAAGGGAACGAAGCCATCCCGAAGCAGTTCCTCGCCCATCCCTCCTCCCGCATGCCCGCTGGGTTCCCTTCCACCTTTCCCGGCCGCCCCTCGCCCCAAGCAGCAGCTGGCCCGGCCACCTGGCGCGCGCCCACACCTTATCCAGGCAGTTGACTTTCTCGGTCGGGTAGACGACTTTGCCACAGCGGGCGCATTGAGGGTTCATGGTCAGCCTCCCCGCTAAGTGTCCTGGCGGAAAGGGCCGCCCAGGAGGTCAGGGGCATGCCTTGCCCGCCGCAAGCGAAGGTGACTTGCCGGGGGCAGCCTGCGGACTAAGTGGAAGGTCAGCGGCCGAGAACGCGCGGCTCTTCCAGCTGGTGGCGGCGGTGGCGGCTCGACAGCATGTGCGAGCGAGTGGGAGGGGAACTTCTGCCTGGAGCCGCCTGCGCCAGCCTCCGCCTCGTGCCTGCGCGCTCAGCTCCCCCGCAAAGTGAGTTCCGCACTGAAGGGTCGGGCGCCTCCCTTCTCCAGGCCTCCAAGCGAGGAGTCATGGAGCCTCGCCTGGCAGGTAAGTGGGTGCAAGCAAGAGAAGGTGTGCCTTTTTTTAAGATAAAGTTTTATTCTTGGGGGGGGGGGAACCGACACAAATACATTGTGAAAGGCAACAAAATGCAAAGTAAGCCATTCGCTCTTTATAAAAATATGGTCATTGTTCGCACTTCATGCTAGAAGCATGAAAAGTATTGGGATAACTGTTTGCAATAGACATAATCATCAGTCGATAGACATAAGCCCCAGAATAAGGTATTGTTTAGTATAGAAAGGTAAGGAAACAAATATGTAGTTGTGAAGGGACTGGATTGGCTCAGAGAAATCAGCTTTAAGAGCATGGAAGTTCATGCTGATTTTGGGCAAGTTCTTTCTCAGCTGAACCCAATACAGAGGGCAGTGGTGTGAGGAAAAATGGGAAGACTATAAAAGCCCCCTTGAACTGCTGAATGAAAGGTCGGTTACAAATCTAGCCAAAAACAACAGAGGCATCAGAATGAGCAAATCAGCATATAGTTCAAAATGATTGGGCAAATAAATCGTAAACTTTAAACTTACGTTCAATCTGCCGCAGAATTGGAAGAAGTAAAGGGCATTGATTAACCTACAAAAATTAAGGGTTTTTTTTCCCAAGTAACATGCAAATCTACATAAAGAATTATATTTACTGAATTCATGATAAACAACTATTATTTCCAATAACTCTGACATTCTATTCTGATTTGGGCTTTATGGGCTTTGTCCATCCCACTTCCTGTTTAGGCATCCCTCTAGCTCCTGTGTGCAGCTTCAACTGATTTTCTCAGCCCAGAGACATAGCAAAATGCCCTCGGAGCTTCAGCCCAAGTGTTCCAACCCAGCCTTAGCAGATGCAAGAAACAGACTCCTTGTCATGAAAACCCCCTCTTTATTTACCTCTGTAAAATAATTGCATTCACCCACAGAAAAGTCCAGGCAATAGTCCTTCAAAGAGTTAACACCATGGTATCCTATTGCACCGACTGGGGAGGTTGGGGCTGGGAGGCACCGTTCTGCGGTGGTTCTCGTCCTACCTCTCTGGCCGGTCGCAATATGTGTTGGCAGGGGGGCAGAGGTCGGCCTCGAGGTCCCTCATATGTGGGGTTCCTCAGGGGTCGGTCCTCTCACCCTTACTGTTCAACACATATATGAAGCCGCTGGGTGAGATCATCCGTGGTTTTGGGGTGGGATATCATCTGTACGCTGATGATACTCAGTTGTACATATCCACCCCAGACCACCCCAACGATGCCGTCGAGGTTATGTCCCGGTGTTTGGAGGCCGTACGGATCTGGATGGGTGGTAACAAACTCAAGCTCAACCCGTCCAAGACTGAGTGGCTGTGGCTTCCGGCGGCCCGGTTCAGCCAGATTATTCCAACTCTGGCCATTGGGGGCGAAACACCGGCTCCCGTGGAGAGGGCGCGCAATTTGGGTGTCCTCCTGGATTCCCGGCTGTCTATGGAAGATCATGTGGCAGCCGTGGCCAGGGGGGCGTTCCATCAGGTACGCCTGATGCGCCAATTGCGCCCCTTACTGGACCGGGGTGCCTTACGCACAGTCACTCAAGCACTCATCACCTCTCGACTCGACTACTGTAATGCTCTCTACATGGGGCTCCCCTTGAGATGCACCCGAAAGCTGCAGCTAGTTCAGAACGCAGCCGCGCGGGTGATTACGGGAGTGCCTAGACACTCCCACATAACACCTATCCTGCGCGAGCTGCACTGGCTCCCTGTGGTCTTTCGGGTGCGCTTCAAGGTTTTAACGACCATCTTTAAAGCGCTCCATGGCTCGGGGCCTAGTTATATGCGAGACCGCCTCCTGCCCCATACATCCCTCAGACCGATACGCTCCCACAGAGAGGGCCTCCTCAGGGTGCCGTCGGCTGGACAATGCCGACTGGCGACACCCAGGGGAAGAGCCTTCTCTGTGGTGGGCCCTGCCCTTTGGAACGACCTACCCCCTGAACTCCGCACCATCTCCGACCTCCGCCTCTTCCGCAAGTGTCTGAAGACACACCTATTCCATCTAGCTGGCCTAGCGTAACCCCCATTACTGACTCTTAGATAGTTTTAAATTTGGGTTTTTTAAATTCGGTTTTTAGCGCAGGGTCTATTAGAATAATTTTTTTAAAATTTTATATGTTTTATATGTGTTTTAACATCCCTGTGCCCCGCCCTGGGTCCGTTTGGAGAAGGGCGGGGTATAAATTTAATAAAATAAATAAATAAAAAATAACTGCAGTAACAGACCTTATCAGTTTCTTGCCAGCCACAAATTAAGTCCTGGCAAGCGGTCTCTGAGGTACAAAACACAATGAACCAAATCTTCCGAAATCAGAACTGTTGTCTCCTACGACAACCATTCTCCTTTCCTTCTATTTATTCTATTTATTCCCCAGCCAGGGAGGGGCCATTCAGTGTCCACGTATGCTTTGCTTCCCGAGCCGACTCCTTGTCCTCCATTGTTCACATCTCCTAACAGCTCTGCAGATCTGGAACAAGCCCCAGCTGTTCTTTCTCCTCACTCATATCAGCCTCCAAATGAAGCTGCCTCTGCAATGGTTGGAAAATGTCGGACGGCCCTGTCTATATCTCTGTGTCTGATGCAGAGCATCCATCAGAGTCTTCCCCAGAACTACCCCACGTTCCTCCTCAACCTGTGCTTCAAGGTGTTGATTATCATCTTTAAAGCGCTCCATGGCTCGGGACCTAGCTACCCCAAGCCACCCCAACGATGCCGTTGAGGTGATGTCCCGGTGTTTAGAGGCCGTACGGATCTGGATGGGCAGTAACAAACTCAAACTCAACCCGTCCAAGACTGAGTGGTTGTGGTTCCCGGCTTCCCGGTTTAGCCAGTTGACACCATCGCTGGCCATGAGGAATGAAAATTTGGCCCCCGTGGATAGAGTGCGCAATTTAGGAGTCCTCCTGGATTCCCGGTTGTCCCTTGAGGATCAGGTGGCGGCCGTGGCCAGGAGGGCATTTTACCAGGTTCGCCTGGTCCGTCAATTGCGCCCCTTACTGGACCGGGATGCCCTTCGCACAGTCACTCAAGCACTCGTGACTTCTCGTCTGGACTACTGCAACGCTCTCTACATGGGGCTCCCCTTGAGATGCACTTGGAGGTTGCAGTTGGTCCAGAATGCGGCAGCGCGGGTGATCATGGGAATCTCAAGACATTCCCACATAACACCAATCCTGTGCGAGCTGCACTGGCTACCTGTGACCTACCGGGTGCGTTACAAGGTTTTGTTTTTTTTTTGAAAAATAATCTTTATTAATATAAATATAAAATATAACATTTAACAAATATAAAAGGAAATCGACGTACATTTTTAGGGCGGAAAGGAAGGTAGGGGGAGAGAAGAGGGGGAAGATAGAAAAGAGAGAAGAAGAGGATGGACATACCGGGGATATAGCTATTCCCCTAATTCAAACGTTTTTGTTTGTCCCAGTCTGTTCTATTCATTATTATATACATTTTAACTTAACTCTCTGTATATATATCTCTACAATTATCTTAAGTTCAATATCATCTCACTTGCTCCTTGTATTTATTTCACATTTATATTAATTGGTTGTTTACTTTGGTATCCTTTTGTTCTCTTGTCGTACCATATGTACCATTTTTCCCATGTTTGAGCATAAATTGACTCTGATTTGTCTTTTAAGGCATATAATAATAATAATAATAATTTTAATTTTATATCCCGCTCTCTCTCCCCAAAGGGACTCGAGGCGGGGCACAGGCAATTAAAAATACAGATAAAACCACAGACAGAATACAAAATTAAAAATAAATTAAATTAGTCCTGTGCTAAAAACCCATAAACTAAACTAAAACTACCCCTAAAACCCCTAACCTTAGAAGAGACTACCCAAGGCCGGCCAGGCGAAAAAGATGTGTCTTTAATTTTAAACGGAAGGAGCGGAGGTCCGTAGTTGTCCTAATATCAGGGGGAAGGTCGTTCCAGAGGGCTGGGCCTGCCACAGAGAAGGCCCTTCCCCTGGGCATCGCCCGCTGACAAAGTCTAGTGGACGGCACCCGGAGAAGTCCCTCTCTGTGGGAGCGAATCGGCCGTGAGGATGTATGGGGCAGGATCCGATCCCGCAGATAGCTAGGTCCCGAGCCATGGAGCGCTTTGAAGATGATGACTAACACCTTGAAGCGCACCCGAAAGACGACAGGTAGCCAGTGCAGCTCGCGCAAGAGCGGTGTTACGTGGGTAAACCTAGAGGTTCCCATTATTGCTCGCGCGGCTGCGTTCTGGACCAACTGAAGCCTCCGGGTGCATCTCAAGGGGAGCCCCATGTAGAGAGAGTTACAATAGTCCAGTCGGGATGTCACGAGAGCATGAGTGACTGTGCAAAGGGCGTCCCGATCCAATAGGGGGCGCAACTGGCGTACCAGGCGAACCTGGTAAAACGCCCTCCTAGCCACGGCTGTCACTTGATCTTCCATGGACAGCCGGGTATCCAGGAGGACACCCAAGTTGCGCGCCCCATCCACAGGGGCAAGATGTTCGCCCCCTATGGCCAGAGATGGCATCAACTGGTTGAATCGGGCAGCACAGTTAAAATTTTTAGATATGATTAGGTGGTCTGTTGGTATATTACTATCTTTCCATTGTTGGGTGATGGCCATCCTTGTTGCAGTTGTAATATGTATAAAAAGGTACCAGTCTTGGTTCTGAGTTTGGTTTGGTTTAATACCGATTAGGTAATATTCAGGCTTAAGAGGGAAGTTGATGCCTACTATTTCCAACAGCCAGGTCTGTATTTTCTTCCAGAGTTGATTAATTCTTGGACAAGTCCACCATTGGTGGAAAAACGTACCCCTGGCCGTTTTACATTTCCAACATCTATCGGAGGTATTCGGAAACATATGCGCTATTCGGGATGGTGGTAAATACCACCTGTACAGCATTTTGTATAGATTCTCCTTAAATGAGGAGGCCAGGGTCATTTTGATAGATTTGCCCCAAATTGTTTGCCATTCATCGAGTGTAATGTTCCTTCCTATGTTTCTCCCCCAGGCGATCATAGCACCTTTGATTATTTCCTCACCAATGTACCCTCGTTACAAGGTTTTGATGACCATATTCAAGGTGCTCCATGGCACAGGGCCTAGCTACCTTCAAGACCGTCTTCTGCCCCATACATCCCTTCAACCGACTCGCTCCCAGGGAGAGGGTCTTCTCCGGGTGCCGTCGACTGGACAATGCCGGTTGGCGGCTCCCAGGGGAAGGGCCTTCTCTGTGGTGGGCCCTACCCTCTGGAATGGCCTACCTTCCGACCTCCGTTCCATCACAGACCTCCGCTTGTTTCGCCGGCACCTAAAAACTTATTATTTTCATCTGGCCGGCCTAGCATGATCTACTCCACACCCATTATTTTATAACAAATCAAAACTGTAATTTGGGTTTTAAATTTAAACTTATTTTAAGTTAAGCAGGATATGGATTTAATTTCGTTATTATTTGATAATATTTTGTATTTATGTATAATTGATTTTAAATCTCTGTTTGCCGCCCCGAGTCCCTTTATGGTGAGATGGGTGCGGGTTATAAATGTGAAAAATAAATAAATAAATAAATAAATAAATAAATTTGCGGGATCGCATCCTGCCCCATACATCCCTTCGGCCGATTCGCTCCCACAGAGAGGGACTTCTCTGGGTGCCATCCACTAGGCTATGTGGCGGGCCCGACCCTCTGGAACAACCTTCCCCCCGAAATTAGAACAACTATGGACCTCCGCTCCTTCCATCAAAAACTAAAAACTCACTTCTTCTGCCTGGCCGGCTTGGGTTAATTGACCCATTTACCTCTAGCTGAATATTTCAAACTGTTTTATTAGGGATTTTTAGGGGTATTAGTTTTAGTTAGTTAGGAATTTTAGCGCAGGGTCTAGGTTTAATTCATTTTAAATTGTATTATAATGTTTGTTGTTTGTATATGTATTTTTAATTCCCTGTGCACCGCCTCGAGTCCCTTCGAGGAGAGAGCGCGGTTTACAAATTAAATTATTTATTTATTTATTTATTTAACCTCTTCATAGGTCAAGTCTGCCACCAGCTACGTTGGCAGCTGGCAGGCCACAACACCAAGCTTCCTCATGATCTCATTTATTTGGAGCAACCCAGCTCTATGCAATCACAAATTTTCATTTGCAGATCCCAGGACTTCTAGGTCGATATTACCAAAATGTCATTGAATGGCAGTAGCTGAATATCCTAGCAAATTTAGGCAGGAAAGCAAATCAATGTATTAATTTGCTGGATATGCTAAGTGCTGCTTAAACTGCACAAAGTGTTTTAAAATAGACCAAAAATATGCTGGCATATTTTTATGTGATATATTTGCGTCTGTACTCTGCCTCCTGTGATCTCAGTCAGGGAAATGATTTCAGGCTCCAGCTGATAACACTTAAACACGAGGAATTTGATGAGACCTTTCAGGAACCTATAGCATAAATAGCATGAAATCAAGACCAATCTCACTTTCACTGCCACCCATTGCCATGTAACTAAGTCCTGGGGTTGTTCAGTGAATCTAGTTTCCCCAATGACTTTGCTCGTTAAAACTGGCGGGGAAGATTATAATCATATGACCCCAGGATGCATCTTTTGTAAATGTATGTCATATACCAAGCACCCACATTTTGATCATTTGAGCGCATAGATGCTGTGATGGTCACAACTGAGAGGACCAGTCGCAAGTCACTTTTTCAACATCATTGTGATTTCTAATGGTCACTAACAAATGATCATAAGCTGAAGACTCTATATATACTGTAGAGTAGGGGTCCCCAACCCCCGGGCCGCGGACTGGTGCCGGTCCATGGCTTGGTAGGAACCGGGCCGCAGGGCCGGAGAGGAAGAGGAGGGGGCAGCCCCCTGGGCAGAGCGCGCAAGAGAGCGCAGGCGCAGCTGTTCGCGCTGTTGGAGTTCGGCTCTTCCTCCACCCTCGTCGACGGTGGAACTCCTGGGCACCGCAGCAGCAGCCCTCCCTACCGGCCGCCGATTCCCTTCCTCCCGATGGGTCACCCACTGAATGCCGTTCCTTTCCCCCCCCCCATGGAGCCTTCTCAGCTCCTGGAAGGAGCCTGAGTGAGCGAACGAGCGACCAAGCGGGGCAGCCGGGCGGGCGGAGCAGACTAAGGCAAGTGAGCGCAGCAGGCCGGGCTGAGGAGGCTCCGCAGGGGGGGGGGATGACAGACAGACAGAGAGAGGCACAGACACAGAGAGAGACAGGGAGGGAGGGGGGAATCAGAGAGTGATAGACACACACAGAGAGACAGAGAGAGGGAGGGAGGGAGAGAAAGAGAGAGACAGAATGAGTGATTAAGTGCGTGAATGTGAGACAGACAGACACACACACACATAGAGTGACAGTTGGGCGGACGAAGGAGAGAGAGACAGAGAGAGAGAAAGAAAAAGAGAAAGAAAGAAAAAAAGTGGGAGAGAGAGAGAGAAAGAAAGAGAGAAAAAGAGACAGAAAGAGAGAAAGAGAAAGAAAGAGAGAGAGAGAAAGAGAAAGAGGGAAAGAAAGAGAGAGAAAAAGAAATAAAGAGAAGAGGGAAAGAAAGAGAAAGAAAGAAAGAAAGAAAGAGAAAGAAATAAAGAGATAGAAAGAAAGAGAGAGAGAGAGAAAGAGGGAAAGAAAGAGACAGAGAAAGAAAGAAAGAGAAAGAAAGAAAGAAAGAATTTATGACCACAATTGAGCCCAAAAGTTTGGTTGTTAACCAAGACCATTGTTAAGTGAGTTTCACATTTTCCAACCTGGCCACGCCCACCCAGTCACATGACTGCTGAGCCACTCAGCCGGTCCGCAAAACTTTCTTTAAAATGAAACCGGTCCCTGGTGCAAAAAAGTTGGGGACCCCTGCTGTAGAGAATTGTGTGCATCCCACCGCGGGGAGGCGGAACTGGAAGCAGTGAGATGGTTCCGCCCCAGGTGCCTGATGGACCCTGAGAGGTTCCAGATGGAGCTTGGGCCAATACCTGAGACCCTGACCCGCGACTCGACTGAGGACCTAGTGGCCGCTTGGAATAGGGACCCTGGACCAGGTGGTGCCTTTGCGGCCTCTCACTCGGCGCCAAACCACCTAGGCTCCCTGGTTTTCTGAGGAGCTGAGGGTGATGAAGCATCGGAAGAGATGCCTAGAGAGTGGTTGGAGGGCCACCCGCTCCGAGTCTGATCGGACACTGGTAAGGTCGCACTTGAAGACCTACCTAGTGGCAATAGGAGCGGTGAAGCGTAATTATTTCTCCGCTCTTATCGCGTCTGCAGATAACCACCCTGCCGCCCTGTTTAGGGTGAACCACTCCCTTCTTCACCAGAGGGCGCGGGATGCCCCCTTGCAGGGTCGTGCGGAGGTATTTGGGTGTTATCTGCATGATAAAATCAATCAGATCCGGGATGGGTTGGCCTCCGATTGGACTAGTTCAGACGGGCAGGTCTTGAGTCTGCTATCTGGGAAGAGTTCGATCCTGTGACTCCTGAGGACATGGACAGGATGCTGGGGCGGCTGAACGCCACCACATGTTTATTGGACCTGTGTCCCTGCTGGTTGGTACTGGCCTCCTGGGAGGTTACACGAGGCTGGCTCCAGGGAATTGTCAACGCTTCTTTAAGTGAGGGGTTTCTGCCGGCCACCTTGAAAGAGGTGGTGGTGAGGCCCCTCCTCAAGAAGCCCTCTCTGGACCTGGCTGTGTTGGCCAACTATCGTCGTGTCTCCAACCTCCAATTTCTTGCGAAGGTTGTTGAGAGTCTGGTGGCGCGGCAGCTCCCTCAGCACCTGGAGGAAACTGTCTATCTGGACTCGCGCCAGTCTGACTTCCGGCCTGGGTATAGCACAGAGACAGCATTGGTCGCGTTGGTGGATGATCTCTGGAGGGCTTGGGATAGGGGTTGTTCCTCTATCCTGGTCCTGTTAGATCTCTCAGCGGCTTTTGATACCATCGACCATGGTATCATGCTGCGCTGGCTGGATGGGGTGGGGGTGGGGGGCACCGTTTTACGGTGGTTCTGCTACCTCTCCGACTGGTCACAATTTGTGTTGGCAGGGGGGCAGAGGTCAACGTCGAGGTGCCTCACTTGTGGGGTACCACAGGGGTCGGTCCTATTGCCTCTCCTGTTCAACATTTATATGAAGCCATTGGGTGAGATTATCCGTGGTTTCGGAGTAGAGTTCCACCAGTACGCTGATGATACTCAGCTGTACATCTCTACCCCGGACCACCCCAACGATGCCATGGAAGTGATGTCCTGGTGTCTGGAGGCCGTGCGAGTCTGGATGGAGAGATACAGGCTCCGACTCAACCCGTCCAAGACCGAGTGGCTGTGGCTTCTGGCGTCACGTTGGTTCCATCTCTGGCTATTGGGGGCGAGTCATTGGCCTCTACAGAGAGGGCTCACAACTTGGGTGTCCTCCTGGACTCTCGGCTGTCTGACCATATGACAGCTGTGGCCAGGGGGGCTTTTTATCAGGTTCGCCTATACGCCAGTTGCGCTCCTTTCTGGACCGTGATGCTTTACACACGGTCACTCAAGCCCTCGTCATCTCCCGTTTGGACTACTGCAATGCTCTCTACATGGGGCTCCCCTTGAGGTGCACCCGGAAACTCCAGTTAGTTCAGAATGTGGCCGCGCGGGGGATTCTAGATGCTCCCATGTGACACCTCTCCTGCGCGAGCTGCACTGGCTGCCTGTGGCTTTCCGGGTGTGCTTCAAGGTACTAGTAACCACCTTTAAAGCGCTCCATGGCAAGGGACCTGGTTACCTGCAAGACCGCCTCCTGCTACCAAATACTAATAATAATAATAATAATAATAATAATAATAATAATAATAATAATAATTAATAATAATAATAATTAATAATAATAATAATAATAATAATAATAATAATAATAATAATAATAATAATAATAATAATAATAATAATAATAATAATAATAATCCTGTTGAGAAGAAACTCCTCATTCTGAACCGGTCTTTTCTGGTACCCTGAACGAGCCCGCTTCAGTTACTATATTGGACTTGGCTGTTGATTTATGCTGTACCTCAATAATATAGGCTCTATAGCGAACATTGGTGTAGTTATTTTTAATTTACTTTTTTATTCCATGGGAATTGATTTGAAATAAATTTATGGCTTGAGGGCTTGCACTGTTTTAAAGATATTCTGAGACCCAGAAATTCCTGCAGAAATTCCTGCAGAAGTATAAAAGAAAGGTAAAAGACTTTGACAACTACTGTAGAGATTGCCTCTGCTCTTGGTGACTTCATGGATGCATCCTTGCAGTTCCCTTAGCAACAGTGTGGAAATTGTGTATCACTGTTTCTTTTCCAGCCAAGTTTTTTTTTTACTTCATAATGTCTTATAGCCCTGGGATTAGCTGTTAGTTTTCCAAGTATAGACTTTGCTTGGCTTTCAAGCTTTGATATGATTGGCGAGATGTTGAGATTGTACGGGTACAAAGATAAAGATCTCCTCAAGTTGAGTTTATGTAATGATTTAATTGACATGGATTTTCTTAATAACATTATTAAGCCACTTCCCTCCTTCTTCCACAATATTTTTTTTATTTCCGGGTTTGTAGCAATAAGATTTTCTGATTCTCTCATATATACAGACTGACTATATTCAAAGCAACTTAGTGTTTCAAGATCAACCAAAGTAAGCTAGGTGCAAGAGCCCTTTTCTCTAATTCTCTCTCATTTTCCCACACCTTCATTCTTATCTTGCTGGCTACTGCACCATTTTGTGACTATTCAACTAGTATATTTTTTCCCGTGAAACCAAAAATCCAGCAAAAGGTTTCCCCAATTCACTAAAGTTCTTTCTTTTCAAGCAACACATTTTAGATGCCACTGGCATAACAAGTTTTCATCATGCGCAGTGACTCATCAACCAGCAAACCTTATAGATAAAATTGCTATGTTACACAAGACAGGTGTACAGTATTTCCTAATATGAAAACAGCAACCTTAATTATTAGTATTTGCTATGTGAGAACATTATTGTAAATACTACAGGTCTAAATGCTGCATTAGCATTAAATCCTATTAGTCCGGCAGAAAGCATAAGGTTGTCTTGTTTAAATCATTTCCCAATTTTCTAAGTCAGTGAAGCAATGGAGTTATTGTGTAGTGTGAAGATTAAATTGCTATATTTCCATTTGTGATAACGAAGTGACTGAATTGGTTGTCGTTATTTGCAAACTTCCTATTACATTGTTTCATCTTTTCTTCAAATCACTTGGAGTTATTAAAATGTCTAATGTTTCTAGTGCTATTGTTGTTTTAATTACCACAACTACCGAACTGAAATATTTTTGACCTAAGCATATTTATAGGGAAATAAGGGGAAACCGCATTGAACTTCTGGGGTTTACTTTTTAGGTACCAAAGATTTTTCCACTTGAACATCATGATATACCATGAAAATAAAACGCTATTAATTCAGATGTGCTTGCAGACTTTTTCATATGTACTTCTGTATTTGTAAATCATAGTGTGGTAATAAATTCAGCCTCACCAGCAAGCACAACTGCTGTTACTAGGGATCATATGCAATGCTAGAACAAATTGCTTGCTTTTACTCATGTAAATCAGTCGAGGTGAAAAGTAAAGACAAAATTAGTACTTTCTATTCAGTAACCACAAAAACTATGGGAAGGATAATTTCTCTTTCAAATTATTCATGTCTACATACTACATAAATGTACCATATGATGTGGTTAATTTGTTATTTTTGCCCAAAAGGACTTTGATCAAAGAAAGTGCAGAATGTAACCTATTATTTTTCAGTAAGGTATGTAGAACACAATCATGTTAGTTGACTTAGTTCTTTATCCCATAATTTAAATTAACTTACACTGGTGATCCAGCCTTCAAGAAAGCATTCATTCTGAGCTTACATTTGTAAGATATTTATTGTGGTTAGATGGTCAGTTTGGTGTAATGTAATATTTTCAAAAAAAATGTCAGCAGATTTGCTTATTCGAAGCATCACTAATTCCTTGAACAATATACAGAAGATGGATTTTTTTAAAATTCCAGTAACATCTATTCATAGGACTATATACTTTGTTGCTTGCAACACTGATTTCTAGAAGTCCCTCACTCTCATTCTCACACACTTATACACACCCACACACCTCACACAAAGTTGTTGGGATTGATATCCCAACAGGCCATCTGTCTGAAGGAACCAGAAGTAAGTGTCATAAACCAAAGAAAGCAAAAGGGCCCATATGTTAAGTGATAAGGCTGAGAAAGAAACAAACAAGCAAGTCATTTCCAAGGCAGCACCATTTGTCCCATAAGCCAAAGACAGATGAACTCTGTGGAAAAATGTAGATTGACAGATTGACATTTCTAAAATACAGCAATATATTATAGCAGCCCTTCAGGAGTCTATATGACAAGTTGCTTAGAACAAGCAACAAAACTGAGAACAATTACGTAAGCTACCAAAAGGTACTCACTGGTCCAGTTCATTGACTCAGCTGAATTCATAATCTGGGTCTTTGGAGTAATAAAGATCAAGAGAGCTCTTTCTTAAACTCAGTTTATCTAGACATATGAGAATGTTGTGGTCAAATTCACTCCACTTCTTTATGTCTGGAAGTACTGGCAATGCTCAAAGGGGTGGGTCTTTGATCATGGTGCTGTGCCCCACTACTTTGCAGATTTTTTTTTGTACACCCACCAACACCCAAGCTTCCATCTGCAATTTTCCCTATGGTCAAAAAATGCGGCATTTGGATACCCTTATAATGGAATTCTTCAACCTGGAAGTCTGGCCCCACACACCAGACAAACTTAAGAAGCAAGAACCACAAAGATTTCAGAATGTGAAAACATATGAAAATTGTAAATTGCAGTTTTCCAGGGATACTTAAAACAAGCCAATTAAGGAAGGAAATAATTCCTTCCCACAGCCCTCCTGAGCTGGACTGCTTCTTTTTATATCCTTTGAACTCCTCCAGCCAGTTCCCACAGTTTCTCACACAGCATTCCTCCAGAAACAGTCCTGAAGGAGACCCTGGCAATAGTGACTTACACATTTGTCACTCTTTGGTTAGATTGTTAAATAATGATGGTGTGCCATCAAATTGCTATTGACTCTTAGCAATCACATGGATGGATTTTCTTCAGAATGGTATGTGCCCAGTCCGGTCCTTCAGTTCTTCCAACACTGTTTTGTAATTGAGTCCTCACACTTTGTTGTTGGCCATTCTTGATTCAAATGTAACATTCCCCTTCTTGGTGGGTAAGAGCGACTATTTATATGTTAGGGGCTTTATATTGACAAGCAGTAAACTTTCAGGTACAAATTAAATCTCTGAATACCTTGGCCCTCTTGTAACTGCAGAATCATCAATTTTTAATAGATCATACTTGTACAGTAGACTCATCTCAGGTTGGGATGGCAAAGATTCTTTCTATGTACAAGATTGATGAAAACAGCAGGAACTTTTTTTTTTCATCAGCCCATGCAACAGTTTCGCACTTTAAGTCCATATTGTTTGTGTCTCTGGTCCTATACAAAAGTCTTAAAAAGCGAACTGTTCAAAACAGCTATTATTTAAGCTTTGTTAGTTCTGTTACATTTATAGTTTATATTGATGTTATGAAACATTTTGACAGTTTTATAGATTATCATTTCTGTTGTCATTTTGTTTTTCTACTACGATGTTATGTTACATACTGCTGTTGTGGTCTGTGGAGCGTAAAGGTGTATAAATAAATAAATAAAACCTCCCAGAACTCCAATAATTAGCCATGCAAGATTGAAGTTCTGAGAATTGCAATAGATTGCACTTGAAGGGCTCCAGAACAGAGAAAGCTTATTTTTAAAAATCTGCTACAATTAATCACAGATCAGCAAGCACTCAAGTGCTCTAAAAAAAAATCATGTTGAAATTTATAATTTGCTTTATTTAAAAATCACTGTAAAAACATAGTTCACCATTACACAGACAGAAAATGTGAAATAATTCAGGGAAAAGGCTTGTTTTAAAGGAAAAATTATATGCAATATTGTTTAGCAATATCAATAGAAACCAGCAGCAGGTATTTGGAGTTTAACCATGGGATAAAGGCTGCTTAAAGCAAATATAATGTTTCAACTAATCATTGGCTCACCCAGATTATACAAAACATTTATGTATTTATTTAAATGTACTGGCTCCCAAACTTCAATGGATGCAGATGGAGCCCAAAACTAAACATGACATTAAAAAACAACTAAAATCAACAGACAGCCCAGACTAATAATGAAATCTGCCATTAAACAAATAACAAACATAAACCTCAGGCCTGGGATCAAAGTCAGGTTTTCAAATATCTGCTAGTTTTCCTGAGAGAGTGTGTGCCATCTTTATCTCTGGGGTGTGCTGTTCAGAGTATGGGAGCCACAATTGAGATTGGCCCATTGCCTACATCCTAAAGGATGGCAACTTTTATTGGAGAGAACTTCATGTGTGCCCACTGGAATCTATTAGGCTGTCATTTGTAAGGAGAATATGGTGTGCTTGAAATATACCTATCAAATGCCCTTTAATATATTTTGTGTGCGTCTTTGTTTGTATCTGTATGTGCATTGTTGTTGTTAGTTGCGAAGTTGTGTCCAACCCATCGCAACCCCATGGACAATGTTCCTCCAAACCTTCCTGTCTTCTACCATCCTTTGGAGTCTATTTAAGCTGACATGTACTGCTTCAATTACTCCATCTAGCCACATCATTCTCAGGACTCTTCTCCACCAGCACCATAGTTCAAAGACCCCAATTCTTTGGCGCTCAACCTTTCTTATGATCCAACTTTCACAACCATCCGTTGCAACCGGGAAAATCATAGCCTTGAGTATAGGCACTTTTGTTGGCAGGGTGATGTCTCTGCTTTTTAGAATGCTGTCTAGGTTTGCCATAGCTTTCCCCCCAGGAGCAAGTGTCTTTTAATTTCTTGGCTGCAGTCCCCATCTGTGATGATCTTGGAGTATATGCATATATATTTATAAATCATATATTCTACATAATGCTTATATAGAACAGGGTGTTTATATGTATATACATTCATATCATTAACAGGACTTAGTTATTCTTTGCTGTGATAAAACTAGAACATACATGATGAGTATAGTATTTCTACTTCTTCCAGCAGAAAGTAATCTTTTGTAATATTTTAGTATAAAAGCATACCTAGTAACTTCATGGTTTAAACTATGCCATGCTGTGTTTATTCAGAATCCTCCCTGTTCTTCCTCCTTTGAGAAGTTGTTTTGCTTAAAATGTCTTTCTAACAATCATCTCCACTTCAATAATGCAAACAAATAATGCAGTGTGAAGCTTTTTAAAATTCTGCCAAAGAATAATGTGAATTAAAGTTATCAAGGGAAACCAATAGAAACAAGCATAAATAAAACAAAAAAATAAATAAACATCCACTGTCTGTTTTAGGGATCTCATAGATATTCAGAAGAAAGACCTCAATTTGACGTTGTATCCTTAAGGAATGTCACATTCAAATCTATTGGACCGATTTGAGTGATTCGTATAAGTATAATCTTTATTGTCATTGTACTTGTTTACAAGGAAAATGGTTTTAACCTCTCTGGTGCAAAATTATAACAAATGAAAAAAGAGAGAAAAGAAAAAAGAAAAAAACTAGTGTGTGCATGGAGTAATTGTAGTTGTATTTAAAAGTCTCACAGCCCAAGGATAGAAACTATCTTTAAACCTGTTTGTTCGGCTGGCTATACTTTGATGTCTTCTGCCTGATGCTAGAAGTGCAAAGAGACACCGACCAGGGTGTGAATCATCTCTGAGAATCTTCCTTACTCTGCTAAAGCAGCGAGATCTGGCGATGTCATCCAGTGGTGTCAGTGGGCAACCAATGGTTTCTTGTGCCGAATTGATCACTCTCTGTAGTACCTTCCTGATCGCAGCTGTTAAACCAGCATACTGTAATACAATAGGTGAGGACACTTTCTATGGTGGAACGATAGAAAGAGGTCATCAGCCATTGTTCCACCTGATTTTTTCACAGAACTCTAAGGAAATGAAATCTCTGTTGCGCCTTTCCAATCACCAGAGACGTCTTGTTTTTCCAGGTGAGATCTTGACTAATAAGCACTCCCAAGAATTTAAAAGAGGAAACCCTCCCCACATAGCCCCCCTCGATATACAGTGGGGCAGGTTCCTCTCTGTGCTTCCGGAAATCTAGCACCATCTCCTTTGTCTTACTAGTATTTAGATGTAAGCTGTTTCTTGAGCACCATGTGGATACCTTCTGGACTTCTTCCCTGTATGCTGATTCATCCCCTCCAGTTATGAGACCCACCACCATTGTGTCGTTGATTCATGACCTCTCTCTAATATTTTATATTATAAAATATTATATACTCTAAAAGAGGCAATAATAGCAAGTCCAATAGTACTTAGACTTATATACTACTTCACAGTGCTTTACAGTCCTCTCTAAGTGGTTGTAGAGTCAGCATATTGGCCCTAACAATGTGGGTCCTCATTTTAACCACCTCAGAAGGCTTAAGACTCATCAGGATTGAACTCCACACTATGGACAGAATTAGCCGCAGTACTGCATTCTAACCACTGCCCTTTTGATGCCAATGAGCAGAATATTAGAATATATTTGGGATGCTACATCTCTAGATCTTTTCCTCACCCTATCTTTACATTCTTGCCACAATTCCATAGGTAGAATCAGTTGAAAAACAATCTTAATGAGATCCAGAGGTAGTATTCAGCTGGTTTGGACCGGGTCGCCTGAACCGGTAGCGGAAATTGCAGGTGGTCCCGCATGCACACACATTTGCGAACAGGTAGGGAAAATAAGTGAAAACCACCCTGATGAGTTCCTATAAAAAGTCATTTGAATACCCACTCTGATGGGTCGGATAAATGTGACAAGAGACAATTCCTCAGATAATCTGGTTATCCTGGTTATAACCCTTAGATTGCATATTCCAGACTTCCCCACACAACCCAGTGGGCCAGAGAGTCCCTTCTCTCTGTCCTTTCACTCCTATTGTATCACAGTACTAGATTTATGACATGACCGTTTTTCACACTTATGACTGTTGCAGCATTCCCATAGTCAAATAATCAAAATTTGGACACTTAGCAACTGTTTCATATTTATGACAGTTGCAGTGTTCCAAAGTCACCTTTTGTGATATTCTGATGAGGAAGGTCAATGAGGAACCCAGATTCACTTAACAACCATGTTACTAACAACCTGTAGTGATTCACTTAACTGTAGCAAAATAAGGTCATAAAATAGAGCAAAACTCACTTGTTTCTTAGTAATGGAAATTTTGAGCTTAGTGGTGATCATAAGTCAAGAACTATCTATATATGTACTTACTTCAATTGTCTGCAAGTCATTGAAGAAAATGGGTCCAGAGAATAGTTTTATAACTTGCCATTTGGAATGTTACTGCAATGACAGCTTACAAAGCTAAGTATGTTTATGGCCAACAAGGATTTCAATATGGCCCTGATTGTATTCAACTACTCTAAATGGCTCATATTACAAGGCAAATAAAATTATAGGTTGTGATGAATTTTCTTCCTTTTTTAAAAAAAGGCCCAGATTAGTCAGACCAAAAATCTACATAAATATACATATCACATTCATTTTCTTTATTATAGGGTTATGCAGTCTTCTCTGGGCCTGGAGCTACACTGGAAGCATGCCACATGTTGCATTTCAAAATATAGTAGGTGAAGTAGTACAAAAACAGCATTTATTTCACTGCTATTTCCATTGAGTTAAATAGATTAGAATTCTTTCCAGTCTTGAGTTTAATATTTCTCCTTCCATCTCATTAAAAATGCCAATTTAAAAATAACGTCTGAAAGTCTCTGAAAGCCACAGTTGAAATTTTGGGGGCCCTGCCTGAAATTTTCAAGGGCCTTAGGTTAAGACTTAGCTTTATGTGAAGGACATGTTAACATGACATGACATGTAACGCCAGATGGGTAGGATTTAATGTGTGTTCTTGGAAGTTAACTGGTTTGCACCAAAATCTCTGGAAAAGGGGGGGGGGGTCTGCATTTTCCTCCTATAGATGCTGTGAAGCATCTCTGAGTCACCTTTTTTAAAGTGACTTTGTAGAGTTTATATGATTTTTTTCAAGTTAAGATTCCTATTTATTTATAGGTAGTCTTCAAGTTACAACAGCAATGGATACCAACATTTACGTCGCTAAGCAATGCAATCATAAAGTGTGATGAAGTCACAATTTCTGATTACTTTGATATAATGTAAAGGTTAATGTGATGGATTGGGACTTGCTCTGACATCTGCACCTCTATAACTGTCTGGTTTCGTTCTGCAACCCCACAAGACAGACACAGACTTCAACTGATAATTAGAACTGTGGAAAAACAGTTGCTACCAACCTGCCTTCCATTGAGGACCTGTATACTGCACAAGTGAAAAAGAGGGCTGTGGAAATATTTACAGACCCCTTCGCATCCTGGACATAAATTGTTTCAACTCCTACCCTCAAAACGACACTATAGAGCACTGTACACCAAGACAACTAGATACAAGAACAATTTTTCCCAAACGCCATCACTCTGCTAAACAAATAATACCCTCAACACTGTCAAAGGCTGCATTACTATTACTATTAATCTTCTCATCGGTCCTATCACCCATCTTCTCCCACTTATGACTGCATGACTGTAACTTGTTGCTTGTATCCTTACGATTTATATTGATATGGTTTGTTTCCTGATTGCTTATTTGTACCCTATGGCTATCATTAAGTGTTGTACCTTATACTTGACGAATATATCTTGTCTTTTTATGTACACTGAGAGCTTATGCACCAAAGACAAAATTCTTGTGAGTCCAATCACACTTGATCAATAAAGAATTCTATTCTATTCTATTCTGTTCTATTCTATAATCTAATCCCCTTGCAGAGTTGTTCTTCATACAATAAAGAATTGCACCAAATGCCATCATGAATGCCCAGAATAGAACTGCACACATGCCTTCAGCTCAAGAACTGAGAGCCAAACTCCCAAATTGGATGGAAACAAGACACTGGCCCTGATTTCTGAGGTGCTACTTTGAATTGTCTGACAAGGATTAGCACATTTTACCCTTAAAAGTCTTTTAAGATGGTCCTATAAAACCACCCAAAAAAGATGGTTTCATCCCGAGAGATCCTCCTGGCTACAAAAGAATTGAAATGCACTATTTGTACCTCTGTCTTACAGGAAAGACTGTATATAGATACAGTAACAGTAAATACAGTAACAGTAAAAATATTGTTAGTAAATATTCAATGGAGTTGATTGTGTCCTTTGCCTAATTAGACATATGTACTGGATCAGACTATATATACTGTATGCATTTTTGTGTTTGCTTTAAAATCAAATGAAACCTTTTTCCTTTGGGAGGAATATCTTTCAGCTTAGATCTCAATCTAGCTCTAAAACCTATCCAATCAACTGTCCTTGTCTTACTGACCATATGAGAGATGCCTCCTGAAATAGCTCCAGTCAAAGTATATGCAGTAACATAGCCATCTCCAATTTATTAAGGTTTTGAGTCCGTTAAATACATTGTGTTGTCTACTCATACAGACAGAATGCCTTAACTGTTTATTTGTCCTGAAGAAAAGTCACAGGACAGCCAAATCACACTTGAAACACAAACAAGTGAGGCATTTGTGTTCTTTGAAAACACACTGGAAGTTAAAAAGAAATTCCTTCAGTTTATGTAATCTTGAATAGTTAGGCAACTGCAATTCAGTGAAGAGTATTATCAGTCAAGTTGTTTTGCAAATGGCCTTCCCTGAAGAAACTTCTCAAGTGAATTCAGAAAGAAGTAAAAATATAAAATGACACAGAAGGCTTTCCATAAAAAGGTTTGAAATAAGGCTGAGTTTGTCTTGTTAACCTGGCACACAAACCTGGTGATCAGTGGCTGCATTTAAGAGAACCTACTGGGAGGAACCTCTAAACTTCACAAGGGAGTGTCACTATGGAAACTAATCAAATGAACAAAAGTATGAAAGAGCAGACTTGGTGGAAACATCTGAGGGGGAGGAACACAGCCCAGGGAACAAACTGTATATGTCAGAAGTGACTGAACTTGAGCTAATAAGTCCGATACCGGAGAGGTCTGGAGTAAGATTTTTATAATTTCCAACATCCATTAAAATAGATGAGTACCATTTATTTTTCAACTAAGGTCACATGATGCTCGTTTCTTAGGCAAACTGGAGCAGCTGGCACACAAACATGCTAGCTAGAGGCTAGATTTTTGGCAGAATGCTGTGTTCCTAATGCGCCATGTAAATAAAAAGCTTCAAACCAGCCACAAGTGTTTTTAAAGAACATGAAAAAATGTTCAGATTAAATAATAGCTACCTTTTAAGCTAGAGTGCATTTTTAGAAATGTTCCTTGATGCAGATGGCTGATGCCTGGTTTTTTATTCTGGAAGAACTACCACAAATGTTTCTAGGACTTTGTAAGAAGTAAACTAGTAAATTTGGATTATGACTAAACAAACGTTTTAAAAAAACCACTGCACAAAACATCACATATTGATAATTATGTTTATAACATGCAAACTTTCACATCTCTACAAATAATTTTATTTAGAAGACTTATCTAGCAATTATCAGAGATAATTGGAGATTTACAGTTCTGAAACTTGGTAAAGGCTCCTTCAGTTCCAACTTAAATCCTAGTGACTTCATGAATTTAACCACATAGTTAGCTAGGTGACTTTGGGCCAATCGCTCTCAGCCCAACTCATCTCACAGGTTTGTTGTGGGAAAAACAGGAGACAGGACAATTAGGTATTTTATGAATATTTTTATTCCTTAACAAGTCAGTTCTGAGCTGGGATTGGGAGGGGGGGGCATTGTTTGAAATTAAGTTTTTTATTCTTCACCCAGTAGCAATGGCAGCAAGTTGTTAGGTGGGCAAGCCACGAAACCCTCTCATCCCAGCACAGGTTATATACATTACAATCAGCCCTCCTTTCAGAGGTAGGTTGCTAATTTTTTCACTACCGGTTAGGGCCTGGGCACATGATGCTTCTGCACATGCACAGAAGGACGTTTGGCCCGGATTGGCTGAACCGGTAGTAGCGGCAGCGGGAGGCTCAGCCCACCCACCTGGATGCTTCTGTGGACAGGGAATGGCAGGGGCGGAAAGGTGGGGCCAGCCAGAAGTGGTATTTGCTGGTTTGCCGAACTACACAAAAATTTCCACTACAGGTTTTTCCAAAACCGATATGAACTGGCTGAATACCACCTCCCAGTTCTGGCTTAGAAGGAAAATAGTTTGGGCCTGGATGAGGCCAATGGCAGCAGCCACCTGGCAGCTTCGCAGGATGCCATGTCTGACTTCTCCTGGTGGGGAGGGGGGGATGTTTCCGCCTCCAGGCCTCCTCGCTGCTGCTACCGTCATCCCTGCCACTCCTGGTGCTTCTATTGCTGGCGCTGCTGCGGCAGCCTCACCTTCTGCCTCCTACTGGCCCTCCAACCTCTACGTGGCGGCGGCAGTGGTGAGAAGAGATCGGAGGGCTGGTAGTAGGCGGAGGGTGAGGCAGAGGCGGCAGAAGCGCCAGGAGCAGCAGGGAGGACTACGGCAGCAGCAACGAGGAGGCTTGGAGGTGGAAACTTCCCCCCCACCCCCAGGAGAAGCCGGACATGGCATCCCGCAAAGCTACCAGGTGGCTGCTGCCGTTGGCCTCAAGGGAGGGAGGGTGCCTGTAGGAGGTTGACTGGGGGGGCGGTCTGGGGAGGGGAGGGGAGAGTTGGGTAGGTAGGTAAAAGAATACAGAGAGAGGAAGAAATACAGTAGGTAGGTAGGTAGAGGGATAGACGAGAGAGATGAATACAGCAGGTAAGTAGATAAGTACAAGTATATAGAGAGAAATAATACGTAGGTAGGTAGGTAGGTAGAGGGGGGAGAAATACGGTAGGTAGGTAGAGGGATAGAGAGAGAGAGGAAGAAATCCCTCTACCTACCTACCTACTGTATTTCTCCCTCTCTCTCTCTACCTACCATATTTCTCCCCCCCATCTCTCCCTCTACCAATTTACCTACCTACCTACCGAAATATATTAGGTAGGTAGGTAGAGGGATAGAGAGAGATATATATACAGTAGGTAGGTAGGTAGGTAGGTAGAGGGATATAGAGAGAGAGAGGGAGAAATAGGGTACGTAGGTGGGTATTTCTTCCTCTCTCTCTCTCTCCCTCTACCTACCTACCTACCTACTGTATATCTCCCTCTCTCTATCCCTCTACCTACCTACCTACCATATTTAGGTAGGTAGGTAGGTTGGTTGGTAGAGGAAGAGAGGGGGGGAGAAATATGGTAGGTAGAGAGAGGGAGGGAGAAATACGGTAGGTAGGTAGGTAGGTAGGTAGGTAGGTAGGTAGGTAGAGGGATAGAGAGAGGAAGAAATACAGTAAGTAGGTAGGTAGAGGGATAGAGAAAGAGTGGGAGAAATACAGTAGGTAGGTAGGTGGAGAGAGGAAAAAATACAGTAGGTAGGTAGGTTGGGTGTTATATGGTGGTTGTGTGTACACAGGTTGGTTTGCCATTTAATCAGACTCGGCCCCAGCAACACGTGGCTGGATACCGCTAGTAAATGAAATAATAAAATAGAGAAAACAACAAGAGTCCATTTCTCTTTCTATGGAGTATTTTTAATTAAAACCAGTCCCTGCAGGTGGCAAACACTAGCAAACCTGGCTGAGCTCAACAACAAAAAAGGTGGTGGCAAATTACGTCCATACTGTTGCCAAAAAGCTTAATATGAATGTGTTCATATAATCCATATGATCCCCTGAAATTAAATTTAACGGAAGGGAAACTTTACCTTAATTAAAAGTAAATTTTTCATTTGTGCTGGATTAAGAACTTTTGTGAAAGTTCTGTGAACCTCATGGAGTGAAAGTATGAAATCAGGAAGGACCATTTGATACGTTTAAAACAACATGCTCGTATAATCTAAAGGATAGGACCTTATTGACCTTTAAAACCAGAGTACTTCTTTTTGGCATATATGAATTTACAATATTGAATACACTGCAATTCACATTTTTATCTCCCTAATCTTTAGCGTTCCTGGTCTCTTGCACTCAATAATTAGTATTGTATCTGTATTAAAATACTGTTAATAATAGTGTTCATATCGGATCAAATGAATTTGCTTTTGTCCAATAGATTAAATGTTTTTTGCTAGATTATATAACAAAGAGTTTATTGTGTTAGTATGTGTCTAGTTTAAATAAAGAGCAGCTATTAAATTTCGAAGCAGGATGAAAACAAAAGCAATAGCAAAAGTCTTTATTCTCATGTATTATATAAGTAACAGATCAAAGAAAGCCTGACATCTCTCTCTGATTTGAGGTCTTTAAGTGTAGTTTTATAGGAAATACAGTTTTTGAACTTGGAGTCATGTTAAAAACAAAAAGGAGAAAAAACAAAATATTTCTGTTGATTGGTGGCACCATCTGGTGGATATAAAAACTCATTGACCGACAAAAATCAGAGTTGCAAAAAGTTACTTCTATTTGAAAAAACACACAGGAGAATTGCTCCCAAATCTGATCAACACATTTATTTGCTGGTGTGTCTGTCTTTCCACTCTTTACTTCCCCTCCATAAAAGATCCTGAATGGTCTAATTTTCAGGAATATTCTTCACATGTCTTGTCACCATGCATTGAACAGAATTTTGTATTGTAATACAGTACATTCCTTTTACAGAACAGAAGAAAACAGATATATTAGTGTTGAATTTTCAACTAAAAATCAAAGTTTGTTCAGTTATACTCTCATAAGCTTCTAGTATGCCTAGAATGAATCTTTCAGAGCAGAAAATGCAGTTGTTCATATTAAATTAGTTGAAATGTATAAATGAATTTGTGGTAACGTTTTCTGGCTTATGTAGGATCACTTTCAAAAATAAAGAATAAAAGTAACTATATTCATTCTGCATAAATATATTGGTAGTCTCACTTCCGGTATCCGGCTCCAGCGGAGACGGGCGAGCCTAGGGCTCGCTCGCCGCTTTGTTGCCTTTTCTGCCCCCCCAGGGGGGCGAAACTCTCCGGTTACCGGAGGTTTCCCGCAGGGTCGGCTCAGAGGGAGCGGCCCTCGTCACGGCGGTGGGGAGGGCGCTCCTCTCTGCGACCTAGGAGGAGAGGAACATGCTAGCGGGGGTTTTTTCCTTCCCCAACGGCTGTCGGTGCCATTCGCTTTAATGGAGAGGGCTGAACGGAGAGATCGGGCGGATCGCCGAGGCTTCAGCTGCGAGAGAGAGTGAGTTTAAAAGAACACCTTTTTTTCCTTGCTGCCAGCCAGGCTGAACGGACTGGGAGGGGGGTGTTTAATTTTAAAAAAAAACCCCTCGGATTTAAGCGGCACGCTAAGATGGCTTCTCTGCAAAGAGAAAGCGGAAACTTTCACTCCGGACGGTCTCTAACAAGGGAAAGTGGATTGTGACTTTCTGCAACATTGTTTCTAGGTCTGGCTGAGCTTTAAAAATTTCTTTTTTTTGCTACTCTCTCCCTCTGGCTGCGAGATGGGCGGTGGAAGTGGCTTCACTTTGTCCCTTGCCTGACTATTTCAACTAAGGAAAATTTCCAGCGTCTCTTTGAAAGCAGGACTCTCTCTGGATTTTTGAAATTTTTTTTCTTTTGATGGATTTGTGACTTCTTCTCTGGAATACCTTCGTTATTATTATTTGCTGATTTGGGAAATTGTGTCTCTTTTGGTTTCTGAATTGTTTGCAACTTCACAGCCCTGAACTGAACTGAGCTCCTGGTTTCCCCCACCAGCCCCACCCGGAAAACGCCATCTTGGTGGCAGTGACTCTAACTTTTAACCATGGCACAAGAAGCAGCACTTGTAAATTTGGAACAAAGGATGGCTTCTCTTGAAACTTCTATGCAAACTTTGATATTAGAAATAAAGGCCCAGAGGGCTGAAAATAGTACTTTTAAAAAGGAACTATTGGATACCCGGAAGCAAGTGTTGGAGAATACACAGAAGAATGAAGAATTGGAAGGAGGGCTGGAGGGGGCTAAGGGAGAGATTAAAAATGTTTCTAATGAGGTGGGGGAAATAAATGGGCATGTGTCTAGGATAGATATGGAAAGAATGACATATTTTTTGAGATTTCAGAATGTTCTTGAGGAATCTGGTGAATGCCTACCTGATCTTATGAGTACAATTTTAGCAGACTATTTACAAAAACCTAAGGATGAGATCAGGGGGGACATTGACCTAGCCTATAGAATTAATTCTGCATATGCCAGGATGAATGAAGTGCCTAGAGAGATACATGTGAAATTTGTTAGAAGGTCAACCAGAGAGGAAATCCTGAAATTGCAGAGAGAAAGTCCATTAATTTACCAACTAAAAACGGTCACTATCTTGAAGCAGATTCCTAGAAAGATTCGAGATGCAAGACGGAAATTTTCCTTCTTGTCTAAAACATTGTTTGATCACGGGATTTGGTTCAAGTGGGTGACACCCGAAGGGATGCTGGTGTTCTGGGAAGGAGGAAGAGTGAGGATTAAAACAGTTGCTGAGGCGGAAGCCTTTCTTAAAAAACATTCCTCTGCCCTGGGGGAAGATCCAGGGGGGACGGAGGGGGTCACGGCCCCGCCCGCGGGGGGCCAGGGGGGAGAGAAAGAAGATACAATAGCCAAAAGACTTAGATCAAAAAAATAACTTTGCCTTGATTTTTCTTGAACAATTTTGTATAATATTTCTATCCGGACTTTTTGTAAATGTCTGACAGCATGGAAGGGAGAATTTAGGTAAATGTACTTGCTTTCATCTTGTAGTGGTATGGAAAATGTTTTCTATGTTAACTTTTTTTTAATGTGTATTTTGAGGTCTCGGAAGGTCCGACGACTCTGACGTGAATGCTCTCAAAATTTCTTTCTAACCATTACCCTATCCTGTTAAAAAATGTAAAACCAATAAAACTTTTTCAATTAAAAAAAAAAAAAATATATTGGTAGTCTTATTATGTATGCATTTCTATATATTTCCTTACAGTATGGAAAGATGGATGAATTAGAGAAAAACATGAAACTTTAATTTTTAAACTTTTAATCTTCATGTTAATTTGAAATATAAAGTATACATACTGAAACATGTTTATTGCATATTAATATTAAAATATAATATTTTCATATGTATAATATTACATATTTTATTAATATCAATGATTTTTAAATTATTATATATTAACTGCAATAATTTGTAGGAAAATGTCTTTTTTTTTTGTCTGACCCTGTATAATTCAATAACTAAATATGGTTTAGTTATTGACCAAAAATATGGTCAGTGACAAAATGCTACCATGGAAAATGGAACATTACAAATATTACTACCGCAATCAAAACACAAATCTACAGCCGATCATTTAAATTTCATTTTCTTGCTTCAACAAAATCAAAAAAGGCAAAGCAATTTCCTCCATCATCTAATATAACTATTTTTTTCATAATAAAACAAAACTGAAGTTCATCCTAAAGCTACAGTATATCTCTCTGATACAACAGACAAATGAACTCACATAAACAACCTCTCTTGTGTTTTCTCCAGCACCTAAAAATACATCCTAGAGTTATTCTTGCCTCATGTTTGAAACCAGACATGAGCACAGAATATGGGGAGACAGCAGGAGTGGGTTCCTGCCAGTTCTAACTTCTTCGATAGAAGAAGTTCCACAAATCTACAGTGCCGTTTAAAACCGGTTCCAGCTCCCTCCCCCGCCCGTCCGCACATCATCAAGATGAAGAGCAAGAGGAGGAATTCTGGGAGTTGAAGTCCACAAGTCTTAAAGCTGTCAAGTTTGAACACTCTTAGGTGTTTTTTTTAAAGATTTAGAGGTGCAGGGATCTTGTAACTTGACAGCTTTAAGACTTGCGTGCTTCAAATGCCAGAGTTTCTGAGCCAACATTTTGGTTGCTAAGCAAGAGTGTTGTTAAGTGAGTTTCACCACATTTTACAAGTTGGTCACGCCCACCCAGTTACATGACTGCCAACGTCTTAAGACGTATTTATTTCAGCAAGCCGGCCTAGGATAGCCCCCGTTTCTGACTTTTTAAAAAAACAAAAACAAATTATAATTTGCTAATGGTTTTAACATGGGTTTTAGCACGGGTTAATTAATTTAATTCATTTTAACTGATATTTATTGTATTTTGGGGGTTTTAATAATGCCTGTGCGCCGCCCTGGGTCCTAACAAGGAGAAGGGCGGGGTATAAATTTAATAAAATAAAATAAATAAATAAGTCACTCACACAAAGCAGGCCACACCTACAGAAGAGGCTCTAAAAAAATTAGAAACCCACTGCTGGGAGACAGTTGTGATCTAAGAAGACTCAAAGAATTGCTCTTCTCTTCAATGACTAGACATAGGATCTTTTAGCTGAAACTGGGCATTAGAGAACAGATACATGGTGGCTAATGTATCAGCCTTCCTGCTATTGGGCAAAATCTCTGCCTAAATTGTTGAATTATGCTGTCATGATGGCAGTTGAATTCTCCAGTGATAGTTCTTGGACCTTCAATCTGTCTTCAGCTAACCTACAACCAGGCGCAACTTCCATGACCTCTGTGGCAATTACAGATCTGCCTCAAATTAATTAGGGCTAAGAGTTGCACATTAGCTCTGTGTTTGTTGTTTTCTCTTACAATAATAGAATTGGAAGGGAATTTAGAAGTCTTCCAGTCTAATTCCCTGCTCAAGCAAGAGACCCTATACCATTTCAAACAAATGGTTATCCAATCTCTTCTTTAAGAATTTCCAGTGTTGTTACATCCACAATTTCTGGTGGCAGATAATTCCATTGATTAATTGATCTATTAGTAAATTTCTCACTTCTAAATTGCTTAATATCTTAATATACATATAGTAATTGCAATAAATTCTATTATTTATCTTCATACAATGCAATTGTTGTTCCCTGTTGTGTTACCAATAGTTTAATATATTACTCTATATTCCACCTTAATTCCAATATCTAAATTGTTTCAGAGTGCCATTAAGGCCAATTATTAATAAGATTTGGTCAGTCCCATAAATTCATAGTCCCTAAATGCTATCAGCTTCAATATATATTTTTCACATGTATTAATAATAATACAATCAAGTATATCTAATCATAGTCTTCCACCTTCTATCAATATGCTTATAGCTATAAAAAATGATATTGTATTTCAATATGTGTACAGCTATTTTCCCAGTTTCTATTTTCTACTTTAAAAATTTTTTTTTAATACAATCACCATATTGCAGGGTATTTTATCTCTATCCATCATCTCCTGTCCTTTTTAAAATCTCATCATTTATTGACTTTTTGGTAACACTTTTATATTTCTCTCTTGGAATCTTGCATCTCTTTTTAACATTTTTATACAACTTAAATATTCTCTCTCTCCTTTTGCTGTATCATGTGAGTGCCTGTCCATAATCCTTGCAAGTTTTGAGGGGGAGCTGTTTCTTTTTTTTCTCTTTTATTGTAAACTCTTAAAGTTACCTATTTGATTCATTATACTTATAGTTGTGATCTCTTCAATATCTTTATCTCCTTATGCTATTTTGATTTGTCTCTATCACCGCTCTGTCTGATTTCTTCCTGGGGAAACTTGTTGGCAATTTACATGAACCTTTGAAGTTGCTTAGAATAGACAGGTAACAGAGCCTTTGGATCTGCTCTTATGCCTCTTACTATCTCTGGGTAGTGCTTGGGGGAAGGCAAAATTAGGAATATTGGGAGGTGAAGTGCCTAGAACAGCATTAGATAAACAACAAGTAAAACTCCAGTTTAGGAATTACATGCTAAACAATAAAAGCATAAACCTATTTTTTTTCTGCTCTTATTGAATTTCTCAATAACTACCCAGATACATTTTTAACCTCATGTTTTCTCTGAGAGTCATCTATGGGTGTACAATGAAATATATTCTGGGCATTTACCAGATCAAGTCACTTGGACTTACTAAAAGTTGGACTCTGACTTGGCAAAGAAAATGGACAGTATGCTGAAAATTGTTAGATCCCATCCTTATCCTTGCTAGTTAATCTATTAACACGGGGTGTCAAACTCAAGGCCTGCAGACCAAATCCGGTCTGCAACACGGTTGGATCCAGCCTGCAGGACCATCCTGGAAAATGTAAGAGGTCAGCATGTGTTGCTTCAGCCTAGTCTATCCGCATCGCTTCACCCGGTCTACCAAATGAGAAGAGGTAACATCAGGTCAGTGGGGCTTCAACCCTGTCTACCCACATCGCTTTGGCCCTGTCTACCCAATGCAAAGGGGAGACATGCCAGCAGTTTGAGGAGTGGCATCAAGATGGACACACCCACCCAGCTGCCCACGCTCACCCAGTCTGTCATGCTCAGTAAGTGGCATGACTGTGACATCAATCTGACCACGTCCACCTAGTCAGCCACACCTACCCAGCCCCCTGAGATCAACCACAGCCCTGATATGGCCATCAATGAAATTGAGTTTGATGCCCCTTCATTAGCCTAATCCTTGCTGTGGTATCAGTTGTTTTGGAAGAAAGGGGTAGTCCTGTCAACTTGAAGAAAGCAATGATACAACCCTTTCTCAAGGAGTCATTGCTGGATTCTACAGATCTAGGCAACTTTCATCCAGTTCTCAATCTTCTGTTCTTAAAAAAATGTTTTTGAGAAGGTGGTTGGGTTGCAGCTTCCAATGACCTTGGAAGAAACAGATTATTTAGATCCATTTCATCAAGTTCCTGATTTGGGTGACATTATCCAACTTTGGGTTGATATTTTAACTTTTTCTGACCCTCTTAATAATTAACCTTACTTTGATCTTCTCTAATGTCTACTATTGCAATGTGTTCTATATAAATGAATGGATCTTTTCCTGAATTTATTGATCTTATTCATACATCCTCCTCCCCTTCTAAGGTTATAGCAGACTATCTTTCCCAGTTGCTGGTTTTGATATTTTTCTTCTCCCTCCATTTCTGTTTACTAGCTTTCTTTTCCCACTCCTTTTCCTAACTTCACCTTAAGTCATTTCTGACTATTTTTCTTAATTCTTCAAACTCATCTAGCAGCAATTTCCCCTCTTTGTGATATTTTACTTTAGGTAAACAAAACTGGCTTAAAAGCAACACACAAATGTTTTTCTCCATTCTGAAAAATGAATGCTTATTTTTTGCTTTAAAAATAATTTTAGAGAAATCAAATTCAGAGTGTCAACATTTTTGACAAGGGTATTAAAAGGCTTTGTAAACTTGAATTACATTTCTGTGCACTTGGGGAAAGTCATGATAAGTATGCCAGCATCTCTAGTTTTCAAGTTCAAAGCTCTTCACATATAGCAGTAGTAGCATGTTGGCTACTGACACAAATTAAAACCTTGGAAAATTAATGTCCACTGTTGCAGAAGTTCTCCCCTTAAAATATGGATGGCAACTCGGTACAGAGTTGATGTGTATCCTCAGTTGTCCTTCTTGCATGTTTCCACAGGCAGAATACTTAAATAAGGCTGCCCAGTCATTGGGAAGAAGATAGAATGTGAAGTGAGCCCTTCCTACTTAAAAAATATCTAGCTTTTTTAATGATGGTAGCTTGTAACTCTGAGAAATGTAGAAGGGGAAATTGCTCTGAAATTAATTGAAAATGAAAAATTAGGATTGCCCATCACTTTGTGAAGGAGTTTGTACACTACAAGTTCAGTGTGATTCTCTGCTACAAAGGTAAAATAGTCATGTGCATAGTTTGCAACTCATACTCATTCCCTCCCAGAATATTTATAGCCGATTTCTCCAAACAATGCTGTTCAAAGGTTTTGGAAGTCCTGTGATCCTAAATTGATTGAGAGTTCTGGTGTAGAAGTCCAAGATAGGACACGAGGTTGGAGAAACTTGATTGCCAATATTCTCCACTGCAACTGTTAGGGCCCTAGGGAGGGGTGGGGGAGTGGCGATTATCGTAAAGGAAGGTCTTGAGCCGAAGGAGACCACAGTCCCTCAGACAACCGGATGTGAATCTCTCTGCGTGAGATGGGGCCTAGGGAGGCAGTTGGGCGTGTTAGTTGTATACCTGGCTCCTCGCTATACAACAACAGCCCTGCCCGAGCTCCTAGAGGTGATAGCCGAGGCGGCAGTTGAGACCCCCAGACTGGTAGTCATGGGGGACTTTAACTTGCCGTCGGCGGGCGAAGCCTCTGGAGCAGCTCGGGAGTTCATGGCCTCCATGATGGTCATGGACCTGACCCAGGTAGTTTTAGGCCCCACTCACGAGGGGGGAAACACGCTGGATATGATCTTTGTCTCGGGACAGTGGAGTTGTGATCTGGGAATAGGGGATTTAGTCATCACTCCCTTGTCATGGACAGATCACGCTCTCCTCCGGCTGGACTTTCCAATCGCTTCACCCACCGCGGGGAGGCGGAACCGGATACTCCTATATGGTTCCGCCCCAGGCTTCTAATGGACCCGGAAAGATTCCAGAGGGAGCTTGGGCCAATTCCTGTGACCCTGCCTCGCGACTCGACTGAGGACCTAGTGGCCGCATGGTTAAGTGCGGCCGCAGGGGCCTTGGACCGAGTCGCGCCCTTGCGGCCTCTCTTGCGGCGACGAATCACCCAGGCTCCTTGGTTTACTGAGGAGCTCCGGGGGCTGAAACGCCACAAGAGATGCCTAGAGAGCAGATGGAGATCCTCTCGCTCCGAAGCCGACCGAACACTAGTGAGAACCCATATTAGGGCTTACTTAGTGGCGATAAAGGTGGCCAAACGTGAGTATTGTGCCACCCTAATTGCATCCGCAGATAACTGCCCTGCCACCCTGTTTGGGGTGACCCGCTCCCTCCTTCACCAGAGGCCGCGGGAAGCCCCTCTACAAGGGCGAGCAGAGGAATTTGGGATTTATCTGCAGGAGAAAATCACTCGGATTCGGAATGAGCTACCCTCCATCAACAGTGGTCCTGTGGGACTGTCCGAGACTAGTCTTGAGGTTCCATCATGGGAGGAGTTTTACTTTGTTACCACAGAGGATATGGACAGGTTGTCAAGGAAACTTAGGGCGACCACATGTTTATTGGACCCGTGTCCCTCCTGGCTTGTACTGGCATCCTGGGAGACGACACGAGGCTGGCTCCAGGGCATTGTCAACGCATCTTTGAGTGAGGGGTCCTTACCTTCCATCTTGAAAGAGGCGGTGGTGAGGCCCCTCCTCAAGAACCCGTCCCTGGACCCAGCTTTATTAGAGAACTATCGTCCGGTCTCCAACCTTCACTTTCTGGTGAAGGTTGTTGAGAGTGTGGTAGTCCAACAGTTTCCACGACACCTGGAGGAAGTTGATTATCTAGACCCGCGCCAGTCCGGCTTCCGACCCGGTCACAATACCGAGACGGCATTGGTCGCGTTGGTTGATGATCTCTGGAGGGCGCAGGATAGAGGTTATTCCTCTATCCTAGTCCTGTTAGACCTCTCAGCGGCTTTTGATACCATCGACCATGGTATCCTATTGCACCGACTGGAGGGGGTGGGGCTGGGAGGCACCGTTCTGCGGTGGTTCTCATCCTACCTCTCTGGTCGGTCACAATATGTGTTGACGGGAGGGCAGAGGTCGACCTCGAGGCCCCTCCTATGTGGGGTTCCTCAGGGATCGGTCCTCTCACCCCTCCTTTTCAACACATATATGAAGCCGCTGGGTGAGATCATCCGTGGTTTTGGGGTGGAGTACCATCTGTACGCTGATGACACTCAGTTGTACATATCCACCCCAGACCACCCCAACGATGCCGTCGAAGTGCTGTCCCGGTGTCTGGAGGCCGTACGGATCTGGATGGGTGGTAACAAACTCAAGCTCAACCCTGCCAAGACTGAGTGGCTGTGGTTTCCGACACCCTGGTTCAGCCAGATTACTCCAACTCTGGCCATTGGGGGCGAAACATTGGCCCCCGTGGAGAGGGCGCGCAATTTGGGTGTCCTCCTGGATTCCCGGCTGTCCTTGGAGGACCATGTGGCAGCCATGGCCAGGGGGGCGTTTCATCAGGTACGCCTGATGCGCCAATTGCGCCCCTTACTGGACCGGGCTGCCCTTCGCACAGTCACTCAAGGTCTTGTGGCATCCCGTCTCGACTACTGTAATGCTCTCTACATGGGGCTTCCCTTGAGGTGCACTCGAAAGCTACAGCTAGTCCAAAACGCAGCCGCGCGGGTAATTACGGGAGCTACCAGAAGCTCCCATATAACACCAATCCTGCGCGAGCTGCATTGGCTTCCTGTGGTCTTTCGGGTGCGCTTCAAGGTCTTGACGACCATCTTTAAAGCGCTCCATGGCTCGGGGCCTAGTTATATGCGAGACCGTCTCGTGCCCCATACATCCCTTAGACCGATACGCTCCCACTGAGAGGGCCTTCTCAGGGTGCCGTCGGCCGGACAATGCCGACTGGCGACACCCAGGGGAAGAGCCTTCTCTGTGGCGGGCCCTGCCCTTTGGAACGACCTACCCCCTGAACTCCGGACCATCACCGACCTCCGCCTCTTCCGCCAATGTCTAAAGACATACTTTTTTCATCAAGCCGGCCTAGCCTAACCTCCCATGGGGACTTTAGAAAAGTTTTAAATTGGGTTTTAATTAATAATTGGTTTTAGCACAGGCTTGGGATCTAATATATATTTTAAATTATTTATGTTCTATTTTTGTATGTTTTTTAAATCTCCTGTGCGCCGCCCTGGGTCCTCTGCGGAGAAGGGCGGGATATAAATGTAATAAAAATGGGGAAAAATGTTAGTGTTGTGGTTTCTTTAAGCCTTTTCTACTACTGGATGGGGAGACGGGGTTACAAGAAAACATATCATCACTAATTCATTCTTTGATAAGTGTTTTGCATTTCCTTCTTTCTTATTTATCCAATCCTGACACCTGGCTTTTTCTTTGAGTTAATGATGAGATACCTCTTTCTTCCATGTCTCCTCAGAATCCGGAGAGCTTTTAAAAAATAAAATAAAATCCTAATTTATCCTTTAATAATCACATCAAAGACAACAATAAGGAAATCTTTTCATGATATACTTTCCTGAATCTCCCAGATGTTCCATGGAGCAAATCTCGCTTTCATTTCAAAGGAAGCAGTGAATTTTAGCTACTGCAGGATTACCAACCTGCTTCCTTTGAGACTGAAAGTCATGTTTTCATTTATTTCTTTTTAGTGAAATAACACTTTTATTAGTTTTAGTTATTGAAGATAGTTTTAAAGAAGCCTATCCAAGAACCTGTAAGTCACAGCTGTGAAACATTGGGAGGACCCAAAGCCACATTTATCTTTTAAGTGACACATCAGTGACCACACTTCCACAGAGTCAGGATCTACATCAAGGGTAGTCAACCTTTTTATACCTACCACCCACTTTTGTATCTCTGTTAGTAGTAAAATTTTCTAACCGCCCACAGGTTCCACAGAAATGGTGATTTATGAAGTAGGGAAGTTAATTAAATTTAAAAAGGAAAGTGCTTCAGTATTGGACAAAACTCCTACCACCCACCATGAAAGCTGGAACGCCCACTAGTGGGCGGTAGAGACCAGGTTGACTACCACTGATCTACATGAAAAAGTGGGTGGAGCCAAGCCCTAAAACTAGATTGGATTAATTTAACATTTATTTAAATTTAATGAAATAAAATTAATAGAATCCTACTTCTTTAATAATTTCCTACTTCATCACTGTAAATCTGTGGAGTCAAACTTCCAATAGAATTTGAGCTGGAGCTACTAAACTGTAGATAACAATCCCTGATGAGCTATATCAGTGGTGTCAAACACTATTTCAATAGAGGACCGCATCAAGGTTGTGTTTGACCTTGGAGGGCTAGGATGGGCATGGTCAGGGTGGGTGTAGCCAGCTTGACATTATTCGTGTCGGGGGCACCTGTAGTGGCCCGAGTGCTCTGCCAGGGAAAATGGGATTGCGAACTCCATTTTTGGCTGTGACAGTCTCATGCAACTCTCTGCCAGCAAAAATGGAGCTCAGGAGAGCTGCATGCTGCCCTTGCGAGCTCCATTTTTACTGGGAGAGGCACCATGAGCCAGTCCTTCATTGTTTCCAGCGTGGCCCTGCAGGCCTGTAGGTCGGATCTAAACTACATGTTTATATATTTATTTATTTATTTATTTATTTATTTATTAATTAATACATCCATGAATTTTATAATTATGTCTCACAAAGTTCATAAATCATAAACAGCAAAACTGGTTTAAGAGAATAAGAAGTGGAAAATTACATATGTATATTTTATATTTCTAAACCACCCATCTCCTTCAAAGAGGTGCTGTTTTAAAACTTGGGAGACATTCCTCAGGATCTTTATCTCAAGACCACATAATCTGCTGTTGTCATAAAGACATTTAATAATTTAGACCTATGTCTAGGTCAGTACTAAAGGAAAACTGAAATCTCAATGTTAAGAATTACAAATCCTCTCCTTCAGAGAAATACAAATCAATACATTCCTCATTAAAATAAGTCCAGACAATATTAGATAAATAATAACAATGAACATTTGTAATGTCTAATTTCACTTTGTGGGTAATGGATTGGGTGGATTTCTCCCTTAATAGTATTTTTGTGCTATTCCAATTAAGATTGAGAAATAAACAGAGAAATTAAATTACTTCAGTCAACATCATAGCTAGAACATTTCAGGAAAAACACAAAGGTCCAATTGATCATCTGACCAAACATCCAAATTTTAGTACTGCTGTTAAAAACAAGCAGAAATCTAAACAGGGTTTGTCCAAAAATCTTTCAATGGTTGGCTGTTGATGGGATCTTGACAGTAATCAATAGATGTGCCATTCATCTTTTCTGTAATTTTCTTTGAGAATTTTGAAGGGGGGAAGTAATGAAGCTGGATTGTCTGAGTGAAGTACTTGGAATAAGCCATTTATTTTGACTATGGCTGTGTAATTGGGCATGTCCCAGTGGCTTGCATTCAAATGCAGAGGGAGGGGTGGATTAACTGGATTAGTCTCCATCATTTGAGAAAGAACACAACTTGCTATGTTTGAAGTGTTTAGTGAAGGAGGACAGAACTAGTTTTGAAGTTTGCATTAATCTAATCTGTTTGAGAAGGCAGCTGCGATGAAACACCAAAACTCTTTGAAAGGCTGAGCAATGGAAAACATTGCAACAGAATGTCTTAAAGCGAACTATCTGTAGTCACCCACATTAGCCATTATCAAACTGCATTGAATAGCCAGCATTATCACTCTACTATAGTTGTTTTCTATCCCATCCCACAAACTAACAACAACTAGGTTTGATATGATTGGCAACTGAGAGGTTTGATAAATACAACCACGATAAATATAATGCTACTTACTGTTTTACCTATTTGAACAGATTTACATGAAAGGATTTTTATTTTATTCAACAATCAGGAAATACAATTTGTATAGTGGCTCCCCCAATTCTTTTTTTCAGCAAGTAGACAGGGCAGGTTACTCTGCTGAATGTACTTTCCTTTTTTTTTTTTTTAAAGATACAACTCATCAAATATAAGAGTTTGGCAACAGATGGAACTGGAATACCTGAAGTGATTTTCTATTTATTATTTATCAAATTTGTATGGCTATCCATCCCAGTTAAAGTGGCTCTGTAAAGTATATAATAAGGATTTGTAAATCGTTATTGACAAATAAGGATTTGATTAAAAACAATACATATAGATAAACAAAATCATGAGTGGGAAGATGTTTAAATACATACAGAGGATTCCCAGGCATACTAAGAAAAAAAAAACAGTTTGAAAGCTTTATGGAAGGCCATAAGAGTTGGGGGTAACCCTAGGTGGTATTCACTTACCTTTCCTACCGGTTCACAAATGTGAGCACACAAGTGTCCGCACGTGAGCTCAGCCTTCTGGCTAAAAAAAAAAGTGCCTAAATAGGAGGCCATAGAGCTGGGCGGGTGGGTGGGGCCACCCGTGATTTCCATTACCAATTCAGGCAAACTGATACAAAACAACAGAATACCACCTCTGGGCTAACCTCATCTCAGGAGGGATATTCCTGAGGGTGGAACACACATACATCTATTCTGTTTATATAAAAACATTAAGAGAAAGGGTATCCAAAATGATTGAATATTTTTACACTTTTTTTTATTCCACTCTTATATTTATAAATAACTTCAAGTGCAAATATGATCACTTAATACTTAAAACTCCTTCCTCCTCCTATTTTATTCACAACTAGCTATACCCGGCCACGCGCTGCTGTGGCCCAGTCTGGTTAAATGGCCAACCAAACTGTGTGTACACCTGCACACATACACACAACCTGCACACATACACACAACCACCATATAACCCCCAACCTACCTACCTACTGTATTTCTCCCTCTCTATCTATCCCTCTACCTACCTACCTACTGTATTTCTTTCTTTCTCCCTCTATCTACCTACCTACTGTATTTCCCCCTCTCTATCCCTCTACCTACCTACCTACTGTATTACTCCCTCTTTCTCTATTCCTCTACCTATCTACTGTATTTCTCGCTATCTATACACCTACCTACCTACTTACCTACCTACGGCATTTCTCCCTCTCTGTCTATCCCTCTACTTACCTACCTATTGTATTTCTTGCTTTCTTCCTCTACCTACCTACCTGTATTTCTCCCTCTCTATCTATCCCCATATCTACCTACCTGCCTACCTACTGTATTTCTCCCTGTCTATCCCTCTACCTACCTACCTACTGTATTTCTCCCTATCTATCTATCCCCCTACCTACCTACTTACCTACCTACTGTATTTCTCCCTATCTATCTATCCCCCTACATACCTGCCTACTATATTTCTTCCTTTCTCCCTCTACCTACCTGCCTACCTACCTACCTACCTTACTGTATTTCTCCCTATCTATCTATCCCTCTACCTACCGACTGACCTACCGACCTACTGTATTTCTTTCTTTCTATCTATCTATCTATCTATCTATCTATCTATCTATCTATCTATCTATCTATCTATCTATCTATCTACCTACCTACCTACCTACATACCTACCTACCTACATTGCTTCCTTTCTCCCTCTACCTACCTACCTACTGTATTTTCCGCTATCTATCTATACACCTACCTACCTACCTACAGTATTTCTCCCTCTCTGTCTATCCCTCTACTTACCTACCTATTGTATTTCTTGCTTTCTCCCTCTACCTATCTACCTACCTGCCTACCTACTGTATTTCTCCCTCTATCTATCCCTCTACCTACCTACCTACTGTATTTCTCCCTATCTATCTATCACCCTACCTACCTACCTACTGTATTTCTCCCTATCTATCCATCTACCTACCTACCTACCTACCTACCTACTTACTATATTTCTTCCTTTCTCCCTCTACCTATCTACCTACCTACCCTATTTCTCTCTCTCTATCACCCTATATGCCTACCTACCTACCTACCTACCGTCTATCTATCTATCTATCAATCTATCTATCTATCTATCTATCTATCTATCTATCTATCTTACCTACCTATCTACCTACCGTCTGTCTATCTATCTATCTATCTATCTATCTATCTATCAATCTATCTATCTATCTATCTATCTACCTACCTACCTACCTACCTACCTACCTACCTACTTACCTACCTACTACCTACCCACCCACCCACCCACCCACCCACCTACCTACCTACCTACCTTATTTCTCCCTCTCAATCTATCCCTCTATTTACCTACCTACTGTAATACAATAATACAATAGCAGAGTTGGACCTTGGAGGTCATCTAGTCCAACTTCCTGCCTAGGCAGGAAGCCCTATACCCATGATGGCAAACCTATGGCATGGGTGCCACAGGTGGCACATGGAACCATTTCTTAGGCCACGCGAGGCATTGCCCTGTCAGCTTCAGTGTGTATGTGTGCCCTGGCCAGCTGATTTAGGCCTTCTTTTGAAGCCGTTTTTTGCCCTCTAGAGGTGGGGGAAGGCTGTTTTCATCCTCCCCAGGCTCCTATAAAGCCTCTGGAGCCTGGGGATGATGTAAAAAGCATGCCAAATGCAGGGGTCATGCTCATAGCATTATGGATGTGGCACACCTGTGCACATCGCCCCTGCACTCCCCCTGTTTTTGGCATGCGAGCCAAAAAAGGTTAGCCATCACTGCCCTATACCATTTCAAACAAATGGCTATCCAACATCTTCTTGAAGACTTGAAGTGTTGGGGCATTCACAACTTTTGGTGGCAAGCTGTTCCACTGATTAATTGTTCTAACTGTCAGGAAATTTCTCCTCAGTTCTAAGTTGCTTCTCTCCTTGATTAGTTTCCACCCATTTCTTCTTGTTCTGCCCTCAGGTGCTTTAGAGAATAGCTTGACTTCCTCTTCTTTGTGGCAGCCTCTGAGATATTGGAAGGCTGCTATCATGTCACCCTTAGTCCTTTTTGTTAAACTGTATTTCTTCCTCTCTCTCTCTCTCTCTCTCTCTCTCTCTCTCTCTCTCTATGGGCCACCTGGGAGTTTGCTATCTCAGTGCCTTTTTGGCCGTAAGAGGCCTCCGTACAGCCTTTTTGAGGAACTGACTGTTGGAAATGCCAGGTAGGAGGAGTTTCAGGGAGGTGAAAATGTTTTCAGTGGTACATTTTACATTTGTGTACTGTGTACATGACACACGTGTTCTAGGCACAAAATGATTAGCTATTCTATTATCGGAACTCCTTGACTACATTGTGTGAATGTTTGGTGTAAATCGGTCCAGTAGTTTTTGAGATTAGTGGATTCGTTCAAACTATTTTACATTTTTATTTATATAGATAATAATTCTGTGAGGTGAGCTGAGATGAGGTAGAGTGACTAGCCCAAAGTCACCCAGCTGGTTTTATATCTAAAGCACAACTAGAACTCATCAATATATCCTTTTCCAGTCTGCTGCCTTAGCCACTATATGAAAAAGATGTCGACAATCTATCTTCTATATAAATAAAAATTTAAAATAGTTTGTGCAAAATCGCTAATCTTAGTAAGTACTGCACCGATCGCCACCAAATGTTCACACAATGTTGCTAAGAAAGGGAGTAACAATCATACGTACAGATCGTGTGGCTGGCACACCTGTGGCATGTGCAAGCAGCACATGTAAAAGTACCGCACTTCTCAGTTATTTTTCTCCCTTAAGCTCCTGAATATTCAAAAGCACTCAGAAGACATGATGACAATTCTTTAATTTCACAATACATGGATAGACTTAACCATAGTTTCAACTGGGAAATTGTGAAAATCCTTGATCAAGCCAAGTCCAAAAAAAACACTAGAGAATTCCTGGAAGATTGGAACTCAAATGAATCAGCAATCAAAGGCACATAGACATAAACAACATCTACATACTACACAAAAGAGGCAATCAATAAGCCAAAAAGGAAACAAAAAGACTGAAACATTTCCTCAACTGCAATCAGCACCCAGATGACTATAAATTAATTTTATAGATTAACATCAGAACAATAATCAAGAAGTAAACAATACCCAAATTAAGCAATGACCAAACAAGCTATCACTTATTTGAGTGAGTAAGCCCTACTCTCTGATGTTACCTAGTTTAGATAATGAAACCTCTGCAAACAAAAACAAGCTCAGAGAGCATCAAGGACCCCTCAAAAAGGAAGTCTTTGGAACAGCAGACAAAAAATCTGCTAATCAAGAAATCACATTCAGCTGTGATATTTGACAGAAAATCCTAGAGTAATCTTTACTCATGGTTAGCTCCAGATGTATTGCTGGGTATATTATGCACATGTATCTCAATTTCCTTTTCTTGTGCAATTGCACACAAGTGGAATTGAGCTGTGGCTACCAGAGTTCCTCTCCAGAATGTCTGTGGAAGATAACACACAAGATTTCAGATCTGCTTGTTTGCAGATCCAAATCTTCTGTAATGAAGACTTGAAGTTGGAGATCAATTGAATGTGTTAGATCAGGGCTATCAAACTCACAGCCCATGTGTCACGTGCTGGCCACACCCATGCCAGTTTAGGAAAGGGGAAAAGTCATGATAATGATGCTGTGATGACACAAGTTTGACGCCCGGGGTTTGATTCTTGAAACAGAAAATTTGTGTCAATAACTATAGCTAACTAGTTGATTTTGCCTTAACATTAAATATCACACTGATGTAAGAAATATTGGTATTAAAACCCTACACAAAGGGGCTGGAGTGGGATAGGGGAAGAGCAAAATAAGAAGTGCTACTATAATATCTCCTCAGAAGTCCTATTGATCCTGTTCAAAGGTAAGTCAAACCTAATAAGCACTTTTCTGAAAAATCAAAATACTCAATCCTCTTCTCTGCACCATGTATTTTGAGAGACAAAACAGCAGCCTCACTATGAATGTTCTAGCTAAAAGCCAGAACAATTTTACAACAGCATTACTCTTTTAAGAGTTAATGTAGTTAGATACTCATCCAAAATGATTATGATTTGGAAAGATGTTTCACAGGGCAAGAATGGTTTCTGAAGAATATAAAAGCTGTGTAGAATAAGCCATAAGAGCGCATAATTTCTCCATAAGTGCTCAGTCAAAGATAGCTCAACACATTTCATTCTGTTAAAAATGGACAGTGCATGTCAGCAGCAGGGAGCTGTTTTTAAGAGCTATGTTAAGATAATGATAGCATTTTAGAGCAAGAAAAGGTTAGGATTAGGAGATCTATGAAGATCTTTGCAGCTGCCTAACATCTAACATTTATTTATTTACTAATACAATTTTACATTCCATTTCAAATGTGAGATAAGTACAATAGAAGGCATTTAGGTAAAAGATTTATGAGATCTGAAGATAAGTGGAAATATAATGGAGATATGCTTATATGTTCTAGGTGAACATTATTTCAGAATTACTATATTTACTTTGATTTCTGGGGAATTAAGAAAACAAGTAAAGGAGTAGAAGACATGCACAAAAATGTCAGATTGTTTGTCCTCTGCAGTAGTCTCTCAATCTAATGCTTTCCATATTGGATGAACTACAGTTTCCATTATCCTAGTCAGTTTTCTTCCTTTCCCTTCAAAAACAAACTACAGGCAGCTAGATTCTTCTCTGATGTAACCATTATTCCTCTAAATTGTTCAATCAAACAAAAGGCTACATTTAAATAAATGTAATGCTATATAGTACTCTTGACAGTCCCTATGGATACCATTTGTTACCCATTATCCTAATTTGTACTTAATGCTAAAAACTGATCCTCCTGAATGGTTAATGAAACCCTTGCTTCCCTTGCCTTGTGAGCCAAATTGCAAGTCTGGTAAATGTATTTCTAAAGCAGAGTTCTCCAACATTCTTGAACTGGTTTGCACTTTATTGTACCATGGTAAGCACTTCAACTTGATAAACACAATGATAAGCTGTTTCTTCCAAAAAAAATTGGTAAACCCCCTAATTATATGGTGGATTATAGGAAACGTTTCGCCATTCATAAAGATAGCCCTCCCCAGCTTGATGGGCATCAATTACAGTGGCCCTCAATTGTTATTCTGAAAGTTTAAGTCCAACACATCTGGAGGGCATGAGGTTGGAGAAAGTTGGTTAATAAATCACTCTTCAAATTCCCCCCTTCCAAGCTTCTCTCCAAGAGGAACAGCATCCCCATCTGGGGCATATCCCAGTGGCAGGTCAAGAGAAATCCCAGAAGAGGCTCAATAGGTTATTGAGTAACAATGGTGTATCAATGGCTTCATTGTTCCTCGCTTCCATTCATCCCATCTGTCATTCAGGGACAACCCTATCTCTCATCCTTACATTATTAAAAGGCATTCTCAAAAGATCTCTTTACAGCCTGCTAGAATTGTCTTTTCAGTATCCCCCAAAGAGATCCCAGACCTTTATCTTGCAAACATCTGAGCTGGTTTAGATAATTTGCAAAGAGTTACCTGTGTCTGGTCACTGGCCATGAAGGAAAATTATGCTATTTTGGCAGCCTGTTCAGAGAAGAAGCCAGGTGTGGCACAAAGTATATTTCCTTCTTGTCCTGAATTAAAGCCACAGTTTCTTTGTTAAGAAGTAGCTGATAAATCCTGGTAGTTTATTGGGTACTTATTTGCTAGTAACAATTTTAAATAATATTTTTTCATGTATAGCCTTCTTCCTTTTTTAAAACAAAATACATTTTTTTTAATTGGAATACGCTTTATTTTGCATCCTTATTACTGATTTTAATTGTACAGTTTTAAATATAGGAGGAGGACATTAATTTTTGAAGCCAATGGATTACTTTTCTTTCGGTCTTCAGTTGCCATTCCAAATCTTTATTGCTTTATTTATTGACTTGAATGGGATTCCTGAGACAGCAACTGAATTATATGGTTCATGATTTTTCTGGCAAGATGTTTTCCAAAATCTTCCTTCTTGCTTCCTCTTTTAGGCCCCAGTATTATTCCCATGTACTATTAAGTTTAGAATATTTAGTAATACATATATTTATTTTTAATGTGGGAGGAAGCATATACTTCTTTTTTGTATTAAGGATAATCATCTGTAAAAACAGTGTTGATTATTTTGCTCCTTCCCAATACCTCTTCTTGATTATTTCCTCCTTGCAGCTAGTTTCTCTAGAATTGTCTGTATAGGACTTCATTTCTGAATATATTGCAAGATGCTTTCTACAAAGAATCTACATGACAGCTAATGCAATTCACTTCTGCCCATCACTGATCACAAAGAACGTGTTAATCATGAACTCACCCCCCTGAAAATTGTCCATTGTTATGGCTTCTAAAAAACCACCTACTGGAAAGTCTTTTTCTGCTCCATCTTCAGCCCGCTCCAGTCCAGTTATGCAGCAGACAAAGATTACCGCATTACTGCAGAAAGAAGCGACTGGTGAGAGTGCCCAGGAATTGTCAACTAATGAGATGCTTCAGGACATAATGAAAATTGTGCATGAAATCCGAAAAGACTTGACAAACCTAAAAATAGAGCTGTTGGAAACACAAAAAGTACAATGGATAACAAACAAAAAATTGAGGCATTAGAGGGAGGATCAGCTGAGATGAGGGAAGAGGTAAAGGAAATTCGGAAGGAAAGCTCAGAACTAGGAGGTTATATGACAAAAATAGAGTTTGAAAGAATGTCTTTTTTTCTCAGGTTCCAGAACATACCAGAGACAGAGAGTGAAGATCTTAAAGATCTTATGAGCGCAATTTTAGCATATTATATTAAAAGAAATAAAGAACAACTCTGGGACATGGACCTGGTTTATAGAATTAACTCAGCATATGCTAGAATAAATAATGTACCAAGATAGGTTCATATTAAATTTCTAAGGAGGTCCACAAGGGATGAGATATTGAGGGCCCAGAGGGGAGGACCCTTGAAGTATCAAGAAAATGAAATTACCATTTTGAAACAAATTCCAAAAAAAAATAGAGAAACAAGAAGGAAATATTCCTTCTTGTCCAAAAAATTATATAAAAAAGGAGCTTGGTTCAAATGGTTACTGCCAGAAGGAATGTTGGTCTTCTGGGAGGGAGGTAGAATCAGAGTTAAAACATTAGGAGAGGCGGAGGTCTTTCTTCAAAAGCACTCTTCACTCCTAGGGGACGAGGATGAGGGAACAGGAGGGGCCATGGCCCCGCCCGTCAACGGGAAGGGAGACGAAGAATCAATAGCAAAAAGACTTAGATCTCAAAAATGATTTTATTTGAAATTTTTACTGTGATTGTTCAAATTAGATGGCAATGAAAAACATGATTGAATGAAAATTGTCCAGTGTTTATCTATTTAAATGCTTAAAATTATTGTTAGATAACTTGAAATGCCTAAGAATGCGAACTTTATTAATATAAAAGATTGATTAAGGTGCTAAAAGTCAAGTTAGGAGCTGAAAGATTTATTGACTTGGTTTCTATAGATGTGGAAATAAATGTTTTCCTTTTAGAGATTTTCTATACATTATTCCTATAATTTATTCAATAAATTCAAAAAAATAGACTAGCCTGAAGGTGATGTAAAAAGTGCCTTAGGACTTAAAGTGCATAAAAGATAAGTACATAACAACCCAAATATTTTTAAGCTGTGCTACAAAGTTATACCAGACAATATTTTTTTATTTTGGAAAAGAGGGAAAAATCCTGATTAGCTGAATCACAGTGAGAAAAATTATGAGGAAGATCATGCTCTATGAGCAGATGTTTAAAAAGCTGTAAATATTATTAGCAAGTAAAAAGTGTCTAAACTTGCCATTATGTGTGTGTGTGTGTGTGTGTGTGAGTGATACCTTACTTTTATTAATTATTAATTTGTTAACTTAATACTAATTTTAATTATTGTTTCTTTAGTTAGCAATATTCTTAACAGCAAGATATATGTAAGCAGACATCAACTGGATTTTGCTAGTCAGCCTATTGCTCAATCAATAATGCTATGTTGCACTTGGGAGTTATGTGGAAGAACAGTCAATAATATGGTATAAAATGTATTCCTACTTAGCTAGCTTCCTCTGTCTTCATGTCCTTGCATATCATAAGGAAAGGAAAACATCTGTAGAACAAGAACTCATCCTCAAGATTAATCTGAATAAAGCAATTCTCACTCCGTATGTGTTAGAATTCCAGAAACACTTTATTTAGTTTCTTGACAGTTCAGCCAATTTAAGCCAATGTTTGCAATTTAAGCAAATTGGTTTCTACTTTATGAGAATAGATTGTCTATCTGTTCTAGATCTTTCTAGAATGAAACATGCAGATGATTGAATTGTAGTTAAACATACAAGAAAGTCACATTTTCCCCCCCAAAGATGTCCCTTATTTTCCTTCTCTATATCACCTAACTCACTTTTCCCCCTTTTGAATATCCCAAAAAAGGATGCTGGCAGATTTACTGCCATCTACGTAGTCATCTAGATTTTTTTCAACCCAAATCTGGTACTCCTGGACTATAGTATTCAGTTATTATTTCTATTGTGACAGAAAACAAATTATAAAATGCATTCAGTCGTGTGTTACAAACTCATTAAATTAAAATAAAAGTTTTTTGTTCCAGCATCATCCGAGATTTAGACTTGTACCAGATCAAGCATAGTCCACAATTCAAAAGTCCTTGTGCTTTCCTGCATTATAACATTATTGTTTTATCTGGTTGCTTAATTAAAGTTCTAAATATATTTGTTCAACTAGAAATCTCACTAACTGCAATGAGGCTGCAATACAGTACTTACAGTATGATTGCCATGACATCTAAAAGCAAAAAGTGCAAATGGTCTCATAATAAATTTGGATTCTTTTCTATCTGTTACCTACATACACATGCACACATATACATACCACCTTTGGCAGCTGTGGAGGGGGGGAAAGAAGCTAAGCCAAGTGTCTAAACCCCAGAGCTGGGTTCCTACCAGTTTAGACCAGTTTAGACCAGTTGGCTAAACCGGTAGTGGTTTCCCAGCCTGGGTCATTGCAACCAGCAGTGACCCAGGCCTGCCACGTCCCTGAACCAATTTCCCGCTCTCCCGTCACCAGCAACAAATTTTGCACATGTGCCAAACGCCGTCTCTCAGTGAAATGGTAGTAAACCAGTTAGGAACCCACCACTGCTTGAATCGTTGTGGTGAACCTATGGCACAGGTGGAACCATATTTGGTGGCACATCAGCAGTCAGCTCAGGTGCACATGTGTGTGCCAGCCAGCTGATTTTTTGCTCCTCTGGAGGGCCAGGGGAGGCCATTTTCACCTTCCTCAGGCTTCAGGAACTCCTCCGGAGGCTGGGGAAGGCGAAAAACGGCCCGAATGGCCCAATTGGAAGTTCGGGAACGTTCTACACTCTAGAACAAAGGAAAACCATACAATGTTGTTCAGGAATCCCTATTTAATTTCATTTCTGGTGAGCATTCATGACAAACTAGGTGTTGCCAAGGAAGCAGAAGCAATGTTGTAAGAGAATTCATGATCAGAATTTTTTCTGGTCAGCTAAGCCTCTCCAGATAAATGAGAGATTGTAAGACCGTACACTTGCACTCCAAACAGCTGCTCTTTGTAAGCAAACTGCAGAAACTGCAGAAACCAACCTTGGTTTCTGAAGAAACCTTTGTTTTCACAGTTTTCTTACAAGGAGCAGCTGTCTGGAGTGCAAGTGTATGGTCTTACAATCTCTCAATTATCTGGAAAGGCTTGACCGATCAGAAAAAATTCTGATCACCAATGTCACTATTTCTGCTTCCTTAGGGACATCTAATTTTCCATGAATCCTCATGAGAAATAACATTTAATAGAAATTCCTGACCAACCTTTTTCAGACCACATGAGTGGAGTAACTGGAAATCAAGAGATTTCCACCAAATTCACAGTTACAATGTATCCTATACAGACATTAAGTTCTGCTGAGCCTCATTTCTCAATTACGTTTGGAAATTGCTCCTTAACTGCTTTTCAGTTATTAATAACCTCCCAGTTTGTAGATGTATAACATGCCCTTGGTGAATTCCTTTAACCCTTAGCAAACCAAGTTTTAAAGATAAGTTTAAAGGATATTTAAAAAGCACTTTTTTGGAATAAATAGCAAAAGAATGATTGGAAAATTGATTCTGGAAACATGGACTAAGAATCCTAATGGATTGAAATAAGATTTTGAAATTAATCAACAGCATCCCGACTATATTCTCTTTATATTATTTTTTGTGCATTTTCCATTTTTTTTCTTTTATTTTTTGTAATTTGTATTACTGTAGTTTATCCCTATTAAAACTGATTGTGCAAAAGGGAGATTTATAGAGCCATCATAAGCATCTGGTCTAGTTTGTATTATCTTTTATTGACATTCACTTGGCTGCAGAAGCCATATAGGCAAACCCTGGTAGGAAGACAGAAAAGCAACTCTGACCAATTGTGTTACATAGAAAGACCTGTTGAAAAGGAAGAGGAAAAATGTTTGGTTAAAGCCTTCACGCAATGAGGTAAGACACCTTAAAGCTACATGTTACTGCGGGACGAGCAATTTAAACAGTATGAATAGAAAAACAAGATTGTGTTAAAACTTTGTTCTACCAAGGAAAAGCTGTGTTGAATATTCAAGAAAACTTTGCTGATAAATAAATCAAGCAAACCAGGAGCAGACTAAAAGTCTCGCCTTTGCCAAGTATTGTGTCCAAGAAAAGATTGTCCATGGAAAAGAATAACAAAATTACATTGAGTGTAGAATAAGCCTCAGGTTGTTTTGGGGCTGACTTCAAAGTGGAAGCTGTGAGAGAAGGCCTTAAATGCATGGGGACTTGTTATTTCTACCATAATAGGCCGCCTTTAAAAAGGTATTTATCACCTGAGATTGTCCTTCAGGGAGACATTATTGGTGGCATCCAGATCAAATTGGTTTGGTTGTGAGGTTGATAATAGATGAGAGAGAGACAGAGAGAGACAGAGACAGAGATAAAAGCAGAGAGACACATAGAGACAAAGACAGAATTTTAACAAATAAGGGAATTTATCTGGTGAGTTATATTTTAATCTGCTTTACTGAAATTTTATGAAGAATATTTCTGGTATTGTTTGGTCTTTAATTAATAATAATAACAATAATAATAATAATAATAATAATTTTAATTTTAATTTTAATTTTAATTTTAATTTTAATTTTAATTTTAATTTTAATTTTAATTTTAATTTTAATTTTAATTTTAATTTTAATTTTAATTTTAATTTTAATTTTAATTTTAATTTTAATTTTAATTTTAATTTTAATTTTAATTTATAACCCGCTCTCTCCCCCCAAAGGGACTCGAGGCAGGGCACAGGGAAATTAAAAATACATATAAAAACCACAAACAATACAGTATTACAAAAAATTAAACTAAAACCCTGCGCTAAAATCCCATGTTAAAACTAAGACAAACCCCTAAAAAACCCTAAAAACAGTTAAGCTATCCCAGGCCGGCCAAGCAGAAGAAATGTGTTTTTAATTTTTGACGGAAGGAGCGGAGGTCCGTGGTTGTTCTAATTTTGGGGGGAAGGTCATTCCAGAGGGTCGGGCCCGCCACAGAGAAGGCCCTTCCCCTGGGTGTCGCCCGCTGGCATTGCCTGGTGGATGGCACCCGGAGAAGTCCCTCTCTGTGGGAGCGGATCGGCCGCAGGGATGTATGGGGCAGGATGCGATCCCGCAGATAGCTAGGTCCCGTGCCATGGAGCGCTTTGAAGATGATGACCAGCACCTTGAAGCGCACCCGAAACACGACAGGCAGCCAATGCAGCTCACGCAGGAGTGGTGTTACATGGGAAAATCTAGAAGTTCCCATAACTGCCCGCGCGGCTGCATTCTGGACAAGCTGAAGTCTTCGGGTGCACCTCAAGGGGAGCCCCATGTAGAGAGCATTGCAGTAGTCCAGTCGGGATGTCACAAGAGCATGAGTGACTGTGCAAAGGGCACCCCGGTCCAGTAGGGGATGCAACTGGCGGACCAGGCGGACCTGGTAAAACGCCCTCCTGGCTACGGCCGTCACTTGATCTTCCATGGACAGCCGTGCATCAAGGAGGACGCCCAAGTTGCGTGCCCCATCCACAGGGGTTAGATGTTCGCCCCCTATGGCCAGTGATGGAGTCAACTGGTTGTACCAGGATGCCGGGAACCACAGCCACTCGGTCTTGGATGGGTTGAGTCTGAGTCTGTTCCTTCCCATACAGGCCCGCACGGCTTCCAGGCACTGGCACATCACCTCTACGGCATCGTTGGAGTGGTTTGGGGTAGATATATACAGTTGCGTGTCGTCAGCGTAGAGGTGGTACTCTACCCCAAAACCACGGATGATCTCGCCCAGCGGCTTCATATATGTGTTGAACAGGAGAGGCGAGAGGACCGACCCCTGAGGCACCCCACAAGTGAGGGGTCTCGAGGTCGACGTCTGCCCTCCTGCCAACACAAATTGGAATCGACCGGAGAGGTAGGAGGAGAACCACCGCAACACGGTGCCTCTCACCCCCAACACCTCCAGCCGATGCAATAGGATACCATGGTCGATGGTATCAAAAGCCTCTGAGAGGTCTAATAGGACCAGGATGGAGGAACAACCCCCATCTCTGGCCCTCCAGAGATCATCCACCAATTAAATTTTATTCATCTAATAATATGCCACCCTGATTTTTCTCTTCTTAAATGTATTGTTCTTTTAAAATATGGCCTAAAATCTGTAAAACAAATAAATAATCCACCAGATAGGAGGTGTCCTTTCTTTCTCCCTCCTAGCAAACAAAGCAACAGCAGATGGGCAAGCTATGATTAGGAAGGCACAGGATTTGCTCTATCCACTGGCTGGGAACACTACAAATAACTTCTGAGTGTTAGGGAGCTTTTGGTAATACTTGGTCGGAAGCAACATTACTGACAAGATGAGTGGAGGGAAAGTGGCATCAGAAAGCCTTAAAAGCATGCCTTATTGTTGATCGTTTAAATTCATTTTTAGTATCCTTAGTTTTTACTTTGGTCAAACTCTCTAGAGACTTCAGTAATTTGTGGAGATTAAATAACAACTTTCCCAAAGAAGCACAGTATCGAAAATAATTATATTTCTAGCAATACCAAATGAACACTTAATCCTGGCTTTCCTTTTAAAGTACAAAGTGTGCAATCTGATACATATTTACTCAGAAATAAGTCTTACTGATTTCGGTCGGGCTATTCCTTCAAGCCAGTGTACAAGAGTATCAGATTTGCCTGGGATTAAGGCTCACTGGATTTGAAAGGTTTTACTTTTGTGTCTATGTAGTTAGATTGGGTTGTAATTCTAACAGTGAAAATTGAGGCATTTCTGCTGAAAAGAAAATCTCATTGAATTCTCTTGGACTTATTCCCAGAGAGTTATATAAAATGGCAAGAGAAACCTGAACATGTTTCCTTAGAGATGAGCTTGATTAAAATGACAAAAAAAATCTGCTTCCTAGTCAATATGTTTTTAGAAACTTCTGTCTTCATTCCACCCAAAAGCTTATGCTTGTATTCATGCAACAATCTTCCATAGTTTAAGAGCTTTTCCCCAGCCACAATTTAAGAATGTTGCATGGCACTTTCTTTGTTCTGCTAGTTCCATGGTGTTACCAGACCATTAGTGAGACAACCTTAAAGCATCTTTGAGTGCAGGGATATTAAAGTTTTCTCCTATAAATCCATATCTTGTATCCTTACATTATTAAAAGGCATTCTCAAAAAATATATTTTTACCTATTCAAGAAAGGGTGGAGAGTTATTTCTAATACTCAGCAATTTGTTGTTGTTGTTAGTTGTGAAGTCATGTCCGACCTATTGTGACCTCCATGGACAATGTTCCTCTAGGCCTTCCTGTCCTCTGGAATTAATTTAAGCTCACACAGACTTCATTGGTGACTCCATCCAGCCACCTCACTCTCTGTTGCCCCATTCTTCTTTTGCCCTCAATCTTTCCCAGCATTAGGCTCTTCTCCAGTGAGTCCTTCCTTCTAATTAGATGGCAAGACCCTTAATCTTGGCTAGAATTTTCTATGTATTATGGTTTAGTTTATTATGCAAAGTTAGTCAGTGTGCTTAGTTTATGATTTGGTGTCTTTGGGAGAATACCGGTATTTGCTTATGTATTTATTGGTTTTGGCAATTGCCCAAGAATATAAAGATTGTAGGCAGTTTACTATTTAAATACACAAAAACATTAGAGGAATAAAGGATATTAAAGAAGAGGGGAAAAACATTGACAAGTCTCCACAGCCACCCTACTCCAAGGCCTGGAAGAACAAAGATTTCCAAATATCATTATGGTGGGACCTGCATGGACCTCTAGTGGCATATCATGAGGGGGCATACTTCCTAATATGCTGGCTGGAGGAATTCTGGGAGTTGAGTCCAAACGCTTAAGAGTTACCAAGTTTGAAAACTTAGTTTAACTAATGGGAAGACCTGAAGTACCCACTGTCCTATGTTAGCCGATGGACAGAAACCATGGGATATACAGTAGGTGGTTCTTCAGATAACCTGGCCCTATGTCATGAAGGTTATAGGTCTAATCTAATCTTTTTGGCACACCAGAGTGCCAGAATCCAGATGAGAGCAGCTGTCCAGTGCACATGTATAAGATGGCCAGCTGCTGTTCCAGGTTGCGGCATGTGCATGCATGCCAGACAGCTAGTTTTCACGTGAAGGCCAGTTGTCCAGTGCACATGTGCATGCCGGAACTTGGAAGAGCAGCTGGTGACCGTACGTTTGCCCACAGAGAGGGCTCTGCATGCCACCTCTGGCAAGTGTGCCATAGGTTCGCCATCACTGTTATAGGTAAAGCCAGGTTGTGCCTGGAACTTCATCAGTGACCATTAAGTTTACAGAACACTGGTGTCACATGAGCATCCTAAGATATGGCCAACACTGGATGGGCTGCTACATTTTGGACCAGCTGTAGCTTCAAGTGGTCTTTGAAGGCAGCCTCATGCACACCCATTTGCAATAATCCAGGATAATCCAGTAAACTACATTACAAATCAAGTTATGTATGTTCTGAAAATTAGAAAAGGAGCATCTATCAGAAATTGATATAGCTCATACGACTTTAATTACATGTGCCTTTCAACGAAATATAGGAACATTTTAACAGTCAACTGATTAATAGGTGAATTCACACTTACTACTGCTACTAAATATTTTAGAGGGCAGTTCAATCTTCCCATTCTTAAATGCAGGGAAAATCTTTAACATTATTGCATTATAGGTGCTGCTTTTGATATATCACCCTAGAAATACACCTGGCCATTGTGCAGCCCCACAAGGGGCTGAAAAGGACGCCCCAAGAAGCATCCATCTCGGTTTTGAAAAGGGAGAGATGAATCCTAAAATAAATATAAACAAGTCCACTGAGAGCCAAAAATGCCAGGCTTAACTCTCTTTCACAGGAATTGAGGCTCTTTAAAGAAAGCCCTTGTCTTTTGTTCCTCTTAAGAGAGAATAACCTCAACCCGGGAAGGGCAAAAATAAAATCCAACGTAACCGCCAAACAAAACCTCTTTTTTTTTACCATTCCACCTCCCACAGACCACCAACCGAAACCCACGTCCACCCATTCCACCCCGCCTCGTTTGGAGAGACTGTGGCTCCTAGGATGAAAAGCACTCTGCACCTTCCCCGAAGTGCTGTTTCTTGGGAATCGGCTTTGGCTCTCCTCTGAAGGAAAAAAAAAAGATACCGACTAGGCAAAATCGAGCCCTTAAATTGCTGGATATCAGGACACGAACGCTTCAAAAATTAGCCGAACGTTGCAGCTAACGTAGCTGCTTGCTCCCGCCTGCTGACAGGCGCGCTAGAAGGTAGCTGCTCCGAATGCTAAAGACAGCGGCGGCCGCCACTCTGGAATCAGCCGCGCGTCAGGAAAAAGATTTCCCTGAGATCCGGGGATTCCTGTGGGGAGCAGGAAGGGACCTGTTGCGGTTTGGTTACCTAGCAAGCCCCTGATCGGCTGGAGCGCCTGAGAGCCCGGCGCAGCACTGTTGAGAAGAGAGCGCCCCGCGGGGACAGATTCCTCTTCCCAGGATCACCGGGTGGCGCGAACTCCAGCGATTCAACCGGGCGTTTTTCACCGTCGGAGGAGGACGGCGGCAACAGCAGCAGCTGCAAGCGGCCTAATACCCCCCCTCCCAAAAATTAAACCTCAAACCCTACTCTCCTGTACCCCGCCGATTTTGGGGATCCACGGTTGCGGGCCAGCCGATTTTTTTTTTCCTTGGGGGGACGTGGGACAAAATTGTTACAGGAAGGTTGGGTTTACCTCTGACTCTGACTGAACTGGAATAGTTAAGTGGAGTCTGATGAATTGTATTTGGAAGGGAGACCACGAGGAAATCCTAGGTCGAAAAATAGGGAATAGAAAAGTCGAACCTGCGCTGTTCCTAACAACATTGCCGCCAGCAAGTCCAAAACAGCAAATTAACAACAACAACAACAACAACAACAACAACAACAACAACAATAATAATAATAATAATAATAATAATAATAATAATAATAATAATAATAATCCTGTTGAGAAGAAACTCCTCATTCTGAACCGGTCTTTTCTGGTACCCTGAACGAGCCCGCTTTCAGGCTTGGGTGGAGACCACCGCCCCTCCGGAAGCAGGTATGGAAAAGCAGCAGGAGGGAAGGAAAAAAATCACCTAGGGACAACCGAAGTAATTTGCCAAGTAAGAGGTATTTACAAGACATACGGAGCTCTAAACTTATCTAGTATTAAGAACCCATCTCTAAAATTTGCGATTCGCTTACGGTTCAGGTTTGTGGGGCCCCAGGAAAGTAAATCTATTATAGTTCAGATACTTCAAAATGTATCGTGCTAACGGAATAATAGAGGATCTGCCGGAATGTAAAAATTTCCAAGAATGCAGGCCAGTAGCCACCCCTACCCCACTCCCATTACCTTTCAGAGAAATTGAACAACACCTCCCATCATCCTCAGCCTGTCCTAAAATTCTGATTTTTCGTGGTACTGAGAGAGTTAGTCTAGTAAGCACGTGCGCAAAAATTTCTCATAGATGTAGGGTATTATTTTGCCATTTTCTCTGTTTTAAGCAAAAAGAAAAAGAAATCAGCGATAGATTATCCCAGTATTTCAACCTTAGCATATTTAAGAAATGTGGACTTCAATTCCCAGAATTCCTCCGTCAATATGTCCACACTTCTTAAAGTTGCTGAGATTGAGAAACAATGGATTAGTTTGTCATTTCTTAAAGCATAGCGCCTTGTTGTATCTGCCGTTGTTGATTTAAATCCGGCTGAGGGCCGAGCGAGGCAGCAGGCTGAACCAGCGTAATAAAACGCGCCAGAGCGGCGACAATATATGCAGGCGCTGCAAATACTCATAGATAGGCGAATAGGAAAGGTGAGAAACAGAATCCTTCCTATCGAAAAGGAACAGATAGATTCCTTGCGGTGATCGATACTGTGGATTAGTCTTACTGAACAAGATCTGCGGAAAAGGAAGGGAGCTTTTTAAAAAGAAAGAAAAAGAAATTAAAGACAGCTGAGATTCTCCCGCTGCTCTACCTTAAGGGGAAGGGCGCTCTCTGTGGCGGGCCCGGCCCTCTGGAACGACCTTCCCCCTGATATTAGAACGACCACCGACCTCCGCTCCTTCCGTGTAAAACTGAAGACCCATCTCTTTCGACTGGCCGGCCTTGAATAGTTCTCTCTGTCTTTTAACGATAAATTTTAATGGGTTTTTTAATTGTATTTTTAGCACGGGTAATTTATTTAATTCTATTTTAGTAATGTTTGTATTATTGTATATTGTTTTAATTATGCCTGTGCACCGCCCCGGGTCCCTGTGGGGAGAGGGTGCGGTTAATAAATTCTAATTTATTATTATTATTATTATTAAGAGACCGCTCCTTTAAGATAAAAAGTATCTTTGCAACGAAACCTATCGCCCCTAGGAGGCGCTGCAGGTCCATATTTCCTGCTTTGCAGCCTGTTCAACCGCTCACACTTGAATAAAAAGTGAATCGGAATCCCAGTCACAAATCAAGAACATCTCGATGTTCTCCAGGGTTGCGTCATAGGGTCAAAAACTGAGGGCCGCAGCCGCGTTTCCTTTTGACCGTTGGCTATGAACCCGCGTGCTGGAAAGCAAGGAAAAGGCTCAGACTCTGCTGGCGGGGTGGGACGGGACACTTTGCACATCTATGTGGAAATCACGGATAGGACCTAAATTTTGTTCCGCTTAGTCTGTTGTTTCTATTTTTAAAACCAGTTCTTAGGACCTTCCAAACTGGCGGACTAGGAATTCCCCGAGCTGTTCCCAGACCATCTGGAAAGGAAGGGAGGCGAGCCCTCCTTCTGCGTCGCCGTCGTCGTCCCCCCCACACACACTCCGTTTAATCAAATTTGCGCAATAATTCCTGGAACCAAATCCTCACCATTTTTCAGTCGATTTCCGCTGTACAGCGACTGAGGCAGACTTCAAGGGAGTATTAAAAATAATCCCTGATCGTTTTAAGTGTAGCTTCCGTTTATTTCAATAAAAGTGAAGCGCTGGCCGTCAGCTATAATCCACATGGAGTAAGAAGACTTGAGTATTCGGAAAAGCGGAGCTTGCATTCGCCGCATGCCTCACCTTTCCTCTAGTTTCTACCCGATCTCGATTAATCATCTTGCTCGCATAAACGTTCTAGAGAGAAAGTTCAGTCTGAAGAAATGAACAAATTTTCCCAAAAACATTTGCACGAGGCGTACCCAAGCAGAAGGAAATCTAGCCAGAGGAATGGGACTTACTCCTATAAAGGGCTGCATGGGATCTCAATAACACCCACCTCTGTCTTTCGATTTATAGATGTAGTTATTTGATACTAGATCCCATAGCCCTGTATGATGGCAGAGCAAGGGGGGTTTACTGCAGAGAGGTGCATGGGATCTCACGTCTATTGATTGATTGATTGATTGATTGATTGATTGATTGATTACTAAATCCCATGGTCCTAGATTTTAGGACTTGACCTTCGAGTTTCTTTCTTTCAGTTCCAGCTGAGATGGTTATTGTTAGCCACTTTCTCGGCTTTTTAAAAAAGAGAGAAAATAAATTGAGTTACGAGAATATTTCCAGGGTAACATTAAAAGAAAAAAAAAGTTATGATGGCGGATGAAATCGTGCCTGGTTTTTGAGGGGCACCGCATAATTTGCTAGTCCCAAGTAGGAGACTATCCAGAAATATCAAGACCATCATTTGAGGAAGAGTGGGGGGGAGATATCTTGGAAATCAGAGGGGTACATCCCTTCGCTTTGGGGCAGCAAATCCACCGAGCCCTATATTCATCAAGTGGGTTGAAAGCGCGCTTTTCTTTATTCCACTTCCACTACATAAAGTTGGCGCCGTTCCGAAGAGCTTATTACAGCTCTTTCGCTCTTCAACCAGCCCGATGGGAGCTGACGTGCCAGGTTGGAGGGGAAGACGGCTTTCTCCCTTCAGGAATTTGCATAAAAAATGTCTGTGGTCCTTGACAGCTCCTGTTTTCTTCCCCGCGGAAGCGCGGCGGGTTTCCCCGGAGCAGGGGGTGGGGGGTGGGGGACACACGTTTTCCGCAGTTGGCGTCTTGCCTCTGCTTCCACTAACAGCATTTGAGGCGCAGCCCTGGGAGGAGGGGTAGAGGAAGAGCCCCCTTTATGCTCTCTCTTGGCCTCTTAGCCGGGAGCAGGAAACCCCCAACTTCTTGGGTCAGAGATCTTCCTCTCTTGAGTGAAAATGGATTGGCAGGGGGGACTGAGTGGGGCAACATTTGAAGCCAGGGTGAACTTTAGGATTGCGCAAACTGCAGGCTAGCAACCGCGCGAAAGGGGTCAGGGTGCCTCTCCTTTACTGCCTTTCCCCGAGGAGCAGCCGATGTGTTGCGGGAACAGGTAGAAAGGATAGGCGCCAATGCGCCAAGTATGGTTTCTGAGGGGCGATGTCGCAAGAGAACAGTCGTCCCCCTGGGAATTCCAGACTAGAATCACTCGGTCTGTGGAAGGAAAGGGTTCCTGTGGTGGGAGGGTAAGCCTGCCACCCTGAACAGGAGGAAGGCGTGGAAGACGCCAGGAGGCCTTCGCCCGGCAGCCCCTATTCAGAGCCCAAGACGAAACTGCAGGCCCATCGGGCAAGTGGGCATCCTTCATTGGGGCCCACCAGAAAGTCAGCCCAACGACCTCACCAATGCCAGATTCTCTTTTAGGGATCCAAACAATGCTCTTCCTGGAGCCCACAGCCTCTCAAGCCGAGAGCCTGCCCTTTCTCGGGGACTAGAAAGCCAAGATGCGCGACCCTCAGAGCCGACTGTCCAGCCAGCCAACGGGAGACTGGGGAGATGAAAAGGGCGATTGCGGCCGTTTTGCCAAGGCTGAATAAAAGCGCCCTACTTCCTTCACTGATTCAGAACACAATTACGTGACTTGAAGGGGTGGGGGGAAAGAAGAAGCTCAGATTCCATGTTCTTTTGTTACGACCCCTATTTCCCGGGGCAAGGAGATGAATCACTTGGGGGTGGGGCATTCATTGTAAATAAAATTCTCCAAATTAGCAGATTTGGGTTTTTCGCTTTGCCAGCGCTGGATTCAAATTCTGAGCGAGGGAAGGGAGGTAGCATGTGTTTTCCGAAGTGTTTGTGTTTGTATTCACTGCCAAGATGCCCCAGGTTTGAATGAGTCCCCGGTGCAGTCTCCGCGAGTTCCGCAGGGGGCCCCATTGAATTCAACTGGTTTATTTCTCGTTCTTACTCCTGCACCGTAACTAATAGCGCCCTTGTCCTAAATCCTAATGTGCATTCTGAAACATCCTTCCCCCGTCCCTCTGTCCTTGAGCAAGACTTGCTGCCGATATTCTGCCAAGAAAACTCAGGAAGGAGGATCCAGAGAAGCTCTGCAGCTCCGGAGCACAGCGCTCCGGAACTGCGGAGCACAGAGCAGACCTAACGGGTGGCATTGGCCTTTGCGTCCCTCTCAGCCTCTAACCCTAGAATTCCGCGGTGGGAGAAAGAGCAAAGGAGGTCGAGAGGCGCCTTTGCAGCTTCCCTTCCCCTAGGATGCCTAGATAACTCTCTGACCCTGCTACAGAAAGATTTTTCTTCCCTTCCCTTTATAAGTGGCCGACCTCGGGGGCCGTTTCTCGGGTCACCTAGATGCTTTCCTTATCAGCTTAAAGGGTGCGCTTTTTTTCCGATCCCCCACATTCGCCAAGAGGCAAATTCCTTACAAGTGATGGGGATTCAGATAGAAAGATTTTTGGAGATTCGGGTGGTCTGATCAAGATTTGAACGGGAGGGGGGGGAGGATCCAAGGTTCCAGTCTTGGCGATCCTGCCATTCCTGTTGTTTGCCCAGAGCTCAATACCGATATAGGTGTGTTTTTTTTAAGGACAGATCCTTAAAGAATAATTGGGCACGTGATTGGCTTTTGGAACTGTTCCCAGAAGTTTAGCAAGTAAACTTGGCTTTTTAGTTAGATGCCAGCACCACGAAATTTCGGCACCCCACATCGTGGGGTGTTTGCCTTTTCGGCCCTTCGTCTTTTTCCTGACGCGGTGGGAATATGGGCCTTTCTTTTGCGCCCCGGTGCCCTACCACTTAGCTGACCACTGAGCCTCAAGACTACTTGACTGCTGGGCAGCGAAGGGATGCCAGAACCGGTGCCGCTGCCTCCTCTTCCCTAACAATTGACGGACTTTAGAGCTCCAGAGAGGAATATTACTAAAGACGGGCGCGTCTGGCTACCAATCTTTCCGCGCCATAATTTATCCAGCAGAAGGAGGAGATTTATTTCCCGAATGAAAGAAAGTCCCACACATGCACACAAATACCCGCTGTTCCCGCCCTAACTTTCCGACGTGTCACTAGAAGAGGCATCGGAAGAACCCTGCCTCTCCCCATCCCCCCATCCCCGCCGCAGCTGCTCTAGCTTGGCTGCGGATTGGCCGCGCGCTCTTTTCGCACCACACCTGCCTATTGGTGTTCGGCCGAGATGGAAGTTTTTACATAACTTCGGGAAAAAACGGCGCTCGTTGCCCCATCCCCGCCACCCTTAAGCGAAACGGATAGTGGCCTAATCCCTTTCAGGTTGGTGGCGGCCAAAAGGGTGCCGCCACCAACCTGAAAGTGATTAGGTCACTACCTTCGTGCTCGAAGCTTACGGAAGTGCGAGCAACAAGTTTTCCTAGAATGATGATTTCCTCCACCACCCGCCCTCCTGGGAGATTTGATCACCCGCCCTCCTGGGAGATTTAATCCTTAGACGCCCCCCTTCCCTGAAATTACAGGGCGACCCCCGTCTCCACAAATATACCGCTCCCTCTTTAGGCGAGATTTCGAACACGGTCGGGCGCTTTACCGCGATTTCTCCGAAACCAAGGTACAACTTTCCGTCTTGGCAGCCCGCAGCAAAGAAAGCGAATGCTTCCCGGCCATTCCATCACTTCGCACTATATTTTAAGAGACCCAGTACATATTTCAAATGCAATAAGTCCAGGCTGGCTTAACAATTGAAAATGTTGCGTTTCGTTTGCGAAGGTTTGCAGTATTTCAAGTCTTAAACTATCTTTCAAGCTTATATGCGAAACGTAAAACCTTAGCTTGGTCAGATTGCTCTTGAAATCAAATGTTTAAACATAATGCCACATTAAAGTAAGTCCTATGTTGTGCCAGTAATATAGCGTAATTTCTGGCTTTTGTACAAAAAAGGAAGGAAGGAAGGAAGGAAGGAAGGAAGGAAGGAAGGAAGGAAGGAAGGAAGGAAGGAAGGAAGGAAGGAAGGAAGGATCTTGTTATTTAATATTTAACAGAATTTCCCCATGGGAAGTTTCACAAGATCACAAAGGAAGTTTGCAAATTAGTAAAATCTTGCTGATTTCAAATTTCTGAAGCAGGCTTCCTCTTTAAACTCAGATACACACACACTTTCCAATCCTCAAAGGTCTTTTGTCTCTTCACTTCACAAATGTCCAGAGTTTGTTGATAGTTGCCACTTTCTATTAATTGGTGAGCAGTTGTGGAAGAAAGATCAGGAAACAATTTTCTTCTTTTCTTATCCTGAAGCAAATATTGGGAGGACACATTGATTTCACCATGAATCAGTCTTTATTCTTGCCCATTCTTAATTGTTTGGTGATTTCCTCAATAAGTGAAATAGCTTTCATGATAAGCAGTTTTCCTCCCTTTGGAAATTTTGAACTGGGAGGAAAAGATCCAGTGTGAAATAATTCCCATCAGTTTAGGCAGGCAAGCTAAACATGTGCATAAAACATCAAAGGGATTTGCTTTGGAGCTTTTTTTTTAAAATTATCAAATCAATTGCTCTGAAAAGTGTTTACTTCTCTGAAATAAAACCTGGCCTTTCCCTTTACTGATAATGGAGCCTGTTCATGCACCTTAAAAATCCCATTGTGGAACTCTTGCAAGAATTTGATGCATTTTTAAAGCAGCCTTTTGGGGATCCTTTTAAAGACAAACTTGTGAATTAATAGATCTGCTTTGAAATGCAACAAACCAGGCTGTCTGCATTTTGAAATCTTCCTTTGATTGGGTTCCTGCTTTCTTTCCTCCACCCCCTCCACCCCCAAAACACACACAGACACACACACACACTTATTTCCTTGAGGACCTCAGGAACCATCTCAGTATACTGGATGAAGGAATAACACTATTTCATATTTACAGTAGGGCCAACTCATACATGTCTTTCCAGGCTGGATTCAGCAGAAACAAATTGCCTCAACAATGTCATCTCTGCACATGTAATTGGTTTCTTCCATGTAATTGACTGTGTGTGTATGTGTAGCTATCCCTAAGCGTGAATTTGCTTAACCTTAGCCTAGTTTCTTAAATAAATCATGATAGGCAGGTCTAGCTCATTAAGCCACAAAAGAGCAAACTACTTTTGGGGTAAGCTTCTTGTGTAATAGGTGTTTGTAAATTCAGCAGCATCAACATTTTTGTCCTTCTCACTCCTTTTTAGTCCCATTAGAAACCAACAGGGCAATCAATAGACTCAGGAGTAGCCCCATCACCTCCTTTCTCATTGGGATAGTGACACATCTGGGGTGACACATCAGACCAGCCAGTTCCAGACATCATTCCTGCAACTGGCTGGTCTGAAGGCCTTTCTCTCCCCAGCTTCTTTCCTGGGCCTCACTTTTGCTCCATTGGTCTGACTAAATTGCCCAGACAGGTGAAACACAACTGGCATGGACCAGACTGTCAGGAGTGACCATCTTATCTGAGTAGGACTGCAGTCACCTCTTTTCACACATCCCCCTCCTCCACTCTCCTGGGCTGAAAGAGACTGCAAAGAAGCAGTGAGGAACGTCCATTTCCAGCCAGCCACCCCAGCTGAGACTCTTCATCCAGGCCTGTGATAAGGAGACCTTGTATGGGAGATAAAAAGAGAGAGAAAAGTCTAAGAAGGATGAACTCCCCCAGCTGCAGCATCAAAGGAGTGAGCCATCTGGAGCCCAAGAAGAAGCTAGCCAAAATTACCAGTTCCCTTCTCAGGTGGAGCCTTGGGTGAACTGGAACTCCAAAAGCACTTTTTTTTCTTCTCCCGCTGCAAAGGGGTATTTCCTTTCTAAGAGGGAAGCTTTACCTGCAGCCACAGAGAGGTTGCTCAGGTCGGCTTATGGATGGCCTGGCTGTAATTGCTGCCCTTCTACCTCTGCTGCCAAAAGCAGGCAGCTGGCATCCTCCAGCTCTTCCATTTGTTATTTTAAATTGGAAGATAAGGACCCGTAGAGGGGAAAAATGAGATAGAACAAGAGAAGATGTAGCTGTTAATTAATTCTGTTTATAATCAGAAATTTAAGAATGACTTCAGTTCTCATCACTTTCTAGTCAGTATGCCAAGAGCAACCTATTATGAAAATTACACCTGAACTAAGCATCAGAAGAGCAGCAGGTGCTCTAGCTGTTCTTTATGCCAGGTAATAATAAAATCAATCCCATCCTTTTCCATAGCTTCGCCCACCCCCATCTGTGGTGCTACAATTCCCTTGCCAGATCCCTAACCTGGGAAAACAATGATAGGCTGCAATGTAATATGAACAGAGGACTCTGAATTGGTGGAGCTTACCAAACAAAATAAAAATGTATTGGAAATGATTTCCTTGAATTCTCAGAAAGTTTTATGCAGCTTTGTAAAGTATGCTTAGGTGCATTTTCTTAATTGATGGGGGAAAGATAATCTGATTTGCTTCATATGGTGAGGTGAATTCAGGCTAAGACTATGTCCTTGACTTGGGCCAGCCTGATTCTTATTCATTAATTGGTTGTTTCTATGAGTGTTTGATTGTATAACTGCTTTCACCTATGTACTTAAACAATTTGTTGTGACTCTGGGAAACAAACAAGAAATTAAACCAGAAAACACAGAACAACATATAATCCAAAAGAACCCAACATGAAAGATATCAACTCAAAACCTATCCTTGATCCTGGACTCTGAAGAAGTGCTGGGATTACAAGGAATATATGGAAATGAAAATCTGTTGAGTCAGAATGGAACCGATTTCCATGTAATATATTTAATAATATACATATTTATAAATGCATATATTAACTTTAATATTGCAATTGTGATTTCCATGGATACTGCATATATTCAAAGATTAATGGATAAAATATTATATGATCTGTGATGGACAAACCAACTCAGGTTGAGTTCCTTTAGCACCAGCAAACATTAGAAAATAACAGGATGATGGAATATTATAAGTTCCTATATGAAGGGGTAGATATAAGCACCTTTAGAGGAGAAGGAGGAGAAGGAGGAGGAGGGGAGGGGGGAGGAGGAGGAGGAGGAGGAGGAGGAGGAGGAGGAGGAGAAGAAGAAGAAGAAGAAGAAGAAGAAGAAGAAGAAGAAGAAGAAGAAGAAGAAGAAGAAGAAGAAGAAGAAGAAGAAGAAGAAGAAGAAGAAGAAGAAGAAGAAGAAGAAGAAAATGATTACATTCAAGACTAAATTTTTAAACAAGAAAGTTTGTCTTCTTGTTGTTTGTTATTGGTTACTTGCTGATTTAAAAAATGTACTGTTTTGCATATTCACACAGCAGAAAAAAAATCCTTTCACAGTCTTGTTTACATTTAGGGTACATTTTATATATATTTTTCTTTACACCATTATGTAATGGTTAACTTTTTCCTATTCGTTTTTGTATTAAATAAAAGGAAAATCATTTAAGCCTGATTATCATCAGTGTGCTTCATTTTTGAGTAGATATTAGATTGCATTACATGCATTTAATTAGCTTGTTTATGCTAAAATTGTGCTAATTAAATGTATATAATTTGGATTAATTATCTTTTTAAAGAGTTATTTTCTTTGTAGTATTCCTACAGTCAGGGCAGATTAAAGCGTAAATCTCCTGCTCTTTCAGATATTAAATGTGCCTGAAAATGAAATAGTAATAAAGGATTGGTAAACCTTGCTCAGTGAGTAATTGACTACTGTTGATCTCCCAATTGTTTCTCTGCCATATCTGCTGCTTTTCTTATTCTGAAACCACTATGAATAGATTGAGGATTCAGCATGACTATACTAAAAAAAATGGCCATAATGCTCTGAGCACATTCTAGAAGTTACAACAGGACTTTAGATAATGTGCACAAAACATATGGTTTTAAATAGTGCTAATAATGACTAAGGCCATCTGTGGCTAGGTACAAAGCTGTACGTTACAACTAGGATTCAAAGGTATCTGGTCTTTGGTTCCTATTTCCTGGGAAAGAGCAGTGGTCCTGAGCCTCTCAGGGACAGCTTGGAAAGAAGTTGAATTGAATTGAAGGCTCTTGCTGTGTTCTCACCAAGGATGTTCCACCAAGGTTATTTTTTTCCCTTAGAGTAGAGAGAATATGGCTGTTGTTTTTAAGTTAGGTTTGAATACGTGGGTGTTTTCTTTTAAGAAATGATAAGAGTCTGTCATGATCTTGTAACAAACTGCTATGCAGTTGAAAACATCTCTAATAAACATCCTTAATATTGTATTTTTCAGCCAATTTTCTTTTTTATAAAAGAGAGAAAACATCACAGAAGCACAAACAGTAAGCTTAGTATTAGTCAAAACATAAGAATATTTCCAGATGTAAAATATCAGTTTTGTCTGATTTATGCAAGTTGTTTTGGAACTTGGACTATACTTGGGGGGAAATGAGAGGTAGACATGACCCATCTTCAAGGTTTATGTGAACAACTGAACCACAGCACATTTCTGAATAAGTAAATATGAGCCAAGAGAATCTTCAAAGGAAAAAGACACACACAAAGAAGCCCACCCTCATGGAAATCAGGACAGGGATTCTTGCCCAAGGTTACAAGCCTGGGAAAGCTGCAGAACTTCTGACACAGTCCCAGTGCACATTGCAGCTTGCCAAGATAGCTCCTTGGTCTATCCATGGGCGATGTCCTTCTTGTCCAGAAGAGGAAACTGAACAATTTCTATAGCCACTTAATCAGAAATAAAGTGCCAGGATGGTAATATTTCTGGTACTTTTGACACAAATTAACCAAATAGTTGTAGAAGAACTCCCATGAGTTAACTGGTAGGCTGCAAACTCCCTTTGTACTCAATTGCTTAAAGCTTCATTCCCCACCCATCCAAATCTACAGATAGACACCATATTACCAGATGCTTTGCTCTACAATACCCAATACTACTGAACCTTGGTTATACTTACTGAGGTTGTGGGACTTAAGTCCATATGAAGGTCATAAGGTTGCAATCCCCTGGGTTAGAGGGATATATTCAGCCCTGTGCAAATAACACCAATGCATAGGAGACAGTTGGTGGTGGTGAGATGTTATGTAGATCAAGTTCCATATAGGGAATCAGAAAGTTTAGACCAGTGGTCTCCAACCTTTGCAACTTTAAGTCTGAAGGACTTCAGCTCCCAGACTTCTCCAGCCAGCAAAGCTGGCTGGAGAATTCTGGGAGCTGAAGTCCTTCAGACTTAAAGTTGCAAAGGTTGGAGACCACTGGTTTAGACAGTGTTTCTCAAGGTTGGTAATTTTAAAATGTGTGGACTTCAACTCCCACAATTCCCAGCCATTTTAGATGAATGGATGGATGGATACACATAGATAGCTGGAATCCTACAAACGAACAGAATCTGCTGTATGCTTAGGGAAGAAAATTACCGACTTTTCCCAGAGACAAATTTGCATAAACTAAGCCTGGATGGATAGATGCTAGTTTGGACCAACTGTTATTGAAACCCCACCTTTCGTTTTTAATGTCCAAAGCTTATTTTAAAGCAAGGTAATACCTGTAGAATTTTCTGAAGCCAAATATAAATTGGTTCCTCTATAATTTCATAACAGAATAAAATTGGCCTGCTTTACATGAATGTTGCAAGATTATATAAAAACTGTAGATGAAGGACAGTTCCGCTTTGCTTAACCTTTGCAACATATGCTCTTTGTATTCTATTATGTACAGCTAAGAAGATAGTATTCAACCCTTAGGTGAGTACTTAAAGTAAGAGCTTGCTACAAGAATATTATGCAACATTAAATGTGTTAATTGGTATTTAAGGTACAACAGAATGGTCTTGCCTATTTTTAATTTCATAGAGGCATCTATATCACACAACTTCCCCGTGGAGATTAAGTGGGCTCTCACTAGGAACAGTTTTCACCATAAATTAAAAACCTATTTGTTTGCCCAGACCTTGTCTTGATTTCCTTTCTGTTTTTCCACCAGTTGGCCTACTACTGTTGTAATAGTTGTTATCTATATTTATATGATGTAACCCCTTTAATACAAACTGGTTTAATTCTTCGTTAGATAGGCAGCATCTGGTGTGATATTGTTTCCTTCTTTGGATCTGAGAAAATTGATTGTTGATTTGTGTTTGCTGCATGTGGATGTGTAGGCATTCTTGGATGAATGATTGAATTGAATGAGTTTTTAAAAAAATCTTATTTTCAAAGATCCCATTGCTTTTTGCCTGCATAGGCAAATGCCTTGTTTCCTAAGTAAATTAGAGTTTTAATACACATCAACATTTCCCGAAGGCACTTCTGATCACTGCTTTCACTTTTTGACTGGAAGCAGTTTTCACAAACAGAAGGACACAGCACCTTCGAGCATGAACAAAGTTCTTCCCATCTCAAGAGACTTATGCAACACATGAAATCAATGGAAGGTTTTCTTCCTAACCTAATTGCTATGTGGGGAGGATTTGGGGTGCCACAGCATGCATAGAAAATAGGGTTAATACTTCCCTCCTAATTAACCTCTCATGGAAGCACCCCCTCTCACCCTCCCATATGGCAATTAAATTTAGAGAAATGTTTTGTGTTAGCACACGTGGAAGCTTTTTTTTCCTTAATCTTGATTGCCACATGGGGAGATTGTCTAAGAATTGCAGCCTGTGGGGGAAAGAATGCTTAACCCTTCCGTCTCTGCAATTCATTCTAAAAATGTTCTTCTCAGATGCCTAGCAGTGCAGCTCTGGTTGGGGGATTTCAGTTGGCACTAATGGAAATCCAGCCTTCTAGAAAATACAAGTGAGGGCCTATAAAATGGATTCTGAGTTAAGACATTTGGGCAATGCTTAGATACACTCATGTGTGGGAATAAGCTTCATTGAACTCAATGGGAGTAATTTATGAATCAACATTTGTAGGATTGCCTTGCAAGTAGCTTCAGGTATTTCCCTTCTACAGAGCTGATATTCTCTAGCCATCTTTGAGGTGGCATGAAGTAATGCCAGGATAACATTTGTTGACTCCTACACTCTATACCAGTTTGGAGGAGCTGCCAGATGGCCTTGTTCAGATTGTGAGCTGGCCAGTTACAGTACATCTGTGCAGGTAAGGTGTTTGACTTTCCTGCCCTTCCCTTTCAACACACCATCAGCTAAGTGGGGAAACATCCATCAATTGAACACTGCAGCTGGAATGGGGAAGGTCTGGTTGTAGGATTCTGTCTGGCTTCCCTGTGATGGTTTGACTTTTAAGTGAAATAGGAAAATAGAAGAGGCAGACCCAGGGAGAAAAGAGCAGATTGGGCAACAAGCAATCCTGTGAAATAGCTGCAGGTTGTCTGCCTCTCTTACTCAAGCGAAAAAAGGATGCATAAACTGGAAAATAATCAACATACCCCCAGTTTATCAACACCCCTTATTAATTTTGTAATGGCCCTTGCAATACTCAAAAGCAGGACCATTGACTGGAAAGAAAAGCTAGATTTTTAAAAACCATTAATGCAGAAAGGCTTAAAAACACACTTTCCCCTTCCTCAGATCTCTCTCCTCTCTTGTAGCTTGTTAAAAATAGTATAGCCTTTATTGTCATTGTACAAAATAAATACAATGAAATTGGTAATTGGTAAAAATAGAACAATGAAAAATAGAGAGAAGATGACATCCAAATGGGGCAGAATTGGATGGGAAGTTGACAAGAATTTGGGAAAGAAAGTGTTAATGGAAAGGGCAAAGGCTGGGAGAAAAATGGTTGCAGGAAGGCTGGCTAGTGACCAGAGGAATGGGAGGGGGTGTCCCTGTCTCCCAACACTCAAAAAACATACCTCCAGCCCCACACACCCAGCAGGTCACATGATCTCTCCTTCAAGATAATGAGTGACATACTTTACACACTTTGAAGCTACAGCAGGAGTGGTGTCTGCTTAAGAGGAGGGGGAGCACCTATTACTTTAAACAGGACCGCTCATGTGAAGTTAAGGCTGCATGTATACTCATAGGCTGGGAAAAGGAAGAGACAATTGATAAAGCCTAGAAAGAAATTGAATATTTTCAAAGCATGATGGGGTTGGTCTAAAAGGCCCAGAGGCAACAAGATTCTCCATATATGCTAGTAGCAAGTGTCCTGGACAACTTTTGCCATGAGTAGCTGGTTTTCTATGTTTGTTTGTTGTGTTTCAGTATATGGCACTGTTTATAGCATGATTCTGAGAGGAAGGCTTCTGGCAATAAATGTTGAAAAACAACAATTAAATACTTGAAATAAAAAGGTAACATATGAAGCAGTGATTGGATATCATGAAAACTGATGATGGTTTGCCAAAATAGAAAAACATGGAGAGATACTGTGAGTAGCACTGTTGTGCACTAGTGAAAGCTGTATTTCCTTTTCTTATGTCTTGCTTTTAATTTATTTGGTTTGTAATTTATTGTCCTTTGCATACCATCACATGGGAAATATTTGCAAGAGAGCAGATATGAAATTCTTGCAGAGTGCAGCTGATTTAGGATGAAGGGGGGTTCAAGAGGCTAGCACCCAAGCATGGGAAGAAAAACAGGTAAGATCTCCACGAATGGCTCCCCTCAAGCTGTTTCTTCTCAGCTCTATACAAATAGTCCTTGACTTACAACAGTTCATTTAATGATCATTCAAAGTTACAATGGCACTGAAAAAAGGGACATGACTTTTTTCTCACACTTATGACCATTGCAGCATTCCCATGATCACAAGATTTACATTTGGATGCTTGACAACTGACTCACATTTATGATGTTGCAGTGTCCCATGGTCATGTGATCTCCCTTTTTTAACTTTCTGACAAGCAAATTCAGTGGGGAAACAAGGTTCACTTAAGTGTTACTAATTTAAGAACAGCAATGATTCACTTAACAAATATGGCAAGAAAAGTCACGAATGGAGCAAAACTACTTAATAAATCTCTCAATTAGCAACATGCATTTTGAGGCTCAATTGTGGTTATAAGTTGAGGACTACTTGTATTGTTTTATGGATGAGTGGAAATAATTTATTTCTCCTTTTGTTTCTCAGATTTTTCCAAGGAGCTCCATATGAATATTTCTATTTAATTTTCACAACTTCTCAGTTTAAGCTGAGAAGATTCCGGAGACTGTTCAGGTTAAACAAAGTGGTTAAGGAATTCCTAGATGTCCATTCATCTTAAAGATACTAAGATTGAAAAACCCTGGTCTAGAGGTTTTCATAATTAAATTGGGGGGGAGTCAAATTAGGGTCACCCCATTTCTGTTGATTAGATGATTTTAGATAATTCCCTGGAGCTGGATCCTGACCATCCCGACTGACATTTCCTCAATGTAAGACAACAACAACAACAAAAACCCACTGAAAACAAAGCAAAGGGAGGGATTTAGGGGAGGGGGAGATGGGAAGACAGGGACTAGATGACAGTCCCCAGGACTTTTTGAGGTACTTGCAGTCTGGAGCCAAGTGTTCCTTTAATCACTATCTCCCTTTTCTCTCTGCAGTCTCTGTGGATGTAATTTCCCTCTTTACACTGTATTTTTTGGGTCCACTGATGTATGAAAACTATAAAAATAAGTATTGGAATTCTGATGATTATTAGAATCTTGAATGAGACATCAGTGCAATTTATCATAGTAGCCCAGGACAACAGACACCCCCTCAACACACACACATACACACATACACACACATACACACACACACACACACGCACGGAGGCACGCACGAACGCTCTCGCACACACACACACACACACACACACACACACACACACACACACCAGTTTGTTGGAGTCCCCCTCTTCTAATTGATAAGGTATTCTGGGATTAGGAAAAAGAAGTCCCTCCAAGTGAGACCTCCCTTCTCAGGGATACCCTCCATTGGCCTTCCTATCGAAGATACTACAGCGCCCCCCACCCCTGCAGCACTCAGCGGGAGCTGCCCAGTCCGCTGGGCTCAGAAGCAGCTGTTTGGCCCCAGCCAGAACAAAGGGTGAGCCCTGTAGGAGAAAACTAGCAGAAGAAAAGAAAGCCCGCAATGATTCCCCTTCCTTAGGGGTGGAGATGGGGGCGGGGGCAAGTACGGTGGTCCCTCCAGCATCTGCCTTTCTAAGCACAAAGCCGGCCACTTCTTCACCCTCTAGAAACAGAGGCCTGGATCTGGGTGGAGTGGGGCCTGCCAGCAGTTCTTTCCACCTCCCGCGCGGGAAGATTCGAAATATTCTCGAGTACCCAAAGGTTGATCTCGCTGGGAACAGAGGATCTGGGCAGAAAAAGTCACGTTGGTGTGACCCACCCACCCCTTCCTAGTATGGACACCGATCATTACAGAATACAGAAGTTTCCCTCAGCAAGGGCTTCCTTCTTTCCACATCCACGCGCCCACCCACCCACCCACTCATCGGTCGCCCAGCTTCTTCGGGCTGCCTTGTTGCAGGCAAGGAGGGGTGGGGGGGTGGAATGTCCTATGCACGATCTTAGGCAGGTCTTCTCGAAAGTAATACGCCTCCAAGTCAGCCTGAATCTTATTCCAAGCCCAGAATCTCTACCAGAGATCTTCAGATCTGGAACGGAACATTATCTTGCTGTAAACCAGATAGATTTCCAACCTATTCCGACACGATCCCGCCAAAACCGTGAAGATTCAGCTCCAAGAAAATCTGTTTGGAGTTTTACAGAGGCATATTTTAGATCCAACCTCGGAAAGCAGAACTCTTAACACACACACACACACCCCACACACACACTTCGCTTTGGTTGTGAAGATTCTTAATTAATAATTAGATCGCAGGACATGTAATCAACTGCAATTTTTTTACAGGTTCGTCTCTTTCTTTCTAACTGAGTCCATTAAAAAAACACACACATTAGTTTCTAACTAATTTTGATGGTTTGGGGGAAGAAGCCATCTTGTTCCCTCAAACTCCCCCCCCCCGCCCCAATCACATACACATAATTGCCCAAGGATTTAAATACAAAGGGGACGAAACAAAAGTATTACTTAGCATTTGAATTGAATACATAAAATTTTATTTGGGTGTTCCTGTTTAGTGATATTAGGCAACAGAGAAGCCATTAAAATGGTTGGTGGTGGAGAGCAAAATTAATAGCATTTTCTACGCTTCTAAGGGTCTATGAAAGATTCTGTGAGCAAGGGATTGTTCTATCAAGAAAACGTGCTAGATTTTGAGTATGGCTTAATTTTAAAATGGTAATTTCAACATTTTAATTCAGTTATTTACTTTTTCTAAGAAAACGCTGTTTTCACTTAGAAAAACTCGACAACGGTGGTCTCTGGGTTCTTTCCGAGGAAAAGTGAAGGGGGTTGACTGTAAGTCAATGTATTTCCCTGCTATTCGCAGTAAAGTGATAGTTTTTCAGATGATCTGCGCGAACAAGACTAACAAGACTAGATTTTATCTGAAAATACCGGGCTTATTTGCGTGTCCCAAGCAAGGACTTTATGATACACACACGCACACGCACACACGCACTCAATCACACCTTCTTTGGGGATTCTTATTCCCGTCCTTCTCTTTACTGGAATGTCGATTGCTGCACCATCCTGCTTAGCCTGACTATTCAGAAGCGACATAGACCTTGACTGCTCTTCAACGCCTTCTCCAAATTGTCACCTCGTTCCCTTCCTCCTGAAATCTGACTATAAAATTGCTATTCACTCTCATGGACGTGGATACGTAAATCGACCATTGCAAGATAGGGGTAATTCAATCTATTTCATATATTTGGTGATCTTTGGAATTGCAATCTGTAAAAATTCGAAAACCTTCCTGGTGGCTTTCCCTTGAGATGGATTTTATAAAAATACAATCCAGAGATAACAGGAAGACATCAATTAACTAGGAAGACACTAGGAAGGCTTTAAAAACATATCTTGAAAACCACGATCTTGGAGCCGGCAACTATATTTTATCAGTTTTCTCCTCGCCTTCTCCACAACAGGGCTAGTCTCCCAGGGTATCGATCCGCCATTGAAATTTCACAATGGTTAGATATTCTGATTGCAACTGTAGGCGTACAGATAGGTGGAACTGCGTAAAGCCTAGGAATCGCCTGGGAACTAACCGCCTCCCACAGTCTAAACAGCAGCTCTTATCTTCCTTTTATTCAACCGTTGCTGTGCAGGAAATGTGCCCGAGGATGAGGAGCCAAAACAACGGCAGACTGCTTCAACTCTGTGATTCCTCCCCCACCCCCTTCCAGGTTTTCTAATCGCAATTTCTTGAACCATATGATTTTTTTTCGGCTTTGTGCGTCTTTCTGAAGCAACCGATCTGAAGGCCAAAGACCAAGAGGAATCTAGCCTGCACCCTCCCCCGCCGCCGCCACACACATAAACACACAAACACAGAGACATCTCTTCCGTCAAGCCACGCTCGGTATCCAATCTCTTGTCTAGGAAGTCCCTCAAAACTACCAGCCAAACTGGAAAGTCAGCAGCGATGCTGATTTTTAAAGGCATGAGAGCAGTCTGGTTTTCACCCAGCGCCACCAGAAATCATTGTCTTTCTTGTCTTCGTTGAAGGAGAGCGCAGGGCACTGGCTGTAAAAATTGCACTTTGACAAGCAATTCTTTCAGAATGAGCAAGTTTGTCATTTAATTGCTCCTGAAAATGGGAGGGGAGAGAGAACGGGGGCTAAGGGGCATGTAAGAAGTAGGTATAGCATTGCAGAGAAGTAATACCTTTCCCCAGTATATATAGATACATTATATTGGACATGGGATAAATACAGGAAAGAGTATGGTGTTACCTTGGGACTCTCTTAACTTTTTTATTCATCTTATCAGATATATAATTTAATGGATGTTTGAGTGATAAATCATGAAGCAACCTTAAAGATGTAACAACATTCCATTTGTTCTTTGGCTACATTGAGATAATAGAACAATCCCAATAAAATGGCATAAATTATAGAACCATCAAAGTATAGACTGATGAATTATATTGTGATGTCCCCCCCCCTCTTATTTTATGTTATATTAACTTTTATTACTGTAGTATGTATTTCTAGTATTCCTGAATTTGTAATTTTATGACATTCTTTTTGAATATTATCCCTTTTGCTATAAGAAGACAATGTAAACTACTCAGAATCCCCTAGGATTAGTCAGGCATATAAACCCCCCAATTAAGGAAATAAATAAGTAATTAGAGAAACAAAACAGCCAACTCCATACAAATGCTGATCATTTCACATTGTTTCACATTATACTATGGTTTTCCTATGGGCCAGCTATAATCCAGAAAAAAAATGTTGCAGAAAATGTATATAGCATCTAATTCCCCCAAACCTCCATTTTCTAGTAAAAGTCACATATAGAAATCCCGATTGCCTTTGTAAGGAAATTCCTTCCATCCTAACCAAGGAGTTTAAGATGCAGGGAGACCTTTTCATTTTGATCAGGATTAAGAGCAAAGTAAAGCAAAGACCTGCCCAGTCAAATGTCCTGCAAGAAGTAAGACAAAGGGGCATTTCAGGCCAGCCTCTAATTTGGCTTGTCAAGCAACCAGGTTGGAATGAGAAACTCCTTTCTAGATCAGATTCTAATCTAGTTGGTTTCCTTAAATCTTTGACTGAAAGTACATTTGTGTAGTTAATAGGCCCCAACAGGATTCCCTCCAGAAGATGAAATAGATTCTAGGATAGCTTGCTGTGCTGGTTCATCACATGGATATTAGCTGTCCCCAATATGTGCTGAGACACAGAGCAGTGACAGGACAGTGCCAGGAGATCACTGGTTAGTCTTTCAGGAGGAAAAGAGTAATGCTTATTCAAAAGGCAGTTAAGGCTTTTTAAAATGATCTATACTGAGTTCTTATCTAAAAAAATACACATATTTTATCCCAATGACTGAGAGAATGAAAAAACTCATAATCTACTTTCCCACCAAGTTCCTCCTAACCTTTGGGCCAACACCCACTTCCCTTGGGGATCTTTGCTTTTCTCCTTCAAGAATCCATCATGTTCATATTTCTCAGATGGATATGGTGGGACGTGCTTAGTCCTTAGTCCCTTCTCACTCCCTTTGTCAGCTTTACCACATATTTTATTATTATTTTTTCCTGAGGAAGAAAAGTTAAAAATTGATATTTATCCTAAAGAGGCCAAGGTGCAGGTTCAAGAAATCAGGACAGGTTGGGTACCATTTACTTGATACTAGGAGTATAAAGCTTTATATATACTTTATATAAAGTATAAAAATACTAGAAGTATAGTCAAGTTTTTTTCCTGGCCTTTAGTAGAATAATTATGTACAATATAATTATCCTTGTGCTAAAAATACATCATAAACCTTTTAAATATGTTAATCTGATAATTTCCAAAGTTTGCGTTTTTAATTTTTGTGTGTTTGAACTCTATTTTCAAATTATACAACCTAGCCTGAAGCCATATGAAATATTTTTCTTTCTTTCTTTTTTCTTTCTTTCTTTTCTTTCTTTTTATTTCTTTCCCTCTCATTTCCCTCTACCCATTCACTCTCACACATCTACATTTACCTAGAAACAATGCCTGCTGCTTTCCCTGGACCTTCTGCCTGAGAAAAAGCTCCTGGGATTAAGGAGTGTAGGAAACAGAGGAAAACAGAAGATTCCCGACAATCCTAGGATTTTCTCGATTTTTGTCATTGTGCATGTGAGGTGATCTAGCCTAGAAAGTAACAGATATACTTCAACTAGATTGCAAAATAAATATATAAATATTTGCCTGGTTTATCTTAATCTTGGGCACTTTTGTATCACTTGATACAAAAAGAACTGCAAAAAGGAATCGCCCCAAATTGGCTCCAGCATGCTGTGAATCTACAGAGCCAGATCAAACCTCTCAGATTTAGAGCGATGCTGCAGCCTTGCATGCATCTTTCTTTGGGATGGAGATTTTAAAAGAGAAGCCCAGTGTCGTTTTCTCCCCGTTTGCTTGGACACAAAGCGGGGGTGGGGGTGGGGGTGGGCAGGACGAAGGAGATCGTTGTTTGAAATGCAAAAGGAAGCAGGGAGAGGGGAAATGTGAACTGACCCGAGCGATCGTTTAAATGGGATGGTTTATCTCAACGTATCTCAGGCTTGCTTCTCAACTAGAGTTTGGGACGTTCTTCAGAATGTACCTTATAACGATGAAAATCAAATAGAGTTTGAGAGTAACATCCCGGTTTTTTCTCAGGAGGAAATGGGAAATTAAGCCTTAGAAGGATAGGGGAGGAGAAATTGTAAATGCTGCGTCTTTCCATGATTTCTGAGGAAAAGGAGTGGGTTCACAAAACTCACCCTCGGACCATAAAGTGTTTTAAAGAGAAAAAGCCCCCTGGAGTTTAGCGCCCGGGCAGCGACTAACTACGATCGAAAAATAAATAAATAAGGCTAAGTGGTAGCGTGCTAATTATATTTCCTTCCGTTTTTTGTTCGGCTTTGTTTTCGTGAAATCTGGGAATGTTTCCTAGGCCTAGCGCTTAGGCTTGGAGGGGAAACGAGAAGTAGCCCCGAAGCGAATCTCCTGCGGGCCTGCATGTTACTGGCATCTCTCGGATCAGAGAGCTACGGGGGGAGGGGGGCAAATAAAGTGCTTATTCACTTATACTCAAAGTCTCGGCTTCGCTATTTCCATCGCATCAAAAGTGCTGTTTATAATATACAGACACACGTGCGCCAAGAATCTGGTATGTGGTGTTGCTGCTCAGCTGCCGCTGCGCCAAACCAACTGCTCTTTCATTTTCCTTTGAAAACCAAAGAGAGAGAGAGAGTGAAAAGCTCTCGCTTTAGCAGCCTCGCCGGCTCTATCCTCGCCCGGATCTCGTTGAAACTGTCGCTTTGGTCAGCGCTTGTCTGCAACCTGAGTCCAAATCCTACCTTAATGGGATCTCCCCGCCCCCCAAGTAAAAAGCCCTTTGAATTAAAAAAAAAATGACACATCGATTATTAAAAAGAGTAATGGAATCAACTGAATGCTGAATCATCTTCCCATACTAATGTTACAACGTGTTTTTTCTCTCTGTCTTTGGAGATGGGGCTCTGTTATGCAGTCCCCAAAGGTGTTTGCTAAGAATTTTATTTATCTACTTGATGGACATTAGTTTCATAAATAAAATTGGTATATTTTCGCCCTTTCTCCTCTAATACTTTACTTCTCTTCTTCTTTAAAAGTAAGTTAATCTTTCTCTTTTAAGAAAATGAACTTCGGGTAAGGCTGCCAGAGTCTGTAATCTTTGTCTACATTTTTAGAGCTCGGGATTTGGAAAACATTTGAAGTGCGAGAGAATCCAAGCAGAGTGTGGGATTGCTTTTGCAACCGTCAGCCTCCATTTCTCAAGGACATTTCCTGTATCAACCCACCGGTATTGGCTTCCACATCTCCTCCGCTCCCTTTATCTTATACAATGAGGAGGCGGCCCGGGGAATCTTTACATTTCGAGACAACTTCCCTTAAAAGTAAATTGTGCGCGCACATGTGTGTGTGTGTGTGTTGTGATAGCATTAGCCACATAGGCCTACTTGGCCCTGCTTTGTGAGTAAATGTAGAAATGTGTCTTAGGTTGTTGCCTTAGGTTGTTGCCATCTCAAAATGTCTTCTGCTTTAAAAATTACATGAGTGGATGTTCCTGCATCTTTTCTAGGAAACCAAATCAAGGAATAGCTACAAAGAGTTGGGGAACTGGGAATAATGTATGACCCCAACATACATGCATGTGTCAGATTCTAATTCTGCCTATAAGCCTTGGAGGTGGGGTGATGCACCTTGGAGGAGGGAGCTGGGAAGAAAGGTCCTTGCTACCTCCTTTCGGCCATGACCGATCCCTGCCTCAGCTCTTTAAAATAGGCAGCCATTTACTGCCCCTTATTGCCCCACTGACCAGGTTAGCTCATAAAGCTATTCACACGCCACAAAGGAGATTTTCTCAACAATTAACAAGAAACAACATAATAAAGCCATTGACAAAGGCCTGGCTATTTACTAGAAATTAGGCACTCTTTAAGAGACTAGTGCGTAATTTCACACACTTTACAGCTCCCCAGCGCATATTCCAACGACAGAGTAAACAACCTGGGTGCGGTTTTTTGGCCGCCGCTGTCGCCACTGTCCGGAGTAATTTCTTTCCTTCCCCAACCTCCACCCCCCCTCCTCCCAATTCACACGCCCCGTCATCATTAAACTCGTTTTAAATAGCGGAATGGCTGAGGGGGGACGGTGACCTCCAAACAATAAAAAGACACCAAACTGATCCCTGGCATCTGATGGCCATCCCAGGGCGTTTGCGTTTCTCGCGACGGATCTGATAGGGCTAAAGCCAGCTGGGCCGACGGCGTCCTTTGACCCGTGAGCCTGGTCCCCAAACCGGGATCTAGCCGAACTTGCAAGATTTTGCCCCTGGGGAGAGTAGAGGGCTGAGAGCCAGAAAAGGGGTCCCGGGCCGCTCTGCTCGCAGAGGCGGAGGCGAAAGGCTGCCAGAGGGTCGCCCTGCCTCTCTCTGAGCTGCCCCCCCCCCTTTTTTTTTGGGAGTTTTCTCATTGGGACATCCTGGGCAGCTGCGACCCTCTCGCTTTCGCATTTTGAGGCTCTGCGGCTGGCCAGGAAAAGGCACGGGGAGGCTGGCGAAGGGCAGGTCTTGCGAGGAAGCTGGAAAGCTTGGGGGGGGGGGGGGACGGCGGCGGTAGCGGCGGCGCTGAGGAAGGAGACAAAAGGAGAAGAGCTTGCGGGAAGCGGAGGCGAGAAAGCCCGGGCCCAAGCGAGGCGAGGCCTCCAAGGCGGCGCTTAGGCCTTCCCCTCTAGCCTCTGAAAGGCCACCTTGAAGTGGGTCTCTGGACGACTCCTCCAAGAGGCCCTTCCGCTTCGCCTAATGAGCTGGTAACACATTCAGGCCGAGGGAGAAAGAAAAGGGGAAGAGAAAGGCCGGGAGACACAAGGAGAGGCCAGCCGGGGCGAAGAAACGGCGCGAGGTCTTTTTTTTTTTTTTTAACGCAGGCAAGATGGCGACGCCGCGGCTGTGAAACGGGGAGCCTCTTCTCCTTCGCCCAGCCACCCCCAACCCTTCCCAGCTCCTGAGGTGAACGCAGGGGCCGTGCCCCCTTGTGAAGCCGCGGAACGGGGGAGACCCATTTCCTGTTCCTTCCTGGCTCGGAAATCGACTTGTGGGGCTGTTCCTGAGTCGGCCTGAGTCTCCCCCAATTCGCGGGCAATTCTACCGGCTCTCAACCCTTGCCCTCCCCTGTTTACAAACACAGCTGTTGCCGTAGCTTCGCAATGCACCCTAAAGCCACCAGCAGCGAGAGAGAAGGTGCAGGAAAAGGAAGGGGGAGGAGGGGGAGGTGATCACGGCATCTGGAAAGGACGGAGCGCCTTGTTTTTGAAACTGTCAATTCTCTCAACCCCTATTGTGAGAGCTTCATGCAAAACATCTCAGCCCTTTTAACGTTGGGCCTTGTGAGGCTGCCTCGGGTTGGAAAGGAAAGGAAGAGGAGAGGAGGGGGAAGAAGCAGGGCAAGGCAAATAATTATATTAGAATAGGCACGCACAGAAATTATAACACACCCTGTGATGTGTGTGTGTGTGCATCCACACAGGCATACAGACACACACACTTTAGTCGGATGTGAATCTAGGGGAAATGTATTTAATCAACATAGGAATATATGTAATCTTTGTCAGTTAAGAAAGCCAGCTCTTCTGTCCCTTAAATATCTCAACTCTATATGAATGGTGGTGGTGGTTTCTTTTTTTTGTTTTGTTTTGCAGGGCTGATCTATGGATTTTCCAGGAAAATATTTTACCAATGCTTGGTGGTTATAAAAGCAATTGAATTAGATAAAATCCTGCCTTTTGTCCTGCTGCTATGGGAAGGGGAACACTTCTACGATATCTGAAAGGAAATTTTTGGCCACTCCAAAGGAGATGCAGTTGAATCATGAACTTTTCTTTCTTATCTTTCCCCTCTTTCTTTTTTTAACTGCAAGTGTCTTAACTGAAAAAACCACAGTAAGCAAGCACTTCCTGTCTTGTATCTGTGTTTCCCAAAAGCCACTTTTGATCAACTCATGGGTAAAATGAAAGAAGATATGATTTCAAGTGTCCTCTTCTTAAAAAACCTGAATATTTTGGAAATAATAGCACAATCTGTGTGGTAGGTAGTGAGTATACATCCCTTCCCAATTTTGCTATTGCCAAAATATTTTGTTGTTGTTGAAAGAGACACAAATACACACACACACACAGAGGAGTCTTCCATAAATCAGACATGTTTTTTTTCCTTTTTTATTCCCACTGGTGTTTAGAATAAACAAGATATTTATTTTGTTTTTCATTTATTAAAATAATTTTGCCTCCTCAGTTAAAGTGATTGAGTTTCTAGAGGCTATCTCCTTTTGCAAACCAGGAGTTGATGGCAAATACCTGAAAATTATTCTCACAACCATTCCCTTTGAATACTAGATGTATAAAGTTCAAAAAATTTTCTTTGTGTTGAAGAGTGAGGATATCATTTCTCAGTTACCTGGCATGGGAAGAATTTCTTTAGTATGGGCTTCCAAGGTGAAGCTCAGAGTACGTGGTTAGACTATTTTTATCAGTTTGGTTTAGCCCCGAGGATTGTGTGTATGTATTCCTGCTTATAAATAAGGAGATGGGGGGGGGGGGGCTTCTGGTGGGTATATTGACATGTGGGAGTATTAAAATAACATTTCACCTACATTCAAGCCTTGTTGAAAAATGAAGAATGTCTTCTGTGAATGCTAAGAAGGTCTCGGTTTCGTTTCTGGGGAGGACAGGCAGACATTCCTCAGGTCATTAATTTGGGATGCACTCTATAAAACTCTCTGCTCCAAAGCAGACCAACAGAAGATCAGGGAGTTGCTCTGCAGCAAGACAAGGAGGGTGTGGCTTTATGTTTTCCCCCAGCATTCTTAATAGAACAAGAATCTCTTGGACCTACAGACATTGTTAGAATACATGAAAACATCCAACTGGACTTAGGACTTCTTTTTTTCTTCTTAAATTTATTTATTTATTTATTTTTAAGAATGTGACTCCTTACATTTATTTGTTCAAATAAAAAAGGCTGACCCCTTTTTCTCTTAAAACTAGAGCTTCTAAAAAAATTCCAAAAATAAGCACATTTGGCCTTAAACTCCCATCATCCAATATATGATTTCATAGTTGAAGTGATCAGATGGTCAATATCTTTGATCCAGGGCTGTACAAATCAAAATAATATATAGTGAAGAATTATTTCAGCATTTGGGATTTTTCTATGTCCTCATATTTACCAGCCACTGACTTCAGTGGTCAAAAACAATGGAGGAAAAATGCATACATATGTAGAAAGCAATAAAGAGGGAAGGAGAAAGGGATAAATGGATGTTTTGCCCACCAGATTGTCAGAAACTTAAAAGGCCTTAGTTACACATGTGACCTCTCTAGAATTTGGGAAGATTCAAGGGTGGGTGGTTTTTGTAGAGATTTCTTTTTTTACTGAGCCATCAGTCCACTGGAAAAGGCAGCCTGAAAAGCTTAGTGTTCTTTATCTTGCAATTTTTCAAACCCATAACTAGCAAATTAACCTTGAAAACCCTAAAGTGAGATTATAACAACAGACCAATTTTAGTCTTATTTTATTTTTTAAAAATTAATCTCACATTTGAAAGTTAAGCTAGTCCAATTTGGTATAGTGGTTAAGATGCTGGCCCAAAAACCACCAATCTGTGAGTTGTAATCCTGCTTTAAGTATGAAAGCCAGCTGGGTGACTTTGGTCATTCTTTCTCAGCCTAACTCACCTTACAGAGTGATTGTTAAATAGAAAATAGGAGGAAGGAAGGAGTATTCTCTGTCTTGAATTATTTATAAATAATAAAGGCAAGATAAAAACATTTTTAAGAACCAGTGTGGAATGTTGACATTTGCCTGCTCTTTTTAATGCAGAACCACCCCCACCCCCCACAAAAAAAACCCCCATCCTTCCATTTGTGAAAGCATTGCCTAGTGGGGAAAGCCTGTGTGAGTTTATCTGGATGAAGGAATGGCAGGCCTTAGGACTTTATGTCTTTTGGCAGGTCTCTCTTCCCAAAGGAGTAAGGGGCCTTTTGCAAATCACTTTGGGGTTGCCTAAAAAGCAAAGGAAGAAAAGGAGGGATGTTCCAAGCCAAAAGAAGTTCATTCATTCAAGATTGGATAACACACATCTCGATATACATACACCCAGGGTAACATTTCTGCCAGAACAATTTCCTTTGCATTCTCATCTCCTTTTGAAAGCATCACATTTTAGCAAAGCAATTAAAACACATAATGCAGCCCTGTAAATCAGAAATATAAGCTGGTAAGAGGGACTATGAGGGACTAAGAGCTTGACTATGCAAGCAAGTGAAGATATTTCTAAATATATTTGGCTCTTGCACATAATTTGCAGAAAGAAAAAGACTTTATCTTCCTACCTGGGTCTGTATGAGATGGAGAAGAAATTATCTCAGTCTATTTAGAATATATAGAAATAAAGGGAGCTATAACCTAGGGCAGAAATGTCAACATTGTAAATAATAACATGCATCACATCACCATAAGAAAAGTTGATTCTGATGCTCAGGATAAACAAAGGCTTGTTGCTTTTGTTGTTGTTATTTTGCAATTGAAGAAATATTATCTTGGGCTTGCCTCTTAAAGGATATCCTTCAACATTTTTAGTTTAAAAGAAGGCTGTGCTATCAAAATCTGATCAAGAAAAAAGAACCCAGGAAAAAGAACCAGATCCATAGAGCTGATTCAACAGCTTTTAGGTGGATGTAACTAACATTGTGAAAGTTCTTTTCTTATCCCAGTTTGAGGCATTTTCATCACAGTTTTATAGGAACAATCCCTCAAAGTATCTGTCCTTCCAACCAAAGCTTTACATTCTTCTCATGCACCCACTTCACAATAGAATGAAAACAAGGATAACGCTGCAATAAATATATGAACATTTTCTTTTTAAAACAGTGTTTTATTTGAAAATAAAGCTAAAGCATGCTTTTTCAAGAGTGCAAATTTCCATCATTTTGATTTACTGTTTCCATTATCACAACATCTAGAAGTCCGCTTGCTTCAATTATGACAAATTTTAAGTGCAAATATAGACAATTGCCTCTGATTGTCATGTGCAGTAAAAATGGTCTTGTTACAAAGATAGGATGGTTGGGAAAACTGAAATTTCCAGGTATGTAAGAAAACAGTGTCACATCCTGGTTTCAGACACCTGAGTTTGGGTGATCACAGCAGCTACTGAAAGCAAGGAATTTGGGGCTTCTTGTATTAAAAATGGGGGAGAGGGTGATTGCATTTTCCTGCAATGGAAATCTGGAAAAAATACTAATATTATTTTGTGGGGGTTTTTTCAATCTGAGAGAGACACAGTTATGGATACTCCTTCATCTTTCCAATAAAGCATAGCTTCAATCTGCTCCACTGCAATCCTAATTCTTCTAAGACTGCAGTCCTTATCAATCATTTAGGGGCTGGTGTGGGAAAGCAGCTTTCTAAATTAAATGTGCACAAGTCTGGTCTGTGATATAGGAGACTGAATGTTGTAATCAAGATATGATATGTGGACATTTTGAACAATTTATTATGGGAAGGGATGGAATACTCTTCCCTTACTTTTTAAAACTGACTTATCCTGGATCATTTTATTTTTAATTTTAACAAGAATCCAACTAAATTTAACTGCTTCTATTGATTTTCAGCTGTGAAAGAAACAATTGTCCCAGCAATGATCTAGAAACATACACTCTATGCTAAATGTAGGCATGTTAGTTATTTTGATATAAAAGAGATGAGGTGAGGATTAAGAGGTGGGGGAATACTTAGAAGTTAAGAAGAAGCACGCACCCCCCCTCCCCACAACTAAATGATAAGTCCCTGTGCAACTTTTTGCTGAAGAAAATTGAATAACATTGTACAGACTTTCATGTTCCAGATCTAGTGCATTACATATTAATGGCTCATTCAAATACTTTCAACTAATAAAATCCCAAACCCCAAGCATTTACTTGTAACAATTGAATTGAGGTACCAGGTGCATTATGAGCAATCTGAGACAGTAAAGTGTTCCAGCTTTGAGAGAGTCCACTGAGGTGTTTGTTTGTTTGTTTTTAATTAACTTGAGACTTTTGCTTGAAGTAATCTGTGGAATGTTAGATCTGTCTCCCTTCATGCACACTATTACCCTCCTTTCTCCCCCCCCCATCTGTTTTCATGGAAAAAAAAGTAATGCAATTTTTGCTCTCTTCTCCCCCCCCCACTCCCCCCCACTGACTGGGAGGGATAAACTAGAATTCCAAAAATCAAAATACAAGCAGATGCGACAGAAGAAAAACCAGAGTAGTGAACTGTGGTGAAAAGAAGGTGTTGGGAAAGGGGGAGAATCAAAATGATATTAGATATAACTATTATTATTAGGATGAATTCAAAAACTCAAGCCATCCCCACATCAACCATAAAAGTAGAATTCCCATCCTAGCTCTTTCTTTAGTTCAGCTTTCTGAACTTGTGGCTGGGTGGAAGAGGTATTGGTGGCCCACCCAGCTGCCATTTCCAGATAGGATGGGCCTTGGGTGGTGGTTGGGCACTCTTGGCGGTGCTTAAGGTATAGGCTGGTGTGAGATCTCCATCTGGGCCAACCACCAAGGAGGGAGGGCAGGGAAAGTTGCCCATGAAACTGAATGGCCTCTTGAGGGTGGAGGTGACACTGCTGGCCACCCTCTTGCGTCGGTTGAGAACAGCTAAGTCATCCAAGCCGCCTTCTTGAGCCTCTGGGAGTTTCCCTGGAGGTGGCCGGGGGTTGCGTGCCGATTTCAGATTTGGCTTCAGTGGTGCTGGGCTCTGTGTGGCAGCTCGTTTGCCCAGCACCAAGGTGCGGTAGTTCTTCCTCACCCGGGCTCCAAATTTGTAATCCCCATCCTCAGGTTTGGCAGCAGAAGCAGTGCCTAAAGTGCATGCAGCAAGGGTCCTGCTCAGAGATGCTGGACACAGAGTGCTCTTGGGAGGGCTGGGACAGTCCTCTAGGCAGGTAGGGTCTGCCTTGGCTGACAGCAGAAGAGTTCCAGGATGCTGGGTGGGACCGGGCTGTGGTGATGACTGGCAGTCGGCCTCCACCTTGGTCTCCTGGTCACTCTCTTCCCATTTGAGTGGGATCTGTACTGGGAGAGCGCCATACTCAGCATTAGCACTGCTGTCCTCAACTTTGATCTGGGCAATGGGCACAAAAGAGAGGAGCTGGACATGGCTTTGGAGATCTGGACTTGCAGCAGCAGCAGTCCCCTGGCAAGTGGCTGATCTCCCATTGAACTGGGCATTTCCCGGAAGCTCCTTGGGCAGGTGGGTCAGGGCAACAGTGGTGCTGTCTGCACCAGTTGGAGAAAGGGGAAAAGGATGAGGGTGAGAGGCAAGGGCAGGCTGGCAGATCTGGCCCTCTCCGAAAAATCTTGCTTGGGACAAAATGTAGTTTGGCTTTAAGCTAGCAGAAGAGTCACCGCAGGCTAACCAGGGGACCCCAGGCAGGTCAAGAGACTTTACCTCAGGCACGAGTGTGGAGTGGTCCTCGCCAGTCAAGAGAGATCTTCCGTCGCCGCCACTGGCCCCTTCCGCGGACTGCTCCAGCGATCCTAAGTACGCACTGCCGGCAGAATGAGAGGTGCAGTCCAAGCCCGGCTCAGCTTTTGAAAGCCAGCCAGCCGGGATCTTCCACTCCTCAGGTTCTTCCGACGCTTCGCGTTTGACGAATTGCGCTGGACCTGGAAGCTCCTCGTGGCTAGCAAACTGAGGCGGATGGGGCACGAGGCTAGCTGAAGTCTGGAGGGTGGGCGATTTGCAGAAGCTAGTGCGCCTGAAGCGGATACTCTGGACTGAGACGTGGCTGGACCCGGAGCTGGAATCAGATTCCGAGCTGGTCTCTTCTTCTTCTTCTTCTTCCTCCTCCTCCTCCTCCCCCTCCTCCTCCTCCTCCTCGTCCTCCTCCTCGTCTTCTTCCTCTTCTTGCTCTTCTTCGTCAGAGCTGAGTTCACTGGAATACGAAGGGCAGCTGCCTTCCTCCTCTTCCTCCTCAGAAGAACCGGAATTGCTGGTGCTGCTCAGGCTGGAGCAGAAGTCGGAGTCGTTGTCTGCGTGATTCGAATAGGAGCTGGATTCCGAGTCGCTGCTGTAAGGTTCCGGGAAAACCGGGGCAGGCTGCGGGGTCAGAAAACCGCGCAGTGCAGGCAGCCTCTCCGCCACGGCGCTCCGAGCTGCTTTGCAAGCTCGGGGCAGGATCAGCACACGCCGCCCGCACCCGGCAGAGAAACGCCTCTCGGTGCTCTTTTTCCGCTTCGTTCTGCAGCCCAGACCCAGAGGTTTGCTTCTAGAGACTGCCGCCGCCGCCGCCGCCGCTGCTGCCGCTGCCGCCGCCGCCGCCGCGAGCTTAGGCTGAGTGGCAATGGCGGCCGAGGAATGGTAGTAGTAATGAGGATGCTTGGAGCAGAGCAGGCTCCGAAAACAAGCCGGTTCTGTGGCTAGCGAGACGTAGCCGGGGCCAAGCTGGGCCGTTTCATAGTTTACAGCCTCATTGCTAGGCGATCGGGCAAAGCTTGGCAAACTGCGCCCGGCGGATTTGCTCCAAAAATGAGGTAGATCCGAGGCCGGTAGGAAAGCTCTTGCTTGTGCAGCCGCCGCCGCCGCCGCCGCCTTTCGCCAGGCTGCTTTCTTTCTGCTGCTGGCTTGGCTTGTAGTCCCTTCTTTCAAGCTCAGGCAAAGTTTGCCGCCGTCTTTCCAAAAAGCCGCGTAGGGGTCGGGGCGCAGGGTCCCCTGGCCCGCCTTGGCGCCTCCCCGACGCTTGGTTCTCAGGACCCGCTCGGTCTTGCACGAGGTATAAAGCGCCTCTACGTCCTCGCGGGAAATGAGGGTGCATTTGGCTGCGTGAAAAGCTATGGAATTGATGGACTTCAGCTTCCGCAGTTCCTCCAGGTCGCACTGGTGCTTTTGGACTTTCAGGTGGTCCATGCGCTTGTGCACAGTGGTGCGCGGGATGTTCTTCAGAAGATCTGTGAAGACCTGCGAGAGAGGGAACATCTGCTTGCCCCGGATCATCAGGTAGCCCAGGCGTACGCCATCCACCTCTTCGAAACCCGACTTCAAATCTTCCATGGTGCGCCTTAAATTAAGCTTAGCATCTGGGCAGGGAAAGCGGAAAATGGATGGGCGACGGCCCGCCGTGCACCCCACAAGTTGGAACGGCGATCAGCAGCAGGAAGAAAAGGTGCGATGTCGGGCGGGTGGGGCGGCAGCAATACAGAGAGGAAAAAAAGAAATCCACACACGAAAAGCCAATTAAAAAAAATCCTTAGCCAGATGCTGGGTTTGGTCTCAAGGCATCCTACTGAATGGAAAAGAACAAAGCGTGTTATTCCTGATCAAAGTTCGGAGGACTAAAAAAATCAGAAGCGCAAGGCAGAAAGGAGGAGAAGTAGAAAGAGCCCTGGAGGATGGAAATAAAAAAATCATGTCCTGGGGAGTGGGAGGGAATATATCAGTTTGGTGGCCCCGGCCTTTCTCGCGACGTAGCTGAGGAGGCAGGCTCACTACCTGTGTCCTTGGGCTGGCGGCTCTTCCCCCTGTCCAGCCCAGGATAAAGGAATGTAAAGCCAGAGGGCTGCTGAAGGAGGCAGAAGAGCCACGCAGCCGTTCTTCCCGCCGCCGCTTTCGCTCCAAATCAAATGACAGAGTGAAGTGAGCTCGTCCGGAGACACCTTCATCAATTAATTCCCCTAAAGCCAGCGCTGATTGGACACTCCTGACAGGTGATGCAATAAAAATTGATATTCCACCCTCTTCGTGCCCCCCCTCCCCAATCTTTGGCTAATTAGCATACTCTTAGACTGCCACCTTCTCTCCCAAAGTAAATAATACTGTTAGTATATAAATCTTTCTATTAAACAATCCAGAGGTTCTCAGCCAGCCCAAAGACAGCTCGACGGCGCTTGGCTATTAAAGGAACAGATTGGAATTGGATTACTGACACCGTGTTAGTTCTTTTTTCTTCTTTTTCTTCTTCTTTTCTTCTTCCTCTTCCTCCTTTCTTCTCTTCCTCCCTCCTTCTCCCTCCCTCCCTCCCTCTTCCTCCTCCTCTTCCTCCTTCCTTTTACACCTTTCTCCTCCCTCTTTCCTCCTTCCTCTTTTCTTCTTCCTCCTCCTCCTCTCCTTTTTCTCCTCCTCCTCCTCTTCTTCCTCTTCTTCCTTTTCCTCCTCTTTTTTTCTTTTTCAAAGCCCACCCCACAAAATAAATACCAATTCGAAAGCTTCATTTAGTATAATTAAAGAGAGGCTGGTTTTCCCACCAAGATACTGCAAGAGTTCTAGGGATGGAAAGATGACTGAGGTGTGTGTGTGTGTGTGTGTGTGTGTGTGTCCCCGTCCGAATAGCAGAGTAACCATTTTAAACAATCATTTAAAAGGGGCGTTTATTCTGCCTAACGAGCCAAAGGAGACTTGCTCGTCTGGCGGGTCCCTCCGCGGGCGTTAAAGTTTTCCCTTTGTTTTAAGAGCCGGGGCGTATTTGTTGTTATTTGGATTTCTCCTTTCTCCCCACCCACCCCCTCCGACTGAGAGAACGAGCATACTCACGTTCACTAGAGGTGCCTCTGCTTTCCTCCTTCTCGCTCCTCTCTATTCCTCCCCACACACACCCCTTTTCGCCCCCCCCCCTCCAAGAGCTAAGTTGTTGCTCCCCTCCTAGGGTTTCTTTGGGGCAGTGCGCTTCTCTAGAGCTCCAGCTCCGTCATACTGTAACACTTTTCGATGAAATTCTGCCTGTGATATTGGGGGGAGGGGAAGCAGAGGGGGGAAGAGGAAGGGGGGAGAGATCAGGACGTGGGCTCACGTCAGACCCGTAACAAAGCAGAGATAAGCTAGAACTGTATCCACTTTCCACAGTTTGCGAGGCGGCTTCTCAAGGTAGAGGCTTTGAGTTTCCGAGTCAGTGCCAGGATCGCCCGAGCATGGATTGTTTGGCGGGAGTGAGTGAGTGAGTGAGTGAGTGAGTGAGTGAGTGTGTGTGTGTGTGTGTGTGTGTGTGTGTGTGTGTGTGTGTGTAGAGGGGGGAAATGGTAACAGAATCAAGAGAAGTGCTTGGAGAAAAAAGATTGTAGTGGGTCCAAAGGATGCTTCTAGTTTACAGCTTCTAGCCCCAGCTGCCATTGCAGAACACTTCTACAGGTTCGATTCTGCCTTCCAGTCCCAGAGCTGCAATCTCATGATGTGGGGTACATAACTCCTGTGTGGGACAGTGCATTTGCCAGAGAGGAGACTACAGATTGAAACTGCCTTTAATGCCTCCCCTTGTAGCTCCTATTAGTGACCTCCCAATATTCAGTATCTTTGTCTCACCAAAAACTCAGGAAAAACTTGCAGAATTGTCTCCCCACACTGTCCAGCAGCACCGCCCTTTCACTTTTTCAAGACTAAGGACTCTTTCAATCATCAAATGCATGAAAAACCAAATAATAAAATATATTCAGTCTAAAGAGAACAGCTTCTAGGTGTGGAATCAGTCCAAAGACTGGTCTTCCAATGGAGGTCCAGTCAATGGGCTTCAATCAGAATTCTCCAAACCTTCTGGACGGTGGTGGATGGAGGCATCCATTGATTTTAAGCTCCCTTCTTGGTCAGATGCACAAATCAGGCCTCCCATAGCTCAGGGCCAGAGTCAAAATGAAATACATCCCTCCTTTGCAGAAAACCCATGGGGGGAGGGGGGAGAATAAATCCTCCCTTCTAATTCATGGTTCTGTTCCTCAGTCCCTCCCCTTGATATAGACCTGCAGGTACAGGAAAAGGGCTTCTTATTATACTGGCACAGCAATAAATAAACACACACACACCCAATACACACATACACACATCACTGCTTTTCCCCATCTTTTTTTGTAATTAATTTTCATGGCCGTTTTGCATGACTACATCCTTTCACCTCTCTTTCCCCAAATATATGATTCCCCAAGAAGGCTGACTTTGTCTTTCTTTGCATGTGCAAGGAGGCATCCAGAAATTAAGAGGGTGCTTTGAAAACCTAACTAAGCACCCCTGGGTGATGGCTTGCTTTCCTTTGGCTTCTCAAGAGCTGCCTGAATTCCCAGCCTCTTTAGCAGAATCTAAAGGCAAAGGTAAACAATTAATGGGTGTATATTGCACAGCATAAGTTGAGCTCCCCATCTTGCCTATAGACAGATTCCTCTTCTCACCAAGGAGGCAGCGCCTCAGATTCTGGAGCTGCAAGCCCATTTTTTGGAGGATAAACAGTTATTTGGACTGTAAAAAACATCATTGTAGCAGAAGGAGAGAGCGAGGGAGGAAGATCATTTCTTCATCTTTTTTTCTAAGGATAGCAGAGGCTCATTCCATTCCTCCTTCCTATATTCCCTTTTGCTTTGAGGTTGATAATTCTGGAATCCTTGTAGACTAAGGCACAAAAGAAAGAAGCTGTGGCCCAAGGCTCAAAGTTCTCACCTTTGGTAGCTGCATATTTATTTCCCCCATAAAGTTGAGTTCTGAAGCCTTGGTTTGACCTGGTGTAGATCAATTCCTTTGGGTTGCCATTGAACACAAGCCAAACCAACATTCCCTTTACAGCTGTGAAGTACTCAGGGATAAATGGGGTGTAGGAATCTCTCATTCTCTCCCCCCATCTCTACCTCCCCCCCTCTCACGCACACACATTTAAATTTACCATATTACTTGCACCCTTAGGAAAGGTTCAAATTCTCAAAGGGTTTTGTTTGCTATAAGCATTGGCCTTAAAAGCATACCCTTTGCACGTGCATACACTTATTAAGAACTGGTATGAATCCAAATTTCTTCCAAAGTACATTCTTATTTATTTTATATAAGTCACGGTCATAGCAGTCTCTCTATCCTCCTACCGTGTGTGTGTGTGTGTGTGTGTGTGTGTGTGTGTGTGTGTGTGTGTGTGAGAGAGAGAGAGAGAGAGAGAGAGAGAGACAGACAGACAGACAGACAGACAGACAGACAGACAGAGAGCAAAACAAAAAGAGAGATAGGGAGGGGAGAGAGAGGTAAACAAATTAAGAAGTAAATAAATACACAAGCACAACTTAAGTCACCGGATTTAAGAAGAAGATGCCCGGCTCAGCCAATGGATTGGACATAAGTCTCTCCTACCAGATTTTTTAGGTCTTTTGTTTCTTGAAACTTCCTCTTCTTGATTTTTATTTGGGGGAGGGGAGGGGGGAAGAAAGCTGCTGGTTTTCTTGTGATCATCAAAACAAGATGCCTTCACAGGATCTTTCTGGCAGTATGTTTGGAGGCAAGCTGGATTCATAAACAATAGCTCAGAGACCCCTAAGTGAGCAAAAAAAGAAAAAGAAAGAAAGAAAGAAAGAAAGAAAGAAAGAAAGAAAGAAAGAAAGAAAGACTCGGGCTGTCCTAGAGATCATAGATCGCCTGCTGCAATCTGGGAGCTGCACTTAGAATTCACATTATTCACATGAAAAATCACCTCCCTTACCCCACTTCCATACCCCCCCCCCCCAATATAAGAGACCATGTCCATGTTTGTGCATATATATGAGCGAGCCAGTGAAAAATTAAGGTGTTTATTTCCGGTCATTTCCAGAGAGACATTCTTGGAGGAAAAGCAGCGGCAGGCTCTTCCCTCCTCCCCCTCTGCTGGGTTATGATCTTTCAGCCCAGCTAAAGCAACATGCTCCAATTCTGGCTGTCTCAGGTTCCAGCCTTAAGCAGGCTCCCTCCTGAAGGATCTGCCTTCTAGCCAACTGTGACTGACTCCCAAGCCCAGGAACCTTGCCCTCAGTTCTTCACCTTCCTATCACAGAAGTCTCTGGGAAGACCAGCATACTGGGATTTATTCCTAAATGCCCGGTAGTTCTTTGCCTAAATCCTGGCGAAATCTTCTCAAAAGCTGGGCTAGTAACAAGGTTCACTTTAACTCCACTGAATTATGGGCGCTGCTGGGAAAGTACTTAAGGTGCTAAAGGCGTGGAACTGGGCCTCCCGTTTCTTTGTGGAATAACAGGCTTACCCTGTGTGGGGATCTATGCAGGAGTAGAAAAGCTCCTAACTTTTAAGCATTTTTGCAAACTGGGCTACTGTAGTGGAACACTGGCATTTTCAGCTCTTTTGAAATCTTATTTCAAGAGAACCAAGGACCATCCTCTCAATTCCCATGAAAGGGTTTTCTGTTACAAATGAATGAAAAAAAACAAACACAAAATGGCAGAGGTAAATTATTGTAGGCTTTGCAGGTCAGTTTACCTGAATTGTGAGATGGGATACACAGGTTCCCGACTGGCTTACATATATAGTAGACAGATGATCAGTCAAATATGCTTCTTACTCATGCAGTAGATTTAATGGGGTTATTTTTAACCTTAGTTCATATGTCATTTTGAAGCACTCTTGGAAGATGATAAAGCTAATTAGAAAATAACAGAGAAAAATAATATTCTTCTTCTAATGGTGTAAATATGTCCCTATGAGCACTCCAATAATTCTTGTTTTGATGTAAAAATATATTGGATTATTGTGTGAATTTGAAGGACTGAGTGTGTTTCTATTTGAAACTGCCCCTTCAGATTGTACTTTGATATATTTTCACAGAATTATCAGGAAGATGTTAAAACAGCAGGACAATCCAAGCTGACCTCTTCTTTCTGGAAGAATTACCCAGAACCATTTATAGCCTTTTAAAGATTTACTTGTGAAATGCAACAGCACTTTAAACTTCTGTTTCACTAAGTCCTTAAATTCACTCTATCCTGATACATTTTCACACTACAATGCTCTCCTTCATGCAATCCTATTGTTTGTTTATTTATTCTGTATTATTATCTCTTTCTGCTTGATGTAGCTTAGTCTTCCAAAGCTATCCTGAATACCACTTTGTGTTTTGTGTATGTGTGGAAGACAGTATGTTTGTATGTGTACACCAGAAGAAATAACAAAACATTTTAAGTTCAAAATAGGTATTCAGAGTAAGTACATATGCTGTACTTATCACTCTTAAAAATATATCCAAAGTAGTTAGGGTGATGGCATGTGGAGGATGAGACAATAATTAAAAGCCTATGTGACTATAAATTAAAAGCCTCAAATTGATTAAAAACAACATAGCAAATATAGGTACTTTTTAACACATTACAACTAAAACTTTAAAAAAAAGTCTAAAAGCCATAATAATGTTTTTGTAACATAACATAAGGCTCTTACATTATTCCTTTGTAAACAAAGCCACATTTATCATGGTACTAAAGGCTGCTTTTCCCTTCAGCATTTTCCTAGCTTAATCTTCTATCAAGGAATATCTTTTCTATCTAAAAGGTCCTAGAAAGAGAGGACCTTTTCCATTTTTAATTATTTCTTTCTCCCTAGAAATTTGGCTCATCTTTGTTTTTCAACTTAAAAAAGAGTTTTTGGGACACAAACCGTGTGCCATGTTGCCTACTGACCCATAATCAAAATGCAGTGACCTTCTACCCTTTTTTTGCCCCTTGACCCATCCCAAATTCAATGCAGCCTTTATAAATTTGCAAATCCTTGGATGTAAAGGGGATTTGGGGAGGCTTTGTTCTGCAAGGTTCCTAAAAGTGGGCATTTTTAATTAGACACAAAGGTGCAGTAAACAAAAAGAACAGGCTGGCGTTTCTTACATACAGGTGGGCAAAAACCTAGACTGCATGGAAAAAAGAGTATCATAAGTTTAACCCTCCTCCCATCATTATTTATCCCCCACCTTGGAAGACCACTGAAAAACAAGATACAAAAATTGAAGGGAGCAGCAAACGGCAATTACAAATGTAGAGGATCCAAAGGTTATAGATTTCACCAAATTACAGTGTAGTACAATTTACTTCCATAGTGAAAGGAATGACCAGACTTCACCATTCTGCATTTCCCAGGTATCTGAGATTCCTGATGACCTGCACCCAGAGGGAGGGAGGGAGGGAGGGAGGGGGAAAGAAAGATTTAATCTGAAGCTACAGGCTAATTCCTTTATCTCACTTGCTAGGAGGCAGTTAAAAGGACACCATAATTACAATTGTGATAAAAGCAAGACAATGCCTGCCTATTTTGGCTGCATTCATAAGGAATGTTTACAATCTCAGAACATTTTGATGTAAATTAAATATTGGCCAAGAAAATATCTTCATCTATCACACATATTTCTTGACTTGACTATTCCTATTATTATTGGAATCTTTGTTTTTGTTTTTGTTTTCTTTTGGAGGAGAACAGTCATTCTTGATGAAGGTGGAGAAGAAGAAGAGTCATTAAGAGAAAGCACAACACAAGCTATAAGAAAGGCAGGAAAAACATTGACACATTATTCTTTCCATTTTTGAGAGTGTGAACTTATTTTATCAGTAGCCCAGGTACAGAAATTAAAAAGATCGGCAAGGAAATTATTATCTTCAGAGAAATAGTCCAAGTCAATGTTTGTGGGTACTTAGTAGGGTTTTAAAATATGAGGATGAAAAGCAAGGGACACTCAATTTGGTTCCCAGATGAAGATGGAGGTTGGCACTGAGTGCCTTCTTTTAATGTATCGGAGCTGCGGAAACCAAAGGAGGCTACAAATCCCTCTCATTTGTTCAGACATAAGGATCAATTCAAACAGCCACTGCATCAGCAAACCTCATCCTATTTAGATTAAAAGGTTTGTGCACTGAGACTGTAATACTGGGCCTTAAGCATCAAAGAAAATAGGCAGAAACCCTTAAAAATACGCTGACTCTGCTCAATTGACCATTGCATTAAATAAAGACACACTTTTGTATTTTTTAAAACAGTAATCCTTTTTCTTTTCAACATATTTTTTTGAGTTTCCTACGCAACTTAAAACTTTCTATCCAGGAACTCTACAACCAGACTGTTTTATTTTTCAAGTCTCTTAAGGTTGTCCATGTGGGTAGAAAACCTGAACAGAATATGGTAATAGATTTGAAATATATGCTGTGCTTCTTTTTTAACCTAGTACTCAAAAAGAATCAATAAAGTAGAAACTTTCTTTCTTTCCTTTTCTAGCATTTCCCTTACTGCATGCATGGGGAAAGCAGTTGAACCCCCTCCCCTGCAAACCCAAGAGCATTTGTGAGCAGGCTAGTCAAGGCCCCCTTCTCTTTTGAAAGTTTAGACCTTCAATATCCTCGATTCTACTGGCAGAATTAGGATGGCCTTGGAGGGCCCTAAACGTGACCATTCACTAAGGAGAGGGGGGGCTCCAGCTTGCAACAACGTGCTCGGCAACCTAATCTTGCACCAAAAAGAGAAGGGTGTGCAAAAGAAACTCTCCCAACATTTCTAATCTCTTTCCAAAGTGGATTGTATATTTACAGCCGATGGGAACGCCTGGATTTCGCAGCAAAAAAGAGAGAAGGTAAGTGTTAGTGATTATTGGTGCCAGTTCGGGGAGAAACAATGAAAGAACAAAGGGAATCACTTCCCCGGCGAAGCGTTTTACATTTCTTCCTCCATTTCTCCACGAGAAGCAAGAACTGGGGGGTGGATGGGAGGGAGGGTTAAGGGGGAATAAAGGCGTAGAACTTTCCCAACTTTGTTGCTTTTAGAAACGATGTAGCGAACGCCGTACAATATTTGAGAAATAAGGCGGCGGCGCGCGGATTTAAATGAAAACTTATCGGCGAAAAGACCTCACCAACCGCTGCCTTACGAAGAGAACAGCGGCGGCTCAAATCGAAGCTTATAATCGAAAAAGGTTTCGAGGCTGGGGACGTCCTCTCGGACTGTGCTAAGAGGCAGCAGAGCAGCTCGTTCTTTGCGGCTAAGAGTACAGCATACTGAGGGTGACTGAGGACCGGGGAATAAGGAAGGGGCGGGCTGGGGGGGCTTGAAATGTAAAGCAATTTCTGAGGCGACCAAGGGGCTATCTTCAGGAAAACTGGCCGAAAGGGAATTAAGTGAACAACAACAACAAAAAAGATCTTTCTTTTTGTGGGGTAGAACAACAGAGTTTTGAAGGGGAACAGAAAAAGGCCGTGAGGCAGATGCGGGGACACTACAAAAATTGATTTCTGTTCCTTGTACTGCGTTTTCTCTGTGTGTATCTGCGTGGTTGTGTGTGTGCGCGTGTTTATGGGCAAAGAAGGGAAAAAGTAAATGGTGATGGCCGATGGGAGGGAGAAAGGAAGAGAGAGCACCGCCTTGCAGCCTGAGAGAAGTCAATGTCTCCAGCAATATCTCAGCCTCATATGCGAGAGCGAGGTGCTGCTGGCCCTCGTCCTGGCTCATAGCTGGTACCGTGGAGAGAGGAGCAGAGAAGAGCAGAGCCCCCATGATTGCAATTCTTGGCGGCATTGTCCGACAGGAGCGTTGGGAGGAGGAGACTGTTGAGCTCAACTACTTATACAAATGTAATGCACCACCGCCTGCTTGTCCCGCCGGGAGGGAGGGAGACATGCAGAATCTCTGGGAGCTGCACATGGAACACTGTGCAATACCAGCGCTGCCGCCACTGCCGTAGCTCTAATCTTCAACCCTCGTAGTCCTTCCATTCATTCAAGCACCCAGGCGTAAAGGGCGGGGCCTCCAGGCCGCTAACCTTTCACCTCCTGCCTGCCTCTCTCTGTCTCTCCCTCTCCCCCCCCCCCCCCGGCACTTCCTTTTGCCGCGCGGCCACTTGCTTACCCAGAATCCATTGCGCCGGGGGCGCACTCGTGCCGAGCTCGAGCCTCTCATAATCGCTCTCTCAATCCCGCCCTCTTCGCTTTCTCCCCCCTCTTTTTCGTGAGGCTTAGTTTCTAAAGCTGTTGCGCCCTGCTCTACCGCTGGGGGCAGCCGCTTGCAAGGAAGGCTCTGTTGAGCATCCCCGGAGAACCTTTCCATAGGTGACGATGATGATGATGGCAATAACAATAATGTTTCAAACACACAACTTGAAAATTATTTTGGTTCCAGCGAGGTTTATTCTCGCAGATTCAAGAGTCGGCGTGATGGGGTGCATGATTATAAGTAATTATTATAGGATAATTCCCGAGCGCTATAATTAATTGAATTTATTGAAATCAGTTAATACTTTTAATAAATCAGGATTATTTTTAATAGCAACAACGGGCTTGAAGGAACCCGGGCGTTCCTTAAATTACAGAGAAGTAGATGAAAGCAGGTCATGATGTTAGGGGGGGAAGTAGATTGGAAAGGGGAAAAGCAAGCGACTGCGACCTGAAATATAGAAACGAGAGGCTGGAACTAAAAAGCCCCCCCCCCCCCCCCAAATAGATCCCAGGATCATAGTTGAAAGGTTGGCCCTTGGAAATGTGCGGGTTGTGATGAGTCAAGGCATTTCCTCCTCAGCATTTCCTGGACCTTGGTCATCTCCCCTCCCCCTTTCCTCAAAAAGCCTTTGAAGCAAAGGTTTAGAACTCTTTGTTTCTGCTTTTCTTCTTCCTGACTGGAGAGGGGGAGCAGCAAAGCAGGTCAGTGGGTGACTGCTTCGGCATTTTAGTCCGTCTCCTCCCACCCTGAGAAAAATATGACACTTTAAAAAATCCTACAATATTTTAAGGGTACGAAAAACGACGAGAGACCGAGAATTACTGTAATTTAATTCTGCACCTCCAGTTAAAAGCAAATAAAAATGTTATCTGGTACTGCTATGGATTACGAAAAATGGCTTTTGGTTATTACTATTTTTTAAACTTCTTTGAGAATCTGGGAGAGCACACAACTTCTTTCTCTGCATGCTTCAATTACACGCGATCTTCCTAATTTGGGTGGATGATGCTCTTTCCCTAGTAGCTTTCGCGAGGTGTTCCTCCCCTCGCCTCTCACTTGTTTTCCCACCCCTTCAGTTTTTGCGGAGTTTGCTGAATAGCCCTGAAGTTGGGGCGCTCAAATCATGTGGGTCCGTTTGGAGAAGGGCGGGATATAAATTTAATAAAAAAAAATTTAAAAAAATAAACCGCACCTGGAACATCTTCAGGTCATTGCCTGATGTATTTATTTATTTGCTTAAGTTTTCAAACGTGGGAGATTGTGAACAGGAACAAAGTGCAGCGCTCCGAGCATGTGGAGCTGAGCTTTCAGAGGTCTAGAGACCCTGCAAGAGGAGGGGGGGGGGGAAGGAGAAGAGATACTTCTGGAGACATTCTCCCAAAATCATTACTTCCCTTTTCTTTCATCAGTAGGAACTAAATGGTGACTCTCTGCAACAGAGCAGAAGGTTATTGCAAAGGCAGAAATTATCCTTAACAGACAAGTGGAGTTATGCTCCATTTTAAATGGAAAACTGTAATGGGACAGGTTTTAACTTAGAAGCATTGGCACATTATGGAAAAGAGTGTAAAAGCATTACCTTAGGGCTTATTTAGCACATCCTTGCTGCTGGCACTATAATCAATACAAGCAAATCATGTAGAAAGAACAAAAAGATCCCTCCACCTTTAAGATACAATAAAAGGCAGATGCTCTATGACTCTTCAAATCCCTTTAAATGTTTTGTCGAAGCTCTTGTCCACAGGCCAGCAGGGACATTTGGACCTGCTTGTTGCCTGTTGAATATGATTGACAAGTGTTTTCTTTATCAGACAAGAAATGCTTTTTTATTCAACATTAGTAGTGGCCTACTAATAGAGTCAATATCTAAGATCAGAAAAGATACTTAACAAATTCATAGAATGCTACTGCTCTAAACTGATTTATGCAATAGGAAAATAAAAAATAAGATAGCATACCATAGACAGAGCATTATTATTAATCACTTATCTTCTCCCACATTAGAGCACTTCAGCCCAATTTCTAATTAGTGCTAAATCTCCTTAACTTAAATTGATTATGCTTCTGATCCTATATGTATTATTTGAATGAATGCTAATTCCAAGAATGATATCTACTAGTAAAGAATTTACTATGTGAGAATTACTTTGATCATCCATTATTTTATTTATTGTGAATCAATCTTGTCTGAATATTTGGGCTTTGAAACTCATACTTGCTATCCTGATAACTGCTTGGAAACAAAGCACCAATATGTGAAATAACCAATTAAATGCATTTAAGGTCCAATATCCCTGATTGTGTGATCAGCTTGAATTCATTTGGGTATTTTTCTTTGAAGAGTTCTCACCAACCTCAGTGGCCACTTCTCCCAAATAATCATGGAAATATTTCAATGTCTTATGAAAGGTTGCTAACTAAATGTCCATAATGTCTTATAATTCACATTTATCAGACACAAGCAAATTTAGAAATATGGATTTTCATTGCAATATAAGTAGCCCAGTTGACATCAAATGTCAAAGTATCCTGATAATGCTACCAATATAATTAACCTGAATTTTATAAATAAAGAGAAGACATGCATACAAAAAAGTCAGTGACAAAACCACTCTATCTCTTCCTTCAAAATGTAATAAACCCACTAAAAGTCAAAACATATTTCTAGTCCCAACTGTAAGAGTACTGCGTTGCACTTCAAAAAATAGATCTGTATTACACTCAATAACTGTTGTGGCTTTGGAAGTGGCAAGTTATAGATCTAATGACTAGTAGTAAAAGTACCAAAACCTAAGTCCTATTGAACTCAGTGGGACTTATTTATAAGTGCCAGAGCATTATTACTGAGCAAAAAGACTCTGTTAAAGAGGATTTATGAGCAGGATAATTTGAAGAGTGCAACAGACCTCAAGCAGTACAAGTGTATTCTTCTAATTCAGTTATAGATTCACAAACCCTTCCTAGTGATTTGTAATGTCTGAGGAATGCTATTGCATTTTCAATGCCTGGACTTGTTTTGTTTAGCTCAAGACTTTGCCCCATGTTCAACAGCCCTTGCAGCTAGAATACTGTTACAGATGATAGTTTTTGACCAGCACAGAGCTGTAGGAAGATACCCGTGCAGTGGTGTTGAGAAGTGGGCAGAAGCATTGATTTTCCTGTAGGCAGCGCTAGTGCAGGGGGAAGATAAAAAGCAAGACCGGGCAGGACGGCAAGGCAGTGGCAGGGTTTTTCGCAGTGGCTTATGAAGCTGGTCCTAATTGGAACCCCGGACCTTAGGCAGGAAGAGAGAAGCTGAGCTGCTGCTGGCGAGCAGCCAAGTCCCATAATCCCATCCCCTTCCCTCCTCAAAGCCCTTTGCGTTGTACTTGATGAGAGAGGTTGAGCGTGAGCAGGTGAAAGAATGAATTCGCGGGTGTCACTTACAAAATGAGAGTCAACTGAGGGGCCTGCTTGTGCAGGACTAAGCTGGCTAGCGGGAGGGCTTAAAAGAAGAAACTGCGCCTCGAAGGGAACCTCGCCGAGGCGGCGGCTGGGCCTAGCTGCGCCTGGCATCGAGAACACGAGGGCTGGTCCCCACCGAAGAAGGCGCGAGGGACGTCAAGAGTGCCGGGGTAGTTGGGGAGATGCCTGTTGGTCGTGGAAGAGAACAAGGGGGGCGCGAACGGGACAGCGGATTCCCCAAGGCAGCAGCTGAGCCCGAATACCTCGGGGATCATTCAGGCAGGAAGTGCCGCTGGAAAGATCGCGCATAACTTGCAAGCAGCCCGGCCGAGGCAGGGAGGTGGGTTGGACCGTGCAAGGAGAGGAAGTGGAGCCGCCGAGTCTTTTCCTCCAGCCGCCCCATTGTTCGCGAGGAAACCATCGCAGCTGTTGGCCGCCTTTGCACTTTTAGCCAAAGGTTCTCCTTGTCCTACCGCAACTGCGAGGGGGCTGCGCGAGCTGATGGCAAGCTAAGCTTCCGCAGGCGCCCAATTGGGGAAACGGCGCGAGTTTGTAACTCTCGTCCCTGCGCAGCTCGTGGGTTTCCAGCAAGCAACGCTGGTAAATAAGTAGGAGGGACTCCCTCCCTTCCCCCCCCTCCCCGCTCTCTCTGCGTCTTTTATTTGGGAATCTCTTTTACTTCTCTTCAACTGAGGAAAGTTCCGTAAAGCTGTAGCTCACGTGGGATGGCGAAGACGAAGAACGCACCCGGGCGAGCGCTCGACTGATACAAAGGGAAACATCTGTTCGGTGGTGAATTTTTAGAACAAGACTTTCTGGCAGGGATGGGGGGGAAGAGGGAGCGACAGGAAATAACACGAAAATAACTGAATGTTGAAATAATTAAACAAAACAAAAAAGTGGGTTAAAATAAGGGAACGTGGATGGGGAAAGTGGTTATTTTATAATTTCGGATTTCGCTTTGAATTCTTCCAGAAATAAAATTAATGCTTTTACATAAACGTCGATTAGTCTGTTCTGTTTAAAAATAATTATTTTTGAGAGAGGAACATTGTTTTTAATGAACATCTTTATCGTGTGATTTAAAGCTGAGATATATGAACAAAACAAAATAAGTAAGAAAAAGTCCAACAAGTGTCTTTCTTAAAAGGAAAGAAACCGGGGTTTTAAAAGTTATTGAATTGAAGAGATTGGAGGTGACAGGCCTCGTCTAGGCTGCCGTTGAAAACATTGTTGAGACATGCTGTACCTGCTTTGTACAGCAAAAAATCTTCGAGACAAAAATAACGTGGAGACTTTATGAGAAAATAGTACGGAAACAAACTTGAGATTCTCAGGAGAAAAAAGAATATTTTTTCCTGCAATTCTGAAGGAAAATAGGATTCATATTACCCACTTCTGTGAAACAAAACCTTGGCTAATTTTTCAGGATACAGCACAGAATTGTCCCTTTGTCTTTTCTTTTTCTTTGTAATTATTTTGTTTTGGGGTTTTCAAAAAGAAAAGATACATACTACAAAGTTTAAAATTTAAATGTTGAGATATCTACATATAATTGAAGGAATTAGTTTAAAATTCCTGTTTGTTTCCTCTCGATGATTTTCATTTACTGATGATCAGAATTAGTTTTTGAAATATGCCTCTGAAGAAAATCATTTACTAAGTGTATAATTTTTACAGACTGTATAAATAAATAGGCTTAAAAATAAATATATGTTATGGTAGAGAAAATGTTTGAAATATGAAGTAAACTTTGTGGTTCTTTTTCCTGCATGTTTCTTCTCTTACGTTCCAAATAAGATTCCTCTCATTGTCTTCTGGCCAAAGGAGTCATTTAAAAGCAGAAAAAAGTAGCATTTTTTTTTGAAAACAACAACATTTCAAGCCTTAAATGCCGCAGTGAGACTGCCGGGAAAAAGTGATCCAAGGCTTGTCTCTTTAATTCATTCGGAATATTAAGCCCCCAAGATGCTCCCCGCCTATATGGCCCTGTTAGCTTTTCTCTGGGTTAGTAGGCAACTTTAATGGTATAAAATTAATATGTGGAAATAACAATCCTGATGTATGCTTTCACAATTGTAAAATTGCGGTATAAAAATAAACATTGTGTAATGTATAATGTTGATAGAAATATTGTTTTTAAATGGAACTATTTATAATTCTATTCATGAATACAATTCCATTAACTGAAATTTTAGGGATATTTTTGTGACTGGAAAATGGTAATCCCTGTTTCATAGGAAAAACTCTTAATTTGTGTGTGGAACAATCATGATTATTTAATTTGATTTATACATGGATGCTTCATATTGAAAACTCCTTTCATCTTTCAGCAAAGTAATTTTATGCCTTAAAATTAATCTGAAAGTATTTATAAACTGATCGTTGGTGATTTTGTAGAAACACATTTTCAATAGAGTAAAAGTATTAGAGAGAACAAGGGGGAAGGGAGAATATGGGACAACTTACAACCCCCACCCTTGCAAAACAAATGAGTGACTTTATACAGAAGATATATGCAAATATCAAAAGTGTAGGGGAGGGGAGGGAAGTTGAAAGAGATTGTTGTAAAAAGTGCTTTATTGCAGGAGGGAAGGAACACTTTCTAATTTTTCAGTGGACTTTTCTCACTAAGATCTGTATTTTACATTTAGATTTACCATTTACTATTTCTAAAGGCTATTACAGCATTAATGAAATGCCATTTAGCATGTATTTTTAAACCTAAAAATAAAATAAACTATAAACTGTATTCTAGTATAGGACATGATGCATTATTTCTAAATTTAAAGCTTTAGACTCCTGCTGTAGAAAAGTTCATTCATATTGCTTTAAAGGAAAAGTTCTATAATTTATTTATTTATAAAGTACATTTAAACATAAAGATTTTAATGCAAAACTACAATGCCTTTTTATAGATATATATAAAATTACAGGGCAGAAGTAATAATTAAATACTAGAATTAATGTAATAGGAAGAGTACTTGAGAACAACTATTTCATCCACTGGTGCTTCTAGTTAAGTGGCATTTGCCAAAAGCCTCCTGAGGTGATAGAGCAATTTAAAACAATATAATGGATGCTTTAAAAACAATTTCCCAGTTAAATTAGTGTTTTAACTGGTATAGTTTAAGGGATTTTAACAGTCATAGTTTTAAATAAGTTTATACTTAACTTTAATAGAAAAGCCAACTGACATGATTTTGTATATACAAATAGGTTAAAGATAAAATGAAATTTAAGCTGTATCATAGAACTTCCTGATAGGTTTGGTATTTTCTTCTATATTTTTAATATAACTTTACTCAAATTCAAAAGACATTTACCTGGAATTAAGTTTAGCAAAATCAGATAGAAAACCATCTAGCTTGAAGTACACTTGACAGAATATGAAGTTTTCTTTAATGGCAGCATATGTATTTTAAAACTTGAGATAATTAATGATTCCATGCCTACATAGATTTATTTTAGTTTCAATAGAGCAACATCTAAAACATTAATGTACATGGGTCATAACACAAGTGTCATACATTGTGTAGAACAGCTATTATATTTTCATTTTCTGGGATTAAACAAAGCATCATTAACTTTTATTTCTATTAATACTATTTTCAAGTTCAGTAAACATAAGGAAGGTAAAGAGAATGCAATATATTTATATAAATATCAACAGACCATCCATACTTTACAAACATGTTTCTACAAGAATTTTGGATAATATGTCTTGTGTTACATAGCTTCTGGTGCCCATGTAAACAATAAAAATACATTTTTTACACTGATTTATTCTGAAGTTCTTGGCAAAAGTTCTTAAAAAGGGTCTTAATGAAAAAAAAACCCAATTCCATACCTCCAAAAAGAAACAAATTGTCCTGACATAAATTTTCTATTTTCCCTCTCATTAATCTTTCTAATTATTTGTCATACAAGGTGACAAAGAAACAATGTTGCAAGAAATCATTTTATATATTTGTTTTACTATTAATATTGCACAATATGTACTAAAATTGCTTTATATATATGTGAGAAAAATGATCATACAGTATAGGCCCTCTGTTAATCAGAGGATGTGATGTTGGCTCTTTTTTAAGATAACTCACAAAGAAGGAAAAAAATACTTTAATCAGATTGTAGTTAATATTTGTTTTTTAAACATTAAAAAGGTAAATGCTCTTTTAATTTTAGTTCACTGAACTTAATGGTTTCTTTTCCTAATGCTTAGTCATTTGAAAATAAAAATAAATGGAAATATTGTTTTCAGTAATATATACTTCTATGTGTATAACTTTAATGCTGTTAATAGCACTTATGCATGCTCAAGAAATCACATGGAATTCCTTGAAAAATAGAGGATTTGCATATAGGCCAGTACTTGAAATGATACAGAAGTACAGAAAGTATGCATATTTCATTTTAAGTTTTACATGTTTTAAATGTTGCTTTTCTGTAGTTTAATTGTAAGAAAACAACTGCTTACAAATTTCAAAATATAAAGTTGCAATAATTATTTTTCTAATATTAATATTCCTCTGAGTAAATCAATATAAAATGAATTTTTAGATGCATGATTCCATATTGACTAACATTTAGAACAGCTGAATTCTTAAAAACACAATTTAACACTTCCAATTCTAAAAATATAATTTCAAAGTAATTAACATTGATTTTAGTCAATCTTACTCCCAAGTGCTATGCTTAGAAGCTGGGTGTAAAAGGTTTATACATTCATATCATATGGATGTTAATGGCTTGCTCTATGTACCTCTTTGTAATAAAGCCTTTCTGTTTTCTGTTTTGCATTTCAATGGTTCCCTCAAAATGTATTGTTTTCCAAAACCACCAAGTGACTTACCTACAACTTGCCATCAAGTTTCCTGCAGTTATAAACTAGTGATCATGGTCAGTTTACTTTCATCACTAAAGCTAAAATTAATAGCATCTTATTTACAATAATATTGTAATTTATTAATGATAATATAGTGCCCTTTGATTTATACCCAGTGTTTTCACTGATTCTTAAATATCTCTTTGCTGTATATTAACAGTGACATGTATTTCAACTACATGAAACAAAAAAAATTAAATGTTTTTGTTTTGATATATATTACAGTTGGCATCATACATTTTGCCAAGGATTAGATTTTAATTTAACTGATTGTCTTTGCAAAAAATGTGAGTGTGATAAAGACCAATGAAACTTACCAGTGTTTCTAATTTATTTTTAAATTAGAAAAGTACAGACTAATTTCTTACAATATTACTTAGATTTACTGATTACAGTATATTTTTATCTTGGCAATGCTCACTGTTCAGGAACAAAGATTGAATTTCTTTTGTATTATTAATTCTGTAAGTTCCCAGTCATCATTATCCCTGATGGTCACTCTCTTTTGTGCCTCAAATCCCAGTTTCTTTAGGTCTCTTGTACATCTATCTATCCTTATTTTTTTCTGCAATTAGTCTTTGTAAATAGTCCCCTCTAGAAAAGAATGACTTGTTTAAGAACATTGTCCTGGTGACACTGGGGCTACTTTGTAGCAAAGTGATTGTTTTTGTGTTGATCTCAATTAAAAACTATAGTATATATGTAGATTTGATGTAGAAAAGAAATATAAATAAATAAGAAATCAGTTAATATTTAAACTACCACAGTATTTTAAGATTACAATCTTATTTGGACCATTATCTTGTTGGTGTTAAATAACAATAATAGCTTTCTAGAAATTAGGATTATGGAATTACTGTTCACATAAATACAGGAAGTAATGCAATATAGTATATGTACTTGAAAATACTGTAGGACTTAATGTAGTAGGATTTACTTCTGAGTCAATATGCACAGGACTAGACTTCATATGGAAACATTTAGATGTAAATGGATTTAATCCCCCAGTCATGGAACTGGCAGTGCAATCCCATGCATAGTTTACCAGAAATTTCTGCTAAATGGGACTTATTTTGTAGTAAGTGTGCATAATATGCTTGGGTACATGCAAGATGTTAATAAGATGCCAGAAATCTAATATTTTTAAAAGATTTTATTGAAATTGATGCTTTTCACTCATGATAATAAATAATATCTCATATTTGTAATCTCCAAATAATTTTCTTTGAAGGACTAAGGACTAAGGAATTTTCTTTGAAGGACTTTTAAAAATGCTATATGGTTTTAAGTATTACTTTTCATTTATAGAATTTTCTTCCTGCTCTGCATGCCTATGTACATATACACAAAAGTGATTTATAAGAAAATTATTATGTTACAAGTTCCAAAAAAAAAAGATTTCTGCTTTGCATTATATTGGGGAATATTCAAATGATAAATTGCTATGTTAATCACTGTTCGGTAATGCTTTCTGTAGGAAATGACACTCATTGTTTTCCTTCCCTTGTCTTCAGTCATCTATTTAGAAACATTCACTTTAGACTTTCAAGGACAGCAAAACTTTAGCCAAGATACCCTACATGCAAAGTACAAACTCTAATAGTGGGTGATCTGAGGAGGCAGGGTGGGGTGTAAAGAGGCCTGCACATCTCTACTTTGTATAGCAGCTTTTTAGAAACTTACAATGTATATCATGATTATTTTGCAACTAAAAGATGGCAACCCATTTTATATATTTAGGGCAATGTTATGGGATGATACTTTATTTAATACTGTAACTAAAGTATCAGTAAATAAGGCAGATTTGCAAAAACATAAACATTGCCAAGTGATGCAGAAAATTGTCTTGCTTATCATTTAATGTGATGATCAGATCAGTGGTATCTTGTGTTATTCCTTTCATCTTCTGTATAAAATTAGCAGCCTTGAAATAGCAGAAAAGTTGAAAGGAGTAACCTTGAAATAACAGAAGTGAAATGCTGTAAAGTGGCAGCTCTTTACTGAGCATATTTTGATGTTCTATTAAATTCAAAGGGATTTATTCCAAACATATATTAATGGTATTGTCATCTCAGTCTAATCACTTCAGTTTTACAAGTAGCTACAATTCCTTTTTTAAAATCATAACTGCTCATAATGGATACATGAAAAATGGAAGATTTTTCTTTGCTGATTACCCTCAATTTCGTCTGATTTTTTAATATATAAATAAATCAACTATTTATTAAAAAGTGAGAAAGTTGCCGTTTCAAATTATCTTAGATAGCAAGAAAAGTCAGGTTGTATCTAAGAGCCTGAGGCAGATTTGTTGTTTTTTCTCTTTTTTGTTAGCAGTTTAAATGCATATTGATATGCTGTGATATAGTGAAGCCAGGATGAAAATAATAAACATAATAGGATCCTGCAAATTTGGGAAATGTGGAGGAATTAAAGTGAAGGAAGTTAAAAGCATCCAAATCAAACTGAGTTGTTGGTGTATATCCAGGTAGTTTCCCTGGAACAAACAAAAAACCTGCAGATGAATCTTAAATCTTGCTGGAATTCCTTAATGTTGCATCCTTAGTCTGACAAAGCGTGTCATGCAGACATGATTAAGATTAAAGAGTACAATAGAATAAAGGAAAGCTTATGCCAGAATAAAATAAAAGGCCATTGGACTCTTGTTCTTCATAAAATAAATGCAGCACATTTCAAAATCAAACCATTTTTAAATAAGCAGAATCTGATTTGAGACCATGAAAAAAAAGCCAACATTAAAGATATCTGAAATTATTGCCAGTAGGAAAATATTATTAGGTCAGCAAAGAATTGAACCAGTGAGAACAATTATTATAAACCTATTTTGAACTTTAAAAGTATTCCCCAGAATAAGAAATATGAGCTTTGCTTGTGTACGGGTGCCTGTGATGACAAAAATAGAAAGCTGCGGCTGATCACATCTCTAGGGCTGGCCCCAGATGATAGCAACTGACCTAACCTTAGGTTTGGTTGCCCGAAGCGCTCTCTCCACTGCGAGGAGCCTGAAATACACGGGTGGGGGGAGGCGGGGGCGGGGGCGGGAAATGCAGGCCGGGTGTGACCGAGCCAAGGGCCAGGAATCCATCAGCTCCGTTGGCCCCAAGAATCACAACGGCCTAAGGGGGGAAGTGAGATGAATGAAAACACACGCGCGCGCGCGCAACATTCCTCCCCTCCCCCGCATCTCTCGGGAGCAAAGCGTGGTGTCATCTTTGTATGGCAGCCAAGAAACGTAAAAAAAATGAATGCGGGCCTAGTCCCTCCACACAGCATGACTTCCTCAGACAAGAGGGAGGGCGACTGTGCATTCCTCCCTCCCTTCTTTCCCTCCCCGCGCACGCTCCGAATGTGCATCCGTAGGAAACGGCACCCCCCCCCCCCAAAAGAGGAAGGCTCGTGGGCATCGCGCGCGCGATACACGGGAGTTTAAGGTCGCCCGCACTCTACGGACGGCCCATGGTTCTCGCGTGGAGGGAGGAAGAGCGGGGAAGGAGGAGAAAGAGAAGACCGGGGAGTAGAGGAAAGGCCTTCGGTCCTGCGGCCTCTGGCGCGTAGTCGGGCCTTCTCTGAGGAAGGCTTGCAGTGCGCCTGCGTGGAGCAGGCCTTGCGCTCGCTTTCTCTCTCTCTCTCTCTCTCTCTCGCTTTATTGCCTCGCTTCGTGGACCGCTGGGTTTCTGTCGCGGCGCTGGCCCGTAACTTCAGACTCGTTCTCGTTGCCTGAGCTGAAAGACTGACGGATAGTGGCCCGGCCGAGCCGGTGCACGGGAGGAACTTCAAAGAAGCTTCTTCATCGCTGTTTTTTTTTTTCCTTCGCCTCCCTGCCGCCAGCCCCACTGGCGCTTCCAGCGGCCATGGGTCCGACATCCCTGTTATGGAGGCGGTACTGGCGGCGGCGGTGGCTGAGTGACTGAAAACCGAGAGTGCTGTGGGGGAGAAGGCAGCCACGGGGGTCTCCCTGGCGGTGTGTGGTGTCGTGCTGACGGTGTTTTTAACCCTTAGATGGTCTCTAGCGAGCCGTTGTTGCTGCCTGTGTCACTGGAGGGCGAGTTCTCCAATAGCATGAAGGAGATGATCGGCGGCTGCTGCGTGTGCTCCGACGAGAGGGGCTGGGCCGAGAATCCGCTGGTTTACTGCGACGGGCATGGCTGCAATGTCGCAGTGCATCAAGGTGAGTGAGAGGGCCCGCCTCGGCCAACCCCGTTCCGCCGCCCATTTACACGGGCAAGCCGCATCCTGCGGCCTTCCCTTCCTCCTTCGCCCTCGCCACCCTTTCAGCGTCATCTTAGCCCCGATTGCCCTTTCGGAATATGTATGCCTATAAACGCTATTGGCTCTCCCCGCCCGATAGCAAAAAGATCGAGTGGCTGCCTGTTCGCAAGCCCAGGCATTGTTTTAGGATCATTATTTAAAAACAACAACAGTGGTAGTACGGGTGTGTGTTGTGCAACAGTTGGGAAAGGCTCGCTTTTCTTTCTGTTCGGGAATTGCACGAGTCAATTGCGCGTGTCGTCTTAGGTCGCTACTTCCTTATCCTGCATGTGCCTGCCCCTTCCTCCGCCCTCTGGTTAGAAAACAGGCAGGGTGGGAAAAGGGCTGGGCCGTTAGCAAAACAGTCCACGAATGCATAGTTCGGCGTAGTGGGAAGACCGATTTGCGATTTTCGCTCTCTACCTCCCAAATTGGAATCCGTTTTCCCGTTGGCACGCCGAGAGAAAGCTTGCTGCTTCCCTCCCGCAGACTTCACTTCTTAAACGAGACGTGGAACTAGGTAAAGTGTTTGTCCAAGGGAGAGTTAGATATCATGTGACATCCCCCCCCCTCACCCGTTTCCCCCTCCCTCTCTTCCACGCTTGCCAAAGTGTCATTAAGCTGGATCGGGTCGGCTGGATAGGAAGACTTCCTGTTTGTGGTAGGAGCTTGATGGAGGAAGGGAGAAAAAGGGCCGCTGTAGAATTACTTAGCCTTTGATGATAGATTTGTTTGGATTACTGGAGGGAGTGCAATTGGCTGGTGCCCAGCTGTGTTGCTGTTTTGCTGGCTATAATGAGCACAGTGTGCATCTGTCTGTATCTTGGTGTTCTTGTTTCTTTTACTTTTGGGAGAAGTTGGGGTCACTTATAACTGTATATCACAGCACAAAAGATATAAGGGATTTAGTTGTTTTAAAAACACTTATTAGAACTTTTGACAGGATCTCTTTCTTCCTGCAAACAAAATATATATATTTTTAGCTCTGTATGTATGTATATGTACTCTTCGACAAGTTTGCTAAATTTTAACAGCAATTGCTAAATAGTAATTTAAATTCATATATTTCATATAATCTTCTGGGAGAAAAGAGAAAGATATTAGGACAAATTTTCCAAATAGATGTAGAACATTGAAAAAAAAACTTCTGTATGTACTCTTGATAATGAACAAGGTTGAAGAATTGATATTGAAATTTCAGTCTTTATTAATTTTCCAAAAGCCTATACATTTTTAATAGCATGACATTTCATGGTAGGAAATGAGGAAATGGTGACCTTATATAAATGTGGTGTAGATATGTTTCTTACCCCACCTGAATGAAAATGAAATGGCTTTATCCAAAAACATATTGCTGGGGATTTTCTCAATACTGAGTAATGTGAGAAGAATATATATTACATGTTTTATATATCTCAATGATGCAAATGGTTAGGATTTATGTTTTTCTCTTATAGAGATATTTATTTCACTATATTTTCTTAATATGTTAATAGTAAATTTGCAATATGTATCATATTTGAGATGTAATCCAACCATGGGACCTACAGAATAATCAAACACAAAATACAATGAAGATGATAGTAACTCTTACAGCATGCTATAATTTGATTTTTATGTGCTTCAATCATTTTTTGCATACAACAATTTTTGTGCTGAAAAATACATTTATATACTATGGTTTTTCAAAATAAGTCCAATTAATAAGTCCAATTAATTTAATTGCAAATAGTTTGTATCCTTAGAAAATAGCTTTGTGAGTGTTTGCTCAGTTGATTCATATTTTGGTTTCAAAACTGTTCTCATGATTTACAGTAAGATTCAAGATTTTTATAATGAGAATTAAATTGAATTCATTGTAAATGTGAGAATGCATATGAAAAAATCCTTATGAAGTAGCTCTTTAGAGAGAAAGTTCATCTTAAGAATCAGTGATTCCTGTAGCAGGAATGAATTACTTAAGGGAATTAAGAATGGAAGAATTTCATCAGTGATGAATAGTTATCCTTTTGATATTCTAATCTTCCATTATAAGAAAATAAAATAAATTTGAAATGGAAGAAAGTTAATATAAGACTGCAGAAATATTGTGGAATGACTGGCAAAGAAGGAAATTCAGAACAGTCTGCCTATGCTAGAGTATGGCTGTGGGCTGTTATTTGACACCTGTTGCCTGTAACATGACATTTGCAACCCTCACAATTACGTTAAAATGTGTTTTTTTTAATGTTCAGAAGTTAAAATAGGCAGAATTCTCTCTCCTGTCATATCTTATGACATTTTGCTCGAATTCCCAAGTATATTTTGTGACATACAAGTTTGGGTAATTTTGATTGGCTTTTTGATCATTTGATGGCTATCATTGTTTAGAATGCTGGAGTTTGGAGGAATTGCTTAATTGCCTTTACTCGCCTATTCACTACAGCAGGGGTCCCCAACCTTTTTTGCACCAAGGACCGGTTTCATTTTAAAGAAAATTCTGCGGACCGGCTGGCCTAGAGGAGGAGGGGGGAGGGGGAAAAGGCGCACATGGGCGGGGAGTTGGCTCACTTGGCCCTCTAGAGCAGTGGTGGGCAAACTTATTAGTCAATAGAGCCAAATATCAACAGTACCACTACTGAAATTTCTTTTGAGAGCCAAAAGGTGTGGCCTGTTTTGTGGGAGTGGCTAAGTGGTCATGTGACCTGGTGGGCGTGACCAACTTGGAAAATGTGGTGAAACTCACTTAACGGTCTTGCTTAGCAACCAAAATTTTGGGCTCAATTGTGGTCATAAGTTCTTTCTTTCTTTCTTTCTTTCTTTCTTTCTTTCTTTCTTTCTTTCTTTCTTTCTTTCTTTCTTTCTTTCTTTCTTTCTTTCTTTCTTTCTTTCTTTCTTTCTCTCTCCCTCCCTCCCTCCCTCCCTCCCTTCCTTCCTTCCTTCCTTCCTTTCATTTCCAGCTGGTCTTTGGTCTTCTGAAGATGGTAAAAATGGATTTATGGGCACTCGTTATATATAAAGGCAGCCCATGACTCTTTGGGATGCTGGTTTGAATCCAGGAAATGACTCAGAGAATGTGATTTCTTTGAAATGATCACTGGGAGAAAAATAGATCTTTAACCTGGTTACCAAACAGGTAGCTTGAGGTGGAAGGAAATAGGAAAATAGATTTCTTCCTTTCCTTTCCTTTCCTTTCCTTTCCTTTCCTTTCCTTTCCTTTCCTTTCCTTTCCTTTCCGTTCCTTTCCTTTCCTTTCCTTTCCTTCCCTTCCATTGCCTCCCTCCCCCTTCCTCCCTTCTTTCCTTCCTTCCCTCCTACTCTCCATCTCTCTTTTTCCTTCCTTCCCTTCCTTCCTTCTTTCACCCCTCCCTCCCTCCTCCCTCCCCTTCTTTCCTTCACTCCCTCCCACCATCCATTCATCTTTCTTTTTCTATTTTTCTTTCTTTCTCTTTCTCTGTTTTTTGTCTCTCTCTCTCTCTGTATCTGTCTCTCTCTCCTCCCTCCACCCATCTCTGTCACTGTGTGTGTGTGTGTGTGTGTGTGTGTGTGTGTGTGTGTGTGATTCCCTCTCTCCCTCCCTCTCTCTATTTCTGTCTCTCTAAGTCTGTCTCTGTGTGTCTGTCATTATCTCCCTTCCTCCCCCCCCTGGGAAGCAGCAGAGGGGCCGGCATGTCTGCTGGAGAGGAAGAGGAGGGAGCAGCCCCCTGGGCAGAGGATGGCCGAGCGCACATCCACCAGCTCCTTCCGACGGCCACCGCAGCACACTTTCCGGGGCTTCCCGGAGGGGCCGACATGTCAGCTGAGGAGGTAACGGCTGCCTCATCCCACAGCGAGCAAGCGGGTGGAGGACTCGAGCCTGCGGCTACCTTAAGCACTGTTGAAACCGTCCGGGCGCCACACGGGGCTGGAAGGGAGGTGGGCGTGCGGTGCCCAGATGGCCTCGGCGGTTCTTAAGGTAGCCGCAGGCTCGGGTCCTCTGCCCACTCGCTCCCTGTGGGATGAGGCAGCCGTTACCTCCTCAGCTGACATGCTGGCCCCTCCGGGTAGTCCCGGAAAGTGCACCGCGGTGGCCGTCGGAAGGAGCTGGTGGAGGCGCGCTTGGCCATCCTCTCCCCAGGGGGCTGCTCCCTCCTCCTCCTCTCCAGCCCTGCGGCCCGATTCCTATCAGGCCGCGGACCGGCACCGGTCTGCGGACCGGGGGTTGGGGACCCCTGCACTACAGTATCCAAAAAAGAACGGGTAGTTGCCTAGTCTCTATTTGAGCAGATCTAGTGAAAATGAATTTATTAACCTATCTGGATAATTAGATCCATTATCAAACTGCCTTTGCTGTTTGAATTTTTTTCCTAACATGTAGTCGAATTATGCCTTCCTATAATTTAAATCTATTATTCCAAATCTGTACTCTGGTATGAAAGAAAACCATCTTAAGTCCTTCAGTCTTTCTTCATAGAAAATTTTCTATGAAATTTTCTATTCCCCTGATCATCCTTATTGCCTTCTCTGGATCTGTTTCAATTTTTATGAATATTTAAAGTGGTGTGCACAGAACTGTACAAGTTCTATAAGTAGTACCTGTACAAAGCAGAATACAGTTGAATGATTATTTGCTGTGATTCAGAAATTATATTTCTGTTGGTGCAGTCTAAAGTTGCATTATACTTTTTTGCAACCATATTCCACAGCTGGCTTATATTCAATTTGCAGTTAAGCACTTTATCAAGTACTTTCTCGCATGTACCATGCCAGATAGTCTCTATTCAGTACTTGTGCAGATAATCTTATTTCTAAGTGATGAAATTTGCTCTTGTTTCTGTTAATTCTCATTATTTTACATTCAGCCAATATCTCTAACTTGCCAAGATTATTATTTTTTCTGTGTGGTGTCCAAGTGCTGTAGATATACTATCTAATTTGCTAAGGAATCTTTGAGTTCTTTGTTGAGTACAATTTTTGAGTCAGCTTTGTATCCCCCTTAATTATATGCCATCCAGCCCATGCTTTCAGAATGGGGCAGCTGTAATATATCTGATTAATCATCATCATCATGCTTTGGTTGCTCATCAGCATGTCACGTGTTATTTTATCTAATGATTTGCTGAAAACATGATATATTATATTCACAGAATTCCCATAATTTTTAAGGAAGTTGCCCAGTCTACATTTCTATATTTATCTATATTTATGTATTTGTCTAACTGTTGATAATTGTTACATAGTTTTCAAGAATGTTATGAAATAATCTATTTACGATAATTTCAAAACTTTTTCCAAATGTTAATGGTAGACTAAACAGATATTAAACTCAGATGTGATATTAGATCTATGTCAGTTTTCTATATCTATGTTTTCCTTTTGATAAGGGGAAGCAATTTCAGACATTTGGCATTTTGTTAATTCTTTAGGATTTCTCAAAAATAATAACTAAGTATTCCGCCAAAATATCAGTTAGTATCTTAAGTATGATAGGAAATTATTCAAAGCATACTTCTGACTCAGTTTATTCTTTAGTTTTCTGATTCCAATTTCATATTACAATTCCTCACTCCTTGTCTGTATATTTCCTTTGTAACTTGACCACTTCCTAATTTATGTTTTTATTTTCAAATATTCAATAAAGATGTTAATTTCTAAAGGCAACTGTAGAGATACAAGCACTTTAACTTTGTGCAATCTAGGTCATTGTCATATCTGATGTTATTTTATTATTTGTGCTTACAAAAAGCAGATTTGCTCAATTTACTGATCTTATTTTCATATCAATCTGCCTCTCACTTTTCTTATAGATAAAGAGAAGGGTAGTTAGAAATGAAAATACAGTAATATAAAGTTTATGTATAACTGTACAAGTTATGTAAACTTTATTTAGCGGTAAATCCAAATGAATTCACTTCAACTTAATTTTCAAGTTAATATGCAAATGTTATTATGATAAATTAAAACTCTATATTATCTATACAGTGGTATCTTGATACTCAATTGCTTTGATTTAGTACTCAACACATTTTGATGCAAAAATTTAGTCCAGGAACTGATAGTTTGTTTGGTATTTAATGCACAAATTAGAACCTGTTATCAGCTGCCTAGTGACATACTACTTTATTCCTTATGGGAAAAAATTGTTTGGTACTCATTGTTTTTGGTACTTTTGCGCCTCCCAGAATCAATTAACAATGAGTACCAAGGTATCATCAGTATAACTAAACTGGATTTTTTAGTTACATTACAGTTACTTTGCTTTGTAAGATAGTTGGATTTTATGTTGTAGAATCGTCATGGACCAGATGTTTCATAATCACTACTGTGATTTCTATAATCAATTATACCACTGTTACATGCATTTCAGAGCATTTATATACATGCATGTATACATGTATTTTTCGGCATATAAGACACACCTTTCCCCCCCCAAATACATGTATTTTTCGGCATATAAGACACACCTTTCCCCCCCCAAAAAAGTGGGTGGAAAACTGGGTGCGACTTATACACTGAATACAGCATTTTTTGCCTCCCAAAACCCCGCTCCCTTCACAAAAATGGATGTGCAGAGGGTTTGGGAGGCCTCAAAATGCTTCTGGGGGCTCGGTTAACCCTAACCCCACATCCCCCCCAGTCCCCAGGAGCACTCTACAAGCCTCCTAAAGGCTATGCATGCCATTTTGGGGGGCAAAAAATGGGCCCGTTTTTTGCTCCTCTCCCCCCTCCCTCAGGAACACTTTGCAGACCTCTCAAACTCTCTGCATGCCCTACTTTTCACAAAAAATGAGGTGTGCAGAGGGTTTGGGAGGTCTGCAGAATGCAAAAAACTTTTTAAAATTTACTTCTTCAAAATCTTGGTGTGTTTTATAATCTGAAAAATATGGCACATACATATATACATACATACATATGTAACTTCAATTTAAAACATACAACTAAAAGATGGTGTGTAAAGGAATAAATATAATTGGCATACATTACTTTCATGATGAAATTTGATAAAGCATATATGGGATGACTTGTTTCCTAGTGCTGGGAATAGCATTCTGAGGTAACACCAATACATTGATTATAATAGTTTTATAGTACACTTATTAATGAAACTTACAGTATTATAATACTGATGGAAGTATAAGTAGCTAGTTGGAAGGTAATAGGCATGTAGGCATATAGGTTTGTTAGATTTGATTGTTGTACAATGATACTTTGGGACGAATATATACAAGGCATTTTTAAGAATAATAAGCAATACTGTTTAATAGATTATCAGAAACATAAGCATAATAATACTAGTAGACAAAGATGATGCTAAAGCTACAATTGAGAATAATCTCATATATAACTTGAAGACCTGAAGATGAATACATCTGTTTTTTCTTCCTCTGCTTTTTGTACCAGATTGCTTAAAAATCAATCCATCGAATTGAATTTTTTATTCATTATTAGGCTTATAATGGTTTGATTTGCCCATTCAAACTTTTGTCTCCATTTTAGCTCAATTATTCTTGTGACTTTCAGCATACTCTTTCTTATTCTTACTCTTGTGTAGTGGCTAAGGCATTAGGCCAGAAACCAGGAGACAGGGAGTTAGGCATAAAGCCAGTTGGGTGACCTTTAGCCAATCACTTTCTCTCAGCCCTAGGAAGAAGAAAATGACAACACACTTCTGAAAAACTTTGCCAGGTTTCTGAGCAATTTCTGAGAATTGGAGACAATCGAACAGAAAAAAACCCCCAATCCCTAGGAAAATATTAGATTAGGGGAAAGGTTTTAGGTTATATGCTTCGATAAATCTAAAAAAGAAGCCCTTTGTTAGGGGAATCCTCAATTTAGCAACTTAAGATAAGTTAAAGATGAGGATTTGATTTAAACAATTTCTTTAGTTAGAATTTGTTACATGGTATCTATTAACATGCTCTGTTTAAAAAAGGACTGATCAAATTAATTTTCAAGGGCAAAAATATTGTCAAAATAATTTTCAAGGTAAAACACCTTGTTGTACTAGTGTACATAGAATAATCATAACATTTTAAATAGAATTAATAAGATATTTCTAAATATATATTTAATATTTATAAATTACTTTCCTTCCTCAATATTTACATATAAATAAAGTACATAGCAGGTAATTTAATTCAATGGTACATTTTGGGTATAGGTCAGTAATATATTTGCATATATTGGTTTTTGTCCCCAAAACAGCATGCTACGGAATTGTGCAAGTACCCACTGGACCCTGGTTTTGTAGAAAATGTGAATCTCAGGAAAGAGCAGCCAGAGTGGTAAGTCTGAATTAGTCGGTATAATTTACAACATATTTATAACTATTTCTACTGGCCGATATATATATGAATACTGAGAATGAATTATATTTATCAGGGAAAGACAGTTTCTCTTTCATCAGTCAATAATGGGAGTAAATAAGTTTCAAAAAGTAAGCATTCTATTTTTATATTTTTGCCTGGATGTTTTAATTAGTTCTAGTTTCAATTTCAAAATATAGAAAACCAGATAGGGTACCAATTTTTACTTTAAACAATATCATATTATATATTCCATGACTGCATTCTTTCCTATCTCCACCCCCCTCCTACCCCTTCGGAAGGGAAAAATGACCTGTGAGTAAAAGTGCAATTTTCATTTTCTTTTTCTTTGAATTTCTGCTACAAATTGAAAAATAATCTAGATGCCAATGTTTTCTACTAGCAGCTTGAAAACATGGGAGGTTGCTTCTTCAGCATCTATTAGTTTCTGGTTTTTGCATCAAAACTGAAACTATGGAAGTCTAAGAGAGGCAAATCTACTCCTAGATTTCGTTCATTTTATTGCTGTAATTGACATATGGATACTTGGGAGTAAAAATTGCAGTTCGAAAAATAATTTCTACAAGTATTGTCAGTGCATTCTGACAGCTTATTATTGGAAGTGGTATAAAAAAAGCTTATTGTGATTGGAAATATGCATGGAATCTTAAATTCCTATTTTGTTTTATCCTTTTTTTTAAATGGGCAAAGATGATCCACTGTTGTGGTAGATCAGACTCTGTAACTTCAAAACGATAGGACTGAATTATGTTTGAAAAAAGCTAACAAAATTTTAAAGATGCCTGCACTTGTACATCATGCTAAACCATAACTTAATGTAGCATACACAAATATAATCTCAGCAGGTCTTCTGTTCTGTTTTCCCTTATTTAGTGTATTAATGGGAGAAATAATTGTTTTTTTCTTTATGCAAATTGAGAGTTATGTTAAAGTAGGTCAATTTCAAACTTCTGAAATTGTTTTTTGTAATTATGTTAGTTAAATATAAACTATAATTCTGAAATAACTTACATAGCTAAGTGGAAGCTGCTTTCTGATCTGCAGTATTTCACCAATATATGCCACATAAATTACATAATTTCATTACTGAGAATTGGAGTACTATTATGTTGGGATTACACCAAATTGGGAAAGGTTACTTTAATGTAAGATACAATTATAAATATTAGGTTATATTGTAGGATTTGCTATCTATTTTCTAGATTTAAATTTCCTGTGCATAAGAACAGAGCTCTTTTCTTTATGATCTCTCTTGTCTACTATATAGTAGGTTTCTGTAACATTTTCATTGTTTTAGCCTATTATTGGCAATATATTAGGACATTGTATAAGTATAATCTTTATTGTCATTGTACTTGTTTACAATGAAATTGGCTAAAACATTGACTGTTTTATTTTATTTACCAGATTTATTTAATAAGAAATAAGTGAGGATGCAATGAAGCTTAAGAATTCAGTTCTGTTGCAGTTGATTACTGTATTTATATGGGTGGTTCAGTGCTGTAATTTTTTCAATTATTTGATGACCTGATGGACTCGATATCTACTACATATTGGTGCAACCTAGCGTAATGTTTTCTTGTGAGTCAGTTAAGTCCTTTGGTGGCATGCATTTTTAGGGTGTGTATATAGTATGATATGGCAATATATACTGTATACTGCTTAGCTTTGCTTTAGATGAATTATAGTAGCTTCTTACTCAAGAAACGGATGAAACAATAGGCTGGGTTCACACATCATGCTATGATATGCTTTATTTCACTGTGGGCAAGATTGATTGGGATGTTAGAGCTCAATTCCTGTTCCTTTGGGGACAGTCTGGTTGTGGTTAGCAATATGGACATTGAAAAAGAGCTGAAATGTGGATCTGTATGATCTATATGTATGGTGATGCTGAATACTGCATTCTTTATGGTTTTTCTGCTTTTCAAAAGCTCTTTGCTAGAAGAGAGATGAAACATTTATGGAAATGTAGATGGTTTACTAAATCAAGCAATTTTTAGAGAAAGGACAGTAATAATGATTTGGAATGCATGTATGCCTCTCAGGGTTGTTGTTTTTTAAATGCATCACTCTTTTGGGTATCTGATACAATAAATACAGATTTCTGTCTGAGCCGTAGCTTTTAACCATGATTAGAAAATAAACTTTATTTAAATGTGGTATAATATCTATAGTTACTGAAATCCATTTTGATCATTTTTGTAAAGCTTTTGAAAGGATGCTCAACAGGATCAAAGTAACTATTTTTGTAATGATTTTGTCCATCCCCACACTAATATTTGTTCCACTTCATTTTCTAAGAATAAATTAGAACTGTAAATGTAAACATCCTTATACAGATTAATTTCAGTACCTGAAATATTATTGTAACAATAGATGTGCAAGTTTGCAAGGAGAATGCTGAGTTAGTTCCATTCTGACCTATTTTTGATTGCCATCATTTTCATTTAGATAGTCTTTAGTCAAGAAGTACTTGTAAATATTAATCTAGTTTTCTTGTAATTAGTTCTTGATTTAATTTTTATATACATCATGAGTGTCAATCTCACCATGTCACGTTGCTGTCACATGACATATCACAATGTTTTTCCCTTTGTGGAACTGGGGTGTGTGTGGCCTGAGATGGGACGTATACATCTGGTATACATTGTTTGATTTTAAATTAATACAATACAATACAATACAATAGCAGAGTTGGAAGGGACCTTGTAGGTCTTCTAGTCCAACCCCCTGCGTGGGCAGGAACCTTATACCATTTCAGACAAATGGCTATCTAACATCTTTTTAAAGGCTTCCAGGGTTGGGGCATTCACAACTTCTGGAGGCAAGCTGTTCCAGAGGTTATTCTGTTCCATGTTTTTATTACATGTATTGTTGTACATACAATTATGCAGAATCCTGCTCAGAACCTTCTAGAACTCATGTGTTGCTTGGTTGGCAAGTCCATACCTCAAATATGTAACTCAACAAGGTATGGCTCCTGCCAAGCTTTCTGAATGCTTTAACCATCACAGTATTTGCATATTTATGCTTGAAGTTATTATTTCTCTACTTTGCATACATTCTTCCTTTTAAAAACTTTTTTTCTTAGCATTTTTAAAATTATCTTCAAAATTTCATAGATACGTTCATCAGGGCAGGAGATCCTTTTACTGCAAGCTTTCAGTGTCATGACTCAGGGACTCATTTACCTGTCAGCATTGTTAGGCATTTATTAAACAGGCTCTTCAAAATCATTCTTTTAGTTTGTGAGTCTCTCTTTGAACTTCCTGAAACAAGTTTTAAGGGTAGTAGAATCCAAAGCTATCGTAACTCCTTTGTTCTTCTTTATGCCTCCTACCATATCTCCAAAATTGCCTGGCAGCTTCCTTGTCTGAGAGATCCGCTGATCTCCGCCTCCTGTAGAAGACACTTAATGTCTGTTGCACTATTGTTAGCCCCCCAAAATTCCTCTTTTGAGATTCAAAACTTTCTAAGAGGCGTACCCTGCCTCATTCCAGCTAGAACCAAAAAATAAAATTGGAACCACACAAAGTAGGGTCTTCTTAACCTCTGGGGCCCAAAGCTTTGGGGAAGAGCTAGGTCTTAAGAAGGACTAATAGAGTCAAACTTTCTGGATCTCCCAAGGGAATGCTGTTCCATAAGGCAAGCAGTATGATAGGATTATCTTTATCCATAAAGTTATTTCCTTCCAAAACCAGTCTAAATCTCCCACCTGAATCACAATATTATATTGCCACATTTTGCCAATCACTCAATTACTGAAAGTTTTTGAATGTCTACAATATTCTCATATTTTATTTGGAGTACAAGATATTCTTTTGCTGGAAGCAAATTTTATTTCTGGTTTTTCGGTGGCATTTAAAGGCCATAGATAATTAATCCCTTAGCATTCTCCAAATGGAGATGGCGATCATGTTTTGTTGTGTTAGCAGAACAGCCATGCCTCCTTTTTACTTGTGCTCACTTTTCAAAACCGATGGTAGCATTATCATTATTCCCTAATCCAGTCTTCCCCTTTTCGTATACGTCTGTAGACTGCACCCCTATTCCTAGGTTTGGAATGGCTATTCCTATTGTGGCAAGACTCTCTTCTAGGTAAGAAGTTGTTACGAATCCATGTGTGTGAATCTCACAGACAACAGTGAAAAACTGGTTGCTTAGCAATCAGTTCACTTCTTTGATTGGTTGTCTGTGAATTTACACAACCCACCCTACTACGCCACTAGGTGTCAGATGACTATTGTTCCTTTGGTTCTGCTGCCTCAATTTTAACAACTCAAGAAACTTGATAGAAGTGTTAGTTTAAGATATTTGCAATTGAGACTTTATACAGGGACTTAAGCCTTGAATGTGAAATTGTAAAAATCATTTAAAGAATGATTGTAATTATAGGAATGTAAGTAATTTATAGCCACTGTCTCATGGAAAAATAAATCTGTATTTAATAATATAGTGTTTGAAAAGATAAACTCAATATGAGAGAGCATTAGGAAGGAATAGGAAATACAATGAGGTCTTGATTGTATTTGTATAAATCTATACTGTATGGGATGATTGCATCTAGCAAACAATTTACAGTTTGAGTGAATGTATGTATATATTTAGTTTAAAATGTACTATATCTCATCTAGTGACTATAACTGGGCCTGGCAACTTGTTTATTAAGTGAAGTGATCACCAAGTGAAATTGTCACTATTCATGATCTTATTTCAGTTTTCCTTTCTTTTGCACTCCAAGGCTGTAAATATGAAAATCAGTTGTAAAATTACTTTTTTCATCATTGTCCTAACTGCAAATGGTCATTGTATGAGCACTATCTGTATGGGAGAACTGCCCATCTTAGACCACATCTCTGTGTGGTTCATAACTGATAAACTACAAAAACTAACTATAGTTATACAAACTGAAAGTAAAAACCTGGAGTCTCAGACATTCTGTTAGTATGCCTTGATAAACCCATCCATAGGCTTCCCTGCCCTATATCCCAATGCATGTCAGAAAGAACAAAAGGAGTCAGATTCCTTCAGCAGAGGATTTTCACCAAGTGGAAGTGTGAGTCTTGTATTTGGAGCTAGAATTCTAGATCAATATAATGATACTTCTCCCTTGAAACAAAAGTAATTAGCATATTTTAACAACATCCTTTCATCAAATAGTTGCTGTTAGGAGTATGATTAGTTAGGCTATGTGAAAATTAATTTTATTAAGATTCAATGTAGGTGACATACATGAAAATGGAAGTTTAAAATAAATGCAAATTTAATTTAATTATTCAGTACTTTTTATCTAGTCTTCCAAAAATCTTGCTTTTCAAACCTAATCTTCCTTACTGCTCTTCCATATGTCAGTTTCTCCATTTTATATTGCTTAACACTACTTTTCTTTTTCCATTTACTTCTTGGGTCACATAGCTTCCTTTTTCTATAATATTGTATTATCTACCTTAGACTTGCAGAACTTCTAAAGAGGAAAAAATCATTGAGAAATTAAAACGAATCAGAGTCCACAAAGGAATACCTGGCATACCTGAATACCTGGCATGCCAACCAACTGTTTGGCAGCTAGTAGCACAGTGATAGAAAAGGTGCTGGTAATGTTGATGAGGAGGTATTGAGATGCTCAGTAGTGTGTCTTGGCGGGTCCTGGCAATGGGAACATTGGCAGCAGGGGATTTAATGAATTTCAAAAAATTCCAACAGGCCCCACAAAACTATTTGGCTGGCAAATCCCATGTTGTGCAGACTTGATGCAAAGTCCTATCATAGATGCTATAGTGTGATTCCCAAATGCCACATCCCTGGCACACCAAAGAGCAAGAATGAAGTGTATTTCAAAAAGGCCTCTTTAATACTAGTCTGAGAAAAAAGAATAAATTCACAGTCAGACTCCTAGTAAGTTAATTAAGGTGGAGTCTCTTTCAGACGTTTCCTTTGCCTGACCCTTATATCTTGGCTGAGTTACCTTTTTTCACCTAAACTGTACTTGTCTTCCTTCACTTTCTTTTGAGTCTCTCCCAGCATTCCCTTTTACTGGGCCATGGTAATAAAGTCTGACCTTTCCTTTTTCTCTTTGAAATATGCCTGGCTAAGTGGAAAAAATGAAAATGAAATAAATATTAGGTGTGAGGAAGTGCAAAGGAAAATGTCTGTGGCTGAAGTGCATCTGCAATAATCATTATCTACAATTTACCCTGTGGAGGGTTGTTCCCCATTGCAGATACAATGAATTATTCCTTTCATCGCTTTCAGTGTTCATTGGTGTGATTGTCTGAAAAAGATTGGAATTGTAGATTTGAGGGATATATATATTTGGGGATGCTTGTTATAAAATATGAAGATACTGTGTTTTTAAAATTATCTTTCAAAATATTGAAAATGAAGAGATATAAATATCTAAGAGATCTCAAAATGCTTTACACTTTTACAGTGTCTTCATTTAAGTTTTTCTTATGCAGAAGCATCTGCAGTAACCTGTCTCATGTTGGAGTTGTGTACACACAGAACTAAAAGGCTTAAGAAGTTTTTCTCATCTACGGATCAGTGTAAATCAGTGGTAGTCAACCTGGTCCCTACTGACCACTAGTGGGTGTTTCAGCTTTCATGGTGGGCAGTAGGAGTTTTGTCCGATACTAAAGCACTTTCCTTTTTTTAATTTAATTGACTTCCCTACCTTATAAATCACCATTACTTGGAACCAGTGGGCGGTTAGAAAATTTTACTACTAACAGTTATAAAAGTGGGCAGTAGGTATAAAAAGGTTGACTATCCCTGGTGTAAATTCATATGGAACGAGTAACAATAATGGGAAAATATGGAACTCTGATTAAGGCAAATGAAGTTTTTTAATGCATTAAAAATTCTCTTACTAATGTCTTTCCTTAACTGAAAAATCTAAATTACAAGTTAAAGATATTTCATACATTATGTTTTTCTTTTTTTGCTGTTCATAATTGTGTTTATTTTCCTTTAGAAATGTGAGTTGTGCCCTCACAAAGATGGCGCTTTAAAGAGGACTGATGGTGGGGGTAAGTATTTAAAAACTTTTCTTTCAAATTTTTTGCTGATGAAATTGCATTTTATATAACTGCTTACCTCTTTTTCTTTAGTTTTGTTTCTGGACATATAAACAATATAAACATTTCTAGAAGTGAAACATCTTGAATGGAATGGATTTTTCTGCTGTTCTATCTGAATGTTATTTTAGTTCCTTTATATTTAAGCTTTTAACCTCTTATAACCTGGTCAGAGTAATTTTTGTAAGTTGAACAGCCAAATAAATCAAATTTAAAAAGAAACAATACAATTAACTGGTATTATGAGTGGTAAAAGCTTTTAGCTGCAATCTGTACATTTTTTGAAACAATAAAAATCTTTTAAATTTTTGTATCCCATTTATTGTATTTGATAATGTATATGTTCATCAGTATAACATATGTTTAATTTTATATAAGGGAATGAATTTGAGAAAATCATTTTCTTCCTTAATTCATATTTTCTTACACATGGTAAATAAGAATGGCATTATGTTAGAGGGCTGTATATATATTGTACTCTGAACTGATGCAGAAGTTCTTTAGTGAACTTTAGAATTCCATCTGAAGCTTTAATTTACTACTCTCAAATTGCATGTGTAAAATGAGGTACAAATATTCAGTGATACAGTAATGTAAAACTACTTTAAAATTATTATCTTTCGCTTCTGCTTTGGCAAATTGTGGAAAAAAATGAAAATCTTCCTTTTCCTACAAACTGATCTTTACAAATGAAAATAAATTCAGGCTTGTTTTTTAAATTTAAATTTCATAACAAAGCACCAAACTCTGCATTCTAGTCTTAACTTTCCATTTAAAAATCTACAATGTACTTAGTAATTACAACTACTTTAGTATAAAATAACAAAGCTAATTAAAAGCCAAACATAATAAACTATGTAGCAATTCCGTAGAACAATAGAAATGTAAATCAGGCTCTGATGTTACTAAATCTTGGTAGAATAGTAGTTTTTGTTTAATGTCTGAAATAAAGAAGTATAATCACCATGAAGAGGATACTGATAGTTGCAGTGCCATTGCTGAGAAGGCCTTACCATGTAGCAAATACTTGAAGTAGTGAAGAATTTGTAAGTGGTTCACTTTGCAAAAATTGGACTTTTAGCATTTTCTAATTTAAATTAATTTGAGATTGATAATCCCAGCAGGATTATAAAAAACAATTTTACTACTTGTTGCGTGCAGAATTCCAGTTTTCTTATTTCAGATTTCTATTGTTATGTCTTAAATATAAGGCATTTAATACATCTGTTTATGTATTTTACATATGTACGCACAAGTGTGTGTTTGAGGGATACACACACACACATCCCTCTATTGACTGATATGCATACATTGTTTAGCTCCCCTAGGTTTGTAATTATACTGCTTTGCTTTAGTGGTTATAATACAGAACTTGTAAATTTTTAATTTTATTATTTAAGACTTCAAAATGTGCTTTATTAGAAGACAGCCTTTTTCATAATTACTTTTTGTTTGTTTAGTGATTCATTAGCATGATATTTTTCCATGAATTCATATATGGATTAAAGGTTGGATGTTTACACATTCTATCTTTGAATAAAAGGTTGATGGTGTTTTTTAATAGTGCTTTTAAGAATTTTCACTTAAACTTCGCTGTTTGTGTGTGCGATGTTGCTACTACACAAATAAATCCTTTAGTTAATTCTTGAATGGATGCTGTGATTAATGTTGTAATTGTAACCATTTACAATGGAAGAACACAAGCACCAAGTTTTCTGATAATTACCATATTTTTCGGATTATAAAATGCACCCAAGTATAGGACACGCTTTTTGGTGAAGGTTGTAGAGAGTGTGGTGGCACAACAGTTTCCTCGTCACCTGGAGGAAATTGATTATCTGGACCCGCGCTAGTCCGGCTTCCGGCCCGGTCACAGCACGGAGATGGCATTGGTCGCGTTGGTGGATGATCTTTGGAGGGCGCGGGATAGGGAATGTTCCTCTATCATAGTCCTATTAGACCTCTCAGCGGCTTTTGATACCATCGACCATGGTATCCTATTGCACCGACTGGGGGGGGGTTGGGGCTGGGAGGCACCGTATTACGGTGGTTCTTGTCCTACCTCTCTGGTCGGTCGCAATATGTGTTGGCAGGGGGGCAGAGGTCGGCCTCGAGACCCCACTTATGCGGGGTGCCTCAGGGGTCGGTCCTCTCGCCGCTCCTGTTCAACACATATATGGAGCCGCTGGGTGAGATCATCCGTGGTTTTGGGGTGGAGTACCATCTGTACACTGACGACACTCAGCTGTACATATCCACCCCAAACCACCCCAACGATGCCATCGAAGTGATGTCCCGGTGTCTGGAAGCCGTGCGGGTCTGGATGGGAAGGAACAGACTCAGACTCAACCCGTCCAAGACCGAGTGGCTGTGGTTTCTGGCACCTCGGTTCAACCAGTTTGTTCCATCGCTGGCCATAGGGGGCGAACATCTAGCCCCCGTGGATAGGGCATGCAACTTGGGCGTCCTCCTTGATACCCGGCTGTCCATGGAAGAGCAAGTGACAGCCGTGGCCAGGGGGGCGTTCTACCAGGTTCGCCTGGTACGTCAGTTGCGGCCCTTATTGGACCGGGACGCCTTGCGCACAGTCACTCATGCACTCGTGACATCCCGTCTGGACTACTACAATGCTCTCTACATGGGGCTCCCCTTGAGGTGCACCCGAAGACTGCAGCTAGTCCAGAATGCAGCCGCGCGGGTAGTTTTGGGAACCTCTAGGTTTTCCCATGTAACACCACTCCTGCGTGAGCTGCACTGGCTGCCTGTGGCCTTTCGGGTGCGCTTCAAGGTATTGGTTACCATCTTTAAAGAGCTCCATGGCACAGGACGTAGCTATCTGCAGGATTGCATCTTGCCCCATACATCCCTTTGACCGATTCGCTCCCATAGAGAGGGACTTCTCTGGGTGCCGTCCAACAGGCAATGCCAGCGGGTGACGCCCAGGGGAAGGGCCTTCTCTGTGGTGGGCCCAACCCTCTGGAATGACCTACCCCCTGAAATTAGAACAACGACGTACCTCCGCTCCTTCCACCAGAAGTTAAAGACTCACTTCTTCCATCAGGCCGGCCTGGCCTAATGTTTACATTCCTAGCCGCAAAATGAAATTGTATAAAATTTTTAGGGGGTATTGTTAGGGTTTTAAGGGTTTTAATAGTGATTTTAGCACAGGGGTTAATTTAATTTGATTTTAACATTTTGTATTTGTATATTGTTGTATTTTTGGATTTTTAAATTGCCTGTGCACTGCCCCGAGTCCCCATGGGGGAGAGGGTGCGGTCTATAAATTAATAAATTATTTATTATTATTATTATTATTTGCGAAAAATGGGATGCGCGGGGCAGGGTTTCAGGAGTCCAAAAATGCTGTATTGTGTAAGACGCACCCAGATTTTCACCCTCTTTTTGGGAGGGAAAGTGCGTCTTATACTCTGAAAATACGGTAAGATGACTTTCCCTCTGGATTCTATGGATACAGTAGATTTTTTAGAATAGTTTCTGCTGCTCTACTGGACCTCTGGTTGATTTCTAGAAAGCACGTAAGGGTAAAGACACATGATGGTTGTGGAGAAGACACAGTAATCTGATGTCTTCTGACTACTTTATTCTATAATTCCCTTGATCCTTGCGTACTTATCATAATCTAGATGTGATATGAACTGTAAACTGAAATAAAAAGGATAACTCATTTTAAACGTTTGCTTTAGAAAATGTACTCTTCTGAATAGTCTGATATATTAGATTCTGTTTAAAAGTGAGAACATGTGAAATGGAAAGGTAAAATAAAAGTTGAGGCAAGTCAAGCTGAGCGTGGGTTTAAATCTATGTTAAGGGTTATTCTTTTGATCTAATAGTGAATGCATTTATTATTATCATTCTATCCTACCTCCAAAGTGTTTATTTATTTATTTAAATGGCATTATTTAAAAATAAATTATCTTCCATTATGTTTCTCACATGAGGGATGATGATAGTTATTTTATGGTGATAGGGGAATCTAGCTGAGTAGGCTTCTGTCAAGATTATGATTACTTTCTGCCCTCTCTTCAGGAAATTTTACCATGGACCAACTGATAGTAATGATTTTCTTGGGCAAGGAAAGCAGGTCCATCCAAAGAATCTTGTATGTTAATGAGTAAAGTTGTATGGTGATTATAATCTGCCTTTCTTGTTCTCTTACCTTTTAAAAAACCCCACCTTTTATCTGTCTAATGCCATCTAGTGGGGCTTTAGTGAGCTGCAGACAAGGTGTTCAACCTATCTAACGATGTTTACTTTTGAGATTTTTCTACATTTTTCTACTCATTTATTAGTGTGTTTTCTGTAATTTACATGGATAGTATTTTATACTATATGCTGTGTGTGTGTGTGTCATGAGAGATATATATTTGCTATATATGGCTGCATACAAATTTTAAAATAAATATTAAAAATCTATCAAACATTGCCTTATTCATTTAATAGTTTTGTATTGTTAGAAGAGATACTCTAAACCTTTAGAAATATCTTCAGAAGTCTCTTCTTAATTATTCATGGCTGAACATGAAAATCATTCCTAGCTTTTCCTAGATGTCCCAAAAGTGCTTTTTCAAGAGGCAACTAGACTTTCTGGTTTTTCTTTGAAGATGTTTCGCTTCTCATCCAAGAAGCTTCTTCAGCTCTAGGGATTTTTGCCAGGAAAAAAAATAACAATAAAATTGTTATACATTGTTTTATGTGTTTTGAATCACCAAATTCAGATTAAAATCTTGAAAAATTGTAAACTATCCTAAAGATAAAGGACAGATATCTGGTGTGCAGAATTGCTAAATATGAATGCAGGCTGCATCTTGATTATTTGTTTGTAATTGCTCTTAGACAGTGGTGACTTCACACCTTTTGTGTGCTTATTTACTAACCTTCCACTTTTAGTAAATTGCTTCACTTAATCTTGTAGTATTGCATAATTATTTTTCATCTGAGGAACTAGCAAAGCATCTTAATCTTTTTTGTATAACATTTCACTCTAATTTAAAATCCAAAAGGTTTATGCAGTTGATAATATATAGCCAGATTTCAACAACAAATAATCACTATGTACATGTAGGTTTGTTAGTCTTGTTCCAACTTGCATATTTCAAATGCCTTTTCTTGTTTAACTATCCTTAATTATGGCAATTTAAAGACAAAATTAGTATCCATATAGCATGTTTTTCTTTTTATAACATGTTTTCCTTTTATGTAATTTAGAGACTCAGTTGTAAGGGAAACTTATAAATTAGTTGTAAGGATACATGTAGTCTCCCCCCCCCCCCCGTGTGTGTATTGCTTTGTGATAAACTTGTTTTTAATTTGTTTGGACACCTACAATATACACCGTGAAGTTCTTTAGTTTTGTTAAATGTAAAGGGTTTTGTTGGGATTGAAATCTACTTCAACTGGATGATGATCAGGAATGCTGTAGAACAGCATTCTTTGTTAGTTTTATAGCAGGATTTTTGAAAAGCATATGCTTAGTTGAAAGTCATCTTAACAATGCAATAGTTTTGTTGTCATTTTTAAAGATTTGACTGGCATTCTCCTAGCTCCGTGATGTTGAATCTATGGCACGCATGCCACAGGTGGTGCGCGAAACCATTTGTCAGGGCACGCAAGGCTTGCCCTGTTAGCATGCGTGCACTGGACAGCTGACTTTGGCCTTCTTTTGAGGCCATTTTTCGCCTTCTGGAGGCCTAAAACTGGCCCTACGAGCAAACCAGGTCAGTTCCTGAACTTCCGGTTTGCCCATAGGGGCTGTTTTTCGTACTCCGGAGGCTTCAGGAAAGCTCCTGAAGTCTCCGGTGGGCCTGGGGGACGGACGGACGGACATACGTGTGTGTGTCTGTGTGTGTTTATTTTTTAATATTTAATAAGTCTCCATGTTGAGTTTCAAAAGGCTAGATTTGCCATGTACTAGGTTTTGATCTAAACTAACTAATGTAAACTTATTTGGAAAAAGGTTCCTATTTTCAAAAGTAACCTTCTAAATGTTGGGAGATCTGTAACTGTAACTTTATTGTTTATATAATCAACATAGGCATTCACCTTATGTATGAATAAAATTAGATTAAGTCTCTCAATCTTTTTGTGAAGATTTATAAACAAAGTAAAGCATCCTATCACAGGACATGTAGAAAAAAATAAGTTATAGATTTTGATAGACTGTATAGCTTTAACCATTATTCTTGGAACTGTTCATAAATACACCATTGCACATTTAAACATACCAGTAGCACTCTTTCTTAAAGCCTAAAAGATCTACTGTAAAACCATGAAATAGTGGTGTACAGTGTGGAATTGATCAGTATTTTTCAGCATTAATTAAGTGGACTTCATTTATCATCTTCTGATATTCCTATTAGACTTCATGACCAGATTGTAATGATTAATCAAAACCAAGCTACAACTTGGAAGACTGTAAGTTCTGGTCCTGCTTTAGTCATGAAGTCAACTGGGTGACCTTGCGCCGGTCACTCTCTTCTAAATTGCTTGAATGAATATTGAATAGGACTAGTTGGTCTGCAATCTGCAATTTGATATTCTTTTAAGATAGCTGTAGATATTCAAAGTGATAAAACATGGGTTCAGCTAATCAACATTAGCTGATACATTTCAATATAATGATTTCAGGATTGCTTGTAATATTTCTTGCGATCTGTAAAACAATAAAAAAGGATCACATTTAACTAATTTTAGATTCATTTATAGCTATATCCTGCAAGATCCTATATTTATTTATTTGTTTGTTTATTTAGTTAATTAGTTTTATGCCATCCATCACTACCAAGCAACTCTTGGTGGCTTACAACACCATAAATAAAGGAAACAAATACAGAATTAAAACATTAGACATTAAAAATTAAAATCTTAAAATGAATATTAAAATGGATAAAAAGAACCAATGTGTAGATGGGTGGAGGAGGGATCTTCTGTTAATCTACTAGCTATATGGATCCTTCTTCTGGGATCCAAGCCAGGTTTGGATCAGGTTTCTTTGGAAGACTAAGGCTGAGGTGGGTTTCACCTCAAGGGGGATTATATTCCAAGGGCTCTACTAGCCAGGACTGCAATCTGCTCTTCAAGCAGGAATCATGAGTTTAGAACTGTGATGGCACATGGCAGATGGAGCGATTTCTGAGGGCACGTGAGGTGTTGCCCTGTCAGCTCAGCGCGCATGCACACGCTGGCCAGATGGTTTTCAGCCTTGATTTTTGGCCGTTCTTCGCTCTCTAGAGGCTTCACTGAAACCTCCAGAGGGAGAAAAACCGTCCAACATGCAAATCGGAAGTTTGGGAACTTCTGGAAGCTTCATGCACGCATTTGCCAGCTTATTTTCGGCTTTGATTTGTGGTCATTTTTTTGTTCCCCGGAGGCATTCTTGAAGCCACTGTAGGGTGAAAAACCGCCCAACCGGTAAACCGGAAGTTTGGGAACAGACTTCTGGTTTGCACGTTGGGCTGTTTTTCATCCTCTGGAGGCTTCAGGGAAGCCTCCTGAAGCCTCCAGAGGGAGAAAAACAGCCCAACAGGCAACCCGGAAGTCCATTCTCAAACTTCTGGTTTGCATGTTGGGCTGTTTTTCGCCCTCCAGAGGTTTCAGGGAAACCTCCTGAAGCCTTCGAAGGGAGAAAAATGCCCCAACGGGCAACTTGGAAGTCTGTTCCTGAACTTCCGTTCCTGAACTTTGCGTGTTGGGCTGTTTTTATGCCCTCCCCAGGCTCCTAGAAAGCCTCTGGAGCCTTGGAAGGGCAAAAAACGGACTTAGCGGGCAAGGGGAGTCAAAAAATGGGCCGTTTCCGGCCACTGGAGGGCCTTCAGGGGCACGGAGGAGGCTGTTTTTGCCCTCCCCAGGCTCCTAGAAAGGCTCTGGAGCTTGGGGAGGGCAAAAAATGGACCTACCGGGCCCACCGGAAATAAGAAAATGGGACTTTCCGGCCTCCAGGAGGGCGGGGCAGGCCGTTTTCACCCTCCCCAGGTTCCTAGAAAGCTGTGGGCGCATGTGGAAGAGGGGGGGGGTCACCCACTCATGTGCAGGCGACACTGCATGGGGGCCCTTAATTTATGGGGGTGGGCATGCGAGCACATGCGATAGCATGCACATGCGTCTTTGGCACCTGAGGCAAAAAAGGTTCGCCATCACTGGTCTAGAAGGACCCCCAATTGACACTGGGTTTGTTTGGGGAAGTACAATCTATTAAACTCCTGGTTTCTGAGGCTCCATGTACCCAAAGTCACTATGTTTTACCAGGGTTCAGCTAAAGAATTGGTGAAATTCTAATTTTTTTTACTATTGGTTCTGTGGGCTTGTCTTGGTGGGCGTGGCAGGGGAAGGATCCTGCAAAATCTCCATTCCTTCCCCACACCTGGGGGAAGAATATTGCAGAATTTCCATTTCCACCCCACTCTGGAGCCAGCCAGAGGTAGTATTTCCCTGTTTTCTAAACTACTCAAAATTTCTGCTACCGCTTCTCCAGAACCTGCTGAATTTCACCCTAAGCTAAAGCTTGTGGTTCCCCATTCAGGCTCCCACAGCCTCTAGGCACCATCAGAGGGCAGCACCAGTAACACTTGTGTCACCTTAGATGAAGACACAAAGTTGAGTATCATCAGTATACTGATGATATCTTAGCCCATGGTATTGAATGATCCCACCCAATGGCTTCACGTAGATCTTTAAAAAGAGCAGAGAGAATTCTGAGCTCTGTGCCATGCCACAAAAAACAGCCACAGACTAGATCTCTCTTTATTTTTTAATATGGCTGGATGTAGGACTCTGTGATCAAATACACTGAGATTCAATATAGAGAAAAATATCAACATGTTTGGGAATTATTTAAATGTTTAAATATTTTTCTTAGACCAAATGCATAAGATCAGTATAAATATAATGATTTGATAAAAATGATTTGCATTTAGTAAATGCTGATGAAAAGACAGTATTTTTAAAAAGCAGATGCGAAGAATGATAATGTGGTTCCTTGGGAGAAAAGCAGCAGGAGCTACTTTCAGAAGTGATTTGCAACCTTCCCTGCTTATTTCCCCACTGAGTTTGCTTGTGGGAAGCTGGCAGGAAAAGTAATAAATGATGATCACATGACTATGGAGGTACTGCACCAGCCAGAACTGTGATGATCATTGTAAGTAGCATTCATTCATTGCTGTTGCAACTTGCGGATTTACCTTTTGGACCCTCAGCAGAAAACAATATTGCTTTCTATTGTTGAAAAAGGGTGGGATGCATTAATGCAAAAACTTGTAAATGGTTATGATTTTTTAAGGAAATAAAAATTGTATCAGTGACTTTTCTGGAGCCCTAAAGCTTTATCTATTACATTCTCTACAGCTTCCATACTGCACACTGCTTGTTCAGTTGTTGAGAGCCTATAATTATTCTGAGTTTTGGTAAACTTGATTTGAATTTTACTTTATAATTTTATAATTTTCTGTTAAAAACAAGAGCTTTGTGCTTTAAGAGCTTTAAGTAGAAGGATATTTTAACCATTTTTATCTATCATTATTGGTTAACATCAAAGGGTGTCTTAAACCATTTCTCATATAAATCTATATTTCTATAAAAATCTTTCTTACAATAGACAGAGTATATTATATGAATGTTTTATATTTAACAGAACAGAACAGAATAACAGAGTTGGAAGGGACCTTGGAGGTCTTCTAGTCCAATCCCCTGCCTAGGCAGGAAACCCTATACCACTTCAGACAAATGGTTATCCAATATCTTCTTAAAAACTTCCAGTGTTAGAACATTTACAACTTCTGGAGGCAAGTTCTTCCACTGATTAATTATTTTAACTGTAAGGAAATTTCTTAGTTCAAGGTTGCTTCTCACCTTGATTAAATTTCCACCCATTGCTTCTTGTCCTGCCCTCAGGTGCTTTGGAGAATAGCTTGACTTCTCTTTTTTGTGGCTGCCCCTGAGATATTGGAACACTGCTATCATGTCACACCTAGTTCTTTTTTTCATCAAAATAGATATACCAAGTTCTTGCAACCGTTCTTCATGTTTTAGCCTCCAGTCCCCTAATCATCTTTATTGCTCTTCTCTGCACTCTTTCCTGAATCTTCACTTTTTTTTTTTTTACATTGCAGTATTCCAAGTGTGACCTCACCAAGGCATAATAAAATAGTATTAACTCTTCATGTGATCTTGATTCTATCAATCTGTTTATGCAGCCTAGAACTGTGTTGGCTTTTTTGGCAGCTGCTGCACACTGCTGGCTCATATTTAAGTGGTTGTCCACTAAGACTCCAAGATCCCTCTCACAATTAGTACTATTGAGTGAGATATTACACTGTACCTGTGTATTTTGTTTTTCTTGCCTAAATGTAGAACTTTTTTTTTTGCAGTAGATTTTTTAATATTTCTCTATTAAATGATACACAACTAAAAAGTTACAATAAAATAATGGAAAAAACTGACACTATTTTGGATATTTTATTATGTTGTCTTCACACTGAAATCATATATTGCAGCTTTGCGGACTGGCGAGGTGGTGGAGAGCGAGGGGATCACATGAGCGATAGGGATCGCCTGCTACTTCTGCAGATGGAGTGCCCATGCTTACTCACTGCTCTTGCTTGCCTGCTGCTCCAGGCAGCCCAGTTCTGAATAGCTCATGGCCTGATAATGGGCTGGGGGTTGAGAATCCTGGATATATTGTACATTTAAATGTGTTTTATGTCAACAAGTCCTAATAAGGAGAAGGGCGGGGTCCTAATAAGGAGAAGGGCGGGGTATAAATGTAATAAAATAAATAAAATAAAAAAATAGTTCCAGTTATTACACTGAAATTATTAAGCAGCCCTTTAATTTGCTTTGAAATTAGTAAAATGGGAAACACATAATACTGATTTAACTATTTTTTGGAACTTTCCTTACATTTTCCAAATTTCTAAGCTAAGAAAGGTTTTCCCTTAAAAGCAGGGTAGATTTGATTTAAATCATGATTTAAATCACTATTAAAAAGTCTTGATTTAAATCAACTAGATTTAAATCACAATTTTTATAGAGCAACTGTTATCTCTGTCCTGCAGCGGCTCCTCCTTTGACCGCTGTTGACTCACCAATAGTCCCATTCACTTTAATGGGATGGCTGGTGATGCGGCTGTGACATAAGGTGGGGGACATGGCAGGCAGCAGATGAGTGGATGCCCACTAACAGGCACTGCCATGAGGGATCTGAAATGACAGGTGTTCTTTAAATGCAAGGACTCATTCTTGCTGGTAGTTAGAATCTATAATATTATTTGCAAACAAAATGAAACTTTCCTATTTAGCTTGCAGAACTTGGATTCATTGAATAATTTTACAAAAAATGTAAATATTGCAGAATATACAGCCTCATGCTAGATAATTAACCTCCATTTCATGTTAAATAAACTAAATTATTAATGTATCTTAAATTGAAAACTACCATATTTTTTGGAATATAAGACACACTGGAGTATAAGAGTTTTGAAGAGGCAATTAAAAAAAAAGTTTGTAGGTATATAGAGGGATAGAGTGGGAGAGAAAGAGAGAGAAATATGGAAGGTAGGTAGGGAGAGAGAGAAATAGAGAGAGAGAAATACAGTAGGGAGGGAGGGAGAAAGAGTGTAAATAGGTAGGTAGAGGGAAAGAGAGAGAGAAATAGAGAGATAGAGAGAAATACAGTAGATAGGTAGAGAGAGTAGGTAGATTGGTAGGTAGAGGGATTGAGAGAAAAATACAGTAGATAGGTGGGGGAGAGAGAGAGAGAGAGAGAGAAGGTAGGTATATAGGTAAATAGAGGGGGAGAAAGAGAGAGAGAGAGAAATACAGTAGGTAGGTAGGGAGAGAGAATGTGTAGATAGGTAAGTAGGGAGAGGGATAGAGAGAGAGAGAGAGAAATATATATAGAGAGAAATACAGTAGATAGGGAGAGAGAGAGAGAATAGGTAGGTTGGTAAGTAGAGGGATAGAGAGAGGAAAAATAGAGAGAAATACAGTAGGGGGAGAGAGAGTACCAACTCTCTCTCCCCCTACTGTATTTCTCTCTATTTTAGAGAGGTAGGTATATAGGTAGATAGAGGAGGGGGGAGAGAGAGAGAGAGAAATACAGTAGGTAGGAAGAGAGAGGAGGGGTAGGTAGGTAGATGTTTCCAGGTACATTTATCCATGTGCTGGAGAAGGAAATTGCTGACAACCTGTAAAACTTTGTTTCTGCAGGCACAGTACTTAACCAATGTAATTCTCATCAACCACTCTTAACTGAACAACTTTCCGAAAGGAAAAAAATGCTTTTGCACTCTGCAAACCTCCCCAAAATGCCCTGTTTTTCACAAACATGTCCCCGGTTTTTTTCAAAAAAGAAAGGCATGAATAGCCTCATGGGGGGGGGGGGGCTTGCAGAGCGCTCCTGAGGGCGTGGGGAACAAAAATTGGTCCTTTCCCCCCGCAAAAAGGTGGTTTTTTAATCAAAATAATTGCATGCATAGCTTTATGGAGGCTTATAGAGTACTGCGGGGGGGGGGGGGAAGGCCCGTTTTTTGCTCATTTCTGCCCTCCCCAGCCCCCAGGAGCTCTCTGCAAAGCCCCCATAAGGCTATACACGGCCATTTTGGTGAAGGAGTGGGGCTTCAGGAGATAAAAAATGCTGTATTTGATGTACGACGCACCTAGATTTTCAGCCTCTTTTTGGAGGAAAAAAGATGCGTCTTATACTCTGCAATATACGGTATCTTTAGATAGGTTTTTGTTACTCCAAAAGCATTTTATTAAAATAAATTTGATAAAAATAAAAAAAAAACCTAATTTAAATTAAAAAATCCAATTTAAAATTTAAAAATTTGATGTTTTTGATTTTTTTTAAATCTATTTTTATCCACCCACAAACACAAGGACCATATGATGGATTAAGCTCCTGTTACTTGCCCCAGCTCCTGCCATTCTAGCAGTTGAAAACATGGAAATGCGAGTAGCTAAATAGCTGCACTTTGGTGAGAACGTCTAATTCAGTGGTTCAGTGGTTCCCAACCTTTTTTTTGGCCATGCCCCACCTAAGCATCTCTAGAATCCTGATCTCCATCCCCGGCGACATATAATTCTTAATTATATGTCGCCGTAGTAGAGGTGAACTCTACTCATATGGAGGAAGCCTAAAAGGTCGTTAACTTGGTTTAAACAAGGTTCAAATTGCCCCCATTAAAAATCAAATTGCTCCTCCTATGTGGCATGGGGCCCACATTGGGAACCAAAATAACTTGGAAGTCACATGTGTAAAGACATATAGATAAAGAAACATATATTTCAATTACTTGCACTTTGTCACCTATCTCCAAATGATTAGAAGCCCCCTTTCCAGCTCTTTGATGACTTCTTACTTGCTATTTTTCCACAGAATAGCCTTAAATGGTTATTTGTCTCTGAAAAATATTGCAACAAAATATTTTTGTCTATAAGTATATAATAAACATATAATGGTTTTTATATATTTTTGTTTACCTTAAAATACTTTAAGATTTGATAATATTTGGCTATCGACATTAAAATCCATGGGGATTTTTGCCAGGGAAGGGCATTTGTGCTGCAGCTGCCAAAAAAATCAACAGTCCTAGGCTGCATTAACAGAGGGATAGAATCAAGATCGCATGAAGAGGTTTACTAACCTCTTTTTAATACCCTGTAAGACCATACTTGGAATATTGCAACTGTAGAAAGAGACTGTAAAAAGAGTGCAGAGAAGAACAACAAAGTTGATTGGGCGACTGGAGGCTAAAACATGAAAAACAGTTAAGGAATTGGATATGTCAAACCTAATGAAAAGAAGGACTAGGGATGATGTGATAGCAGTGTTCCAATATCTAAGGGGCTGCCATAAAGAAGAGAGGGTCAACCTATTCTTCTATTCTAAGCACCTAAAGGAGGACAAGAAACAATGGATGGACATTAATCAAAGAACAAGCCAATATAGAAATTTCCTGATAGAACAATTAATCAATAGAACGACTTGCTTTCAGAAGTTGTGGATGCTTCACCACTGGAAGTTTTTAAGGCGAGATTGGACAGCCATTTATCTGAAATGGTATAGGGATTCCTGCTTGAGTAGGGAATTGGACTGGAAGACCTCCAAGGTTCTTTCCAACTCTGTTATTCTGTTATTTTAAGGAATAATCAAGGCAAGCAGAGCTTATGGTGCAGAGTTTTCTTCTCAGGCATTTTTATAATAAAGAGTCTGGGATCTCAGAATATTTTAATGTCACTTGCTGTTTCCTGCAAAACCTGCAGTATCCATTTTTACTTTTGGGTTGAAATATATGATATGAAATATATCAGTCATGTGCTGTCATAAACCAGGAGATGATAGACCCGTGATTGTGAACCTATGGCACATGTGTCACAGGTGGCATGTGGAGCCATATCTGAGGGCTTGCAAGGTGTTGCCCTATGTCAGCTCCAGCGCGCATATGTGCGCTGGTCAGCTGATTTTCAGCCTTTCGGAGGGCGGGGAGAGGCCATTTTCGCCCTCCCCACGCTTAAGGAAAGCCTCTAGAGCCTATGGATGGCAAAAAATGGGCCCAAAGGGCCTACTGGAAATTTAGAAATGAACTGCATAAATTTCTGCAGAAATATTGCAGAAATAAAATATAAAATGCAATCTGTTCTCAAAATCCTAAAACTGAATGAAGAAAACACAAATGAGTAAAAAATCATATTTATTCACTGAAGAATATATTCCAAAACTACATATTTGTGTGCATTCATAATCAGGTGTGAGTGAGTGAGGTCCTGCCTTATGTAAAGAATAGAACTCTGGGTATACAAGTTTAATGCTTATAACACGTGTTTGGAGATTTCCGAGAATCTATGACAAGCAGTTATTGATGCTCACCAAGCTGGAAAAGTTTACAAATAAATTTCTAAAGTTTTGGATTCTACCAGTCCACTCTCAGAAGATTGTGTACAAATGGAGATAATTCAACACTATTATCCTCTTCAGGAATGGTTGCCCAATCGACATCATACCAAGAACAAGGTGTTTATTACTCTAGGCGGTCTCAGAGTGGTCCAGGCTAATGTCTAAGGAACTAAAGGCCTTTATTGCATTGGTGAATATTACTGGTCATGACAGAACCATCTGGAGAAACTGAACCAAAGCAATAAGCTTCTTGCAACGTTGCAAGAAAAAAAATTCCTCCAAAATTCTGTTGCTATTGTCCAAAAATAAAATTGTTTCCCCTCTATAGTTTGCAATAGATCACATGGATAAGCCAGAAGGCCATTGGAAGAATTTTCTGTGACGGATGACACTAGAATTTTTTTTGGCTTGAATTAAAAATGTTATATTTGGTTGAAAGGAAAAACACTGCATTCCAGTATCAGAACTTTATCCTATTTGTGAAATATGCTGGCTGTAGTAATGATTTATGCCTGGCTCTGGACCAGGATGACCTGACAATATTGATGGAACTATGAATTCTGAATTGTACTAGCAATTTCTATAGGAGAATGTCCGTTGTCCATGAACTGAAGCTCAAAGGAATGCAGCAAGACAATTCTGCAAAACAAGTTGTACAACCAAGGAAGCAGAAGAAATTTAATGTTTTGGAATGGCCATATCAAAATCCTGACCTTAACCATATAGAAATATTGTGGAGGAGCCTGAAGAGGGCAGTTCAAGCAAGCCTACTAACATCCCTGAATTGAAACTGTTGTATAAGGAGGAATGGGCTATAATTTCTTCAAGATGATGTGTAGCACTAATCACGGTTAGGGGCTACGTTTAGTTGCAGTTATTGCTGCATATCAGTCCTGAAAACAAAGACTTTCATACTTTTATCACTCGAAATATATAGCTGATCATTTTCCTCAATAAATTACTGAATAGGTATGTTTTTGACTCATTTAAAAAAAAAGACTTCTCTTTATCTAGTTTTAGAACGTGTGGAGAAAAGATCACATTGTAGGCCATGATTTTGCAGAAATATTAAAAATTTAAAGGATTAGCCACCACTGCATAATCTACAGTTGGATGTTATAGATACAGAAATAATGTAAGCATTTTTTTTTCATTTAGTGTAGTACAATTTCTTAAATTAGAAATTTAAATTTCTTAAATTAATGCTATAGAGATGGCAGTTTTACAATAGATAAAACAAATATGAGCAGAGAAGTAAGATTTTGAAGACTTTGAATTTAATGAAAACAGGTTTGGGAATTTCCAACTGAGAAGTTTATAGTTTGAAGTAACTGAAATTTTGAAGGAACTATTAAGTTCCTGTACATATAACAACTGTAGGGGACAGATACTGTTTTTCTAGAGAGAGATTGGGAGATATTCTCATTTTTTTAAAGTCTGGGATTGATTATATGTATAGATAACAGAAAATGCACCTAAAAGTAGCTCTTATCTGAATAGTCGGTCAAAAGTGGACCTTATTTACAGTAAGGTTCAATGAAATAGCTGAGTTTTCCTTTTGTATTACAAGGCCTTCTTTGTTAAAGATAATTGAATGTAATATAATGCAAATTTTGTATCTTTGGAGATGTGGCATATTATAGAAGCAGTATTCTAATTTCACGTATCAAGCTCTCTTCAAAGAAGGTATGGTTGATTTCTTCAGGAAAAATGGATAAGTCAAGGAAGCTCAAAAAGAAGTAATATACTTATGGGTGGCTTTTGCTTATTTTTTTACATTGGAATAAAATGCAGCTTTTCATAAAATATTGTTTATCACAAAGGGAATATCATGATGGTATAATGTCACAAAGCAAACAGCAGTCACTGGATAACCTTATCTGCATGGGGTCATGCAATGGCAAAGCATTATCATTACAATTAGAGTTCTTACAAAAGCTCTTAAAGAAGATAAAAACCAAACATATGACATCCATTTCTTATTTAATTTGGTTTTGAGAATATTATCTTGCATTTATATAATTCCAAAATACAAGTACTCTTAAATAGTAAGGTGCCTAATAAAATGAGCGTATTCCAGCTTTTTGGTAGAAATTTTGATTGTATGACTAGTGAACTTTGTTTTATATATCTTAAATTATCTCCATAATCGTTAACAATTTATAGTAATTCATCTGCTAAAAGATTTTATATAAGACACGGTCATTGGTCTTTAAACATTCTATCTTTTGAAAAAATGAAACTGACATTTTCTAGAATTTCATTATAGAGTATAATTTCATTATATTTGGAATAATTAGCATGAATTAACAAAACTGAAATTCAAGGAATTTTTACTAAAAGGGATAATTTGAAGGAGAGGAATCTATAAAAGCAGAGCTGGAATAGAAATAAAATAAGAAAGTGGTGTGGCAGCAAAGCATGGTAGATGAAGGAAGCACTTAGAACAGAGAATATGTAAAGTTGTTTCCATCATTCCATCATACTTGTTATGTTCTTCTAATGTGTGATATTTTCTATTCAGGGAAATATTAGAATATATATTTAGCAGGAGTGGAACTTTATTTTTTGTGAAATAATGCTCTTGCTTATTCTGTTATTATCCACAATTCTGTTATTTTTTATTTTATGAATTTATTACATCAAACTGCTAGGGAAATTTCTCTTATGAAGCAATTCAGGACATAATATAGGGAGTTTATAAATTAGCAAAGTTGTAGACTATGTTTACACTTTTTCTTGTTCTAGCACAAATTTGTGACTTTCTCAGGAACTGCAGGAGATATGAAATAAGGCAAAAATGTACCTGTGTGCCTATATCAAGTAACCGAGGAATTAATTCTATTTGTCTATGTAATGCTGCATATTATTGAAATAGCACATGTCTTGATTTATGGCATGAAATACTATTCTAGATAACTCTCTAGAAATGTAGTAATGCCTGTATGGAAATAGGTTTTTATTTTAAAAGGCCTTTGTGTTTCCTTATTATGATAGATGCTCCAGTTTCTGCAATAAATAAATAAAACATAAGCTCATTGATTTTGATGATAATTAATAAAAGAGTTAATAAAGTATGAGACCATAGTTTTTGTTGTATAATCATAATTTTCATTGTTTAAGTTAGACTTGTAGCTCTGTGAAGAATCTTATAACCTTATCCTTTCTGTGTATGTTATGCATATGTTAAAGAATAAATATTTAATTAAAATTACATGAAAATCATGTGGAAGCTTCTTTATATGAATTTTTTCTATTTATATTATCAAAAATGTTAAGAATAAAATTAAATTAACTTTTTATAGGTTGGGCTCATGTGGTTTGTGCTCTGTACATTCCCGAGGTGCAGTTTGCAAATGTTTCTACAATGGAACCTATCGTGTTGCAGTCTGTTCCTCATGATCGTTATAATAAGGTATAATTAAATTATGACTTTCTTTCTTTATATAACGTTGTTATTTAAATTTTAAAAAATATTTTAGAATTTATAAAAATACGTCTGTGAAATCTTGCACTTCGCTTTTATACTGAAACGAGTAAATTAGAAAAAAAAATCTTCTAATAATAACATTATAACTTGCAGTATGACGTGATTTTTGTTTAGTTAATTTTTCAGTATAACCTGAAATATTTTATTTAAATAGATTTCCAAAATAAACAAAACATACTTTGTAATATTTTCAGCGTTATTAGTAATCATTGTTCTTAACACTGTTATAAGCAAATGAAGGTTATTAGAAATGCTAGTTGAGAGCAGAATGTCACCTTGTCATTTATATAATTATATATTTTGTTTCTTATAAAAATCAGACTTCTTTGGTCATTGGTTTTGTTATTGAGGTCAATGTGATCCCAGCAATTCTCCTCTCTCCTAGTATTGTAAAATACAGATTTCTATTTGGTATTAAATTGCTGAAGCATATTGATAAATATTTAAATAAATTGGAAGTTGTTCCTTTTTTTTTGCTATTTACCAAAAAGTAATACATAATCAGGTTTATTTTACTGGTATGTGAAGAGTTTTCAGTTGTAAATTTTTTGAAAACTAAAATAAGGCTATGGCCTCCTCTTAGATAAGTGTTAAATTGTTATGACATAAATTTCAACAAATTATGGTGACTGCAATTAATAATTAGGTCTCATTTTTTAAACACCTGGAACAAAATATTTTTTAAAGTGTATAGGTAGTCCTTGACTTACAACTGGTCACATAACAATTGTTTGGAGTTATAGTGGTCTTGGAAAGGTGTTGGACATGTAAAGTCATTTCGATTCACTCCCAGCTGAAACCTGTCAATGGTGTTGGTCCATATGAGATGCCCGAAGAACAATTTTACCCAGTTATCTGAGAACAGTTCAATTGTGCTGGACCTGATGAAATGGGTAGGCTGCTGTCAGTGCAATCACCTGTCAATTGGTTTCTTGTCCGTTTTGATTGGTGAAAGCTTTCAGGATAGTGACTGCCAGGTAGGTTCAGGTAGTTATTAATTCCTCACTGCTAAAGAAGAGTTTCTCAGGGGTTTTTAAAAGTGGCCCTGGGTTTGCCACCTCCTTAAAAAATCCATCTTTTAAACTCACCTACCTGGACAATTTTCATCCAGTTTCTAACCTTTCTTTCCCAAGGAAGGTGGTAGAGAAGATAGGTTGCTTGGCAGTTTCAGAGGGTCTAGATGAAGCTGATTATTTGGACCCCTTCCAGTCAAGATCTAGGTCTGGTTATGGGATAGAAACAACATTGGTTACACTTGCTGATAATGTTTGGCGGGAGAAAGATGGGTGGCAGTAATGTGTTTTGGTCAACAACATACTTAAGTGGCCTGGCTTCATACTAAGGTTAAGGGAGCAAGAAGAAAGAGTAAAAGTTCCTGTCTTTTAGTTTCTCCCTATTCATACGTCTATAGTTTTGCTTAAGGAACAAGACACTGGGTAAAGTACTCCTCTTTCTTTTCCAAAATAAAAAAATTGAATAGAAGAGAAAACTTAGTATTTCAAGTAGTATCTCCCCAACTTTGGTGCATGAAAGGTATGAGTAGCGATCCTATCTTCTGCAAGAGTTAGCCAAAATATCTTAGAATCTTTTTGTGCGAGGGATTTATCAGAGGGGCTGATCGTTATAGCATAGTGAAAACTGCAGTAGACCTTTTGGAGCCCCTGTAGTTCTAAAAAGGCAGAAAAATGCAACTACCTGATCAATTAGTCCTGCTGTATACTTGTTACATTTTTGCCTCACTATCAAAAGGCTTAGGAATTTGACTACAAACAATTCAGCAGGGTAGGATGCAAAAGTAAATGGGGGGGAGGGTCAGGGGTGTTGGATCATAGGTTTTCCTTTGAAATACGGTTTACTTATCTGTAGCAGACAACCTTACATTAATTTGACTGTATTTACATTTTCCAGCACATTTAGGAATGGACAGGTTGACTGGACTAGTCAGTGACTTTTGAAGGATCCAAATTCTAGATTAAAATATATTATTAAAAGTAAATAACATTGTGACGGAGAAAGTATTAAAAACATAGGAGCAGGTTAAAAATAGCTTCAAAATGGACAAAAGAAAGCAGTTGCTAGTATAGCATAGGGCAGTGATGGCTAACCTTTTTGGGCACCAAGTGCCGAAACTGAAGCATGAGCGCACATGCACACACCGGAGTGCTGGAACCTGGAAGAAAGCAATTGGTACAGTGCACATGTGCACCGGCCAGCTGCTCTTTTCCGGGTTCCATCACGCGCATGCGTGCAAGCCAGCTGGTCTTTGCGAAGAACAGCTGGCCAGCGTGCATGTGCATGACGGAACCCAGAAGAGCAGCTGGCAATGGTGTGTGTGCCCACGGAGAGGGTTCTGCATGCCACCTGGGAAACATGCCACAGGTTCGCCATCACGGGTAAAAGGATTAAGGTATTGGATTTAGTTGGGGAGAGATGGGTTTATTACTTTAAAATAAGAGGAGTATTAATGTATGCTTGCAACCTTGAATTCCTTTTGTTATAATAAAGTAATAAAGATAGGATTTAAAATAATCTAATATTAATTCAGCAAATCTACAATAAAAACTAATAATTATCCCCTTTAACATCCATTGTCGCACCATTAGTTTCCCAATGGCTTACCATAAAACAATTCTAAAGTATTCTAAAGACCTTCAAGAAGAGTATCACCTGAATTCTTGGGAATATGGTATTCTGTAAAAATAAACTATGTTGCCTTCCTTCCTTCCTTCCTTCCTTCCTTCCTTCCTTCCTTCCTTCCTTCCTTCCTTCCTTCCTTCCTTCCTTCCTTCCTTCCTTCCTTCCTTCCTTCCCTCCCTCCCTCCCTCCTTCCTTCCCAGTATGACGTGGAAAATTTCATAACCTTCTTAGTCAGACATCACTCTTTGAATGTGTTGATTCTCATGCATGTAAGAAAAAGTAGTCTGTAGATACCTTGGGGCTAGAGCATATAGGATTTTACACTTGATAGCTGGCACTTTGAATTGTTCTTGGGGAGCCAATGAAGCATCCCAAGTGCTGCGGTCATCCAAGCCTAATAGCTGTGAATAGGTTGCTGGGTTCCAAACCAGTTTCAGCTTCTGAATAATTCTAAAAGAATGTGTGCAAATGACATCACTATAAATCATCATCTAAAATGATAAGGATATGGATGATTGTTGCCACAGCTTCCTACTCCAGTTAAACACAATTGGGCAAAAGCCCCCTTCAACTGTGAATCTGGAATGAACCTCATGTTGTAGATTTCCTCCTTCAAGCTTGCTATCCTGTCCAGGCTAACAACAAAATCAACAATAATCTTTTTTATTTTTATTTATTTATTTATTTTTATTTTATTTACATTTATATCCTGCCCTTCTCCGCAGAGGACCCAGGGCGGCGCACAGGAAAATTAAAAAACATACAAAATACAAAGATAAATACATAATTTAAAATATAAATTAAACTGTCTTATCCTATGCTAAAAGCCAAATTTTAAAATACCCAATTTAAAACTATCTAAAAAGTCCCCATGGGAGGTTAGGCTAGGCCGGCTTGTTGGAACAGGTATGTCTTTAGACATTGGCGGAAGAGGCGGAGGTCGGTGATGGTGCGTAATTCGGGGGGTAGGTCGTTCCAAAGGGCTGGGCCCGCCAGAGAGAAGGCTCTTCCCCTGGGTGTCGCCAGTCGGCATTGTCCGGCCGACGGCACCCTGAGAAGGCCCTCTCTGTGGGAGCGTATCAGCCTAAGGGATGTATGGGGCAAGAGGCGGTCTCGTATATAACTAGGCCCCGAGCCATGGAGCGCTTTAAAGATGGTCGTCAAGACCTTGAAGCGCACCCGAAAGGCCACAGGAAGCCAATGCAGCTCGCGCAGGATCGGTGTTATGTAGGAACATCTAGTGGCTCCCATAATCACCCGCGCGGCTGTGTTTTGGACTAACTGTAGCTTTCGAGTGCACCTCAAGGGAAGCCCCATGTAGAGAGCATTACAGTAGTCGAGTCGGGATGTCACGAGAGCTTGAGTGACTGTGCGAAGGGCGGCCCGGTCCAGTAAGGGGCGCAATTGGCGCATCAGGCGTACCTGATGAAACGCCCCCCTGGCCACGGCCGCCACATGGTCTTCCATGGACAGCCGGGAATCCAGGAGGACACCCAAATTGCGCGCCTTCTCCACGGGAGCCAGTGTTTCGCCCCCAATGGCCAGAGTTGGAGTAATCTGGCTGAACCGGGGTGCCGGAAACCACAGCCACTCAGTCTTGGCAGGGTTGAGCTTGAGTTTGTTACCACCCATCCAGATCCGTACGGCCTCCAAACACCGGGACAGCACTTCGGCGGCATCGTTGGGGTGGTCTGGGGTGGATATCTACAGCTGAGTATCATCAGCGTACAGATGGTACTCCACCCCAAAACCACGGATGATCTCACCCAGCGGCTTCATATATGTGTTGAAAAGGAGGGGCGAGAGGACCGACCCCTGAGGAACCCCACATAAGAGGGGCCTCGAGGTCGACCTCTGCCCTCCCGTCAACACATATTACGACCGACCAGAGAGGTAGGACGAGAACCACCGGCTCAAGACCTTCCTTAACTATAATCGCCACTCCCCCACCCACTCCCCCACCCCTCCCTAGGGCCCTAGGCTGATGGAAGGCGTGGTAACCTGGTGGGCACATGTCTACGAGGGGTAAACCCCCTTCGTGGCCCAACCAGGTTTCCGTTATACCCACCAGGTCCGGGTCCCCCTCTGACACAAGGTCATGGATGAGGGGGGCTTTCTGAACCACGGACCTGGCGTTGCATAACATCAGCCTGGGGCCCCAGGTCTGTGATTCCTGCCCACCTAGTCTGCGATGGGAGGGCGGAGAGTTGGAGCACGTGACCGCCTGTATCCAGTGGCCACGGTCTTCCAACCGATGATGCCCATGCCGTCTCCCACCACCCTTGCCCCTCCCTAAGACCGAATCGATGGATAAAACCTCAGTGGAAACGACCCCCCCTTCCTCCGTAGTCCTACTTCCGCCTGCCGGCCCAATCGTTTGCCATCCCCCCCCCTGGACTATTTTCTCCCCACCCACCCTGGAACCCCCTAAAAGCCGAATCAAATAATTAGTTAGAAAACCCCTCAATGTGCGTTTAGCCCACTTCTCGTGACTAATCAGTCCTTCCTCAAACTAGCTATAAACTAGCTATACCCGGCCACATGTTGCTGTGAGCCCAGTTTGGTTAAATTGTCAACCAATCTGTGTGCAGATCTACACCTGCATACATACACACAACCACCGTATAACCCCCAACCTACCTACCTACTGTATTTCTCCCTCTCTATCTATCCCTCTACCTACCTACCTACTGTATTTCTCCCTCTCTATCCCTCTACCTACCTACCTACCTACCTACTGTATTTCTCCCTCTCTCTCGATTCCTCTACCTACCTACCTACCTACCTACCTACTGTATTTCTCCCTATCTAACTATCCCCCTACCTACCTATCTACCTACCTACCTATCTACCTACCTGCTACTGTATTTCTCCCTCTCTGTCTATCCCTCTACTTACCTACCTACTGTATTTCTTCCTTTCCCTCTCTACCTACCTACCTACCTACCTACCGTATTTCTCCCTCTCTATCTATTCCCCTATCTACCTACTTACCTACCTACCGTATTTCTCCCTCTCTATCTATCCCCCTACCTACCTACCTACTGTATTTCTCCCTTTCTATCTATCCCTCTACCTACCTACCTACTGTGTTTCTTCCTTTCTCCCTCTATCTACCTACCTACCTACTGTATTTCTCCCTCTCTATCTATCCCTCTACCTACCTACCTACTATATTTCTTCCTTTCTCCCTCTATCTACCTACCTACATACCTACTGTATTTCTCCCTCTCTATCTATCCTTCTACCTATCTACTGTATTTCTTCCTCTCTCTATTCACCTACCTACCTACCTACCTACCTACCTACCTACCTACCTACCTACCTACCTACTGTATTTCTCCCTATCTACCCCCCTACCTACCTGCCTACTGTGTTTCTCCCTATCTATCTATCCCTTTATCTACCTACCTACCTACTTACCTACCTACCTACCGTATTTCTCCCTCCCTGTCTATCCCTCTACTTACCTACCTACTGTACTTCTTCCTTTCTCCCTCTATCTGGCTTGTACTGGCATCCTGGGAGACGACATAAGACTGGCTCCAGGATATTGTGAATGCTTCTTTGAGTGAGGGGTCCTTGCCTGCCGTCTTGAAAGAGGCGGTAGTGAGGCCCCTCCTCAAGAAGCCTTCCCTGGACCCAGCATTATTGGAGAATTACCATCCGGTCTCCAACCTTCACTTTTTAGCGAAGGTTGTAGAGAGTGTGGTGGCCCAACAGTTTCCGCGACACCTGGAGGAAGTTGATTATCTAGACCCGCGCCAGTCCGGCTTCCGACCCGGTCACAGCACCGAGACGGCATTGGTCGCGTTGGTGGATGATCTCTGGAGGGCGCGGGATAGGGAATGTTCCTCTATCCTGGTCCTATTAGACCTCTCAGCGGCTTTTGATACCATCGACCATGGTATCCTATTGCACCGACTGGGGGGATTGGGGCTGGGAGGCACCGTATTACGGTGGTTCTCGTCCTACCTCTCTGGTCGGTTGCAATATGTGTTGGCAGGGGGGCAGAGGTCGGCCTCGAGACCCCTCTTATGCGGGGTTCCTCAGGCGTCGGTCCTCTTGCCCCTACTGTTCAACACCTATATGAAGCCGCTGGGCGAGATCATCCGTGGTTTTGGGGTGGGATATCATCTGTACGCTGATGATACTCAGCTGTACATATCCACCCCAGACCACCCCAACGATGCCGCCGAGGTGTTGTCCCAGTGTTTGGAGGCCGTACGGATCTGGATGGGTAGTAACAAACTCAAGCTCAACCCGTCCAAGACTGAGTGGTTGTGGTTTCCGGCACCCCGGTTCAGCCAGGTAACTCCAACTCTGGCCATTGGGGGCGAAACACTGGCCCCCGTGGAGAGGGCACGCAATTTGGGTGTCCTCCTGGATTCCCGGCTGTCCATGTAGCACCATGTAGCAGCTGTGGCCAGGGGGGCGTTCCATCAGGTACGCCTGATGCGCCAATTGCGCCCCTTACTGGACCGGGCTGCCCTTCGCACAGTCACTCAAGCACTCGACATCCCGACTTGACTACTGTAATGCTCTCTACATGGGGCTCCCCTTGAGGTGCACTCGAAAGCTACAGCTAGTCCAGAATGCAGCCGCGCGGGTGATTACGGGAGCCTCTAGATGCTCCCACATAACACTGCTCCTGCACGAGCTGCACTGGCTACCTGTGGCCTTTCGGGTGCACTTCAAGGTTTTGATAACCATCTTTAAAGCGCTCCATGGCTTGGGACCTAGTTATATGCGAGACCGTCTCCTGCCCCATACATCCCTTCATCCGATCCGCTCCCACAGAGAGGGCCTTCTCAGGGTGCCGTCGGCCGGGCAATGCCGGTTGGCGACACCCAGGGGAAGGGCCTTCTCTGTGGCGGGCCCTACCCTTTGGAACGACTTACCCCCTGAACTACGTACCATCTCAGACCTCCGCCTCTTCCGCCAGTGTCTTAAGACACACCTTTTCCATCAAGCCGGCCTAGAGTAACCTCGTTGTGACTGCTCCTAGATAGTTTTAATTTGGAGGATTTTAGTCGATTTTAGCACAGGGTAGGAATTTAATATGTTTTTAAATTTTGTATTTTGTAATATTTTGTTATGTTTTAAATTTCCTGTGCGCCGCCCTGGGTCCTTTTTGGAGAAGGTGCGGGGTATAAATTTAAATAAATAATTAAGAAATCTACCTACCTACCTACTGTAATTCTCCCTCTCTATCTATCCCCCTACCTACCTACTGTATTTCCCCCACTCTATCTATCCACCTACCTACCTACTGTATTTCTTCCTTTCTCCCTCTACCTACCTACCTACCTACCTACCTACCTACCTACCTACCTACCTACCTACTCTATTTCTCCCTCTCTATCACCCTACCTACCCAACTACCTACCTACCTACTGTATTTCTCCCTATCTATCTATCCCCCTACCTACCTACCTACCGTATTTCTCCCTATCTATATATTCCCCTATCTACTTACCTACTGTAATACAATAATGCAATAGCAGAGTTGGAAGGGACCTTGGAGGTCATCTAGTCCAACTCCCTGCCTAGGCAGGAAGCCCTATACCATTTCAGACAAATGGCTATCCAACATCTTCTTGAAGACCTGCAGTGTTGGGGCATTCACAACTTTTGGAGGCAAGCTGTTCCACTGGTTAATTGTTCTCACTGTCAGGAAATTTCTCCTCAGTTCTAAGTTGCTTCTCTCCTTGATTAGTTTCCACCCATTGCTTCTTGTTTTGCCCTCAGGTGCTTTGGAGAATACCTTGACTTCCTCTTCTTTGTGGCAGCCTCTGAGATATTGGAAGGCTGCTATCCTGTCTCCCCTAGTCCCTCTTTTATTAAACTGTATTTCTTCCTCTCTCTCTCTCTCTATGGGCCACCTGGGAGTTTGCTATCTCAGTGCCTTTTTGGCCCTAAGAGGCCTCCGTACGTGGCTGAGGAACTGACTGTTGCCTGGTGGGAGGAGTTACAGGGAGATGAAAACCTGATCAGTGGGTACATTTTACATTTGTGTACCTTGCACACGACACATGTAGGTATTCTATTATCGGAAGTCCTTGGCAACATTGTGTCAAAATTTGAGGTAAATCGGTCTAGTAGTTTTTGAGATTAGTGGATTCGTACAAACTATTTTACATTTTTATTTATATAGACTAGCTATATCCGGCCACGCGTTGCTGTGGCCCAGTCTGGTTAAATGGCCAACCAATCTGCACACATACACACAACCACCGTATAACCCCGAACCTACCTACCTACTGTATTTCTCCCTATCTATCCCTCTATCTACCTACCTACCTATTGTATTTCTCCCTATCTATCCCTCTATCTACCTACCTACCTACTGTGTTTCTACCTATCTATCTATCCCCCTACCTACCTATTGTATTTCTCCCTATCTATCCCTCTACCTACCTACCTACCTACCTACTGTATTTCTCCCTCTCTATCTATCCCTGTACTTACCTACCTACCTACTGTATTTCTCCCACTATCTATCCCTCTACCTACCTATCTACTGTATTTCTCCCCTCTATCCCTCTACCTACCTACCATATTTCCCCCTCTCTGTATCCACCTACCTACCTACCTACCTACCTACCTGTATTCTTCCCTTTCTCCCTCTCCCTACCTACCTACCTATTGTATTTATCTCTATATACCTGTGCCTATCTACCTACCTGCTGTATTCATCCCTCTCGTTTATCCCTCTACTTACCTAACTACCTACTGTATTTCTTCCTCTCTCTATATTCCTCTACCTAAATAAATAGCCCTCCCCTCCCCAGACCACCACCCTCTCAGTCAACCCCCTCCAGGCCCCCCCTCCCTTCCTCCCTCCCTTGTGCCTAACACAGTGGTGGGCAAAGTCATTAGTCTCTTTGTCCCTCTGTTCTTCCTTCCTTCTCTGTCTTTCTCTGTCATTCTCTCTGTCTCTGTCTCTCTCTCTCTCCTTCCTCCCCCATCTCTGTCACTCTGTTTGCGTATGATTGCCTGTCTATCTTTCCCTCACTCATTCTCTCTGTGTGTCTGTCTCTCTCCCCTCCCTTTCTCTCTGTCACTGTGTGTGTGCCTGTCGATCTCTCTCATTCATTATCTCTCTGTTCGTCTCTCCCTCCCTCTCTGGCTCTGGCTCTGTGTATCAGTCTTCCCCCACCCCACTCCGCAAGCAGTGAAAAGGCCGGCATGTCGGGTTGGGGAGTCTAGGGCTGCCTCCTCCCACAGTGAGCGTGGCCGTCCAGGCACCGCATGCCCACCCCCACCAGCCCCGCGCCGCCGCCGCCGCGACACGCAGCTCCCGCCGCCCGGCAGGCGCACCGCGGGCAGGACAGTCGGCCATGCCCCCACCAGCTCTCTCCAACGGCTCCGGAAAGTGCACCTCGGTGGCCATTGGAGAGAGCTGGTGGAGACGTGGCCGGCTGCCCCGCCCGACACGCCCGCCAGGCGACTACCACACGGGGCTCGGACGCTTCTGATCCTGTGGCCCTGTGTGCGTGTGCGCGTGCATGTGTGGAAGAGAGCGGCTGCAGGCAGACAGGGAGGCGCATGTGTTGCTTTCCACGTTGCCCCTGGCAACGTTCCTTCAAGGCGGTTTTCTGCCGTTACGTGTCCATGACGTACAGCCGGATGGGAGGAGTTACACGGAGCTTAAACCGTGTTCAGTGAGTAACTTTCATTTGTGCGTGCCTTGCACACGATACACATGTGCTAGGCACAAAATGATTTGGTATTCTATTATCAGAAGTCCTTGTCAACATTGTGTGAAAGTTTGGTGTAAATCGGTCCAGTACTTTTTGAGATTAGTGGATTCGTACAAACTATTTTACATTTTTATTTATATAGATAAACATGGCCTACATCATGCCAGAATTTCAATTTTGTTTCTTCCCATCCAAACCCTCATAGTTTTTATATCTATATTTAGCAGGTATTATCAGCCTTTTGGTGGCACCTTACCCAAAATCTGACCTAACAATTTCAGTATGGTTGTTAAACATTAGGAGGGAAAGAGACAAAGGAGTCACTGCTAGGATGAACTTGTTCCCTTCAACTGAAACTGCTCACTTAAATGAGAGCACAATCACTGAAGCATAGTGCCCCTCCCCCAATTCTCAGAAGCATACCAGAAGGTTAGCATGGTTGATTTGCACTGAAAGCAGGTAAGAGATCTAAAAGGATCAAGAGGGACACCCTCCCCCCATCCACATACTAACAAAAGCCTAGATCAAAGGAATGCTGTTTCTGTCCCATATCTGTCTCCAACAAAGTTTGGAAAGAATCCAGATGATCCATTTAATTTAGTGACAGAAGTTATAATGCCTATATAATAAAGTTTGGAGGCTTGACTAGACAATAGTTCTCCAAATTTTCTGGATTCAAAGAAGACCTTTTGAGGAGATATGGCACACTTTTCCTCTGTGGTAGGATCATTTCTCTTGTCTAGAGAAGTTTCCATTCAGCTGTGGAGAATTACTGTCTTTTTATCCTAGCACACCCTATCTCTCTCATAACTTGATGACATGAGGATTTTTTTTTTTTTAAATCCCATCTTAGTTGTTTCTAGCTGTAGAGAAAAAAGTTTGATAAAAATCAGAGAAATTAATCAGAACAAATCAAATAGCAGGTCGGTAGTTTCCCCCCAGCATTTTTAGTGCTACCATAATTGTTTCCAGAGAATGGATTTGGTGCAAATTAAATGAATAAGGTCTATTTCTAAAATGAAGAAAGGGTTGTTTGTTTTTGAATTATAAGTCAACTATAATTGATATTTTAATACCATGTGTGAGTAGTTCAATAAATATAGTTTAAAATCTAATGTGTATATAGGAATGTTAATTGCTTTAGTATTTTCTGCATATAGATTAGCCCATTGACACTAGAAATGAAAGTTCCCCACTAGAAATGGCATTTATTTTCTATAGTTACTAGAAATATCTGAATTTAAACATTCTATTGTCTAATATATTAAGGGTACAATTCTGTTGCTGGCACCAAAATTCATTTTCCAGAAAATAAATAAAAACTTATACATGCAAATTTACAAGGTCAGAACTTACCGGTAGTTAATTAAAACCCTCCAGGCTTTAATTCAGTTTTATGCTGAAATCTTTTATTATACAAATACTCAAAATTTGGTTGTAAATGCATGCATGGTCAGAAAATAATATAATGATTGGCTGCATAGTCAGCCAGATATTGAGACTGGATTATTATTATTATTATTATTATTATTCACATTTGTAACCCGCACCCATCTCACCACAAAGGGACTCGGGGCGGCGCATATCCACATATCGTGTCCTTCCCAAAGGCCTGGAATAGCCAGATGATATTGTTTAATGGTATTAATGATATTGTTGCAGTATGTAAACTGTTCAAAGTAAAGCTGCTTTTTACAATAGATTGATGGTGATTTTGTCAATGCCAGTGGTATTCAAATATTTTCATTATGGTTCATTGCACTGTTGGCCAGATGTTCAGACTGTATTTAGCACTAACAAGGTAACTGCTAAATGAAGAGTGTCTGTCACATGCTGCCATAAGGAAGATTTGACATTGTAATATATGGAAATGACGTTGAGAGATGAGGGGAAGAGATGCTGCCTAGGAAAAAGACAACAGAGGTAGATGCCGCCAGTGGCTTAATAGTCATATAAAAAAGCTCACCCTTATTGATCAGGCAGTTAAAAATAAAGGGGAGAGAGTTGTACTTTCAGACTTGCAAGGTTCTGTTAATGTAGGCTTAGAATAAAATAGTATTAGTTGCATTTCCTGTTTTGTTACTTGGAGTGACTGGCGGATACAAAGTGTGGTCCTAATTTATACAATACAATACAATACAATACAATACAATAGCAGAGTTGGAAGGGACCTTGTAGGTCTTCTAGTCCAACCCCCTGAGTGGGCAGGAACCTTATACCATTTCAGACAAATGGCTATCTAACATCTTTTTAAAGACTTCCAGGGTTGGGTCATTCACAACTTCTGGAGGCAAGCTATTCCAGAGGTTAATTGTTCTAACTGTCAGGAAATTTCTCCTTAGTTCTAAGTTGCTTCTCTCCTTGATTAGTTTCCACCCATTGCTTCTTGTCCTGCCCCCAGATGCCTTGGAGAATAGTTTGACTCCCTCTTCTTTGTGGCACCCTCTGAGATATCGGAACACTGCTATCATGTCTCCCCTGGTCCTTCTCTTCATCAAACTAGATATACCCAGCTCCTGCAACCGTTCTTCATATGTTTTAGTCTCCAGTCCCCTAATCATCTTGGTTGCTCTTCTCTGCACTCTCTCCAGAGTCTCCACGTCTTTTCTACATCGTGGCGACCAAAACTGTATGCAGTATTCCAAGTGTGGCCTTACCAAGGCACTATACAGTGGCATTAACACTTCACGTGATCTAGATTCTATCCCTCTGTTTATGCAGCCTAGAACTGTGTTGGCTTTTTTGGCAGCTGCTGCACACTGCTGGCTCATATTTAAATGGTTGTCCACTAGGATTCCAAGATCCCTCTCACAGTTGCTACTATTGAGCAAGATATATATATATCTATATATACTGTACCTGTGCGTTTTGTTTTTCTTGCCTAAATGTAGAAGCTTACTTTTTTCACAATTGAATTTCATTTTATTAGATAGTGCCCAATGCTCAAGTTTGTCAAGATCCTTCTGTATCTTAAGCCTATCTTCTGGAGTGTTGGCTATTCCTGCCAGCTTGGTGTCGTCTGCAAATTTGATGAGTTCCCCATTTATCCCCTCATCCAAATCATTGATGAAGATGTTGAAGAGTACTGGGCCTAAAACAGAGCCTTGGGGTACTCCACTGCATACTTCCTTCCATGTAGATGCAGTTCCATTGAGGACAACACGTTGAGTGCGGTTGGTCAGCCAGTTGTGAATCCATTTGGTGGTGATGCTGTCTAACCCACATTTTTCTACTTTATCTAATAGTAGGTTATGGTCTACTTTATCAAATGCCTTACTGAAGTCCAAGTAAATTATATCGACAGCATTCCTCTGGTCCACTAATTTTGTCACTTTGTCAAAGAATGCAATTAGATTAGTCTGGCATGATCTGTTTTTGACAAACCCATGTTGGCTTTTGGCTATTACTTTGTTTGCTTCTAGGTATTCACTTATTTGTTGCTTAATTATCTTTTCCAGAATCTTTCCTGGTATTGAGTCAGGCTGATGGGTCTATAGTTTCCTGGATCTATTTTTTTTCCTTTTTTGAAGATGGGAACCACATCAGCTCTTTTCCAGTCTTCTGGCAGTTCCCCGGTGCTCCAGGATCTCTAAAAGATATAGTTCAGTGGTTCTGAGATCTCGTCTGCCAGTTCCTTCAGAACCCTGGGGTGTAATCCATCCGGTCCTGGTGATTTGAACTCGTCCAGGGCAGACAGATGCTCACTTACCATTTTCTTCCCTATTTCAACTTGTGTTCCTAATCTGATTTTTGTGGTGCTGTTTTTGATTGGTTGGACTGTTTTATCCCTTTGTGTAAAGACAGATGCAAAAAATGAGTTAAATAGTTCTGCTTTCTCCCTGTTGCTTATCATCTTCTTGCCATTTTCTCCCAGCAGTGGACCAATTGTTTCCTTAACTTTTTTCTTGTTTTTAACATGTTGGAAGAAGCTTTTTTTGTTATTTTTTACTTTTTTGGCAAGCCTTTCTTCATAAATTTGTATCTATTACTCCTACAGGATGTGTAATACCCGTGTTTCCCCAAAATCAGGACCAGGTGTTATTTTCTTTTGGACCCCAAAATGTGCACTAGGGCTTATTTTTGGAATATGTTGTATTTCTCCCCCCCCCTCCCCCCAATGTATGGAAGGACCACTTATTCTGTTTGCTGGCGGCAGGGCAGGAGGCTGCGCAGCATGCCAGTGCTGCGGTCACGAGACGGGAGGGATGGAGCTGCCCCATGCACCTCACACTGGCTTATCTCAGTGCCTCCACAGCCAGACCATCCATGCCTAGACACCTGCCTCGCCTCATGGCACCAGCTCACCACTCAGGCTCCTGCTCTGTTATGGCCATGAATAAGCAGAAGACGTGGGCCAGCAGCCATGTGGGCTCCTGCACATGGGTGCTGGTTCTGTCGCTGTAAGGCAGGTGTTGGGATGTGGATTGCCTGGCTGTCAGGGCCCTTAGATAAGCCGCTGCAGGGCATGTGGGGCAGCTACACTCCCCTCATCTCTTGGCTGCAGCACCATGAGCAACCAGACAGAATGGGCAGGCTGTTGTCTGCACAGGTTCTTAAGTAGGGCTTATTTGGGCGGGTAGAGCTTATATTAGGTGCACACACAAAACATGCTAGAACTTATTTTTGAGAGAGGGCTTATTTTTGGGGAAATGGGGGATATAGATGGTAGATTATAAGTAACTGAATATGGGACCCAGAACTAATTCAGTGTGCTATTAGCTACATTACTTATATACTTATATACCTTATAAATCTTCAATTTATAAATATAATAGGTGCTGGAATAATTAAATGGGGAAATCATTGAGACATTATATGACCACCCTCAATTTCTTGACTTTTTATCATTCCTGATTGTTAAATGTGACATCACAAGACTGTCAGTTGTGACTATACTGACTTCTCTGTTGATTTTGCTTGTTGAAAGTTGGCTGGGATGGTTGCAGATGATGATTACTAGGACTTCAGGACACTGCAACTATTGTAAGTATGAGCCAGTTGATAAGATCCAGGATCATGATCATCTGACTATGGAGATGCCATAAATGCAAGAACAGTTGTAAGTCACTTTTTCAGTGCCATTGTAATTTGAAATGGTCACTAAACAAATGGTATTAAGCAAGGATTACCTGATTATGGTTGTTAACTTTTGGGTTGTTAAGTAAATGGAGTACTAAGGAGTGTGGACTGCCTTGGGGTTGAGAGGCCTGCTGCAGTCTGTTAGTGTGTGTGTCTCTGCTCAGGCTCTGAACATTCTCCTTGCTGAAATCCAAGATTTTTCAGCCCAAATGAAAGGAAAAAAAGCTCCTTGTATCAGGCCTCTCCCACCTGCCTAAGGCACCTCTTGTTCCTTACTTTATTAACTCTCCCCTGTCTTTCTACTCTGGACTAAATTCTGCCATGACTGAAAATCCTGCTTGAATTTCAGAATAGACTTTTACAGCCAGTCCCAAAGACGAGGACTCCCTCTAGGGGCTTGCTTAAACACCTTGTATTACAAACACTGTGCCAAAATCCTTGAATTGTCTCTGGGGACTTTTTGAAAAAGATTTGTCCCAAAATCCAAGTAGGAGTTTGGAACAGAGTCTTCATAGCATGGGTGTTTGCAGCCAGCTCCTAGAGACAAAAGGACTCCCTCTTGTTTCTTTCTCCCATTTATTGACTTTCTGGGGAAGCCAGCAGGGAAGTTTGCAAATAATAATAACATAATCGTAGTCTGGTTGACAACTAGTCATAAGTGCAAGTGAGTTGCCAAATATCCAGATTGCAATTATGTTACCAAGGGGGCACTGCAAAGGCCATAAATAACATCAGGCATGGATTTTAAGATGTCAGTGCCAGCATAATTGCAAACAATCACGGAACAAGTGGTTGCTAAGTGGTTGAGAAGTATCTGTATTCAATTTATTCTGAATATGACAGCTAAAAATGAAAAAAGGGCATTCTTGCTATTAAAAATTACTGCATTAAATCAACTCTATTAAGACAGATGAATGGCATAAAAATTTAATTTTAGAAGATCACTATCGTGTTATATGAGGTCACTGCTAATAGTTGTCCATAGTCTAGACGTAGTAAAACATCATCAGCATGCAACAAGAAAGAATATAGATGCAGAGCTAATACAACTTGAGCATGTGATTTAAGCTACATAGAATATTACATTATAAACATGTAAGTGATATAATGCACACAGTATATTCACTAGGAATTTAATACTTGTGAGTGGATAATATTTTTAAAAGGTATCTAGAAAAAATCCTTTTTATAGGTGCATGTTAATTTTTATTCTTTAAGTTAATAATACAAGAAAGTTAAATTTTGATTTGGACAACATAGAAGAAGCAGTGAAAATCATCATTTTAAATGGCTGAGAAAGATTAAATTTAGGAAGGAAAAGCTTATTCATGGCAACTATTCATAATAGTTTATTTTTTATTATTTTGCTTTTTAAAATATTTTTTTTAAACACAACTAATACAAACAGTACATATACAACTTAATACAAAAAAAAAGAAATACAAAAGAAAAAGGGGGAAAACACATTACAGTGCACCCCCACCCCCTGGAGACCTTCCCCCCCCTTATATTCCTTAGATATACAATATAATAAAAATAACAATAACAACAACCTTTATTGTCATTGTAATAAAATAAAAAAAATTACAATGAAATTGGTTTGAGCGTTGCGCTAACATTTGCATCAGGTGGAATACAGACAGCAGTGACAACTATAACAGAAATCTCTCCAGGCAGTTAAAATGGCCAACAAATGACAGTTGAGAATTCCACGTCTGCAGAACAGTGTGTATAAACAACTCTACTGTTAGTACACCAGTTATTATGTGTGTAAATACACAGTCCTCCACCTTTGCGTTTACCAGAGTTGTTGTTTCTGTCAAAGCGGTGTGTGGTGCGGTTAGTTAGCTCCACAGACGCATCCGGTATAAGTGGATGAAGCCAGGTCTCTGTGATGATCATCACACAGCAGTCACAAATGAGCTTATTCGCTGCCATCCATAGCTCTAGTCCATCGGTTTTGTGGACAAAGGATCTAGAGTTGGTTAGGAAATGCTTGGTAATGCTGGTCTGTTAGGCTGCTTCCGTAACCGAACTGGCAAACCTGCTCTGCATCCCCGCTTCTGCTTCGGCTCTCTTCACTGCCTCCTAGGCCAAACAATGATCCATGGAGAGCCTGACAGTCTTATTGTGTCACTCGGTATATTATGAGACTGCTGGGCTGGTAATATCGAGTCGACTAGAAGATCTTTATCTTTAATAATAAGTTAATAATGACTTAATAACTCCCTGTGGGTATAGACTAGTTTTTGTCTAACTCTGCTGTGACACCAGGAGCTCAAAGCCGCTGCGCCTAAGCGCGCCGCCATCTTGAAAAAAAACATTCCAAAAATATATATATATTCCAATTGTGCCCTTATACCCTCCAAAACAATATATATTCTAGAGTAGGTTTATTCAATTGTCTTCCACCAACACTGATTTTATAAAATCCCCCATATTTCATTATAATTACTTGCTTTAATTATCCCTTTTCAAAGTTTAATTTCTGTTGTTAATTTATTATTTGTTGCCAGCCTCCAAATTTCATTATACCAATCATTTCTCGGAATGTTCATAATAATTTATGATAATATCTCAAATTATTACTAATTTTACTTGGAATTTTAGGCTTCATTATTAGCCTTTTAATAAAAATATTAGCATTTTAGCATGACCTCTTGTCTTCCTTATGGTTTGAGAAACCATATTTTCTTTTTAACAAAACCCATTCTTTAAAAAATAAATTTGTATTTGCAAACATTAGCCTATTCATAAGACTATTTATAAACCAAAAAACAGGGAACTTATTCTGGAGTCCCTGAGTGTTGCCGTTATCAAAGAAATAATCTTAAATGGGGAAAGGGAAAATGCAGCAATTGTTAAGGGTGTTTGTATTTTCTCACATCTAATTGGTGTCTTTTATTGTTGTTTTTCGTTGCATCACATATACCGAATGTATGTATTATTTGTTTCTGTGCCCTATAACATAAAAAAAAAACCACTTCACTTTGAAGTATTTATACTATTGGGATGGAAGGGTAAAAAAGCCATCCTGCAAAATGAGTGTCTTCAAGGGACAAGTTTTTATCAGCTCCATGCCAACCTGAGTTTTAAAGGTAACACTAAGAGGTGGCAACAATACAGGTAGCCCTTGACTAACAGCCATTTGTTTAATGATGGTTTGCGTTACAACAGTATTAAAAACATGACTTAAGACTTTCACACTTGACAACCATTGCAGCACTCCCATGGTCACGTGATCAAATTTAACAACTGTCTTGCTTAGCAACACAAATTTTGGACTCAATTGTTGCTGTAAATCAAAAACTGTCTGTAATAAGAGATAGTTATTCCCCTCATGCCTTAGTTATGAATAACTTCATAGAGATCTGATGGTCTTTCGTGATAAATGGGATGCTATGTTATATGCTTTCTTGGTGTAATTGAAAAAATGATTATGTTCTTATGAATTGTACAGTTTTATACATAGCTCAGTCATAGGATTGCTCTTACTATTTTACCATTTTATTTCAGAAAGCCTCGTAACAATCCAATTTTTGCATACATTTGGTATTTATCGGTCTACTGTATTACAATGCATTGTGTGTACAGTGGGACTGCGTCTATGCATCTTAGCTACTTTTACATTACATTGATTTTACAGTATGTAACTTGTTGCAGCACCATAGCAGTTGTTTGCCCTTATGAACAACCATAGAGGTTCTGCAACATTCATCCTGTCTATTCTCCTCTGCTCCGCACTTTGCAGACCAAAACAGAGGTTCGGAGGGGTGGGTTTGCCTCCTCAAACCTCCATTTTGTCTGGCAAATTACTGGGGGAGTTTGCCTACACTAAAACGTAGCTGTGGAGGGGTGTGTGCGGCTGAGAGACTGGAGAGGAGACATCTTACTTAGATCTTCACATGTTAAATGACCTGGCGCAGCAGGTTGGGGGAGAAGCAATTCTGGGGAGTATGAGGTATTTCAGTGGATCGGGGAGGCCTTGGGTGGTCTTAAATAGGTGGCCTGTTCCATCACTAGGTCCCTCTGGCCTTCCCCACCCTGAAATACCTCATGTGCACTTACATTGAATTAGTGTGTGCATTCAATTAGTGAATGTGTGGGTGAAAGGAGAGAGTAATCGTGTTCAGGATATGAGATTCACTCCCATAAATACTTGGGTTATGAATGGAATAGGCAGGCTCCATTGCATTCGTAACTTGAGGACCACCTGTATTTGTATATGCCACAAGAAACATAATTACATCTTCCATCTTTTACTACAATACTTCGTAAGTGTAGGCCTACAACTGTCTGAATTCATTTTGTGATATTTGAAAAACTTCCTTATAAATCAGATTTTTTATATCAGACAAGTAGGCACAAATGTTTGTTTACATTTCATAATATGATAAAAATAGATATAGATTAGTCAGATATTATCAAGAAAAATGGGAAAAATGCATTTGACGAATATCTAATTATGGCTTACAATGGAATATTTTTTGAAGAAAAAATATGCTGCCTAGTACAATCAGCATTTATTGTTCATGTAATGAAACAATTAATTGAGATGTATATTACTAAGAGTTCCAGTATTGGAACAGTACTTTCAAATAGCCTATTACCATCTTTAGAGGATTTTTGAAATTTTCATTGTCAAATTTCATTTCATTTCATTATTTACATAAGCTACAAATTTATTTATGTTTAATTTATTTGCCACCTTTCTTGCCATGGCGCTACTCTAGGTGGCTTACAATAATAAAAAAGAAGAAAATTAAAGTGTAAACAGAATAGAAATTAAATAATCTATATAAATAAAAATGTAAAATAGTTTGTACGAATCCACTAATCTCAAAAACTAATGGGCCGATTTACACCAAACTTTCAGACAATGTAGACAAGGACTTCCGATAATAGAATAGCTAATCATTTTGTGCCTAGCACGCGTGTGTTGTGTACAAATTACACACACAAAAAAGTACCCACTGAAATGTGTGTTAACATCCCTGTAGCCACGCCCATCAAACTGCTTTTCAACTGTCAGTGTTGGAAAAGGCCTCATACGGCGGCCTCTTGGGGCCAAAAAGGCACAGAGGATAGCAAACTCCCAGGTGGCCCATAGAGGGGGGGGGGGGGAGAAATTCTGCTCAGGACTGTTCTCTGAGGTAAAAAAGAGGAGGCAGGCAGCTGCTTTAAACTGTTTAATACGAACTGAACCAAACTGTAACAAAGAATCATCCATCTGACAGCAAATACAGTTTAATAAAAGAGGGACTAGGGAAGACATGATAGCAGCCTTCCAATATCTCAGGGGTTGCCCCAAAGAAGAGGGAGTCAAGCTATTCACCAAGGCACCTGAGGGCAGAACAAGAAGCAATGGGTGGAAACTAATCAAGGAGAGAAGCAACCTAGAACTGAGGGGAAATTTCCTGGCAGTGAGAACTATTAACCAATGGAACATCTTGCCACCAGAAGTTATGGATGCCCCAACACTGGATGTGTTTTTAAGAAGAGACTGGAAAACCATTTGTCTGAAATGGCATAGGGTCTCCTGCTTGAGCAGCGGGGTTGGACTAGATGACCTCCAAGGTCCCTTCCAACTCTGCTATTGTATTATTGTATTACAGTAGGTAGATAGGGGAATAGAGAGACAGGGAGAAATACAGTTTAATAAAAGAGGGACTAGGGGAGACAGGATAGCAGCCTTCCAATATCTCAGGGGTTGCCACAAAGAAGAGGGAGTCAAGCTATTCTCCAAAGCACCTGAGGGCAGAACAAGAAACAATGGGTGGAAACTAATCAAGGAGAGAAGCAACTTAGAACTGAGGAGAAATTTCCTGACAGTTAGAGCAATTAATCAGTGGAACAACTTGCCTCCAGAAGTTGTGAATGCCCCAACACTGGAAGTCTTCAAGAAGATGTTGGATAGCCATTAGTCTGAAATGGTATAGGGCAGTGATGGCTAACCTTTTTTGGCTCATGTGCCAATAGCAGGGGGAGTGCAGGGGCGATGTGCACAGGTGTGCCACATCCATAATGCTATGTGCATGACCCCCTGCATTTGGCATGCTTTTTACGTCATCCCCAGGCTCCAGAGGGTTTATAGGAGCCTGGGGAGGGTGAAAACAGCCTTCCCCCACCTCCAGAGGGCAAAAAATGGCCTCAAAAGAAGGCCTAAGTCAGCTGGCCAGGGCACACATACAAACTGAAGCTGACGGGGCAATGCCTCGAGTGGCCTAAGAAATGGTTCCGTGTGCCACCTGTGGCACCCGTGCCATAGGTTCGCCATCATGGGTATAGGGCTTCCTACCTAGCAGGGAGTTGGACTAGATGACCCCCAAGGGATAGAGAGGCAGAAATAAGGTAGGTAGGTAGGTAGGTGGGTGGGTGGGTGGGTGGGTGGGTGGGTGGATGGATGGATAGATAGATACAAAGAAAGAAAGAAAGAAAGAGACAGTAGGTAGGTAGGTAGGTAGGTAGGTAGAGGGAGAAAGGAAGAAATATAGTAGGTAGGTAGGTAGGTATATAGGTAGGGGGATGGATAGATAGATAGGGAGAAATACAGTAGATAGGTAGGTAGAGGGATAGACAGAGAGGGAGAAATACAGTAGGTAGGCAGGTAGGTGGATAGGGGGATAGATAGAGAGGGAGAAATACAGTAGGTAGGTAGGTAGGTGGAGGGAGAAAGCAAGAAATACAATAGGTAGGTAAGTAGAGGGATAGACAGAGAAGGAGAAATACCATAGGTAGGTAGGTAGATAGAGGTGAAAAAGAAAGAAATACAGTAGGTAGGTAGGTAGAGGGATAGAGGAGGGAAATACAGTAGGTAGGTAGGTAGATAGAGGGAAAAAGAAAGAAATACAGTAGGTAGGTAGGTAGAGGGATAGACAGAGAGGGAGAAATACAGTAGGTAAGCAGGTAGGTAGATGGGATAGATAGAGAGGGAGAAATATAGTAGGTAGGTAGGTAGGTAGGTAGGTAGAGGGATAGAGAGGGGGAAATACAATAGGTAGGTAGGTAGGTAGGTGGAGGGAGAAAGAAAGAAATACAGTAGGTAGGTAGGTAGAGGGATAGATAGATAGATAGATAGAGAGAGAGAGAAAAATACAGTAGGTAGGTAGGTTGGGGCTTATATGGTGGTTGGGTGTATGTGTGCAGGTGTAGATCTACACACAGATTGGTTGGCGATTTAACCAGACTGGGCCACAGCAACGCGTGGCCGGGTATAGCTAGTAGAATAATAAAATGAATACAACAAGAATAAGTCAATATGATAACCAAGAAGATGGATGATTGGAGACCAGAGTGCAAAGTGTGGGGAGTGAAATCTGCCATCAATCCAGCAGCCACCTCCAGCTTGGAACTTCACCATTGAAGGATGGGCTTAGTGGGCCAAGGCAGTTTATCAGGACCTATGCCATTAAGGGCTTTAAAGGTGAGAACAATATCTTGAACTGTACTAAGAAACAGTCCAAATAAATACGTAAATAAAGCACCAGCCTATATACCCAATAAAACTTTCCTGCCAAAGAGAAAATTCATCTGACTTATCTGATGAGCTACAAACATTTTTCTCTATTATTATTTGATGAGCTTTAGACATTATACATAGGCATAATAAGGTTCTTTTCATGTTCCATAATTGCATTAATGTAGCGTACCATAAGAATAAGTCTGAAGTATAAGGGTTTCTTGTGCACTTAAGCACAAGGCAGAAGCTTTATTTGAGATAATAATTAAAAATTATAAAATATCAAGTATTTTATATAATTGATTTTCCAGAATGTAACCTTTTCTGTGATCTTGCGAGATTTATTTATGTTGTTTGAAGTTTTTGTGGAGTCAATATACAATATATTACATTGCTGAAGTTTTTATGAAAAAAAGTTTTAATATATAGAATTGACCTCATTTGAAATCACATACACACCTATGTCTCTGTGCTTGATCCTTGCCTTTTTGGAGTACTTTTATATTACTAAAATTAAGAAGTTAACAATTATATGATGATTCATAAATTACAGAATAGTTAAGTTAGACAAGTTATACCTTTTATTTTACTAATATTAATAATATCAGTTGTGACTTCCTGGGCAGACATATTTTTGTGTTACTGCTGTGATATAGTATTTATTCAGTGAATCAGTTGAGTTTAATTTGCTATTGAAAAGAATAGAATAGAATAGAATAGAATAGAGAACAGAGCGTAGCACAGCACAGCACAGCACAGCACAGCACAGGTTCCCAATCTTTTCAGCTTGGCGCCTGCCCAGTGCATACATGCCCATTTGTACGAGTAATGCACATGCTCATTCTCCACTTGTGAGAATGGTACTTCATATGGAAGTGGAGGGTGCTTGTACGGTATTTGTGCACGAAGTTCTACTTGCGTGAGCAGCAGAAATTTGTGCTCACACACAAAGCTCCAGTCGTGCAAGCAGAGTGCGGTCATGCATGTAGCTCCATTCACACAAATGAAGTTTCATGCATAAGCATAAGTGCCCTCCTCTTGCACAAGTGGAGCTTTGCCCACAAGTGTAAGATTTCTCTGCTCAGGCAAGTGGAGCTTCACACAGGTGCATATGCTTGACTGCCACTTGCATGAGTGGAGCTTCATGCATAGGCACTTGCCCATTTTTCATGTGGTCTGGTTTCAAATAGGCCACGATCCAATAGTGAGCCCTCTCCTGGGAGCTGGGAACACATGCTATGCAATGCTAAGCTATGCTATGCTTTATTTGGCCAAGTGTGATTAGACTGTGGTGCAGAAGTTCTCAGTGTATGTGGAAAAACAACAAATTAATAATATAATGATGATGAAAAAGAGGAAGTAGTAGAAAAGATGAGGATAATAGTAATATAGTCATATTACACGGGTAAATATATTTATACATAAGACATTAATTACTGTGGGGATTAGGAGTTCAGCAGAACGATGGCATGAGGGTAGTTGTGTAGTTGTTTTGGCAGGCAGTGTTCAAAGGAGAGGAGTTGAAACAGTTTATGTCCAGGATGTGAGGTGTCTGTAGATACTTTCTCATCTCTCCTTCTGACCCATGCAATATACAACCCTCAATGGATGGCAAGCTGGTTGCAGTTATTTTTTCTGAAGTCCTATTTGTTGAAGTCTGTACCTTTCCTGTTTGGTTGCTGTATCAAACCAGACAGTTATAGAAATATAAATGACAAACTCAATAAATCCTTTGTATAAATGTATCAACAGGCCCTGGGGCAGTCTGAACTTTCTGAGTTGATACAGGAAGAACATTCTTTGTTGTGCCTTTTTAATGATGGTTTTAATATTAGGTGTGCATTTCAAATCCTGGGAAATTATAGAACCCCAAAACCTGAAGAAATCTACTGTTGATACTGTTATCTAATATAGTAAGACATGATAGAATAGGAGTGTTCCTCCTAAAATTCACCCCCATTTCTACAGTTTTAAACATGTTCAGCTCCAGATTGTTCGGGTTGCACCACAGGGCCATTTCTTCATCAACCTGTCCATATTCAGAGTCATCACTGTCTCAAATGAGACCAATGACTGTTGTATCATCTGCAAATTTCAGTACTTTAACAGAGGGATCCTTATAGATAAAGTCATTGGTATAGAGAGAAAAGAGTAAGGGATAGACTACACAGCCCTGAAGGGTTCAGATATTCAATGTGATTTTCCTTAGCTTCACCTGCTGCTTTATATCTGTCAGAAAGCTTGTAATCCACTACAAGTAGGGGCAGGCACAGCTAGTTGAATTAGTTTGGGGTGAAGAATTTCTGGAATGATGGTATTGAATGCTGAGATGAAGCCTACAAAAAGGATTTGTGCACAGGTCTCTTGAGATTCGAGATGTTGCAAGGTGTAGGGCAATACCATATTGACAGCATTATCTGCCAATCTATTTGTGCGGTAGGAAAACTGCAAGGGGTGTAACAGTGGATCCATGATGATTTTCAAGTGGGCCAGCATTAACTTTTCAAGGTTTCCATAACTACAAATGTCAGAACAGCTGGTCTGGGATTCTGGGACTATATCCTATAAGTGTGGAAATCTACCATACAATCAATTAAATGGATGTATTTGCCAGTGCTGTGTGGTCAATAGTAGAAACAGTTTATTGCATGGAGATCTGAAACAGAACTGGGAACTCTTACAGAATACTCGGTTGGAGGTCACATTCAGTGTAAAGTAACATGTTTGAAAACAGAAGAACTGTTCAGTGTTTAGTCTTCTGTTGTTAAGTTTTAAACTTCTTAAAGCAAATTGCATACTAATTACAATATTGTTTTCCCCCATAGACATGTTATATATGTGAAGAGCAAGGCAGAGAAAGCAAAGCAGCCTCAGGCGCTTGCATGACCTGTAATAAGCATGGATGTCGCCAAGCTTTCCATGTAACATGGTAAGTAAACAGAAAAAACAATTCTTATTTTTTTTGTGCTTTCTTTGTTACCTAGATACATTTATATGTTTATATGTTGCTACAAGTCACCAGAGTTATTCAGACAAGTATTTTACTGTTGCAATATCTCAGGGAAATTTACTTTTTTTTACATTTATTCTCCAAATGTTGATTGCTAAGTTCCTTTTACAAATCATATAGATACTTTATTGATTAGTTTTACAGCATAATTGCTCCAAATTAAAAAGTCAGTTAATAAGTGGTGCAAAAGTTTGTTAAGCAGCCATGTTTGGTAGCTAACCCTTCATTTTTTTTTCTTCAGTGCACAGTTTGCAGGACTTCTTTGTGAAGAAGAAGGTAACGGTGCAGACAATGTCCAATACTGTGGTTATTGTAAATATCATTTCAGTAAACTGGTAAGAACTTTTTGAATTCAGCATTGCAATTCCTACATTTCATAAATACATAATTTTACTATTAGGCTGGTTCAATTTATACAAAGTAGTGATTAAAATTTAATCTTGTGAACTGTTAAATGTGGATTTTAATAGTCATATAAAATTCACTACATTATAATATTTAAAGATTGGAGTTTCATTCTCCAATTTTATATAACAGAGACTTAGGTTTTCATTTTGGGAATATCCTGAAGAATATCCATAATTTCCCCCAAAATATATTTGAACAAATGGTCACCCAGATATTCCTTGCTATTGTGTAAATGTAGCATAATATCTGTTTTACATAAAAAGTTTATCTAGTTTCTGATCCTTGATATTTGTATCTAGTAATTGAAGATATCATATTTTAATACAAATCCTTTTTGAAATTAATTTCCAATAGTAGCTTTCTTACATTTATTTCCTATGATTTATTAAGACTGATCCCAATCTATAAGATTCAATTTACTTTCAATTTATGATATTTTATTTTGGAGATATGTATTATGTAAATCTGAGTATATTGGAGGTTTTCCTCAAAAATCTGACCATATGGTGGTTTTTGTTTCTCAGATTAACGTTCTATATATCTTGTGTCAGTTTCTATGTAGCATTAAGGCTTTAAGAGATAACTGTCATTTTGTGATTGACTGACAGTATTTGTTTTATAAATCTGTCTGATCTGAATTTACAAGTATACAGGGAATTTAAGTTTTTTGCTTAAAATATTTTATTTTGTTCTTCTGCCTTAGAATTATTGTTAATGTCTTGATTATGGAGATAATATTACTGTCTTTATTTAGAATTTCTACTTGTAGCATTTTTGGATGTAAATATTTATGATAGATTCCATAAGTTAATGAACATTGACATTTCTGAGAGTACAAAACAATTTTCAGATAACATTCTCTATTATTACAGATTTTATAAATTGGGATCAGTTATTGGTCTAATTCATCTCTCCCCTCCCCCCCCCCATTGTGTCCTACATTTTAATATGAGGAATATAGCTACATTTGCTTCTACAGAGGTAGCTTGGTATTCAATTACTTTAAAACTCATCAAACTTCATACTCAACACAATTGATGTGAAAATGTTGTCCTAGCATTGGTACTCAATGCACAAAGTAGAATTTGTTGGTGTTAGCTGCCTCATTACATTATTCCTTGTGGGAAAATTTTGTTTGGAACTCTTCATTTTTGGTGCTCAATCATGCCTCCCAGAACCAATTAACGATGAGTACTGAGGTACCACCATCAGATGCTCTAATTTGTACTTTTCTCAAATAATATGTAATTGTCATGATGAATTCCCATGACTTTGATATTCATTGTTTTATTCTGCCTTTGCTGTGAAAATATGAAAAGCTGCTATAAAAGATGAGGAATTGTTGAAGTGCAATATCCTTAGCATGCACTGTAAAAGTGTTCTAAAGATCTATAATTTAACTAATAGCCTTCTCTTTTAATATGGAATTGGAATGGACTTAGGATCTTAGAATAAAACTTTATAAGCATTATACATAGAACTCATGAATGTCTGCTGCATACACAGGTTCTTTTTACTGCAATAGTAAATTTAGAGTTTAAATAATTTGGTATTTCTTATTCCTGATTTTGAACTTTCTAACATTTCTAATATTTATACATATTGCATCTTTTTTCTCCTACAGCATCCTTTATTTCTAGGTCCATGGTTAATTTTTCTTTCTGAAATCCACTTTATGCCACTGTCATGCCTCTTGATAATCTTTCTATTTCCTTAGTTTGGATTTTGTTCTCATTCGTCTTGCTGGTAAAAGGTATTTGTTTCAGTTTATATTTAGATCAAACATTTAATACATTTCATTTAGTTACTCTCCTTATCCAATTTGATTGTCATTAATGCTTTAATGTGCATAAATATTGATTATATTCCATCAAGTTGGTATCAGCTATTAGTAGTAACCACATAGATAGACTTTCTGCTAGAATCAGATGATGTAGCTAGATGATCTTCTCCCAACATGGACCTTTACATCTTCCAGTGGTGCATCAGTTGCCATTGTAAATGAGTCCATCTACTTTAGTAGCAGTCACCTCTTCTGCCCTTTCCTTCTATCTTTCTTATTATAGATTTATCAAGAGACTAGCCTTTCTTATTATAGATTTATCAAGAGATTCTGTCCAAAATTTAATAATTTGGTCATTTATGCAATGAGTGGGAACTCTAGATTGATTTGTTCTATGTTCCCTTTGTTGTTGTTTTTGTCACCATAGTATTCTCAGGCTTTAACATCAATATTCAAACGCTTCAGTGCTCTTTCTATCCTGCTTCATCAAAATCCAACTTACGCTTCCATAGAATGTCAAGGGAAGACCATTGCTAGCAAGCTGTTTCTAGGTTTAGACATGTCATAGTATCTATATATCTTTTCCATGAACTTCATTGTTAACCTACCAAGTATTGTCTGGCTCTATACAGTTATTTTGAGACTGTAAGTAATAAGACATTCAGCATCTGGATGACAGTCCAATTTCAGAAGAACTTAGCTTATATGTACACAATCCAAAACACATAATCACATATATGATTACACATGATAAACTTTGAATCTTATAAATTGCAATTTTCAGTGTATATTAAGACAATTGAATTTCAAAATTAGAGTTGTGATTTTAAAAATAAAGAAAGAAATATCAATAATTTATGCTACTTCTATGGCACTACTCTGATAACTGAAAATGCAACTGATCGGGAAGCACAAACTATAAATGTCAAGGAGCACAGAGAAAAAAAACTGGACTAAGATTAAGATATATTTCAGTGGATTATTTCTGGTAAGTAAAGAATTAGTTTTCAGTTCGTTGTCTCTAAAAACCTCAAAATATTTACTTCATATTCTTTGCACATAATGTATTTCGGCACAGAGTTCCATTTGGAAAATTCTTGAGCAGTATTAGGCTTTGGTGAGAATCATGCTTCCATTCCTGTATTTAAAAAGTATTTCAATTCTTAACAAAGGACATACACAAAAGCAAAGGCAAAAAGTTTAATTTTCTCCCTTTTGACCATGGCAGAAACATTCATCTCAACCAATCTATTTATCAAATACTGCTTTGATTTAATTTGATTTAATTTTCTGTCCTTCATTTCTTATCATTTTTTTTCTTTGGTATTATACCTTTAGCTATTTCTTTGGATGAATTGATACATATGACTTTTAAAAATGTACTACAAGTTCAACTGTTCTGAATACATTGCTCTTACTGCTGAGTATTTGCTTTCTCTGTGTCATTTCCAAAAATTTACCAATCAAAGCTATCATTGAGCTTTCTTTTGTGAATATTGCTTCACATAACTGTTACTTCTATAATCAACATTTCAATGTTTGTCTTAGACCTTGCCAAGAATTTCATCCCAGCTTAAAAAATACCAATTGATTTCTCAGGTACTTATCACTTTTTCTTTGATATGGAACAATATTAAATAATCACAAATCTTATTCTAGACCCAGTTCTAGCTTTGAACTTTCTATTATGGATTTTTTATAAGATTATTCACATTGACATTATGATAGGAATACCATTAGTCCTCTGGGTCTCTAAACTCTACAAATACCCTAGGTTAATGCTTCCTTTTCATCATATATATGAAAGTAAAGATAAGTAGTCACTTTGTTAGATAGCAGCAATTGTAGAAAGAAATGTGAAAAGGAAACAGTCATTTCCATAATTAGCTATCAACATTGCTACTGGAATAGCTTTAACCAAGGTGCATCAAGGAAATACTTCCTTAGTGGCTGACTGTATGGTATGGATTTAAATGCAATGTAATTTCCTTTATCTGAAGTAATAAAATATAGATGATTTTAGGACATACTTAATAAATAAATAAATAAATAAATAAATAAATAAATAAATAATTTAATTTGTAAACCGCTCTCCCCGAAGGGACTCGAGGCGGTGCACAGGAAATTAAAAATGCATATACAAACAACAAACATTATAATACAATTTAAAATGAAATGATGTATAAATTATTTTGAAAAGAAAATCTGCAAAAGTTCACATGCTTCATTTCTGACGTAATGGCATTTTAAATGGAGGAGGTGGAAGTGCTTTAAACTATCACTTTTCAGGTTGCTTCTTTTAACTGATGTCATAAGAGAACTTTATACAAGCTATTCAACTGGACATAAATGGGCAAGACACATAGAGGATATTTGTCACTGAATTTCATCTTGGTTTTGAAAAATAACTGATTAGGATGTCTAGAAACTCAGTGAAAGAGTGTCCAGAATGTTATCATCCATAATGAGTATCTCATTATTATTCATCAGTAATTCCTCAATTTTAGTTTATAACAATCACATTTATAGCAGACCATAATTAGCCTCTGTAAGTTGAAGAACTGTCCTATTTGTAGACTTTATTGGATATGATTTTGTCTGCTAAATATGCAATTCTGGTTGCAGCAGTAGTACACATCACACTTTTCTAGATGAGCTTTCTAGTGAAGGAAATGTTAGTCTTTTTATTAGTGCCAGTGGTTTGATTTAATTATTAATTACATTAATGAATATTTTGTCCCTTACATTGCTTATAGATTTGTTCCAGTACTTATATTCTTGCTATCATCTATTATACTTTTCTTCTAATGTCATTTTGATAGATACAATCATGTGAAAAAGAAAGTATATTCTTTTTGAGTGATGTGGTTTTATGTATCAGGATATAATAAAAAGCATCTGGTCCTTAGCAGTTCTTAAAAGTAGATCAATAAAATCTCAAATGAACAATAACACATGCTATATTACACTATGTTATCATTTATTTTACAAAAAGAGAAAGTCAAAATGAAGAAGTCATGTGTGAAATTTAAGTACACCTTCTGATTCAATCAACCATCTTTTAGTTGCAATAACTTGAAGTAATTGTTTTCTGTATGACTTTTATCAGTCTCTCACATCATTGTGGAGGAATTTTGGCTCACTCTCCTTTATACCATTGCTTCAGTGTTTTGAGATTTGTGGGCATTTGTTTATGCAGAACTCTCTTCAGTTCCCATCACAGATTTCAATTGGGCTGATGTTTGGACTTTGACACATATAAAACACCTTGATTCTTTTCTTTTTTTAGTTATTCTGTTGTTGATTTGCTAGTGTGCTTTAGATCATTGTCCTATTGCAAGATCCAAAGTCAGCCAAACTTTAGCTGTCAGACATATGGCCTCACATTTGACTCTAGAATACTTTGATATACCGAGGAATGCATGGTCAACTCAATGACTGCAAGGTGCCCATGTGCTATAGCTGCAAAACAAGTCAAATCATCATCCCTTCACTCTACTGTTCTTGATGTTATGAGATGTGTCTGCTGATAGGCTATGTTTGGTTTTTGTCAAACATGGCACTGTGCATTATGGTCAAACACGCCCACTTTGATCTCATCTGTCCAAAAATGTTCCAGAAATGTAGTGATTTATTCAAATGCAACTTTACATCTGCCATGTTATTTTTTATAGAGAAGAGACATTCTCCTGGCAACTCTTTCAAACAAAGCATACTTATTCAGTCTTTTTCCAATTACAATGTCATGAAATTTAACATTTAAGCTGCAAATTGAGTCCTATAGAATCTGAGATGTAACTCTTGGATTTTTTGTAATTTCTCTAAGCATTGTATGGTGTGGACTTGGGCTGAATTTGCTGGGCTGCCCATTCCTGGAAAGATTGGCAACTGTCTTGAATGTTTTCCATTATTCTAATGTGAATAATGCTCCTCACTGTAGAATGATAGACTTTAAATTATTTTCTAAATAGATATGTCTACATAATTTGAAAAACTATAAGAATTCATTATCTAGTCTGAAAATCCAAAAGAGAGTTCCTTGTCTTTTTCTGAGAGTTGGCAAATGGAAATTTACCCAATCACATTATGCCATATTAGCAAATAATCTATGTCAGGGTCAGTAAAGACCATTCCATTAGAGTTATTGCTTTTCTGGAAGAAGAGCTACTTCTGAGAGTTTTGGAATAGTTAGCTGATTGTCGTTATACATTTATACCTGACCTTATTGATTTGATATGATGAGAAGATTGGATGCCCACTGTTTTGAACAGTTCTACCTTAGCGCCCTTCTTGATAGGCTTGTCTTGCTCCATAGTAACTAGATTTTCACAAAGATTGAAAAGAACTAATTGTTTAAGTTAATCTGTATTCTTTAGATGACCATCCATGTAGTGTTGTAATTCACTCCTCTATACAGTGGTATCTCTGTAGACACAGTTAATTGGTTTCAGAAGGTGCGTTGAGTACTAAAAAAGATGAGCCCCATGCAAATCACATGATTAATCACATGATCCTTTGTTTTGACTGTGAACAACTTTTTGTCTGTCCATTTTCCTATGTTAGTGGGCTTCCCAACATGTCAACTTCCTCCACCTTTTGTGGCTGTCCCACTCATTTTTCAGTTACTTTCTCAGCATGGCTGACTTCCTATCCATAGTTCCATAGCTATTCACCTCTTCCTATTGCAGTTCATTGAGCACTAAACAAATACTGAGTATTTTTGCATCAAAATGTGTCATCAAATTTAACGAATTTTGAAGCAGTTGATTACCGAGAGACCACTGTAGTAATTGCGTTGTGGAAAGTTATCACCCATCCCTCTCCCAGAAAAATGAAATATCCTAGGAAATATTGAAAAGGCAGAATGTTATATTTCCCTGGATGTGAAAGGGGAGAAACAGGTTTTAATTCCTGCAGCCTCCTGCCCCCACCCCCTCTGTCAATGGGCCATTAAAGCCTGAGCTAGTCCCTTAACATAAGAAAGACTTCTCCCCTTCAGCTCCAGAGACATGGGATTAAGGTATGACTAGCCTTACCAAACCTGGACTCAACCCATGGGAGCCTGGCAACCAATCAGAGTATAGTTCTTACACAGGAACAAGAAACAGATAGGTGGGGCCGAACAGTTGATAAAAAGCCCTGCAAGCCCTTTGCTCAGCCCTTCTCTTCTTGTCCACCAACATTGAAGCATGTGAGCACCTTTTCTGTTCAGGACTCAGACCATGTGGTCCTGTCCACCATTAAACCATCTTTCCAAGCAGCCTCCATGTCTCCAGTGTCTTTTTCCCCACTTGGAGCCGAACCCAGAAGGACATTCCTTTTAACAGTGTATTATGTGCACATTCAGAAACTAAGCAGGGAAAGAAGGAAATATCACCTTACAGCATGTGCTCTGTATGTGGAAACATGTTTTCTGCCAGAGTCACTTCAGCTTCAAAACAAAGCTCTCTACAGATGTAAAAGCTGTATTTCTAGAGAAACATTTGATGAGCTAAAACTATATGTAAATAACTTCTCATGTCTAGTTATCTATATATCTTGATGAGATTATCAAGTTGTTAAGCTGTGTAAACTTAATTTCAGTTCAAAAGGCTTCTTCCTTATATAATACTAGCTATACCTGGCCACGCGTTGCTGTGGCCCAGTCTGGTTAAATGGCCAACCAATCTGTGTGTAGATCTACACCTGCACACATACACACAACCATCATATAAGGCCCAACCTACCTACCTACTGTATTTCTCCCTCTCTATCTATCTATCCCTCTACCTACCTACCTACTGTATTTCTTTCTTTCTCCCTCTATCTACCTACCTACCTACTATATTTCCCCCTCTTTCTCTATTCCTCTACCTACCTACCTACTGTATTTCTCGCTATCTATCTATACACCTACCTACCTACCTATGGTATTTCTCCCTCTCTGTCTATCCCTCTACATACCTACCTATTGTATTTCTTGCTTTCTCCCTCTACCTACCTACCTACCTGCCTACCTACTATATTTCTCCCTCTCTATCTATCCCCTATCTACCTACCTACTATATTTCTCCCTCTCTGTCTATCCCTCTACCTACCTACCTACTGTATTTCTTTCTTTCTACCTCTATCTACCTACCTACCTACTGTATTTCCCCCTCTCTATCCCTCTACCTACCTACCTACTGTATTTCTCCCTCTTTCTCTATTCCTCTACCTACCTACCGTATTTCTCGCTATCTATCTATACACCTACCTACCTACCGTATTTCTCCCTCTCTGTCTATCCCTCTACTTACCTACCTATTGTATTTCTTGCTTTCTCCCTCTACCTACCTACCTACCTACCTACCTACCTACCTACCTACCTACCTACCTACCTACCTACTGTGTTCCTTCCTTCCTTCCTCTTCCTTCCCCTTCCTTCCTTCCTTCCACCCATCCACCCACCCACCCACCCACCCACCTTATTTCTCCCTCTCTATCTATCCCTTGGGGGTCATCTAGTCCAACTCCCTGCCTAGGCAGGAAGCCCTATACCCATGCTTTTGGCACCTGAGCCAAAAAAGGTTAGCCATCACTGCCCTATACCATTTCAGACAAATGGCTATCCAACATCTTCTTGAAGACTTCCAGTGTTGGGGCATTCACAACTTCTGGAGGCAAGCTGTTCCACTGATTAATTGTTCTAACTATCAGGAAATTTCTCCTCAGTTCTAAGTTGCTTCTCTCCTTGATTAGTTTCCACCCATTGCTTCTTGTTCTGCCCTCAGGTGCTTTGGAGAATAGCTTAACTCCCTCTTCTTTGTGGCAACCTCTGAGATATTGGAAGGCTGCTATCCTGTCTCCCCGTCCCTCTTTTATTAAACTGTATTTCTCCCTGTCTCTCTATTCCCCTATCTACCTACCTACTGTAATATAATACAATAACAGAGTTGGAAGGGACTTTGGAGGTCATTTAGTCCAACCCCGCTGCTCAAGCAGGAGACCCTATACCCTGTCAGACAAATGGTTTTCCAGTCTCTTCTTAAAAACACATCCAGTGTTGGGGCATCCATAACTTCTGGTGGCAAGCTGTTCCGCTGGTTAATAGTTCTCACTGCCAGGAAATTTCCCCTCAGTTCTAAGTTGCTTCTCTCCTTGATTAGTTTCCACCCATTGCTTCTTGTTCTGCCATCAGGTGCTTTGGAGAGGTGGAAGGGACCTTGGAGGTCATCTAGTCCAACCCCGCTGCTCAAGCAGGAGATACTATACCGTGTCAGACAAATGGTTTTCCAGTCTCTTCTTAAAAACACATCCAGTTTTGGGGCATCCATAACTTCTGGTGGCAAGCTGTTCCACTGGTTAATAGTTCTCACTGCCAGGAAATTTCCCCTCAGTTCTAGGTTGCTTCTCTCCTTGATTAGTTTCCACCCATTGCTTCTTGTTCTGCCCTCAGGTGCCTTTTTATTTATTTTTATTTTATTAAATTTATACCCCGCCCTTCTCCTTGTTAGGACCCAGGGCGGCGCACAGGCATCTTAAAAACACAGAAATACAATAAATATCAATTAAAATGTAATTAAATTCATTAACCCGTGCTAAAAACCCAATATTAAAAACCCTACCAAATTACAAATTTCCTTAAAACGTCAGAAACGGGGGGCTATCCTAGGCCGGCTTGTTGGAATAAGTACGTCTTAAGACGTTGGCGGAAGAGGCGGAGGTCCAAGATTGTGCGAACAACTCTGGACAATAGTTCTCTAACAGAGCCGGGTCCAGGGATGGCTTCTTGAGGAGGGGCCTCACCACTGCCTCTTTCAAGACGGTGGGCAAATACCCCTCACTCAGAGATGAATTCACAATGCCCTGGAGCCAGCCTCGTGTCACCTCCCAGGATGCCAGTACAAGCCAGGAGGGGCACGGGTCCAATAAACATGTGGTGGCTCTAAGGTTCCTCCGCAACCTGTCCATATCCTCGGTAGTAACAAAGTTGAACTCCTCCCAAGGTGTAATCTCAAGACCAGCACCGGACGCCACGACCGGACCACTAGTGGAGGGCAACTCGTTCCGAATCTGAGTGATTTTGTCCTGCAAGAAAACTCCAAATTCCTCTGCTCGACCCTGCAGAGGGGCTTCCCGCGGCCTCAGGTGAAGGAGGGAGCGGGTCACCCCAAACAGGGCGGCAGGGCGGTTTTCCGCGGACGCGATAAGGGTGGCACAATACTCCCGTTTGGCCACTCTTAGCGCCACTAAATAAGTCCTAATATGGTCTCTCACTAGTGTTCGGTCAGATTCGGATCGAGAAGATCTCCACCTACTCTCTAGGCGTCTCTTGCGGCGTTTCATCTCCCGAAGCTCCTCGGTAAACCAAGGAGCCTGGGTGACTCGACGCCGCATGAGAGGCCGCAAGGGCGCGACTCGGTCCAAGGCCCCCGTGGCCTTACTATACCATGCGGCCACTAGGTCCTCAGTCGAGCCGTGGGACAGGGACACAGGTACTGGCCCAAGCTCCCTCTGGAACCTTTCCGGGTCCATCAGGCGCCTGGGGCGGAACCAACTCGGTGTCTCCGGTTCCGCCTCCCCGCGGTGGGGTGTGACGGTTGGAAAGTCTATCCGAAGGAGAGTGATCTGTCCATGACAAGGGTAAGATGACTAAATCCCCTGTTCCAAGATCACTAATCCAGTGTCCAGAGACAAAAATCAGATCCAGCGCGTGTCCTCCCTCGTGAGTGGGGCCCTGAACTACTTGGGTCAGGTCCATGGCCGTCATGGAAGCCATGAACTCCCGAGCTGCCTCGGATGTTTCGCCCGCCGATGGCAGGTTAAAGTCCCCCATGACCATAAGTCTGGGGGTCTCCACCGCCATCGCGGCGATCACCTCGAGTAGCTCGGGCAGGGCTGCTGTTACATAGCGGGGAGCCAGGTATACAACTAGCAAGCCCAACTGCCTCCCTAGGCCCCACTTCACGAAGAGGGACTCACAGCCGGTCGTCTGAGGCACAGTGGTCTCCTTCGGCTCTTGGTGAATAGCTTGATTCCCTCTTCTTTGGGGCAATCCCTGAGATATTGGAAGGCTGCTATCATGTCTTCCCTAGTCCCTCTTTTATTAAACTGTATTTGCTGTCAGATGGGTGGTTCTTTGTTACAGTTTGGTTCAGTTCGTATTCAACAGTTTAAAGCAGCTGCCTGCCTCCGTGTTTTTACCTCAGAGAACAGTCTTGAGCAGTATTTTCCCCCCCCCCCCTTCTATGGGCCACCTGGGAGTTTGCTATCCCAGTGCCTTTTTGGCCCCAAGAGGCCTCCATTCCAACACTGACAGTTGAAAAGCAGTTTGATGGGCGTGGCTACAGGGAAGTGAAAACACATTTCAGTGCATACCTTTTATTTGTGTGTAACTTGCACACGACACACATGTGCTAAGCACAAAATGAGTAGCTATTCTATTATCGGAAGTCCTTGGCTACATTGTGTGAAAGTTTGGTGTAAATCGGTCCAGTAGTTTTTGAGATTAGTGGATTTGTACAAACTATTTTACATTTTTATTTATATAGATGTAAAACTTTGGCAAAATATTTAACAATTAAAGAAGTGGGAATGCTCATTATGACTTCCAGTTTTATGAACAGATACTCTACATCAGAGATCCCCAGTACCAGTCCACGGCCTGGTGGAAACCGGGTTGCGCAATCAGCGGTGAGCATTTGAAGCTTTATTTGCACATGCTCAGTATTAGGTTGTGTGCATGAAAACCTCCCCTCTCGCTGCCATTTTGTGGAACCAAAATGGTTGGGGACTACTGATCTACATTTGGCATTTTGTTTGGAAGTATTGATACTATACATGTTATCAAGTTGTTTTTTTGGATACCCTAGATGTTACAAGCATGTAGAAGTTCTGCTTATAAATTCTGCACAAAGAATAAAAACTAAACAGAAATAAGAGTCTGCCTGTTGTTGTGTTTAAGCTTCATAAGCTACTACTATTTCATATAATCGAGTCTTGATAAATGCTGATTCATAGATTGCAATGCATGATCACTTTTGCTTCAATTTTGATCATCTTTGTTATTTTACCAGTCAATGTTAATTAGAGGATACATGGAAATTATTACTTCTATACAAATTCATTAAACTATAAAATGATAGCCTTACACAAAGAAGTCGAACTATAATAATAGTGCATCAATACATAGCAAAATAGAATTATAATTTTATATTATTTTAATCAAATTATGTATAAAAGTAACAAAATTGTTTAGACCATTATATTTGGAGTGATGTGGCTGTCAGACTTAATTAGATAGCTTTTATCTACGTTCATTCCATGAATATATATTTCATCTTTTTAGAAAAAGAGCAAACGGAGATTTAATAGGTCATATGATCAAAGTTTAAGTAATTGTTCCTCTAACTCTCAGGATAAGCACCATGAGAAGGGGGGGAAGTAAATGGGTCTGTCACACCTACCACATCTACTTTACCATTTTAGCACCTTCAAAATCAGGAAGCAATAAATGTGTAAAGGTCTTTGATTTAAACAATGTGTGAAACAGCTACATTAACACTATGCGTGTTCATTAAGAAATAATGAGAATTAGTGAAAGAGTTCTCCTTTTAGTTCTTTAAATTTAATTTTACTAGTATTCTCATTTCAGTGTGTAGACAAATCAAACAGAACTAGAGCAAGATTTCTTGTATACAGTTGATTTCTTGTAAAAAAAAATTGTGAACTTTTTCATTTCAAAATTGATTAAAATAATTAGTAGTGTATTTTTCACAGCTGTACCTTACACTTTATAACAACTTTTTTAATAACTATTTCACGTATTAGCTGAAAAAAGCAAGCTGAACATTGTTGACTGATCTTTTATTGGTGCTAGCATTCCTTCTGTTTTGCAATTCTAGAATGTTATCTTTTTTTTAAAAAAAAATATTTTATTTTTATACAAATAACCACAAGTTTACCATTACATAACCAACACTTTTTAATATTATTCAATATTACGTCTATTTAACTTACCATCAACCCCCAAAACTATCATTGGCTCTTCTTCTCTCCATACACCATATTTATACCCTATCCATTGTTTTCTTCTCCCTCTCCTCTTCCCTACCTCCTTTCTTCCTTCTGTCATCCTTCTCTTCTCTACTTCCTCTTCCTCTCTAGTTCTCTCTCCTCTTCCCACTCCTTCTTTCTCTCCTCCTCTTCCCCCCCTCTCCTAACCCTCTCTTCTTCCTCTTGCGCATTCTTCATCTCATTTGCAAGGTATATTTCAGCATCTGAGTGGGCTCCATTTAATGTTGATGGTGTTAGTAATTTCATTTCAATAAACATCTTTCATATTAATAATTTTAACGTTCTTTTTTAACCATTCATATTTCAAATATTTTAACTTATATTTAATTATATTTTCATTATCATATTCAATCAATTGCTATTTATATTCTCCACATAGTAATTTCTAAATATCCAATTAGCTAGTCATTCATCTTAGTGTGTGTGTGTGTGTGTGTGTGTGCATGCTTCCCTTCTTCCTCTCTCCTGTCAATCTTCACTTTTTTCCACCTTATCCTTTCCATTTCTTCCTAGTGAGCCTTTTATCCTGAACTCTAAGCTCCTGCTTTTTCTTTCTATTGGGTATATATTATTTCTTCTCTGACTTTTCCATCACCCACTGCTGTGTCATTCGACGTATCTGTCTCCCTGTCTTCTCTTCCTCTTTTCTCTTATCACTCCTTTCTTCTCTTTCTTATCTATGGCTGTCTGGCCGTTTCCTTTCCTTTCTTCTATAATCCCTTTCCCTTTCTTTATTGGGGCAAATCCCCCCCCCCCCCTTTTTCAATTTTCCCTGTGCCACTTTTAAACCCAGTGAAATCTTTTGTCTGTTTTTTATTTTCTATTGCTTTTTCTGTTGTTCTACTACCTTTCCCTTCTTCTTCCCTCTCTTCTTGTTTCTCCTTAATTTCTAACTACAAAATTCTATTTAATTTTAATGACATGCATACTTTTTATAATCTCACGTATTTCTTCAAATTCCCAACTTTCCATAGTGTCCAGTTCAAAAGTTGCAGTTAATTATAATTTAAGTTCCACAGTTTCTTCTTGTTTCCCAATTCTGATCCAGCTCCAATATTCCGGTACAGCTAAAGCGAAGAAGGGGCGGGGAAGGGGGGGAGACATTCTTCTTCTTCCACAGCCACAAAATCAAACAGTCTGTGCAAATTTAAACCCTCAAATGTTTTGCTTTCTTTGTTCTTCTCTCCAGCAAATGGCTCTGTATTCTTTCAATTCAATGATTTTCAATGGTAAAGTTTGGTAGTTTTAAATCCAGGAAAGATAAAATTATGAACAATGATTTTTCTTGATTTTTCCTCTTGTTTTCCATCTCTCATTGGTTAGGATTGCTTAAGATGTGTAAATTAGAACAAGCTAGAACAAAGCCAGTCTCCTTAGTATAGGTATTTTAGCTTCTGTTCCCCCCTCCTTCTTTTCACGTGAGGATCCCAATTGTCAGTTAATCTCTTTTAAAGACACAATCTTTTCAGATCCAAATTCAATTTTGTATTTCAATGGGTTAGCCAATTCTCATTTCTGTCTCCAAGTTGTTTAAAGCAAGCAGTTCTCTTTGGGCTTATTGATTTAAACCACTTTTTTTCCTTCTTTTTTTCCTTTCTGCCAAAATTCCAATCTGTTCATTAATGTTATTTTCTACTCACAAGATTCTTTACCTTTTCCAAATTCTGATTTGTGTCAGTTGGTTATTTAAATCTTCTCACCAGGTCTCAACACTTCTTCCAAATACCGGTCCTGCTCAATGCTTAGTTCAGAAGCTTCAACTTTGTAGTGGCCATTTTACAATGCTGCCTCCTCCGATGCCAATTCAGAGAGCTAATCTTTGGCCTGCAAGGAACCAGTTGCGTTCCTCTGGGTCTAATGAGATGGAGTTCCTTTTTCACTTTCCCTTTAGGAAAGTTCTGATTTGAAGATCCCCAGCATTGGTTTGTCAGCCAGAATTTATGTGAAGCTCTTCAGAGCCCACGGTTTTTCTGTCTGTCTCATTGAGGTACTTCCGGTCTCTCTAGAATGTTATCCTTAATATATAAAATTTGTAATGTTTCAGTAAATTGTAAAAATAAAGAAAACACTAAGCCATCATTATATTCCTATTAACTTATTCTTCTTATACTTTAATTTTAGATTATTTAGGGAAGAAAGTTGATTCTGTGTTAATAAGTGACTACTTGCAAATTTTTGGCTAACATTATCAAATGTACAATTACTTAAAAATATGTTTTCTATTTATAGGATTAAAGCAATAGATCTTTATAACATAATTCAGGTCTCCATAGGATGGCATTTGTGAGATATTCATTTTACTGATGTGAGAACTTGGCTTTTCAGACTAAGTTTAGAAATATTGATTAATGTTCATGAAGACATAAACTTATTTGACACTTCTTTTATCAGTTTTTAAAATAATATTCTCTTATCGCATTTTTCTGAGAATAGTCTAGATCTGTTTATTCATAAAATAAATAATACATTTGCTGCATTGTCAGTCAATTTCATTATTAATTATAATAATTTATAATAAAAGTAATTAATAATTACTTTTATTAGTTGTGTGCACAGTTAGTTGTGTGCAGCATCCCCATGGTCACATAATTTATATTCGAATGCTTGACAACTGATTCACATTTATGATCGTTGCAGTATTCTGGGGTGATGTGATCAGCTTTTGAAACTTGACAAAGTCTATGAGGAAGCCAGACTCACTTAAGCACCATGTTACTAATTTAACATCTGCAGTGATTTACTTAACAAATAGCAAGAAAAATTATAAAATGGGACAAAACTCATTGAACAAATTTCTCATTTACCATTACATTTTGGGCTCAGTTGTAGTTGAGGACTACATGTATGTGATCTTTATGACAGCTACTCTTTTATTTAGATTGAAAACAGCAGTTCATGAAAAGCATTTTGGCCAGGTCTTGTGATGCTCTCCAAGTGCACTGGCTAATAGAGAGAGAATTCTGTACCAATGATTGCACATGAAGGGAACCCTCTGTTAATGTTCTGAAGTTTGCAGACGGTACAATGATCATTAACTTCATTGAAGACGGATATGAGTCTACTCCCTCTTACTATATTCAACAGCACAGAACCAACAGTAGAGTCCTTCGAGTTTTGGGTTTCTATAATTTCCCAGGATTTGAAATGGACACTCAACATCAGAACCATCATTAAAAAGACACAATAAAGAATGTTCTTCCTGCATCAACTCAGGACATTCTGACTGTTTCAGGAGCTGTTGATACAATTTTACATAGAATTATTATTTGTACTTCTATAACTGTCTGGTTTGATACAACAACCAAACAGGACAGATGTAGACTTCAATGGATAATTAAGACTGCAGAAAGAATAATTACAAGAAGTCTGCCTTCCATAGAACACCTATATATTGTGCAGATCAGAAAGAGGCTGAGATCTGCAGATTCCTCACATCCTGGGCATAAGCTGTTCCAATTCCTTCCCTTGTAACAATGGCATTATTCTATGCCATTATTCTTGGCATTATTCTATGCCAAGACAACTAGTCACAGGGACAATTTTTCCCTTGTGCCATCACAATGCTGAACACCTAATTCTCACAGTTTTGTTAAATATATTTATATTATCCCATTAGTGTGGCTGCAGTATATATTATTTATCCTTATTATTATACAGTATTTAATTCCTTTTTTAAATTGGAATTATTATTCTTTGTATTGTTTTGTATGTACATTGAATGCTTCTGTACTGGAGACATATTTTTTACATGTCTAATTGAGACTGAGTTGGACTAACCATAGTTGTTGACTTACCCATTTTTCAACTTGATATCCTCTCATAGCTTGAACTACATGGACAATGTATTTGCATACTTGCCACTTAATAAGGTAATTCTCACTTACTGACTATCTCATTTAATGTGCACACAAAGTTAAAATGATACAAAAAAAATACCAGTGGGGAATACAGAGCCAGGGTCTGCGGCTGATGTTTTGCAACGCCAGGTCCGTTGTCAACAAAGCCCCCCTCATTAGTGACCTTGTGTCAGAGGGGGAGCCGGACCTGGTAGGAATTGCGGAATTGGGCCACGAGGGAGGACTTCCCCTCGTTGAAATGTGCCCACCAGGCTACCGCGCATTTCATCAGCCACGGGCCCTAGGCAGGGGAGGTGGGGTAGCGGTCATTATCAAGGAAGGCCTTGAGCCGAGAGAGACCATTGTGCCTCAGACTACCGGCTGTGAGTCCCTCTGCATGAAGTGGGGCCTAGGGAGGCAGTTGGGCTTGCTGGTTGTATACCTGGCTCCCCGCTATGTAGCAGCAGCCCTGCCCGAGCTCCTGGAGGTGATCGCTACGGTGGCAGTTGAGACCCCCAGACTTTTAGTCATGGGGAACTTTAATCTGCCATCGTTGGGCGAATCATCCGAGGCAGCTCGGGAGTTCATGGCTTCCATGACGGCCATGGACCTGACCCAAGTAATTCAGGGCCCCACCCACGAGGGTGGACATACGCTGGATCTCATCTTTGTCTCAGGCCAATGGAAGAGTGATCTGGGTATAGGGGACATAGTCATCACACCCTTGTCATGGTCAGACCACTCACTTCTCCGGCTCGACTTTCCGACCGCTGCTCCCCTCCGCGGGGAGGCGGAACCAGAGTTACCAATCTGGTACCGCCCCAGGCGCTTGATGGACCCGGATGGGTTCCAGACAGCGCTTGGGCCATTTCCTGTATCCCTGACCCGCGCCCCGATGGAGCACCTCACGGCCGCATGGAACATTGCGGCCGTGGGAGCCTTGGATCGGGTCGCGCCCTTGCGGCCTCTCTTGCGACGGCGAACCACCCTGGCTCCTTGGTTTACTGAGGAGCTGCGGGTGATGAAACGCCGCAAGAGATGCCTAGAGGGAAGATGGAAGTCTAGCCGTTCTGAATCTGACCGGACACAGGTAAGAGCCCATTTACGGACTTACATTGTGGCGCTGAGAGTGGCCAAACGTCACCATTGTGCCACTCTCATAGCATCCGCAGAAAACCGCCCTGCCGCCCTGTTTAGGGTGACCCGCTCCCTCCTCCAACAGAGGGAGCGGGAAGCCCCGCTACAGGGTAGAGCAGAGGAATTTGTGACTTTTCTGCAGGAGAAAACCGCTCAGATACAGAGTGAGCTAGCCCCCATTCATGGCCCAGTGGGATGCCACGAGAGAGATCTTGTTTGGGAGGAGTTTGACCCCGTTACTTCCGAGGATATGGACAGGCTACGTGGGCGACTGCGAGCCACCACATGTTTATTGGACCCGTGCCCCTCCTGGCTTGTACTGGCATCCTGGGAGGTGACACGAGGCTGGCTCCAAGAGGTTGTCAACGCATCCTTAAGTGAGGGTTCCTTGCCTGCTTCCCTAAAAGAGGCCATGGTGAGGCCCCTCCTTAAGAAGCCCTCTTTGGACCCAGCTCTTTTAAACAACTATCGTCCAGTCTCCAACCTTCCCTTTTTGGCGAAGGTTGTCGAGAGTGTGGTGGCACAACAGTTTCCCCGTCACCTGGAGGAAATTGAGTATCTAGATCCGCGCCAGTCCGGCTTTCGGCCCGGGCATAGCACCGAGACGGCATTGGTCGCGTTGGTTGATGATCTCTGGAGGGCCAGAGATGGGGGATGCTCCTCCATCCTGGTCCTATTAGACCTCTCGGCGGCTTTCGATACCATCGACCATGGTATCCTATTGCATCGGCTGGGGGGGTTGGGGGTGGGAGGCACCGTTTTACGGTGGTTCTCCTCCTACCTCTCTGGCCGATCGCAATTTGTGCGGGCAGGAGAGCAGAGGTCGACCCCGAGACCCCTCACATGCGGGGTGCCTCAGGGGTCGGTCCTCTCGCCTCTCCTGTTTAATGCATATATGAAGCCGCTGGGTGAGATCATCCGTGGTTTGGGGGTAGAGTACCACCTGTACGCTGATGACACCCAGCTGTACATATCTACCCCAAACCACCCCAACGATGCCGTAGCGGTGATGTGCCAGTGCCTGGAAGCCGTGCGGATCTGGATGGGAAGTGGCGGACTCAAGCTCAACCCGACCAAGACCGAGTGGCTGTGGTTTCCGGCTGCCCGATTCAACCAGCTCTCTCCAACGCTGGCCATAGGGGGCGAACATCTTGCCCCTGTGGATGGGGCGCGCAATTTGGGTGTCTTCCTGGATACCCGGCTGTCTATGGAAGAGCAAGTGACAGCCGTGGCCAGGAGGGCGTTTTACCAGGTTCGCCTGGTTCGCCAATTGCGCCCCCTCTTGGATCGGGACGCCCTTCGCACAGTCACTCATGCCCTCGTGACGTCCCGACTGGACTATTGTAACTCTCTCTACATGGGGCTTCCCTTGAGGTGCACCCGGAGGCTTCAGTTAGTTCAGAATGCAGCCGCGCGAGCAATTATGGGGACCACTAGGTTCACCCACGTTACACCGCTCTTGCGCGAGCTGCACTGGCTGCCTGTCGTCTTCCGGGTGCGCTTCAAGGTGCTAATTATCATCTTCAAGGCGCTCCATGGCTCGGGACCTAGCTATCTGCGGGATCGGATCCTGCCCCATACATCCTCACGGCCGATTCGCTCCCACAGAGAGGGACTTCTCCGGGTGCCGTCCACTAGACTTTGTCAGCGGGCGACGCCCAGGGGAAGGGCTCTCTCTGTGGCGGGCCCGGCCCTCTGGAACGACCTTCCCCCCGATATCAGAACGACCACTGACCTCCGCTCCTTCCGTACGAAATTGAAGACCCATTTCTTTCGACTGGCCGGCCTTGGATAGTCTCTCTGTCTATAGATTTCAAATGTATTTTAATGGGTTTTTAATTATTTTTAGCACGGGATAATATTGTTTAATTGTGTTTTAAAGTATGTATTTTTGTATTTATTGTTTATATTGTTTTTTAGTTCCTCCTGTGCACCGCCCCGGGTCCCGTGGGGAGAGGGAGCGGTTAATAAATTCGAATTTATTATTATTATTATTATTATTATTATCTGTTAGAGAATGAGATATCAATGGAAGGGTCCTTGGAGGTTTTCTAGCCCAACCCTCTACTCAAGCAGGAAACCATATACCATTTTAGACAAATGGTTGTCCAATTCTGAAATATTTCCAGTTGGAGCACCCACAACCTCTGGAGGGAAGTCATTCCGTTAATTAATTCCATTAACTAACTATCAGAAACTTTCTCCTTAATTCTAGATTGGTTCTCTTTCTTGAATAGTTTCCATCTATTGCTTCTTATCCTGTGCTTTGGAGAATAGGTTTACCCCCCTCTTTTTCTGTTGCAGCCAGTTAGAAATTGGAAGACTGCGGTCATGTTACCATGGTTATTTTTTATTAAACTAGATATAACCAATTCCTATAATCATTCTTCGTATGTTTTAGCCTCCAGTCCTCTAATCTTCTCTGCATTCTTTCTCAGCATCTTTTTTATATAGTGGCAACCAAATGTGGATGCAGTATTCCAAATGTGGTCTTACAAAGGCATTATAAAGTGGTATTAATACTTAATGTGATCTTGATTCCATCCCTTTGTTAATGCAGTTTGGGACTGTGTTGGCTTTTCTAGCAGCTGCAGCACACTTCTGGCTCATATGTAAGTACTGTATTTTTCACACTATAAGAACATAAGAATAGCCTTGCTGGAACAGGCCACAGCCCATCTGGTCCAGCATTCTGTCTCACACAGTGGCTCCCCATTTGCTTCAGGGTCTTCCCAAGCAGATGTCTTCACCTGCTTATGATTCCCTGCAAATGGCATTGAGAAATATCCTGCCTATCTCTCCAACCCGGAGGGTGTCCTTAGGCATCCATAATGATAGCCATGGATACCCTTGTTCTCCATGAACTCGTCTAATCCTTTCTTAAAGGTGTTGAGGCTGACAGCTATCACTACTTCTTCTGGCAGGGAGTTCCATAGACCAGTGATCCTCTGGGTGAAAAAGTACTTCCTCTTATTTGTTTGAGGTCTAGCTTCCAAAAGTTTCATGGAGTGCCCCCTAGTTCTAGTGTTGTGTGATAGGGAAAACAGTTTTTCCTTTTCTACTTTATCCACACTGTGCATGATTTTATAGACTTCAATCAGGTCACCTATCAGGCGCTGTCGTTCTAGAGTGAAGAGGCCCAGCCTCTTCACTCAGCCTCTTCAATCAGGTCACCTCTCAGGCGGCGTCGTTCTAGAGTGAAGAGGCCCAGCCATTGCAGCCTCAGATGGTAAGGAAGGTGTTCCAGCCCCCTAATCATTCTGGTTGCCCTCCTCTGCATCTTTTCCATTTCCATAATATCCTTCTGAAGGTATGGTGACCAGAACTGTACACAATACTCCAGATGGGGCCTCACCATAGATTTATAAAGAGGCAAAATGACACTTGCTGACTTATTTTCTATACCCTTCCTAATGATCCCTAGCAATGACTTTGCTTTTTTCACTGCTGCGGCACATTGGGTTGACACCTTCATTGAGCTGTCCACCAGGACACCAAGGTCCCTTTCCTGGTTAGTTGCAAGGAGTTCAGACCCCATCAGTTTATAGACATAGTTGGGGTTTTTTGCCCCAACGTGCATCACTCTGCACTTACTAATGTTGAAGCTCATTTGCCACTGGTTTGCCCACTCCCCAGTGTCAAGAGATCCCTCTGGAGCTCCTCACACTCTCTCTCAGTTTTTACTACCCTGTATAATTTAGTGTCATCGGCGAATTTGGCTACCTTGCTGTTTACTCCTACTTCTAGATCATTTATGAAAAGGTTGAAGAGCAGGGGTCCCAGTACTGAACCTTGGGGGACCCCACTCTTTACCTCCCTCCACCTGGAGAAGTGTCCATTTAATGCTACTCTCTGTTTCCTGTCCCTTAGCCAGTTGCTAATCCAGGACAAGGCCTGTCCCTTTATTCCATGACTGGCAAGTTTATTTAAGAGCCTTTGGTGCGGGACTTTGTCAAAGGCCTTCTGAAAGTCCAGATAAACAATGTCAACTGGATCTCCCTTGTCCACGTGCTTTTTGACACTCTTCCAGCAGATTAGTGAGGCATGATTTGCCCTTGCAAAAGCCATGTTGGCTCTCCTTCAGCAGCGCCTTCTCTTCTACGTGCCTATTAATTTTATCTTTTAAGATGGTTTCCATCACTTTACCTGGGACACTTGTCAAGCTGACTGGTCGGTAATTTCCCCGATCACCTCTGGATCCTTTTTTGAAGATAGGTGTTATATTCGCTACCTTCCAGTCATCCGGCACAAGGCCTGATTTGAGAGAAAGATTATATATTTTGGCAAGGACATCAGCAATTTCATCTTTAAGTTCCTTGAGAACTCGTGGATGGATGCCATCTGGTCCTGGTGATTTGTTAGTGTTTAGTTTAACAAGACATGCAAGGACCTCCTCCCTGGTTATTTCTATCTGGGTTAATTCCTCAGTTTCCCTCCCTACAAAGATAGGCTCTGTTTTAGTCATGTGATCTCTGTCTTCTTCAGTGAATACTGAAGCAAAGAATTCATTGAGTCTCTCTGCAATCTCTGTTTCCTCCTTAATAATCCCTTGCCTTCCATTGTCATCTAATGGTCCAATGGCCTTCCCAGTTGGGTTCTTACTTCTAATGTACTTAAAGAAGTCCTTGTTATTTCTTTGAGTGTTTTTAGCTAAACGCTCCTTAAAGTCTTGCTTTGCTTTCCTGATTGTTGTCTTGCATTTGTTCTGCCAGAATTTATGTTCTGCCTGTTGTCCTCATTTGGAGAAGCCTTCCATCTTTTAAATGAGCTTTTCTTGCTTTTGATCACTTCCCGAACAGCTCCTGTAAGCCACATCGGAGTCCTCTTGAACCTGCTGGTGCCCTTTTTCCTTTTAGGTATACATTCCAATTGGGCCTCTGTTATTGTTTTTGTGAGCAGCCTCCATGCCTCATGGAGTGTTTGGACTTTCTCAATTCTTCCTTTCAGCTTCTTTTTTACTAGTTTCCTCATCTTCGGGAAATTTCCTTTATGAAAATTTAATGTCTCTGTGTTAGATTTTATCGGTGATTTGCAGTCTATGATTAAGTTAAAAATAATTGTGTTGTGGTCACTGTTCCCTATTGGATCAGTCACATTAACATTTTGCACCAGATCCTGTATATTGCTCAGAACCAAGTCAAGGATTCTTGTACCTCTAGTTGGATCTTCAACCATCTGTTCCAGGGAACAATCATTTAGCATATCTAGGAACTTTATCTCTTTCTCATTTGCTGAACAACAGTTCACCCAGTCTATGTGAGGGTAATTGAAATCCCCCATTATAACCAGGCTTCTCTTTTTTGATGCCTCCTTTACAACATTCTCCAACTGCCAGTCTCTCTCGGGGGCTTGGGTCGGAGGCCGATAACATATGCCTACTGTTAGACCATTCTTTTGGCCTGATAGTCTTACCCACAGTTTCTAATGGTGACTCTAAATCACCTCGATATGCCAATTTGTATGACTTTATCTCTTCTTTGACATACAAGGCTACACCACCTCCCATTTGCCCCTTCCTGTCCTTCCTGTACAGTTTGTAGCCTGGGATGACTGTATCCCATTGGTTATCATCCGTCCACCAGGTTTCAGTGATACCAATAATATCAATATTTTTGTCTATTCCAGCTCCCCTATTTTGTTCCGGAGACTTCTGGCATTTGCATACAAGCATTTATATATACTTTTCTGATGCAGTCTTTTGAGTCCAGTTGCATCCTTAGACTGCTTCTTGCATCCTTCTGCTAGAGTGCTGGTGACTGGCTCCTCGCTCTGCTCAGTAATTATTGCATCCTCCTCACTACTCAAGTAAACACTTTCCCGAACCGGATGCTGCCCAGCTCCTGTCGGCTTTCCCCCAGTTATCAGTTTAAAAGTTGTTCTGCAGCCTTTTTGATGTTGAGTGCCAGCAACCTTGTCCCATCATGGTTCAAGTGCAACCCACCCCCCCTGAACAGGTTTGGCTTGTCCCAAAATGTTCTCCAGTTCCTGACAAATCTAAAGCCCTCCTCCCGACACCATCGCCTCATCCACGCATTGAGGCTTCTGAGCTCTGCCTGCCTGGTAGGTCCTGCACGAGGAACAGGCAGCACTTCTGAAAATGCTACCTTGGAAGTCCAGGACTTCAATCTTCTTCCTAGCAACCTGAATTTGGCTTCCAGGACTGATTGCTTTGCCTTCCCAACATCATTGGTACCAACGTGTACCACGACCACTGGCTCCTTCCCAGTTCTCTCTAACAAACTATCTAGATTTCTCGTGATGTCTGCACCCTTTGCACCGGGTAGGCAACTCACTACACGGTTGTCATGCACATCACCAATCCATCTCTCTGTGTTTCTAATAATTGAATCACCTAGTACAAGGAGCCTCTCTCCTGCAGTCTGTTCATCTTCATTCACCTCCTCAACTTTATTAAGGGAGAGGTCTTCAGTTTGTTATATAAGATGCACTCCCCCCCCCTTAAAAAGTGGGTAGAAAAGTCTGTGCATCTTATAGAGCAATTGTTACTGAAGCCCTGCCTGCCTGCCGCATCCTACCCTTCAACCTCTTTTAGCCTCCATACACTCTGTTTTCGGCCTCCGCACCTCATTTTCAGCCCATTCCAGCCTGCGGGGATTGCCGTGGTGGGGTTAGATGGCAGCAGTCCCAGTTGCCTGGAACAGGCTGAAAATGGGATATGCGGAGGCCGGAAATGGGGCATGCAGAAGTAGTGATAGATGGTGACGATGGGTAGTGGAAATTCCCGCAACTAGGAACAGCTGATTGGCAGTATTCTGGGAGGTTGATCCAACCACCAATCAGCTTGTGCTAAATCAGGTTGCCATAACACGCTGAAGCTGGCCAGGCTGCTTGCTGCTTGCTGCAAGGACACTAGCCAGATGAATACCGATGGGTACTTGCAGGACCGTCTCCTACCACATACCTCCCTTCGACCGCTCCGCTCCCACAGAGCGGGCCTCCTCAGGGTACCATCTCCTCCTCAGGGTGACCAAATGGACCCAGAGGGTACCGCCCTGGGTCCATTTGGAGAAGGGCGTGATATAAATTTAATTAAATAAAATAAAAATAAATCTGCCGGTCAATGCTGGCTGGCGGCGCCCAGGGGAAGAGCCTTCTCTGTGGCAGGCCCAGCCCTCTGGAACGACCTACCCCCTGAACTTTGCACCATCACGGACCTTCGCCTCTTCCGCCGATCACTCAAAACGCACTTCTTTCATCTAGTTGGCCTAGCTTAGAGTCTAGATTAGATATAATTTTAATTGATTAAGTAGTGGATTTTAACATTTTTAGTCAATATTTTAGCACAGGTCATTTAATTTAATTGTATTTTAACGTTGCAACTGTATTTATTGCTGTTTGTTGTGTCATTTTTAATTTCTGTGCACCGCCCTGAGTCCGCTGGGGAGATAGGAGCGGTATAGAAATTGAATAAAACTAAACAAAACTGCTGGGAGGCAGAGGCAGATTTTTTTTCTTGTTTTACCCCTCAAAAGCTAGGTGCATCTTATGGAGCGTCTTATAGACTGAAAAATAGGGTAATTGTCCACCAGGACTCCCAAGATCCCTCTGTTGGTTATTACTGTTGAGCCAGGTGCCAGGTATTCTATACATGTGCATTTGGTTTTTCTTGCTTAAAAGTAGAACTTTACTTTTGTCACCATTAAATTTTATTTTGTTTAGATAGGGTCCAGAGTTCAAGTTTCCCAAGATCCTTCTCTTACCTTGAGGCTATCTTCTGGAGTGTTCCCTCCTGCCAACTTAGTGTCATCTGCAAATTTGAGTTGAAGATATTGAAGAATACATGCCTAAGACACAGTCTTGGAATATCCCATGGCATACTTCCCTACATATAGATGCAGGTCCATTAAGGACTACACATTAAGTGTGGTTGGTCAACCAGTTACGAATCCATCTAGTGGTGATGCTGTCTAACTCACATGTTCTATCTTATTAAATTGTAGGTTATGGTCTACTGTGTCAAATGCCTTACTGAAGTACAAGTAAATTATATTCATGGCATTTCATTATTCTACTAATTTTTACACTCTGTCAAAGAATGCAAAAAGATTTGTTTTGTATGATCTGTTTTTGACAAACCTATTCTGGCTTCAGGTTATGTCTTTTCTCTCGGCATTTTCAAATTCATTCATTAATTTTTGTCATTAAGATTTGTCTAAATAGTTCTAGGAGAAGTCTTGCAAGATATTCTGAGAAAATACAGGTTCAATTTCAGGTAACCTGGTGACATGCCCTTTGTACCACAAAACAGAATTTGACTAGGAAATGTAGCTGCCTGCAACTGCTGTCATCTATTGGAATTAAGAAGTAACTGTAGTGGGTCAGCAGATATCTAATCTCCTTCCCTCCCTCCCTCCTTCCTTCCTTCCTTCCCTCCCTCCCTCTTTCCTTCTTTCTTTCCTTTCTCACAGCTTGAACAGTGAGTCACTTATGCTCACTGTACTCAGGTCAGCCAAATGAGCTGTAATATATCTTTTGTACAAAAGTGACTTTTGTAGTCATTTTCAAGCCACATAATATATCCAAAATAAGCAATTTAAAAAATATGGTGCTTCCAAACATGCATCAGATTGGCTGTTCTGTGGCTAAAGTTTTTAATCAGTAATTAAAAAATCAGATTAATGTATAATTAAGTTTGAAATCTAGCTTCATGTGAAGTTATAGTTTATGTAGTTTAAGCTTTAGTTGGTAACATTTGGGCAATTTTAAGGGAGCAGTTTTAGAGAATTATAGAAAACAGTATGTGGCAAAAGCTTTATCTCTGTACTTTTTCTTCTAGTCATTACCTTTACCTCTCCCTCCCCAATTCAATGGAGATACTTGGCTATATTTGGATAGAAGAAAATAGGGAGAGGGAGGGAGAGGGGGGGAGATATATATATATATATTTCTTTAACACTACAGATTTTTTTTAAAAAAAATTAGATTATATGGATACTTATTCAAAAGAAATAAACCAATGTTAATGGTTTCCTTTTGTAATGCTGTCATCCTGTACAAAACTGTCTGCTGTACATAATTTATTCATAAAGACTTTCCAATCATTGAAAGCTGTGGTTTATTGTTTACTTCCATGTTTCAGGTTAACTTTACACAAATTAACTGCAAAAAGTGACTAAAAAATAACGTGTGCCAATCCTCTTTATATAATACTTGCTGCTTTCCTGGCAAGTATTTTCTGAAAGCACTCTTATCTCTATGCAGAACATGACATGGTATCTGAGCTTCTCAGCAAAAGTACTAATTTGAAAGAAACGTTAGCATCTGCTTAGACATTAGAGCTATATAAATGTCTTGAATTTCTTCACAGTATTGTATATTTTTGGAAATTCAGGTTTTTATTGCCAAAGTATGTGTTGCCTCTTGGTAGTTTTTTTCCACCCCCCAATTCCATTCTCATTACAAAAGGTATCTCAGTCTTCCTTGGGAAGAGTTTAAAAAGTTTAAGCAATTGCCTACTTCAAAGTTTATTTCCAAGAGGTTCCAGTCTAGTCTGTGTCATATGTTGAAAAATATGTTTTTCCCGGTACCCGTCATAGCTAACAAATGCACACAGGGCTTTCTGTCATCTGATTCCCAGGTTTCTGTGTTTAAGAATGCTACACAGATATTCAAGAGTGTCAAGGTACTGACGATTTAATAGCTGCCAGCTGATGTAAAGCTGTAAGCTGCAATCAGTAAGCTAATGCAATGTGGCTGATGCAATGAGGCAGATTCATTGCAGCTATGGTATCGCCTCTTTAAGACTCTGGTGAGGTTCACACAAGGCATTTACTGTTTTAAGAAGAGTCTATATATAGGTGGTCATTAGAGAGGAGTTTCTCTCCTTCAGCGCTTATTCAGATCTCTCCTTGTATCTGTAGTGAATGGTAAGGTATTTTATCTGCTGCATGTGTTTGCCTGTATATATTTGTAGATAAACCACTGTTAGTTGCATAAAGCTCTGTGTGCTGTGTTTGTGCTCCTGGGTTTATCACATAATACTAGTCACGCTGCCAAAACTCTGACAGAGAACTTACATATATCTATTTTGGACTGAAAGAGGTATGGGGGAGGATCTGAAAGAGGTACGAGGGAGGGTCTTCATGGTTCAGTGAACACCAAGATTTTTGAAATACGCAAGGTTATATGAGATTGAAATGAGAATGAGGTTGTCCTATTATGGATGTGTAAAGAGACAAACAGTTTCTAAAATACCATTCACTATTGTATAGAGAAGAACATAAGCTTGGGGGTGGTGGTGGTAAAATCTTGAATGTTGTATAACAAATTGCTAGAAAACCAACCAGAGTAATTGCATTATGGAAAGTAAGATTCTTCTGCCAGGGAAGGCAAAATGTTTTTGCCCATGCAGATGAGCAGTTAACCACTAAAGCAGATACCTCCTTTTGGAATCAGTTCTTACTTCCTTGACAACCAAGGCATCAGTTCTGACTTCCACAATAATATTAATCAGACTACTGGTAATACATGGAATTATATTCATTTATACACCATAATTTTGTAAGAGTCCCTAGTGCATCCATATCTATGCATTCTGTTTTGGAACACTTAGAAGGGCAGGAGAACACTTCATGAGGGCAGGTCTCCTTGCAAATGGCTATTTTGATTCCAACTGAGTTTAAAAGAGCTTAGAAAGACGTAAATGCCTGGCAAGTTCTCAGATAGAGTGAATGTTTTGGACTCAGTCATTTTTTCAGAAGCTCATTGCTGGGATAGATAGAGGGGAATGTTAAAGAAACAATGAACATATGGTGGGGAGCAGCCACCATATGTTCGTTGTTTGGTATGGGCTCCATGCAGCATCTGAGAGACCATTCTGCTAATGTGCAGATTCAATCCTAAGAGAATGCTTTTGAAAGGTGCAAATATGAAAGGATTCCTGAAAATTAATGCTTTAGAGAACTGTATTTCTATGGTATAAAAGTACATAGTACAAATGATCCTAGATTTGAGCAAGTGTCTCACAGTCCATAATTAATGAAAGAGATACTCAACTCAATAGCCAGCTAGGTTCTACCTTCAAATATCCTCTCCTTTTATTGAGCAAAAACTGGGATTATTGAAAGGGGTGCTGGTGACTATATGTTACAGATGATTGCATCTATACAAATAGTTATGGTAGCAATATTTTTAGTTTACTAGTAGTCTCAATTGTTATTAAAGAGAAAAAAAATCCTCTCCTGGAAATGCAAACATAGAAATATAAAATATAGCATCACTAACTTTTGGTAGAATTACTAGATTTAATAGATTAGATCAGGGGTCCCAAACCTATGAACTGCGGCACACTACTGGGCTGTGGCCTGTTGGCTACTGGGCTGCATGAGTGGCTGGCCAGTGCATGCGGGTGGGTGGACCCCCCTACTCATGCTAGCATTGCTGCGAACATCGCGTGGGTGCTAGCGTTGCATGGGGGCTAATGTTGTCACGAGTGTCATGCAGGTACTAGCATTGCTGTGAGTTATGCATGCAGAAATGTGCCTGCCCCTTCCCACCCTCCAGGCCGCCAACCTAAAAAGTTGGGGAACTCTGCATTAGAGGAATGCTGTGGATATAGTGTATCTGTATCTCACCAAATTCTTTGATGAATTATCTCATAAAATTCTTAATAAAAAGATAAAATGGACTCGAAATTGGCTGAGTAACAAGTGCCAAAGGATATTCATTAATGGCTCCATTTTAATAGAAGGAAGTATTTAGTAGAGCACACAAGGATTTGTCTAGGCCTGGTGCTTTTCAATATCAGTACTGGATCAAGAGATGCTTATCAGGTTTGCACAAGGATCTGAGTTTCTTGTCAACTGTAAGTTAAATATGAGCCATAATTTTAATTTATTTAAAAAACAAATATTGTATTATGATGCATTATTAGAAAAGATCCGGTTATGTTTAGCTTGTCAATAAATGAAATGATAAATTATTTTACTGAGAGATTTCATATAGATTGGATGATTATCTTTCAGAGATGCTGTAATGGATTCTGCACTGATCAAGAAGTTGGACAAGTTTATCTGCATGGCCCCTTGTAATTCTATGATTCTGTGAAATAGTTATTTGGTCTAATATATTTTGTGTCTCCGAAGTGAAACTAGTTGAATTCAAAACTACAATAGAAATGGAAAATTAAGAACACACTTAAGAATCAATCTTAATCTCTTAATTTCAAATGTTCTCTTTTTGTTAGTTTCCTCTGCTTAAATCTACTAGTTGTTTTAGAGAAGCATGACCTACTAAATTGGGTAGGCAACTATGGTCCCTTTATGACTTGTGGACTTCAGCTCTGAAAATTCTTGCGCCAGTATAGCCATAGTTTCCCATGCCTGCACTAAACAGTTCTACTAAAATATTGTTTACATTATAGGAAGGGGTATTTCTGGTTCATTTATTATATCAACTGGAAAGTAAACTGTCACAATTAATCCAAACATTGGAGGACTTTGCAATGAGAGAATAAAAGAGGAAAGAAAAGTTACTAAATGGCACTTTTTTCCAGATGAAGGAAAAAAACATCCAGTAATAAATCCACTTAAGTTAAACAAGAAAATAATCAAAGCATGAATTTATAATTCAAAAATAGAACATAACCTCAGAGTAACAAATTTGCTTCCAACTGCTTAGCCAGGCTTAATGTCATTCTTGTAGCATTTAAGAAATATAACGCTTAATCAAATTCCATAAAAATCTGTTAGTTTTCCAGCTTTTAGCAGGACCAAAAGATGGGTACTATCACGGAAAACCAATAACTTCATTACTGATAGTATTGACTCTGCAGAGAAAAGTCAAGTTTCAGTTTCCTGCTTGTCTCATTCATTCCATAAAATAATGCCAGCTTGCTAACTCTGTTTTCACAATCACTTTCCTAAAGAGAAAATGAATTTTCTAATGGAATATTGAACTAAGTTCTTTGAATACTGTAAGCATATTTCTGTTGGCTATAGAAAATGGATGTAGGTGGTGAATGAAACTATTTCCATCAGCAAGCTGTATTCAGAAGAACATGCCACCGGTATGTAGATAGGTGTGCTTCTGATAACAGAGTGTCGTTCTGAGTGCAAATAGACAGTTGATGTAGGAATGTTAAACATATTGCTTAAGAGGTTGCCCCAGAAGCAGGATATCAGTATGTCCTATGCATATCCTTAAAGTTGTAATACTCTGAGTCATAAGTTATTCTTAGGTATTGAGAACATGACCCAGAATACTGCCACAGTACGTGCTCTAATACATGGTTCTTCAGGTTCAGACAAAACTGATTCATGATTCAGGTGTCTTTTGGACCCCTCAGGCTGTAATAATTTAACTAGTAATTTAAGGATCATAAATCCAGTAGGCATGGTCATAAATATACTCTTGATTTCAAAGGGAACAGAGTTCTCCAACCAGTAGCTTGAGTTCACAGGGCAAAGTCCTGTTTGTTGTCAGTTTAGGTGAGATTATGGTTTCCAAGAAGATTTCATAGCTAAAGCTAAATACTGAATTTGCATCATTTGACCTAAATTTTAAAATGTGGCTGTAATTGAGAATTGTTCCAACATAAGATTTCATTTAGATGGGACATTAAATTCTTGAAACTCTCAATTTGAATATAGATAAATCTCTATTTTCAATACCAGGCTACTGCCATGTAGACCGGCCTATGCCAGGTGTTTTTCTATCTCTGTGCTTCTTTGCCTTTAACTCCACCAGACAATTTCAGCATTTCCATAGGTTGGGGTTTTCCGACTTTGGTTCAAGATTTGACTTACAAGGCTTCATATTACTTTACCACTGGTCAGGATTCTTATCAGACACGCTGATGTCCTCATCTTGAAAGTCTACTCAGAGAATGCCTCCTTAACAAAGGACTTAACATGATGTGTTTGGAAAGTCATACTTTTTTAACTGTCTTCAAAGTCCATAACACTATGACTTTGCAGTTGTCAGTAGTTAAATACTGTGAAATATAATAATAATAATAATAATAATTAATAATAATAATAATAATAATAATAATAATAATAATAATAATAATAATAATAAAATTTTTTATTTATATCCCGCTCTCTCTCCCTGAAGGGACTTGAGGCACGTACACATCTCAATCAGTTGTTCTAGTTCTTCTTGATATGGATATGTAATATGATGCTATTCAAATAGAAGACGAATACAGCTATGATGCTTATCTCTGCAGTTGCTTAACCCTGGAAGATTCTATGATGATTTATGATTGGCTATTTATTCATTGGATCCTTTGCTAGTTATTTTTCATGGGACATATTTTTAGACTGCAACTTAATTTATTAAGTCTTAAAAATTCGACCTGCAAATACTGTGCCTGGAAATAAGGCCTGATGAAGTTGGTTGAAATCTTGAGTTCCATTTTAATTTTGATAAACATGTATATAGACATTTACTATTATTTGGCAGACTTTTAGTGAAATTTATAGGTAATATTAAGTAGAAAATGTAATATTTTCAAGTTATATTTTCTCATGAAAATGGCCATTAATAAGGGGCCAAGCCAAAGAACAGGTTATAACTTCCATGCATTGGGACCAAGTTATCTGAGGGACCGTCTCTTGCCAATCACATCTACCCAACCCATCAGAGCGGAGAGGCAGGGAATGTTGCAGGTCTCATATCTGAGGGAGATACAACTGGTGGGACCCAGAAGAAGGGCCTTATCTGTGGTGGCTCCCTCTCTTTGGGACATAATTCCCCCAGAGATTAGAATGGTCCCCACTCTAATACTCTTCTGGAAGTGCTAAAGACCTGGTTCTGCCACCAGGCCTTGGGAACCCAGAGCGGGATGGAGCCCATTAAATGGCTTGTGTGATCTACTGTTATCAGAGTGGATGGTGATTTTATTATACTATAGTAATTTATTTGATTTTTAAAATTATTTTTATTGTTTTAAATGCAGTTTTATATTCTGTAAGCCGCCTTAAGTCACCCTGGGTGAATAGGCGGCAATACAAATTCAACAAACAAACAAACAAACAAATGGCTATGTAAATAAAATAAATAAAAGTCTATGTAGCAAACTGTTCCTCAGCCGCTCATGACTGCTATTACTCAGATTGTAGAGGTAGTCCTTGACTTACAACAGTTCATTTAGTGACCATTCAAAGTTACAATGGCACTGAAAAAAATGACATGACTCTTTTTCACAGTTATGGCCTTTGCAGCATCCCCATGAGCATGCAATCAAAATTCAGATGCTTGACAACTGGTTCAAACCTTTGGCAACCTCCTGACAAGCAAAGTCCATGAGGAAGTCAGATTCCCTTAACAACCAAGTTACTAACATCAACTGCAGTAATTCACTTAACAACTGTGGCAACTAATAATAATAAAATAATAATAAATAATAATTTAATTTGTAAAACCGCACCCTCTCCCCACAGGGACTCGGGGCGGTGCACAGGTAGAATAAAAACCAAATACATACAACAATTCTAAAAACAAATTAAATATAACCTGCGCTAAAATTCCCATTAAAACTAAATAATACTAATTCCCCATAAAACCCCAGAGGCAGAGAGACTCATCCTAGGCCGGCCAGACAGAAAAAGTGAGTCTTTAATTTAAGACGGAAGGAGCGGAGGTCCGTGGTCGTCCTGATATCGGGGGGGAGGTTGTTCCAGAGGGCTGGGCCCGCCACAGAGATAGCCCTTCCCCTGGGTGTCGCTCGCTGACAGTGTCTAGTGAACGGCACCCGGAGAAGTCCCTCTCTGTGGGAGCGAATTTGCCCCCATTTAATGTCATAAATGGGGGCAAAATCCACTTTAAAAAAGTCACACTTAACATCAGAAATTTTGGGCTCACTTTTGGTCATAAGTCGACTACGTATATTATAAACATTTAATAATTCTATGAGGTTTTAAAACAAGAATGCACATGGACACACACATACTGTTTATACCTACCGTATTTTTTAGAATATAAGACGCACCAAGATTTTGAAGAGGCAAATTAAAAAAAAAAGTTTTTGCACTCTGCAGAGCTCCCAAAAATAGCGTGCTCCCCCCCCCCCCCAAAGGGCATGAATAGCCTTTACAAGGCATGTAGAGTGCTTCGGGGGGGAGAGCACAAATGAGCAAGAAAGGCCCGTTTTCCACAAAAAGCGGCCGGTTTTTTGTCAAAAAAAGGGCATACATAGCTTTTGAGCTATGAATTGAGCAAAAAATAGCCCATTTTTCGCTCTTCCCAGGCCTTAGGAGCAGCCTGAAAGCCTCCTAAAGGCTCTGCACAGCCATTTTAGTGAAGGGGACCGGGTTTCCGGAGGCAAAAAATGCTGTATTCAGTATATAAGATGCACCCAGATTTTCAGCCTCTTCTTTGAGGGAAAAAGGTGCATCTTATACTCCGAAAGATACGGTATATTTGGTAAAGTTTTATAAAAGTAAAGTACAGGTTTTTAGTCCGAATCATCCAGCAATATTATCAGGTGATCAAATTGCAGTCATTACCTGTTGTGAGTGATATAAAATTCAGTGTTACATAGCCAAAGATTCTAAACAAAGTAATAGCTTGGAACAGATATAAATTGCAAATAAAAAATATATAGGGTACAGAAACTCCTCAACTTACAACAGTTCATTTAGTGATTGTTCAAAGTTGCAATGGCACAAAAAAATGATTTATCGTCGTTTTTCACCCTTACCTTTGCAGCATCCCTGTGGTCACATGATCAAAATTCAGATTTTTTTTGAATCTTACTCATATTTATGACAGTTGCAGTGTCCTGGGGTCATGTGATCCCCTTTTGCGACCTTCTGACAAACAAGATCATCGGGGAAGCCAGACTCACGTAATAGCCAGGTTACTAACTTATCAACTCCAGTGATCACTTAACAACTGAAGTAAGAAAGTTTGTAAAAAGGGGCAAGACTCACTTAACAAATATCTCACTTAGCAACAGAAATTTTGGGCTCCATTATGGTCATAAGTCAAGGACTGACTGTACTAAGCAAAATAAGTATACATTCTTGTTTTATAATACCCAGCTTTGGAAAGAAAAGACCAATAATGAAAGAAAATAACCTCATTAATAGTGTTGCATGAATTGAACATTATTAAATAAAACATTTGTATATATCATAAATTTTCAATTAACGTTAGTAATTTATTAATATAGATTGTCCTTAACTTATAATCATTCTTTTAGTGAGCATTTGAAGTTAAAATAGCACTAATGTAGTGTAATTTAATTTAGGGGATTTTAGCGCAGGGACAATTGTTTAATTCGTATTTTAACTATTTATCTTTCTATGTATTTTATATTGGTTTTTTATTCCCTGTGCACCGCTCCGAGTCCCTTTGGGGAGAGGAAGCGGTATACAAATAAAATTTATTATTACTAAAAAAAAAGAGACTTGCAACCAATTTGTGTACTTAAAACTAGCACAGTATTCCTATGGTCACATTATCAAAATTCAGGTATCTAGAAATTTTCAGGTATTTACAATGGTAGAAGCACCCTGGAGTCCTGTGATTGCAAACTACAACCAGTCCAGTGAGTTTCTGATAAACAAAGTCACTGGGAGACTTAATAACTGCATGATTATTCAATAATTGTAGTGATTATTGAATAAAGAAAATAGGTAGAAATAGGTAATAAAATCTGATGCAATTTACTTAGTAATCACCTTGCTTAGCAATGAAAATTCAGATCCCAATTTATTTATTTATTTTATTCAATTTATATCCCGCCCTTCTCCGAGAGGACCCAGGGCGGCGATGGCCAATGATGGCCATAAATTAAGGACCACCTATTGTTAAAATGTAAATAATTCTCTGATGTTGCTTTTACTTTTAATTCTTTTCTAGAAATATAAAGAAAAGGAAAAACATAGACAAAAACATAAGAAGCAAATAGATTCTTCGCCATCCTTGGTTCCTTCCCTTACTGTAACTACAGAGAAAGTAAGTGAATTTTTCTTGCAATTTTTCTTGAAATGATGTCTACATTTTTTATATTTATAAGAGGAGGATTTCAGTAGTTGCCAAACTTTATTATAGATATCTCTTTTGATAACAAATAGTGCTTAGGATTTAACAGTTTTGATAGACATTTGTGATAAAATAAACTTTTTAAAATGTTAATTATTTACAAGAATAAAATTATATTTATTTCAGTTGGATCTTTCCACAGAAGAACTATTCCTAGAACAACTAAAATTAAAATAGAAATTATAAATACTGCGACGGACGCACCTTTGAACTAAAATTGTTTGATTTTAGTTTATATTTAGAGACTTTAAGTTTTCCAGTAAATTAATAACTCTGTTACGTATGACAACGAAGCCATCATTTAAACTTACAATATGTCGTTGCAATAAGAAAAAAAATCATTTATCAGTCTTTTTCCTCATTCTACTAAATAAATAATTATATTGTATCTATAATCCAGTTTTATGTTTCCAAATGTAAATTACTAAAAATTAAATACCTGCTAATATTTAAATACAACTTTTGTAAAAGAGTAAATAATAATCTTGGCATTTAAGGATAGTCTTGTATAATAACATTTAAATCTTTTTTATTTATTTATTTTTATTTATTAAAATTTTAAAAATCCAACAAAAAATTCAGTATTATTAATTTGTTTGTAATAACTATTTTACTGTTTAATTGATTGGAGTGTGTGTGGAAGAAAAAAAGGGATTATATTAAATCAGTAGTCTTATATTTTTCTAATGCAGATTTTTAGTTTTGTGGAAGATATACCTTTTTATTTCAGTGGTGGGTTTCAAACTTTTAAAGCATGCTTCAGGTTTTTACACAAAATAACTGAATACCCATATTTCCTCAAAAATATGATCTATCCGAAAAACAAGCCCTAGCCCAATTTTCATGCACCTAAAGTAAGACCTGCCCCTTAAAATAAGGCATATTTAAGTCCTTGCCCTTTTTCTGGTTGGACAAGGTGAGGTGAGGCGCAGGCGTAAAAATCATGCTGGGGGGTGGAGGACAAAACGAGGTGGAGGATGAAATGAAGTGGTGTGTGTGTAGCTCATCCATGCACCCCATACCAGCTTACCTGAGGGCCCTTCAGCCAGGCCTGACAACTGCCTGGTGTTGTGATGTTATCTCCAAAATCCCCATTCAGGATTCTGCATGGCCGCCAGCTCGCTTCTCCTTGCTCGCCGCCGCAATGGAGCAGGAGGCTGAGCTATGCATGTGGTATCCTAGATGGGGCTACTAGAACTGGCAGTTGTTAGGATGTTGATGGCCCAGTCAACATAAAAATATATTATAATTTTTAATATTAGAACTAATGGGTTCTAGTCCCCTAAGTCTGAAAACTATGTCATTAGTTCTTTAAAAATTATAGTATATTTTCTGTAAATAGAAGCACCATAAGAATATTTCCCATTCTAGTACTTTCCATAGCTGATGTTAATCTATGTTTATCTAATATAAAGAAATTAATAACATCAATATATTAAGAATAAGAAATAGATATAACAACTGTGTATACATAAGAATACCTTCTGTTCTTCACACTTTTATCCACCATGCCTTTTGCATGGTGTTCTTTATATAGTTATTTAAAATCACAAATATTTATTTTCATATAATTTTGATGACACTTGATGTTTAGATCTTGTGAAATTTCCAGTATTTTTACACAGCTTCAGTAATAGTTCATAAAATGGCACGGTATCCCAGTTGTAATATTTTGTTTCTCTGAAAATAAGACCTACCCTAAAAATAAACCCTAGCATGTTTTCTTCACAAGTCCTAGTTAAGTGCCTGTGCAGCTGGTCGCCCCCCATTCCATCTGGTTGCTTGCGGTGCCATAAATATAAGGTGAGGCAAGGAGGGGGTGGAAGTGTCTCACATGTCCTGCACCGGCTTACCTCAAGGCCCCCGCCACCAGACCATCCATACCCTAACAATTGCCTCACAGCAGTAACCCCAGGAGCCATGTGCAGCAGGAACCAACGTGACTGCCGGCCTACCTCTTCTTATGGCTCCAGCATGGCACCAGAGCAGGAGGTGTGTGTGTGTGTGTGTGTGTGTGTATGTGTGTAGCTTCCCCACATGCCCCACTCTGGCTTACCTCAGGGCTCCTGCATCCAGGTCATCCACACATGGATCCCAGTCCACTTCTTTTGCTTGCTTGAGGCCACAATGGAGCAGGAGGCCAAGCAACACACCAGTGTTGCAGTCATGAGACGAGGCAGGTGTTAGGGCGTGGCTGGCCTGGCTGCAAAGGCTCTGAGGTAACCAGATGCAGGGCATGTGGAGAAGCTCCTCATACCTCACCTCGTGATGCTCCGGAGCTGTGCTGGTGCCGGAAAAAGTGGGCCGGTGACCACGTGGGGTCTTGCTGGATGGGACTGCCACAGCTTCTGCAGCAAGGTGAGGCAGGTGTCATGGCATGGATGGCCTGGCTGCAGGGGGCCTGAGATAAGCCAGTGCGGGGCACGTGGAACAGCTTTACCACCATCACCCTGCACCAATGGCACTCAAAAGAAATAAGACATCCCAAAAAATAAGCCCTAGTGCTTATTTTGGAGCCTCAAAGAAAATAACACTGTCTTATTTTCAGGGAAACACAGGTAGATACTTCACACTCCAGGTAGCAAAAATTGTAAAAAATACCAGAATAATAATATGTTAAACAGTGCTATTTGTTTAATATTGAAAAATTCAGAAAAGGGTATGTGTAATATTCTGACCTAGACTTGGTTATTGATACTAGTAATTTATATACTTTTTTTGAAAATGTGCATGTCAGTAACTGCTTTGGAACTGAGCAATCAGAATTAAAGTAATATGGAATACTGGTAGTTCACAACTTGGTTAACAGCTGTTCCCAGTCACAAAGGCCTTGGGACAGATGCTTTACAGCTCATAAGGCACTTCCTGCTGTTGAAAAAGTCATGGTTCTACCAGTCACAAGATTGTATTTCAATGCTTGGCAAACTACTTGTATTTATAATTGGTTGCCAGGTTTCTTGTGGTCGAGTGATCGCCATTTCCAATCTACTGGCTTCCCTAGAAAGTCAGTGGGGAAACTGATATAGAATAATGCAAATGGATTGGATATTAGTTTTGAGGTCTTTCTCCCCAGCATGCTAGAGTGAAGAAAAGCTACAGTGAATCTGGCTCTAGATTATAATCCCCTCACAGATATCTGGAATGCTACAACTTCCATTTTTATTTTATAGGTATTGTTGTCATAATTGATTGGGGTTTTAGTTTTTTTTTTAATTCTAATAAATGCAATTTATTTCACAAAGGAGATTAAATAATACCAGATTGTATTCAATTTAAATTTATATGGCATCCATCTCACTGATATAGTGACTTTGGTTGGCTTACAAATTGATTAAAAGATCAATATAAAAACAGTTAGAAGTAAATAATTCTTAAATAAGAATTAAACCAAAGCAAGGGATGTCATGGGAATAGGGTTTTCTTTCTTATTCCATCAGGTACCTTAGGAAAGAGCATCCCTTCCCTATCAGGGCTGCAAGCCAGTCAGCAAAACCAGTTTTTAAGGCCCTTTTGGAAGGCCATTTTGATGAAGACCATTTTCATCTTTGAATGGCATTTTAATGGCAAATTCTAAAAAATGATAAGAATTAGGACAAAACACAATTCCATTTGAGGTTGCTGAAGGGGAAACAATTGTAGAGGAACATCTCCAACTGGTTTATATGTATGTGGGAGCATATGTGTACGTATATGTTCAGAGAGCTTTTCCAAATCTTGTTTGTACTTATAAACGTTTATCAGCTTAATATTACATATAATTTGGTCTGTTGCCTTCAACATTGCAACCCTAAAAACTAGTGTTCAATTTTTTTTTGGGGGGGGGGGAGAGTCATTTTGATTGTTACTAAAAGGGAAAAGAGTAAAATTAATTTTAGATGTTAATTTTAAAATGCTAGATGGTAATGTTTCATGGATGTGCTGTGAGATGACATTGTGCTATACAATCATAATATTTTGTAACACTATATTTTTTGAATTAAGCCAAAGAGTCATTTTAAAATTAAATGGCTGTTTCAGGGCAGATATTTGTTCTCTATCTTATATATACTTTTATATGTAAAGCTAAGGTGCCACTGTGCTGAATATATTAAAATAATGCAATTTTCTTTATTTTCTCTTTAGTCAGAATATCAAATCAATAATAGTAGAGATTTAAGGCATAGCAGTTAAAAACAAATGTTAGTTGAAGAAAAGCAGGAAATGAAGCTTTTTGGGTTATATCATTGAGTTACATTGGATAAGTTTTCAGAACCTTTCAATAAAGAGTGAAAGAATATAAATAGGAGCTGCTTTTATAGGTATTGTGAAGAGCCAGTTAAGTATAATTTAAGGGCAGGTATATATCTACAGTGCCACTAATTGCTGCAAAGTTTTATGTCAGTTCCTTGTGGTCTAACTGTCTCTCTCAACTTCCCTTTTCCCAATTCAATACTGTTAAGACTTACACAAGCACTACCAACAGCTCTATGACAGGGTCATTGAAGAGACTGGAAGATACCACAGCTCGTTTTACAAATGCAAATTTCCAGGAAGTCTCTGCACATGCTTCAAGTGGCAAAGATGTTACAGAGGCCAGAGGTTCAGAGAGCAAAGGGAAGAAGTCAGGAGGTCATAATTCAGGTCAAAGGGGAAGAAAGCCTGGTGCTGCCAGGACTCCTGGAACTGCAGTATCAGCAGCTTGTACTTTTCAACAAGGTATTATTGAAGGGTACTCTATTGCTTTCTTCAGTGCCAAGTGGAATTTAAATTTAAAATAATAAATTTAGATGAAATATATTTTTCATATTTAGTACGTGAAGAATATAAGTAGCTTCAGAATTTCCCTTGAGAAGCTAGCAGCAGCAAAAATTTCAGCACATGCTCAGTATCTTACATGGCATTATCTAGAGGTAACAAATGACAAATAACTGTGAAAACCTATACTTTATTAATATAAGAATTATATTTTGTACTAATTTGTGGGAGAGAAAATATTTTGAGAAACAATATATCAAAGAAAGAACTGCGTGTTTTTATCAAGAATAAGTTGACTATACAATAGTACTGCGAAGAATATTTTTCCGTATAAATTGAATTCTTTTCTTTTCTTGGAATGATTTCATAGTTGAAAAAGATGTTTCTCTTATTGGAATATTTCCTATTATTTTTACTATAATATATTACATATAATAGATGGTTTTATTTGCCAATTCTATCTAAAATTTGGAGTATGATTTTTCCCTTTTGATTTAAAAATATGTTTATAATCAACAACAAAACATTTTTCAGATCAGTCTTCTTCTTAATTGCCCAATCTAGAAGTTATGGGAAAGTATTGTAAGAGTTAAGTAAGTTTAGTAAGAATAAGGGGAGATAGGTTTTTTAGAGGGGAGAAAATTACCTGATTTTTGTACTGCCCACAAAGGGCATATCTGGGACATATAAGAACAAACTGCTCCTTCACCTAGCTTTCCCAGGATTATCTTGATTTCTTTCTTACATATTTTTCTGCCCAAAGAACCAGCAATTGGAGAGATGTAATTTTTATTTTATTTATCTAATTCAGATAAATGGCATTCTCAGAGAACAAGTGATTTTGGCTGGTTTACTATAAATTAATTTGAAGGCGTTTTTTGTTGGTTGCTAGCTTAAAAAATAATATATTAAGAGTCATGGTGGTGCAGTGGTTCTAATGCAGTACTGCGGGCTACTTCTGCTGATCACTGGCTGCCAGCAGTTTGGCACTTGGGGGTCTGACCGTCTCTTCCATCCTTCCGAGGTCAGTAAAATGAGGGTCCAAATTGTTGGGGGGCAATTTTCTAACTCTGTAAACCACTTAGAGAGGGCTGGAAAACACTATGAAGCGGTATATAAGTATAAGGGCTATTGCTATTGCTAGATTAGCAGTAATATTAAGTAGAGATTTAGTGACTAGTTAGAAAACCTGCCAAGAAAGTTCTCTAAATTGTAATTTAAAAAAAAAAAACTTGCTGTAAACCATGAATATGTGTAATTACTAAATTGGTTAATTCTGGAAAACAGACAAAGCTACATGCATGTCCAGAATTTCCCAAATAACTCAAAATTAATGATGCCAGTGAAATTTTCTTTAATACTATAGTTACATATTTGCTGATAGAGTAAACATCTGCTTTCAACAATCAACACTTCTCCCCATCTCTTTTCTCCAGGAAGTTTTTTGGGAACTCCAAACAGTACAAAATCATCCTCTGGAAGTTCTGTTCAATCTCCCCAGGATTTTTTGAGCTTTACAGACTCAGACCTACGTAATGACAGCTATACTCATTCTCAGCAAACTTTGTCAACCAAAGATGTATATAAAGGAGAGATTGGAAGTCAGGAAGGTGGTTTGAATTGCTTTACTTCCTTAATTAATCTTCCTTCAACCTCAACTGTTTCCTCCCAGCCTACTATTTTTGACAGTTCACCTGGAGAGTTAGGTAGTTCAAACCTTACACCAACAGGATACAAACGTGCTCAGTCATCTGGGATAGAAGACGAAACCATAAAGGAAAAGAAACGAAAAGGAAATAAGCAATGTAAGCATGGGCCTGGTCGGCCCAAAGGAAATAAAAGTCAGGAGAATATTTCTCACCTATCAGTTTGTTCAGCCTCCCCAACTTCATCAGTAGCGTCTGCTGCAGGAAGCATAACAAGTTCCAATCTGCAGAAGTCTCCAACATTACTCAGAAATGGAAGTCTACAAAGTCTCAGTGTGGGTTCCTCTCCTATTGGTTCAGGTAGGCATTAATATTAATTTAGAAGATACATGTTTTAATTTAGCTTTACTTCACAGTAATAATATCTTTGATGTTTGATTCCACTCTGTTTTAAGTTACATTTTCTGGAAAACAGTTGCCTTTTAAAAAAATATTTAAAGGCTAAATGAGATATTTTTCCTGTTTTTATCTCTATTGCTGCTTACCATGTGATACATTCACTATTATCCTAGTTTATTAGAGGTGAGCACTGCTTCAGTTTCAATGGGACAAAAGTGCTTTGAATTACATGTGGAAACCTACAATGCATCTACAACAATCCTATAATCCGTGTCTAGAATTGAGATCCTAGGAAGACAAACTATTTCAGGGAGTTTGCAGCATATGTTGGCAAGTGCTCCCATATGCTCCAAAGTACTTTGTCCTTTAAGATACAAATAGAACGTGGGGCATATGCAGCACTTCAAATGTAGTGAGGCAAGAGGAGTAAACATTTGATACTTTTCACAAATTAGTAATGACTACTGTATTTTTCAGAGTATAAAACGCACCCAGGTTTGGTCAAAAAAATTGCATGCATAGCCTTATGGAGGTGTATAGAGTGCTGCTGGGGGGGGGGGGGAACGCCCTGTTTTTTGCTCATTTCTGCCCTCCCCAGCCCCCAGGAGCTCTCTGGAAGTCTCCATAAGGGTATGCACATGACCATTTTGGTAAAGGGGTGGGGCTTCAGGAGGCAAAAAAATGCCATATTTGGTGTATTTATTTATTTATTTGTTACATTTATATACCGCCCTATCTCCCCGAAGGGACTCAGGGCGGTGCACAGAAATATACAAATATAATACAATACAGTACAAACAGTTTAAAATGAATTAAATTAAGGTCTGTGCTAAAAATTTAGATTAGGAAAGGGTTAAAATCAATTAAAACTTTACCCATTAAAAACTAAGTCAGGCCGGCCTCATGAAATAGATGTGTCTTTAATGCCCGGCGGAAGAGGCGTAGGTCTGTGATGGTACGAAGGTCGGGGGGTAGGTCATTCCAGAGGGCAGGCCCCGCCACAGAGAAGGCTCTCTCCCTGGGGGCCACCCGTCGGCATTGTCCGGCGGATGGCACCCTGAGGAGGCCCACTCTGTGGGAGCGGACAGGTCTAAGGGAGGTATGTGGTAGGAGGCGGTTCCGCAAGTAGCCAGGTCCCGGGCCATGGAGCGCTTTAAAGATGGTTACTAGCACCTTGAAGCGCACCTGGAAGGCCACAGGCAGCCAATGCAGCTCGCGCAGGAGAGGTGTTACATGGGAGTATCGAGACACTCCCAGGATCCCCCGCGCGGCTGCATTCTGGACTAGCTGAAGCTTCTGGGTGCACCTCAAGGGGTGCCCCATGTAGAGAGTGTTCCAGTAGTCCAGGCGGGAGGTGATGAGCGCTTGAGTGACCGTGCGTATAAGACGCATCGGAGTATAAGACGCACCAAGGTTTTGAAGAGGCAAATTACAAAAAAAAGTAGGTAGGTAGGGAGAGAGAGGGAGAGAAAGAAAGAGAAATATGTAAGGTAGGTAGATAAAGGGATAGAGAGAGAAATAGAGAGAAATACAGTAGGTAGGGAGGGAGAGAGAGAGTAGGTAGGTAGGTAGGTAAAGGGATATATAGAGAGAGAAATAGAGAGGGAGAGAAAAATACAGTAGGTAGGGAGGGAGGGAGAGTGTCTGTGTAGGTAGATAGGTAGGTACATAAAAGGGAAGAGAGAAATACAGTAGGTAGGGAGGGGGAAGGGAGAATGTGTGTATGTGTAGGTAGGTAGGTAGAAAGATAGAGAGAGAAATAGAAAGATAAAGAAATACGGTAGGTAGGGAGAGAGAGTGTGTGTGTAGGTAGGTAGGTAGGTAGGTAGAAGGATAGAGAGAGAAATAGAAAGAGAGAGAGAAATACAATAGGTATGTAGGGGGAGAGAGAGAATGTGTGTGTGTGCGGTAGGTAGGTAGGTAGAAGGATGAGAGATAAATAGAGAGAGAAAAATACAGTAGGTAGGGTGGAAGAGAATGTGTGTATGTAGGTAGAAGTGTATATAGAGAGAAATAGATAGATAGATGATAGATAGATAGATAGATAGATAGATAGATAGATAGATAGATAGATAGATAGATGATGATGATGATGATAATAATAATAATAATAATAATAATAATAATAATAATAATAATAATAATAATAATAATAATAATAATAATAATAATAATAATAATAATTTAATACTTATAAACCGCACCTTCTCCCCACAGGGACTCGGGGCGATGCACAGGGAGAATAAAAACAATAACTATATACAACATTTCATATTAAAAATAAATTAAACAATACCTGTGCTAAAATACCCATTAAAACTAACTAAACTAAAAATCCCCAATAAACCCAAAAACAGAGGAGTAACTATCCCAGGCCGGCAAGGCAGAAGAAGTGTGTTTTTAGTTTAAGACGGAAGGAGCGGAGGTCCGTGGTGGTCCTAATGTCGGGGGGGAGGTCGTTCCAGAGGGCTGGGCCCGCCACAGAGAGAGCCCTTCCCCTGGGTGTCGCAGATAGATAGATAGATAGATAGATAGATAGAGAGAGAGAGAGAGAGAGAGAGAGAGAGAGAGAGAGAGAGAGAGAGAGAGAAATACAGTAAGTAGGGAGGGAGTGTGCGTGTGTGTGTAGTTAGGAAGGTAGAAGGATAGAGAGAGAAAGGGAGAAATACAGTAGGTAGAGAGAGAGAGAGAGAGATTGAGAGAGATTAGGTAGGTAGGTTGATGTTCTCAGGTGTATTTATCTCTGTCCTGCAGAAGGAAATCGGAGACAAACCTTAAAACTTCGTTTCTGCTTGCTCAGAAAAGGTTAAAGAGCCTTCCGAAAGGTGTGGGGGGAGCCTTTGCACTCGGCAAACTTCCAAAGCAGCCCATTTCTCCGTGAAAATGAGGCTGTTTTTTTAAAAAAAATAAAAAGCATAAGTAGCGGGGAGGGGGGGGGCTTGCAGAGTGCTCCTGGGGAGTGGGGTGAAAAATGAGCAAAAAAACCGCCCCGTTTACCCAGGAGCTGCCTCCATAAGGCTCAGCACAGCCAGTTTGGTGACGGGGGCGGGGTTCCAGGAGGCAAAAGGGTTTTTTGCGCTTTGCATACGTCTTCCAAATGCTCTTTCTCCGCTAAAACAGGGCCGATTTTCTTCAAATAAAAAGCATGACTAGCCTGGGGGGGCTTGCAGAATGCTACTGAGGGGTGGGGGATGGGGGTCAAAAACCAGCCCCATTTATTGCAAAAACGGGCCATTTTGGGGTCAAATAAATTGCATGCATAGTCCTATGGAGGCTTATAGAGTGCTGCTGGGGGAGGGGGAAACGGCCCGTTTGAGGCTAATTTCTGCCCTCCCCAGCCCCCAGGGGCTCTCTGGAAGCCTCCACAAGACTAGGCACAGCCAGTTTGGTGAAGGGGGTGGGGTTCCAGGGGGGGGGGAATGCTGTATTCGATGTATAAGACGCACCCAGATTTTCAGCCTCTTTTTAGAGGAAAAAAGGTGCGTCTTATACTCCGAAAAATATGGTAAGTGCTCCTATCCATTCAATCTTACATTTCATTCATAGGTAGTCCTCCACTTACGATTGGTTTCTTAGCAATCATTCAAAGTTATGACAAGACAATCCCCTCCCCCTCAAAAAACTACTTATTACCCAGTTTCAGAGATGTATCTGACACAGTATGATTGGCCGTTATGATCAATTGCAGGACTGCTACAGTGCCCCCTTTCCCTACTTATTTTCCCACCCATCCTCTCCCGAGGATTCCCATAGCCTTGGATCTGCTTTCTAACCAACCACTCAGTCACCCTAGGAAACCTCAAGCTGGCTTTAGCATGTGTGAAGGGCTACAGATTGCAGACTTTCTCATGCAACCACTCAGGCACCCAGGCCATGCAGTTCATGAAATTGCAGAATTCAGCTTGCTCCTCAACTAGTTGCAAGGCCCAGAAAGATCTTACCTTTCTGGCTTTTGCAGCTTCTGAGAGAGGTGTCTAGACCAGGGGTCCCCAACCCCCGGGCCGCGGACCGGTGCCGGTCCGTGGCTGGGTAGGAGCCGGGCCGCAGGGCTGGAGAGGAGGAGGAGGGAGGAGGGGGCAGCCCCCTGAGCAGAGCGCGCGGAAGAACGCAGGCGCGGCTGTTCGCGCCGTTGGAGTGTGGCTCTTCCTCCACCCTCGTCGACGGAGGGACTCCTGGGCACCGCCGGAGCAACCCTCCCTACCAGCCACCGATCCCCCCCCCCCCCGCGGAGCCTCCCCTGCTGGCATGCTGGACACTCGTTTTCTTCCAGGGGCTGCGGAGGCTCCGCGGGCGTGGGAGGGAACTGGCGGCCGTAGGGAGGGTTGCTCCGGCGGCGCCCAGGAGTCCCTCCGTCTATGAGGGTGGAGGAAGAGCCCCCACCATCCTCCTGCATTCTCCCGCGCTCTCTGCCCAATGGGCTGCCCCCTCCTCCCTCCTCCTCCTCTCCAGCCCTGCAGCCCGGCTCCTACCCAGCCACGGAGCCTGACCGAGCGAACGAGCGACCAAGCATGGCGGGCGGGCTGGGGAGGGACGACGACAGACACACATAGAGAGACAGAGAGAGGGAGGGAGGGAGAGAAAGATAGACAGAGACACAGAATGAGTGAATGTAAGACAGACACACACACACACACACATAGAGTGACAGAGATGGGCAGAAAAAGATACAGAAAGAGAGAAAGAGAAAGAAAGAGAGAGAAAGAAAAAGAGAGAGAAAGAGGGAAATAAAGAAAAAGAAAGAGAAAGAAATAAAGGGAGAAAGAAAGAGAGAGAGAAAGAAATAGAGAGAGAGAGAAAGAAGGAAAGAAAGACAGAGACAAAGAAAGAGAAAGAAAGAGAGAAAGAAAGAAAGAAAGAAAGAAAGAAAGAAAGAAAGAAAGAAAGAAAGAAAGAACATGACCACAGTTGAGGCCAAAAGTTTGGTTGCTAACCAAGATCATTGTTAAGTTAAGCAATTTTCCAAGTTGGTCACGCCCACCCAGTCACATGACTGCTGAGCCACTCAGCCGGTCCGCAGAATTTTCTTTAAAATGAAACCGGTCCCTGGTGCAAAAAAGGTTGGGGATCCCTGGTCTAGTGGACGGCACCCGGAGAAGTCCCTCTCTGTGGGAGCGAATCGGCCGTGAGGATGTATGAGGCAGGATCCGATCCCGCAGGTAGCTAGGTCCCGAGCCATGGAGCGCTTTAAAGATGATGACTAACACCTTGAAGCGCACCCGGAAGACGACAGGCAGCCAGTGCAGCTCGCGCAAGAGCGGTGTAACGTGGGCAAACCTAACGGTTCCCATAATTGCTCGCGCGGCTGCATTCTGGACCAACTGAAGTCTCCGGGTGCACCTCAAGGGGAGCCCCATGTAGAGAGAGTTACAATAGTCCAGTCGGGATGTCACGAGAGCATGAGTGACTGTGCGAAGGGCGTCCCGATCCAATAGGGGGCGCAATTGGCGCACCAGGCGAACCTGGTGAAACGCCCTCCTGGCCACGGCTGTCACTTGATCTTCCATGGACAGCCGGGTATCCAGGAGGACACCCAAATTGCGCGCCGCATCCACAGGGGCAAGATGTTCGCCCCCTATGGCCAGCGTTGGAGTCAGCTGGTTGAATCGGGCAGCCGGAAACCACAGCCACTCGGTCTTGGTCGGGTTGAGCCTGAGTCCGTTACTTCCCATCCAGATCCGCACGGCTTCCAGGCACTGGCACATCACCGCTACGGCATCGTTGGGGTGGTTTGGGGTAGATATATACAGCTGAGTATCATCAGCGTAAAGATGGTACTCTACCCCAAAACCACGGATGATCTCACCCAGCGGCTTCATGTATGTGTTGAACAGGAGAGGCGAGAGGACCGACCCCTGAGGCACCCCACATGTGAGGGGTCTCGAGGTCGACCTCTGCTCTCCTGCCAACACAAATTGCGATCGGCCAGAGAGGTAAGAGGAGAACCACCGTAAGACGGTGCCTCCCACCCCCAACCCCCCCAGCCGATGCAATAGGATACCATGGTCGATGGTATCGAAAGCCGCCGAGAGGTCTAATAGGACCAGGATGGAGGAACAACCCCCATCTCTGGCCCTCCAGAGATCATCGACCAACGCGACCAATGCCGTCTCGGGGCTATGCCCGGGCCGGAAGCCGGACTGGCGCGGGTCTAGATAATCAACTTCCTCCAGGTGACGGGGAAACTGTTGTGCCACCACACTCTCAACAACCTTCGCCAAAAAGGGAAGGTTGGAAACGGGACGATAGCTGGTTAAAAGAGCTGGGTCCAAGGAGGGCTTCTTAAGGAGGGGCCTCACCATAGCCTCTTTTAGGGAAGCAGGCAAGGAACCCTCACTTAAGGAAGCGTTGATAACCTCTTGGAGCCAGCCTCGTGTCACCTCCCAGGATGCCAGTACAAGCCAGGAGGGACACGGGTCCAATAAACATGTGGTGGCTCGCAGTCGCCCACGTAGCCTGTCCATATCCTCGGAAGCAACGGAGTCAAACTCCTCCCACACAAGATCTGTCTCATGGCATCCCACTGGACCATCAATGGGGGCTAGCTCGTTCTGTATCTGAGTGATTTTCTCCTGCAGAAAAGTCACAAATTCCTCTGCTCTACCCTGTAGCGGGGCTTCCCGCACCCTCTGTTGAAGGAGGGAGCGGGTCATCCTAAACAGGGCGGTAGGGCGGTTTTCTGCGGATGCTATGAGAGTGGCACAATGATGACGTTTGGCCACTCTCAGCGCCACAATGTAAGTCCGTAAATGGGCTCTTACCTGTGTCCGGTCAGATTCAGATCGAGTAGACCTCCATCTTCTCTCTAGGCATCTCTTGTGGCGTTTCATCCCCCTCAGCTCCTCGGTGAACCAAGGGGCCGGGGTGGTTCGCCGCCGCAAGAGAGGCCGCAAGGGCGCGACCCGATCCAAGGCTCCCGTGGTCGCAATGTTCCATGCGGCCACGAGGTCCTCCATCGGGGCGCGGGTCAGGGGTACAGGAAATGGCCCAAGCGCCGTCTGGAACCCATCCGGGTCCATCAGGCGCCTGGGGCGGACCCAGATAGGTGATTCTGGTTCCGCCTCCCCGCGGAGGGGAGCAGCGGTCGGAAAGTCGAGCCGGAGAAGTGAGTGGTCTGACCATGACAAGGGTGTGATGACTATATCCTCTATACCCAGATCACTCTTCCATTGGCCTGAGACAAAGATGAGGTCCGGTGTATGTCCACCCTCGTGGGTGGGGCCCTGAATTAGTTGGGTCAGGTCCATGGCCGTGATGGAAGCCATGAACTCCCGAGCTACCTCGGATGATTCGCCCAACGATGGCAGATTAAAGTCCCCCATGACTATAAGTCTGGGGGTCTCCACTGCCACCGTAGCGATCACCTCCAGGAGCTCGGGCAGGGCTGCTGCTACATAGCGGGGAGCCAGGTATATGACCAGCAAGCCCAACTGCCTCCCTAGGCCCCACTTCACGCAGAGGGACTCACAACCGGTAGTCTGTGGCACAATGGTCTCTCTCGGCTCAAGACCTTCCTTGATAATGACCGCTACCCCACCACCCCTACCTTGGGCCCGGGGCTGATGAAAAGCGCGGTAGCCTGGTGGACACATTTCAACGAGGGGGAGTCCTCCCTCGTGGCCCAACCAGGTTTCCGCAATTCCTACCAGGTCCGGCTCCCCCTCTGACACAAGGTCATGAACGAGGGGGGCTTTGTTGACCACGGACCTGGCATTGCAAAACATCAGCCGCAGGCCGAGGCTCTGTATTCCCTGACCACCTAGCCTGCGGGGGTTGTGGCACCTGACCGTTCGTAACCAACGGCTGCGTGCCATCAACCGGGAGGATGGTCTCCCCTCGGCCCTGCCCCTCCCCACGACCCTCTGAATTGGCATGCCCTCTAGTGGAACAACTCGTGGTTCCCCCCTCAAATCGGATCCTTCCGTCTCCTCCCGTCGGCTACTGGTCCGGCCCTTTCTTTCATGTAGTTCTTTTGTCTCAATCTGTCTATGCCCACCCCCCTCCCTGGTTCCCCCTAAAATAGACACAAATTTCCTTATTAAAAATCCCCTAAGGCCGCGCTTCGCCCGTCTCTCCAGATTAATAAATCCTTCCTCAAGACGGGCCCTCGATAGTTCGGAGGGCCAAACCTGCGAGAGCGGGGACTCTCGCAGCAGTAAAAGGCTTGCTCTGGAGTACATATCAGATAGAATTCATAGTGGGATGTGGGTTAAAATACAGGGATTTTAAAATGTCGTTAGCCATGATTTTAAAATACATTTCATTTCATAGATGTTAAAAAGATAAAGTCCAATAAAGTGCACTAAGCATGAAATAAAGTGCAATAAAGTGCATCTGTGAGGTTTAAAGATGGTATAAGCTCGTAATGTCAGTTAATGTACATTTAGTTCTTCCGGTCCAAGGATCTTTTAGGACAAAGTTACCGTCTTTCGGGATAACGTGGCTCCGTTCTCTAGGTCTTACATCCTGGGTCTTAGGAAACCACAAAGGGAAGATGTTAAAGTTGTTAAAGTTGTTAAAGTTGCTCCATCCATTTCTCTCCCAAGCCTCGCGGCGCTCTCACCGCCGCCATCTTCTTCCTATCTCCATCTCCATCCATCATCGCCATCCTCCGGTGCTCTCCCCTCTCCGGCGCTCCCACCGCCGCCATCTCCCGCAGCCGCCTCACCACTCGCCATCTTCGGCGGCTGCCACACCATTCACAACTCTTTCTCTCACCACCATCTTCTTTCTTTCAACGCCACCAAAGCCGACGCTGCTGACCTCGCAGCGCTCTCACCACCGTCTTGGCCCCCATGGTGAGCACAGCCACAGCCAGCGTTGGGAGCCCCCTAAGCGCGGCCAGCACTCCCGTTCTATTTCAAGCGCCGGGGACGCCGGCCTCCGCTCCGGCTCCAGCCTCCATTCCGGGAACGCCCCGACGCTCTCACCGTCCTCCATGTCCCCGGGGCCGTATCCGCTCCCAGCGCCTCCGAAAGTTCCACGAACCTCATCCTGGGATGCCAGGATGGATCCCTCACAGAGACCCCAGCCCACAAGATGATGAAAAGGGGGGCTGGGGGCACTAAAGGCCCACGACCTCCGCAGCCCACACGGAGCTCCGGAGCTAGCCCGCCATCTTGCGCATGCGCAGCTCTCTTAAACAATACATTTTTTAAAAAATTGTACCATTATCTATAATTGAAGAATAAGTTCCTCACAAAATATTAAAAAAATAGAGAGCCATTGATATTGATAGAAACAGTAAGTTTTGCAATTATTGAAATTGATTCAGAAAATTATATTATTGATGTGAAAAATGACTATGATACAGATCTATTTGGGCAGCTCTGGAATGAATGAAATTTTAGATTCATTTAAAAGCAAGTTGTTAAATATTTTCATGGTGACTCTTGGTATTTGATCACAAAACTTTGTAGGCATGCTCAAAGAAATAAATCAAAATCATTCATTCAAAAGACACTAAAACAAACTGTGGACAGAGTATATAATGAGTGGAAATGATCACTACATATGCACCAGTGCTGCTTTTTTCTCCTGCCAAGTTAAATTACAGCCTGCTGAGTCCTATGATTGCAATTGTATGGATATATCAGGATGCTATTCCTAATCTAGTATATTAACTGGATGAAGGAGATAGAAAAGCAGCTATTTATGCATAATCATCCAGAATATATGACAGTATAAACATGAGAGGTCCTTGGTGCTTTCTAAGCTTGTTTGTTTTTTGCAGATGTTTCATTACCTAAACCAGGTAACATCCTTAGTACTAGTCTGTAAGAAAACAAGCAATCTCAGAGAGTATCAAGGGCCCTTCATGTCACCCCTGAGTTACAAATATTCTCTTTTATTAGTGCAGTATAGTTTTCTGTTCCTTCAATGTTTATAAGTCTACAGGAAAACATTATGCTATTGAGCGGTTACATTTAAAATATTTAGAATTCTGAATATTTTTTTGGATGTAATATGTGAAAGATGTTTAAGTTTATGTAATTTATTTTATATTTCTCTTAAATTTTTTTGGGCTTACCTCATTTCGATTTTTAAAATAATTATTTGACATACTTTCTCGAAAGCAAATTATGCATCAATCTTAGATATGATTTTTATATTAAAAAGTTTAGAAGCAGCATTTTTAAAATAAAAAATACAGAGTAATTGCAATAAGCAATAGCTACTTAAATTCCTTTCTGATGCTAGTAAAATTGTGGGCATAATGTATTTGGAAAAGCAAGAGTCTGTTTTGAAGCACACCATTTCCTTTTCTCTAGAAGAGAGCAGTCAACAGCATTGTGGTATGACTTTTTAAGTCACTATCCTTCCTGAATGTGCTGTTTCTTCCTTAAAATTGCAACTGTTTCTCTGGTAAATGTAACGGCTTCTTTGGTGTTTTTTTAAAAGAATGATTTAAATATCCTGTGTTTTTATATTTGAGTTGTTTCAAATTATTATTTTTCTAGTTATTTTAGCTATTACTCAAATATGAAAAATATTTCTGTTCATTGTTAATTTCAGGAAATTACTCTTTTCTGTTCTTTTATAATTTTTGAGCACAAAGTTTTTTCCAGAAAAATGCCTGTGATATTTATATCTGTTAAACTACAATTTTTCTTTATTTCCTTTATTTCCAGTCAGAATGTTCAAGTACCTGCACGTTAGTTGCTTACAGTGAAGGAATTCAAATTCATTATCTGAAATAATCTCTTCACAAACCTAAAAAAAAGTTTAACAGCAATATTTACAAGTAAAATGTCTTGAAAACAATGGATAAATGCCATAATAGTGTTCGCAATATAATTTATTTATACTTTTCAGGCATTAAGATTTTTTTTCCCCCAGAAAACTTAGGGTACATACAAACATGCAGCCGTGGTGGTGCAGTAGATAGATTACAGTACTGCAGGCTACCTCTGCTGACTGTCAGCTGCCTGCAATTTGGCAGTTCAAATCTCATCATACTCAAGGTTGACTCAGCCTTCCATCCTTCCGAGGTTGGTAAAATGAAGACCCAGATTGTTGGGGGTAATATGCTGACTCTGTAAACTGCTTAGAGATGGCTATAAAGCACTGTAAAGTGGTATGTAAGTCTTTTGTATGTAGTGCTATTGCTAGGCATGAATATGGCATATACCAACTTTATGACTTAATAGTTTAATATGGGGTGGTTGCCCATTGACATAAACTATATGAAACATATGACATATCACCAAAGGAACTAAGTTTGTTTGGCATCTTCATTAGGAGGACATATGTTGGACTGCTTTATAAAATGAATTTGGTACATTAAATATCTTGCACGGTCATGTACAGTAAATTTTCATGTACTGTTCTAACAAAGAAGCATTTTTTTGCAATCCTATAGATTTTTGTATCCAATTTTGTATTAATATTTTTTTCTTCCTTGCCATAGAACTTCATGCAACAAGACCATTTCTGTTAATATTTTTTTCAATTTTTCCATCCTACCTATCAACCATTCCAATGACATTTAAAGTCTATCTGAGTCTTTATTTCTGTTGTTCATATGTGCACAAATATATTCTTAATCTTCCTTCAGATGTTTTGTTTCTGTTCTTTATCTCAACTCCATCACCTTGTCTTTACATCTCTTATTTGCTGCTATTTTTCCTAACACTGCACTAGCAAAGATAGCATGGTTCTTGAATTGTTTTCTGTCAGTGTTTTCCTAGTGGGAAGACAGCAGCATGTGCCTGGAACATTTTGGGGCAGGGTTTATTACTATTTGAAAATTGTTCTGACCTAGGTTCCTGAAACAGTAAAAATCACATGCTTAGTCCAAAACCCCCTTTTTTATTTCAACAGCTGTGAATTATGTTCATTCACAGCCCATAATGAGTCACAAACAGTTTGTGAAGAGTCCAACAGAAATCTGCTGCAGTGTTTTGTGATAAGGCTGATAAGCACCCATTTTTATATCCCTTGAAACACTGCCAGAGAGAGCTTCAGAGTTTAAACTGACCAGAACGAACAAAGTTACTTTCTGCAAAAGCTCATGTCCGTTTGCTCCTCTTTTATGTCTCATGGGAGGGGTCAATCATCTCCAAGCCTTATTACCAAGTTGCCCCTTTTGTCTTAACTGTTCTTGCCTATTGGCAGTTCTGTGCATGTGCGCACTGGGAAGAGCCCCCCCCTCCCTGTTTTTCTGCCTCACTGATGTCAGACTCCGGAGACAGCACTTAACTCCCAGATAGCCCTGCCCCCCTCTCTGCCTCTGATGCAGAGCCCTTGTCCAAGCCTTATCCAGACTCCAGGACTGGCCCATGTTCCTTCCCAACCTCCTCACTGTCCGAATCTGCTGCCAGCTCTGCTGGCTACTGGCAGGCCACAACCAAAATATTTTTTTGTGTCACAATGCAATTCTTTTATATTTTGGCTGTACAAGAAATATATGCTTTTAATATTTAGTAGAGTTCTTTTTGAAATTGTACAAATCATGGTAGTACCAGTATCTTCTGTACATTAGGACTATGATTGTTCATTTTGCTATTTCATTGTGCCACAATCCAGTTTGTAATCACAGAAGAAATATTCCAAACTTTCTAGTTGATGTAGTTAAATGAGATGATATGGGATGCTTAATGAAGTATTGAATTTTGAAAACAGAATTGGTGAATTCCAAGCACTATAATGACTAAGTTCGTTATTCAAAATATCCAGTTAATTAATTGATTCCTCACTTTCCTCAGTTCCTCAGATCGATTTTGACTTCCGTATTTACCAATTTCATTGTAATTTTTACAATGACAATAAAGATTATTATTATTATATAAAAAGAGCAATATCTTGGCTCCTGAATTATTCAGCACAATGTCACTTAATCAAATATTTCTTAATAGTTACATGACATTATTGGATAAAGTGAATAAAATTTTTAAGTGTGGTTTAGCTTTTCCTCTTACCTAAATTTAAAAAAGAGTTCTTGAATTGATGTACCAAATAGGAAAGTGATTAACTAAATTCCAGTACAATCCATTGAAAAGGAACCATTGATAGCAGCATAGTTAACTTTAACGAATGGTTAGTTTGGTTAAGGTCATGTTCCTATAGACTGCAGTTGCTGCTACAACATTGTCTCAAAACCCCACTTATGGCTAGGGATGCATTTTCAATTTTAATACATTCTATGATAGTAACCTTGTTTACTATTCTGTGAAGTTGATGGCTTTATTTTTAGCAAATATAGACATTTTTAGAAACTGCAACTCGTGTAAGTAAAAGCATGAAAATTGACTGGAAATATTTATCTAATATTTTGTTTCTGAAGGTTGCAGATTTTTTTAAACAACTTTTTGAATTGATTTAACTAAAAATGACTGGCTCAAAATCATATAGTGAGCGTCTGTGGATGAGAACAAATTTAACATGGGCATCTGTGGTTCCATTCTATCTCTTTAACCAACTGTAATACTAAAATCAATATTAAAATAATTTCTTTTATTTTATTCAAGTACTGGCTTTTATTTTTAATATCTATATCTTTGGGATACAAATTAAGAAACATTTTTATCATTACAAGTCCCTTTTTGTATAGTAAGGAACTATCCACTGAAAATCTGGGTGCATCTTATACACTGAATACAACATTTTTTGCCTCATGAAACTCTGCCCCCTTCACCAAAATGGCCATGCAGAGCCTCGAGGAAGGTTTTAGAGAACTCCTGGGGGCTGGGGAGGGCAGAAATGAGCAAAAAACAAGCCTTTTTTGCCTCCACCCCTCAGCAGCACTCTATAAACCTCCATAAGGCTATGCATGCAATTTTTTTTGATAAATGGTCCGTTTTTGTGAAAAATTGACTTTTTTTTGCTTGTTTTTTGCTCCCCCCTAGTAGCACTGTGCAAAGTCCCCCCAATGTTATTCATTCCTTTTTTCTTTTCTTTTTTTAAAATCAGGCCCATTTTCACAAAAAACAGGCCATTTTGGGAAAATTTTGCAGAGTTCAAAAACTTTCTCTCCCCCCCCCCCCTTTTGGAAAGCTGTTTAGTTAGAGGGATTGATGAGAATTACGTTGGTCAAGTGCTGTGCCAGCAGAAACAAAGTTTTAGGTGCTACAGGTTGTCAGCAATTTCCTTCTCCAGCACATGGATAAATAAACCTGGAAACATCTACCTATCTACCTACTCTCTCTCTCCCTACTTACCTGCTGTATTTCTCTCTCTTTCTCTCTCCCCCTCTGTCTACCTATATACCTACCTACCTACTCTCTCTCCCCCTACCTATCTACTGTATTTCTCTCTCTCTCTCTCTCTCTCTCTCTCTCTCTCTCTCTCTCTCTCTCTCTGTCCCTCTACCTACCTATCTACACACTCTTTCTCTCCCCCTACCTACTTACTGTATTTCTTTCTCTCTATTTCTTTCTCTCTCTCTCTACCTACCTTTATCTACCTACCTAACTACTCTCTATCTCTCCCTACCTACCTATTGTATTTCTCTTTCTTTCTCTCCCTCTATCTACCTACTTTTTAAAAAAAATTGCCTCTTCAAAACCTGGGTGCGTCTTATACTTCGAAAAATACTGTAAGTTTAAATTTAGATGATTTACGATAGGGGAAAGTATCTGCTATGGATAATTACTGATAAGAGCATTTGAAACAATATATATATATATAAGAGCAAAAAGTGTCCTATCCAGCAATTTGAGGAAGTTTTGCAGAAGAAGTATTTATGTAAACAAAAGAAAAAAATACATATATGAAGCAGTGATATCATGTGTTTTTCACTTGAATATTTTATGTTTTGTAGTAGTTTGTGAAACATAGATTGCATTTCAAATTTAGTGTCAGGCACTTCATTTTCAATATGGCTGCCAAATTTATTTTCACATTTGCTTCTCCCCAGACTGCATTCTGATACAAGACAACTCATGGTTAAACAGTGGAGTTTTGTTGTTTGCTTGTAGATATTTCGTTACCCAATTAAATAGCATCATCAGTGCTAGTAAGAGTAAGGTTTCTTCCTTATTTATATAAAATAGCTTACTCTGCCATTCTTTGTGGGAGTATTGTTTTCTTCTTGGTAGTTCCCTGATTAGGGTATTGTTTTCTACTTGATTGTTTGTCTAGTGTTAAGCCCCCATATATGAGCTTGTGGTTATATAAATGTTGTAAAATTGGCAAGACTTAATATTTCAACTACTTTTGTTAATGATTAGTTTATTGTTAGGCAGTTGTTTCATTAAGCATAGCGGCTGCATTAAAAGAGTTATAATCATTAAAATAGCTGTGAAAAGGAGAAAGAATTTATAATGATTATTATTTATTTATTTAGAAAATTTATATGGCCGCTTAACTCACAGTGATTCTGGGCAGCCAGCAGAATTTAAAATCCCAAAACAAAACCCCCACTGCTCTGGCGATAAAAATCAAACAACCACTCGATGGACTTTGTACCACCCTGGATTCTCCAGACCACTGGCAAAACCATGTCTTCATTGTCTTTCGAAAGAGTGTCAAGGTTGGGGGCCAGTCTTATTTCCACAGGGACCAAGCTACCATGGAGAAGGTCTTTTTTCTTACCAGATGAACCTCCTTAGGGACCCGTAATATATACATGCCTCCCTTCTCTAATGGATTAGGTCCATGTGGTTGGGAAAGACAGTCTTTCAAATAACATGGTTCTAAAACATAAGTGGTTGTATTCATACTGCCCAGGATCACATCTACTTCTCAGAAGCAATAGATTGTTGCTGATGACATATTGATATTGAAGACTATATAGACATTATTTAAGATACATGAAAAATCATTTTTCAGTCTGCATATACAGATGCAAAAAGCTTTTTAATGACCCAGCTAAATGTGGAATGCTGATTGGTGACAATAGCATATCTTAAAAACCTAATCTATATTTGTAAACTAGATTGTTAAATAGCCAATGTGTAGATTAGGATGTTGGACCAAGTAAGGATGATTGAGATTCAAACTTATCTCCATGGAAGCTCACTGTGTGATGTTTTGACCAGTCACGCTGTCAGCCCAATTTACTTTAGAAAAATATTTTTGTGTGGAAAAATGTATAGTAGCTTATTTGTTGTTCCTAAAGAAAAGGAGGATATAAACAATTTAAGAAAAAAATTAAATGTGCATATTATTGAATGGATAGTGAGTAATTCATCAAATTCAAATTTAATATTATCACTTCATTCACAAATTAAGCCATGTGATTACAGTAAATGTACTAGGATATTCTTAAAAAATCAATATTAAATAGGTCAAATGGCTTTACTTACATGTATATCAACAGTTACAAAAAGAGATAAAATACATATAATTTCCAACTGTCCATCATTATAGGTACAACTATAAAAAACTATTGTCAAATAGCAGCAAAAGGTGATGTTTTTATTAATTACATTTATATTCCACATTTGTATTCTTTTTCTGAAATGCAGTTTTACTATGAATTTTTATTTTCTTAATTCAACCTATTTTGTAGTATAAGATGATTAGTTCTTAGTATATCTATATATTAATTTACATCCAAAAAATGTCCCTGCAGCATTTCTGATTGAAGAGCTGTCCTCTTGATTATTTGAAATCAATCCATTACACTGAATCATTTGTTGAAGATCTTGAAAAAAATTTCATGGCTGGCTGGGCAAGTTTAATAGAAGCTACTTTCTACTTTAGATATAGGTTTCTACATTTTATGCTGTTGGATTAGCAATCCATAGTAGTTTTTTATTTCTTATTGGACTGGACATTATCAATTTTAGACATGGTTGCTTCAGTTATATTTACGTTTTGATCATGAATTAGATAGAATTTTAGGTCTTTTTTTGTAATTAACCATTCTTTATGCAGGAGTTCTCAGATGAAATCTGAGTAAAACTGTTATATCACATTCTAGCAGGCCTCTCACTTTTCAGAATGGGCATCCACATTGCCTGGAAAAACTAATTGTTGGCTTATCTAAGCAGTGAGATAGCACAATCTGGCTGCGATTCACTTTTCTGAAACCTACCCATGTTTGCACATTCATTTATTCAAACATATATTAGGTAAAACACCAACTTTAGTGCTTGTACTTGGGCAAGTAGCTGTATTTTAATCGGCAACCAAAGTTAAACATAATGTCTTATTTATACCAATATATCAATAGAAACAAAGGAATGCCTAAATTTGGAGCAAGAATAAATTTAGAAAGTTAAATTTGGTATCTTGTCACAATAGATCTGATTTATATCCAATTAAAGTAACTCAATTTAAACTCAATTGAAGTCTCAGTTGAATGATTTAAGATATTCATCTGTTATTTATTTATTTATTTATTTATTTATTTATTTTTGAATTTTTATACCGCACCTTCACCCAGCGGGACTCAGGGCAGTTTACAGGCCTCAATAAAAATCAACTAGTATAAAATCACTAATATAAAACAATTAAAATACAATTAAAAATCTATTAAATGGTATGCCTGATTTTGATAAAAACCCTATCTAAAAACCCTCTCTAAAACCAATTAAAAGCTACACCAGGCCGGCCGCACGAAATAAATGGGTCTTCAAAGCCCGGCGGAAAAGGTGCAGGTCCATGATCGTGCGAAGGTTAGGGGGTAGGTCATTCCAGAGGGCAGGAGCAGCCACAGAGAAGGCTCTCGCCCTGGGAGTAGCCAGCCGACATTGCCTAGCCAACGGCACCCTGAGGAGGCCCTATCTGTGGGAGCGGACTGGTCGGTGGGAGGTATTAGGTAGCAGGAGGCGGTCTTGCAAATAGCCAGGTCCCATGCCATAGAGCGCTTTAAAGGTGGTTACTAACACCTTGAAGCGCACCCGGAAAGCCACAGGCAGCCAGTGCAGCTCGCGCTGGAGAGGTGTCACATGGAAGCATCTAGAAGCTCCTAGAATCCCCCCCGCGGCCGCGTTCTGTACTAACTGGAGCCTCCGGGTGCACCTCAAGGGAAGCCCCATGTAGAGAGCATTGCAGTAGTCCAGGCGGGAGATGACGAGGGCTTGACCATGCGTAAAGCGTCACGATCCAGAAAGGGGTGCAACTGGAGTATGATGAAGAAGGGAATGGGTCACCCTAAACAGGGCGGCAGGGCGGTTATCTGCAGACGCAATAAGAGCGGAGAAATAATTATGTTTCGCCACTTTTATTGCCACTAGGTAGGTCCTCAAATGCAACCTTACCAGTGTCCGGTCGGATTCGGAACGGGTGGCCCTCCAACCACTCTCTAGGCATCTCTTCCGACGCTTCATCACCCTCAGCTCCTCAGAGAACCAGGGAGCCAGGGTGGTTTGGCGCCGGATGAGAGGCCGCAGGGGCACGACCCGGTCCAGGGCCCCCGTGGCCGCATTATTCCAAGCGGCCACTAGGTCCTCAGTCGAGTCACGGGTCAGGGTCTCAGGCATTGGCCCAAGCTCCATCTGGAACCTCTCAGGGTCCATCAGGCGCCTGGGACGGAACCATCTCACCAATTCCGGTTCCGCCTCCCCGCGGTGGGGTGCAGCGGTTGGAAAGTCCAGCCGAAGGAGAGAGTGATCTGAACATGACAGGGGTTCAATGGCTATTTCCCCTAAACCAAGATCACTCAACCACTGGCCAGAGACAAAAACTAAGTCCAGCGTGTGTCCCCCAGTGTGGGTGGGGTCATGAACTAGCTGGGTCAGGTCCATGGCCGTCATGGAGGCCATGAACTCCCGAGCCATCTCAGATGCCTCGCCTATCGACCGGCAGGTTGAAGTCCCCCATGACTAACAGCCTGAGGGTAACAACCACCCTCTCGGCTATCACATTGAGAAGCTCGGCTAGGGCTGCTGATACGTAGCGGAGAGCCAGGTACACAATTAGCAAGCCCAGCTGCATCCCATGACCCCACTTCACACATAGAGATCACAGTCGGCTATCTGTGGCACAGTGGTCTCCCTCGGATCCAGACTCTCCCGTATAATAACCGCCACCCCCCCCCCATCCCGACCCTGGGCTCGCAGCTGGTGAAATGCACGGTAGCCCGGTGGGCACATTTCAACGAGGGGGACCCCCCCTCTTGGCCCAACCAGGTCTCTGTGACCCCCCCGCCAGGTCCGCCCCCCTTAACCGGATCGTAAATGAGGGGGGCTTTATTTACCATGGACCTGGCGTTACACAAAATCAGCCGGAGACCCAGGCCCTGAGATTCTGAACCCCCTGGATCGCAAGAGGAGCCATGAGGACCGGAGCGCACCGGTTGTAGACAGTGGGTGCGCCTTCCCCTTATAAGATACGGCCCTCAGCTCCCGCCATACCTGCCCCTCCCACATATCGTCCTGATGGAATAGCCCTCTGTTAAATTGACCCTTATTCCCCCCCCTTTTCTAGGCCCTACGCCCTCCCCGTCGGGATAGCCTGCAGGCCTGGAAATAATCCCCAGTGGGTTTTCCCCCTCGCCCACCACCCTAATCTTAGTTTGACTCCCCTCTTCATGGAGCCTCTTAAAACCCAAATTAAAAACCTAGTTAAAAATCCCCTTAACTTCCACTTTGACAACCTCTCGTGGTTAATCAACCCATCATCAAGGTGGGCCCTCATTAGTACTGAGGGCCAAACCTGCGAGAGGGGGGACTCCCGCAGGGCGCAGAGGTCAGATGCTGAATACATTCCGAGTAAAATAGAATAAAATAGAACCGGGAAGTAACACCGGCAGTGGGGGTCCAATTAGCTGCAAAGGTCCCGGGGAGGAATAACCTCCTTCAACAGCAAGACATAGTAGCGTATGGCTTATGGCCAAGGAGAAACTGATCTTAAAAAGTGAGGTAGGCTGAGTCAGGTTTAACCTCCGGACGGGTGGTTCCCAAAGTCACGGTGGAACAGTCGTATGAGACAGATGTAAAAGAGATGTGAAAGAGATGATTGCAAAGGGCCCCATGATGCTCAGCAGGGCAGGCAAGGCAAGCAGGTCAAGAATGGTAATACAGGCTTCCGGTTCCGGCTCCAGCGGCGACGGGCGAGCCTAGCGCTCGCTCGCCGTTTTGTTGCTTTTTCTGCCCCCCCACGGGGGCGAGACGCCCCTTTTTTGGGGGTCTCCCGTAAAGCCGGCTTGCCTGGGACGCTCCCCCCCACGGCGGTGGGGGAAGCGACCCTTGTCTTCGGCTTAGGTGAAGGAGAACATGCTGCGGGGGGTTCTCCCTTCGCCAAAGGAAGACGGCGCCATTCACATCTATGTAGAGGGCTAAACGTCGATGTCGGAAGGCTTTCCGAGGCTTCAGCTGCAAGGGGAGAGTGAGTGTTCAAAAACCTGTTTCTCTTACTGTCAGCCGGGCTGAAAGGACTGGGAGGGGGGTGTTTGTTTTTTAAAAAAAACCCTCGGACTTAAGCGGCACTTGGAAATGGTTCCTCGCGGCGAGGAGCGGAAATCTTTAATCCTGACTGTTTGCGTTAAGGGAAAGTGGATTGCGGCTTGCTTGCAACAATGTTTCTAGGTCTGGCTGACACAATTTCTCTCACTACTTTCTCCTGCGGGCTCTGAGCTGGGCGGTGGAAAATGGCCTCTCTTTGTTCCTGATTGACTATTTTGTTTATGGAAAAATTTCAGCGTCTCTTTGCAATCTGGACTATCTCCGGCTTTTAATGAAGAATTTTTTTCTTTTGGATTTGTGATTTCTTCTCTGGAGTACCTTCGCTATCACACTTATTGAGTTGGAAAATTGTTTCTCTCTTGGTTCCTGAATTTTACAATGTTACAACCTTGATCAGAACTTTTGGCTCCCGGTCAGCCTCACCAACCCCACCCTGAAAACGCCATTTTAGTGGCATTGACTTTAACAGTTAGTCATGGCTCAGGAAACAGCACTGACAAGTTTAGAACAAAGGATGGCTTCTCTTGAAACTGTTATACAAACTTTGGTACAAGAAATTCAGGCCCAGAGGGCAGAAAACATCAACTTCAAGAAGAAGTTATTGGACACACGGAAGCAAGTGCTGGAAAATACACAGAAGAATGAAGAATTGGAGGGGGGGTTGGCGGGGGTTAAGGGAGAGATTAAAAATGTTACTAAAGAGGTTGGGGAAACAAATGGGCATGTGTCTAGGATTGATATGGAAAGAATGACATATTTTTTGAGATTTCAGAATGTTCCTGAGGAATCTGGTGAATGCCTCCCTGATCTTATGAGCACGATTTTAGCAGACTATTTACAAAAACCTAAGGATGAGATCAGGGGGGACATTGACCTAGCCTATAGAATTAACTCAGCATATGCCAGGATAAATGAAGTGCCTAGAGAGATACATCTGAAATTTGTTAGCAGGTCAACCAGAGAGGAGATCCTGAAACTGCAGAGAGAAAGTCCATTAATCTATCAACAAAAAATGGTTGCTATCTTGAAGCAGATCCCTAGAAAGATTAGAGATGCAAGAAGGAAATTTTCCTTCTTGTCTAAAACATTGTTTGATCATGGGATTTGGTTCAAGTGGGTGACACCTGAAGGGATGCTGGTGTTCTGGGAAGGAGGAAGAGTGAGGATTAAAACAGTTGCTGAGGCGGAAGCCTTTCTTAAAAAACATTCCTCTATCCTGGGGGAAGATCCAGGGGGGACGGAGGGGGCCATGGCCCCGCCTACTGGGGGCCTGGAAGGAGAAAAAGAAGATTCAATTGCCAAGAGACTTAGATCAAAAAAATAACTTTGCCTTGACTTTTCTTTTGAACAACTTTGCATAATATTTGTATTTGGACTTTTTGTAAAGGACTGTCAGTATAGAAATGAGAATTTAGATATATGTACACGCTTTCACTTTGTAGTGTGATGAAAAATGTTTTTTTTTTAAAAATTGTATTAATGTATTTTGAGGTCCCGGAAGAGCCGACGACTTCGACGTGAATGCTCTCAAAATTTCTTTGTATCCCTTACCCCATCCTATAGAAAATGTAAAACCAATAAAACTTTTTCAATATAAAAGAATGGTAATACAGAGCGGCATGGAAAAATGGGCCTCCCTTGTCTGCCCGGGCCTCTCACCCCTCGGGTCCGACGAGCTCCTCCATGCCGTCTAATAAGGTCCCCATGCCGCCATTCGTCGCAGTCCCCATCACTGCCACTGCTCCGTCGTTCCGGGCCTCCGGGTCTCTGCTTCAGTCTCTGCTCCAGTCCTTCTCCCGGGCTCCGCTCCGGGCTTTCACTCCAGCCTCCGCTCCGGGCCTTTGCTCCAGCCTCCCAGCTGCAGCGTCATTGCTTCCAGCTTCCAGCTCCCAAGTCCTCGCCCGATTTCTCCACCTGCTACTTGCCGCCCGTTCTGTCCCGAGAGGTGAAAAAAAAAACCCCATCGCAGCAGCGAGATGTTCAGCTTGCTGGGCCAGGCCAGGGCGATTAACAATTTGGCCAGGCAGCCCCCCTACGGGCGAAAAAAGCCCCTGGCTCCTACAGCGTCTCCAGGTCTGCTGTCTCCCTTAGACATGCGCACATTGTTAGGAAGATTCTGCAATCTTTTCTAGTAACATTTTATTTTTTCTTGTTTGATGTAGTCTGAATATATACTCTGCAGTACTCAGAGAAAGATGTTCACTTTTAAGGTGTGTGTGTGTGTCCCTATTATTTTTCAAATTAATTTTAATTAAAAAGGGAAATTATCACACATTTATTAATTCATTAGGAGCTAAAGCAACTCCACTTCAGCAATGCCATTTTTCAGCATTTAAAAAAACAGATGTGTCTGGAAAATAGTAGATGTGTCAGGAAAATAACTATCACCATTTTTCAAAATTTTAATATATTCAATTAAAAATGGCTGTGCTTGGTTTTAATTGCTGAATTTATATAATTTCTAGTAATTCACTCTTGATTTTTTAAAATAACATCATCAAACATATATCTTGCCTGAATATCCTAATTGTTCTGAAATTTATTGTAAATGGTGCCACAGGTACTGTTTTGATGGAGGTCTATATGATTCTTTCTCATCAGGGTTTGTTACAAAACTTTTGTCTCCTGTTAGTTCTATAATCATGACATTCTTAACTAATCCAATCTTCAGCCTAATTCAGATGGAAACTAAGGCACCACATAATTGGGTTAAAAAGCATCATTGGAAGTGTTAGGAAATCTTTAGGACATTTTTGCTTTCTCCATTGGCCATTTAAATAACAGTAAGGAAAACTTGGCTTTGCCCCTAATCACTGTTTGGGGTATGTGTCCATTGTTAGAAACCTTTGCAATGAGTTTTGATATAGAGAGGTTGTTTTGATTGCTCTTTCTTTCAAGTTTAAGAATTAGGTATGCAATATAGATCAACTGATCAGACAGAGAGGTTCCCACAAAATAGCCAACAGAATTAACCCTATGTAACTGTCTGTTATTATACTTCCTCTCCCGATGGATAGTTACCTATATCAACTGAGCTTTCCTTGATGTGTCCATCAAACAGGCCATTGTAAATTTTAGCCCTGATACTAATTTATTCCATCAGAAGGTTTGATGTGTCCACTTTCTTCATGTCTTCTTATATAAATTGATTATTGTGAAATACTTTGCTATACTAACTTTATTTTTTGCAGCAGAATGGTATTCCAAGTATTAATTTGAGAATTCCTTCACTTCTATGCTATGTGTAGCATTATCTATGCCTATTCCTGTAAGATAGAGAATTTGTTTGCAGTTTTGGGGCTGATACACAAGATCTTTCAGTATTATTTAATATTATTTATGGATCACTGCTATCATAATTAGGTAGTAGATGTCGATGTTGATGAAAAATTAGATATGGGAGACAGCCATCAGAATTTGGATAGAGTCACCCAAAGAAAAGAAATAGATGCAATTATTGCACATTTTCCATAAAGCTTGTTATAATTGTTTTATTGTTTTTAAATACATTGCTTAGGGACATGATGTTTTTTAGCTCCAGTTTCAGTAATAATTTAGTTCATATGTGTTTTCCCTCTTTCTTTTAACAGGCATTTATAGCAGTAATGAAGTAGCAGTATCTTTTCCAAATGTAGTCTCTGGCTCAGGATCTAGCACTCCTGTTTCCAGTTCACATTTACCTCAACAGTCTTCTAGTCATGTGCAGCAAGTGGGAACTTTGTCTTCTACACCTTCTGTAGCTACAGCTGTTGCTGCTACTCAAGTAGGTTATTAAAAGTATTTGATGGTCAATATTGGGGTGGCAAATGGGACATACTGTCATTTTGCATATGCTTTTTCAGACAATGTATCTAAAGAAAGAATAAACCATACATGTATCTTTCGTTTCTTTTAGTGTATTATAGAGAAAATCAGACTAACTTTTAATTTTTGATTCACTTTTGATTAGTTTCACAAATGGATTTAATGTTCAGAATCTGCACACTATAAAATTACATATTTTTTTTAAAAACGGGCTTTCAATTTTGGTATTCTATTTGTTCTGCTAGCTTTATTTTCTTAGCCGTTATGGCCAGTGACAGGATTCATTCATTATATTTAGCTAATTTTGTTTGTTTGGTTGTAACTTAACATGGTGTGTTCGCCCAGTCAATTGTGAGTCTGTATACTTTGGTTAAACAGTGTTTACATTATATTTGAAAACCCATCTAATGAATATATTTGAAAATCTTAAGTGAATTGTAGTTAGTAATTACTATTAATTACTTAGAGTCTTACTTTTGAATATCTAATGTGCATAATAATTTGATGATGATGATGATGATGATGATGATGATGATGATGATGATGATGATGATGATGATGATGATAATAATAATAATAATAATAATAATAATAAAATTTGTAAACCGCTCTCTCTCCCCGAAGGGACTCGAGGCGGTGCACAGGGAATTAAAAATACACATATATTAAAACCAACAGACATTATCATACAAATTTAAAATGAATTAAACCTATACCCTGCGCTAAAATCCCCAACTATCTAAAAACTAATACCCCTAAAAATTCCTAATAAAACAATTTGAGTATTCAGCTGATGAATGTATCTTTAAATTTGTAAGCAGATTTGAAAGCCATGAAGTTGCTATTATTTTTTTAAAGTAATCACTTGCTGAATAGCACTTTGCAATCATAGCAGAAATGCTGTAATTATATAAAAACTAGTATATTAATCATAACAGTAGCAGTATAAAGGCAAACTAACAAATGTTTATAAATATATAAATACAGCTATATAAATATCTGAGGTAATAACAAACAATTTCTTTATTTAAACTATTTTGCTGCATGAATATTTTTACTTACATAAATTATTCATGGTCTCTTTCCAAAATTAATGAAGACAACTCAAGCTTAATTATAATAGCTTCTTTAGTTATTCACCTATAGACCTAACAAGTCTAAATTGTATCCTAGTTTTATTTCAGGAAAATTCCTTACTACATTAACCTTTTAACCTCTAAATTAGGTGAAAAAGCTTTTGATCATTGTCATCATAACTACTCCAGGAGTCATTTTTATACATGAGGAATTCTCAAAAAGCAAAATTCTTTGTTTAAAGCATAAAATATCCTACTAGATTGCTAAATAAACTTTTGAACTTCAACATTCAAGTGAAATGCTATACAGTACTTAATGTTCAAAATAAGTCCCATTGATTACAATAGAGTCTCTAATAAATATGCATAGGTTTAAAGTCTATTAATCCTTTAAGAACCCATCATAAATTCCAGCTTTACAGGTGAGATACATTGAAATATTTACTGAAGCTTTCATTTAACGCCCATGGTAAGTAGTGTCATCATTAAAACAAAACTGTGCAATAATTTATTTTTAAGTAAAAATATAATTTCTTCAGGCATATATTTTTCTTTCTAAGAAATAGAAAGGAATGAGAAAATATTTTAACAAATTTTTCAATTACATAGGTAGTCCTCAACTTTCAACAGTTCATTTAGTGACAGATAAAAGTTACAACAGCAGTGAAAAAGTGACTTATGACTGTTTTGCGCATTTATGCCCATTGCAGCATCCCCGTGGTCATGTGATCAAAATTCAGGTGCTTGGCAACTGACTCATATTTATTGTGGTTGTAGTGTCCCAGGGTCATGTGATCTCCTTTTGCAATCTTCTCAGCAGTCAATGGGAAACCCAAATTCATGTAATTGTATTACTAATTTAACAATTGCAGTGATTCACTTAACAACTGTGGCAAGAAAGGTCATAAAATGGGGCTCACTTATAGTCATAAGTCGAGGACTACATGTATATGTGATTATATAAAGTGCTTTCAATTACATGTTTGTACTTTTGAATTCACTCTACTATTCTCTATGCATACATACATTTACTTTAATTGTTTTGAATATCTGGAATTTAGTTAGATGATGTCATATATCATTAGCTTGTATTTTTTATTACTTTTGTGCTAACATTGGGTAAATACATTTTAAGAAAGGCATTAGTATCTTTTTAACCTCATTATTCCAAAGAAAAAGGATAATAGATGGCACATATAGCATTAATCATTGCTCATTATTTGTTCCTTTAATGCTTCTGAAACAGTGGATATTAGACTTTTGACAAGTTGTTTGTGTAATGCTAATGGTGTAATCTGTTGTACATTTACCTGAAAATAAACTCCATAGAAAAGCAAACAGGATTGCACTATAAGTAATGAATGTTAACATATTAGCATGTTTATTGGTGCAGTTTAGTTTTACAATTAATATCTTAAATATTTAGTTTATTTTGCTGTTCTAGCTCATTTTCAACACATGCATACCTAAAATGAAAGTGTTGCATCCCATTTTGTATAAGTTAATACTGTGTGGCTTTGCCTTCTCTTTTATCTTAAAATATATTTCATTTGTTGCATATTAGATAGCTTTCCTTTCCTTTTTGAAAAAGAGAAAGCTGCCAATGTTGTTGTCTAAACTATATTGTGGTGTTTATAAACTGTGATTTATTTTTATATTTTCCATATTTAAGCTATGTCTTTCACACATTCTTTTAGTTCCTACAGTTTGATTCTTCCCAAGTTGAAGAGGAAAAGTTGAAAGAAGCATACTACATATACAAGTTGTTTGCATTAAATTGTTTAAGTTGCAATTTGCAATTGTTTGACTCCAGACATGTTCTTTTCCAAGACTTGCTGTTTCATTTTCTCTTCCCCAATAATAAATCAACACTCAATGATTACTGAACATAGTTATACCTCACTGGACTATTTTGGGATATTTCTGGAAACATTAGTGTTTCCTTGAATATGGTAATACTTTTGTACTCTGCTGGGTGGTTTGACTATTTGAAGACCAGCAAATGGAAAAAAAAACTTGCTGCTAAAAGATGTGAGTGTAGAATCATAATCATCTGTAATATTTTTCAGTAATTTATTTTAAACTAGCTATACCCGGCCACGCGTTGCTGTGGCCCAGTCTGGTTAAATGGCCAACCAAACTGTGTGTAGATCTACACCTGCACACATACACACAACCACCATATAACCCCCAACCTACCTACCTACTGTATTTCTCCCTCTCTATCTATCCCTCTACCTACCTACCTACTGTATTTCTTTCTTTCTCCCTCTATCTACCTATCTACTGTATTTCCCCCATCTCTATCCCTCTACCTACCTACCTACTGTATTTCTCCCTCTTTCTCTATTCCTCTACCTACCTACCTACTGTATTTCTCGCTATCTATCTATACACCTACCTACCCACTTACCTACCTACGGTATTTCTCCCTCTCTGTCTATCCCTCTACTTACCTACCTATTGTATTTCTTGCTTTCTCCCTCTACCTACCTACTGTATTTCTCCCTCTCTATCTATCCCCATATCTACCTACCTGCCTACCTACTATATTTCTCCCTCTCTATCTATCCCTCTACCTACCTACCTACTGTATTTCTCCCTATCTATCTATCCCCCACCTACCTACCTACTTACCTACCTACTGTATTTCTCCCTATCTATCTATCCCCCTACTTACCTACCTAATATATTTCTTCCTTTCTCCCTCTACCTACCTATCTACCTACCGTATTTCTCCCTATCTATTTATCCCTCTACCTACCGACCTACCTACCGACCTACTGTATTTCTATCTATCTATCTATCTATCTATCTATCTATCTATCTATCTATCTATCTATCTATCTATCTACCTACCTACCTACCTACCTACCTACCTACCTACCTACCTACCTACCTACCTTTCTTCCTTTCTCCCTCTACCTACCTACCTACTTACCTACTGTATTTTTCGCTATCTATCTATACACCTACCTACCTACCTACCTATGGTATTTCTCCCTCTCTGTCTATCCCTCTACTTACCTACCTATTGTATTTCTTGCTTTCTCCCTCTACCTATCTACCTACCTGCCTACCTACTGTATTTCTCCCTCTGTCTATCCCTCTACCTACCTACCTACTGTATTTCTCCCTATCTATCTATCCCCCTACTACCTACCTACCTACTGTATTTCTCCCTATCTATCCATCTACCTACCTACCTACTTACTATATTTCTTCCTTTCTCCCTCTATCTACCTACCTACCTACCGTATTTCTCTCTCTCTATCACCCTATCTATCTATCTACCTACCTATCTACCGTCTATCTATCTATCTATCTATCTATCTATCTATCTATCTATCTATCTATCTATCTATCTATCTATCTATCTATCTATCTACCTACCTACCTACCTACCTACCTACCTACCTACCTACCCACCCACCCACCCACCCACCCACCCACCCACCCACCCACCCACCTACCTACCTACCTACCTACCTACCTATCTTATTTCTCCCTCTCTATCCCTCTATCTACCTACCTACTGTAATACAATAATACAATAGCAGAGTTGGAAGGGACCTTGGAGGTCATCTAGTCCAACTCCCTGCCTAGGCAGGAAGCCCTATACCCATGATGGCAAACCTATGGCACGGGTGCCACAGGTGGCACACGGAACCATTTCTTAGGCCACGCGAGGCATTGCCCTGTCAGCTTCAGTGTGTATGTGTGCCGTGGCCAGCTGATTTAGGCCTTCTTTTGAGGCCGTTTTTTGCCCTCTAGAGGTGGGGGAAGGCTGTTTTCATCCTCCCCAGGCTCCTATAAAGCCTCTGGAGCCTGGGGATGACGTAAAAAGCATGCCAAATGCAGGGGTCAAGCACATAGCATTATGGATGTGGCACACCTGTGCACATCGCCCCTGCACTCCCCCTGTTTTTGGCACACGAGCCAAAAAAGGTTAGCCATCACTGCCCTATACCATTTCAGACAAATGGCTATCCAACATCTTCTTGAAGACTTGCAGTGTTGGGGCATTCACAACTTCTGGTGGCAAGCTGTTCCACTGATTAATTGTTCTAACTGTCAGGAAATTCCTCCTCAGTTCTAAGTTGCTTCTCTCCTTGATTAGTTTCCACCCATTGTTTCTTGTCCTGCCCTCAGGTGCTTTGGAGAATAGCTTGACTCCCTCTTCTTTGTGGCAGCCTCTGAGATATCGGAACACTGCTATCATGTCACCCTTAGTCCTTTTTGTTAAACTGTATTTCTTCCTCTCTCTCTCTCTATGGGCCACCTGGGAGTTTGCTATCTCAGTACCTTTTTGGCCGTAAGAGGCCTCCGTACAGCCTTTTTGAGGAACTGACTGTTGGAAATGCCAGGTGGGAGGAGTTATAGGGAGGTGAAAAAATTTTCAGAGGTACATTTTACATTTGTGTACTGTGTACATGACACACGTGTGCTAGGCACAAAATGAGTAGCTATTATTGGAAGTCCTTGGCTATATTGTGTGAAAGTCTGGTGTAAATCGGTCCAGTAGTTTTTGAGATTAGTGGATTCGTACAAACTATTTTACATTTTTATTTATATAGATTAATTTATTTTAAAGCCAATACCTGTAAAATATTTTCAAGTCTATTTATACAGTTTTGTTTATTTCCATAGTTTTGAATCAATGTTACCCTTTCCCCCCCTTTTTCCCTATTTATATAGCAATTTCTTTTTTCCCCTTTTTTGAGTCTGTTCTTGTGGAATTCAAATTATGTGAATTCTTGCCTTCCTGCTTTAAAAAAATAGCAAGAGCATGTAGACTTATATACTGCTTCACAGTGCCTCTCTAACCAGTTTATAGAGTCGGCATATTGCCCCCAACAATCTGGGTCCCCATTTTACTGACCACTGAGTCAACCTTGAACCGATAAGGATTGAATTCTCGACAGCGAGCTGACTCAGCCGGAAATATACTGCATTGTAACCACTGCACCACCATGGCTTCTCCAATTAATACCAATTGTTTTTTTTAGCAGAGCCCTTTTTCTCATCAGAAAAAATCCAGATTTTTTTAAATGAAAAAAATGAGCTTCATTGTGAATTATGTAAGACCATTTATTTAAAAGTGGGTTGGGAAATATCTATTTACCTAGCTGTAAAGGCATAGAATTCTTGGGGATTTGTTTTGCAGTAGATTATTAAAATTGTGCAACAGGAAAGCTTCTCTTTGGACAACAATATTCACAGGTTAACCACAGTGGACATTTATAATATTTGGATAACAATTCTATTTTTCAAATTTTAAGTATAATGAGACATAATGCAAACATTATGATCTTAGTATTTTTCCTGAAAATATGAATAGACTAACAGTACTACTGTATGTAACTTATATTGGAATGTTAACTCTATACAGCAGTTCTATGTACAAAGTATGTATAGAGAATTGTGGGAGAATTGTTATGTGAAGACCTGAACTTTGTCCCAAATTTCTGTTTTTGAAAAGTGGTATTGTATTTGTAACATTCCAGAGTGACCTCTGCTGGCAGGTAGTATTAAAACAGTGATATTTAATCAAAATTTCCTCTTTCTCTTACCATGGATACTTAAATGATCACATATTTACTGATGTTAACAGTAACTTACCCAGAAAATAATAAAAGGTTTCTGTTATTACCTTTATTTAAAATGTAATTTTATAATGCCTCATTTGAATATCTGTTACTAGATAAAATTAAGCAAAATCTCCTTTTTGAGTTCATCATTTTGATTATAGATTCTGGGGTAAAGAGTAGAATTAACAACCAAAAAAGGAAATTTCAAACAAATTTGTGACTCCAGTGTAAGAAGAAAGGAATCATAGCTACCTGTGATAATAATCCTTGGTTCAGTTAAAATGGTTGCTGCTCAATAATCTGATTTCAGTAACATACACCTCCTTATAAATATAATTCAGTAAGTCTGCTAAAGAGTTGTGTAATCTTTTGCACACCTCTGCATGCTGAGACAGCTGCATCAGGGCTTCAGTCCGCCAGTAAATGGTTTCTGCCTTCAAGCTGAAGCTTATTTAGTCGGGCTTATCTGATGCTGCTGTAGCAACCATCAGTCTCCAGGCAACTGAGGCACATTGACCTCTCTGATGAACTGAGAGAAGCACTACTTCAGTTTAGCTTCCTAAGACAATTACTGGTGGTGAATTTATATATATGTTCATAAATCCGTGTATAGGTACACACATAGAGTTCATAACACATTGTGCATATATGTGACTCTGAAAGGATACTAAGGTAATAAATGTAGGAATACCTTAAGCAAGCTATTACAAATCTTTTCTAGGATAAAAATCTGCTTAATCTTTAAGTAATGTGCAATTATATTCATATTTTTTAAGAAAACAATTTTAAAAGGTTCTGTTTAAAAAGTTGCCTGGTAAAATTATGACATGTTCAAGACAGGGTAATAAAGCAATAAACGTGCTGAGATTTAGAGTTCTTCCATATAATTAAAAATTAAATTGTTTGCCCTTACATTTTATGTTTTATCCTCCTATATAGATATTCATTTCTTTACTCATGCTGTTACTAGCTTGGCTTTTAACTATTAGATGTTAATATTTTTTTCTTTTTAAATCAATATAAATGCTTTTAATTTGACAGGGATTTTATAGTATCAGGCTGTTTATACCTTATATTTTGCTATGCACATTAAAAATATCTATCTCATAAAACAAGTGCCCGACAAAAATATGTCTAAGCAATGTTTTGATTTTTTTTTTAAAAAACTGATGTAGTCCTTTAAGTTCAAATGGTTAGGGGCTTCAAAAGCACTGAAATAGAATGTAATGGTGTGTCAGTTTATTTCAGTTGCATTTTTATTTAAATTGCATCTACTATTCTTGAAAATTAGTAATACAAATGAACAATACAATTTGAAAGTTATGTCCTTCCTCTAGATTTGGGTGGTTGCCATGGGCCTTCTAAAGGTGGAAAGACACATCTGTCGTGGCAGCCTGTAATGTGTCCTCAGAAAATTCTATGGTGTAGATTTATGACTAGCAAGTTTCCCTTGGTAATAGACTTTGAAATGTGGCATTCCAAGGTCAGGAAGTTGGAGGTGGTCCTATATCTGATAGAGTGGCATAGGTATTTAATTAAATCCATGGGGAAAGAAAAGGGGGAAAAATCCCTGGAGAAGAAGAAAAAACTAGATACTCCACCCTAACACCTGGGGTTAATTTTATAAATGGCAGATGAATAGTCACTTAATCCTCTCCATCCTCACACCCACACAAATTACTCTTAGGAATGCTTTTTTGGACAAATAGCTTATTCTAATGTAAACGCTCAAATATGCTAAGAGTAGTTTAAAAAAAACCTGACGTTTCTAGCCCTACGTTTCTGATTAAGTGAGAAATTTTGTAAAAGATTGCTATAGAATCTCTGGGATGTTTCATATTATTGTGTATATCTTTTGGATTGTTGATGTGTCTGTTCTAAGTGCTGAAAAAGGTTAACACTGCTGGGCTCCTTTTATCATCTTTTTATTTCTGCTGGAGAGACAATCTGTTTCTGAAAATAAAATTGTGCAATGCATTCTAATTTTGAATTCAGTATCCAGGTGAGTGAATCCAGTACTTATATGGCTATTCAAAAGTTGACTCCGATGAGCAAAATTTTCTTTTAGTGTTCGATAATGAGCAGTGTTGTAGGAGATCCTTTATGACTTGCATTATGTTATGTTTCTTAGTACTTTGGTCATCTTTATATTCCATATTTGTATTTTGTTGATCAGAAGATTTTGGTGGCATCCAATTGAGTCACTTTGCCACAGCAAAGTTTTGCTCATAGAAATTTTTTTTAATTAAAGTGAAACATATTCCCCTTACACACTTTTTTTGTGTGCAAATGTCCAATTCTTCATTAAACTAGGTACTTGTGCTATGTCCTGAACTAAATGATAGGCACGTAACTAAACCAAGGTGCTTGTACAGTAGATAGCAGGCACACAACTACTAATGAAACTGTGCTCGCCAGCAACTATTCAGCAACTTGTATTTTTGCTGGTGTTATATTGAATACAAATTCTAGAAATTGGCAAATATTTTCTTCTTTTTCATAAATATTTATATTGTCCTGTTGTTTATAAATATTAGTTCCAGTTTTTCATGTTAAATATTGAGTGAATATCAGAATTTTGTTGATAAATGCACATTCAAAACAATTAGTAAAATTAACTTTTGAATAAATTCATACAAGTAGAATGCATTGATAAATCTAAAAAAACTTACTTGTAACTTTTAAGAAAGAACGTTTATAGGGAGAACTTATTTCCAAGTTGAAGCAAGCAGATAAATTATTCTTTATTTCATTTTTAAATATGTTCCTCTGTTCTTTAACAGCACCAACAAAAACTATCAACAACAAAAACTAATTCTCAAGAAGAGTATTGATTAGTTATAAACTGATTATGAAGTAACCCTGGAATTGGTGGCCTAGTCACTTCTTATACAATTAAATCCCTCCTTCTTCTTTATGGAAATTCAACTGTGGGCATTTTAGCATTAGCCTAAACAATGGGTTTGAATATGTTAAGCTCCTAACAATTAGAGAGAAGTTTGGGGCATTGAATAATGTGGAATGATGCAATTGAATCTGACAGCTTTAACAGTCAGCCCTCTCATGGGACCTCAAAGTTGTTCACACTTGGTTTCATCTCTCATCACATGCTGAGTATTAAAACCTTACTGGAAGGTGTCTTAAACTTAAATGAGGTGTATATTAGAAAATATTTAAATATCTTAAAAGTTGAGATGACTGAGAGTTTGTGCTTTTTAAAAAGTTTTTATAAGATTCAGTAATATACAGCAGGGCTATTTTTCTATCTGTGTTTGTTTAAAAGTAAATTTTGAAATGCAACATATAGCTCAACAGAACTCCCCCCCCTCCACTTCAAGTCATTTCTGATCCTAGTGTCTACCTAGACTAATCCACACAATTGTCTTGCCAAAATGTTCGGAAGTAGTTTGTCATTACCTTCTTCTTAGGGCTAACATGGAATGACTGGCCTAAAGTCACCCAGCTGACTTTGTGCCTAAAGAAAGACTAGAATTCACAGCACACCCAGATTGGTGAATTGTTTAGTGAAGTTGTGTAAAGTCTTTGTGTTTCAGTATCAGCAGATCAGATGCATTACATATATTGCAATGTATTTAGTAAATTAATTTATATATTTATATCAAAATGTCAATGCTTTTCTATTTTATTCTTTAAATGTATGTAATGAAGGCAAAATATTCACCCTGTTTAAAATAATATTTTAATGTTTATTTTAATTTCAGTGTCATAATTTTAGTAGTGTATTTCAATTCTTAATTATTTTCATTAAATTGATACAAGTCAAATAAGGTGCATCATACTTATGAAAGTGCTAAATGGTATACCTTGATTTGACCTTTATCATATAATTCAAATTAGTCTATATTTTTAATAAATGCTTTTTAATGGTTGATATACATTGTAAATGGTTCTTTTTTACTTTTAAATAATACCAAAATTGAATCTTTATCTCAATATGTGAAATTGTTATACTGTGTAGCTTAGAGAGCTAAATCCCCCCTTTTAACCTTTTCAAAATAAAAAGAAATTTAAAAAAATTTAATGGCACTTTTCTAGTTTTGTAACCAATTTGAAAATTTTTATTCCAGTACAAAGATTACATTATAAATATAATGTATAGCTAATGATAGAAGAAACCAGTGATATTCTATCTTGATCAGAGAAGGCCACTGCCTTGGTATCAGATTTAATGTTTTTCTTATGTTTGGGAAAACAATTAACCAGAAATGAAAGTTGGCATTTTCCACAGCTTTTATTTAAATAGGACAATTATTCTGTTAAAATACTAGTGTCATGTTTACCTTTTAATCTTATTTTATCCTTTTATCTGCTAGAAAAACTAAAAGGACAATAAGTAAATTGATAATTCTATAAAATCCTTCCTTTCAAGCCTTGAACTTTCACCTGAAAAATGATTTGTTTACATGAAGGAATGTACAAATGAATTCAAAATTTTTCATAATCTCTAGTAACAAAAAAATAAAACTGCTGATATTGTTCATGTAGTTGTTTGTTCATTGTTTGATGGCTCTAATTTAAAAACAAACAACTATATAACCCAGCATACTTCTGTGAATAAGTTGTTACAGAAGATGTGATGAGAATACATTTTTGTTCCGTACAACCATTTGATATATGTAAGGTTATAGAACGTTTCATTGGACATTTACAAGTTTCAGGTGCTCAAATTCACACTATTCCTATTGAAATTACAAGTTTGTAAATCTGATTCAGCTTTTAAAAAGTTGGAATACAGGATGTTCTGTGTCTGTACTAGAAATGTCTGTAATTTATATATCACTTCTCCTTTAAGTGTTAATTTTTTATGGTGCATGTATCTTGCTTGTGAGAATTGAATTACTGTTTAATTATTCATTAATCATGCAAGGTTTATGAATGAATAGACACTATGCAATGGGAAAATATACTTTATTAGAGGGGAGGCTTATTCTTTGGATCCAGTTGTTGATCCATGCCCCAAAACAACAATGATAACATCAGTCTTTTCAAATGAAATTTCACAATCTTCTCCCATCCTTGATTCTCATATATTTGTCTTGTTTTGGGAAAAAGAAAACTAGAAAGAGATAAAGGGCTGACTTTGTCTCTGTCAAAATGTTTCTTGGCACAACTGTTTAAAAAAATTGTCTTGGTTTAGGATAAAACCTGTCAATTCTTTATTCTCACTTCCTAATAGGAAAATGTTTAAGAAGTAGTTCCTAGTGGTTTATAAGCAAAGTTTATCAATTATCACTTTAAAAGTTGGTTTCAGGAGTGAAAGACCAGGTCCAGAGGTGAAGGTTCAGTTAAGGTGATTTATTGCTAAAAGCTTATGCACAGGAATTGTCTCAACTAATAGTGAGTACCTGGCTAGAGTTAGATCAGGGTCAATGGCATTCAAGGAAAGTTGTACTTAATTTTTTTGTGGTGGGGGATCAGCCTAGAATGTAAGGGTTTCACTCTGCTTCCAGGTTTGCCATTCATTCTTCTATACTTGGTATACATATGGAGTGTTGGCAGATCCTAGTGGCAGAGTACAATGCTTCTAGAAGTACAGTTGGTTGCACTTGTGCAACTTTGACAATTACTTTGAAGCATTTAAAGTTTTATTGATCACAAAGGTGGAATTATGATTACCTTTTTTTGACTGAATCTACTAGCCTATTAAGTGCATACTATTTAAATACTGCCTCCTTTGTTTAATGGGAATTACTTTGTAGTAAGTGTTCTTTACTGTTTTGGACTTCATTTGGTTTAGTAACTTGTTTTGTAAAACAAATGTGTGTTCTTTTCAAATTTCAAATTGAAAAGTGCTTATAATTTCAGTCATTTTAATGGTTTGTGTATCAAAGCTACAGGATGATGTATTTTTTAGAAATTCTATTCTGAAAAATAATAGTATTATGTCTGGATTAAGTTTTCAAATGCCATAAGTTAATTGAGGGTAATGTAGTCAAGAGGAGAAGATTTTGCCAGGCTTAGAACTGGACAGAACTCAGTTTATCTTGTTGAGGATTCATCTTCTCTTGCTTGACTGAAGTTCCATTAGAAAAATTGAGAATTGTTAGCAGGATGGATGGATGGATGGATGGATGGATGGATGGATGGATGGATAGTGTTCCAGTAAGTCAAGCTGGCTACCTGCCAAAAATCTATTCCTTATTATGAAGTTCAGGCCAGAACTGTGATTTTGGTGAGACCGTTATCATATAGAAAACATGCCTGGAAGCAGAGCTGCTTTTCTTTTAGGGGAAAAATAAGCTTCCATGTGCATAAAATATAGGACGTTACTAAACAATAAGCAGGTTGCCCTGATGACAGAGTACAACCAAGGAAATACGACTCGGGTACAACTGAAATGGGACCTTTTGACCCCGTTGCATTTTTGTGATGTAAGGAGTAGGAGCATTTGTGAGACATCTGTTGTCTACCTGCCCTTATTTTGTAAATGGTTATAAAAGATTAAACAATTAGTATAAGCACATGGATATTAATAAGCAAAATTCTTATATTCCCAGTGTGATTTAGAAATGTGGACAATTCTTTGCATCAATAATATTTTGAAAATATAATTCATGGTTCATTTTAATTTCACTATAAAGAAAATACTACAACTGCATTTTTACTGTGCTTTTAAACTTCTATTAACAGGACACTTGAAAACTTTATTAAATTGACTGGATCAGTTTTTAATTAAATATGTTAAAGATATATTTTAAGATTTTCCTTTACATATTTCAAATTTCAATAATTCTGTGTTTTGGCAGGCATTACCTGGATCTTCCCTTGGCCTTCCTCCCTCACATGTCTATGGCAATAGGTTAAATTCTAACTCAACAATGGCATCACATACCACACAAGCTGAAAACATTCAGTTAGGCAAGTTAAATTTTTTATAATGGTATATGTATTTCTAATTTTTTTTCCTTTTTATTTATTTCCATGCTCAACTGCTAACTGAATTTTACACACAAATAATGTTTTACACCACAGCGTATGTGAAATGTAAATGTTTAAGCAGAGCAATGAGCAGGCAGGAATGCAACAATGTCTCTTGTGACTTTTTGTGATTGATGTGTTCAGTTGCTTTAGTTCTTTGCAATGAAAGTAGCATTGGGTTTTTGTTGTGAATCGTTTAAATCTTTATTTGCATAATTTATGGAATTACATGATCTCAGAGCTGGTATAGCTGAGATCCTGTTACATAAATTCACCAGTAACTGAATGAATACTAGTTGGTCTTTTTCATAGTACTAGTTTTTTAAAAAAATAATGAGCTTCTGGATATGCTTTGTTTCATTCTATCTTTAAGGATTTGTTGACATGTCCTAATAGTCATGCCTATCTGGGGGAAGGGAATGAGTTTAGCAGTTTACCAAGAATGGATCAGTCATGTCTTGCCCTCTAAAAGGCCAAGGGTCATTTGCTGCAGAATAGGGGGAGGGCTGCCTTGAAAGGGGCAGATAGGGTTATTTTATTGAGAGGCCATAGGGAAAAATAACCCTTTTGAGTCATGCCATGCAAGACATTTCAGTATATTTGACAAAATGTTTTTTAAAAAAAATCTTTTCATCACTTGTTTACTTTTTACATAGAATTGGAAATTACTAAATACTTATTCTTTGGCATTTGTTCCTAAAATGTTGTGAGAAAAAGTTATTGGTAGAAGTGACTATGTGGAGTATGGTTTGTGAATTTTCCTGGGATGCAAAGTGTTAAAAAATACAAAGCCTGAGGATTTGCTGTGATAAGCATACAGATTAGCTGTCCGCAGCTGTGATTCATTACTTTCACTGCAGAAATTAAAAGTGGCTGAGGGGAGGGTACTAGAAATACAAACCATGCTTGTGTGTTGTAAAACTGAAAGCAAAGAAAAGACTAAGGCTAATCCATGGCCTGCTTCACCACAGAAATTTGTGCGGAGAATACTTTATCCATTGCAGTTAACAGCTTTAAGGTAGTAGTCCTCTCTGATATTGCTACAGGAATAATTGCTAATATTGGACATCTTGAAATGAACTCAGTCTGCAACATTTTAAAATCTTAGTTCAGAAAGAATCACTTTTGACTGTGAAATATTTGCTGTGCAGATCAAGATCTTGGAGACAATAGCCGGAGCCTGGTTGGAAGGGGAGGTTCACCCAAAGGAAGTATTTCACCACGGTAAGCAAAATTTACAATCATTTAAGGAAAAAAAAATATTTTTAAACTACAGAAACTTTTATAAGGTGCCCTATTTAAAATTATGTAGATATGTTCAGTGGGAGTAAGAAATATTTTAGATTACTTTGAATTCACAGGGATATCTAACATATAATAAAGCTATGTATTTTCTCATGCATAGAAATTACTGAAGAATTAGATACATTTTTACATTATCTGATCTCACTTATATAGTTAATTTTATAGAAAAGCAATTATCAAATGGATGCTATCATACAAATATTAAATGCAAATATTTGTATCTGTATGGAGTGTAACCATACTGAAAAAGGGAAGAATCTTGTATAGACAGTGGAATCAATATTCTTAAAAATTTAAAACAATCAGGATTCAATCAGCAGTTGATAAGGTCACTAGCATAAAACCATGCTACTGTACAGTTTGAGGTGGAAGATTTGATAATAATTATTGGGTAGCATTTTAAAAGTGTTTTCATTTTAATGTATGATTGGTAGTACACATTTCTACTATAGTCTGCAAATAGTTAATGCATGGGTAATAAACTTAAAAAAGGAATGTCAGTGTGTGCACTTTTGCTTATGAATTGCTATGTCATGGATAATGTGTGTGTTAGTGATCTGTGGTCAGATTTTCAAGAAGCTGGAGATCTCAAAGACTGACTGAAAAATATATCCACTGCAAATTACGCCAATGGTCATCTTAGGAACGAATCCTTTAAAATCTTTTGAAGCTGAGTGTGATTGCCTTCTAATTAAATATTGTAGAAACATACCTTACTGAAATATAAAGTTATATAGGAAAGTAGATCTCTAGGTTTAAATTGTTTAGTTTGAACGGCTTTTATACATAATTATTTGTAAGGTTCCAGTCCCTAGTAACTCATTTTAAATTAAATTAAATTGAGAATGTAATATTTCTTTGTTCTTCATGCTCCTTCTCAAATTTGTTAAAAACTTAATTTTAATGTAAGCCCTGTGAATAATGTTTAAGACAGTTAACTTTTTATTTTAGCTTTTTAAGAAGGATTTTGTTCACTGTTTTAAGACTGTTAAGTACATAATTAAGGAATCAAGACATGATACTGAGAAAAATATTTTGTTGTCCTTTGGATCTTGTCAATTATAATAAAATATGCATGGATTGAAATAGCACAGAATTGCCAAATTTATACACAATGCTAGTGTTAATATAAGCATGCTACTTAATAAACTTGTATATGGATATTTGGAGGAAGAATTTAGAAGATACATAGACTATAGAATGTATGTAAAGATTTTCATTCCTCAAATGAGGCAAAAATGATTTTAGATAGAAATACATGTGTCAGAAAGATGCATTTTAAACATAGCAGAGTCCTTTTCACATTCACATTAATCACATTCACCTACATTTAATATAAAAGCTATCAGAATTATATCTAGCTAGTGATCTTCAGTGAATCTAAAATCCAGCAAAGGCTAAGATAGTTTTCAGAGGAATTATTCAAGAAATACGTAGGTATGGGTCATTTGTTCTCTGTCACTCTTTCTTTATACATACAAATAGCTAAGTATCCAAGAGATGTTAGTTTTATTGCAAACTCTTATACATCTGTGGCTAAATAATCTTTCCATAAAGTATTTCCATAAAGTTTATACCAGGGTTCAGCAATGTATTCAGGGCAACAAATGATATTGTGTAGCAGTACTGCTTGAGGAATACAATACCTTTTGAAAATATGTCAGTAATTTGCTAGTCATTGGCTAGTAAAATCCATAAATATTTTTATCTTAATTTAATAATTGTATAATTCTACAGTATATTATCTCATCCTAGGCATGGATGATGTGGTTAATTAACCATATGGAACAGTAATTTACTGTTGGGTGAATTCTGATATTAAAGAGAAAAATAATTGCTTAACACTGTAATTTGAATGCATGCCAAAACAAAACAAAACAAAAAACAATTGGTGAGGGGTTCTGATCTATTTGAAATTTTAATCCTAAAAACTAAGAAAAGAATAGTTCCTTTTTATAGCAGAGATAATTCTAGTACAAATACTACATTAAGTCATGATTAAGTATATTTGTATAATATATGAATATAATTTATTCATTATTCCATCTTCACCCTCACTGATTGTTTGGTATATACCTTCTATTGTGTAAGAAAACCCAAAATCCTAGAGTGCTGTGTGTGCGTGAGAGAGAGAGAGAGAGAGAGAGAGAGGGAGGGAGAGAGAGGGAGGGGGAGAGAGGGAGAGAGAGAATGAATGTGCATTTTCAATGACAACTGGGAACATGGGGAAAATGTTATATATTTTTACAGTGAAACAAGAAAACAATTACAATTCACCAATAGAAAAGTGTTGCTAAATTTATTTAATTTCAAAATACTAATGTATAAGTTCTGTAATTTGATTATGTTTTGATACATCATGTTGCTTTAATGATATTTCTAAACATAGATATAAAACGCTTCACATTTGACATTTTAGTTAAAGTCATTGTCATCAAATAATTTGTAATGTTGGTTTGTGTGCATATTAGGATATAAAACTTACCAAATTGTTAAGACATCTATAAATTAAATGTTGGTTATAATTTTTAAATTAGTGTACATAAATATTTAATACTTTCTTGCACATCATTATGACTGCTGTTGCACTCCAAAAGGGCTTTTTCTGTTGTTATTAATTTCTGAATTCAGTTATATAGTGATGTTAGATGAAATCTTACCAAAAATATTCATTTTAAGTGAAGATGTCTGGGGCATGATAACTATTTTTTTGTTATATCTTCTGTAGATATTTAATTAAAACAGACAATTTTGCCTTTTCTTTGTGCCACAGGGCTGTAGCATTTTATCAAGGTGCTTATTTGGTCTGATACTTTCTAAGTGTATTATAGTTAATTTCATTATATATGTACATATTTCTCATTATGCTTATATGTTTTTAAAATACCCTATAAATTAATACACTTTCAGTTATCTATGTAACATTAAATTAGTTCACCTAAATAATTGAAGTTTTGATTTTAGTGCAAAACTCTCCTAAAAGAATTGACATGCGGAAACTTCATCATTAAACTATTTGGTGCTGAGACCTATAGGTATCTTAAGGAGTATTGATTAAAAGAGTTAAGAATAGCCAAGAAAACTGATATGTGTATGTTGTGTATATCTCCTCTCCCTTTGTTCTTTTAGTGTAATTCATAACCTTTCTACAGGTCTCCAGTAAGCAACTTACAGATTCGTTATGATCAATCTGGAAATAGTAGTGTAGAACATTTGCCTCCAACACCATCTACTATAGAACAACTTTTGGAGAGGCAGTGGAGTGAGGGACAACAGTTCTTATTGGAACAAGGAACTCCCAGTGACAGTAAGTTTTTCATCCTATTCTGATTAATTTTTTGATTGCTGTTAACAATATTCATTGATGGCCTTACTATGTAATCTAATATCCATCAGAAAAGTATTATTGATGTTTATAAATTTTATATTTGAAGTATGATCATCATTCCTGGAATGTAGCCCATATGTTAAAATGTGATTCTAATCATCTCTTTCATTCCTGGTATGTAAAGACATGCCTAAAACGTTTATCATTTACTTTAATTTTGCCTCAGAATTATTCTGAAGTGGAAGGATGGTGATAAGAAAGAATTTGATAATGAAAGATGAGATCATAAATTTATTTTGAAAAGATGTAATTAAAGTTTGTCTGATTCTTCAATGACTAGTGATATTCTGATTACATATGAATTTAAATGCATTAAATATTTGAATTGTTTTAAAATTATTTTACTATTTTACAAAAAGTTCCTTTAGTATGTTTTCTTGATTACCGATCATGAGTGAAGTGCCATCTAGAGGTATGTATGCACACGTGTATGTGTGTGTGTGTACTTTGTGTGTTTTTATGAATGGTATCCTGACAAAAATGCTAATTGTGAGGAAATTCATGCAGGGATAATCCTTTAAACATGATAGCTGGAGGACAGGTTTAGCTAAGTCTTATTGCATCTCATTTGGGCACATTGAGAGTTCCTTTGTATATTCTTGAAGAGGAGGGATAAAAAGCTAAATCCTTGGGAAATGGCCAGATGTGCCTGCACTGCTATACTTGTGTCTGTACTAGGCCTAAAGGTCATGTTAAACAAATACAATTTAGAATTTTAAAAGCAGCTTTTATGATGCTATAATGGCTAAACTGTCTTTATATGCTAAGAGAGGAAAGTTCCAAATTTTATCCAAAATTCAAATTTCAGAATAGGAGTGACCAAGGATGTGCTTTATTTGCAGGAAGTGGGTAAGCGCTGCAGGAGCTTTAATGATCCCTGCTGGGTGCTCTTTAAATGGACATTGGAAACAGCTGGATTCTGTTGATTTAAATGCAATAAAAGTTCTCATTGATTACAGAAATTCTGTGGGGTTGGTTTTTTTACATCATCAGTTAAACACAAAATTGTCTTGAAGTTATAATGATTAATTAAACTTTATAATTCAGTGTATTTTCTTTTCTGAAAGTATTTTTTTACTATTTGTTAATAGAAGGGTTATTTTATCCTAGTTTGTTTTTTAAAAAAATCTCCATTTCAAATTGAGTAAAGTAGAAAACATATGTACAACGTGTTCACAAACTTTGGGTAAAGGCTCTGGACTGCAGCTTTGAACTATCTCTACAAGAAATATTTTTGATACAACAATAAAGATACTGCTCTTTCCATAGTGGCATTGGCACTATACTTCCAGCAATGGAGGAATCTTAGGCTATATATTTGTGAATGAACAGATCTGGTTCACAGATTTGGTCTGTTTGTCTTATCTAGAAATAATACATTAATACTCATCATGGGTAATTTCAAGGAACATTTGAAAAATTTTTTATTTCTTCAATATTTTATAGAGACATAATTTACACTGCAAAAAAAAAAATCACTAATTTATTAGCAAACAATTACAATAATGTACCAATCTAATTGCATATACAGAATGATGCACAAATTTTGAACTGCAAGTTTCAGGGTTTAAAACGTTTTTGTTAAGTTTTAGGCATGCTGAAATCTTTACACCAGCTTCAAGTTGAAAATCGCCACTTAGAAGAACAGATTAAAAATCTAACTGCTAAAAAAGAGCGCCTCCAGCTCTTAAATGCCCAGCTTTCAGTTCCTTTCCCAACAATAACAACCAATCCAAGTCCTTCTCATCAAATGCCTACATTTTCAGCACAGACTGGTAAGTAGAGAAAAGTAGGTCTCCCTTTTAAATTGAATTTTACAACAATTTCTAAAAGGCTTATAGGCTCTCACCTAAATAAATGCTGAATGTTATCTCTGTGGGAAAATAATTTTATTATTCCTCTTTTCTATAATATGTCTTCCAAAATGAATAAAGCCTGAGAACATTTTCAAAGAGAAAGTCACATACATATTAGATATGTTTAAACTTTTGAGGATGACCAAGAGGGAAATTGTCTTAAATTATCAGTTTATGTACCTTTATGATGTCAAAAATCATTTACGGGTAATGGGATTTCCCCCCTAAATATTATAAAAACAGTTCAGATAACAGCTTTCTTTTTAACTTTGTCTTCCAGCTGTGATTGAATCCATTATGAGCAATAAAAATTGTGGACATAAATAGCTTGATTTATTAGTTCCAAAGTTTAAATTTTATTAAATATCCTCACATAATTTCTGCATCAAAAAGCATAAGACCTTATTAAAATTGTTTTTCAATTGTCACTCTAGCTGTTAGCTCTGATTCTCTAAACAGCAGCAAAAGCCCTAACCTGGGAAGCAGTTTTCTACCTGACAACTCCCTTCCTGTATTAAATCAGGTACTGTTTTTTAATAGCTTTTACATATCTCATTAGTTAATAATCATTTCCCATTATTTTGCCATTTTATGAAGTTTGATACAGCTGAGTCTTTGTATTTTTATTAGGAAATACATTCCAGTGGACAAAGCACTAGCAGTTCCTCTGCTCTTTCCACTCCACCACCTGCTGGGCAAAGTCCAGCTCAGCAAGGCCCAGGAGTTGGAGGAGTTCAACAGGTCAATGGTGTGACGGTGGGGGCACTTGCCAGTGGAATGCAAACTGTAACATCCAACATTCCCACAGTGGGTGGAATAATTGGAACTCTGCCAGGTAACCAGCTGGCAATCAATGGAATCGTTGGGGCTTTAAATGGAGTAATTCAGACTTCTGCTACAATATCACAGAATCCTTCTCCTCTAGCTCACACAGCTGTGCCACCAAATGCAGTGCATCCTCTGCCAACCACCCTCAGTAACAGGTAAATCCTTTTACCAAATAGATATATAAATAGGTATATTTCCAATATAATACACTTAATGATGAAAGTATTTACTTACAGGTTTTTATCTTTCTTATGTCCATCCTGCATTACACAAGTAATTTACCAAAGTATGTTTGGATTTGGTAGCATATAGGTTCAATCAATCAACAAACAAACAAACAAATAAATACATTCTGAACTGCATTCTCTACTCTTTCTTCCTATCTCACAGTTTGTACTTTACCTTAGAATGTTTATGTGAATACAAAATTAGTGATATATGTGTGGAGGGAAAAGAAAAATCAGATTATTTCCTGAAACAGTTTAGCAATCTGGTCTCAATCCCAGCATGCATTCATGCTGTGCAAATTAAGCAGCATAAAGGCATAATAAATCAGTCTACAGTAGAAAATCAAAGAGGATGCTCCACAAAATGATGACCATCATCAAAAAATTCCTGTCTCATGTAAGTCCTAGGTTCTCAAATTTAAGTTTCCATAAAGGTAATCACTTCATCAGGTATCCAAGATCCAAATGGATTAAAATTTTAAAGGGAAGATTGAACTCAATTCTTAGAATACTGGAGTGACACATTCTAAATGCCTAATCTAGTTTTCTTCCTACTTGTGTGCCAACAATAGAGTTGTGTTAGTTCTTCCAAACTTCCAGTGACAAGTATGAGGCCTAATCTGTTATCATAAGGTAGATTAAAGGCACTCTTGCTGTTGCCATCATCTACATTATCATCACCAAAATAGTCTTAAATGAAGGAGCATCTCAAATAGTAGTATTAAACCTTGAGAAAATGCAATGGCATTCAGAAGCAGTTGAGGTTCTCTGTCTATATCTATATCAATCTCTTATCGTTTTGATATTATCCTAGCCCAATTTCAATGTCAGAATTAAGTTTCAGTTTATTTCAGCCTCAACCATTGTTTCCAAATCCTTGCTCAGAAATTCTTCTTAAATTCTTCTTTTAGCCTTCTTAAATTAATAGATAAAGATGGTTATTTTATTTGGCTCATCTGCATATTGATGACTCTTTAGTCAAATATTTTGATACTTTTGTAAAACACACCTCTAGTTATTCAGATGACTTCAATTTGAGATGCCACTATCCTCTACTGAAGTTTAAAGTTAGTATGCTTGATAGAGAGTGCCTATTGCCTAAAAACTAAATTTTTTATTTAGTTTATTTAAGAAAAAATATTTTACATAAAACACATAATCCAGAAATGCTGATACTAAATTCAGCTTGGCTAACTGAATTAATAGGAATCAATAAATACTTAGAAGACAAGTAGGATGCCCAAGTCTTCAGGAAGCAGTTATTTCATTTCCATAAATTGTGTACACTGAAATAAATGTTTACAATTTTACTTTATTGAGCAAAAGGAAATACAGAACTCCAAATACTGAATGAGGAATTCTAGAATGAAATAGTTTAAATGTTTGCAGTGGATTACAAAATTGTCCATTGAAATAAAGAATGTCTGAAACTTAGAAATGGCACAGAATAACAGATTTTTAATGCTTAATTTGAAAATATTCTATATTGGCTCTGGCATCTCGATATAGCCAACTAACTCCATCGTTGGCTATCGGGGGTGTCCTGGACTTCAGCTGTCCTTAGACGACCATGTGACGGCCGTGGCCGGGGGGGGGGGGGGGGGGCTTCTATCAGGTCTACCTGATACGCCAGTTGCGCCCCTTTCTAGATCGAGATGCCCTACACACGGTCACTCAATCCCTCGTTATTTCCCGCCTAGACTACTGCAACACCCTCTACATGGGGCTCCCCCTGAGGTGCACCCGGAGGCTCCAGCTAGTGCAGAATGCAGCTGCGCGGGGGATTCTGGAAGTCTCTCGTTACTCCCATGTAACGCCTCTCCTGCGCGAGCTGCACTGCCTGCCTGTGGTCTTCCGGGTGCGCTTCAAGGTTGTAGTTACCATCTTCAAAGCGCTCCATTGCTCGGGTCCTGGTTACTTGAGAGACCGCCACCTACCACATTCCTCCCTTCGACCTGTCCGCTCTCACAGAGTTGGCCTTCTCACGGTGCCGTCAGCCGGTCAATGCCGACTGGCGACCCCCAAGGGAAGAGCCTTCTCTGTGGTGGGTCCGACACTCTGGAACGACCTTCCCTCCGATATCCGCACCATCACGGACCTACGACTCTTCCGTCGGATGGTAAAAGCTCATTTCTTTCATCTAGCCGGCCTGACATAGACTAGGGAATATTTTAATTTGTTATTTATGGGTTTTTAACTATTTATTCAATTTTAGCACAGTTATATTGGTTTAATTGTTTTTTAAATTTTGTATATTGTGGGGTTTTACTTTTCTGTGCACTGCCCTGAATCCCTTTCTGGTGAAAAGGGCGGTATATAATTTGAAAATAAACTAAACTAAATTATTAAATGCATATTTTAATTTGTTTTGGCAAATATGTGCTGGTTTTTTATATGCAGGTATTTTTGACTGCATATATGACTGGTTGTTTAACGATTGGTTGAAGTTACAACGGATTTTCAAATGCTACTTACAATCCATCCTCAAAGTTCCTGATTACTAGCCCCACATTCCCCCACCCTCAGACATATGATTGTATCTTGAGCTTTGCAACTGGCTCATATTTACAACTCACTGCATCATTCTGCAATCTCATGACCACAATTTGCAACATATTTTGCCATTTTCCTGCAGAGGTTTGAAAGCCCATTTCACATGCTGATTCACTTAATGACCACATTGTTTGCTTAACAACTGCATTGATTATCTTTACAACTATAATAAAAAACTCATAAAACCAAGTCTGGTCAGCAATGTCCCAACATACAACCATAAAAATTTATGACTGAAATTCTGTACTCCAGTATGGTCATAAATTGAGGACTAGCTGTAGTGCAGGAAATTTTCCTGCACCACAGGAATTTAAAAATTCCCTATATATTTAAAATATGTAAAGAGGCATTTGTGGCTCTCATCCTTCCTTCTTCAGCATAGCTCAGCATGTCACTGAAAATGTAGGTGAGATTTTCAATATTTGTATGATTAAATACACCAGTTATTTTGTTAGCATATCAGTGATATTAAGTACTTCGATAGTTCAGTTGTACTTATTTTCTAATGTTACATCAGTAAATGTTGTATAAGTAAACATTTAATATAAAAATTGAGTATATGCTTAGAGAAATACACGATCAGCCTAGGCACACAAATCTGTATATATTTTCATTTTAAATGGTTTAGTTTTTCAGAAAGTAGGGTATAGAAATGATTCAAGCATGTTTGCTCAGTAAAATGCGCTTTGCTGTTTCGTAGGACCTCTGGACTTGGATTTCTTCCTGACCAGCAGAGACAACTGTTGCTGCATCAACAACAACAGCAGTTTCACCACTTACTAAATACTCAACAATTCACATCAGTAAGCTTTTCTATTTTATCATTATATTTTCAGTGTTCAGGAATGAGTGTTGATGCTTAGATATTACAGCCTGTCTCTGAATATTCACGGATAAGACAGAGATCTGCAATTTAAAAAAAACAGGAAGAATGGGATTAAAGAAACATACCGCTTTAAAAAATTTGGCAGGTTTTCACTTATTGCATCAAAAAATAAAAGAGCAATAAGGGAATGTACACACTATGTAGACTTCAGCTGGCCCAGAATGCAGCCGCGCGAGCAATAATGGGGAGCTCTAGGTTCACCCATATAACACCACTCTTGCGCGAGCTGCACTGGCTGCCTGTTGTCTTTCGGGTGCGCTTCAAGGTGCTAGTTGTCATCTTTAAAGCGCTCCATGGCACGGGACCTAGCTATCTGCGGGATCGGATCCTGCCCCACACATCCTCCCGGCCGATTCGCTCCCACAGAGAGGGACTTCTCCGGGTGCCGTCCACTAGACTTTGTCAGCGGGCGACGCCCAGGGGAAGGGCCTTCTCTGTGGCGGGCCCAGCCCTCTGGAACGACCTTCCCCCGACATCAGAACAACTACGGACCTCCGCTCCTTCCGCCAAAAACTCAAAACACACTTTTTCTGCTTGGCCGGCCTAGGTTAGTCTCTACCTTTTGGGGTGTTAAGGAATTTTAGTGTTATAACTTGGGGATTTTAGCGCAGGGATAATCCTAATTTAATTCGTTTTTATTCACTGTATTTATTCTATGTATGTATTTTTTTTCTATAGTATTTTAATTTTTTCCCTGTGCACCGCTCCGGGTCCCCTTGGGGAGAGGATGCGGTATACAAAATAAATTTATTATTATTTATTATTATTATTATTAACTGGAGAGCCAGTTTGCTCTAGTGCAGGGGTTCCCAAACTTGGCAACTTTAAGACTTGTGGACTTCAATCCTGGCTGGAGAATTCTGGGAGTTGAAGTCCACAAGTCTTAAAGTTGCCAAGTTTGGGAACCCCTACTCTAGTGGCTAGGGCACTAGTTTCAGTTTTCAGTTTCAGTTTTATTATATTTATATACCGCCCAATCTCTCTGGGGGGACTCAGGGCGGTGCACAGGAAATAAAGTGGGAGACCATGTGTTCAAGTCCTGCCTTAGCCATGAAAGCCGACAGGGTAACTTTTGGCCAGTTATTCCCTCTCAACCCAATAACTTATATATATGTTAGATTTTTGAGCGGATCAATAACAATGGTTGTGACACAACCATGTATGTGTGTATGTATGTATGTATCATTGTGATTTCTGATCTATGCATCAGGGTTATTTGCCTACACACAGTCCCATTCAGACCTGTCTATGGCTTTCAGACGTTGATTGGTGGCCCCTAGACATGTTCCCATTGATTCCCTTCAATCTGTTTTCTGTCATTGCAACTTTAACATTTTTGTTCCTCTGCTTTACTGAAAGCATTTCATTCCTTATTTTTAATTTTTTAAAATCTTTTTAGCATTTCTTCAACAATCCTTAGAATTTTTCCTCAGGACATGGTTAGTATAACCTTCCATTCCTGACTGTTATTAGCTATATTTTTAATTAGGGGGATTTTACATTATTTTAGCACAGGGTATGAGTTTAATAGGTTTTTAAAAATGGTATTTTTGTATATTTGTATTGTTTTTAAATTTTTCCTGTGCGCCGCCCTGGGTCCTTTTTTAGGAGAAGGTGCGGGTTATAAATTCGAATAAATTAAAAAATTAAATTAAAATTTTCTCTCTCACAGATATCCCACTTGGAGCCATATGGCTATTTCACAAGTGCTAATATTTATGAGAGCAAATGGGCCTGACATAGTTATGTTTATTATTGAATTTTTAGCTGGGTTTTTAAATTAAGTTTTAGCACGGGTCAAATTCATTTAATTTAATTTTAAACTTACTTGTTGACTGCTTATTTATATTTTATTTTATTCCTGTGCACTGCCCTGAGTCCCATTTGGGAGAGAGGGCGGTATAAAAGTATGAATAAAGGGCATGAATTGGACTTTTTTTGTGTTGGTGAAATAGACTTCCATTATCTCTTCCATGCATTTACTAGGTAGTCTTGTTGTCTCCCTAATTGCCTGGTGATCATCTCATTTTTCCAAAAGTTGATTGAACTCTCAACAATCTGAAGGGATTACGCAGATCTCTATTGCACCACTATCAACATATCTCATTAAAAATTCAGAACTTTTTCAGTGGTTTCATATTTCAGTCAGGGCAATAGGAAAAAGCTTTTTGTTTCCTGCCTTCTTGAATTATTCTTCTATTGTTCCTGCTGTTGCTGAATTTAATTTATTCTATCCATTCCTTACCAATTTTTGTTCAAGCACATGATTTGATCTCAGAAACATATTTAGGTCCCTCTAAAAACCTATTAGAACTGTACTCCTACCCATTGGGATAATCAAAACCAAAATTTTCCCTTAGATCAAACCTGATAACTTCATGCCTATTCTGTTTCTGAAGGACATTTCTCTCCAAATTCTTTGGCTCTATGCTTTCCCACTCTTCTATGACATATAATTTCTTACCAAGTTTTTCATAATCGCAATTATTGCACCTGTATTTCCTGGAATAGTTCAAGATGTACTAAGGCAAAACTTTGCATGTATTGAGTGACTCCATATTCTTATCAAATTCCATCACCTCATATTTGTAGCTTTATAACATATATAGCTTTTGCGTATGTTGCATTCTCATTTTCAGAACTTTCCTTCTCAGAGATGTTCCTTCAAGGTAGATTTCACATTTCGTGTCCAGCACAATTTAACCTAGACAGAAACTTGCATCTGCTGAAGTCATTTGGCCACATTTTTGGTCCACTGTCATTGATAAGATGACATCATGTTGATTCATTCCCTATCAGAGCTCATGCCAATCTTTTTCAATTTTGTGATATCCCTCTGATTCATCCTTAATCTAGACCTTAGAAGCCACCTCACTGGAATACATTTGAAAATTTAGTTAGATTCTTAGCATTCCCAGTAAGGGCCTTCAGGGAAGAACCATTACCCATTTTGTCTAAAAAGAGAGAATTTTGGAGATTTTCTTGTGTTTCCATTTGTGTATTCTTGTAGTATCTGTTCTGTAGTTCTTATAACAGAGATTAGAAAAGGGAAGGATGAATTCCCAGGGAACACTGTTGTCCTCAAGAAACAAAGTCAAATACCACTAAAAATAGTGCAGATGTTGCCTTAAAATATGGCAGCTGCCATTTTGACCTATTTAATTTTTGAATATTGTTGGCTGAAGAGGACAATGTTGTATAATGTGTAACGGATTGAATTAATGTTTTGCTAGGTGTCTGATCCTTCCCCATGCAAATATGATAGAAAACTAACTACACTTTTCCTATAGAAAGGACTTAATGATCAAGAAATACACCATATTACATTTTGAATTCACCAAGTTGTTCATTTCTTGATCTAAATCGGGAGGAACCTGTTACCCACTACATGTTTCTAAAGGACAAATTTCATCATCCCGAATTACTTGGTTTGCTAAGTATTGGGAAATTAAAGTTGGGAAATACATTTCAGTAAATGTTGAAAGGCCACACCACTCATTTTATAAATTTTGAAGCAAAAAGGACGAATATGTGCAAAAAAAAATCATTTGCATTGTTCAGAATTTTTCTAAAAAGGATAGACATACCCACATCTTGAGTGTCTATGGAGATTCTCAATCATTTAGGTTGTGGTTGTCCCAAAGGTGCTTTTCCAAAAGGCAACTGGACTTTTTTCCCCCCTTTGAAAATGTTTCACTTCTCACCCAAGAAGCGTCTTCAGTTCTGAATGAAGAATGAACTGAATGGCCTTTTGGAAAAAGCAATTTTGGGACACCCCTCTTTGAGAAGCTATTAGATCTGTAATTCCTCACTAAGATCTTATCAGAATAGTTCTCCAAAAACAGAAGTTTGCTTATACCTTCTTATCTTACCAGTATTTTAATTTTTGACATAGCATATTCATCAGTTGTAATTTGAATGTTTGCATTGGTTATGTCATTAGAAGACAGCTGCTAGAATCTTTCTTGCCCTGCCCTTTCAACTTTTTCTCTCTTTGTTTTATAGTTCACAGGATGAGTGAGAGGTTTGCTGCTTGTTTTCATTCCCTTTTTGTGGCTGTTACATTTGTTCTCTTATACTTGTCTGCTTAGAATGAAATTTTGTTCCTCCAATAACCTTGTAAGAGATTATGATTTGGGGCCAACTAAGGTTGGTCATGAATTTTAATCTGAATATTCTGTATCCAAGCTCTACCATGTATAATCTCTGTTTAGGCATGGAATCCTCCTGCAATGAGGACTTTCAGAAGAATATTTTTAGCTTTCTTCCCTGGAATAATGAAATAATATTATCAAACTATAAAAAATGGTTCCTCAGGATACAATGAGAGCGCTATAAATCCTGGCTGAGTGATAACTATTTGAAAGTTTAGTTTTCATCCTTGTTTAACTACTTGCATGAAAAATATAGTAATCTGTAAGGTAATAACTAAATGTGCCTCCACTATTGTACTAAAGGAACAGCATCAGGCTCTTCTGTATCAACTAGTGCAACAACATCAACCTGAAGTACAGCAACTGCAGCTTTCAGGAGCCACACAGATTCCCATTAATAACTTGCTGGCAGTTTCTCAGGCATCTCCACTTCACACAGCTGCTGCTAACCCATTCCTTGCAGTTCATGGGGATAATGCAGCTCCAAAAGTCTCTGTAAGTATATAGAGGTTGGGTTTGTAATAAAAAACTTTAAAAAAAAGGGGGGGGGGGAATCCTGTTTATAAGAGAAGTGCAACTTAAAGCAACTGGCTTGTATTATCACAGCTATTTGGTGGGTGGTTACTGAATGAACCAATAATATAAAGCTCTTATAAAGCTGAGAATGTGAACCTCACTACAATGAAAATTAGCATAAAACTTTCCAAGTTCCTAATTATAGTTTAGTATTTTTGACTTCTGGGATATTGTTGGTCCTCCATCTTCACAAAGTAGAAAGATCATCTATAGTAACATGGTTGGTGATCTATGCTGGCTTCATACCAATAGTTGCAGCTTTGACATGCAGCAAGTTTCTTAACCTCACCCAAGCAGCTAGAATCTGGTCAGAAAGATTTGCTAAAATGCACATTTGCTAAAATGCACATACATTCTGTATTTATTTTTTTTTAAGTTCATTTATTTCTCTGTTTTTAGCCACCGGCAAGCCACGTGGGAACTACTTTTTCTTCTAGTGGATAGTCTTAAAATCACATTAATTCTAGCATAATGTTCCATTTTGTAAACTATCATTACATGCAGTGTGATTTGCATACATAAGTTTAATGATACCAAATATGGTTTCACCCATAGCATCCACCTCTGGAATAACTAGAAAACAATAAAGAGGATTGTGAGCATTAACTAAATATGCCTCACATATATGCATGAATAGCCAGGAATGTTGAATTGAAGAGTAGTCTTGTATCTCAATTCTTCCCCCCCCCCCCTCCCCTCAGCTACTAATCACTGTTCTGAAATAAGATCTGTCCAGTAATTACTTTTAAATTCCCTAATCAGCCAACAGTATTTACTGGACCGATAATTTAGTCAAAGTTAATTTAAGGAAGTGTGAGAATTAAGGATCATACTGGTGGTGGTCAACCAAAAGTTTTTAAAAGAGGTTGTTTTTGTTAAATTGTTTTGAATTTCCTATTACTGCATAGCTAAACCTAATCAGTTTCACATTTGCTGCTTTTCTATTTCAATAATAGGCCAAATGAATGTAGAACTTTTTTCTTGGCTATTCAGAACAGGATATGTCCTGAACTTCCTTTTTAACATTATTTCCCATTTTGTATACCGCTACTATGGCAAAAGCAGAAGCTGGATTAATCGAGCAGGATAAGAGGCTTCTAGCTTGATGGGCTGACCTTTCCACTCCCTCCCCAGGAGTGAGTGTACTCAATGCAGATAAAATTCCCTCTCACTCAACAGCAGGGAATAAAAAGCAAGGACCACATGCTGCTTTCCGTGCCCATTTGGACTTGCAAAAGAGGCTAAGCAGTCAGAAAAGAGAACAATTAGCAGATGGAGATTTACCTTGGCAGCAGCTTTGGAGGCCAAGCACTCCTCAGTTCAAAGTATCAGTTGTAGTATTACTTCTGAGCCTTAGAAAGTATTGCCAGGTATGTGTACATGGATGGGACTAAACAAGATCAATACTTAAATATTTCTTTGCTGTGCAGATATATTCTGGTTAGCTGTATAAATTGTTTATTACAAAAACACTAGCAATTTTAGCAGTTGTAAAACAGTATATTTCTTCTTTTTTTCCCTCCAGCGGCTTAGTGATAAAAGTGGATCCCTTGCGCCGGAAAAAAATTAACACTTGGAAAGTGTATGTAAAATCACAAATCCTGCTGATAGCACTTCATCTGGCTATGAGTTGCACTCACTCTCTCTGCAGGTATGATGAGACACATCAATGAGCTAACTGCACACTGGAAAAGTGGATCTACCTGAAGATGTTTATTGTAAAATTTGACCTTGTTGCTTTGTGTTGCACTGAAACTGAACTGTTTCCATCAAATTGCTTGGAAGCTTGGATTTCAGATTAGAGCACTGTTAGTTTAGTCAACTGATTGAAATTCAGTTGCTGACTTTACACAAATCGCAGTGCTAAAAGTCAGATGTTTAGTTACATCAGTTCTTTGAAGAAAGCAAAGAAAATATGAATTTTTTGCCAATGACATGGTGGTTTGTCATCAGTGTTTTAGAAGCACCATTTTTTCTTCAGAAAAGAACCAGGTTTTAAGTCATTTATTTTGTCTTACTAGTTTTTAAAATGTTTTGCTAGAATGAAAACATTTAAGAAATGACAAGTAATATTTAATTTTGAGATGGATTTTTCAAGATCACTGGAAAAGCATCTGTTGAAAGTCATAGAACTCTTTACCAGATGAGAAAGGTAACTCCTGTTCTGGTAGTATTTAATGTAACCCAAGTGCCTGTTGCTTCCCTCTGTTGGGTTAGGGATGGCTTTAGACAGCTGGGCATGCACTAAAATGAGATAAAAAAGCCGCAAGTATATTCAACTTTGCACCAGCAGCCTTCCTTTCTGATCTGCCTTTACTAGAAGTGTTCGTCACTATCTATAGCTCAGGCAAATCGTTACCTGGGTTGCTTTCCACTAATAAATTACCAAAAAAAAAAAAGGGGGGGGGGTTTCAATTGCTGTGAAATGTTAATGGGTGAAAACGACATATTTCACTTTGAAGAGTTAATTTCATGGTATGACTATGCAGTAAAACAGGAAGTAGTTTTAATTTGAGAGTTAATAACCACTAATTTGAGTCTGTGTGAGTTATTAGTGGAAAATACTCAAGTATACTTAGACCTTCACTGTGTACTTAATTGGAAGAACCTATTGTTTCTGCAATATTGTTCGGTTAAACATTGCACAGTTCTTACCTCATTTCTGTAAATAAGTTTTTGTGACTGTTTTGTATTGTGAAGAATTCATAAAATGTGGATATTTTGATTTGTAAAATTTCTAACTGGTAGTTTTAATTGAAAGGTAAGAATAATTTATTTTTATATATTAATGGCAAGTTTTCAAGTCACAAATCACTTTTGTAGATAAATTTACTAAAGTAAATCAGTGTGGTTTAATTTATTTAAACCACTTGTTTAATATTATGTAATAATTTGTATAAATGTTGTTTTGCCTAGATGTAAAATTGCCAATTTATATAAAGATATGTACAAAGCTTTGGTTAATAAATTTTAATATTGTTTATGGCTGTAAACTGCAATACATGATACAGAGTTCATCAGAGGAATGCATTAGTCACTGTGTCTATGTCAAGTCCTATTACAAGCATGCTTTTAATGCATACTGAGAGATGTTCAAATAATGGTGTTTTAAATGGAATTTAAACAGGGCTATTCTAATGTGGATACTCTACCAAAAATATATAGCCAGAATAGGAAGTCCAGTTCCTGCTGCAGCAGAAAGTGCCTTGACGTGAAAGAGTTATCTTTCTTGAGAAAAAGGTCATTTTACAATGTTTGATATCTTTTCACCCAAAAGAAAAAAAGTGTATTAGTTATAAGGAAAAATGTGCTGCCATACACCACCATATCACCACAAAGAAAACAGGCACAATTGGCTTCTTAAATTTTGAAAAACATAAGATTTTAGCACTTTAAAAAAAAGATTGACATCCTCATCCTACCATGGCATTAGTATGAAATGTGTAGATTTTTTTAGGCTGAAAGCAATAGTTTTCTCCCTTACATATTTCCCAATCCTCCCTGCAAGGCTGAAAACTTGAGGATTCTTCTGGTATAGTGGAATTATTCTTATTTGGAATGAAGACTTGCCTTCATTAGCACCAGCCATCAGCAGACAGAGCTTGGACTATACAAATGCAAATATTTTTTCTCTTTTACTCGTGTTTCAGAACTGGAATATATATTTTAAGTTGTGGCTGCTTCTATATATAGAGTGTAGGAATGCCTAAAATGTCTCATATAGTCTGACATCTAATGAATTATATCTTGGGTTAATATACCTGCCATAGGAAAAAAAAATCCACTTTTGATTAATTTACTAAGACTGGTCATTCTTTTGTTCTTCATTTGAGTTTCCAACTGTTGTGATTTTTTTAAAGTTAAGAAAGTTATTTCTCAATTATTAGAGCTATGCTCTGTGTAGAAAGAAAGATTGGTACCTTTGTCCACCTGAAACTGACTTACAAGTTTGAGGCAGCAAGGTCGGTTATGGAGGCTGCAGTCAAGGATTAACTGGAGGGCCAACTGTTATATTGTAAGGCAATAGAATTTGCATACTGAACAGTATGGTCTGAAGATAAATATTATAGGATCCACAGTGAAGGCAAATAGAATGAAATTAGAAATTCAGTTCCCATTTGTTGGTTCTCCATAAATCTCCAAAGCAGCAGTAGCAATAGCACGTAGATTTATATACTGCTTCACAGTACTTTACAGCCCTTTCTAAGCGGTTTTACGGTCAGCATATTGCCCCCAATAATCTGGGTCCTCATTTTACCAACTTTGGAAGGACGAGACAACCTTGAGTCAATCAGAAACGAAGGAATCAAACTCCTGGCAATGTGAGCAGTTAGCCTGCAATATTGTATTCCAATCTCTGTGCTATCATGCTTTGGAATATACAAAATTTGTTGACTAGGAATGGAACTTTGGTGGAATGTTCTATTTCAGAATTAACTAAATTTTTCACTTCCCTACCTCTGCATGTTCCATTGGAATAGGATGAATGTAATGCCAATGTTATATGATAATAAAACAAAGTGTAATATTCTTAGGGAATGAGTGGTTATTAACGAAAACTGAAATGTAAGATACTTAGAAGACTCAATGTTTCCCATCCTGCAATATGACTTTGTATTAAAAGACATTTGCTCAATTGTACCCATATGCATTCCAATGACATATCTTAAATACCAGTTACCATAGTGGCAAACAACCCTCCTGTACAAAAATACATTGATTCTATTAAAACATATTTCAAATTGAAGGTGTAAAATTTACAGATTTTTACTAAGGCACATAACATACTGAAATACTGAGGTACAAAAATACAAGTCACTGCATATGATGTTTAATGTATCTCATTTTGATGAATAATATTCTTCAAAATGTTCAGCTTTTGGCCATTTTTTTCTTTTGTATAAGTTCAACCAACAGTTTGTATCTAGTCATACATTCTTCCTGTAGAAAAAGAAGAAAACATGGAGTATTAATGTGTAATGTTCATTTTTAAAAGCATTATAAACAATTTACACTAGGTAGGAGAGAAAGGGAAAACATTTTCTGAGTTTATGGGGAAAATGTATCTAATATCATCACAATCTCTCTGTTGTACAAAGCTAATCCTCAAACTAACAGTCACATAACAGCCATTTGAAGTTATGGTGGGGTTAGGGACGAGTTGGACTAGTTCTGATGGGCTGACGGAGGAGCCATCTGGGAGGAGTTCGATCCTGTGACTCTTGAGGACATGGACAGGTTGCTGGGGCGACTGAACACCACCATGTTTATTGGACCCGTGTCCCTCCTGCTTGGTACTGGCCTCCCGGGAGGTTACACGAGGCTGGCTCCAGGGAATTACTAACGCTTCCTTGAATGAGGGGTTCTTGCCGGCTGCCTTGAAAGAGGCGGTGATGAGGCCCCTCCTCAAGAAGCCCTCTCTGGATCCGGCTGTTTTGGCCAACTACTGTCCTGTCTCCAACCTTCGTTTTATCGCGAAGGTTGTTGAGAGTGTGGTGGCTCAACAGCTCCCTCAGCACCTGGATGAAGCTGTCTTATCTGGACTCACGCCAGTCTGGCTTTCGGCCTGGGTACAGCACGGAGACGGCATTGGTCGTGTTGGTTGATGATCTCTGGAGGGCCCAGGATAGGGGTTGTTCATCTATCCTGGTCCTGTTAGATTTCTCAGCGGCTTTCGATACCATCGACCATGGTATCATGCTGCACCGGTTGAGGGGCTTGGGAGTGGGGGGCACTGTTTTACGGTGGTTCTCCTCCTATCTCTCCGACCAGTCGAGTGGGGTCCCACAGGGGTCGGTCCTCTCACCCCTCCTGTTCAACATTTATATGAAGCCGTTGGGTGAAATCATCCATGGTTTTGGGGTAAAGTTCCATCAGTACGCTGATGACACTCAGCTGTACTTCTCTACTCCAGACCACCCCAACGATGCCGTGGAAGTGATGTCCCGGTGTCTGGAGGCCGTGCGAGTCTGGATGTAGAAGAACACGCTTCGACTCAACCCATCTAAGACCAAGTGGCTGTGGCTTGCGGCGTCATGGTATAGTCAGTTGATACCATCTCTGACTATCGGGGGTGAGACATTGGCTCCCGCAGAGAGGGCTCGCAACCTGGGCATCCTCCTGGACTCTCGGCTGTCTCTAGGAGATCATATGACGGCCGTGGCCAGGGGGGCTTTTTATCAGGTTCGCCTGATACGCCAGTTGCGCCCCTTTCTGGATTGTGACGCCTTATGCACAGTCAGCCAAGCCCTTGTCACCTTCCATCTGGACTATTGCAACGCTCTCTACATGGGGCTGCCCTTGAGGTGCACCCGGAGGCTCCAGTTAGTTCAGAATGCGGCCATGTGGGGGATTCTGGGAGCTTCTAGATGCTCCTACGGGACACCTCCTGCGCGAGCTGCAGTGGCTGCCTGTGGCTTTCCGGGTGCGCTTCAAGGTACTCGTAACCACCTTTAAAGCGCTCCATGGCAAGGGACCTGGTTACCTGCAAGACCACCTCCTGCTACCAAATACCTCCCACCGTCCAGTTCGCTCCCACAGAGAGGCCTCCTCGGTGCCGTCGGCTAAACAATGTCGGCTGGCGACCCCCAGGGGGAGAGTCTTCTCTGGCAGCTCCCGCCCTCTGGAATGACCTACCCCCTGGACTAAGGACAATCTCAGACCTACATCTCTTCTGTCGGGCCCTGAAGACGCACTTATTTTGCATTGCCGGGCTATCATAATTTAAAAGGGATTTTTAATAGTGATTTTAGTTTGGGATTTTTTAAATATTGGCCAATTATTTAATATTTCTTTTTAATACTGTTTTTAAACTCTGTATCATCATTTTTATTCTGGCTGTACACCGCCCTGAGTCCCGAAAGGGAGAAGGGCGGTATAGAAATCAAATAAAAGTAAAAAGTAAAGTAAAGTCTCTTTCTCCCGAAAGCTATTCATGCTCTGGCCTGATGTTATGGTTGCTGAAGTATCCCCATATTCATCTACCCTTACTACTGACTGCAGGGATGCTGCAGCACACTCTGCCTATCTTCCTCCTGCCTGCACTGGGTCCCTGTAAACATTTCTTCCTTCAATGGTTCTCCCCCTTGGTCTTTGACTTGATTTCCATCCTACCAAGCCCCATGCACTCCTCACTTTTTTAAAAGTTCTGAGGACTTCCATAGTGATGGAACAGGTTGCTTTGTCCGTCGGCTGCTTGGTGTGCTCATCTCCGGACCACATGGTGGCAACCTGGAAATGGCCAGCATTTTGCTCCTGTGCACTTGTGGATGAGGACAAAAATGGCACATGAGATAAATTGTTCCATTTTGCTGCCTTATCAAGGTTAGACAGCACTATGGAAAGCTTCTGAAAGCTGCAGAAAGAATCTGCAGCATTGTGAAAACCATATTAAGGTAACAAAACAGTGGTTTGTCCCATGGCTACATGGCTTCATTCTGGAAGCAGCACCCATATTTCCAGAAGCCAGATTGTATTCTGGTATTGTAAATATTGGTGTCACTTATGGAATCAATCCATGTGGTCTTGTGATGAAGTGATCTATTCTAGCACTCTGGAAGAGCTTAGAGTTCATCAAAAGGTAAGTGAGGAGGATGGCGTTTGGCATAGTGGAGTGGGAATTAGGCCTAAGGCTTGGGGAGACCTGAGGGGCATGGGGAAAGGCCTGTGGAAACCCAAGAAACAGGAAGCAGGTGGGCCTCAGTCTATGTTAGGCCTACAAGGGCCTTTCCCACCTGAGGCACTCCAAACTCCACTTGACCTGTAAGTATGTTTAACAACTGAATTACGGAGACCAGGGATTAAGGGCCATCACAACGGCCCATGAGGTGCTTAGATCTGGCCCCTGGGTTCACCCTGGAAACAGCAAAGGACTGGCCTGCGATGCCTCTGCCAGCAAAAACGGAGCTGTTTTCACTGGCACAGCACTCAGGCCACTAAAGCTGCCTCTGACATGAGTGACATCAAGCTAGCAACACCCACCCTGGCCCCAGCACCCCGAGATTTTATTTTTTTTTATATTTTTTTTATGTTTCAAATTTGTATCCCGCACCCATCTCCCACAAAGGGACCCAGGGCGGCACACAGGAAAATTAAAAACATAGAAATACACATGTACAAAAAACATAGAAATACACATAAATATAAATGCCCATTAAAACTATATTAAACCAACCAACCTGCGCTAAAACCACATTAAAACCCCCAATTAAAAACATTAATCCACTAAAAAGTCAGGTTCAGAACCGGGTAGGTCACGCCAGGCCGGCTAGATGAAAAAAGTGCGTTTTAAGGTGCTGGTGGAACAGGCGGAGGTCAGAGATGACGCGGAGTTCGGGAGGTAGGTCGTTCCAGAGGGCTGGGCCCGCCACAGAGAAGGCCCTTCCCCTGGGCGTCGCCAACCGGCATTGCCCGGACGACGGCACCCGGAGAAGATCCTCTCTGTGGGAGCGAATCGGACGTAGGGATGTGTGGGGCAACAGGCGATCACGCAGGTAACTAGGCCCCGTGCCATGGAGCACCTTGAAGATGGTCATCCAAACCTTGTAACGCACCCGAAAGGTCACAGGTAGCCAGTGTAGTTCGCGCAGGAGAGGTGTTATGTGGGATTGCCGAGAGGCACCCATAATTACCCGCACGGCTACATTCTGGACTAACTGCAACCTTTGAGTGCATCTCAAGGGGAGCCCCATGTAGAGAGCGTTACAGTAGTCCAGACGGGAAGTTACAAGTGCTTGAGTGACTGTGCGAAGGGCGCCTCGGTCACGCAATTGGCGGACCAGGTGATCCTGGTAAAACGCCCCCCTGGCCACGGCCATCACATGGTCCTCCAGGGACAGCCAGGAATCCAGGAGGACTCCTAAATTGTGCACCCTCTCCACGGGGGTCAATAATTCGCCCCCCATGGCCAGAGATGGAGTCACCTGGCTAAACCGGGGCGCCGGAAAGCACAGCCACTCGGTCTTGGACGGGTTGAGTTTGAGTCTGTTACTGCCCATCCAGATCCGCACGGCTTCCAAACACCGGGACATCACCTCGACAGCATCGTTGGAGTGGTTTGGGGTAGAGATGTACAGCTGGGTGTCGTCAGCGTACAGATGGTACTCTACCCCAAAACCACGGATGAGCTCGCCCAGTGGCTTCATATACGTGTTGAACAGGGGAGGCGAGAGGACCGACCCCTGCGGCACCCCACACGTATGGGGCCTCGAAGTCGACCTCTGCCCTCCTGTCAACATGAATTGCGACCGACCAGAGAGGTAGGAGGAGAACCACCGTAAAACGGTGCCTCCCACCCCCAACCCCCCCAGTCGGTGCAATAGGATACCATGGTCGATGGTATCAAAAGCCGCTGAGAGATCGAACAGGACCAGGATAGAGGAGCAATAAAATAAAAATAAATCCATGGCAGCTCCAGATTCAGGTTGTCTTCAAGGGCTTTCCCGTGTATGAATTGCTGTGAAGTAATAAGAGCCTGATTCATTGCCAGTATTGCTATAATCAAGTAAGGTTGCAATTGTTAGACTAGTGGGACTCAGCCAAAGATTCTCCTGGTGTTCTGGGGACCCGGACATTACATTGCATACCTGCTTCTAGAGGAATGCCATCAAAGTCAATAGCTGAACTGTCTATGGATCCATAAGGGTTTTGCAGTAACAATGGATGTGTCTTGCCAGGATTCAGAAAGCATGTGCTTTAATCCATCCACTTCCTCCTACCTTCCAAGTATCAGTTCAAGATACTGGAATCTGTATAGCCCCTCAAAAATTCTAAGCCTATTTTTCCAGCAGACAAATTGATGATTATAAACCCCTGTTCACTACATATAGAAATATTTGTACAATTTTTTTCCAATGTATATCTGCTGCTGCCCAAAATATATTATTAAAATATTCTCAAAATTCACAAGCCTGAGCAAAGCAGTAAGCAGATTTTTGCTTGTAACAGTTACAGTTCTACTATACTTCAGGAAATAGTTTAAACAGAGTATAAGGTTCCATCTGCTTTGTACACCTCTAACAAAAGCAAATACTTGGAATATAGTTTAACATAATGTACCTCTCACTAGAAAAATATTCTGCTTGAAAGCTAAGGCAGATGTACTATTTCAATCCCCCGTTCTAGCCATATCCTTTCCAACATCTTTCATATATACAGCACAATGCGACAAGCAAAGATATAACTAATCAGTTCCTATCACCTAGTATTCATTATCTAGTAATTTGACAACTGGTTACTGGCTAATTGTGGTACAGCCACTAATATTAAGACTACCCTACTGAATAACATAAAACCCGGCAAAGGTTTTTACTTATTGTTCAATTTCCCATCTTTTGCCATGCATACAAAACCTCTGAAATTTTGTTACGATTGCTTACCTCAAGATGCTCACTTTCTTTAAATTACATTTACAATTATGTAATATTTCCATTAATAAACTATTTAATTAGTTGTTTGGACTGTTCTTTTGCTCTAGCCCCTTTATCACCGTCCTCATCCATCATGCTTTGATAATTAAAAACATTAAATTATCAGCAAGTTGGGGGAAGGGGGAGAAAGAAAGAACATCATTTCCCACCTTACTTGGTTATTTTCCTATTGAATATACTGCTTCACCTGCTACCTGAATTGTCTGGGAAAAATGAGTGAACAGAGAAAGCAATGTATCAATTAACTAATTGCACGATATCTGTTCCCATTTGTGTCCACAAATTTTCAGTCACAAATACACTGGAGAACTAAGTTTTGTTACAAAACGATTTCCTCAGTAACTTACAACCTACAATATAGATTGCACTCAATCTATATTGGAAAATCCTGCACTGAAAGTAGCAAGGAATATAAATGGAAAGAAATTAATCACCACCCAGAGGTAGCTTTCTAGTAACTGCTTGAAAACCGAAGAACATGCTCTCCTCCCTCAGATAAAACTTTTTTGATATAATCAAGGTGGCTACTCATTCATTTGAAGCCTCTTTTGAAACACTGGTCCTTTAAAATTTTGCTGGAACATGACAGACTAGGAATACAATCAATATTTTCCAGGATTATGATTTCATGGTCTTACCGGTACCCTGCATATAAGACTAACATTTATGTGGTCTTCTAAACATAGTTGAATTAGCTTCTATTATTCTTTCAGAGATAGGTTATAGAAAACATTAAAAGGACAGGCTATTGCTTGTTATAAGGGACGTGGCAGTTCAGTGACTGAAATTTTGAGCTTGTCGATCAGAAAGTTCAGCAATTTGGCAGTTTCCCTAGCTCCCGTTACTTATCCCAGCTTCTGCCAACCTAGTAGTTCGAAAGCATGTAAAAAATGCAAGTAAAAAAATAGGAACAACTTTGGTGGGGAGGTAACAGTGTTTCCATGCACCTTTGGTGTTTACTCATGCCTGCCACATGATCATGGAGACATCTTTGGACAGCACTGGCTCTTAGGCTTTGAAATGGAGATGAGCACCACCTCCTAGAGTTGGGAACGACTAGCACATATGTGCGAGGGGAACCTTTACCATTACCTTTTATTGCTTGTTACAAATGCAAGCAAAAACCTTGTTTATCATTATCTTTAAAAATACTGTCAATTGCATTACATTTAAGAGAGTTAATCTTCTAAAACTAAATTTACAAGAAAAATTGATACATTATCCAACCCCAAATATATGGTTTCACCTTGCTTTTTCCTGGAACACACTTGGCAATCTTATCCCAACGTTCCAGCGTTCCCTTTGGATACTGTTGCAAAGCCAGCTCTAGAAGCTTCTGTTGATTCTGAGTCCACAAGTCATCTGAATTGCGACACTTCTCTTTTTTCCTGGCCTCCTCATCGCTATATTCCTCTTGTTCTCCAGTGTCAAAGTCCTTCTGGCGCTTCCCTCTACATTTGTCCTCTGTTGTTTCTTTTGTCCCTGGAAGTATTGTTTCAGCAGCCTTTGGTATTGTTTTCCGCTTGCGATGTCGGGCTTCATTTAACCCAGTCTCCTGTTCATCTGTTGTGGTTTTATTTATTGTTTCTGGATCATAATTGTACTTTGTTTTTTCCTCCTGGTCATCTTCTTCTTTATCCCGTTGAGTTATTATAAGATCAGGTAAGTTAATATTGGCCTTGCTGGATCTTGAGCTTTGACCCAAAGTTTTCAACTCAGAGAATTTAATAGTACCTATTGAAAAATATCACACATCAGATTAACATATAATATGGGAAAAGATGGGGGGAACCAATATTCCAAACTGATTTTTGTTTAAAGTATGCTTCATGAGTGTGTTGAACCACCCTTGAAAATATCTGACACCTGTATTCAAAAATTAGATTTGAAAAACATAATAGATTAAATCCAGACTTAGTCAAATGTAAGTCTGATTCCAAGCTAATAAAGTCAGCCTTTCATTTTTACTTGTATGTTTCCATGGTAGTCACACTTAGTTTAAACAATCCAGAAATAGCATCAATTAGGTACGATGTTAAGAGGTCTTCCGTTATATTCTGGCTCTTTTGTTAACATGCACTCCTCTATGCACTGATACACTGAAATGAATGAACTGCAGTGCCCCCATTGAAATGGAAGAATAATGCACTGCCACGGTGTTTAATCAATGGTACCCTTAGTTATTTTAATTCATCTTTTGGTTCTCTGGAACAGATGTCACATATTTTTGTTTTCTTTACACTGCTGACAATTTGAGGCAGAGTTTCACATTATCCACTTAATGAAGGCATGTATGCATAGAAGCTCCTTTTCTGCCTGTTATTTATTTTCCAAAGTAGCAGCCAGTATGCTTAGTAATGGCTTAGTAATACCTAGGACCACCTTTTGTCCACCACTACTCTAGCCAATATGGATATTTACTCTTTGGCCTCTACAATCTTTTAAGTAGGACTCCAAAGTTCTGGAGGTGGCCACTTTCCATGACTATATTTATATTTATTATATATTTATACCCCGCCCTTCTCCAAGCGGACCCAGGGCGGCGCACAGGAATGTTAAAATACATACAAAAAACATAATAAAAATTTAAAAAACATATTCTAATAAAAAACCTGTGCTAAAACCGAATTAAAAATCCCAAATTTAAAACTATCTAGGAGTCAGTAATGGAGGTTACGCTAGGCCGGCTAGATGGAATAGGTGTGTCTTCAGACATTTGCGGAAGAGGCGGAGGTCAGAGATGGTGCGGAATTCAGGGGGTAGGTCGTTCCAAAGGGCTGGTCCCGCCACAGAGAAGGCTCTTCCCCTGGGTGTCGCCAATCGGCATTGTCCAGCCGACGGCACCCTGAGGAGGCCCTCTCTGTGGGAGCGTATCGGTCTGAGGGATGTATGAGGAGAACTCCACAACCTCCTAGAAGCTTTGGTTTTTTTTAAAAATGAATTACTAAAAATGATACAATCGAAAATATTAAATACTTAAGAGGCAAGCAGTCATTGCCTATCATTCATTTTAACTATCACTGAAATAAAATTAAACATAGGTTTGATCCTCAAATTAATCAGGTTTTGGAGGCTTATCTGGTTCTCCAGTCAAAGGCCAAGTGTAACTATCACAACAGAAAAAGAATAATCTTCCAGGTGTAGAAGAACCTCTACCTACTTTCTCTCCAAATCTGTTAATTTGATTTACTATTGTGGAGAATTCCTAATCCTGAAAACAAAGACAAGGAAGCTTCAGTGGCTATAAAACACTATAAAATGAAAATAATGTTTTTACCTACCCTGCCATTAGTTGAGACCTATGGACATTCAAGACTGCATCAACAAAAGATTAGGTTCTGTGGTTCTTGTTCCTAAAACTCCTGGCTAAGAAAGTTCAACTTATTATCTATCCCAGATTTGGGAAGGCAACTCTCCCTGGTTTACAGCAGAGTGCCAAGAAATTGAGGCCCACTATATTTTATTTTATTTTGCAAATAACACTGACAAGATGAAGACATCTTCAGAATATCTACAGTAAACACAGTAGAAATGCTGTTTTGGGAGTAAGAATGGGAATAAGAAGTCTTTGGGAAATTATCATCCCCACCTCTACACCTCCATAATCTTCCTAAAATGTCCCTCTTTGGAAGTGGATTTTTTGAAAGTGTGGTAGTTCCAGAGTAGGAATGGCATTGAATGAAATTCTTAAATTTCTAAACCCATCCTCCAAGGACAAAACTGCCATGAAAACAGTGATTTCAGTTTGGTTTTGGCTGGCACTGTTGCTAGAACAGGTAACAGCAGACAGCATTTAGGAGGCAAACTAGTTCCATCTCCATGCTTATTTCTAAATGAGCTTCTACTTATGGAGCCACCAAAATGTTGACCATTTGACCAACAAAATTTTGAATGTTGAAGAGCCACAATACAGCCTGTGTATTATAGCATCCTATTCTTCAGCAAAGTCACCTCTACAAATTAATATAGAACCCACAGGGAGGGGAAGAATGCAACTGAAAATTCATGAGGAATGAAGAGGGAAAAAAGCAAGTCCAGCTATTAATCTTTAAAGGCAAATAAATATATTTACTTTAATCATCATGAGTTATATAATGTAGGTGCATCAGATGTTACCTGGGGCACTCGAAACTGAATCTTTAATCTGTTTGGCTTTCATTGTAACCTGTTTAGGAAGAAAGATAAGTCATTTGATTTTCAATGGTTTTGGTAAGAGGGCATAAAAGCTGTTTTTAAAAAGGATCAATCTAGTTCCATTTTAAAACTATTAGTAACAGGCATCCTTGGTGAGGGAAGAAATGATCAAAAGGGTGTCATGACATAAACTGTTCCTTTTGCACTTGCATTGTGATACTACAGTTGCTCTGGATACTCCTGTCAACATACTTTCAGACTTGGATGATGGATGTCACCCTTGTAAGACAGTCCAGACATGAAGCACACTCAGAAGTAGACCTCTACCTTTATTATGAGATTACGTTAAAACAACATCTCTCCACCCTCACTTTTATGGTCAAGAAAGTCCTTTCTGAGATGTTTATCACCACTTCATTCTTTCACCAGTGAACTCAGCTGCCTTTTATTTGATTATTCCCAGTCTGCAGTTCCTCCTCCTGTCTCCCAAATTCATTCCCACCTAACATTACAAAAATTGTATATTGATTTTGATGGATCCCTGTACATTAAGGAGACATACACTTATGGCTACCAACTCTAAAAACACAAAATGTAATTGAAAAGCTTCAGGAAAGAGCTGAAATCTTCCCTTCATAGTTTTTAAATAAAGGTGTTATCATTGAGCTAGAACTAAATAACCATTCTGTGAATTGAACTATTTATTAACAAAGTTTAAAATGCAGCCCTCTTGAGTTGAATCCACCCAGTTTCTGATTTCTTACAATTTCTACAACAGAAGTGAGGAAACTGATTTTTCAGATGATGCCTTTATATCCATGAGACAGACCTGCTGGGGTTGATAGGAATTGGCATCCAATAGCAATTGGAGCATCACAGTTGTAGACAATAAATTATGTGACAGTTTATTCTTTGTCCTAATACACTTTTTGATTAGTGAATCTCTCTAGCCAGCATGCTGTTGGGAAAATTCTGGGAGTCAAAGTCCATAGATCTTAAAATTGTCAAGTTTGAAAAATACTGTTCTTCATATTTCTATACATACCCAGAGAGAGAGAGTGAGAGAGAAAGAGAGAGAGATCAGCACAGAAGAAACAGCTCTCGTCCATCATTTGTAAGGTCACTCTACTAGAAAATAAGAGTCAAGAATGTTCTCCCCTATGCCCACTCCAATTGTAAAGCATTCCCTGTCTCCAACATAGCATCCAACAGCAATGTTACACTGCCTAAAACAGCTGATATAATATGAGGACCAGATTGCTCTGGCTTAGAAATTTTCTTGTGCCTTGGAGCCTTGTAAATGCTCATTTGCTGAATTAGAAGTTCTGGAATCCATCATCACTATTCACTCAGCCTGGGATTGAAGAGAGTTCAGCAATAGTTATAAAACACAGATAGAACACATGGGCAGGGAAAGTCTGGTGAGCTTGGCATGTGAGTGCAGAATTGAACTTGAGCCTCACAAACAGATGATTTAGTGGTTTGGTCTGATGGATTATGAAGTGGACTCAAAGAACTACTCAGGCGTGAAACTCCAGTCACTGTTTTTTTAGCCTTTGAGGGTTGTCATAAGAATAAAATTAATGTAGTGTGGGGTGGGAAGGGGAGGAAAAAAATAAATATATTTCCTTGCAATAGATCAATAAACTACATTGCATCAGATCTTCTCATATGTTCAAGATAAGCTTACATTTTCATTTGCCCTATTCCTGACACAATCCAGGTCAGGGTTCTAAACTTGCTTTTCAAAAGAGAAAACAACACTTATCATTTGCAAGCCAAAGTATCCTGCATTGGGTCCTTTTTTTTAAAATGACAGGTGTATCTTTAAGTTACTCAGCTTTTCTTCAATACAATCAATATATCCATCTCTCTTTAGTGATCCCTTGGCTAGGAAAAACTCCCTGAAGTCATGGAGTAATCCATCTAAGTATGTTTAATATAAATCCTGGATTGTTTGAATGTTAACACTTCCCTTCGTGTTAAATAACCACAAAACTAACTGATAATGTTTTTCTCCCTGTAACCCTCAAACTCAATGAGAGTTAGGGGTTTCTCAAGCTTCTCCATGAAAACGGGACACTATTATAACTGCACCCGCTTTGGCTTAGAGCAGCAGGCTAATTAGAAAAATGTGTTTCTGTCTATCCACCTGCGTTTTTTTTTTATGGCTTACTTTGGGCCTTTTCCACACAGAAAGCAAATCCCGCATCCGTCTGCTATTGCAACCTGAATACAAGAGATTAGTGACAACAGAGACTACAGAATCAGTTTACCTCCTCCCAGGCGAGTAAATGATATTATTTCATGAGGATGGAATTCTTTGCTGTCACTTCTGAAAGCCTGCAGTTAATAACCATATTAAAGTCTATGGTTTTTTTGCAGACTGATCTATTTTATTTTCACAATTTTTATTCCCTTTTAAGTTTCTAAAAATAATGACCTGGATCCAGAAACCCATTCCTATATTCATAAAACACTTTCATCCAGGGGTGAAATCCTCCCGGTTCGGCCAAACTGGCAGGGACTAATGTCCTTGGTTCTGAGAACCGGTAGTTAAAAAAAAAACGTTTCCGAGGATTGTGCGGCTCAGCTGTGAGCCGCACGATCGTTGGAAGCTTTTTTCCCTGTTTTTAAAACATTTTTAACCTGCCAGTTCGCCCACACCAACAGGGAAAAAATGCTTTAAAAAGCTAAAAAAATAGCTGAAAGTGGGGGAAAAGTTGGCTATGCCCACCCAGTCACATGAAAGCCGCCCCATCAAGCCACGCCCACAGAACTGCTGTGTGTGTGGGATTAGATTTCACCACTGCGCCCATCCCACTTTACTTTCAACAGCAGTTGTGTGCTTCTGTTCCAGAAGAGCCTACAACCTTTACTGCCTAGAAGGGCAAGAGATACAGCAGGGCTGCCATCAGCAGGAAAAGATGACCATGCAGGCATAAAATCCTACACACAGAACTCAAAAGTTTAGTCTGCACCAATATATACTATCCAATATTATAACATACCTACCCACCCTGTTTGATCTTCCTTTTGAAATTTCAGTGCAATTCTTTGAAGAAATTCCATTTTGCAAAAAATGTTTGGCAAATTAAGTAATACTTCAAATTACCCACCTGAAAAAACTAACAAAAATAAAGACAGGATTTTGTCATTATTTTTGTTAATTTTGTTCTTGTTATAGGTAATCCTCAGGTTATAACCATTCAGCAACTGTTCAAACTTACAATGGTGCTGAACAAAGGATATGTAAGACCAGTCCTCAAGAGTTCCAGCTGTTGCAGGATGTGATTGTAATCGAGATGCTCAGTGCCTGGTTCATGATTACAATGAGCTGCAGTTGTATAATTGTGATCTCAGGCATTCGTTGCTAGCATCCCCAAAAGAAAATCAATAGGGAAACCAGAAGAAAATCACTTCTGCTACTCTGTTGCCCACCTGCATTTAGCACTACCTGCCTGAGTTACCCTCAGTGCTTCACTGTCTGTTTGCCGGGATTTCCTGTCTCTTCCTGTTTAATGATCCAGGCAGTCACTGGAGTTACAATGGCAATTGGGATTTATGGTATTGCAGTCACTAAGCAATGTGGCCATGTTATATTGTGCTTTATGACCATACCACATAGCAACTAGAAACACTGAACCCAATTTCCATCATAACCAAAGGACTACCTGTATTATATTAATATGCTGCCTTTTTTATATGTTTGATCTACTCAAAGTGGCAATCATGCCTAATACTAATACAGACAAGTTGCTCTGACATCCATACTTATGAAAATCTTTGAAAGGTTAGTACTGGCCCACCTGAAAACCATCACAGATCTGCTGTTAGACCCCTTATAATTTGCCTACTGAGCAAATAGATCAGCAAATGATACTGTTATTGTGGCTCTGCACTACATCCTGCAACATCTTGAATCTCTAAAGAACTATGCAAGGGTCCTCTTTGTAGACTTCAGATCAGTATTCAATCCCATCATTCCAGATATTATACTAACTGAACTAAATCAGCTAGCCGTGCCTGACCACACTTTTAAGTGGATTATAAGCTTTTTAACAATGATGTAGTAGGTGAAGCTAGGCAAAATCACATCAGATACCAGTACAGTTAGTACAGGGCCCCCCAAGGCTGTGTCTTCTCTTCTCTTCTCTCTATATACCAATGACTGCATCTCAAGGATCCCTGAGTTAAAGTACTGAAGTTTGCAGATGAAAAAACAATGATTAGTCTCATTCGAGACAACAATGAAACTGGAATCTGCATATAGATGGGAAGTTGAACAACTAGCCTTGTGGTGCAGCCAGAACAATATTGAACTAAACACACTCAAAACTGTACAAATGATAACATATTTTAGGAGAAACCCTCCTATACTATCACCTCTTACAATACTAGACAACACAGTATTAACACTAGAGCAGGGGTCTCCAACCTTTGCAACTTTAAGTCTGAAGGACCTCCGCTCCCAGAATTCTCCAGCCAGCTTTGCTGGCTGGAGAAATCTGGGAGCTGAAGTCCTTCAGACTTAAAGTTGCAAAGGTTGGAGACCCCTACACTAGAGGCCTTCAAGTTTCTAGGTCCTATTATATCTCAAGACTTAAAAATGGATACCTAACATCAAAAACATCATTAAAAAAAACACAATAAAGAATGTTCTTCCTGAGCCAACTCAGAAAGCTCAGACTGCTCAAGGAGCTACTGATTCTGTTTTACAGAGGAATTATTAAGCCTGTCATCTGCACTTTATAACTGTCTGGTTTGACACTGCAATTAAACAAGGCAGACATAGACTTCAACGGATAATTAAAACTGCAGAAAAAAAACAATTGCTACCAACCAGCCTTCTACTAGGGCCTGTATACTGCAGGAGCTAGAAAGAGGGCTGTGAAAATATCAACAGACCTCTCACGCCCTGGAAATAAACTGTTTCAACTTCTACCCTCAAAATGACTCTATAGGGCAGTGATGGCGAACCTTTTCGGCACCGAGTGCCAAAAAGGGAGCACATGCACTCATCTCGGCTGCAACCTGGAAGAGGAGCTGCCCAAGGGGTATGCACACACCAGAAAATGAATTTCTTGTTTCTGGCGCACACATGGAGTTACTGGCGCACATGCACGTATATCAATCAGCTGGAAAAGAAGATCAGTTCTTCCACTTTTTGGCACTGCTGCATGCACAAAGACCAGCTGATCATCGTTGGGGCATGCGTGCCAGAAACCTGGAAGAGAAACAGGCGATGCCATACATGCCAGGCGACATGGCTCCGTATGCCACTTTGGACACAGGTGCCATAGATTCGCCATCACGGCTATAGGGCATTGAACTAGACACAAGGACAGTTTTTCCTCCTACGCCATCACTCTGCTAAACAACTAATTCCCACAACACTGTAAAATTATCTAGTAAGGCTGTATTATTATTATTCTCATCTTTCCTATTACCTAATCCTTAGCTTATATAACTTTGTTGCTTGTATCTTATGATTTATATTATTTTATTTAGTGTCCTAAATTAAATAATGATTTATGTTGATTGCTTATTTAGTATTCTATGACTATCACTAAGTGTTGTATCTGATGAATGTATTCTTTACAATGACTATGTTCATGATTTATCAGTTATTGCTTGTATGTGCACTGAGAGCTTATGCACTGGAGACAAATTTATTGTGTGTCCAATCATACTTGGACAATAAAGTATTCTATTGTGCTGTTCTGTTCTGCTCTATTCTGCTCTATTCTTATTCCTATTCCTATTATTTCTATTCCCATTTCTCTCTATTTATTCTATTGTATTTATTCCATTCCATTCCATTCCTATTCCATTCCATTCTATTGCTACCTCTTATTTCTCCACAACAACAACCCTTTAAGTGGGGTTGGTCTATAAAAGCATGACTGACCCAAAATCATCTTAGGCTCCCAGTGTAGCCTAAAAATCACAGTTTCCAATTTTTTAGGCTAGCACTTTACAAGAACTACAACAAACTATTTGAACTGATAGATTGAATATGTATGTTCATACATGTCATTGATGTCATCTGTTTCTCAAGCAGAATACAGCCAATACTGAATATGTCATTCTACCAAAAATCTAGATTAATCACAAAAATATTTAGTGCTACTACAGCTTGCTAAGTCATCACCACATCTAAGATGTGACTGCATAACAGCTGGCCATAACTGAGCCCCTGGGCAGAAAACAGTGCACCATGGTGGAATTCTTAGAAGAGAAGCAACAGTATTAAACTCTTGCAAAAAGGACTGATGGTACAGGACATTGATGGTATAATTGTTAAGAATAGTAAATAATTCTAACAGCTATTAAACTCATTGAGTGATTTTGGCCAATCATTTTCTTTTCACTTAATTACCTTGAGGATAAAGTTTGGAATAAATACATCATCACCTTGTATGTCATAGGAGATCAGATAATAAATGAACAAAAAAACACATCAGAATCACCATTAACTAAATCTTAACTTTCCTGTGAAACATCACCCAAAGATCAATCACAACTACCTGTTTCTGCAAATAAACCAAAGCAGCAGGGATAGTAAAGTTCGAACTCTGAGCTACACTGGAAAGAGAGGAGATGTGATTGGTGAACCGGTACACATGCACATACATGCACAGCTTGACATACACAAATTGAGTTGCATGTGCATGTGCAGGCCCACCGGCCCACCACTACTGCAAGTCAGCCTATCACATCTGGGGCCCAGTTCCAAATAGGCCTTGGCCCAGTAGTGGGCACGGCCCAGGGGTTAGGGACCCCTGGACGAGCATATAAAATATAAGAAATACACCCCATAAGTACATGCAAACTACATCTTAGCTCACCATCTCTACCATGGAAATAGAAGCACACACATTGCTTGAAAGCCACCTAGATGACTAAGATTTCCTCCTTTGGCTTCTCCAACCAATTTACCTATGTGAACAAATTTCATGTTTAATTTGCCTTACGTAAAAAATTATACCTTAAATTAGTATCTCAGAATAATATGGAAGGATTTTTGGTTCTCCAACCATGCGCTAAAAAGTTGAGAAGATGATGGACCCATTTGCAGTGAGTTCCAATGCCAATTCTAGGCACTCATGAAAATATATATTTTGGATAGCATCAATGCATATTCCAGCATTACAAATCTATGGAAGTCTTGGGGGAAAAATAGAACTTGTCCTATAAAAAATCTGGAAGGGTTGATTACTGATTAACTAAACCCAGGATAACTCACCCTTCCTTATATGTGTGAATGGAGGAAGCTTGTTCAATTATTTCTTCAAATAGTAAAAGAAAGTACTGAGAACTCCTAATTCAACAAGGGGGAAAATGGGCCAAAAACAGATATGTAGAGATAGACATGAAATATCATTTCAGCTAACTAGGTTAGGTGACAGGACCCATCGTTAAAGGCAACAATTAAATCCCTTTCATAACTGAAACATATGGAAAAACCTGGGGGGGAGGGGGGCAGAAAAGTAAACTACTAAAGGTTGCATTACCTTTTCACTTATAAATAAAACTAAGGTCCCCTTATTCTGATTGGTTTAAGAAAATCTTTGCTTGTTTGGGTTCAAAACAAAACTAAGTTGTTTACAATGTAGAGGTTCTTACAGTCATGCAGACATGGCGAAATTGGGCCTCAAGCAGATTCAAGCTGATGTTGTTTTTCTCCATAAAATTGTTATATAAACAATTTTAGGCCAATATTTAAGTAGCCATGCTTAATACGGCACATCAAGAAGAGACTAAAAGCCACTTTTTCATAATTAATGCTTTTAGCACATTTCAAAAATATAATTAAGGCAATAGAATTTATAATATCTACATTTTAAAAGAGAACATGGCTGAAATGATGGGAAAAGAGAAATGTCAATGGAAGGTTTCCTGTCAGGTCACTGTGACTAATCATCACATAATTTTGTTGCTTACATTTTCCAGAAACCTGATTCTTCATGGCTAAGTTTTTGATCATGAGTGCACATTATCTTGCTATATTACCTGGAAGTCCTTCTGCCCAATCAACCCCAAGGATATGATCAGAGTATTCTCTAAGTTATTTTTTTTTCACTTGCAAACCTGAGGGGGAGAGAGATTAGGAATAATCTGACCAACTGGATCTTGGAAACTAACAATGTCAATTAAGGAAACCTGATCACAATACCAATTTACAATGCCTTGGTAAGGTCACACTTGGAACACTGCAGTTTTGGTCGCCACAATGTAGAAAAGACATGGAGACTCTAGAAAGAGTGCAGAGAAGAGCAACAAAGATGATTAGGGGTCTGGAGACTAAAACATATGAAGAACGGTTGCAGGAACTGGATATGTCTAGTTTAATGAAAAGAAGGAGTAGGGGGGACATGATAGCAGTGTTATAGCAATATTTCAGGGGTTGCCACAAAGAAGAGGGAGTCAAGCTATTCTCCAAGGCACCTGAGGGTAGAACAAGAAGCAATGGGTGGAAACTAATCAAGGAGTAAAGCAACTTAGAACTAAGGAGAAATTTCCTGACAGTTAGAACAATTAATCAGTGGAACAGCTTGCCTCCAGAAGCTATGAATGCTCCAACATTGGAAGTTTTTAAGATATTGAATAACGATTTGTCTGAAGTGGTGTAGTGTTTCCTGCCTAGGCAGGGGATTGGACTAGAAGACCTCCAAGATCCCTTCCAACTCTGTTATTATATATATTATATTAACTTCCAATTGGGAACCAAGAAAATAATAAATTGCAGCTACCAAACAACTTAAAAATGGAAAAGTTGCAGAGCCCGATCAATGTGGAGGTGCTCAATGCAAGATAATTGTAGCTGTCAATTATATTCACAGGCTATCCTCAATATTATAGAAAGAACAGGTACTGCTTAATTGGGCCCTGCTGATATTGTTCCTGTATTTAACAAGAATGATATGGTATGATGTGAAAACTGTCACAGAATCACCCTTCCAATCAGAAAGGTCACTGTGCATGTTTTCAAAGCATGATTACCATCAATGCAAACTTCCATACACAAGAAAAGCAATGTAATTTTAGATCAGGCCGTGATCAGATTTTCATTGACAAGCAAATATTTAATGAGTATATACCAAACAATGGCTGTTTATTGATTAAATTGCCTTTGACAGAGTCTACAGAGCCTACAAAGACACACAAAATTATTTTGGTGATCAGTGTACCAAAACATTCATCCAAGTCATTGTTGTCTTTTATGATGCCATCCTTTGCAAGGCTGAAGTCCATAGAGAGAAAACCAGTACCTTCACAGTCAAAACAGAAGTGAGATAAAGATGTATACTATTACCAATGTTGTTCAATGTGGTGACAAATTGGATGATGGAGAAAACCTTGATTGGGCATTTAGGAGTTGAATGTGACATGGATAAACTGAACTAACAGATGGACCATTAAACCAATGACATTGTTTTCATATAGAAATCAGAACTGTAGGTGCGGAAGCTATTAGATGTCATAAACAAAAGAGCCAAAAGGCTCTTAGACAAATTATTATCCACATTATGGATAAATTCAAAAAAGATCAAGGCCATGCAATTGAAATCACACAAATTAACTTTGTCTTAAAAGCTGAGCAACTGAGCCGAATATCTAGGTGTTTTGATCCCTGCATCTGATTCTGCTGAATTGAGTAATGTGTAGCCCCACAGCAAGATAGATGGCAAATAAATTTAACAAATAAATAGACATCAGTGTGAACACAAAATATCTGAATACAGGTAATCCTTGATTTATGACCACAATTGAGATTAGAATTTACATAGTTAAGCAAGGTGGTTGTTAAGTGAGCCACACCCAATTTTACTATCTTTTTGCTATGGTTGTTAAACAAATCACTGAAGTTGTTAAGTGAATCGTGTGATTTTTAAGGGATTGTAGCTTTCCCCCTTGACTTTTCTTGCCAGCTGCCAGCTGGGTAATTCCAGTCATTAGACACACAGCAGGAATAATGGACTGGACTCAAGCATAATTAAAAGCAATGGATAGGGAGACCAGAAAAATAATGACAATGAATCATGCCCATCATCCTTGCAGAGACATTGACAGATTCTACCTATCAGGACACATAGGTAGGTGTGGAATGTTCCAACTATATCACTTCATGGCCAGTACATTCAAAAAAATACCAAGAAAAGCAGATAATAACAAGACCTGGTAAAGGATAAGAGCAGGAATATTGAAGAAAGAGACTAAGGGATAATTCTGGCTGCACAAGGCCAAGCCTTAAGACAAATACAATGTCAGAATTGAAAAGACAGTAACAGACAGTAAGTGCTGCCTATACAATGAAGCTGAAGAAATGGTAGACCCCCCTGGTAAACTGTCAAAGAAGATCGCACAGACTGACTACAAGCAACAGAATGACAAAGTAGCAACAATTGTGCATTGGAAGATCTGCAAGAAATATCATTTGCCTGCAATCAAGAATTGGTGAGACCATAATATAGAGAAAGTCATAGAAAATTAGAAAGTTAAATTGTTCTGTGACTTTAGAATTCAAACAGACAGGTAACTTATACGTATACTCCAGATTTAACAATTATCAATAAGAAAGACAAAAAATCTGGATAGCGGATGTGGCAATACCTGGAGACAGCAGAAGAGAAGAGAAAGAACTGGAGAAGATAACAAAATACAAAGACCTACAAATAGAAATAGAACTAAAAAGCAAGCAAAAATAATACCAATTGCAATACTGGTAGGTGCCTTGGGTGCAATTCAAAACAATTGGAAGACTACCTGAATACCACAGGCATTGACAAATTCGCCATCAATCAATTGCAAAAGGCAGCTGTTAACTCACAAAGCTTTCCCGACCTGCTTCACTGGGAACAGCTTCCATCCTGCAATGATAATACCATCAAACATCCCTATCTACCCATTCTAGATTCTTAGTAAGGACTTGATAGGTAGACAAAAATGTCAAACCAGTCTGAACATCTTATGGTCTTGCAATGAACAACAGCAGCAGCAGCAGCAACAACTGGTAATGGTAACTGAAGAGTAACAACTGGAAAAAATAATGAAATATCACAATCTGTAAATTGAAATTGAGCGATTGTGGAGGAAAAGAATCAATGGTTGTACCAATAGTAATAGGAGCCCTTGGAGCAATACCCAAAGGGTTGCCTAGATGCAGGAAATTTTGAACTTATCAGTCCTCAATATTCTGACTTTGCAAAAAACCACCTTATGCATAACTGGCTATATACTCAGACATTACTTCAACAGCTCTTAGGTTCTTGGTTAGGACTTGAACTGTTAAGTTTTTACCAGTCCCAGACTGTAAATCAAATTGAAGATTAAATCTTGAATAATAATGAAAGCACTGCAAAAGTGACAAGAATGAATAATGTTCATATAATGACAGAAATGGCGCAAAAACAAGCAAAAACTGGATTGGCTCTGGTTTGGATGAACTGCATGGATTCTGGTTGAAATCAACAAATTTGAATGCAAGTTTAGCAAACCAGATGATTCAGGTTCTGAAAGTGAAAAATGGTTTAACAATCGGAAGAACATTTTTGATACAGAAGAACACATAAAAGAGAAAGAAACCTGAAAATTACAGGCCAATAACTTGCCTGTCAACAACATACAAACTACATACAGGTATTATTGCAAACCAAATTTATAAATATTTGGAAAACAAGAATTTGCTGCTTACAGAACAGAACAGAAAGGGTGCTGCAAAAATACAAGAGGGGCCAAAGACCAACTGATGATTGATAAACTGGTTTTGAAGAATTCAAAGAAAAGATGAGCAGATTTGTTCATGGCCTGGATTGATTATAAGAAATCATTTGATTCTGTTCCATACAGCTGGACTGAGAAATGCTTAGACATTTTTGGAATTAGCAGCAACATCCAGAAATTCCTGAAGACCTCCCTGAAGCTATGGCAAACTAAGTTGATGGTGTGTGAAGAAGAACTTGGTTGAAATCAAACAAGGAATCTTCCAATGTGACTCATTGTCATCTCCGTTATTTGCACTTTTGATGGTACCACTAACAAGCATTTGAGCAAGACAAACTGGCTACGAATTGGCTAAAAGGGGTTGAAAATTTCCTATTGGCTCTACATAGATGATTTAAAACTGTTTGAAAAAATAATTGGCCGTTGGTTGAAAATGGCGCCAAAAAATGTCACTGCACCAAATTTGTTGCCGAGTGAAGATGCAGTGCAGAGGTGTCCGAGGCTGGAGCGCAGACGTGTGGGTCCTCACACCACTGACCACTGCGCTCGTAGAGTGGCAGGAAGCATGGGCGTCAGCACTCCGACCCCTCCGCTTTGCTTGCGGCTTGGAGACACTGCACACGCCCGAGCAGAGCCCAGGACACGTCGGTCGGGAGAGAGAGATTCTTTCCTTAAAGAGCCAGGTGCATCTTACCGATCTGAAGGCTGAGGCTAGATGAAAGATTTCCTTTAAAAACTTCAAGTGAAACGCTATTTGGAGAGTCTAACTATAAATTATGGGAACTAACCTAGAACAGGTCCACTGGGCTTTTAGACTGAATTGAAAATCTGAGCAACAACAGCAGTCAGACAAAATTAACCCATGCTTGGACTCTCCAAGCAGCGCACAGGAGAAGAACAGAGTTTAACATTGAAAAGCAATCTGGCATTGACAAATGTGCAACAATTGCTGTTAAGGCAGGAAAAAATTGTTAAAATGATGATGGATTTAAATTTAATAATGAAGAGTTAATAAAAGCAGTAACCCCAGAAGAAGGGTGCAAGTACTTAGGAGTTGTAGAAGCTTCTGATCTGTTAAACAAACAAGTGAAGGAAGCTACTTCAACAAAATACCCTTCAACAAAATACCCTAAGACACACTTTCCCCTACCCCCAAAAGTGGATGGAAATATCCATGCGTCTTATAGAGCAAATGTTGCCAAAGCACTGCCCACCCGCTGGACCTCACCATTTGGCTGTTTTTTGGCCTCTACGTGCTCCATTTTTGGCTTCCACGTGCCCTGTTTTTGGCCTCCACGCACCCCATTTTTGGCCTCTGCACATTCCTGTTTTCGCCCATTTCAGGCAGCAAAGATTGCCGCCGTTTGCCGCAAGCAATTTCCTGCTGCCTGGCCAAAAATGGGAGGCACAGAGGCCGAAAACAGGCCATGAAGAGACAAAAAACGGGTTGTACGGAGGCCAAAAATGGGATATGTGGAGGCTGAAAATAGGGTGCTTAGAGGCTTAAAATGAGATGTATGGAGGCAGCGATAGGCGGCACAATCCCTGCAGTCTGGAATAGCAGATTGACAGTATTCCAGGAGGCTGATCCAACTGCCAATCAGCTGTTCATGCTAAATTAGGCTGTGATAACATCCTGAAGCTGACCAGGCTGTTGGATGTTTGCGGCAAGGGCAGGCAGATTGCTGCTAGTCAGATAAGTACTAATGGATGCTGGGAGGCAGAGGCAGATTTTTTTTTGTTTTCCTCCCCAAAAGCTAGATCCATCTTATGATCTGCAGCGTCTTATAGTGCAAAAAATATGGTACATAAAACAAGTCAAGAAAATCTTGACATCAAAGCTGAATGAAGAAAATATCATAAAAGCAATTAACATCTGCACAGTTCCTGTAATACGATACTCAGCTGGAATAATTGATTGGACTCAGTTAGAAGTTGATAATTTGGATCGAAAAACAGGAAAACTAGTGACAATGCACCATACATTGCACTCAAAAAATGATACTGATCGATTATACTTGCCAAGATCTCAGGGTTGCCGAGGACTCTTACAGGTGAAACAAACTGTGAAAGAAGGAAGACATGGCTTAAATCAGGGGTCCCCAACCTTTTTTGCACCAGGGACCGGTTTCATTTTAAAGAAAATTCTGCGGACCGGCTGGCCTAGAGGAGGGGGGGGAGGGGGAACAGGCAGCGCATGCGCACGCGGGGGGGGGGGGAGTCGGCTCACTTGGCCCTCTAGGGCAGTGGTGGGCAAACTTATTAGTCAATAGAGCCAAATATCAACAGTACCACTACTGAAATTTGTTTTGAGAGCCAAAAGGTGTGGCCTGTTTTGTGGGAATGGCTCAGTGGTCATGTGACCCGGTGGGCATGGCCAACTTGGAAAATGTGGTGAAACTCACTTAACAGTCTTGCTTAGCAACTAAAATTTTGGGCTCAATTGTGGTCATAAGTTCTTTCTTTCTTTCTTTCTTTCTTTCTTTCTTTCTTTCTTTCTTTCTTTCTTTCTTTCTTCTATTTTTGGCTGGTCTTTGGTCTTCTGAAGATGGTAAAAATGGATTTATGGGCACTCGTTATATATAAAGGTAGCCCATGACTCCTTGGGATGCTGGTTTGAATCCAGGAAATGACTCAGAGGATGTGATTTCTTTGAAATGACCACTGGGAGAAAAATAGATCTTTAACCTGGTTAACCAAACAGGTAGCTTGAGGTGGAAGGAAATATGAAAATAGATTTCTTCCTTTCCTTTCCTTCCTTCCATTGCCTCCCTCCCCCTTCCTCCCTTCTTTCCTTCCCTTCCTCCTACCCTCCATCTTTCTTTTCCTTTCTTTCCTTCCTTCCTTCTTTCACCCCTCCCTTCCTCCTCCCTCCCCCTTCTTTCCTTCACTCCCTCCCTCCCACCCTCCATTCATCTTTCTTTTCTATTTTTCTTTCTTTCTCTTTCTCTGTTTCTCTCTGTTTCTCTCTCTCTCTCTCTCTGTATCTGTATCTGTCTCTCTCTCCTCCCTCCACCCATCTCTGTCACTTTGTGTGTGTGTGTGTGTGTCTGATTCCCTCTCTCTATTTCTGTCTCTCTCAGCCTGTCTCTCTGTGTGTCTGTCATTTTTTTTTTAGAACCACGCAGGAGCGAAGATGGCGACCTAGCTCCGAGCTCAGCATGGGCCATGGAGCTCATTGGTCGCATGGGTAGTGCCCCAGCCCTCTACTTACCATCTTGAGGGCTGGGATCGGTGGGTGACCCACCCTGGACCCCCAGGGTGAGGTCCGGGCGGTGGCGGTGGCGGCGGCAGCGGCAGCGGCGGCGGTGGGAGCGTCGGCGTCCTCGGCGTCTTTGGATGACGTCGGGCGCCGGCCTCTGACGACGGCCGGCCGCCGGCTGCACGCCGCGAAGGCCTGGAAGGCCTGAAGAGGCCTTGAGGGCCTGAAGTTCCCCAGGCCGAGATTCCCAGGCCGAGACCTCTGCCGAGGTAGCGGCGAAGGCGGCGGCAGCGGTGGGAGCGCCGGGCCGAAGGGCGCCAGACCTGGTGGTTTGTGAGGGCCTTGAGGGCATTGAAGACCCCCAGGTTGAGACCGCCGTGGTAGTGGCGAAGGCGGCGGCGGCGGCAACGGCGGCGGCGGTGGGAGCGCCGGATGCGTTGTGGAGGCCTGGAGGGCTGCCATAGGCACGGAGGTGGCATGGAGGTGGCGGTGAGAGCGCCGGAGCGGGGTCCAGGGACGCATTGGCGATGGAGGCGGCGGTGAGAGAGCCGGTGAGAGCGCCGGAGCTGGAGGTTGGTGTCCTGGTACCCTGGGTATGGCTGCCAATGGCGGTGAGAGTGCCGGGACAAGGAATGGCGGGGACTGCGGCGGTGATGGCGGTGGGAGCGCCAGAACGGATGCCATTTGCCCTCGGCGTCCTTGCATTTTTAAGACTTGGTATGTCCAAGATAAGATCTGGAAAGCAGCCTTAAGAAGAAGGAGAAGATCTCTTCGGCCTATGGATATTTTACATTTTATATTTAAGACCTTTAAGACCTTGTAACCCTCTAGAAGAGAAGAGAAGATCTACGGAGCGACAGCCGGACTAAACCGCTCACTGATGCACTTTTTAAAACTCTGATTGTATATATATTTTGGTTATTTATTAAGATATATATCATACTTTACATCTGGAATTGCGGCCAAACGATGCTTTTTAAAAATCTTAGGACCCATGCTTTTATTTATGTATTTACATCATTGACTGTATATTTATAAATAATTATCTATTTATATTTAATTATTTATTAATACCATGTACTCGAAGCTAGACTTGCTACGACTGCGAGAGGCCCCGCTCTCGCAGGTTTGACCCTCCATTCTAACGAGGGCCAGCCTTGATGAGGGACTCATTGATCCGGAGAGGTGGAAGAAACGTAGTCTTAGGGGTTTTTTAAGTCGTAGGTTGTTGTCTATTTTAGGGGGTACCAGGGAGGGGGGTGGGCATTATAGACAGGTAGAGACAGAGGGTGAAAGAGAGGGCCAGGCCAGCAGGTGACGGAGGGAGGCGGACGGTGCCGTTAGTAGGGGGGAACTAAGAGTCGTCCCGGTGGAGGGCATACCTATCAATAGGGTCGTGGGGAGAGGCAGGTCTGAGGGGAGACAAGTTCTATCCTCCCGGTTGGGGGCACGTGGCCGTTGGTTGCAAACGGTCGGGTGCCACAACCCCTGCAGGCTAGGTGGTCAGGGAGTACAGAGCCACGGCCTGCGGCTGATGTTTTGCAATGCCAGGTCCGTTGTCAACAAAGCCCCCCTCATCCATGACCTTGTGTCAGAGGGGGAGCCGGACCTGGTAGGAATTGTGGAGACCTGGTTGGGCCACGAGGGAGAAATGTGCCCACCAGGTTACCGCGCTTTTCATCAGCCCCGGGCCCTAGGTAGGGGTGATGGGGTAGCGGTTGTCATTAGGGAAGGTCTTGAGCCGAGAGAGACCATTGTGCCACAGACTACCGGTTGTGAGTCCCTCTGTGTGAAGTGGGGCCTAGGGAGGCAGTTGGGCTTGCTGGTTGTATACCTGGCTCCCCGCTATGTAGCAGCAGCCCTGCCCGAGCTCCTCGAGGTGATCGCTACGATGGCAGTTGAGACCCCCAGACTTTTAGTCATGGGGGACTTTAACCTGCCATCGGTGGGCGAATCATCCGAGGTAGCTCGGGAGTTCATGGCTTCCATGACGGCCATGGACCTGACCCAATTAATTCAAGGCCCCACCCACGAGGGTGGACACACACCGGATCTCATCTTTGTCTCTGGCCAATGGAAGAGTGATCTGGGTACAGGGGATATAGTCATCACACCCTTGTCATGGTCAGACCACTCACTTCTCCGGCTCGACTTTCCAACCGCCACCCCCCACCGCGGGGAGGCGGAACCTGAGTCATCTATCTGGTTCCGCCCCAGGCGCCTGATGGACCCTGATGGGTTCCAGGCGGCGCTTGGGCCACTTCCTGTACCCCTGACCCGCGCCCCGATGGAGGACCTCGTGGCCGCATGGAATACTGCGACCACGGGAGCCTTGGATCGGGTCGCGCCCTTGGGGCCTCTCTTGCGGCGGCGAGCTACCCTGGCTCCTTGGTTTACCGAGGAGCTAGGGGTGATGAAACGCCACAAGAGATGCCTAGAGAGAAGATGGAGGTCTACTCGATTTGAATCTGACCGGACATAGGTAAGAGCCCATTTACGGACTTACATTGTGGCGCTGAGAGTGGCCAAACGTCATCATTGTGCCACTCTCATAGCATCCGCAGAAAACCGCCCTGCCGCCCTGTTTAGGGTGACCCGCTCCCTCCTTCAACAGAGGGTGCGGGAAGCCCCGCTACAGGGTAGAGCAGAGGAATTTGTGATTTTTCTGCAGGAGAAAATCGCTCAGATACAGAACGAGCTAGCCCCCATTGATGGCCCAGTGGGATGCCACGAGACAGATCTTGTTTGGGAGGAGTTTGACTCCGTTACTTCCGAGGATATGGACAGGTTACGTGGGCGACTGCGAGCCACCACATGTTTATTGGACCCGTGTCCCTCCTGGCTTGTACTGGCATCCTGGGAAGTGACACGAGGCTGGCTCCAAGAGGTTGTCAACGCTTCCTTAAGTGAGGGTTCCTTGCCTGCTTCCCTAAAAGAGGCTATGGTGAGGCCCCTCCTTAAGAAGCCCTCTTTGGATCCAGCTTTATTAACCAACTATCGTCCAGTCTCCAACCTTCCCTTCTTGGCGAAGGTTGTTGAGAGTGTGGTGGCACAACAGTTTCCCCGTCACCTGGAGGAAGTTGATTATCTAGACCCGCGCCAGTCCGGCTTTCGGCCCGGGCATAGCACCGAGACGGCATTGGTCGCGTTGGTTGATGATCTCTGGAGGGCCAGAGATGGGGGTTGTTCCTCCATCCTGGTCCTATTAGACCTCTCGGCGGCTTTCGATACCATCGACCATGGTATCCTATTGCATCGGCTGGGGGGGTTGGGAGTGGGAGGCACCGTTCTACGGTGGTTCTCCTCCCACCTCTCTGGCCGATCGCAATTTGTGTTGACAGGAGAGCAGAGGTCGACCTCGAGACCCCTCACGTGTGGGGTGCCTCAGGGGTCGGTCCTCTCGCCTCTCCTGTTTAACACATACATGAAGCCTCTGGGTGAGATCATCCGTGGTTTTGGGGTAGAGTACCATCTATACGCTGACGACACCCAGCTGTATATTTCTACCCCAAACCACCCCAACGATGCCGTAGCGGTGATGTGCCAGTGCCTGGAAGCCGTGCGGGTCTGGATGGGAAGTAACGGACTCAGGCTCAACCCGACCAAGACCGAGTGGCTGTGGTTTCCGGCTGCCCGATTCAACCAGCTCACTCCATCGCTGGCCATAGGGGACGAACATCTTGCCCCTGTGGATGGGGCGCGCAATTTGGGTGTCCTCCTGGATGCCCGGCTGTCCATGGAAGATCAAGTGACAGCCGTGGCCAGGAGGGCGTTTTACCAGGTTCGCCTGGTTCGCCAATTGCGCCCCCTATTGGATCGGGACGCCCTTCGCACAGTCACTCATGCGCTCGTGACATCCCGACTGGACTATTGCAACTCTCTCTACATGGGGCTCCCCTTGAGGTGCACCCGGAGACTTCAGCTAGTCCAGAATGCAGCCGCGCGAGCAATTATGGGAACCACTAGGTTTACCCATGTAACACCGCTCTTGCGCGAGCTGCACTGCCTACCTGTCATCTTCCGGGTGCGCTTCAAGGTGCTGATTATCATCTTTAAAGCGCTCCATGGCTCGGGACCTAGCTATCTGCGGGATCGGATCCTGCCTCATACATCCTCACTGCCGATTCGCTCCCACAGAGAGGGACTTCTCCGGGTGCCGTCCACTAGACTTTGTCAGCGGGCGACGCCCAGGGGAAGGGCTCTCTCTGTGGCGGGCCCGGCCCTCTGGAACGACCTTCCCCCCGATATTAGGACGACCACGGACCTCCGCTCCTTCCGTCTCAAATTAAAAACTCATTTCTTCTGTCTGGCCGGCCTAGGATAGTCTCTCTGTCTTTGGGGTTTTATTGGGGTTTTATAATATAGCTTAGTTTTAATGGGAATTTTAGCGCAGGTTTAGATTTAATTTATTTTTAATGAAATGTTTGTATGTATTTATTGTTTTACTGTGCCTGTGCACCGCCCCGAGTCCCTGTGGGGAGAGGGTGCGGTTTAGAAATATTAAAATTATTATTATTATTATTATTATCTCCCTCCCTCCCCCCCGGGAAGCAGCAGAGGGGCCGGCATGTCGGCTGGAGAGGAGGAGGAGGGAGCAGCCCCCTGGGCAGAGGATGGCCGAACGCGCCTCCACCAGCTCCTTCCGACGGCCACCGCGGTGCACTTTCCGGAGCTTCCCGGAGGGGCCGGCATGTCAGCTGAGGAGGTAATGGCTGCCTCATCCCACAGCGAGCGACCGGGCGGAGGACTCGAGCCTGCGGCTACCTTAAGCACAGCCAAAACCGTCCGGGCGCCACACGGGGCTGGAAGGGAGGTATGCGTGCGGCGCCCAGATGGCCTCGGCTGTGCTTAAGGTAGCCGCAGGCTCGGGTCCTCCGCCCGCTCACTTGCTGTGGGATGAGGCAGCAGTTACCTCCTCAGCTGACATGCTGGCCCCTCCGGGAAGCCCCGGAAAGTGCACCGCGGTGGCCGTTGGAAGGAGCTGGTGGAGGCACGCTCGGCCATCCTCTGCCTAGGGGGCTGCTCCCTCCTCCTCCTCTCCAGCCCTGCGGCCCAGTTCCTATCAGGCCGCGGACCGGCACCGGTCCGCGGACCAGGGGTTGGGGACCCCTGGCTTAAATGACTACATAAAGAAAGCAAAAGAGCCTCTGCTGAAGGAGGTGAACAAGGGAAACCTCTTGAAAACAACAAGATTGAAAGCAGAGTATCGAAAGGAAATAATTGACCATCGAGTTCCTAACTAGAAAATGAAACCTATGCACAGTCGATATACAAAGTTAACATGAGATATACAACTCTTTTCATTTGGAAACCAGGCACCCTCTCCTTTCACTCGGGAGGAACAAAGCCCTCTAACTAAAGAAGTAAAAAAACTGAAACAAAGAATAACTGAGCACCCAGAACAGCAAAAAGAAAAAAGAAAAAAAACCCATCAGAATAAAGTTGCCTGCATTGAAGCTTGTTCCAAAGAAACATCTACACAAGCACTAAAAGATACAAACACTGCAATATTAAGTATAAGTACCAACTCACTGCAAAAAACAAACCAACGAATGCACAGCACAGTTGCAATTATAACTAAATACCTGGGAGATAAAATCAACAAAAAAGAAAAAAAACCACACCACAAAAATGGAAGATTAGACTGGAAAATAAAATCAGCAAGTTGAGATCAGGTGCAAGCAAGCTACAATAGATGAAAATACAAGAACAAGAAGACCAAAGAATAGCTAAACAAGAAATACCACCTAGAAACACAGAAGCTAAAGGAATCCCTAGAAATAATAAAGTAGAAAATAATGGCTGTAGCCAAGAAGATAAGCAGATACGAAACTCGAATTGTAAATTATTGGAAGAATCTCTAATTTCAATCCAATCCGAAATGTTTCTACCAATCCATCAATGGAGAGGGATTGATAGAAATGAATCAATTAGTACCTGACAAGGAAGAAATAGTGTAGTTCTGGGTGCAGATATGGGATAACCCAATATGCAGCTTGATTAAAAGAGGTGGATAAGGGGGGGGGGGGGGAAAGAAGCTAAAATGAAAGAACTAGTAATAGCAGAAATGATAGAGAAAAGAGCAAGGAAGATCAAGAATTAATCCAGCACCAGGTGAAGATGAACTGCATGGTTTTTGGCTGAAACATCTAACTGGTTTATACCTACTCATTTCCAAGCAGTTTAACAACCTACTACAAGAAAGTGAAATTGAAAAGTGGTTACCATCTGGCAGAATACCTGATAATGAAAGATCCAGTAAAAGGGGCATCACCAGGCAACTACAGGCCAATTTCCTGCTTATCAACAACTTTCAAATTGTTAACTGATGTGGTAGCTGATACAGTCCAAAGGCAAACAGTTGAAAACAATCTCTTTCCATCTGAGCAGAAATGAAACCACTCCAATAGCAGAGGAACAAAAGATCAACTCTTAATTCACAAAATGACTTTGGAAAACTACAAGAGAAGGAAGACTAATGTGAATGTAGCATGAATTGACTTCAAAAAAGCATTCAACTATCTGCCACATGACTGAATAATCAAGTGCCCAGAAATAACAGCAGTCAGTAGAAACATCAGAAGTTTTGTGTAAAGATTGATGGTACAATGGAAAACACAGTTGCAAGTCATTGGTGACAGACTGGGAGAGGTTAATATCAAGAGAGGAATATTTCAAGGAGATGCACTGTCACCATTACTATTTGTCATTGCCCTGTTTCCTCTGTCAACAATACTGAATAATTCAGGCCAAGGCCATCAAACATCAAAAACACCTGACAGACTATCCCACCTCCTTACATGAACCATCTGAAGCTGTAGGGAAAAACCATCTGAAATAGAACTGCTGTTCAACACTGTCTATATATGTAGCCCAGATATTGTAATGGAATTTGGATTGGACAAATGTGCCACACTTGTTATCCAATAAAGAAAAATAGTGAAAACTGAAAGAACCAAGATGCTCCATGAAAATAAGATTAGGAGTCTGGATAAAGATGATTACCACAAGTACCTGATTATCCTTCAAGCTGACAACATCAAGTACACTGAAGTCAAGAAAAAGAGTAGAGATGAATACATCAAGAGAGTGAAGATGATCTTAAGCTCCAAACTCAATGAAGGAAATAGCAATGAAGGCAATCAATATCTGGGCAAGTCTTGAAGGATAATGAAGATGATCCACTGAAGATAGTATGCCAGGAAATTGCACAGACTGACTACAAGTAGCAGCATGACAAAGTAGCAACAATGGTGGATTGGGAGATCTGCAATAAATACCATTTGCCTGCAAGCAAGAATAGTGAGACTATAAAAGAGAGGAGGTCATAGAAAATGAATAAGTTAAATTGCTCTGGTACTTCAGAATTCAAACAGACAAGCGCATGCAACATAACACCTCAGACTTAACAATTGTCAATAAGAAAGGCAAAAAAGTCTGAATAGTGGATATGGCAATACCTGGAGACAGCAGAACAGAAGAGAGAAAACTGAGAAGATAACAAAATACAAAGACCTACAAATAGAAATAGAATGAAAAAACAAACAAAAGTAGTACCAATTGTAATAGGTATCTTGGGTGCAATTCAAACCAACTGGAGAACCATTTGGACATCATTGGCATTGACAAATTTGCCATCAGTCAATTGCAAAAGGCAGCTTTACTGAAAACAGCTTCCATCCTGCAACAATAATACTATCAAATATCCAGATCTACCTATATACTCAGACGTTGCCTTAATAGCTCTTAAATCCTTGGTTAGCACTTAAACTGTTACGTTTATACCAGTCCCAGACTGTGAATCAAATTGAAGATTAAATCTTAAATAATAATAATAATTCCCCAGTGAGGCATTACTTTGATGTGGTTGTGGGGCTTGTGTATCCCAAGGAAGATGAGAATGTAACATGGATTGACTTCAAAAAGGCATTCAATGCCAGAAAAATCTCATCAGAGGAGTCAGACATAGATTGTCTCTCCCATAAAAAATATTGTGAGGTGTAAATTTCAGAAAGACATACCAGCTCGGATGTCACCGTGGTTAACAAGGTCTGCACTAGATGTTGGAACTCCTTGATATCTGATGAAAAACGGGCTATAGGACTGTTGGCTGAGCAGCCAGGGCCAGCAGCTACAGAACTATTAGAAAAAAGAGTGCTTGAGAGACACGTTGTACAGAATGCCACATTAGTTTGGGCTAAAGGCACAGGTAAGATTAAGTAAGTGCATGCTGGGGAAGGGAGAGCTTTTGGCTGGGGATTGTGGTATTTAGCTAACTCTGCCATGGGCACAAAGCAGAGATCTGATTTAATTATTAGTGCTTCTCTTCTACAAAAATCTTTTTTTCAGTTTTGCAGATGTCAGTCTAGCTTCCATATGGAATAAACAACATAATAGAAATAAATAATAAAAATAAAATAGAAAATAGAAAACTAGCCTGTCAGGAAAGATGCGTTGGAGAAAAGTCTACAGAAGATGACCAGGCTGAGCCTGAGGAAGAGTTCAAATGCATCATCAGTCTCGAGTCCCTCTGTACTCACAAAAGATCTAAGTCCAGCCCACCTTGAATTCCACTGACTCTTATCTACCACCAATTTGCTTTGACTGTTATTAGTTCAGATTCTTGTAGCGAGCTTAGGCTTGCAATAAATCTTTATATTCATTTGAAGTTCCTGGATTTCCTGATTTCTCACGCTTGTCAGTCATACCTCTGTGAGGTTCTGCCTAGCACTTGGAGATGAGAAACACAAACATCTCAGGTGGAACCAAGTTACAGTGAAGTAAACAGAGCTTCTTTCCTTGCATTTTCCTAGTGCAGTATTTCAATTGTTGATTAATAATCAGAGATGCCAGCAAGTGCCAAACAGCCACTGATAAGCACCCTCATTCAATTCCCTTATCAGTTTGGATTCAAAGCATCTGAATAGAATCCTATTTCTTTTTTTAGGAACACAAACTTTCTTTTAAAGTCCATCTTCATAATCTGACAAATTAGTCATTTTTACATCACCATATATACAGACCTCAGTCCATGGCAAGCACCTCAAGTTCTAATTAATGTCTACCACCTGTCTAAATACTATTAGCTAATGAGGTTTCTTTCCCCCGCCCCCTCTACTGCTTTTTCATTTCTTTTAAGGTCTACGCAGAAATATAATCTATATTTAAGTCTGACAAATGTTCTCTTCCAGCAATGAGAGTTTATCACAAGGACTAAAACCTGCATTGCTTTTTTGGTTATCAAGTTACAGTAGCTTAAGTCTCTAAGCACTAGGATCTCCATATAGCTGATCAGCTACAGCTGTTAATTGTGGAGTGGGGAGACCAGCTGACATCTGTTTCTTGCCCAGTTACCTAATGGTTCATTTCCAGGTCTTAAAAAGGTAGTACCCTCGATCCAAAGACAATGCCCAACTCTGCCAAGACCTGCCTTCTATCCCACTTGTCTTGTGCTGGCTTGTTCATACAATGCAAATTTGAGTGAACTCACATCTGCCACTGATCGACCCAATTCGTGAGCAATCTTTTCCCATCGACCAGGCGTCCCCCCTGGGAACTTAACCATACTTCTTGTCAGTTGGCTAAGGTCCTCTTCCATCCATTCAGGGGCCTGTAAAATATTTGTAAAACATTTAATACACCAAGAAACTCGAAGAGCTTTTAAAGTAATCAAAAACACCAAACATGAATCTTAAGCAAAGCAGTCCAATAAAATCTGTTAAGCAATAAGAATGTTTTTACAGCTTTTTAATGGCGCCTACTTGTAGAAGATCCAACCTATCTAATTTATGTAATAGATGTTGTACACGTATCTTGAAGACCAAGTCTGTCTACTTAACAAAATAATTTTCTTTTTCTATGGATGTCAATGCATCCATGTTCAAATACAGGGAGAAAAATAAAATAAAAAAGTCCCATGATAAAAGTATTTTTCACAGACACATGTTTTAACTTACAGGCACTATAAAAAAAAAAAGCACAGAGTATATATTCCTTGGGATGCATATTTAGAAATGATGAACCAGGCCCTTATTTAACAAAATAGATACATTTGCTAAGTTATAAATTGCTCTGGCAAAAACGGGATTTTAAGAGATTGTGAATAATGTGTTAAAAAACAGTCAAGCCTGCATAGCTCCTAAGCACGGTGCACTCATTAGGGAGGGTAGAAAACTTCCAGGCACTTGCATGACACACCCATTGTGAACAATTTCTTCCTTTTTGAATCTTTTCTCCAGCAAAAGGAGCTGCATGAAAAAGCCTTCACATGCACCCAAAGAGCAATTTCTACTGTCCTTTCCTATCAAAACACCATCTGGATCAGGCTTCCTCTGCACTGATACAGGCAGTGAGCAACAGCTTCCCATTTCTCTTTTATTTCTAAAAGGAGCCTTTTATGACAAATACCTCCCCCTAATCACTATTTCTGATAATGAACAGGCAGGCATCAAGCAGTTTGCATTACAGAGCCATCAGTGCTAAACAACAGTCAGAGGTGAATGACCCCTGGGACCATCTCCACAGCTACAGCAAAGCTTCTGCCTGACACTAATCCTGCCTGTCATTCTCCCACTGTGCTCGAACTGCACTGACGTCCGCCTGCTCCACTGCAAGCAGAAACGGGGCCCTCCCTGACTTTTTACTGTCTCCCCCAATCAATGGCTCCAGCGTGCTCTTTTCACCATGTCCAAATGGCAGCTTCACTCATCGTCAGAGGGCCTTGCCCCTTGTTTAAAGGGGCTCCCCAAAGGCACTCCCATTTGCATTCATTTGCAAAGCAAACTACTCTTATTCACTTTGTTCAGGGCGATCAGGAATGCTCCCTGAAGCAGAGAAATTGGCATAAATATACAGCCTGCTGCTTAAAAGACAGTAAATAATAGCCAATAATTGGAAGGATTTTTTTCCCAGTCATCCTTCTCTTGTGTCCATGCGTGTCTTTGTCCACGCAATGCCAAAATCGAATCTACCTGGATTATTGTACTATTATCAGTGATCAAAACAGAACACAGGCGCACAAAACAGATGAAGACATGCACTGCCATAACCTAACACAGAATGTCCCATTTTCAGCATAACACCCATACATGCACAAAATGGCATTGGTTTGGCTTATAAAAAGGAGGAGCTAATTTCCATTACTCAGTAATCATTGCCTTCTGTGAGAAGGTTCTACTCACCAGTTCCCTCAAAGCATTACTTAAGAATTATGTGAGGTAAAATTGGCCATCCAAATATCAGAGTATCAAATGCACACAACTGGAAACCCTTTGCAGCATACTGCATGCCATCTATTTATTTATTTATTTATTTTATTTTATTTTTCACATTTATAGCCCGCACCCATCTCACCATAAAGCAGTGCTTCTCAATTATTTTCTGTCATGCCCCCCCTAGGAAGAAGAAAACATTTCGCGCCCCCCGCGCAACTGTAAATAGTATCATTTGTCTACAAAATTGTTATAAGTACACCTCTGCATAACACTGTATCCTTATTAATGTATAAGAGAATAAAAAAAGAAAGAAATGTGGATCAATTTACAACAAAGAATAGCTTTATTAACTGTAGCAGAAAAGATTTAAAGTGCATTAGAAATTAAAAAAAATTAAATCCTTTGCCGAGGTCAAACACGCCCCCCTTTACAGAGCCTCGCGCCCCCCCTGGGGGGCCCGCCCCACTATTTGAGAAGCACTGCCATAAAGGGACTCGGGGCGGCGAACAGAGATTTAAAATCAATTATACATAAATACAAAATATTATTAAATAATAACGAAATTAAATCTATATCCTGCTTAACTTAAAATAAGTTTAAATTTAAAACCCAAATTACAGTTTTGATTTGTTATAAAATAATGAATTATTTTATTTTATTAAATATTGAATGCAGTTCTGAAGATCCTGTTGCCTCAAATCAATTCAATGATATGTACAGATAACATATTTAGAAGATGTTATAAATAATCAGTGGGAGATTCTTCTGCATGAAATGGAAACAGCCTATGATGTCTGGGATATCAGCAATTGAAATTGAATGGTATTGTATAGTATAGTCAACAGATATTCAAGTTCTTTGAAAATCCAAAAAGTTTTGAACCATTTGAAATTGGGTAGAGTGGTACAACAGGAAAGAAGAATGATTCCCCAAATTGTCTTTACTGTATAAATAGAATATATATAAGCATTTACACATAGGTGGTCTTTGATTTACTACAACTGAGCCTAATGTTGCTTAGTAAGACATTTGTTCAGTAAATTTCCCCCCATTTTACTATCTTTCTTGCCATACTTGTTAAGTGAATGTCTATGATTGTTAGGCTAGTAACACAGTTGATAAGTGACTCTGCCTTTCCCATTGATTTTGTTTGTCAGAAGGTCACAAAAGGCAATCACATGACTCTGGGACACTGAAACCATCATAGATATGGCAGGAGTATTAAGTTTAATAGGGTTTTAGGATGTTTTATATTTTGTATTGTATATTGTGTTTTAAAATTCCTGTGCGTCGCCCTGGGTCCCATCGGAGATAGGTGCGGGATATAAATTTAATAAAATCTAAATCTAAAATCTAAAAATCTATGAACCAGTTGCCAAGCATCCAAATTTTGATCATGTGACAATGAAGATGTTGCATTGGTTGTAAATCTGAAAAAACAGTCATAAATCATTTTTTCAATAATTTCAAAGTCACTAAATGAACTTGCAAATCAAGAACTACTTGTACATGCTTTGATGCATATACAATATGCAACAAATATATTTATATATGCATACATCTATACCCCTTCATACATGTAAATGCTCATAATTTGTTTTAAAATCCTCACTTTTAGATTCTGAGTGCATATATTTATCAATCACAAAAGGTTGTCTATTATTAAGATCTGTTTCATTTTCAGTCTAAAAGTGCTATCTTAATGGTTAACTACACTAGAGGTCATATAGATGTATTGGACACGAAATGTAAAGCATTAAGACAGATACTCCGTTATCAAATAGTCTGATGCATTGTGCAGTTGTTTATTTAGCTTTGAGTGAGATTTAAATAATTTTATGTTTATCATTGCTAATGTTTTAGAAATCATAATCACTGAAATAAACTTATTTTTTTTATCTCCAAAGGTTTAACTTATCCAAACAATAGAATGCTAATAATTTCTAGTCAATATTGTATGAACATCATTGTAGCCAAGTAACACAATGTATTATGTTTTATAATAACACAATAAAATAAATGATAGCGAAAAAGATTTATTGTGGCTACAATTTTTACACCTCTGAGCCACAGGCCAGGATCTGGTTATTGGTTTTATATTCACAAAGCCATTGCCATGAGAATCTTTTGCAGAAAGGAAATGATTAGTGTACCCAGAAGATAACCTGGCTTTATTTATTTATTTATTTATTTATTTATTTATTTATTTATTTATTTATTTATTTATTTATTTATTATTTATTTATTTATTTATTTATATCCCGCCCTTCTCCACAGAGGACCCAGGGCGGCGCACAGGTATTTAAAAACATACAAAAATAAATACATAATTTAAAATATATTAAACTATTCTAATCCTATGCTAAAACCAAATTTTAAAATACCCAATTTAAAACTCTCTAAAAATAGTCCCCATGGGAGGTTAGGCTAGGCCGGCTACCTAGTGCTACCTTGTATCTCTGCTTTTTAAGAAGCAAGTGGCTGCATTTTCAATAAAGCAATTTTTAAATTTAATATTTGGTTTTATAAGGTAAAGGTTCCCCTCGCACATATGAGCTAGTTGTTCCTGACTCTAGGGGGCGGTGCTCATCTCAGTTTCAAAGCCGAAGAGCCAGCGCTGTCTGAAGATGTCTCCATGGTCATATGGTCGGCATGACTAAACGCAAAAGGTGCACAGAGCGCTGTTAACCTTCCCACCAAAGTGGTCCCTATACGTAGCGGTTCCATGCATACTTGCAGTTTTACATGCTTTCAAAGTGCTAGGTTGGCAGAAGTTGGGACAAGTAATGGGAGCTCACTCCATTATGCGGTGCTAGGGATTCAAACCACTGAACTGCCAATCTTTCTGATTGACAAGCTCAGCATTTTAGCCACTGAGCCACCCCATCTCTTTATTTGATTTTATAAAAGATCTTTATTTTCCAATTATGTCTTTCCATGCATACTAGATTCCTATTTCATTATTTTTAGTGATTTCATGGAGAGAAGTGTCCATGAAATAAATAAAATTTGCAATTTTCCTTTGAATCTTTTGAAAGAATAAAATAAATTTATAAATATCAACATAAAATGAAAGCATTAACTTAACATCCTTTCTTTCAATTTGGAATTTACCTCCTATTAATATAACGGCAATGTGCCAAATCATTTTCATGCTAAATCTATTAAGACACTTTAAGAATGATAAGAGAACATTCCATGTTTCTAGGAAATAGCATCTTCCACATTTTCAACATTTCCATAATGGTAATATCTAGAGTTAAGTCAAAGGAGGTAGACTACAGCCAACTTTGCAGGATATCTGATGCTTTACATGGACAGTAGACATATAGTCTGGAGAACTTCATACAGATCTGAGAAACTATTCTTTAAATGCCAAGTTAAAATTTAAATACCAACAGCAGAAAAAGACCCATTATAATTAGAATGCTAGTAAAAGCATAATTGAGCTTTTCTCTCCAGAAGTCTGATTGTTCTTAGAAATGTCCATAACTGATACTATGGGAAACATTTCAAATATTAATCTATAGCATCCATTCTTAAGCAAGAGTCCAGAAACTTCTCTACCAGAATTTCTTTCTTCTCAGAGAAATTTAGATACCTAAAATGCAAAAACGCAACCAATTTTATGTTAGAAATCAGCCCTCCACAATCCTTGTTTGTTGGTGAAGAGCCACAGCTTTGTTCTTCTTTTTTTTTTTAAAGGTTTACTGAATTTACAGCTCTTAGGCAACAGTTAATTGGGCTTTTAGATGCAGCAGAACCTCCTACAATTCAACTGCTACAATCATCTAGGAGGGTGGCCGCAGTGTGAATTTATTTTCCTGCTCCGAAGCCAATACTATGAGAGTTAAATGAATGCATATGCATAAGCCTTTATCACTTCAAACTACGTTTGTCCAATATTACCCAAAACCTGGCCAGAACTCATTTCTATGGTAAAGTAATAGAAAATGCCACATAGGGAGGGGACAGCTGTTGTATCTACACAAGCATCCAGATTTTACATCAGAAAAGCTGTGCTTTGGGATTAAGTCCCCACATTGAATGCTGTGCAGTCAAAAAGAAAAGCCAGAAACAAGAGGCCCTATTTTAACACAAAAATTAAAAGGGATTTGTGCACTTCATAAATATTCGTATGATTTGGTGAAAGAACAGAAGGAGGTTACCGTATTACATTTCAATAATGCATATCAACTTCTATTAGCTTATTATGTTTATTGCTGCTTTAAGCAAATGTTATTATATACAATATTTTCTCCTCAGGTGGTTCTAATTTATAATAATTAAAGTAATTAACACACAGTGTTCATTTACATGAACATGCACATGGATTTTGCTGACCCAGTCAACAAGTCTACCTGAATTTTTAATGTTCTGCCATTCATTTTCATTCAGAAAATTCTATTGCTCTTGATTTAAAATTATTTATTTTAGTTTCATATCATTCAGCATACTTGAAATTAGAAGTCTCTACAATTAGAATGGTATGGATTGTTTAGAGCAGGGGTCTCCAACCTTTGCAACTTTAAGTCTGAAGGTCTTCAGCTCCCAGAATTCTCCAGCCAGCTTTGCTGGCTGGAGAAGTCTGAGCTGAAGTCCTTCAGACTTAAAGTTGCAAAGGTTGGAGACCCCTGGTTTAGAGTAAATACCTAAGATTGTTATAAAATTCCTGCTATGAATTATTTATTTACCTATTAGGAAAACCAAACTTTGATTTTTGATTAATGATAATTCTTTAAGAACTTCCCAAAACTCTATCATAGTGTTTTCAAACTTGACAACTTTTAAGCTATATGATTTCAAGTTCCCAGAATTCCCCAACCAACATATTGACTGAGAGAACTCTAGGAGTTGAAGTATACATATATTAAAGTTGCCAAAAACACTCACTAGTGCATTTATCTGTGTCCTTCAGCACTGCAATGCCAATTAAACAAGCAAAGGACAATATAATAAAACTGAGCTTTGAACAAGTCATGGATACCCATACTTGACAGCAGAGAATGGACAGCTGCAGTTCTCTTTGTGCAATTCCAGCTGAATTTCTCATGATACTTTGGCCTTACTCATGAATCCATAATCTATCTACCTGAAGAAGGGGGGAAAGGGGAGGGGATGAAAATCAGAGAAAAGAAGATGGCTTCCATTATTTTTTCTAAAGATACTAAAGCCTGAAATAGAAGTAGCATAGGGTTGCTGTCTGAGATAGGTATATTAATGCTGCTCATTCCATAGCAAAGTTAGCATTATTAATTGTTCCGAAAGTACTGTCGCATGTCAAAAGTGTCCTTTAAAACAGGACATTCAGAGAAATATAGTGCACAGTATTTGGGAGAAGTACTTTGCAACATTCACAAAATCTTTAAGGATGTTTCTGTCAATTGTCTGGTGACCCTGCACCTGTTGAATGTCTGTCTCAACCATCTCTCTCAGCTCCAAGATGACCTAAAGGATTAAGGCCAACTAACCCTGAACTATAAAACAATCATAATACATGTGAGAGAATAAAGTACTTGCAATTCATAATCATGATTTACATTTTAATCCCCTGGGGTTTTAAGAACTAATGGAAACTGTGATCCTTTTACAATATTACCTTAAAAATAAAAGGTTTTTTTAATTACTGAATATGGCATCCAGTTAATAAAGCATAAAGATCAAATTAGAATGAGCAATAATTTATACTTTCTCAAAAGATCAAAGTAAATATTAAAAATACTCTAAATTCTCTTGGTGTCATCAGCCACTAATTGCCCACAAGTCTGAAAAAGCCCCAAGGTTTAGTTTCTTTTGAAAAATATTGAATGTATACTCATTTCTTCATTAAACAAAGGACTAAGGTGAGCTTTGGATATCAGGGCTGAATCCAAGAGGGCAGCCAAGCTACAAATTCCAAGCTCAACTTGATCTCATGCAGATTCAGTCTGAATTGATTTTTCAGTTGACCAGAGAAATCCCCATCTTGTCTAGATTAAACTAGTCAAAATCTTTGAAAATGGTATGTATGTGTGGATGGAAATTAGGAATGCTATTGTTATTAAGGAGTTCCCAGCAACTTATAAGAGATTTGGGTGCTACTTTGCTTGGTATGAATACTTTTTTGTTATGCTTTTCAATCTATCTGCTTGACTAATAAGAAAGCTTAAAATTCTTTATTTACTGGAGTTTTTGTTCATTGCCTCTGGATCCAAAAGAATTTGTTGTCTGGGCACCTAATCACTGCCCTTGGTAAAACATAATTAGCCACAAAGGTTGGATCCAGTGACAATGCCCTTCCGGGAAAGAAAATCGGCAAGGTGATAGTGACCAGAATTATATTTCTGGTTGACCCAGCACAAGTGTCTGGGGGTCAGAGGCTCAAATATTAAAACCATGTGATCTCACCAAGTCATGACACAAGTTGGCACAATTTGGAGATTCAACTTTCAATGCAATACCTAAATGCATATAGTTACTGGGAGTAGCAAAAATCAGTGGGTGAACAAGGATGTGTCTTTTTCGTTGTGCTCCAGAACATCTGGGAACAATTAAAAGCTAGTCAGAGGAAGGTAAATCAGCAAGATGAAGAAATTATCGCTTATAAAGATCAGCAATCTGTCTCTTGAGAGTGGGACTGGAACATGCCCAAGATTGAGAGGGAATCAACAGAGGAACTAACTGTAACTATGGCTGTTTGGTTTGCAAAATTAAAGCATCATAAACAGGCAAAGAAAAGATGCATACCCAACCTTGCAAAGTCAAAGCTCTCATCTCATTCTGGAAGTGGAATATAGAAACCTGGAATGGTCATATGTGGAATTCTGATGATGATGAATCCAGTTTAAAGGACTGGAGAAGTGCCTCCAATTTCCTGGTGGAGATGACACAATGCCTGGAAATTTTATAGTGTGTAAAACTATAAAAAAAACTATAAAATTGGTGGATTATTATATTTTTGTTGTCTTTAGGAATGCATTTAGAGGCATTTTAGACAAAGGAATAAAAGAGATTAAGTTTGGTATGCTTTTGCTTTGTGGGCTTTAAAACACAATTCAATGTCTGCATTTGGAACTCCTTGCTATTGCAAAGAGTGGCAAATTTGTTGTCAAATGTATGTATTTTTCCCGCCTTCCTTTTTGGTTTTTTTTAATCAAGGAAGGAAAGGGCTACCATTTTTTTTGACAGACATTTTGGTATAGTGATTCCCAAGCTAGAAACTGGGAAATTGGAAGATCTGATTTTGCATTTTTCACTACATACAGTACAATTGGGTGATTCTGGGCTAGTCACTTTCTCTCAGCTTTAGGAATGAGGCACTTGCAAGCTACTTTCAAAAAAGTTACCAATAATACTAAAAATCAATACGGATTTAAAAACTAAAAAGAAATTAAGGGAAAATCCCCAGCCTAAAGTGGTTAAAAGAAGATTGGGGACAATGCTGCTTTCACTTCTGGAATGTGTCTGATTTAGTTTTACTAAAAATCTATGAAAGCAAACTACTTCTAAATGTCGGCAAGACTTCTTATTTATAGCCAATGTTCCCCCTCCCAAAATTGACAAATAAAAAACAATGCAGTTTTGCAAAAATTGTGGGAAAGGTGCCAAAGTTCACTTGGTAAAAACCCTTAAAAAATGACTAGGAGACTACAGGTTGTATATTAAATTAGCCATTTATTTGACTAATGGGAATGGAAATGCATGGAGATTCTACAGGATTTCAGAACCCACAGCTGTCATTGGGGTTTGGGGGACACAGAGTTAGTTCCCTGGAAGTACATAACAGGAGTCTAAAGAAATTATGTTAAGCCAGTGCTTCTCAATTATTTTCTGTCATGCCCCCCCTAGGAAGAAGAAAACATTTCACGCCCCCCGCGCGACTGTAAATAGTATCATCCGGGTCTAAAAGTCACACGGGCGGGTTTGGCTAATCAGGATAGAGCATCATGTCTATCCAATCGGGTCTGTTCTCCTCGAAAGGGAGGAGCATGCGCAGTCACATGTACTGGCTTAATGCTCACTATCGATGCAAATGTCAGCAGCGGTAGCCCGATTTCTTTAACAATTAACCTCTGGAACAGCTTGCCTCCAGCAGTTGTGAATGCCCCAACCCTGGAAGTCTTTAAAAAGATGTTAGACAGCCATTTGTCTGAAATGGTATAAGGTTCCTGCCCATGCAGGGGGTTGGACTAGAAGACCTACAAGGTCCCTTCCAACTCTGCTATTGTATTGTATTGTATTGTATTGTATCTTTAGCAAGTTTAATTGGGGCAGCGTTATGTTTCACAGGAGAAGGTCCTTGTCAGCATCTGACTGGATACAGAGACATAAACACGGGGCTTGGCTTGTTATGACAGTGTTTGCCGAGGTCAAACGCGCCCCCCTTTACGGAGCCTCACGCCCCCCCAGGGGGGGCGCGCCCCACTATTTGAGAAGCACTGTGTTAAGCTGTTAACTTTGCGAGATGGGGAGCAGTTGGCTTTCTACTCTCATATAAAAATGACTGAAGTAAATGGGTTGGACTTTTAAGGCTCTTATCATCAAAACATATTTTTATGAATGTATTTTCCTAAAGCTGTTACTGTTAGGAAAAGATGATTCTTCTTTTTGAAGGGACCTAGGCAAAATTTGCTTATTGTTACTGCTTAACTGTTATGCAGGGACGTGGGTGGCTCGGTGGCTAAGACACTGAGCTTATTGATCAGAAAGGTCGACAGTTTGGTGGTTCGAATCCCTAGTGCCGCGTAATGGAATGAGCTCCCATTACTAGTCACAGCTTCTGCCAACCTAGCAGTTCAAAAGCATGTAAAAGTGTAAGTAGAAAAATAGGAACCATCTTTGATGGGGAGGTAACAGCGTTCCATGTGCCTTTGGCGTTTAGTCACGCAAGCCACATGACCAAGGAGATGTCTTTGGACACAGCTGGCTCTTCGGCTTTGAAACGGAGCTGAGTACCACCACCTAGAGTTGGGAACAACTAGCACAAATGTGCGAGGGGAAGCTTTACCTTTACCTAACTGTTAGGTAACATTAGAACAACTACGGACCTCCGCTCCTTCCGTCAAAAATTAAAAACACACTTTTTCTGCTTGGCCGGCCTAGGGTAGTCTCTTCCTTAGGGTTTTTTTAGGGAATATTAGTTTTAATGGGGATTTTAGTGCAGGGACAATTAGTTTAATTTATTTTTATTCTACTGTATTATTGATGTACTTATTTTATGTGTTTTTTAGTTTTCCCTGTGCACCGCTCCGAGTCCCTCTGGGGAGAGGACGCGGTATATAAAATAAAAATATTATTATTATTATTATTATTATTATTATTATTATTGTTGTTGTTGTTGTTGTTGTTGTTGTTATGTAGCTCCCACATAACAGCTTTGCATTCCAGTTTTTACTAACAATCTCACTCCCCTCCCTTGCAAGTAGAGTCCAATATTGGCTCTAATGCAAATTGCTGAAAGAGGAGAAAAAGGGAGGAAAGACCAAAGCTAGAAGAAAGGAAAGTTAAATTGTAGGTGTCTTTGTTACAGCAGCAACAAGAAGAAATCAGGAAAGTAAAAGTACTGGGTGGAAAAAGGGGGGGGGAGAATCCGAATGAGGATGAGGAAAACTAAAAGTATTTTCAAGGAAAGAGAAGAAGGTTCTCACTGAAGGCAATGAATGCAGGGGTTTCAGAAAGAAAGAATGGTGGTGACTTCATGTGTTTTAGCATTTAAACTCAACAAAATAAGTTGTTTTTATTTTATTTGAACCTCAACATGGCATATGATGAACAAAAGTGAAAAGAAAATATATTTTGGGCAATGTTTGATAGAGCCTTCCTGGGCTGGTATAGTCTATCTGAAAATTTTTAAAACAGTTTTTGGCTGGGAAAGCAGTTCAAGCACTGAATATATGCATCAATTTTCTTCTTCCCAGCTTTGTAAATGTTGATTCTGGAAAGTTATGGGGGGAATAATATAGTGCTATATTTTTGTAGTTGCGTTGTATAATGTTGTCTTTACCTAAACAGAAAATGAACTGTTCAAGTATTATCCTCAAGGCAGATACAACTGTAATTATATTAATCTTTGAATATTTATCTCTATTACAAAAATATTCAACTAACCTATAAACACACTTGCTCACCTAAGGGTGGGCAGTTAATTGTAATGGTCCCAGATAAGACATTAGCAAAAAAATTGAAGAGACCCATAGTCAAGAAGGACATAGGTTTAACCACACACTATGGTTGACAAGGTAAAGAATATTCTCCTTCATTGGTTGACCCAAAAGAAGGTTGTATGCAATTGAAAAGAAAATGGTTTAAGTGAGGCTATATTTTAGTTTAATAAGCATTTTCTTTATAAATTCCAGAATAAGAGAATCTTTTAAAACTGGCAGTGGAAGTCACAGAGGATGGATGTACAAATTGACTAATCAAAAGAAACGGCCTACAGGATTCTTGTCACAGCTATTCAAAGTGTAGAAGTGTGGCAAAAGCAATTGCTGGCAGTTTTCTGTGCACCGCAACAAATCAAGGGAATCAACCCAGTCACAGTTAAAACAGTCACCCAATATAGGGGTGGATAAATGATTCCTAACAAGAAAAAAGAGGTCAAGATCAGCCCAGGCCTCTAGTCTGGTGAAATGGAAAGCTTATCTACAACTGAAAAATATGCTAACTTTATCATCATTAACCACTGAACAGATGGTAGTTTGGGGACTAAGTCATATTTTGGGGGAAAGGTTAATAATGAGCTCTAAAGGATCCCACTAATAAAAATTAAATGATTGGGAGATGCAGTTAGTAAACAATCTTTGCTTTCCCCTTTGAAATGATTTGAATGTTCCCTGAAGCCTCCATTTGGTTTAATGTACAAATGCCTGCTGGTGGCATTTGAAAAGCAATTGGGCTCCTTGGTGCTGGTTCAGTTTGGTTGGTTTTTTGCCGATATTTCATTACCCATTTAAGTAATATCATCAGTGCTCATTTGCACAAGAGCAGGGGTGTCAAACTTGCAGTGTCATAGCAACGTCACAAGATGTATCGGGACTTTCCCCCATTCGCTAAACCAGGGATGGGCGTGGCCAGTGGGTCACGAGTTTGATAGCTTTGCACAAAAGGCTAGACCTCCAAACCTATAGGCCTGTTTTTTTTCTTCATATTAACAACCTTCTAGAGCAGTGATGGCTAACCTTTTTTGGCTCGCGTGCCAAAAGCGGGGGGAGCACAGGGGGATCATGCATGGGCGTGCATCCATAATGCTATGTGCGCGACCCCCTGCTTTTGGCACGCTTTTTTTGCCCTCCCCAGGCTCCAGAGGCTTTCTAGGAGCCTGGGGAGGGTGAAAACAGCCTCCCCTCCCCAACTCCAGAGGTTTCAGGAGCTTCCCTGAAGCCTCCAGAGGGTGAAAACGGCCTCAAAAGAAGGCCTAAATCAGCTGGCCAGCACACACAAGCATGCTGCAGCTGACAGGGCAATGCCTCGCATGCCCTAAGAAATGGTCCGCATGCCACCTGTGGCACCCGTGCCATAGGTTCGCCATCACTGTTCTAGAGGTTTGGATGTCTTTCTGAGCTAACTTGCCTGTTTTTCACCCTTGCTTATTCAATAAAGGGCAGGGGGGCATCTTCGCATAGCTGCACAGCTTTTATCTGTGAAAGTCTCAAGAGTTTTGAGTCACATGTTGCAGTTCCATGATTACAGAAGCAAAGCGATTAAGTTATGAAGGGCAGGTTTTGATAGAAACCTTGGGATTGTTGTTTATTGGAAGATTCTATGTGGATTATGGTGCTGGATCCTGTGGAAATTAATCATCCTTGAGGCATCTTTCCTGTCATTATTAAAGAGCTCCTGGTAGTTTGTAAGAGATTTGAATATTATCTTACTTGGTACATATGCTTTTTAGGTTATGCTTTTCAGTCCATTTGCTTGACTAACAATAAAGCTTAAAATCCTTTTATTTTAAGTGTTCATTGTCTCTGAATCTAAAAGAACCACTTGCCTGGAGAACAAATCTCTGCCCTGACACTTGGCAAAACAGTCGCCTAACTTCAGCTATCCAAATATTCAGTAGCATAGCTCAGTCAGAGAGGAGACCCATTCAAAAAGTGTTAAAAATATAAATTTTCCTGGCCAGGAAATCTAAAATCCACCTGTAGGAAGAAACAGTGCCATAAAGATATTTATTGATCCTGAATGCTTTTGAGAGATCTAGCTGAACCAAGCCTAATGTATTTCTTTTTTAAAAATCTATTTTCTAGAATTGATGACCTAGGTCAGGGGTCTGCAAAGTTGGCTCTTTTAAGACTGGTGGACTTCAACTCCCAGAGTTCCCCAGCCAGCATAGCTGGCTGGGGAATTCTGGGGAATTCTGGGAATTGAAGTCCACCAGTCTTAAAAGAGCCAACTTTGCAGACCCCTGACCTAGGGTAAGCCAAACCTACTTTAGTTTCCAAATAAGATGCATTGAAAAAATGCAGATTAATCCTCAAAGCTGGTCCACCACAAATTTAGAACTCTGAAATGTTGAAATTATTCATGACAGGTACCATACAAAAGAACCCCAGCACTGATAAAAGATGTTAAAAATACCGACTGAATTAGAACTTCTCTAGCTGATTTAATCAACAAGTATAGATATAAATCAAGCATCCTCACACTACTGTTGACATACCTTCTGAGTAAAAAACAAAAAGATGATGTACTGAATCCATGTCTTCTGCATGTTTGCAACTGTAACTCTAAAGTTAATCTGAACAAAAATTTATATTCAATAACTAATTTAAAACTTTTTCCTCTTTTAATTGCTCTTTATATCAATATTGAAATTATTTTTTTCACATGCTGAGAGTAAAATATCCAAGAAGTTTAAAAGTTTAAAAACTAGTGAATAACAAAAGAATCTAGGAAATGTGGGAAAGGTCAATTATATACCAGAATTTGCAAATGTAAACTAATCCCCAAGCACTTTCTCTGAATATCTCTACCAAAATGACATACCAACGTAGTCAGAAAAACGAAATCTCTTGCAAAGTATTTTTTATTTATTTCATTGAATTTCCCTAAAAAATCCAATATATCACCAGTCAGATAATTTCTCAAGAGAACATATTAATAAATTTCTTGATCAGCATTGATTTAATTTAGATAGCTTCTAAATTAGGGATCTCCAATCTTTGCAACTTTAAGTCTGAAGGACTTCAGCTCCCAGACTTAAAGTTGCAAAGGTTGGAGACCCCTATTCTAAATGGTATCAATAAAACAAATACCACCCACCGTCAGGAGACATACAGGTTGTTGATTATTATTACGGTTGGTCACACAGTCAGCCAAATGTTTAGACAGCATTTGGTATTTGTGTCTACTGAATCTTTCCAAGGACATGGGAAGGAAGACATTGTTTAATTTGTTATTTAGCATGTAATTGATGTTGTTGATGAGAAGGAAGATTCTTTTAAAGAAAAAAATAATAAATTTGAAGATTTTGCAAGAAGCTAGGGGCATAGTACTATTGAAAGGTGAACTAATTTACATTCGATGCTTATACAGTAACAGAACAGTGTGTGTGACAATGGTGGGTTTCAATTTTGTTTACTACCGGTTCGCTCATGTGAAGCATTTGGGTGGGTGGGTGGAGCCTCCTGCCGCCACCACTACCAGTTCGCCCGAACCAGGAGCAAACCCCCCCCCCGGTGTTATTATTTTTAGTCATTTATTAGACTTTTATTAATAATTTAGTTAGTTAGTTAGTTTGTGAAGCATGTATGAGATAATAGGTATAAGTATAAACATGGACATGAACACAGGAAACGGGGACAAATAAATGGGGACAATAGGACAGGGACGGTAGGCATGCTGATGCACTTATGCATGCCCCTTATACACCTCTTAGGTATGGGGTGAGGTCCACTCTAGACAGTTTAAGGTTAAAGTTATGGGGGCTTGAGGATGTAACAACAGAGTCAAGTAGTGCATTCCAGACATTGACCACTCTGTTGCTAAAGTCATATTTTCTGCAATCGAGTTTGGAGTGGTTTACCTTGAATTTATATCTATTGTTTACCCATGTATTAATGCGGTTGAAGCTGAAGAAGTCATTGACAAGTAGGCCATTATAGCAGAGAATTTTGTGTACTACACTTAAGTCAGACCTTAATCGGCGTAGTGCTAGGTTGTCCAAGCCCAAAATTTCAAGTCTGGTGGCATAAGGTATTCTATTGTGAGCAGAGGAGTGGAGTACTGTTCTCGTGAAATACCTCTGGACTCGCTCAATTATATTAATGTCCGATATACAGTGTGGATTCAAGGCAGACAAGCTATATTTGGGAATTGGTCTGCCAAAAGTTTTGTATGCCCTAGTTTGCAGTATGTCACTGGAGAAGAAGTTTTTCAAAATTAGATTAACAACTCTTAATGCCTTTTTGGCAATCCTGTTTACAGTGAGCTCTGGGGCTTAGATTGTTTGAGATGAGTAGGTATTTGACTGAGTGAGGCAGTGAACAAACACACCTAATATTCCTTTCTCCTTACATTTTCCCCACAGCAACAGTCTTGTGAAGTTGGTTGGGCTGAGAGAGCAACTGGCCCAAAATCACCCAGTTTGTTTTCATGCCTAAGGCAGAACTAGAGCTCAGTCTCTTAGTTTCTAGATCAGCATTTTAACCTCTGCTGGCTAACCAATTAAAGACTAATCAATTAAAACAACTAAGTAAAAAGGAATTAATAAATAAGGCTTTTTAACATGTTTTTCTTTGCTATCATGCAAAAAAAAAAAAAAAGTTAAAGCTGCAATATATTAAACTTTTGATTGAGTATACAAGAAAAGACAATGGAAGTTCTGTGCAAAATGCCAAAACAATAGTTTTATCTATTCAAGATATACTTGTATCTTCTTTAAACAAAGGCTTTGAATTACAGCAAGAGTTAACAGCAGAAATATAGTCACAAGTCCAATTTTCTCCATTTTTGTCCTTGAGTCAGAGGCATTATAAGAATATTCCTTGTGTTACTTGATTGGACAAGATGAGATACATATACACAAATTCTCCACAAGCATCCACAGGAGAGGCAAATGGGAGCTCCATATGCAGAAGCTTTTAAGCAAATAGAACCTTTTGACAATGAAGGATGCTTGTCTGCCTGAATATCTCCACTGGGTTTCCATTAACACTTAATCCTAATCCATAATTAACACAGTACAATTGATATATTCATATACCCTGCTATAAGTGCTGTATTTAAACTAATAAAAGCTGAATCACAGTTTAATGTGATGTTCGATTCACTCAACATGCAAAGAGTTCTGGCTTTTTAACCTGATAGTTTTGATATTCATTCAAATTGCTTCTTGTTAAGAAAATTCATTTATGAAACAGATCCTATGAAAATGGCAGATCCTTAGCAATGGACTCATTACATTCCTTGTTAACATTTGAGTACCTGACGCCAGAGGTGGTATTCATCAGGTTCTGACCAGTTCTAGAGACCTGGTAGCGGAAATTTTGAGTAGTTCGAAGAATCAGTAAATACCACCTCTAACTGGCTCCACTCCCTTCTATTATCTGCCTACAAGTCCCAGCTGATCGGGAGAAAATGGAGACCACACCTACCAAGCTTCACCACCACCCACCAAGCCACACCCACAGAACCGGTAGTAAAAAAATGTGAATCCCACCACTGTCTAATACTTCTGAACTTGTTTTATAAACAATTGAATTTTGTCACTTTCCTCCCCGTGTATTTGGCTTAGAGCCAAACATTTTTTGTCAAAAATTCAAAAATTTGATTCTTCTGGTGTCTCTGCCTCTCTCTCACACACACACACAGAGGCAAACATGTGCCGCTGAACAAAAAACCCAATTCTTTATCTTCCTCCATCCTAGGCTATCCTAAATAACAGCACTCAGACATTGTCAAAATTGGGTCTAAAGCGGAGGCTCAGGCCTTGATTTCAGCCCTAGTGCCATCACTGCCAGTCTAAAAGGCCACTTTACACTATTGTCCAAGAAGCATGAGCCTTGGGGACTAGCACTGATGCCTGCAGAGCCCAATGCTTTAAAGAATCTGCCTGTTGTGGCTTGCCAGGGGATTTGGACAGTGAGGAGGTTGGGGAGGAACATGGGCCAGTCATGGAGTCTGGAGAAGGCTCTGATGAGGGCTCTGTGTTGGAGGCAGAAAGGAAGCCAGAGCCGTATGCCAGTTATCAGCTGCTGTCAGAGTCAGACATCAGTGAGGCAGATGAACAGCTGTTCCCAGTGCACGCCTACCAGAGAAAATAAAAGAGGGGAATGGAGTTTGCAGGAAACAATTAGTTGGTTCATTTGGTTTGTGACTCTCTGAGACTCCATGCCAAGTTGGCCTGGCAGTTCTCTAAGCCAGTTAAGGACTGTGACTGTAAATCCTCTCTTGAAAGACTTTGCTGAATGTGAATGAGCAGAATTCACAGTAAATTAATAAAAGGGTTTTTCCCCCTTTGGGACAAGGAGTTTGCTTCATGCTCTTGGGAAGCTTAGGTCAGAACACTGCCTTGGTACTCTTTCTGTGGCCTACTTGAGACTGCTCCAGGTCACATAAGGCGTTCATTTTTAAAGCAGCTTTGAAAAATGTTCTTCCAAAGTTCTGCAGTCTTCTGGAAGCAAACCCTGTACTCATGTAATTTTTGGAGGCTCCTTCAGCCATGCAACAGCTCACCCCACTTCTACATGGTCTCCAGCTTCCAATAATCACATGATAACAGGCATGATTTTGAGAATAGTTCTGTTGGTGTTGATGAGTGGCGGCATGCCATCATACACCATCATTGGGTTAATTTCTCCCCGTCCGCTGTTGTTTTAATTTATTCTAATTTACTTATATTCTCCTTTTTCTTTTAGGATTTTTTGGGTAATACTGGGAATATCCATGGATGAAACCATTCTATATACATATTAACTCTAAATTCAGCTGCACCCATATGTTAACTATAATGGCTCCTTAAAACATCAGACCTACCTTTTGAAATAAGGTAGGCCACAACAGACAGAAAATTAGGGTTACCTTAAACCAAATAAATTTATTTATTTATTTAGTTTGTTTATTTATTTTTATTTATCAACAAATTGGTTTATTAGTTTAGTTTATCTAAGCATGTGGTTCTCCAGAATGATTTGTCTTGCCCAGGGGTCTGCAAAGTCGGCTCTTTTAAGACTGGTGGACTTCAACTCCCAGAGTTCCCCAGCCAGCTATGCTGGCTGGGAGTTGAAGTCCACCAGTCTTAAAAGAGCTGACTTTGCAGACCCCTGGTCTTGCCTATATAACATCTCACTCTCTGAAAGCATATTTAAAGAGATGACACAGATCTTTAATGTATTTGATCATATTAATCAACAACTTTATTTTGTTAACTTCTAAATCAACAACTTTAACAACAAAGCTCAACTGTCACTACAACATGATAACCTTTGCGTTATATTAGTACAATTTAACAATCATTTTTATAAAAATGCTAGGACTAGAACAGAACAGTTAATCTAACAAGCTTTGTACACAGAACAAGTCAAACTGTCTTTTCTTAGAAATCGAAGGAAAAAGAGATGGAGCCTATGAATCATGACAAGAAAAAAGAAGAGATTACTACATCATAACAAAATTCATCCAGCTCTAGTCAGAGGAAGAATTATTGCTTTCTCTGTCACTCAAACCATTTCCCAGTCACCACCACCCCCTCAACAGATCCCCTGAACACCTCAACCATCAAATGACAGAAAGAGAACACCTCTGAATAAAAATTTCCCATTCAGTCATCTTTGATGTAGCTTGGTACAACAAACATGATTGATATGAACAGATTCTGTGAATAATATTCTGCTTTATTTTCATCTATTAAAACAGACATTACCATCACATTTTACTTTGAGGCTATTATTAGCTAGTCCAATTAATAACATATCAATTCTGACATTCCTTTCTCCCGAGTATCATCACCAGATCTCTAGATGGACCATAATTAAGATGATTATTTCTGATCTTTCCTGTTTCTGCAAACTTGACAATATTGACTAGATTAATTTACAATGTGTTTTCAACTGCATAGAATAAAACCAGATTTTTACCAATTACAACTTTTTAAAATATTGATGCTCAATCTATTGATAACATTACTTTAGATCTAGTATACCCATAATTCTATTTATATTAGATTGATTTTATGATGTCTTTTATTGTTGAAGCTCATGTAGAGCATTTTACTTTCTTCTAAAATTGACAGATTTCATTGGCAATATCAAGACAAAAGAAGAAGCTCTTGATTTGTTTTCATTTAATATAAAATATAAAAATGGAATAGTACCATCCTTAAAATAAAAAATCATGGAACCAACATCTCCTTTTTGCAATTCTAAAACAATTTCCAATCACAATGGAAATGAAGTCTCCTGTGATTAACTATATTTTAAATGCTAAAATATATTTAATTAGCCTTAGATGTCAATATCCAAGTTGGACTTTCAGTGTTTCTTTCATGTTCTCTAATGATCAACTAAATTTGTGCAGCTTAGAGATGGCAGCCCCAACAACAACAATATTATTAGCCATATTATTATTTCTATTTTGTACTAGCTACAACTGGAACAGAATGCACTGGTACAGACAGTTCTGAAGCCCCACAGGTCGCACATGTAACACTGTTGTTATGTGAGTTGCAGAGATTTGCTTCCAGGTCCAATTTAAGGCATTGGTCACTACCTTTAAAGCCCCGTATGGCATTGAATCAGGGTATTCGAGGACCTACCTTACTCCAGGCTACCCATCATCTTGGTTTTTAATTTTAATTTTTAACTTTTAATTCTATTTTAATTGCTTTTTTTCACTTTCTAACTTTTATTATAGTGTAAGTTGCCCAGGGTTACTGTATCAGTGAGATGGGCAGCATAGAAAGCCAATAATAATATTTCTTCCCATATAATTTATACAAGGTATTACTGTAGAGAAAGAATCATAGTGCTTTCAAAGAGGATATGATTTAGGATTGTGAACAATACAAAATGTAGGAGTGAGCAAATATCAGGAAAATTACCATCCCAAGATATAAAAAAACAGCTATTTTCAATTTTAAAAATTCTTTTTTTGTTTCTACTATCTGCTTCTCAAGCTCATATAACTTCCCTTCTCATGCAATAATATAAACATTTGCTAGTCAAATTCTCATTTAACACTGCTGACAAAAGAACAATTCTTTAACAATAGATGGTTTGAAAAACAACAAAAACAAATGGGAAGTCCACTGTTTAATGAAGAATAGGGGGGGGGGGGAAATCCCACAGAGATTGTTTTTTTTTTACTTAATGCTGACTCTTTTAAGTTTGCAGCAAGGACTGGAGAAAAGTATGAAAAGTTCACCTGGACTTCAGCATAAATACAAAATTAAAACTAGTTTACAAGCTTGTCTGCTAATCTTTTAACCAATTTTTTAACCACAGAGGGTAAAGTCTTTTATTTATTTATTTTTATTTATTTTATTTTATTTCTATACCGCCCTCTCTCCCCAATGGGACTCAGGGCGGTGCACAGGAATAATAAAACAGAAGTCATAAATACAATCAAACATGGTTAAAAATAAATTAAATCAATTTTAAAGCCCGTGCTAAAATTCATAATTAAGACCCTAACTAAAAATCAATAATAAAAGACTATGCCAGCCGGCCACATGAAAAAAGTATTTTTTTAATGCCTGGCGAAAGAGGCGTAGGTCCGTGATTGTACGGAGGTCAGGGGACAGGTCATTCCAGAGGGTGGGGCCTGCCACAGAGAAGGCTCTTCCCCTGGGAGTCGCCAGCTGGCATTGACCGGTTGACGGCACCCTCAGGAGGCCCTCCCTGTGGGAGCAGACAGGTCAAAGGGAGGTATGTGGTAGGAGGCGGTCCCGCAAATAACCAGGACCTATGCCATGGAGCACTTTAAAGATGGCCACTAATACCTTGAAGCGCACCCGGAAGGCCACAGGCAGCCAGTGCAGCTCGCGCAGGAGAGGTGTAACATGGGAGTATCTTGAGACTCCAAGAATCCCCCACGCGGCTGCATTCTGAACTAACCGGAGCCTCCGGGTGCATCTCAAGGGCAGCCCCATGTAGAGAGCATTACAATAGTCCAGGCGGGTGGACTGTGCGTAGGGTATCACAATCCAGAATGGGGCGCAACTGGCGTATCAGGTGGACCTGATAAAAATCCCCCCTGGCTACGGCTGTCAAATGGTAATCCAAAGACAGCCGAGAGTCCAGGAGGACGCCCAAGTTGCGGGCCCTCTCTGCGGGAGCTAATAACTTGCCCCCAGTAGCCATGGATGGAACCAACGCTGGAAACCACAGCCACTCGGTCTTGGACGGGTTGAGTCGGAGCCTGTTTCTCCCCATCCAGACTCGCACGGCCTCCAAGCACCGGGACATCACTTCAACGGCATCGTTGGGGTGGTTAGGGGTAGAGATGTACACCTGGGTGTCATCAGCGTACTGGTGGAACTCTACCCCAAAACCACGGATGATCTCACCCAGCGGCTTCATAAAGATGTTGAACAGGAGGGGCGAGAGGACCGACCCCTGAGACCCCACACATAAGGGGCCTTGACGCCGACCTCTGCCCTCCTGCCAACACAAATTGCGAGAGGTAGGAGGAGAACCACCGTAAAACTGTAAGATCCAAATTTACTTGGAGTAAATAATTATAAGCAATTCATGGAACAGTTATCTTCAATATGTATTGCATATGCCCTGAAAGGTTAAAATTTGCATATGCCCTGAAAGGTTAAAATTTTCATTTTCAAATAAAGCAGCTTCCAAAAAGTGTCCATATATAGAGTTCAGCATGTGAACTATAGTATACGACAGTACAAATGCAAAAAGAGAGAGCGAGAGAAAGATTCAGTTGGTCTATGCATCAGGATCATTACCCTATGATGAAAAAATTGTCAAGAAGAGAAGAGCATCACAATTAACTACAATTCATAAAGACCTAAATCTCTTTTATGGAAAAAAGAAATTAAAATGCAATTTTTAATTGAAAGGCCAATGCAACTGGTGGCAACTTGGAAGAAAACACTAACTTATTTCTTTTCTGATTAGGACAATTGTATAGAAATCAATTCAGTAAAGAAGAGAAGTTCTCTGCATAAAATTTCTTTTATAAAGCACTAAGGCATGTAGAATTTCACTGGCAAAATCATTAGTTGTGAGGAGGCTAAGGCAAATGGTGTGTTTTCAAAATACAAATGTTTTGGTTAATGAGAGCATTTGTTTATCTATAATGTTAATTACTATCTTTTGATTAAACATCATTTTGCTTTGGTAGGACTATGCAGTTAAAACACATGATGCACACAATACTAGATTATTTACCTGGTATATTTAATTCACATCGTTTATATACCACACATTACATACACTCATTTTTCTTCACAAGACACATTAAAATATATTAAAACTATAAAGTGGCAATAATTGCATTCTCACCAAAAACAAACCAAGAAGAAAACTAGATGTCTCTTCATTACCTTAAAATGCTAAGTAGCATCACACTCAATTACCCATCTATAATTTGAAAGTGTTTATTTTATTTTTATTATTAAATTTATTTGCTGTTCATCTAATTTCAAAGTGACTCTGGGCAACTGACAATATTGAAAGCAATATGATCATAAAAGATAAATATTTATAAAACAATAAAAATGGAAATCAAAGATAAAATTATGGTTTAAAAACTAGGGAGTTAGGGGACAGGATGCGCAGGAGGGCTGGTGGGATTGCCTCTTAATTCATCAACTACCTCCAGTGTGATGTTTCCCCATTGGTGCTCCAAGCCATCTGGCAGTGCCAGGCCTTCAGGCTCTTACAGAAGGTCAGAAGAATGGGAGCCAATCTCACCTTAGGGAGCAAAATATTCCAAAGATCAGGAGTCATGGCAAAGACAGCCCTTATCCTGGATCCTGCTAGCTGAAATTCATTGAACCACAAGATGGTTTTGTAAAAGCAAAAAGCTTCCGGTTTCACTTATAATATTGATAATACTCTTTTCTGTTGTAACATTCCATTATTTATTTTACATGTTGGTTTGCATTAATGGTTAGTAAGGTTATGCATGAACAAATTTTATCTATCTTGTACAATACAAACTCCATCAAATCTGCTCGTATGACTTTTAACATTTTGCAAATGTTTCCTTCCTTCCTTCACATCCCTCCTTCTATGATGCATTTCATCATTTCATAAACATTCAATAAATTTGTTTACCTTCCTCTTCAGAACTGTTTGCCCTGCTTATTTATATGCATACATATAATTCAATATTACTCCACTGAAATACTATTAATAATCTATGTGCTCATCAATGATTAACCAAACAAACATAAATTCTTTTCTTTTCTTTATTATTTCTTTCATATTCATAAAATATTACCAGTCTCAATGATAATTATAGCACAATTGCTAGCATAGTTTCTAAGACTAAATCCTACTTCCCATTTCAGTCTGATCACCTGTATCTAGATTAACTGTAATATAGTCTGCATAAAACTGGTACCTGCCAGATAGGTTATACCCAGTTATTATGTTTTTATGCAATCACCCATAGCAAAACAAAAACAAGTTGGTGGAGAAACTCAGGAGAAACTTGCTTTTCTAAGAAAATAGTGTAGCCAAGAAAAGAGTAAAGATACCATAGAATGTAATTGTTAGAATGCTCACACTGGAAGAATCCAAACTATTTGTTCAGATGACTAAACCACACAGTAGGGTTGTTGGAGGTTTTAAAAAGGAGGGATGGGGGAAAAGCTGAACTGCTTCTGGGAATGGAACAAAAAAGTGATAAATGTAGTATTAAAGAAACCAGATTTCATTAATTAGAATTAGCTTGTGATTCTAGTGATTACATTCCCTGCATCTTTTGTAAAATTTTGTTAAATTTTGAGCAATTGTTTAACTCACCAATTAACACCCAGGCCATTGGTGAAATTCAGAAATCTTCATATAAATACTAAGTCCAATAAAATATGCATTTATTATATACAAAAAGGTACACATCTAGAACATAGGTACACATCGCAATTTGTGTTGGCAGGGGGGCAGAGGTCGACCGTGAGACCCCTTATATGTGGGGTGCCTCAGGGGTCGGTCCTCTCGCCCCTCCTGTTTAACACATACATGAAGCCGCTGGGTGAGATCATCCGTGGTTTTGGGGTAGAGTATCATCTATACGCTGACGACACCCAGCTGTATATATCTACCCCAGACCACCCCAACGATGCCGTAGCGGTGATGTGCCAGTGCCTGGAAGCCGTGCGGATCTGGATGGGAAGTAACGGACTCGGGCTAAACCCGACCAAGACCGAGTGGCTGTGGTTTCCGGCTGCCCGATTCAACCAGCTCATTCCATCGCTGGCCATAGGGGGCGAACATCTTGCCCCTGTGGATGGGGCGCGCAATTTGGGTGTCCTCCTGGATACCCGGCTGTCAATGGAAGATCAGGTGACAGCCGTGGCCAGGAGGGCGTTTTACTAGGTTCGCCTGGTACGCCAATTGCGCCCCCTATTGGATCGGGACGCCCTTCGCACAGTCACTCATGCCCTCGTGACATCCCGACTGGACTATTGTAACTCTCTCTACATGGGGCTTCCCTTGAGGTGCACCCGGAGACTTCAGCTGGTCCAGAATGCAGCCGCGCGAGCAATTATGGGTACCACAAGGTACTCCCATGTAACACCGCTCTTGCGCGAGCTGCACTGGCTGCCTGTCGTCTTCCGGGTGCGCTTCAAGGTATTAATTATCATCTTTAAAGCGCTCCATGGCTCGGGACCTAGCTACTTGCGGGATCGGATCCTGCCTCATACATCCTCACGACCGATTCGCTCCCACAGAGAGGGACTTCTCCGGGTACCGTCCACTGGACTTTGTCAGCGGGCGACACCCAGGGGAAGGGCTCTCTCTGTGGCGGGCCCAGCCCTCTGGAACGACCTTCCCCCCGATATTAGGACCACCACGGATCTCCGCTCCTTCCGTCTTAAATTGAAAACACACTTTTTCCGCCTTGCCGGCCTGGGATAACTACTCCTCTGTCTTTAGGGTTTTTTGGGGGGTGGGGATTTTTAGTTAATGGGATTTTAGCACAGGAATTAATTTAATCTGTTTTTAAATTCGTATGTATTTTGTATATTTATTGTTTTTATCCTCCCTGTGCACCGCCCCGAGTCCCTGTGGGGAGAGGGAGCGGTTAATAAATTTAACTATTATTATTATTATTATTATTATTATTATGTTGGATTTTTTTCTCAATTTTCTAAAACATTTAATTGCTAACCTTATTGATTGAAACTAAATTTCTTACAGCTTACTTATTTTTAAGTTGGTTTAGGCTACATTTAAGTATGAAAAAACTGTCAGAATAGGAAGCTGGTTAAGTGAACCAGCAACGTCACTGTTCCTCTCTATTCTGCATTGATCAGACCATATTTAGAGCATTGCATTCAGTTCTGGGCACCACATTTTAAAAAGAAATTAATATACAGGAGTGTATTCAGAGGGACCTGGAAAAAAGATTAAGAAGAATGGAGAATAGCATAGAGAGATATGAAAACTGTCTTTAAGTGTATGTTAGGCTTTCATGTAGAACTCTGGGCAAAACTTTTTAGAGTCATTCCAAAACACAGGACAAGATAACGTGGATTTAAGTTCAAATCTCCAGACCAAACATACTACACGTTAAGGCACTAAAAGCAATAACAGAGGAATTAACGGATCTACTTTCAGTAATGTTTGAGAATGACTTGGATGGGGGACTTGACAAGGCACTTCTCAGATCTGCAGGTGATACAAAACTGAGGGCTAACATTTTAAATCAATATTTCTTAAATTTGGCAACTTTAAGATGTGTGGACGTCTAACTTCCAGATGCCCCCAGCCAGCCAACTCCCAGTAGGAGTTGAAGTCTGTTTATTTAATGTTGTCAAGTTTATGTAACAGAGATTTAAATGAGCGACCAAAGTTTCAAAAAGATCTGGACAGGCATGGCCAGTGGCTGAAATAAATAGCATGGCATTTAGTAGGGAGAAATGTAGAAATCTGCATTTAGATAGGAAAAATGAAAGGCACAAGTACAGCATTGGATAACCTGGTTTGGCAGTAATACATGGGGAAAGGATTTGAGTATCAGTGTCACCTTCACATTAAACACGAGCCAGCAGTGTGATGCAGCTGCTAAAATGGCAGTTCTATCTTCATGTGCATGAACAGGAGTAGAGTCCTTTTTACAGAAGTAATTAATTTAGTCCACTCTAGTCAATATTTGAGTACTGTGCCCAGATATGGGCAGAACAGTTCAAAAAAGGTTAAGGATAAAACTGAGGTGATTTCAGATAAGGACTCCGATTGGTTTGGAAACCAAGCCTTATAAGAAACAGTTCATGGATGGATGGATGTGTGTGTATGTGCATGTACACATGCTTAGTCTTCAGGAAAAATGACTAAGGGAAGATATGATAGCAATCTTCAAATATCTGAAGAACTATCCCATAGAAGAAATGAGCTCATTCGCTCCTTCTATGAAGAAGGAGTTTCAGGCAAGATCCCAGATTACTTCCTGGCTGTATAGGTGATCAGCCAGTGAAACAGGTTGTCATACATGATGTGATGTAATAGGTCTTCAAAGTCTAAATCTGTGACAATCTGTCACAGATACTCTAGAGCAGTGATTCTCAACCTCTTCTTCACCATAGGCCCCTTTAAAATACCTGTTGTGGTCATGGACTATGACCGGGGACACCAAGACAAGATTTAAATCATAACATTACTTCAAGCTTTTGTGAATCTCCTGTGATGACATTGCAGCCCCCAGGGGTTCGTGGGGCACACAATTCAACGATGAAGTACTGCTCTAATTTCATGAAAATACATATATATGGATTATAGCTGTAGGTGGGTCCATTTTATCCTAACCCAAAGTAATGTTTGTTCATAAATGGATCAATTCTGGTTGAGATAGAAGAATGCACGCAAACACCAGCTTGTCCGAAATGGCACCTAACAGATCACTTTGAAAGTAACCTCTGAAGTCACAATAAGGAGACATCTTACCATAGACAGTGGAAAGGGCAGCTGCGAAGATTATAGGAAGGTTGCTTCCTGTTATTCAGGATACTGCTTATAAGTGCTATGTACTTAGAGCTCAAAGCATTGTTAGGCATCCCACACTCCCACTTTACATCTGTTTCTGTTGCTCCCCTTTGGGGAGCAGGAAGGAGATTTCTAGGTACTTCTAGCAGCATTACCAGATTCTCTAACAGCTTTATTTCCATGCCATCAGTCTGTATACATCTGAACTAGACTCTGTTGTTTATCTGTGTCATATAAAATATGAGAGTATACGCATAATTGTAAATTTATTTATTTATTTATTTATTTAGTCATGTTTATGTAGTGTATATTGGAGGTGGTATATTTCATTGCATATAGCTCTGAGAGAAATTTTATTTTAATGTATGCCGATTAGTGTACATTCAAAGTGACAATAAAATTATTCATTCTATCATCTATCTATCTATCTATCTATCTATCTATCTATCTATCTATCTATCTATCTATCTATCTATCTATCTATCTATCTATCTATCTGTTTTAGGCCCAGTACTCTTCAACATCTTCATCAATGATTTGGATGAGGGGATAAATAGGGAACTCATCAAATTTGCAGACGACACCAAGCTGGCAGGAATAGCCAACACTCCAGAAGATAGGCTTAAGATACAGAAAGATCTTGACAAACTTGAACATTGGGCACTATCTAATAAAATGAAATTCAATTGTGAAAAAAGTAAGGTTCTACATTTAGGCAAGAAAAACAAAATGCACAGGTACAGTATAGTACCTTGCTCAATAGTAGCAACTGTGAGAGGGATCTTGGAATCCTAGTGGACAACCATTTAAATATGAGCCAGCAGTGTGCAGCAGCTGCCAAAAAAGCCAACACAGTTCTAGGCTGCATAAACAGAGGGATAGAATCTAGATCACGTGAAGTGTTAATGCCACTGTATAGTGCCTTGGTAAGGCCACACTTGGAATACTGCATACAGTTTTGGTCGCCACGATGTAGAAAAGACGTGGAGACTCTGGAAAGAGTGCAGAGAAGAGCAACCAAGATGATTAGGGGACTGGAGACTAAAACATATGAAGAACGGTTGCAGGAGCTGGGTATGTCTAGTTTGATGAAGAGAAGGACCAGGGGAGACATGATAGCAGTGTTCCGATATCTCAGAGGGTGCCACAAAGAAGAGGGAGTCAAACTATTCTCCAAGGCACCTGGGGGCAGGACAAGAAGCAATGGGTGGAAACTAATCAAGGAGAGAAGCAACTTAGAACTAAGGAGAAATTTCCTGACAGTTAGAACAATTAACCTCTGGAACAGCTTGCCTCCAGCAGTTGTGAATGCTCCAACCCTGGAAGTCTTTAAAAAGATGTTAGATAGCCATTTGTCTGAAATGGTATAAGGTTCCTGCCCACGCAGGGGGTTGGACTAGAAGACCTACAAGGTCCCTTCCAACTCTGCTATTGTATTATTTATCTATCTATCTATCTATCTATCTATCTATCTATCTATCTATCTATCTATCTATCTATCTATCTATCTATCTATCATCTATCTATCTATCTATCTATCTATCTATCTATCTATCTATCTATCTATCTATCTATCTATCTATCTATCTATCTATCTATCTATCTATCTATCTCTTTAAAAGATGGAAGCTTACACATGCCCAGAATCTGAAATGTAGCTTAAAAGTCTAAATATCTTAACACTTCTTTAAACATGCTGCTTTATTTTAATACCTTTAAAAAATAGAATTAGCATATCATTTTAACAGCATAGGATACAGGCCACTTAGATTTCCTGTTGTCTGCATGTTACTCACTATTTCACTCAGTCTTAAGCTAATTATTGAGCTGTTATTGATGTACTGAAAAATACTAAAGGTGGCTAAGTTATTACTACATTCGAATGTGGCTGCTTGGCTATTTTCACAAAAGAACAACTGCTGTGTTGAGATTGGGGAGTTCGTCTTACCTGATACGCCCCTTCTCGAGGTAGGTGGAGACAGTAGTCATATGCGGATTACTCAGTCAGTATTGAATAGAACTGAGTCTACTAAATGATGTCATCACCACGCAGGAATATCTTCCCGTTTTTGTTGACGAAGGAGATCGTAGACTGCTGTGGTTGAATAAGAGCACTCTCACCTATCAAGAGCTAAAGAAAAAGAAACCGGCTCCCCGAGACCAGACAGGCCAGATCCAAAAAGGGTGGGGATGACCACTGTCTCCACCTGCCTCAAGAAGGGGCGTTTCAGGTAAGACCAATGCCCCATTCTCCAATATTGGTGGAGACAATGGTCATGTGCGGGACGTACCAAAGATGGACATGTCCCCGGGAGGGAAGGAGACTGGCCTAGGAGGTGGAAGAGGGGAGCACTTGCTGTAGAACTCGCCACCCGAATGCTGCATCTGCCGAGGCGTGCCTATCCTATCCACTTTGTAATGATGGATAAAAGGTACTGGAGAGGTCCAGGTGGCCGCCCTAGAAATCTCCTCTACCGGTGCGTGTGAGGACCATGCCGCTGATGTGGAAGCGCTGCTTGTAGAGTGAGCTGTAATGGAGGGAGGAGGTGTAAGATGGTGAGCCGAATAGGCCATGGAGATTGTTGAGCTGATCCAGCGGCAGATCATGGTAGATGAAGCCTTGAGCCCTTTATTTGGAGAAAGGCCACGAAGGAGGATTCTGTACGATGGAAATTCGCTGTAGTGTCGACGTAAATTCGGAGAGCCCTCCGCACGTCCAAAGTGTGGAATTTACGTTCAAGTCGGTGGACCAGTTTGGGACAGAAATTTGGGAGAATGAGGTCCTGAGAACGGTGAAAGGTGGAATTCACCTTAGGAGAAAGGTGGGGTCCAGACGGAGAAACACCCGATTTGGGTGAAAAACGCAGAGATCAGAGCGAGTAGATAGAGCTGCCAATTCCGTCACCCACCTTGCGGAGGTGATAGCCACCAGAAAGATTGTCTTTAAGGTAAGATGGTGCAGAGAAGCCGACCTGAGAGGTTCGAAAGGCGGACCTGTAAGATAGTCCAGCACCTTGGGAAGATCCCAAGTGGGAAAGCAGTGAATAACTGGAAGGCAGAGATTCGATGCACCTCTGATGAAGCATCTGATATGTGGGTGTAATGACAGGGGTTCATCCCTGTGGTGGGATAGCACTGAGGAGAGGGTGGCAACCTGCCTTTTAAGGATGTTAGGTGAAAGAGGCCTGAATGGTCTTAATTACACTTTCCGAAAGACTGGAAACCCTCAAAACTGCCCACTCAGCCTCCAGGCGGTTAGGTTGAGCCAAGGGAGGTCTGGATGAAGGATAGGGCCCTAACTGAGTAGAGACCTGATTTTGAGGAGACACCATGCCGGGCCCACCGACAGATTGATCAAGTCAGCGAACCACGGCCGGCGTGGCCAATAAGGAGCAATGAGGATTAGCTCGGCTTCCTCTTCCAGCATCTTCCGAATCACCCTCTGAATCAGGGGGAAAGGAGGGAAGGCGTACAGGAGGCCGCGACGCCAATTGCATCTCAAGGCGTCCGTCCCTTCCGCACCTGGTGTCATGTATCGTGCAAGTTACCTGGGCAGTTGAGCGTTGGATGTCGTCGCGAAAAGGTCCATCTTCGGAGTCCCGTACCTGGCCAAGAGTTGGTTGAATATCCGTCGATTGAGGGACCATTCCGCAGGATCGATTGTTGTGCGGCTCAACGAATCGATGCGGGAGTTTTCAATGCCTGAGATGTGTTCAGCGCGAAGAGAGAGAAGATGGATCTCTGCCCAGGACCCTATCTGAAAAGTAGACTCCATGAGAGAGACAGCTCGAGTGCCCCCCTGACGATGGATGTGAGCTTTCGCCATCGTGTTGTGTGTATGGATCAGCATGTGAGAGTGTAGGATGAATTGTTGGAAGTGGAGGAGGGCAAGATGGATGGCCCACAGCTCCAGCCAGTTCATGCCATCTTAAAGGATAAAATTAATAGGCACGTAGAAGAGAAGGCACTGCTGAAGGAGAGCCAACATGGCTTTTGCAAGGGCAAATCATGCCTCACTAATCTGCTAGAATTTTTTGAGAGTGTCAACAAGCACGTGGACAAGGGAGAACCAGTTGACATTGTTTATCTGGACTTTCAGAAGGCCTTTGACAAGGTCCCACAGGTAGGCTTCGGTGCAGGTAGGCTTCGGTGAGATCCACTGACGTTAGAAGGTCGTTGAGACACACGCCTTCCAGGATAGAAAGGAGGGAGTGCATCTTGAACCTTCTGTACCTGACAAACCGGTTCAGGAATTTTAAATCCAGGATCGCTCGCCAGCCCTCCGAAGACTTTGGCACAATAAAAAGTCGAGAATAGAAGCCCAGACCCCTCTGGTCTGGGGGCATGGGCTGAATGGCCCAAATGGAGAGCAGATGTTGGATGGCCTGCTCTACCAGACTCCTCTTGTGAGGGTCTCGGGACATTGGACAAGTGACAAAGTAGTTCGGAGGGCTGGAGCGCAGATCCAGGAAAAGGCCGAATCAGATTGTGGATCTCACCCAAGCATCACTGGTTATGTCATCCCAGCGGTCTGCAAACGCTGCTAGGCGGCCCCCTATAGGTAGATCCTCCAGGCAGTCACTTGTGATGCTTGAAGGATAGAGAGTTGTTGTCCTTGAAGGACATTCTAGGCTGGAAACGTTAGTTGTTTCTGCCAGACCTGTTGGAGAATGAGGGGCCCTGTCTGGGGGGAAGCCTGCCATTGGGAGCGGGAGGTGGAAGCACCTCCGTCCTGACCATGAAAGGGCTGCCGCCTATAAAAGGATTGAGGTCTGGAATCCTGCTTCTTAGTGGCCGGCTGCATCACCTTTCTCTTATCCTTGGATTCCAGTAGAAATGATTCTAAGGGGGCTCAAAAAAGGTTGGAAGGGGAGTAGGGGGAAAAGGCGAGACGCCACTTGGCCTTAGCCTCCGCCTGCCACTGCTTTAGCCAAACCAAGTACCTTGTGGAGATGGAGGTAGCAATTGATTTGGAGGCAAAGTGAGCTGCATCCAAAGATGCATCTGCAGCGTATTCCAGGGCTGCCTTGATTTTATTTACATCACGGCGTGCCCTGGGATCATGAGGAGGAAGCCTGACCTGGAGCTGTCTGAGCCATAGGAGGGTGGAACGGCTAAAGAAAGAGACTGAGGTTGCGGCCCTGACTGACCAAGCTGATGACTGATGGGCTTTGACCAGAGTCTATTCGATTCTTTTGTCCTCTGGAGGTGCTGAGGCCGCATTAGGTGAAGCTAAAGCCACAATGGGCAGGTCAACAGGGGGGGACTTCCAGGGCCTTAAGAAGGTCAGGGCATTGTAGAAACGGCGATCCAGAGTGTTAGGAAGAGGACCAGTACCTGGGGAAGTCCACTGGTTTTGGACCACATCAAGGAAGAGCCGGGGTAAAGGAATCACCTCTTTTTCCACCGTCGGCTGGGCGAAGAGTGGATCGGTGGTTGTCAGGTTGTCAGCAGTGGCTTCCTGGAGGAATACCTGAAATCTTTTTCGCCTTGAAAAGGAGAGATTTAAAAACAACAGGTTTAAATAACCCCACAAAGGCAGGAGAATCAGGAGGCAAACCTTCATCCTCAGACAAATCAGAATCACAACCAGGCTGCTTGTCCTCCCCGAAGACAGAGGCCTGAGCAGAAGGGCGAGGAAGATCATGGCTCGAGGAGCCTCCTCAGGTTGGATAATGGAGGCAGAATGCGAGACATCATCCTCTGAATCAGAGGAGAGATCTGGGGTGGGGGGGGGGGCTGGTAGAGACTTGCCTCTGGGCCCTGAATGGTGTGGCCTCAAGATGTTTAGTTTTGGCCGAGGCCTTTCTGGGTGCCGTGCCTGAGGCAGAAGGAGTTTCAGTGGTAGAGGCCCTGGGTGGGGCCTTGCAAGCTGGGCCCTGAGCCTTAGGTGGGGGTCCTGCAGGCTAAGAATTAGGGGCAGCCTTCCTTTTCTGGGCCCTGGGTGTGGGTGCTTCTTTAGAAGGCAATGGCTGGGCAGAGGGAATGGCCTGCGGTTGAGAGGCCTCCATACTCACGATTACAGTAGCTTGGTGATAACAAAATGGCTGCCCTTAATCTTCAAAATGGCCACTGAGGCTATTAGCCTATGGGCCAGGCGCCACAAGGTGGCTGAGGAGCCGCTGAGGTAGAAGGCCGGAGGAGGGCGAAACTCGCTCTGAGGGCACTGGAGCGGTGGGTGCAATCGGCGGCCGGCGCAGTGCGGGACAAGGATTCGATCCCATGCAGCGGATCCCCAGACAGACCAAGGCTGCAAGGCCAGCTGTTGGGCACTGCGTGGAGGCGGCAGCAGGGCCTGTCGGCGGCCGGCGGAGCAAGCGAGGCAGCGCGACAGCGGTAGTGGCAGCGGCGGCGCAATCAGCCGAGAGGTGGCAGTGGTGCGGAGAAGCGGTGGCAGCGATCAAAAGACAGTGGCAAAGCCGCGAGCATCCCAACAAGGCTGGGCCCGGGCAGGGAAGCCCTTAAAGGGCCGGACCGCAAGGACGGGCTCCAAGGAGCCTGAAAGCTGCTGGAGGCTCAAAAGAGATTTCCAGCCCTCGAGCTTTGTCCCAGACGGAGATCAGGGAGAAGATCATTGGGGAAAAATTCAATTTGAAAAATGTAGGCCAATTGGAAATCTAACAAGTTGAGGAGAGAACTCTTTACACAGCCAGTTCCGATAGAACTGAGTCTAAAAAAACGGGAAGATACTCCTGCGTGGTGATGACATCATTTAGTAGACTCAGTTCTATTGGATACTGACTGAGTAACCTGCACATGACCACTGTCTCCACCAACATTGGAGAACTTATGATATTATGCTTTGGTCATCATTTTGTAGTATTTTGAAACAAATATATTGGTCAGATTGTTGCACTGCATTCCATCAACCAAAAGAGACTGAATACAATGATAGAAATATCTTTTAATTGGCTAAAATAATTTTAAGCGTTTACATCAGGGGTAGTCAACCTTTTTAAACCTACTGCCCCTTTTTGTATCTCTGTTAGTAGTAAAATTTTCTAATCGTCCACCGGTTCCACAGTAATGGTGATTTATAAAGTAGGGAAGTCAATTAAATTAAAAAAAGGAAAGTGCCTTGGTATTGGACAAAACGCCTACCGCCCACCATGAAAGCTGGAACGACCACTAGTGGCGGTAGTGACCAGATTGACTACCACTGGTTTAGATAAATTTATAATGCAAAGATTTTGCCCATTTAGATTTTTTTCTCACCAGTTACACATTTAACAGTAATTTTTTTTATTTAAAAAGATGGTTCAAAAGACTTCTTTCTATATATTTGGCTAAGAATTACGGCCTGAAATTTTCCATGTGAGAAAAAACAATATATAAACTTTTAAAAGTCCACCATGTTTAGAAATATCTTAATGAAACTCTCCAAGTATATCAATGGTCATCAAGAAGGCCAAATGACATATAGTAATCATCAGAAAGATGTACGGATCATTAATAGTTTCTAAATTTTGAAAAGTGTGATGTTTTTACATGCATTGGTAACGGGCAATGTGCTCTGGAAATCCAAGATAATAGTCATTTTGGCTTCCTTGCAAAAGCCAAGATTCATTTTCTCAATGTGTAGTAATTAACTGCTGCAAATTGCGCTTATATACGGTAGATTTAGACACCTAGAATTCACTTGTCTTTCATCTTTTAGAAATGCTCATTTTTCTAATGATAAACAAATTATTCACTCTACATATTTCCACTTCTTAGCACTTCATCTTGGACCCATGCATTTTTACAGGAGCAAGATTAACATGCCTGATATAAAACAGTATGTATATGGTAGCAAATTACAATATAATGTATATGGTGGAAAAATACAAAAGAAACAGCTTTAACTTTTGCACTGTTTTGAAGTATACCTTTACTCAGTCTTTTTCTGATATATCAAGATAATTATAAAAATACAAGGAAATTAGAAATTATGTACTATAAATCTAGGACAGGGGTGAGTTCTGGCAGGCACTACTGCTAGTTCGCTCGTGGGTGCGCTGTGTGTGCATGCACATTGCAATAAAAAATGTTCTGCGCATGCTCAGAACCGAAAAACAAGATGGCGGAGCCTATGTTGCTGCCTGTTCCAGCCACCCAGGCCACCAAACTGGTTTGGCCAAACTAGGCTGAAGCGGTAGGAACCCATCACTGATCCAGGTTTTAAAAGAACCCTAATTCTTTTCAGGTAATTCAAACCTCTCATCTGTATAATGTTACTTCCCATCTGCATAACACAACAAGGAAAATTACTAAAAGAAAGTGCAGAATTAGCAAAAATGTTCTAATAATGTATTTGTTCTACAAAAAATAATGGTATCAGACATATAATTATAAATATTAAATATATCTTAATTAATTCAGTTCTCTCCTGCTTTATGAGAGACCCTTTGCCTTTGTCAGATTTGATAGCCATTATTTTGACTGCTTACTCAAAGACAACCTACAAACATTAGAATATATATACATCAATGTATAATTCCTTGCCAGATCTTCATTCTTCTTTATCCTTTTAGAATAAATATATACTTGCCTTTTTTTTAAGGGATTTGTTCCTGTCTTCCAACCAATCATCCATCTGATCCTCAATATCTTCAATAGATGTCCCATGATCATATGATGGTATATATGCATTTGTTTCAGCCACAGTATACACAGGAAATTCAGATTTTGGTTTCTTGACTTTAGGTTTCTTTTCCTCTGTGAAAAATAAGGAATTTAAATGATAAATTTTGAGGAAAAGAATGCTTACGATACCTACTACCCTCAAATATGTCTAAGAAAAAAGAGCTTTTTGAGATCATAAACTTTACACTCTGAATGTAAGACAGCACATCAGCTGAGATTTTTTGCTTCATTAATCAAATATTGTATTCCTTCAGAAATGAATTTCGGTATCACTGGAATTATGATAGCACACTTTTGTTTCAAAAAATGTTTGGCAAGATAAATAATTGGAGACCATGTACTGTCACAGAAGTAATGACAAATGACAGGAGTTTCAATCTAGAAACTAGCAGACTAGTAAAGGAGTGATAATCCCCATAAACTTTATATGTGTAAATTAAAGAGATTACAGTGAGAATAAAAATTATTTTGGATGGCCACATATTACAAATTCAATATTCATGTTGCATCTAATTGTTCAAATATAAGTTGTCCATATGGACATAAAATCAGAAGCTAAATATTTCAGCCTATATGATTTAAATCATGCACAATCTGAAATATGGGCTAAGACTAAAGCACTTTTCAAATTATAATTATAATTCAGATTGTTTTGCAAAATACAATGCAAGAACATTACTAAAAATGGCAAATGTTCTCCAATTTATGTTCTTAAAACATTTCTTCTATAGTATTGTTCCTTGCAAACCCAGTTCGTAATGTGTACTTGAAAACATTTTTTAAAAAATTAAAGTCATAAGCTCTTTCAAGTTTCTAGAAAATCACAATGTGAGGTCCTCAACAAATCACATCCATCTCTGATCTCCATCAATATCCTGGTTCCAATGGCTGGCAGAAGAGTTAGATCTTCACAGCCTTTTTAAAAGCAAAGATGGTTGGAATTATTTATATTTTGGGCAAAGGCTGTCCCAAGATAGGTATAAGTTGGGTGAGAGGTGAGTGTATTGGTTCCTCTCTCCTGGTGAGAGCTGGGGGTGGGGGGGGGGAATGGCTCCCTGCTTGGTGAGTGAGAGTAACTGGGCTGTTTGCTGTTTGTGCATTGAGTCAATGTATTGTGAGTGTGTTAGGGCAGGAGTCCCCAACCTTTTTTGCACCAGGGACCGGTTTCATTTTAAAGAAAATTCCGTGGACCAGCTGGTGTAGAGGGGGAGCGCGGGGGGAGGGGGAACAGCATGCGCACGCGGGGGGGGGTGAGTCAGCTCACTTGCCACTCTAGGGCCCCCAAAGGCGCAAGTGGCCGCGCCTGTGCTCTCCCGTCCCTGGCGCGAGCTCTGCCCAGGGCTGCCCCCTCCTCCCTCCTCCTCCTCTCTGGCCCTGCGGCCCGGTTCCTATCAAACCACGGACCGGCACCGGTCCGCGGCCCGGGGGTTGGGGACCCCTGTGTTAGGGGATAAGGGGATCGTGGATGTGACCCCTCTGTGGAAATGAGGAAGGGGTGGTGTGAGCTTGAGAGCACTGAGAGCAAGTGCTATAGTGCCTATTGGGCTCATCTTGCCCGTTTGTCAGTTGGAGTAAGTTCCCCTTTTAAATCAAGAAAGAGTGTGGGAGAAATAGTTGGGGTGAAATAGTTTGCAGGGAAGGCAGAGGAGGGCAGTCTATTTCAGTATGTTGCATAATGGGAAATACGGGATGCAAGGTGGGCACTCAAGGGGAATGCAACCTCTGTGGTTAGTACTGGTTTCATGTTCTGCCCCATAGAATCCCACTTTATTTACCTGTTCAGCAGATTTGTGATGGCCCTGGTCTTAGGCTGTTGCTTTTAATTGTCAGATCAGCCTTCAATAAGGCTAACCCAGGAGTCTGCAACCTTAAACACTCAGAGCCAATTGGACTGTTTTCCCACAAAAAGAAAACACCAAGACCCACAAAACTTGGGTGGGTGTAGCCAAATTGATGTCACTCCCACCCAGTCACATGACACCGCCCCAATCATGCCAAACCAGGTTTTATGGCTCCCAGTTTTCTTTTCTATGGGAAATGGGTATCTCTCTCTCTCTCTCATCTATCTATCCCTCCCCCTTTCTATCTATCTATCCCTCCATATATCTATCAATCCCCTTTCCTCCCTCTATCCCTCTATCCATCCATCCATTTATTATCTATATCTATCTACCTATCTATCTATCCATCCATCCATCCATCCATCTCCCAATCCCTTCATCTATTTATCCCTCTATCCATCCATCCATCCATCCATCCATCCATCCACTGATCTATCCCTCCATCTATCTATCCCCCATTCCCCATCCATCCATCAACCCATCCCTCTACCTATCCCTCCATCCCTATATCTATCTATCTATCTATCTATCTATCTATCTATCTATCTATCTATCTATCTATCTATCCATCCATCCATCCATCCATCCATCCATCCATCCATCTACCCATCCTCTATCTATCCCTCCATCCCTGCATTCCTCCACCTATCTATTCCCCATCTATCCTTCCATCCATCTATCTACCCCGCCCTCCCGCCCTCCATCTGTCTGCCTCTTTCTATCCCTCCATCCAGCTCTGTATCCATCTCTGCATCCCTCTCTCCATCTAGCTGCGAGAGCTGAGCAGGCAGCACACACACTTTCCCTGCCACTGTGCTGGCACTGCCTGGAAGGGATGAAGGAATGAAACAGTTGGAGCCGCGCTTGAAGTTTGCAAGTAGCCTCAGCAGTGCTGCGGAGAGTGTGAGAGGGTGCGCACAGGTGGGAGATCTTCCTCAAGCAAGCAAGTGTGCTCAGCCAAAGCACTTGAGGAGGGTTTTCCCATGCTTGCGCAGCCTCCCGGCCCCTCCATGTCCGGCCAGTGGCTCACAAGAGGGGAGAGTGAAAAATAAACAGAGAGAGGGGGGCGGGAAGACATAGAGAGAGGAGGAGGGAACCGCCTGACTGGTGAGGGCACTAGGCTTTCTCTGAGCCTGAGCCTGGTGGGCGCATGCGTGTGAGGTTTGGCAGGGCCAACCCCATTTCCATGCTGCCCTGAGCTTCTTAAAGCCACGGCTGGACACTGCAGGGCCATCCCACTTTCTGATGTCCCATCCTCCCGGATCTCATTCCCATCCCGCCAGCCCTCATGTTAGCGAGGCTGGCATAAGTCATGGTCATGTCGGGACAGTGTATCGGGGCAGATTGCATATCTCTCCAAATGTGCAACACCAACAAAGGCCGTAAGAAGCTCCAAGAGGAGTGAGGCACTGGAGAATCAGCCCCAGCCTCCATCACCTGTTGTCGCCCTTACCTTCTCAGGCCAGGCGAGAGAGAGGGGTGGGGTGGGCCAGTGATGCACCAAAGAGCCACAGCAGAGGGCCCAAACAGCCACATGTGGCTCTGGAGCTGCAGGTTGCCGATCCCTGGATTAGCCTATTGCTGATTTGGTTTTTCAAGAGTAAGCTAATCTGGTTTGTATAACTGAGACATGGCTGGGCCCAGAGGAAGGTGTTCTCATCTTAGAAACATGCCCAGTGGGTTATTGAGCATGGCACCAGCCTATAGCTTACAGCTGGGGAGGGGGTATAGCTGTTGTTCTCAGGGATTCTCTGGCAGCCTCTAGGGCATGGCTCCACAACTGCTCAGTTGTGAGACCCTTTTATTTAGGATGGGCTCAAGGGATCAAGTGGGATTGCTGCTGCTGTACTACCTTCCCTGCTGTGTGACAGCTTTCCTATCCAGGCTCCTGGACCTCACTGCAGGGTTGGCAGTAGAGTTCCCCAGGCTTATAGTTTCTGCCATTTGCCAGCTCTTGGGGTGGAGTCAGATGCAGCCTAGGATTTCATGGAACTTCCATAGGCCTGTCCCAGATTATCCAGGGCCCGACAAGGAATAGTGATCACATACCCGATTTGGTGTTCTTATCAGAGCAGTGACTGTATGACATGGAATTGGTGGAATTTGGTCCCCCAATGGTCAAATCACAGTTTGGTGGCAACTAATTTCTCAGCTGAACTCTTAGTCACTGTTTGGAATAGGAAGGTGACTGAGGCTCCTGACTCCTGATTGAGGCGAAACGCGCACTCAGCAAACTGGTTGTTAAACTGGTAGGATCCCACCCCTGAGCATTATCAATGTCAACTAAGGTCAAGGAAAGTAGAAATCCAAAACAACTGGAGGTCAGCAGATGGCTTACCACTGCTCTTCCACACATCAAAACATGATCACCAGAAAGTTTTATGGATAACAGAAATCTTGATTCTCAATAGATGAGTTTCACATTTTACACACCAATGTTCTCTTAAGAGCCCCTAACCTTTTCCCACACAAGAAAAGCTGAAGATTAATTTTATGAAGTACTGAGATGGGAGCGGGTTATAAATATGAAAAATAAATAAATATGAAATAAATATGTTCAGTTGTTCATGTAGTGAAATCAAAATCTGTCTTCCATCTTACTGTTGGATACTCCTAATTCAGCAAGAACTACTACCTGAAGCAGCATGCATTACGCAGATATACTTTGGGATGGTCAGTTCACTGTCAGGCTAATCAACCTTACAAAATAAAATAAAGAAATAGAGATAACCCTTGCCAAGTCATTGTGAGCTGCTTGCAGAAAGATGGGATCAAAATGTAATTAAATCAAACAACAGCTTTAGTAGTAATTTATGTATTTACTAATTACTGGCAAAGTTATTATTAACCCAATTAATATTCCCTAAGATTTCAGTGCAGTCCCATTGCTGTCCTGACTTTTTGGAATACTGTATACGCCCATACAAAGATTCTTCCATTAGCCAGTTTAATCAGCTTCCAAAAAGCAATGGAAATATGATTTTTCTTTGGAGATGATTATTCTGTATTTACTACATGACTAGTAGTCAACTTCCAATCACATTTTGTTTATGATTTTCATTATTTTGCTGTTTTTATTTATAATCCCATCTAGAAATGTAGCAGTATAAAAACATTTGAAATTAATTAATAGCCTGATCCTCTATTTTCCATTTTGTAAAACAAAATAAATAAATAAACCCAGTTGGGGTTATAGATAGAAGTTGTATAATGATAAAAGAGAGCCATAATGAAATAAATTCATACTGGGGTTTGCTAACATAGCATGTATATGACTGGAGACAGATAAATCCACTAGATTTTGGGGACTATGAGCACATTTGGCAATTTCAGAACATAAAGCAGGTATAAGTGTTTTTTATCAGGACAAGCTGGTCTACCCAAATATGGAATGGAGCATACTGCTTCCACTTTTGTCTTTCCACCCCACACGAGCCTTCGCAGGCAGTTGCTATAGTTGTGACAAACTATATTTTGCATGTGTGCTATTGTCAGTAAATATAAATTTAACATATGGCAGGTATACTTACAAAATAGCTGCTTATTTACTAAAATGGTTAATCAGGAAAAAAATCCATTTGCCAGAGGATAAATTAGCCTCAGATAATACTTCTGCTATCCCAAAAAAACCCAAAAAGCATTCTAGTGCTCAAAGGCGTAGCTGAAAAATCTACAAAGTTATAGTCTAGTGTTTTGCTCTGCAAATTTCCAGATTTGTATTTTATAAGAGATTGTTGTTGTTGTTCAGTTGCTAAATTGTGTCTGATTCTTCATGACCCCATGGATCACAGCATGATGAATCCCCTATTCTCCACTGCTTCCCAGAATTTGGCTAAATTTATGTTTATTGCATTGATGCCACTATCTAACCATCTCATCTGCTATCCCCTTTTTCTTTGGCCTTCATATAAAAAATTATGACCTTTAAAAAAAGTCCTTGAGTATGGAGTCCAGTGAACATTAAGGAAGAATACCTGACGTCATCATTTTGCTTACTCCTTAATATGACAGCAATTGGGGGGGGGGGATCTATAATACCACTAAGAGGCAATAATATCTGCAAAATAATATTGCTAATATTTTATGATGCAGAACAATTACAAAATAAATAAGATTACGAAAAGGAGAAATAACATTCAGAGTTCTTATACATAGCAAGAAGTTTACCTATTGCAATTAAATAAAGGTGAAACAGAAAAGTCTCAAAGGTTCTACTTCAAATTCTCAAAGGACCACATCTTTTGTAAGTTATGCACAGCAACATTTTAGGTAGGTTCATATCATTTTGAGAACATTTTATAGTGCTGAGTAGTCACATCAATTTGGAACTATTATAAAGTTTATAAGATATTTTTTTTCCAGGAAAGCACAAAACTAAGTGATTACTATTTCTTTAAGACATTATATAAAGTCATATTTTTTGGAATTGTTAATATATTTGTGCTGTTTGATCCAACCTTACTTCTTACCTGATTAATTGATTTGAATGCAATAAGACAACAGGAATTCAGAAGTAATTTTGGGAATTTCATATGGCAGTTAATCTGATCCTTGGTAAACCCATTTTCTGCACAGATGGAATCTGACTCCATCTATAGAATTAGATTTCAGTTAGACTCCATCTGTGTAGAAAATGGGACATGCTGAGATAGGTGGAAAACCCACCCAACCCCCTCCCTCCCACACATACCATTTTAGAAAGGATAAATGCAATAAAAACTGCACTAAAAAAAAACTCACTCTGAAGTGTTTCCAGTTCAGCTCTTGCCAAAGCCTCTTCTTTCTCTTTTATTTTTGTTTCTTTATATTCTACGTAGAATTGCCTGGCCTCCTTTAAGAAAAAGCAATATTAGCATTTCAGAGATCAGCTCTGGAAAGCAATAATGTTAAAGTTTTACACTTTATTTCAAGCCTGGCAATCATTTTCTTTAAAAAAAATTAAAGAGTGAGATTTCTTAATAACAATACAGCATAATGAAAACAAATTCTAAAGATGTATTTTAGCAACAAGCTACTGTGGTCCTAATTATTGAAAAGGCAATGGATGAAATGGTTGAAATGTGGATTTGAAATGCAACATTGCCCACTAGTTTTTACAGTATGCAAGATGTCCTATCAATTATCATTTCAACAAATCATCCCAGCAAAGTCCTTGGTTGGCTGGAAATTAAAAGATCTTGCAACTGTAAGTAAATTCAGGAAAAACTATTTATCAAACTGATAGAAGAAACCTTTCTATTTAGAACGATGAAGGTTTTCATAGTGCTTGTTTTACTGCTAATGTATCACAACAGCCCAAATGTCTCAGCCACTTAGCACTCTAATGGCCAGTTTTAGATTCTCTGCTGTGAGTAGAAAATTATATTAAGGTTTCTTTAAGAGTCAAAAAATGGGGGGGGGGGGAGAATTGAGGAGCCAGCTTGCAGGTTCTTCACCCACTCACCCCAACACACACACACACACACACCAATGCATATACCCAGCTTTTCGTTTCAGCTGGCTAGGGCATTTGGGAGGGTAAATCCAACAGCAAATACAAGCTTATACACAAATTACAAAAACTAATATGTCCATTTTAAAGCGAATAAGCAATAAGAAAGAGGTAATTCTCTCCTTGCAGATTGAGGTTTTCCTGCAACAGGTTATAAAATGGGATTTCCTATTATGGTTACAACAGAATGTTTTGAATCATATGGAAATACTTGATAGAAATCATCTCTCCACAAATCATATATTTCTACAAAGAAACAGAACCACAATATATACGTTAAGTACAATCCAAGAAGAATAACTCTGTATATTCAACATTTGAGATAACAAGCTTAATATTTGCTCTTTATACTTCCCAAATAAGACCAATTCAAGCTATTTAGAGGTATTAGCACTGTATATAGCGCTACTTTTCTGAATTGCCCAACTTCATATAAGAATATTTGGATACAATCTGGAGCCTTAATTCATGTTATTAAATTACCAAAACATTATCAGAAATCAGTTTCCACAATCAGTTTTAGACATTATATCAAAAGCACAAAACCAATAAGGCATGGATGCTTTGCTTGTGAGTTCAGGTTAGAAAGAGTTAATTGGCATTTAACTCTAACCCTTCTGACACTGAAAGCCAATATTTGATGCTAAATTCTGGAACAGAATCTATTACTGCTTATGTGACCTCTAAACATCAGACTCCAAGGGGTATCTGTCAATCTCAGTAGTGTGTCAATCATGGAGCAACTGGAAGTGAGGCTCAGATGAAAATGAGAGAATAGAGGAGAAAAACAAATAAAGTTTTCAATAATCAGAATTGGTAAAAGCTATGAATTTTTTGGAATTAATTGAAATTAAAAGAAGCAGGATAGAAAAATGATACTTTTAAACTTTAATATTGGAGAAGACTCCTGGCAATACATTGAAACCAAAAAAGCAAACAAATAGATCATTAAATATATCAACCTAGAGGCACAATTAACCAGGACCACACTTTGAATACATGTGAGGACAAACTTGTCCTGTAATGCTGGGGAAAGCAGAAGGTAAGAAAAATTTCTATATTGAGAACTATCTAGTCTAGGGGTTAAAGGCACCAGGCTAGAAACTGGGAGACTCTAAGTTGTAGTCACACCTTAGGCATGAATGTCAGCAGGGTGACTAATATTCTCTTTTAGTTCAATCCATCGCTCAGAATTGTTGTGGAATAATAGGAGGAAGGAATATTAGATGTGCTCACCACCTTAATTTATATAAATAATAAAAATAATAATATATATAAATAAATAATGTAAATAAATAAAAAGGATAATCAACAATAGTACAATACTAAGAAACCTGGCATATAGCCAACAAAGCAATAACCAAAAATAGAAAGTTCTCAAGTGTTATCATCCAATTACAACAAATAGTAAGCAAAACACTTTGATAGGTAAAGATCCATAAAATATAGTACGCAGTTTATATTCAGCATTTTTTCATTATTTTCAATTTCTAATTAACTGAATTTCACTTAATATTTTCTCACTTAAAACAATTTTTTCCATTCAAAACCTGATTTGCAAACCCAACATTAAAGGTGATATAGTTATTTATTTTTTAAAATAATACCAAATAGATGCTATTCTTTTACCTTTAATCTGTTATTCACAATCAGTTTTTTTAATCTGAAAATTCAGATGCATCCTTCTTGACATTTATTTATTTATTTTGCAAAATCTAACTCTGGGTAGCTATTTGTATTATAATGAAGTCACTTCACTCAAGCAGAAATTCACTACCAATTTTCTTTTATAACTTTAATCTGCAGCATATTTATGTTTATTTTACAAAAATTCAAAATGCTTTCCAGTAACCACACCATGATTAAAGATTAATAATAAGTATAATCTTTATTGTCATTGTACTTGTTTACAACGAAATTGTAATGCTACTAGGAATGGTTTTTTATGGGATGAAGCTGATCAGCCACATTCAATTATTTCTATGCAGAACTGCCAACTAAACAAATTTCAAATAACACCACTTTCCCTGGAGAATCTAATTTATAAAGTCAGTCAGTGTCTGTCTGTCTGCCTGTCTGTCTGCCTGTGTCTGTCTGTCTGCCTGTGTCTGTCTGTCTGTCTGTCTAACAAACTAACTAACATATGCAGTAATAAGTATGATGTGTTACTTAGACACAGTCATCCAATATATTTCACAACAATAAATAAACCCCAAATCTCTTAATTGAACTTGATTCTTAGTGACTTAATGGACATGTCTGTGTACATTTCTTGTTGGAAGTACAGAAGTGATTTGCCACTGTCTTCTTTTCCATCTGACACAACATTAAAATTGCTTTATTGCTCCTACTCACATACTAAATAGGCCTCGCTGGGCTTAGCTTTTATAGAATGGCTCAAAGTTGGCTAGGTACTGCTGCCCAACTCCTTCTCCTCTTCCTCCTCCTCATTATCACTATTTCATATCAATTTACTGCAAACTATCTCTTCATTGAAGGTTATGGGTTATAATCTATCATTCAGATCTGAAGCAGGGTGTGTGTGTTATGTGTGTGTATGAAAAAGAAAATGACAAATCTGGATGAAAATCTTCATAAAAAGAGATTGAGCTTCCATATAAAGGCTGAGAATCTACTTGCAATTTAACTGATCAAATAAAAAATAAATAAAAATAAAACCACTGCTGACTGGCCACATGTATCTCCCATGTTAATGAATAAGCTATAGAATTGAACAGCATAAAAATTAATACCATATTTTTCGGAGTATAAGACGCACCTTTTTTCCTCTAAAAAGAGGCTGAAAATCTGGGTGCATCTTATACATCGAATAGAGCATTTCTTTGCCTCCTGAAACTCCGTTACGTCTTATACTGCAAAAAATACCGTAAATCATTATAATTTCATTGTATTTAAGTACAAGGACAATAAAGATTATACTTAAAATTATGATCACCTTAGAGTTTATTTGAATGTCAAATAAAGATGTGCTAACATGATTTTTTAATCAGTGAAAAAATATAAAAGAAAAGGCTATCTTTCCTAAATATTTAATTCACACGAAACAATACAGCAAAATATTTTCACATGATAGGTAGATAAAGAGAAAACTTTCTCCCTACAAAGGAAGCAATGTAGTACTACAATACAAAAAATATCCATCTTAAAAACACTGATTCATGTAAGTAAGGCGTTCTATCGACATGCATTTTACTGCATGAAGAAGAGAGCTTCTTTTCACTCTTTAGGATAAGATAATATGGATTTACTTTTAGTAGCTGTATTTTACTGCAGGTTTGTAACTTATTCCTCTTTAAACTATCTTCTTTGCTAAGAGTACCGCTTCAGGATCATAAAATTCTCTCCAGGATCTGTAGTTCTGTTTTTAGTAGAACCTCCTCACAAATATATGCCATAAATGATATGGAGCCTTGACGATTTCAGAATGGTGAGCAGTAATATTAATATACATTAATATAATATAAAATGTAGTCCACTTAAATGCATTATAAGATCTGATGAAATGCTTCAAATTTTTATTTAAAAATTTCAGGAAGTATAAATCAATCCTGTAACTCTATATGTAGCTTATAAAATAAATTGCTTTCATTTTGTTATAATTTGCTTCCTTCCTTAAGAAATAAAGCAAAAATCAATTCCTTTTTTTACTACAAGATTTTGGACTCTTTAAAGACAGACTTATTTCATTCAACACTGGATAAGTGCTGAGCTTCCCTGACGTATCTTTACACATGTCAGGAGAATTCTCATTTACTATGGTCAAAACAAGATTTGATATAGAGCAGCTTTTCCATTTCCATATCATTCTGCTAGCACAAGATTTTAGTGGCACCTAATATTTCATTAAGAAGACAATGTAAAGCAAGAAAAGACTACTCTCTCTTCAGAACAAAAATCTTGCAGATTGTATCCAGGATTCCTTAGCAATCCCTGAAAGTGAAAACTGGTGGTAGGTGAAGTATAAATGCAGAGAAAAATCTACATTTTGGGAAGCTGAGTGGAAACATGATGCTTCCATAGTATACAATATCCATCTTAGTAGTTAAATGTAAAGGTAAAGGTTCCCCTCGCGCATAAGTGCTAGTCATTCCCAACCTAGGGGATGATGCTCATCTCCATTTTAAAGCTGAAGAACTAGCGCTGTCCGAAGATGTCTCTGTGGTCATGTCGCCGGCATGATTAACACCGAAGGAGCACGGAACGCTGTTACCTTTCCACCAAAGGTGATTCCTAATTTGTCTACTTTCACTTTTACATGCTTTCAAACTGCTAGGTTGGCAGAAGCTGGGGCAAGTAATGGAAGCTCAGTCCGTTACGTGGCACTAGGGATTCGAACCGCCGAATTGCCAGCCTTTCTGATTGACAAGCTCAGCATCTTAGCCACTGAGCCACCATGTCCCTCTAGTTAAATGTATGTGAAAGCTAATCTATATAAATAAAAATGTAAAATAGTTTGTGCAAAGCCACTAATCTCAGAAAGTACTGCACCAATCGGCACCAAATTTTCACACAATGTTCCCAAGGACGTCTGATGCAATCATACGTACATTTGGTATGGCTGGCACATGACGTGTGTCATGTACAAGCAGCACGAATGTAAAAGGTATGCACTTCTCAGGTTTTCACCTCCCTGTAGCTCCTCCCATCCGGCTGTTTCTAATGATGTGTCACGCACAAACCCCTCACATTTCCAATGGTCGTTTCCTCAGCAACCGAATAAGCCTCTAACGTTCATACACTGCATAGAGGCCTACTAGGCCCAAAACTAGGCATGGGGGGTAGCACACTCCCAGGTGGCCCATTTTTGGTCCCAGGAAGCTGTATGGAGGCCTACTAGACCCAAAACTATGCATGGGGGCTAGCACATTCCCAGGTGGCCCATTTTTGATCCCAGGAGACTGCCTAGTAGATAGGTAGAGGGAGGGAGAGAGAGAGAGAGAGAGAAAATACAGTAGGTAGGTAGGTAGAGGGATAGAAAGATATAGAGAAAATACAGTAGGTTGGTAGGTAGGGGGATAGAGAGATAGGGAAAAATACAGTAGGTAGGTAGGTGGATAAAGAGAGAGAGGGAAAATATGGTAGGTAGGTAGGTGGATAAAGAGAGGGAAAAATTCAGTATGTAGGTAGGTAGGGGGATAAAGAGAGGGGGAAAATATGGTAGGTAGGTAGGTGGATAAAGAGAGGGGAAAATTCAGTATGTAGGTAGGTAGGGGGATAAAGAGAGGGGGAAATACAGTAGGTAAGTAGGTAGGTAGAGCGATAGAGAGGGGGAAATACAGTAGGTAGGTAGGTAGGTCAGAGGGATAGAGAGAGATAGGGAAAAATACAGTAGGTAGGTAGGTGGATAGAGAGAGGGAGGGAGAAATACAGTAGGTAGGTAGGTAGAGGGATAGAGAGAGGGAGGGAAAAATACGCTACATAGGTAGGTAGGTAGAGAGATAGAGAGAGAGGGGGAGAAATACAGTAGGTTGGTAGAGGGATAGAGAGAGAGAGGGAGAAATACAGTAGGTAGGTAGGTAGAGGGATAGATAGAGAGGGAGAAATACAGTAGTTAGGTAGGTTGGATGTTATACGGTGGTTATGTGTACGTGTTTGTGTGTGCAGGTGTACATCTACACACAGATTGGTTGGTCACAGATTGATTGGGCCACAGCAACGCATGGCCGGGTACAGCTATTAAAATATATGAATCAACAGCTTTTTAGCACCAGTTCGAGGATCAGAGAGTAAGTTTTCCTATTTAGATTGGCTAATAAAATGCTTCAGTAGTTATATGCGGGACTACTTGCGGGACCGTCTCCTGCCACATACCTCCCTGCGTCCGATACGCTCCCACAGAGAGGGCCTACTGAGGGTACCAACCGCCGGGCAATGCCGGCTAGTGGTGCCCAGGGGTAAGGCCTTCTCTGTGGCAGGGCCGGCCCTCTGGAACGACCTACACCCCGAACTTCGCACTATCACGGACCTTCCCCTCTTTCGCCTTAAAACATATTTTTTTCAACAAGCTGGCCTTGCATAATAGTTTTGACTTTGTAATATAGTTTCTGCCAAACACGTAAATGATGTTAGATTTTTTAGGGGGAATTTTAGCACAGGCTGTGATTTAATTCTTTTTATCTATTTATTGTATTTATTGTATTTTATTATTGTTTGTTTTAAATTCCTGTGCACCGCCCTGGGTCCACTTCGGTGGAGAAGGCGCGGTATATAAATTGAAATAAATTAAATTAAATTAAATATGTACTAGTTATATGTACTAGAGTTGACTGTCCTGTCTGAGGCACCCGGACAGTTTTATTAAATAATTAATCATAGTAGACCTTGCATGATTCCAGGATACAACAAGCCATCCAAATAATTCAAAGAGAATATGACACATGCAAGTTGAATAATACATTGCAGAACAGGGACTGCTGGAACATCCATGCCATGATTTAATGAATTGTTCTGTCCAGAGACAGCATCCTAGATTTAATCTTCAAAAACTAAAGAAAAGCATAACACACTCAACTGCTAGGATGAAAGATGAATGCCCAACACTACCAATAGGTTACAAATGTTATTCATGGTAGGTTCATTCACAGAGGACCTTTAGCCACATGGTCCATCTTTTTGCTTAGCATGATATGTAAATTCATCACTGTGGCATGTTCAATAAAACATGCTTAAAAAAAACTGGCTTACTACTACATCTGTATGACAAAATATCTGTGCTAAACAGGTTACTTCTGAGAGAAAAAAAAATGTCCTGACATCAGAATTCTGTTTAGAAATGGCATCTTGAAGTATGTACAAAACCAAGCTTTGGCTGGGAACATTTGGTAATATTCACATCAGCTCTCCTCACTTCAAAAATCCATCTTAATCTACTTCTTCCCATCATCCAAAAAATAATTAAAAATAAAGCTCTCAAAAATATTGTGCTTTGAAACTGTGCACCATTTTTCTTCTAACCCTAGAGAACAGCTGGCATAGCAAAGAAAAGGAAAATGACAACAGCTAACCTGTGGACATGCATACAAAACAGTTTTCTGAAGTAAAGAACCACCTTAATTATTTTAAGTGCCTTCATGTATTAGAGTTAAGGGAAAGGAACAGAAGGGACAGGAGTAATAGAAAATATTCAGATGGATAAATGACAAACAGATGTGAATAGCAGTTTTGCAACATGATTTGTGTAAATAGATATTTAGTCAGTCTATTTAACGGCTAATATCAGGAGATATTAAAAAGATACAGGCTGGGATCCAAAGGTAGCCTTGCCTTTTGCTAATAATAAGTGTATATATTTTCAAATCCAGCTTTGGCCTGAGGCTTGTTTTCGTCTACATCTTCAAAAAATAAGATGGGATACAATAGAGCTAATCAGGGGAAACAGAAACTGTACTAGGGGGAAAAAACAAATTTAATTGGAGGACAAGGAAAAAGTGCAAATTCTTGATTTCAAGACTGAAGAATTGTCTCTATTGTTATCTAATATATGTAATCTTTAAAAGTTTAAAGAAATAAAATACCTTTCTATTCTCTCTCTGAAACACCATCACTACCACAACCCCATATGTTTTAATGATGCATTGATTCATACAGAATAAATAACTGTGTGATGCTGTATCTTGTCCAAGAGTAGGAGTGAATCTCTGAAAATATATTCTGATTTGCCAAATATAATATATTTCTATAATATTTGGGAAAAGTATATTGCCGCCTATTTGCTCACAGTGACTCAAGGTGGCTTACAGGAAATAAAAACACAATATAAAGAAATAAACATAACAAAAAATAATAACAATATCATAATAATCCCACACACTCATAACAGTCATTTAATGAGCTCCATCCTGTTCTTGAGTTCCCTAGGCCCCTGGGCAGAACCATGGTTTTAGGGCTTCCTAAAGACTGTTAAAGTGTGGCCCCATCTAATTTCCGGACACATGACATTCCAGAGGGAAGGAGTCACTACAGAGAACGCCCTTCATCTGGGTCCTGCCAGATGTATCTCCTTAGGGGACAGGACATTCCTTACCTCCCCGCTCTAATGGGGGCATGTGAATAGCAAGAGACAGTCCCTCAGATAACCTAGTCGCAAGCCATGAAGGACTTTAAAGGTGACAATCAGCACCTTGAATTGCACCCGAAGCAAATCAGCAACCAATCCAACTCCCACAGGAGAGGAGATACATGTGCACAGGAATGTCTATACAAAATCATACAGGTCACTGCAATTTTCACCAAATGAAGCTTCCGGATATCTTTCAAGGGCAGCCCTCTGTAGAGGGTGTTGCAATAGTCAAGATGGGAGATGACTAGGGCATGGGTGACCATGAGTAGGGATTTTTGGTCCAGGAAAGAGTGCAACTGGATCACAACCTACCGTTGCACAAAGGTCCTCCTGGCCACGACTACCACCCACTCTTTGAGCAGGAATTGCGAGTCCAGAAAAAACACTAGATTACACACAAGGTCTGTGGCAGTGCCACCCCGTCCAAGACTAAAGCTGGCAATTCTCAATGAACAAAAGAACCCCAAGCCCAGAGCCACTCGGTCTTGCCATGGTTCAATTTCAACTCAATACTTCTAACATCCAGCTCCTAACAGCCTCCAAGCACTGTGAGAGGGAGATCATGGCATCCCTTAACTCACCATGGGCTGAGATGTACAGCTGTGTGTCATCAGCAGTCGAATGATACCCCCGTGGTTTCCTAAAACCAGGATGCAAGATCTAGAGAATTGAACCACGCTTTCCTGAAAGATGTTAATTTGTCTTAAAAGATCTTAGACCGGACATTAATTGACATTACGAATTTTCACGAACTCTGAACCTCACAGACGCACTTTTGCACTTTATTTCACTTGTGGTGCACTTTATTATTGCACTTTATTTTTAACATCTTAACATCTATGAAATAACATCTTGAAATGAATTGCTTTAAAATCTTGGCTAACGACTTTTTAAAATTTCTGTATTTTAAACCCACATCCCATCGTGAATTCCATCTTGTATGTATTCCAGAGCTAGCCTCTTATTGCTGCAAGAGTCCCCGCTCTCGCAGGTTTGGCCCTCTGAATTATCGAGGGCCCGTCTTGAGGAAGGATTTATTAATCCGGAGAGACGGGTGAAGCGCGGCCTCAGGGGATTTTTAGTTAGGAAATTTTTATCTATTTTAGGGGGCACCAGGGAGGGGGGTGGGTATAGACAGATTGAGACAAAACAACTATATGAAAGAAAGGGCCGGACCAGTAGCCGACGGGAGGGGACGGAAGGTACCGATTTGAGGGGGGAACTACTAGTCGTGCCATTGGAGGGCATGCCAATCCAGACGGTTGTGGGGAGGGGCAGGGCCGAGGGGAGACCATCCTCCCGGTTGTTGGCACGCAGCCGTTGTTTACGAACGGTCAGGTGCCACAACCCCCGCAGGCTAGGTGGTCAGGGAATACAGAGCCTGGGCCTGCGGCTGATGTTCTGCAATGCCAGGTCCGTTGTCAACAAAGCCCCCCTCGTCCATGACCTTGTGTCAGAGGGGGAGCCGGACCTGGTAGGAATTGCGGAAACCTGGTTGGGCCACGAGGGAGGACTTCCCCTTGTTGAAATGTGCCCACCAGGCTACCGCGCTTTTCATCAGCCCCGGGCCCAAGGTAGGGGTGGAGGGGTGGCGGTCATTATCAAGGAAGGTCTTGAGCCAAGAGAGACCATTGTGCCACAGACTACCAGTTGTGAGTCCCTCTGCGTGAAGTGGGGCCTGGGGAGGCAGTTGGGCTTGCTGGTTATATACCTGGCTCCTCGCTATGTAGCAGCAGCCCTGCCCGAGCTCCTGGAGGTGATCGCTACGGTGGCAGTGGAGACCCCCAGACTTATAGTCATGGGGGACTTTAATCTGCCATCGTTGGGCGAATCATCCGAGGTAGCTCGGGAGTTCATGGCTTCCATGACGGCCATGGACCTGACCCAACTAATTCAAGGCCCCACCCACGAGGGTGGTCACACACCGGACCTCATCTTTGTCTCAGGCCAATGGAAGAGTGATCTGGGCTTAGGGGATATAGTCATCACACCCTTGTCATGGTCAGATCACTCACTTCTCCGGCTCGACTTTCCGACCGCTACCCCCCGCCGCGAGGAGGCGGCACCAGAACCACCTATCTGGTTCCGCCCCAGGCGCCTGATGGACCCAGATGGGTTCCAGATGGCGCTTGGGCCACTTCCTGTACCCCTGACCCGCGCCCCGATGGAGGATCTCGTGGCCGCATGGAATACTGCGACCACGGGAGCCTTGGATCGGGTCGTGCCCTTGCGGCCTCTCTTGCGGCGCCGAACCGCCCCGGCCCCTTGGTTTACCGAGGAGCTGAGGGCGATGAAACGCCACAAGAGATGCCTAGAGAGAAGATGGAGGGCTACTCGATCTGGATCTGACCGGACACAGGTAAGAGCCCATTTACGGACTTACATTGTGGCGTTGAGAGTGGCCAAACGCCATCATTGTGCCACTCTCATAGCATCCGCAGAAAACCGCCCTGCCGCCCTGTTTAGGGTGACCCGTTCCCTCCTTCAGCAGAGGGTGCGGGAAGCCCCGTTACAGGGTAGAGCAGAGGAATTTATGACTTTTCTGCAGGACAAAATCGCTCAGATACAGAACGTGTTAGCCCCCATTCATGGCCCAGTGGGATGCCACGAGGCAGATCTTGTTTGGGAGGAGTTTGACTCCGTTGCTTCCGAGGATATGGACAGGTTACGTGGGCAACTGCGAGCCACCACATGTTTATTGGACCCGTGTCCCTCCTGGCTTGTACTGGCATCCTGGGAGGTGACACGAGGCTGGCTCCAAGAGGTTATCAACGCATCCTTGAGTGAGGGTTCCTTGCCTGCTTCCCTAAAAGAGGCTATGGTGAGGCCCCTCCTTAAGAAGCCCTCTTTGGACCCAGCTCTTTTAACAAACTATCGTCCCGTCTCCAACCTTCCCTTTTTGGCGAAGGTTGTCAAGAGTGTGGTGGCACAACAGTTTCCCCGTCACCTGGAGGAAGTTGATTATCTAGACCCGCGCCAGTCCGGCTTTCGGCCCGGGCATAGCACTGAGACGGCATTGGTCGCGTTGGTTGATGATCTCTGGAGGGCCAGAGATGGGGGTTGTTCCTCCATCCTGGTCCTATTAGATCTCTCGGCGGCTTTCGATACCATCGACCATGGTATCCTATTGCATCGGCTGGGGAGGTTGGGGGCGGGAGGCACCGTCCTACAGTGGTTCTCCTCCTACCTCTCTGGCCGATCGCAATTTGTGTTGGCAGGGGAGCAGAGGTCGACCCCGAGACCCCTCACATGTGGGGTGCCTCAGGGGTCGGTCCTTTCGCCTCTCCTGTTTAATGCATACATGAAGCCGCTGGGTGAGATCATCCGTGGTTTTGGGGTAGAGTATCATCTCTACGCTGATGATACTCAGCTGTATATATCTACCCCAAACCACCCCAACGATGCCGTAGCGGTGATGTGCCAGTGCCTGGAAGCCGTGCGGATCTGGATGGGAAGTAACGGACTTAGGCTCAACCCGACCAAGACCGAGTGGCTGTGGTTTCCGGCTGCCCGATTCAACCATCTTTCTCCAACGCTGGCCATAGGGGGCGAACATCTTGCCCCTGTGGATGGGGCGCGCAATTTGGGTGTCCTCCTGGATACCCGGCTGTCTATGGAAGAGCAAGTGACAGCCGTGGCCAGGAGGGCGTTTTACCAGGTTCGCCTGGTTCGCCAATTGCGCCCCCTATTGGATCGGGACGCCCTTCGCACAGTCACTCATGCCCTCGTGACATCTCGACTGGACTATTGTAACTCTCTCTACATGGGGCTCCCCTTGAGGTGCACCCGGAGGCTTCAGTTAGTTCAGAATGCAGCCGCGCGAGCAATTATGGGAACCACCAGGTTCACCCACGTTACACCGCTCTTGCGCGAGCTGCACTGGCTACCTGTCGTCTTCCGGGTGCGCTTCAAGGTATTAATCATCATCTTTAAAGCGCTCCTTGGCTCGGGACCTAGCTACCTGCGGGATCGGATCCTGCCTCATACATCCTCACGGCCGATTCGCTCCCACAGAGAGGGACTGCTCCGGGTGCCGTCCACTAGACTCTGTCAGCGGGCGACGCCCAGGGGAAGGGCTCTCTCTGTGGCAGGCCCGGCCCTCTGGAACGACCTTCCCCCCGATATTAGAACGACCACGGACCTCCGCTCCTTCCGCCTGAAATTGAAGACTCATCTTTTCCGCCTGGCCGGCCTAGGGTAGTCTCTCTGTCTATGGGTTTTTAAATGTATACTATATTTATTGGGTATTTTTAGTTAATGGGATTTTAGCACAGGATTGATTGAGTTTAATTCGTTTTAATTTGTATGTATTTTGTATATTTTTCGTTCTTTAATTTCCCTGTGCACCGCCCCGAGTCCCTGTGGGGAGAGGGTGCGGTCAATAAATTTCAACTTATTATTTATAGTGACAGATGATTTCACCCAACGTAGATGTTGAATAGGAGTGGAGAGAGTACTGATCCATGTGGGATACTGCAAAATAGTGGGCAGAGGCTGGATCGCTCATTTCCTATTAATACAGAATGAGAGCAGCCACCGAAGAAAGAAGTGAATCAGGAAAGCCTCCTACTCTCAACCCCCATGGTTGCTCCAGAAGGATACCATGATCGATGGCATCAAAAGCTATCAAGAGGTCAAGTAGAGCAAGGATGGATGCACTATATAAATCCCACCAGAGATAATCAAAAAGTGCAACCAAAGACATTTCTGTCTCATAGCCAAATCCGAATCCTGATGGTAGAAATCTAGATCATTTGTTTCATCCAAAAACCTCTGGAGTTTTCGAGCAACCACCAACATCTCAACAACCTTCCCCCAAAAGGGAAGATTGGAAACAGGTCTGAAATTATCCAACAAGGCGGAATCCAACAATGGCTTCTTGAAAATAGAGTGGCCATATCCTTCTTCAAGTGCTGGAGCACTACCTCCTCCTCTAAGGAAGCATTAATCACTGCAAAAGTCCACTAGCATATCACCTCTCAGGAAGCTTTCACAAGTCAGGAGGGACATGGATCCTGCCCACTTCCTCAGGAACAACAGGATCAAACTGTTCCCAGATAACAAAGCAACCACCTGACCCCTGGGTCTCCACCGGACCAGCACCACACTAGCATCTAACTGGAAACAAAGTTGAGCAATGTTGTTTTCCAGGAAATCCACAAATTCCTCTGCACACCCCTTCAGGTGGACCTCAGTCTTCTCCTTCCCCAAGTGGAGATGGCACACCTGAAAGCAGGCTGCTAGTCGATTATCTGCAGAGGCAATTAATGTGGACAGTTATTGACATTTTGGCACATGAATTGCTTGAAGGTGGGCCTTAATAGCAGTTCTTACCCATGTTTGATTGAGTTCATCCCTTGTCTTCTGCTAGATCTTACATTCTTTTCAAAGAAAGTCAAATCCTCTAATTTTAATAGGAAGACCACTTCATAACAAGTCTGGAATAGCTGTAGTGTCCCAGTTCCTAGAGGGCAAAAATTCTATAATCCAGTCTTCCCCAACACTATGCTTTTCTAATCTTTTGCTGTTCCAATTCCATAATTTCCATCCAGCATGGCTGAGAGTTCCCATCCCAGTGTATCTGGAGGGCATCATGTTCAGTAAGGCAGCCTTACATTGTTTTTAAGATATCCAGCAATAGTTTGCTTTGTCAAATAACAATAGTTTAGAAGTCAACTTAGCACAGAAGCTCCACAACCTAGGCCTTCTCCAGTTTTGGGGCTTCAATTCCACAATTCTCAACAAGACTATGTCTGCGGAGTATTGTGGACTTTTACTGGATATACAAAAGAAGCTAGATGAAAATTAAAATTAAAGGAAATGTAAGTGATAAATGCAAATGATCTGGTGATTTTTAAATAGGTAAACTTTCTTTAATGACTATTCATTCAGCAACTCTTTCATGTTATAGAGATGCTGACCAAATGGAATTTATGTCCTCAAAGTTATGACTCCCAGTAGGTGGCCAAATTTGGATGTTTGGCAATCAGCATACAATGACAACCAGTTATCAACTTTCCCAGGTTGTCTATTTATCCCCATACACACACAGATCTCTACCCTGTTGGCTGCCCTGCACAGCGATATTCCTCAGTTGGGACTGGGACTGGGGCTTTCAGCAGTCTCAGCCAGTTGGCTCTACACCCAAGGCCTCTATTTTTACCTCAACATTACTGCCATGGAGTGCCATCTTAAGCCCTGCTTGTAGCCAGTCACTATAGCACCACAGCACAAAGACTTGCTAGCACATTGTCTTGTGCTCCATAGGCCTGGCACACCCAACTGATCTTTTCCATCTTTTTCGTGCTGCTGCCGAGGCATGTCTGACCTGGACCTATGTGAAATAGCTGCTGGCTATACCAGGCCTTCTTCTTGTAGCCATCTGCACCCTTCTCCAAATAGCATGTACTGTTTTTGGAAGGGCTTTTGAGGCTATTTTCCAAATAGTACAGCTTTAAACATTTAAAGATTCTTGAAATAATTTAAATAAATAAGAGAGTCAAAAAGGCCAAATTAATTTTTGAATTTATTTTACCTAGATTTAATTTTGATAGTTTTGTCTTTCCACTTATGTAGCAAAACTCTCAATGCCTCACATGTTTATAGATATAAGAATGATTGAAGTTCCACGTTTAGCAACATCAAAACATTTCTTCAATCAAAATAGAATGACATTACAACAAGCAATGAGTATAAAAATAGGGACAACTTAGAAAAACACAAATACACAAAAACAGCAGCAGTAGGGTGTTTTGATTATTACCTGAAATAATTGAGGCAATGATTTTACTGTTGTGTAGAACCATATTCCCACTTTACATGGAAGCAGGTCCCGCCACTGTGGTTTTTCCACTAGTCTACAGAAAAAACAGTTAAAAAAACAAACATTACTAGTGGTGCTTTTGCAGCCAACTGGGAATAATAAAGGTTCAAAGTAAGTAATAGCCCATGGGAATATGTAAGTAGTTTCATTCAATGTGTAACTACAAAGACAGATATCTCTTAAGATTGGTTTTGCACATTAGGTTTGCTTATATCTTTTCAAATAAAGTCTTCGGCTTTTTCTGATGGTTGCAGAAAGGGAAGGAGGGAGAGAGGGATATTAAGCATCACCAAACCAGTTTCAAGCGCTGATAACCAGTTATGAAGACTGCATTACAAGCAAGCCAATACATACAAAATAATGTCATTTGCCATTCACTGAAGCATTACTTAGTGATGTCATAAGAATGGAGGATGGGGGAAATGGTTTCTGCTCTTTTACCCTGCACTGATTCAGTTCATGTTCCTGCTGTGTGAATTATTTAAGTCTTTTATTTCTTTCTATAATTCAACAAAAGAAAAGATGGCATCTTCTGGAGCATTCTGAATGTCACTATTTCCTCCCCTATGGTTTGCTAGCTCCAAAAGTGAAGAAGGAAGTAAAACAATTTACTAATCTTTTGCTTTTAAAAGCAAACTATGTCAGACAAAACTCAGACTAAAGTAATGAGAGGATCATAGCAAAGACCAAAGCAAAGATCAGGTATTATGTAATACCACTTAATATCAGCCTTCCCTTAATTCTTCTCCTGAAATGAAAAGAAAACCTAAATTAATGGTTTCTTATTAAAGTTCTATATAGACTTCGGTGCTCCCTGAAAATTCTTCCAAACTGTGTATTCGTTTCTTTATACTTTCAAAATCCATTTCTTTATTATCTTTTCTTTATTATCTATATCTTCAGCACTTTTTAAAAAATAAAATATACTTATTTCAAGAAAAACAAAAACATTTTCAAATCCTATTCTCAGTCCCTGGTATATCAAAAACTGTGTGTTCCTCTTCTATGGAAGGAGCATTCTTCCAGAAGAAATTTCTATGTTCCCACCTTTCACTCTTCTCTACACCAAGTTTCACTTCATCACTATTCTTTCCTCCAGATCTTTTCTTCTTCTCCTTCTTTTTCCTACTAAGCAGCTCATCCTAAGCAAGAAAAGAAGAGAAAAGAAAAGAAAAGAAAAGAAAAGAAAAGAAAAGAAAAGAAGGGTTCCACAATTGTTAGGAAAACTCTGCAGATAAAAGTAAAAATAAAACAGGACAGGGACTGCTAATTATTTTTAAAAAATAATTAACAATGTGTTTCTGTGATAGTCACTCTTTAAAACACTGCTTCCCAAACTTTTTTCTTCATTGCACAAAACTGCTTTTCAGAAAGTCCCTTTTATCCCCAAAGAAGATAAAACTCTTTAAGTAAATTTAAATATCCCTGTTGCAATAGAATAATGTGTTCATGTGTCATTACCGAAAGAAAAATCACTTTTATCCAACTTTGTGTAATTTACCCAAGTTTGGGTATGACTTTCTTAAACACATATGATCTCCAACAGTCAGGTATATTAGATTCACATTAATCAAACTGTCCCTTTTTAACTTATTTTTTTCATTCAAAATTATAACAATGTGGTTCTGAAAATATTGTAAAAATATAGATGGCTTAACACCTAAAGAGTGCTGAAAATGCAAAAACAAATTCAAACATAAACAAGAATGTTCTTTTTTTTCTGGTAATCAGGAAGGAACCAGTATTTAAAACATTTCTTTACTTCTGTTATTTTTCATTTGAATCATGGACTATTTATCATCTTTGAAAGACACTTCAATTTGTGGGTGCAGAGGAGACCCTCCATTAAGAGTGAGTATAATTTTTTTAAAGGGGGGGGGAAGGAAAAAAAGCAAAAACTTAATATCGAGGAAGGGAATTTAGCTTGAATTGGTTTTTCAACTCTGCTTCCTCTGAGCTCTTCAGATCTTGATATTAGAACGAAAGCTAAAATATTTATGTACTTCAAAATGATCTTAACCATTTAAAAACTTCTAAGGGAAGGAGGGAGAAAATCCTTTTTTCTTTTCTTTTTAGGACTATTATTGTCAGCATGTAATCTGAAAGGCTAATTCAGACAAGAGGCTGTGTATCTGCATGTGTAAAAGGCAGAGCATGATCAAGATTCCCAAGCTGTGCCAAGACATTTTGCCACTTGAAGCAATAAACAAGATGGTGACAGAGACAGCCTGAAGCTGACTGGACAGAGAGCAGAATCTAATTTTCAGTATTGTCCTATCATAAATGTCCTCCACTACACTAATGGGAGTATTGCATTTATAGCCTTCTCTGCTGTCTCTTCCAATCCTCACTATTCCATCCCCCATTTCCCGGTTGAAGCTACCTGTTTCTCTCTTTGCCTCCCTACAGATTAACTGTTAACACTGTTAATAATGAAACATTAATGCTTAATTCAGAAACACTGAACAATTCTTGATGATTTTAGAGTAAGCTTCTTACCAGTTGTTTTTCCAGGTAGATAGACCAAACCACGGCATAATGTCCTACTGTGAGGATAATGAACAGAAGTAAGGCCAACTCTTCATTGCTCATTTTCCTCACTCGCCTATAATAAAATACAGGCTGTCGCCAATCTGGTAGCCCATTGATCAGAATATCATCATACCTAGGGCAGTAAAAACAAACAAACAAGTTCTCATAATGCACTTAAAATTAACCTATTTCCTTCTTTTTTAATGAGACAGATATGGCTATTTTGTTTCACTCATCAGATGTTTTATTTTTAACAGCAAACTCCTACAATTATATAGCTTGTCGACATTTAATCTGGGTTCCTAGGATAAAATTTCAAACCAGACTGCTATGGAAATGTTTACCACCGATTACTTTAAAAGTGGTGACTCTACTGTTCTTACAGCTCCCCCAATTGATTCACTGGAGAAGTGTTTTTTTCTCAACAATAAGCCACATGTGTTCAGCCTACCTGCCAATCAAGGGTCATGTTCTGAGAATAAAAGAATTACAAAAGGATGATTGTAAGTGGAAAGGCAAAGACCATCAAAATCATTTATTGGCTATAATTCCTTATTTACAGCCATATGTAGAAGTAGCCTTAATTCTCCAAAACACATTTAGTTTTTAAAAACTTTGATGTGGAAACTAATTTAAGAATGACTAGTAATTTAATTGTGAACATTTAAAAAAAAAATAGTCATTTAAAAAATATAAAAAAGAATAGCCTAGTAAGAATTTTCATTTTAAAGGCTGAATTTGCATTACTTCACATTAAAAAATAATTTGGATAATTTCCTTTTGTATTTACTCTTGCTTGTGTTTTAAATGGATGATTTAAACACCCGCCAGATAATATTAATTTCTTAAATGCATAAAAATAATTTTCTCTGAAAAAAACAGACAAGTCTATTATTGAAAACAGTTCAAATGGAGACATATTGTATGCTCAAATTAATCCTAAATAGAACACAGCTCATTGAATATTCTAATCACACTATTTCCAGTATTAAATCTGCACTAAAGGACTAATTTGGTGCAACACATTGACCAAAATATTTTAATTAAAAATATTCTGAGTTAGTCGCAGGCCTAATTACAGGAATAGCAATAGGGCCTATATTGTCATGCAGGTCAGTAGGACTCAGTAGTAGGTTTTTCTCAAGTAAATTGACCGATCCAGGAATAATAGTGCAGCTGCTAAACTGCCAGTCTTGACATGTAAATCAATTTAAATGCAACAACTGCAGTAGTTACTTTGACAGTTATTAAATTGATACCTTGGAGATATCTTAACAGAGAAAGTCAAACTTTTAAAATATCTTTTTATTTTAAAAAATCAAATCAAATTTTGATTGATTACTAGCTCATACTGTTCATCAAGCAAAATGCATTTTATTTCTGTAGTTAAATGTTAACAGAACTCATACGATAAAACATTATGTTAGTTGCTATCTATAAGATTAAAAAATAGAATAAAATATAGCTTTATAAATTCACTTGAAGTCTTTAGCCGATACCATTACTAAAAGGCTTAAACAATACTAAACACACCAGCAATTTCCATAGCATTTAGTGGATTTGATTTCAAGAACACCTGTATAAATTTTCACCAAAAAAATCTTTTTTCTCACCAAAATAAAAAGAATCTCAATACTTTTTGAGATTCAAACTATCTTAAAATGTTAAATGGGTTTTTAAAAACAGGTTTTTTTTACATTATATCAAGTCTAAAATTGAAATACATTTACCAAAAGATAGTAGTTTACATATGAATTAGAAATTTCAGATTAAAATTACAGAAATTAAACTAAAATAGAAGTTTATTCCAATACATCTAACAAATATAAGTCACTAATCAGTATGGTTAGTTTTCAAAAATTGCACTTCACAACTGATGTATTTTTAAATTTTGTATGCCATTCTTCAAGCCAAGTTCTTCAAAAACAGATTTCAACAAATTAAAATTACAAATAAAAACAATAATCAGAGTAGTTATACCTCTTAAAACACATTTAATGTATTTCCAGATTTGATGCAAGAAAATCTCACATGCTAAAATACACTAAACACTATTTACCAAGCTCTGTCCGCTATTTTGAACAAAAGTCTCCAAGGATTTAGTTCCAGAATCAATGCTCTATTGATTTTACTATCAATGAACATTATGGCTCACATGACAGGCCATTTTAAGGGAAGATAGCTTCTATTATATCCCACTTTTTAGAATATATACTGTCAAAAGATAAATCACTGAGTTCTGTGGCAATTAAAGACTATATTTAAAAATTAAGATGTCTGCTTAATTTTTAGGAGTACATATAAACAATGATCCTTAGTTAGTCAGAATGCTTTGATAATTTTAATCTTGTTTTTCACATTTAGGAAATTAGATAATTAGGAAGTATACAGACAATTCATTACAGCCCTTGTTTGCAGAAATCAATCTATCACATAGAATGAATCTTCAAAGGCATGTAAGAGAATGAAGCACATAAACAGATTGTCAAGCAGTTTTTCTGTTCTCTCCATTTGCCCATTCTCCTAATTTCCTCATTTCAAATTATGAATTACAAAAAGAGAATATATTTCACTATATTCATAAGTAATATAGATCGGAATAAGATTCCCCCAAATTCCCCCTAAAGTATTTATTCAAACTAGAGATTTATTTTGCAAAAGATGCAGTTACTCAACAAAAAATTTGGTTCCTCTTATTTAGGTGGCTCAGGGCTACTATAGTGTAACTGGCTATCACATATGAAAACCCAGAGCTATAGTCCCTACGTTTTAATTAAAATTGTGACAAGATTAGAACTGAAAACGTATCACCAAATTTAACTGAATCTTCAACATAATTTCATTTTCACAAGGATGTATACAAAACAGGATGTTAATATGTGTCATGTTTATGGGTTGGGGAAAGGATATTTCCTGTTGCATTGTTCTTTTTGTATTGTTTTTTCTTCCATTTGTTTTGGAGGGAGGGAGGAGGGGGAGAGAGGGGGGAGAGAATGTAAATGAGTTTCAGAACACCTATATTTTCCATATGATAGTTGCAAAAATCTAGTGACTAGGACTTTCCTAGTCCTTACAAAAAAAAGTGCTAGGATATACAAACCTGGTGTTGGAATAATTATTTTCCACCAATTATTTTGGTCCCACGAATTTTAAAAAGCTATTGATGAGTTGAAAAGTATACTGTGAAAAAGTTATCAAAAATATGTTGTTCTAATAATTAAAGTTTTTAAATAAATACATTCAGATTATACTTTTTAAAATTTGTCTAAAGAAAGGGAAATAATTTGTTGGAAATCAACAATATCATCTACATATTAAAGTTGGGCAGCAAGTTACACCAAATTTACATTCTAATTTGACAACTAAAGTAACTATCTTGAAAGTAAATCCTACCATCAATCCACATATAATAGAGATCATGGAAATTTAAAATATTATTTTAGCTCTATTATATTACTTCAGAGGTAGATGTTCTCTCATCTACCATGTTCAGTAGAATATTAAACCTTTGGGCACTGTGCAACCATTTCCAAACTACTGTTTATCTTTCTCCAACTGCAGATCGTTTGACATGTAAACAATTCAAAGGGGAATTCAAAAGTTCAGCTTTTGTACCAGCTTCTCTTTCACATGCTCTGGAACCAAAGGTTCAAATTTCTTGTGAATTAGGAACTGGGTTCTGAAGAAATAGATTTAGAACCAGAAACTCAAGCTTTGTTAAGAATTCTGGTACATATTTCAAATATGCTGGCTTTCTTTACAATATTGATAAGTAATATTTAAAATGATGGTTAGAGCATATACAATAAATGAAACAGCTGCACCCTGAGCAAAATATTTGGTTCATGGCCAAAAAAAAGGCTGAAAATTGAAATAGCTGAAGAGTTTGATCCAAATAATATGTTAAAACTTTAATATGATTAAATCTAACAAATCTGAAGGAAATTAATTAAACAAATGCATTGTGCAACTGGTAAAATATACTTTTAACAGGGAAAAACATTTAAAAAGCACTGGTTGTCTCTTGATTAGCTGTTATTTAAGGAAGATAAATATCCTGCATATTGTAATGAACACCAGCAGTTTTTCAACTGAATCAGTGAACCAACAGTCAAAAATTCCTGCAGGCAAATACCTGGGGAAAGATTTCTCATAGAAGAATGGATGTTTTGTTTGTTGCTTTTAAGAGGAAACACCTGCTGCTACTGCATATTTCTAGCTTCATGGAAGAGATCATCAGAATTAAATCTGAAGACATTTAAAGTATCATAAAATTTAATTTTTGTTTAATTGTAACTCATTCTTAAAGATGGGCAGAGATTGGACTCCTGTAATGCCACACATTTCTAACATAATTTTAGTAATTGCATTAAAAAGAGCACAATGTGTAAATATTTATATGAAACTTCTAAATAACTTAATATCCATGCCCAGCGACTACAAAAGGCAATTCCTTGACATTCCAACTGTATTAAAGAAAGAAGGCTGAAATTTTTAGAATCTAAATCTTTAGTATTAGTCAGTTTAAAGAATAATATGCATATAAAATAAGCACTACAAAAATAGCAAAAATGATGCCCACATATGTGTATGTGGCGAGAAGTTGCATTTAAAGTAGCTCGTACCTTTGCAACCATTTGACACAAGACATTGACCCCCCATTGTTTAACTTCCTAAACTTCCTTGATCTATGACTCCAAGCTGAAAGAGTGCAGTAGGAGGCAGGGTAAAAACCATACACAAAATCACCAAAACTCCTCTGAACGCTGTTTCTTGGCTCTTTCAACACAGAGGATTATCTGAAAGTAGATAATCTCTACTATGAGACCTGGAGTCATGCCAAGGCGTCTACAAAGCCAAGAACCCCTAGAGAACATTCAGCACCCCTGTTCAGAATATTGAAAACCTAGAGATATTTCAAATAGATCTCCTATGCTGGTAGTAAGCCTTTTCTTCCTTCCCACAAAATATCTGGGTCACCAATAGTTAAATTGAGCATCTTAACAAACTGTTCAAGTTTTGATTCTTATTCCACAACACAAGAACTGAGAAAAGCAAACCAAGCATAAGTGATTGCCTGATTATGCTCTTTTCTCATGGAGAGTAAAAATATTTACTATGTTTTGCCCATTAAAAAATTACTGAATAACATAAAACAATTGAAAGCTAACAATTGCTCATTGTTTTTAAATCTATACATTTTGATAAAATAGGTGTGGGAGCGAGGAAACTTGTTCTGAGGATCAAATTAACAATTAGAAAAGTAACAGTTAAACAAGAATGTGTTAGTAATTGAAAAATCCAAATTCATTTTGTGAGCAATTATAGAAACTTCTGTTGCCTAAAAGAAAACCTATTCATACTTGTTGAGAATTCAAACAACAGTTAGAAATGTATGTAACAATCATAAACAAACCATAGTCCTTGCAAGAAGCGTTGAAATCCTGGCTCATGTTAGTGGCTATATGAATTGAAAATACTGCTTTGAAATATATTCAAGATAAACTCACCTATGCCTTCTCTCTTCATCCTTTAAAACCTCATATATGGCCACCAACTAGAATAAAAGGTACTTTTATGTTCAAAAACTCTGCACTGAAAAACCAGTTTTGATGTAAAATTGTAAAAATGCTGTACTATCTTTCTTAAAAAGCAAACAAAGAACAACAATACAAATCATTTATTGAAAATATTTAAAACTCTCAAACATTTCTACCAATATTTCATCTTTGGCGATTCTAAATATTTTTCCTCCACAGTTAAGGTAATATTAGTTTAATTTTTATTTAGCCTAAAATAAAAATATTAAACATTTTAAAATGTTTTATTGGTTCACTAATATAAAATCTACCACCAGATTCAATATGAAGTGGTGAGGAAAAAATATTTCAAAATAACTAGAGCTCAATTTTAATGTACAAGTAAACCAAATCTTGTACAAATATTTGCTTTCCATTTCCTAAAGTATAGCTTGTGACTTTGTCCTAACAAAAAAAAAATCCCTTAATGTCTAACTCCCAAGTTTAAGAATTCTCATCTAAGAAGGTTCTATTTTATATAATGTTCCTTTCATCTTTTTGTTTTGTTTCATCTAAATCCTGCTTTAAATAATTAGGAAAAAAGTAAAGCTTAAATACTTCCAAAATCCTGAATTTATTTCTAAATATAATACCATAGTCATAATGAAGTACATTTTTCATATTTTTAATAATCACTTAAAATTTAATAGTACTTATCACTTACTTGTCTAAACTGTGTTTCAGCATTTTCATCTTTATTTTTGTCTGGATGTAATATCAGTGAAAGCTTGCGATAAGCTTTCCTAATATCTGCCGATGGAGCATCCTACAAAACACAAAGCAAACTTTGTAAGAAATGAATTTCCAGAACCTTGTTAAGATCGGAGAAGGCAGCCAACCAAGCGCAGGGACCTGAGGCAATGTAATTTGAGCAATCATTCTTTACAGCCAGTTAGGCCCACAAGACTGAAAAATCAGTCAATCTAATTTTGTTCTCCTCTTTAACTTGTTTCAGTACTATGTGCTCATTACAAGAAGATAGTATTTGCCAGTATACTTTCAAACATTTGCTTCCTTAAAATGAACAAATAAATCTTCAGTGGTAATTAAGAGATCAAGTGGATAAATTAAAATTAATATGTCTGTCTATCTTCAAAAAATTGATCTTTTATTCAAGATTTTTCTTATTTCTATAAATTGCACTACTGGCTAAAGCTGTAGTTTTATTACTAAATTTATATCTCTTTAATTTCTTGTAGAACTTTCAACAAACAGAAATACTAACAAAAGCAATTCCTCAAATTGCAGTTCAAGTTTATTTTATTCTTTAATCTTGAAAGGCCTATTGACTACATGTTGGCGAAAATCTCAATACTTCTTTTTTTTAAATGCACAGAATGATGTATCTGAATCTAACTCCTAGAACTTTTCTTAAGAGACACTGTGCCTGTTGCCCTTTCATAACTGAGTAAAATGCCATTTGATCTACTATTGAGGGAAAAGATTATTTAATAGTCATTGTGTCAAAGATAAAATATTCTGAGTAGTATGCAGAACCACCACATCAATTTAGTTCAATATTTCTCAGTTGGTATTTTGGGATCTCAAGCACAAAAAATGTCTATGGAGATTCTCAGTTGCCCAGGTCATGAAAGGTGTTTTTCTCAAAAGGCAACTAAACTATGTTTTTTCCTTGAGGAAAAAGATGTTTTGCTTCTCATCCAAGAAACTTCTTCAGTGAATCATGAACCATGAACTTATGAAGTTTCTTGGATGAGTGGTGAAATGTCTTCTTCATCAAGGAAAAAAACATAATCCAATTCCTTTTGAAAAAGCTCCTTTGAGACAAGCCCCAAAGATACCTTGGGACAGGATTAAAATTTTGTCAAAAAAATCAAGAATTAAGGATTTGATTTAGAAATGTGTTTTATTCACGTTTCAGTCAATATTATCAATGTATTCTCAATGTATGCATGCAGAACATTTTTTAAAATACAGTATATATGCACAACCTTACTATAATCAGTCAAAGCAGAAAGAGCCTCTAAAGCTCTAAACCAAAATTAAGGCAATTAAAGCAGCACTGTAATTAGTCTGTCAAACCTTTAAATACAAAGCAATGTTTACTTTACAGATTTATAGCATAGTATAAAATATTTGAGGCCAGAAGGCAATAAGTTGGGGTGTATTCTGTGTGAGGGAATGTATGACTATATAGCATACATGCATTGAGAAGCTACATCCAATACTCATATATGTGACATGAAAACAATTTTTTGAAAAAGGTATATGATTTATACACCTGTAGATTTCATTCATTCAGCTCCTATCTGAAGTGTTTTTCATACACTGGGACCCACCCTGGGTCCTAACAAGGAGAAGGGCGGGGTATAAATTTAATAAAATAAAATAAAAAAAATATAGGAAGTGTGCAATGTTTGAAACATTTTTACTAATTAATGGAGAGAATGAACACCGAATCCTGTTGGATAAAGAAAAACGTATCAAAAATTTAAACAGAATATCTTGCTCCCATAGTGAAGTAACAAAAATTTATTGAAAATCTAGATTCCTAAGCACATTTATGAAGGCCCTTGAACATAAATTTGTTCTCACTAAAAATCAAATTCCATGCAAATCAATGAATATTCTCCCAATATAGGTTTTTAAGAGGTTTATATGTTTCTATAAACTAGTAAAAATGTTGGGGCTTAAAGACATTTACAACCTAACTTTATGACAACTACCTATAATATAATTCCAATTTATGCCTATTTATAAAAAACTTTGGCTTCTCTTATTCAAATATTCAAACAGTAATAACACTTGAAAGGAAAGCTACATATTGCCAAAAAAGAAGGAAAAGAAACAAAGTTAGTTCACTTTAATATTCAATCATGTCAGTATGGTGAAAATGGGTCTTATTTATAGAAAGCCAATTTGTAATATATGTAAATTAAGTAATTTAAAGGCTAAGAATTAGCTTCTCCACATACTGCTTTGGCAAGATGTCTCACTAACACAATTTCATTATGTTTGGACTTGGCTATGAGAAGTTGAGTTAGCCAAGGCAATATTGACCATGACTTTGCAGTCAATTACACTATGACAAATTGCATTCAGCATCTGTCACTTAATTGTGATTAAATCCTAAGAGGAATGAGGAAGGAAGGTAGGAATGAGGGTAAACTAGGGAAGATGCATGTTTAGTACTCAGTCATGTTTTGATTAACATTAGTGCTTGCGTAGACCAAACTCTGTAAAATTCCAATATTGTAATATTTAATTGCTTTTTTCATGTATCATATTACTGATAAACATACATAATTTCCATACCACAGTCAGCACTGTACAGGTTTTTATCATTTCAACCATTTAATATTTTCTGCATATCCAAAAGGCAAAAGTAAACCTAATTTGGATTAACAGCGTTTGACAAATGAAAATAAATCAAAATACTTTTTACAAGGGTATTTTTACCAAAACATATTCGTCAGAACTGCAGTTTTTCTTGCTCCAAGAAAACTATTCTTATTCTAAATCTTGACAAAGTAGACAATTCCTCATCCTCTACTTTTTTTTAAATAATTTCAACTTTTACCATTCCTTTCTTAAAATTTCAGCAATTCTATCAACTTTCCCATCTTACTACTTTCCCAATATACGGTACAGTTCCCACCAACCCTTATAACATTTGTGATTTAGAATTTTTGTCATTCATAATCCAGAAAATATTTATTTTATTAATTTGAATTTATAAACCATCCAATTCCAATAGGCTACTTTTTTATCATAGCAGTTGGGTGGGTAATTCTGTATTTTCAAAACCTGAAAAAAAGTTACCGAAACTGATATTACTTCCAGTCAACTAGTCATTGGCCCCTACAGAGAGGGCTCGCAACTTGGGCGTCCTCCTGGACTCACGGCTGTCTTTAGAAGATCATATGACAGCCGTGGCCAGGGGGGCTTTTTATCATGTTCGCCTGATACGCCAGTTGCGCCCCTTTCTGGATCGTGACGCTCTACGCACGGTCACTCAAGCCCTCATCACCTCCTGTCTGGACTATTGCAACGCTCTCTACATGGGGCTTCCCTTGAGGTGCACCCGGAGGCTCCAGTTAGTTCAGAATGCGGCCGCGTGGGGGATTCTGGGAGCTTCCAGATGCTCCCACGTAACACCTCTCCTGCGCGAGCTGCACTGGCTGCCTGTGGCTTTCCAGGTGCGCTTCAAGGTACTAGTAACCACCTTTAAAGCGCTCCATGGCAAGGAACCTGGTTATCTTCAAGACTGCCTCCTGCTACCAAATACCTTCCACCGACCAGTTCGCTCCCACAGAGAGGGCCTCCTCAGGGTGCCGTCAGCTAAACAATGTCGGCTGGCGACCCCCAGGGGGAGAGCCTTCTCTGTGGCAGCCCCTGCCCTCTAGAATGACCTACCCCCTGACCTACGGACGATCACCGATCTACGCCTTTTCCGGCGGGCCTTGAAGACCTATTTATTTTGTGCGGCCAGCCTGGCATAGTTTTTAATTTGTTTTAGCATGGGTTTTAATAGGGTTTCATGACAGGCCAACTATTTAATGTATTTTTAATGTATTTTATGTTTTATATTGTCGATTTTACCTGCCTGTACACCGCCCTGAGTCCCAGTAGGGAGAAGGTGCGGTATATAAATTTAATAAATACAAATACAAATACAACTAACTACTATCGAGTAATAATCACAAAAGATGGGCTTGATTTAAAATAATTTTGTGCTTCTTTTCTGCAAAATTAAGACAGAAAATAAATAAGTGCAATATCATGCTTTATCATTACTGAATAGAACTATTTTCTAAATTTCTATTTTGCTTAAAGCACTTCCAATTCCACTATCTGCTATTAATCTCTGCATATGGCATTCTCTTATTCATATAAAACTTTAAAAATCATTAGAATTAGACAAACTGAAAGTAAAAGCAAACCATGGCAGAGGTATAATTAGAATGCAGATAGAGCTGATCAAGTAGTTGGTCCAATTGTGTTGCTGATGCCATGGAAGAGCAGCTGCATCTGGTTGTTATGCTGTGGATTTTTAAAGTTGTAATCTTCCAGGAATCACCTGCATATGGGTTAGGTGGCCATATTAATTTGTTTAATAAATAAATAAATAAATTCATATTAGGAATTTAATTAATGTTCATGCTGACCTAGCATTAGGTCCTTCATTTGTTTACTATTTTTCTATTATTAAGAAATTAATGCCTACTGTTATAAATCCAAATCAGACCACTTCTTAGTCCATTACAAACTTGATTCCTTTCTACATTTAATAAGTATACTGGATGTAGTACCAAATCCAGCACTTAACCCACAGTCTCTCATTCTGTACCTTTTTTCTGTCTAATGGACGAACTGTGAATAGAAATGTTAAGAATATCAGTTTAATTTAATCAATGCAAACAGAGTTTGTATCCTCAGCGCATATTCAGTATATTACTTGTATTTTCAACTAGTAGATTATAGACACAGCATCTTGACTTGCAAAACTGCTTTTAAATTAGAGCTCCTAGTTCGCACAAAATATTGGGATCATATGCACAATAAACTAAGCTTTGCTAGCATTTATAATATACTGCCTCAAACATGCTAAAGTTGGCCAAAATAGTCTTTACTATTACTATGGAACAGGAGTAAATCTAAGAGACTCTTAAATTTAACCTTTTCTATTTTCCTAAACAACATTGTTTAAAACCTGATTGATCAAAGCCATGTTGGGCAGAAGACAAATATATAGATATCTCATATACATGAACTCATAATATTGTATCTTAGTCATAAAATGAGTAAATGAAAAATGGGCATTAAAAAATAAAATGAAAGTTAAAATATATCCATTTAGAATATATCCATTTCAAATAGAAAAGCATACATCTTTAAGCTCTTTATGTAAAACTGAGGTTCTATCTAATAAAAGAGAAAAATGAGGATTTTTAAATGAGGAACAGACCTTTTTTTAGTGCAGTGTCAATACTGGATCTTGGAAAGAAATAGATGTAAAAGGAAAGAAGAAGAAAAAAACTAGACTAGTGCTGAACTATTGTAAGAAGATAAAGTATGAGTTCTTTATGAAAAAGTATTAGAAGTTAATTTTTTATCACAAAAGTAGACACCAGGAAACATGTTGTTGAAGCAGTTTAGAAAATAGCTGATATAATTATGTTATAGTATGCCACCGAAGAGTATGGATTTATGCTAATGAAAATTATTAAAATATGTTTGATGGAATGATAAAAGAGGCCATCAATACGAAAGATGCACATACAAATTATTGCTACAAAAATGACAGTAAAATGTTGCATGTATATAGAGACAAAAAAGAATCTATATTGCAACAAATATGGAGAAAGACCTCAATGAATAGCTAAGAACAAAGGAAGCAGGGAAAATACAGAGCAATCTTGACTGGAAAAAAAAGTTTTGGAAGAGAAAGCAACTAAACTAGAGTTCCCACCAGATAGACTTAAAATAAAGAGGGGTAACTAAAGAGATGGAAATTAGAAATTAGAATTTAGAAATTAGTATAGGAACGATGGTGATTATAGAGGATTATAGATCTGAAAATTAATGATATCAAAGACCCAAACAGTAATGTTTGATGGAAAAAATGGAACAGATGATTTCAAGATTACTTCATGTGGCTTCATAAAATTTTAACTAAAGATGGGATAATTTAAGATATGAAAATGTTGGTATAATGGAGTGATATGTTGCAAAGAATAACTATTTACTGGAAAAATAGAAAATTTGCAAGAGTATGAAATTTATAAGAGTATTCTTTTGCCCATTTTGCTATAAAGATGTCAGAAGAAACATAAAAAGTTGAGCACTATTGGAATGAAGTAATTAAGAAACATGGTTAGCAAAATAGAAAGAGATACGGCAAAACAATAGTTGTTGAATGGATATGAAAATAAAAATGTGATCTTTTGAAACAAAATTCAGGTAGTTTGGTCTTATAAGAAAAAGAGGAGCAAAATGCAAAACAAATATATGAAATAATTAGTTGAGAGGAAGAAGTACTTTATTTATTAAATTTATATACCACCCATCTCTGGTGAAGCAACTCTGGGTGGCATACTGAAAGAGCTGTGGTTACAGGGAGTTAATACGGTCCTCAAAGAGAGAAAGGACAGACGTTTAAAGGCAAAAGAGAATCATACATCCCTTCGGCCGATTCGCTCCCACAGAGAGGGACTTCTCCGGGTGCCGTCCACTAGGCTGTGCCAGTGGGCGACGCCCAGGGGAAGGGCCTTCTCTGTGGCAGGCCCGACCCTCTGGAATGACCTTCCCCCCGAAATCAGAACAACCACGGACCTTCGCTCCTTCCGACAGCTATTAAAAACTCATTTCTTCCGTCTGGCTGGCCTAGGGTAATTTTAATTTAATTTTAAATTATTAAGGGGTTTTAGGGATAGTTATATTTTTATAGAAGTTTTAGCGCAGGGTCAGTTTAATTTGATTTTAGCTTTGTATTCTGTCTTGTTGTAATTTGTTTTTTAATTTCCCTGTGCCCCGCCTCGAGTCCCTTTGGGGAGAGAGAGCGGGATATAAATAAAAAAAATTTTTATTATTATTATTATTATTATTATTATTATTATTATTATTATTATTATTATTATTATTATTAGGGAATGTTTAGATGTAATGGAATCAAGAACAATATGGTGAGAAATAAATGAAGAGAAATTGTTAATATTTAAACTATTTCCTTTTGTTTCAAAGATGTTTTTTCAAAACAACTGGATTGTTTTTTTTCTTGAGGAAGAAAACAATAGGGTAAGCATAAATATGAATACTTGAATGTTGCCTTTACAGGCAGTCCAGGGCTTCTAACCATTCATTTGAAGTCACCAATAAAGTAGAATATCCATAATTCAGGGTTGAAATGCAAATGTTTCATTGCCCAAACTAGCACTGATGATATTACCTAGTTTGAGTAATGAAACATGTGTAAGAAAACAACCAAGCTCAGCCAGCATCAAGGAACACACACACACACGCACACATTTGAAATTACAATGGCATTGAATGATGAATACAATGGTCTTTGTAATCCAGTCCCAACTGGCAACTCTCACACTCACTTAACAACCACATCACTTAGTGATGGAATTTTCAGGACCAATTCCATTTTAAATTGAAGATTACCTGTGTTTATATAAGTAATTACATAATTTAATCTCTCTTCCCCCCTCCCCCCTCTCTCCCCTATCCTCCCTTCCTAATTTCTTTTAATCATTTTCTTCATCCATCCTCAAAAGAGGGGATTTACAAGCACAAAAATTGATTGTTCTTCATTTTGGTGCCATGCATTAAAACAAACTGCAGAACATCGGAGAATAATGGAATAAACAGACTTTCTGTTAAGCATCACACATTCAATTGATTCCAATTACAAATTACTCATTACCATTTCTCCCAACATAAAACCATGATTGGAAAGTCATCTAGGATTTTTCTAAATAAATAACAAATTAGAAATTTCCATATATCATTGATAGCTTTTTTATACAAAATCCATTGCTTCATACAATCTCTGTGTCTAATAATTATATGAAACACACTTTCTACTTTTAAAAAAGGATCCAGAAGACCAAGCAGAGCAGCCTAAATTACTCTAAACATATTGTTTTTTTCGAACTGGAAAAGATGTCCCCCCTCTATCAACTAGATCTTTGACCCAAACATTAGTGGTGGAAGGCATTACAAGGTAAACTAGAAAACAGAAAAATGGTTGTCTCTGATGCTTCCACTCCCCCTCCCCCTATCAGCTGTTGTTCAGGTAGCTGTTGAATACAATTTAAGTGCTATTCAAAAATGGATCACTTGAGTTTACTAAAAATTGGACTCTTTTTGAGTGTTCCCTCACAAAACACCTACATAAAACCTGAGAAAAATTTGGGAGATTTAAACATGCTTGTCTAAGCATCTGTTAAAACTTGCTTTTCTACCATCAGCCTCAAGTATAGTAATTGGTGAAGTCTGCCAGCTGAAGTTTGATGAGAAGAAAAACCAATGGATGTATCAAATGGATATCAGAGGATCTGTTGTGTATAGTGTCCTATACAGGCCCCTATAAACAAGAACAGTTCTAGTTTAAGATATCATGTCTAAAACAGAATAGGCATCACCAGTAGAGATAGCAAATTTTATGCAAATATTGCTTTCTGTTGGCTTAAGAACTGGTGGAACGTACTAACTCAAGCATGAAGAGCATAAAAACACTAAATTTGCAGATGTTCCTTTCATGGGTTTTATTTTGCTTAAAAAATTAGTGGGAGGGAATATAAATATGAACATAAAGGTCATGCTCACAAAGGATTTCATCTGCATTCTGGAGGAGATAAGCTGACACTGCACCCCATGCAGGTGACAGTTTATTCCACTTCATTAGATACCTAAATGTCTCCTCATCAGGATTCATAAAACAGCACTATTTCTTTTCCTGAAAAATTCCCCAATGCACAGAATTAAGACATTAAAATTGTTAAAAAGTTACCAAAATCTGAGCTATTTGTGCAAATGTACATAATACCTTAGCAGTCAGTTGACTCAAATCTATAGAAATTAACAAGTCATGTTTATGTATAAATTAGCATCATTACAGCCAAATAGCATGGCAATGTTTTACTACATCATTTTTTTGGACATAGCCCTGCTCTGACAAAATGGTGTTGTGGTGATTTGCTTTTGATTTTGTGGCAAGAATTCCCCCCCCCGCAAATAAATGGTAAGACTATTATTGGTTCATCTAATGCTGTTCCATCATTTCCATGCTGTTGAAACATAATGTACTCTTTAAAAACACAATTTCCAATTTGCACACAACCTCTTTTGAAATTTTATTTATAGAAAAGTAGTCGATATATTATAATTCTGTATCTTTGGAACCAATTTTCAATATGTTGAACAAACATATTTTTAAAAATTAGCATATCTGCTTTTCCCTTTACTACAACTTAGTGAGGAATATTTCATAGCCATAAATCTATCCACTGAACAAGAAATTGTGATCTTTTTCCATAGCATGTGACACTTCTGAAGAAAACAGCCTAATAGCTAAAGTCCAATATTGTCTCAACTATTTTCAGAAAAAGCATTGATACAAAATGCCTATCTAAGAGGCATGTGGAAAGTACTGAGAAGAAAATTAATTTTAGGAATGAATAATCTGCAGTACAAATGTATGAAATTCTTATTCCAAATGGCCCCTTACCTTAGTTTAAATTAAATTGTTTTATTTAATTTTTCATATACTATAATCTAGAAATGGGAGTTTATTCAGATATGTTGATATGACAGATGAGGGGTTTTGTTTGTTTGTTTCTTTGTTTCCAGCAGCCCTGTCATCTGGGCATTTATTCAGTTCCTTCCGTAATGGAAAACATAAGAGCAAACAATCTACAGTTAAATCTAGGTTGTAGAAAAAAATCATTGGGCTGACAGGCTACGTATGAAATCTGCCAGAATATTACACCAGTTTCATTACAGCAAAGAATTTTTCACCATGATTCCACCATTTAGGCAATTCTAAGTGTGGATCTAACACTAGAAAATCAGACTCCTCTTCAGTCTTTTTACAGGCCACTTAAGAAGTAACTACTATAAATGGGACCTGATAATCATTTATACATTTATTACTTAAATAAATGTAATTTATAAGATGACAGAAATAAATTCCCATCATTGTTGTCTTCTAATATCTCTTCTCTGCTAATTCACGAAAGTCTAAACTTCACATTTTCCAAATCAGTCTGTCAAGATGACTTTTAATATTCATCCAAAGGCTGAAGGCATATGGATACTTTCAGTAGTTTAAAAATGCCAATGCAAATTCTCTGGAAAAGGAAAGGGATGTGCTAAAACAAGAAAAAAATATTTACTGCCAAAATTGTTTGCTTCAAGATCCATCCAGAAATTTATTTCTAAATTTATTGACTGGCTCTACAACAAAATTCCTGCTGCTGAAAAAGCTATAAGGAAGTTGATGGTGTAACAAAAGATGCACAATATTGTAACATGCACACTAATACAATTACAAATGCCAGAAGGCTTCCTTGAAAGCTATTAGCAAAGACCAGAGATCACAACTATGGTGTTGTATCATCAACTGTTAATGACAGATGCCCATGAAATGTTCTTCTGAAAAAATTCATACCTCTCTGATGCCTTTCACATCAGTGAGATGAGTTGTTAACCTACCTACCAAGTACTTCCAAATAATTTATTATTAGAGCCTTTTGCCTTGGATTGCTGGCTGTACCCTAAGGCAATATCAATCATTTTCTCCATTAAAACCAATCTCGTATCATTAAATATGATAGTTATTTACCATTTTGCTTTTTTATCAGGATAATTAAATGGTTTAATTTTTTTCAAGATTTTTGCAGCAGCCACAGTGAATTTCTATAGAACCCCCAGCGTTAGCACAGCACACATACATTTGACTTTCTTTTTATTGCATTTTGTCACCAAAAGATCCACAAAACTTATCCTTTAAAAATCTGATAATGTAATTTATTTTTCGTTTCAGTAACAGTTTGTGCCTATTTGTGTTTTGACTTCATTATTTGAAGAGACTTTTTCTCATATATAATTTTCTGTAGCATGGTTTTGTGCAGATCATCTTCAACAGAAGATAAAGGTATCAGAACAATGCTTACTGAGTAAACAGCACTTTCAATGCCAGTCCTCAAGAAAGAAAAAAGGATGACAAAAACAAAACAAAATGGTACAGGAATAAGAAATTGAACTTAATTCAAAATTGTAAAGCGCCAATCCATTTTTGATGAAATCAAAATTAAAACAATTATTAATAAAAAAATACATTTTTAAAATATGTTCACCTTTTTTCCAAAATGCTATTGAAGTACATCGTTCCTTTAATTTTCTAACTTCAATCTAAATTATGGAAGCCTTTAGAATTAATTCATTTGAACATTTAATAGTCTCCATACTATTAATTGTACATGCATTTTTCTTCCTATCTAAATTTTTCAGATTTTTTCTTGCGAAACTATTTATATTGGAAAACAAGCAATAGTTCTAAAGACATTTTCATTGGATATTGCAGACTTATTTTCTACACACAAAGAAGGAAAAAATAACTTTGAACTTGTAAAATTCAATTTAAGGCTGAAAAGCAGCTTTCCCTTTAGAAAGTGCTGAAGCTCCATCTAGAGGTGTTCTTTTTCATTAATTTCAGGATCATCTACAATTAGGAATAATATAAAAGTGTCAGAAACTTCCTTTGTTACCTCTACATTTTGTAATCCATAAAAGAATCTGGCCTGAACTTTTCCTACCAACTTTAGCTCCTTCACTGCCATCAAGTGGTAAGAAGTCAAAACTGATTCTTTAAACATTAATCTCTTTATATACAGTATAAAACACAACTAGAGATGCCAATATGTAACAATGCCTTGGGAGTAAAGTTGAATGAAGTAAAAAAAGTTCTACTTAGCTGTCTTTAAGCTACATATTGAAAATAAAATCATTAACCCCAAACACTAAGTTTAAAAAAAAAAAACCATAACGCAACTGATAGAGGTCATTCTTTTCTTTGCATCCATGTTAAACACAATATGTATTCCATTATTTTATCTTGCTCACTAATGAAGTAGACTGATATTTAATATCCAATAATGATATAAAGGAGATTCAATATAAGTTAATAAAAGCTCATTGCATTAGACCTTATGATGTAGCAAATAATTCTAACTTCACATGCATGCTGGGGGGTGGGGTTCCCCAGGTTTTTAAATTTATCCATTTTCAAAGGAATGCACTTACAAATATAATATACAAGCAAGATATCTCAATAAGACAAGACAGTCTTAGCTGTCTGTAAGGCTGAATGCACATTACTATTTTCCTCTTTTTTTTACCACATAGATCAATTAGAAATTCAATTAACAGCACCTTTAAAAGGAAATAACATCTTTTCCACCCTTTTCCACTCTAAGCACTCAACTAAATTGGGGAGACTAAGTACATATTACCTTAGGAAAGAAATTCTACCATGTTGGAGCAAGGGGCATATAAAGGTCCACTCTCATGAGGCTAATCAAACAGAAAGCAAGGGCTATTTGAGAAGTCTTCATTGTATGCTAAAGAATACAGCTAATCACTGCCAAGAAGAATTCAGCAGGGAAAAACTCCCATAAAGTTCTGTTTTCTTTTTTAAAGTAACAACATGCAGTTAAGACAGAGAAATTCTTGAAAATTTTGCATTTTGTGCAGAAAGTGAATAGCAACTTTTTTTTCCTTGTTCTTTCACAATATCAGAATCTGCAACTAATGCAATGACACTACATGACATTCAGCTTAGATCAAAGGAAGCATTTCCTTATATGGGAGATAGAGATGTATTACAATACAATACAATACAATACAATACAATACAATACAATACAATACAATACAATACAATACAATACAATACAATACAATACAATACAATACAATAGCAGAGTTGGAAGGGACCTTGTAGGTCTTCTAGTCCAACCCCTGCGTGGGCAGGAACCTTATACCATTTCAGACAAATGGCTATCTAACATCTTCTTAAAAGACTTCCAAGGTTGGGGCATTCACGACCTCTGGAGGCAAGCTGTTCCAGAGGTTAATTGTTCTAACTGTCAGGAAATTTCTCCTTAGTTCTAAGTTGCTTCTCTCCTTGATTAGTTTCCACCCATTGCTTCTTGTCCTGCCCCCAGGTGCCTTGGAGAATAGTTTGACTCCCTCTTCTTTGTGGCACCCTCTGAGATATCGGAAGACTGCTATCATGTCTCCCCTGGTCCTTCTCTTCATCAAACTAGACATACCCAGTTCCTGCAACCGTTCTTCATATGTTTTAGCCTCCAGTCCCCTAATCATCTTGGTTGCTCTTCTCTGCACTCTCTCCAGAGTCTCCACGTCTTTTCTACATCGTGGCGACCAAAACTGTATGCAGTATTCCAGTTTTGGTCGCCAAAACTGGAATACTGTATTCATTTACCTAATGTTTACTGCCAGTACTGAAATATAATTTTATTTTATTTTACTTACCTATATATCAGATTATTGTACTTTAACTCCAATTTCATTTTAAATTGCTTTTATAGAATTTTATAATTTAGTAATTTGTGTTTGGGACTCTATATTTTGATGGGCTAATCAATAAACTAAACTAATATTTACTGTGAGTATCTGTGACTGTATTTATGTTCTGTTTATAATGTTTACGAAGGCATATGCTTGGTCACCACGGAAAATAGGACACTATCAAAAGCCTTGGCATAATCAAAAGCCTTGGCATAATCAAGCACAATTATTCTTATGTCTTTTGTTAGATTTTATTAAAACAGCATCTTCAGGCTGCATATCTCCATGATGGAAATTATGTTGCCACTAGTAGAAAATGGAAATGCATCTTGATGTCTAGCAACATCACCATATTTCTTTGGTGAAATCCATTATTGCATAGCATAAGTGGGGGGAAATCTGATTAATTAATATGTTTGACAATGTTCAGGTTAGAGGCTGAGAGACTTCAAGTTCTATTAATGTCATTGATGCCCTTGAACAAAATCACTCATCCTTTAGCTTCTCTACTTCCATTTCTAAAATAATGACTTCTCTCCCATCAGCCTTTCCCAGGATAAAATTTGTAGCATAAAAGATAAATAGTAGTAGGGTTTAAATCCACCCAGCATTAATTTTCCTGTAGAAAAATGACTTTCCAGTAGTATTACCTGCAGCAAATTTTCAAAAGCTAAGGTACATTGAGAAGGGGTGAGCAACAGCACCACTTTCTCTCTTAAGAAGGCCTCACCTGGATCAGCAATCAACAGCTATTGCTTCTTAAATGTGCTTCAGATTAGTAAACCATACCGTTTAATATAGTTATATAGTTCATATAGTTATATAGTTCATGATGGATATTGCAAATAAAGTAAAACTTGTTCTTGATTCTGATAGTCCTGCCTAAAAACAGCACAATAAGATGGGTGTGTGTGTGTGTGTGTGTGTAATCCATCCTTGTGCACATCTCCCTAATTTATGGCATCAGGATCCATAAAGAAAAATTTTATACTCCCAATTCTGGTAGAAAATGTTCATTGTGTAGTATTTGAAAACTGTATTTACTGAAACCCAGCTTTATCTACAATCACTTCCATTAGGTCTTTAAAAATAGCAAGGAAATGGAACAAGTTATAATCCATGATTCATTGCCACCCCCCAAAAATGAAAGATGTGAAAACACTAACTTTTTTGTGCTAATAATGAAATACAGTGATTCCTTTTTTTTTTTAAATGATCCAAGAATGTCAACTCAAGCAAGCATCTTTTTCAAGTTAGACCAGTATATGTTTCCCATGTCTTGTGAACATGAAACAAGCTCTAATAATACGAGGGTGGAATTAGAGGACTCATGCAGGCAGTTGCTAGGCAACTACTCATACGTGTACCAATACCATTGCCTTTCGTCAAAACCCCAAAGCACTGGTTCTTTCACACATTTAATTGGAGGAATTCACAGACACAGAATGTGATAATCCTACCAATCGTGGTAAGCACTGGTTAAATGCATGAAGCTATCTTGTTTTTAGTAACTGCACACAATACAAGCTGCTTTAAATAAATAAAAGCAACATAATAGGTTGCATTGTTTCTAGAATCAATGATAAAAAATCACAATAATACCTTGGTATTCATCATTCTCAGTACATAACAGCAGATACATTACAACTCTAATATTGGATTTAAGCAGTGACCAACTTGCTTTGGAAAGGGCTCTTTGTCAAATTCTCACTGAAAGTCTGTCTGGACTAACAATAGTTGGTAGAAAAAGGAGCACAAATGTATCTGGCATTTAAAAAATCAATTCTGCCAAATCAACAAGCATGTATCAAGATGCCCTAGGCTTCAATGTTGTGCCAATTCATATAAAGAAAAAACTCCATCTGAAATACATTTAATGTACAAGACTATGCAGAATAGAGGAAAAATATGTTTACAAGTATTGGCCTTGTTAAAAAAATTGTGCATCTTCTGACCTTATAACTTCTGAACATGGGTGGGGAAAAAAGTAGACCAGTATTTCACTGTGAGTCATTTAGCAGTTCAGGTTTCAGTCATTATAATAAGTCCAGGTTGATGGTTTATGCTAAACTATAGCATAAAATATTCATCTGTATTGCAAATGCTGACTTCTAAATATATAATAATAATAAAATTTGGTACATTTACCACAATGTACCAAAGTACTATTAAGCTTAAACAAAAAAAAGAATCGATGAGTATGATAGGTATTGAAAAAATTAAGAGACGGATCCATTTTCATGAATTTGGAAAGCAAAAGAGGGGGGGGGGCTAATGAGTTTCTCATACACTGGTTCAGACATTGAGAATTAAAATTTCATGCAAAGTAACCTAGCAGGAGGCTTGAGAAATTTATAATTGCAATAATAGGTACTTCAGTCTGGTTCTATTGAAGGCTATTCGGTATATTCAAGAACTGATCAATTCCTGCTGTCTGAACAAGCAAAATAAGAGTGTGAAAAACGAAGCAGCTCTGGATCTTTTTATTGCATAGAAATAAACTCTTCTTTGAGTCAAGTTCAATTGCTGGTAACTTATTTGGACACAGATGAAGCAGCAATTTCAAAGTGGTTTAAGTGGTGTCTTCTTCCAGAATATTTTCTGATTTCCCAACTCTTGTCATTCCAAATGCCTACTCCTGTTCTAGAATCAATGAAACGAACTACTTAGCTCAGTGAGAAATGATTATTTATATGAAATTCAAGATTATGTTTTTACATTTACTGGTCAGAAGTGATTTTTTTACAAGTTAAAATGTCCTTTATAAAGACATTTTCCTTCAGGATAAGTCCAATTTAGATATTATTTTATCTGTCAAGAATTGCTTAGGACAGGATCAAAAACATCATTTTTTTAATTCCAGTTCCAACATCCTTGATCACTGGTCATTCTAACTAACTTGTGTTAATGAATATGGGAACTAAATTTCCCAATCCTGTGTTCCATTCAGAATATCTGAGAGCATTGACTCATCCAGGAACACCTCTTTTTGCCCCACAGGTTCTATGCCTCCTCATGTTTCTTTATCACAATTTTTTTTTAAAAAAATGAGCCTCTACCCAATCATCCTGCATAGCGAATCTGGTGAGAGTATGATGGGAAGAGTGTATTCATTCTTGCTTTCCTTGACCTCTTAGCAGCCTTTGATACCATTGAGCATGGTATCTTTTGGGCCGGCTATGAGATTTATGGCTGGGTGGCACCATCTATACTCCTTTCTCAAAGCCAGTCCAAATTGGTGTTGATAGAGTGAGAGATCCAGTTCATGGCCGCTCCTTTATTGAAAGAGGCATATTGCAAGGTTCAGTATTCTCCCCACTCCTTTTTAATATCTACATTAAGTCACTGTATGATATCAATTGTTACCATGGAATAAATTAGCATCAATGTATGCTGATTATCTCAACTTTAAATCCCTGATGACCCAAGAGATGCTGTTCCTGCCCTCTCGCAGTATCTGTGGGGCTCTGGATGGGGGACAATAAGTTTGGTCTGAACCTTGGTAAGATTGAACATATGTGCTTTGGGCACATGGGGCTTTGAAATCTAGGAATTTAACGTATTTACTTCTGGCTGGAGTTGCCTTGCTCCAGACAGGCCTGGTACATAACTTGGGGATTCTCCCGGGCTTGTGACTCTTGCTCAAAAAGCAGTCATGGCTAGAAAAACCTTTACACAACTTCATGTCATGTACCAGTTGTTCTCTTTCCTGGATCAGGAATCCCTGTGCTCAGTCACCAAAGTCCTGGCCATCTGACCCCTGGAGTACTAGAATGTGCTTTATATACGGCTACTCTTGAAGAGTATTAGGAAGCTACAGCTGGCACAGAATGCAGCTACGGGGACAGTTCTTGGGGCCCCTAGAATGATCCACACTATGCCGCTGTGGCGTGAGCAGCACATTGCCAGTTTGCTTCTAGACCTAATTGACAGTTTTCATTACCTTTAAATCCCTTCTTGGCATGCGTTCAGATTACCCAAGGAATGATCGCACTGCAGAGGGGCAGTGGAAGGAATTCTGGCTGGTAGGGTCCAGGAGAACAACTTTTTCTGCCATGGCTCCCGCCCTCTAGACAATTGTGTTTCCCAAGGTAAAATCTGTAAGCAACTTTTTGGCCTTCCAAAAGAGTCTGAAAATGTGAACATGTCATTCTGGAGGTGGTTAATGAACTAGGAGAAGACCCTACCTCCTTCCCATATGCATCTTCTCCTTTCCTTTCCATCTTTGCTGATTTTTAATTTTAGCAGCCAAGAAATTAAAAGGCACTTGCTCCTGGGAAGGAAAGCTATGGCAAATCTAGACAGCATACTAAAAAGCAAAGACATCATCCTGCCAATAAAAGGGCGTATAGTCATGGCTATGGTTTTCCCATTTGCAATGTATGGCTGTGAAAGTTGGACCGTAAGAAAGGCTGAGAATTGAGGCTTTTGAACAATGTTGCTGGAGAAGACTCTTGCGAGTCCCTTAGACTGCAAGGTGATCAAACCAGTCAGTCCTAGAGGAGATCAACCCTGACTACTCTTAGAAGGCCAGATCCTGAAGATGAAACTCTAATACTTTGGCCAACTAATGAGAAGGAAGGACTCATTGGAGAAGAGCCTAATGCTGGGAAAGATTAAGGGCAAAAGAAGAAAGGGATGACAGAGAATGAGGTGGCTGGATGGAGTCACCAAAGCAAAAGGCATGAGCTTAAATGGACTCCAGAGGATGGTAGAGGACAGGAAGGTCTGGAGGAACGTTGTCCATGGGGTCACGATGAGTTGGACATGACTTTGCAACTAACAACAACGACAATTAATTTTAGTGTTACTATTTATTGTTTTAATGTTTCATGTGGTTGCTTTTATTAAATGCAAGCTGCCTAGAGTTGCTGCAAGGGGGGAGGGAGGGAGGAAGGGAAGGAAGCATCTGTTGCAAATGCCATATTTTCAGGAATGCTCAAAGGTTCACTTATATCACTGAAAATAAAAAATAGTCACTAGCTGCAGTACAGTCCTTCTGAATGTATGTTCTTCCTGCTATCTAAATGAACAGTCAGAGGGACAGTATAAACAATTGAGGAGGAGGGGCTATAGGAAATGTTTATTGATTTTCCTTTCAATAAATAAATATTATGTGCTAGATCACAGGTCAGCATCATTACATGTTTTTAAAATTCTACATGATATGAGCCCAAGATAGTGGTACTTTGACACAAGATAATAAAAATAATTCACTATTAACATTAAAATATTGCTTGTGAGTTGTGTTTGGAACTCTTCTGCACTTTTATGTTTTTTTAATTAATCATTTTGTTTTGAATGCTATTTACATATTTATACAGTTTTCTCTTATAAGCCACTCAGAATCAGATGAGACTATACAGATTGAATTAAATAAATAAAATGAAACTATACTGAACAAAAATTAGAAAAGGTTACTGAAAAGTTGCTGTATCTGCACGCCATATTGATTCCCAAAGGTATTTAAATCCATCCACCTGAATCTAATACTGAGTACTTTTCTTCACCATATCATGAGTGAATTGGTGGTCATATAAATCTATTAAATAAATCAATAAATAAATCTCACTGCATGAAGAAAGCACATCTATTTCTAAACCTGAAGAAAATTGTACAGCAATGTCCATAAAAATTCATATTGCACTCCATGTCCCTACTTGCAAAGATTTATGGTCATTTAATTATACAATAGTAAGGAAACTGACATGTTTACGGACCTTTTAATTTTAAGGACATTTTTAAAGGTAGAAACTGAGCAATTCAACAAAATGCAAAGTTAAATAAATGAAGACTTCAACTGAATCCTGGTAAGGCTTAGTGGCTTTGGGTTGGTCCTGCTGTATACAGGAGTTTATCATCTTTGGTCCTGGATGGGATTGCGCTAACCAATTTCGTTGTAAACAAGTACAATGACAATAAAGATTATACTTACTTATCCTAGACAGAGCGTAACGTGGAAGTCATTTTAGACTCATGGTTCCTGCTTGAAAAGCAGGTGGCAACTGTGACTAGGATGGCCTCTGCCCATTTCAGTGTTGTGCACTGGTTATACCCATTCCTGGACAGGAAGGCCTTCTATTTGGTCACTCATTCCCTGGTTATCTCCTGATTGGACCACTGTAATATGCTCTACATGAAGCTACTCTTGAAAACTATCTGGAAGCTTCAGCTGGTGCAGAATGCAGCCACACAAGCCATATTGGGTGCCCGAAGAAGAGCATGTATAACACCTCACATGAGGGATACAGTGGCCCACACAAACACGTGGCTGGCTAGCCCTGGGAGAACTTCCCCTCATAAACATTTTCCACTATTTTCTTTGTAATGATGAAATATAACATTTTTAAAGTAGTAAAACCAATTACTGAACCATTAAAAAATTCCTGGATAGAAAGGGGAAAGAAAATAAATGTCAGTTGTATTTGAATTCAATTTGTGATTAAGTTTAATGGTTATCTGTCAAAAATGCCAGTTTCATATTAATAAAATTCATTTTAAAAAGCCCTCCTAATTTAAATAAAAGGAACTAACAGTTTTCACAAACTGATGTACTGTTTGGAGGAAGCTTTTACTATCTCCTTGTCTAAGAAATATCAATATAACAAATCTATTTCAGAGCAGTAAACCCAAACTTCGACACTATTTCCTTAATCCTTAATCCTTTTACTTTCAGTTTCACCACCAACTAGTCAGGTCCAAAGCTTTCACACATGCTATGTGTTTATTTATATCCAGTTTTTAGTGTATGGTAACCTATAGTCAAAATAAAAAAAATAGGAGTAGAATATCAAATCAAAAATAAAATAAATGAAACCATATCCAAACAATCAGCAACAATTGCACTATGTATGAAAGCCAGGTATAAAAACAAAACAAAAATTAAATCTGATATCAAGGACTTCAAAACACAAGAAAGTTGTCAACACAACTTTGAACAAGAAACTTTACATAAATACAAAATAGGATAACAGGAAATGTATTAGGTCCAAGTCTCATTTGATAGTTCTGGAGACCAGCCTTCGAAGTTGTTCTCAGTGGATGGACAGGTTATAAACTTAAGCCACTAACAAGCTTGTTCCACAGAGCAATATTATTAATACCAATATAATTATTAATATAATTAATATTATTCCCCTTGCTAATAGTGAGCAGAGTCATTCAAGAACAAGGATATTAACATTGTTTATATTTTACATGACTATCTTATTGTACTTCATTATACTCCGTAAACTGCAGAAATCCCAGCAATGTATAAATAAATTGTGCAATAATATATGAAAGGGATCAGTGGAGACAGATACACTTTAATATGTATATAGAAATGGCAAAACTATACTATATCAGTTTTGGTATAGGCAGTCCTCAATTTACAATAGTTCATTTAGTGATCATTCAAAGTTATAAGGACACTGAGAAAAGTGACTTATTGTTTTTAAAATTTTGATCCTTGCAGCATCCCCATGATCACATGATCAAAATTCAGATGCTTGACAACTAGTTCATATTTACAACTGTTGCTGTGTCCTAAGGTCATGTGATCACTTTTTGCGACTTTCTGAAAAGCAAAGTCAACAGGGAAGCCAGATTCACTTAACAACCAGGTTACTGACGTATTAACTGCAGTGATTCATTTAACAATTGTAACAAGGTCATAAAGTGGGACAACACTGACTTAGCAAATGTCTTCTTTAACCACAGAAATGTTGGGTTCAATTGTGGTTGTAACTCAAGGTCAATACTGTGCTTGGTCACAGTATTCAAGAAACAGTGATAAGGCTGCATTTAGCAACACCAGCAACACCGCTGAAAGTTTGAATAGCAAGAAATCAATCGAACCAGATTATAAAGAGTATCAGAAGAACCAGGATACGGTGAATGGAAATGTAGAGAGGGGGAAAAACAGGATGTCTACCTACTAAAACACTGGCCTTCTTCAAGCCAGCACCCTTCAATAGTTTTCAGCTACAGGGCAGGGCACGTGAGCTACGAAAAGTTCCGGAAGACTTATTGTTGAAGCCTGTTAAAAAGCCACTTTAAAGAGATCCCATTCTCTGTTACAAGGAATCCCAAGTCTGTGGTTTAATACCAGACACTGCAGGCCATGTCCCGCGGAGAAGTCCCCGCGGAGAAGCCCCAGAACCCGCTTTGGTCTCTGCGGTGCCTCTAGGCGCCCCGGGATTCGCAGGAACTTCCAAGGCCCAGCCTAAAGCCACGAATAGCCCAGACGCGCTTCTCTCTTCACCTGCTCAACGCCGAGGAAAGCGTAGAAGTTTTGCGGGACTTCCTCCACGAGGTCGAAGAGCTCCAAGTCGCCGCTCTCCCAAGCGAAGGCGAGCGGTGCGAGCAAGACCAGCGCCAGCAGCTGCGGCCAACGCAACCCTGTGCAAGGGTGCGCGCGGCAGCCCACAGCGCCCTGAGAATTTCCCCGCATTCCCGGCTCGTAAGGCTGAGTTGAACCCAGAACAGCTGCTACTGCTGCGCCGCGGATACACCAGACAACCCGGCAGACGTGGCCAGAAAGGAGACTGCCTTACAGCTACGCATGCTCCGCTCGCCACGCCGGTTCCGCTCCTCCCTCCGTGAGTCCCACGAGGGAGAACCAGGACGGGGCCCGGCCAATGGGCGATCGCCATATGGTGCGTCATGAAGCTGTACAGCCACAGGACTCGGGAAGAGGCCTGCAAAGAGACTGTAGTTTGCCTGGTCGGGCTGGGAGGAAAGGAAGGGGTGAGAGCTAGGACAAAAGGAAGGGGCTGGGGCGCTGTTTGGAAGTGAGGCCTCCTCCGGGGTGGTAAACTAAACCGACCCTGTAGTGAAGGGTCAGTCTACTGGTAAGTCGCATGAGATAACTTGCTGGATTCCCTGTTACTCCTGTACGTACTGGAAAAGCTCTGGATAACCATTTCGTGCATCCGATAAAGTTCAAGAAAGCTTATGATTTTTAATAATGTTAGTCTGAAATATGCTACCAAACAGATGAGGACCTCAGAGAAATAATGTGGAATGTTCTGGAATGTTGCTGAAGAAGGATTAGTCTCAAGCCTGGCCCAACATTGGTAAGAGTTCAAGCTTCAGCTACACAGTGACAATTTACGAAGCAAAAATAAATACTTTGCTGTCCCAGTTGTATCAGTCAGTGCTATCCAGCAACCTTTTATAAGGTGACTTGGTGAAGCTCTTCCCCCAAACCAAATAAAAGTCTGCTGTAAAAAATGTTTTGCCACACAGAATCCAGATGAGCAAACCTCCAACTTTTGAAATAAACTGGTATATTGAGCCTATTATTGGACACCACTTTCTGCAATGTGGATTGTGTTCCCAGATCCTTGACTCTATGATTGATTAAAGCTATCTGTGAGATGAGAGAAGGTTGGATTTGAGTAATATTGAAGTCAAAAATTCTAGTAAATTTTAAGATCTTATATACTATTTGTTATCTAAAATCCTGGAAGTCCTCAGTTAATAACCACTTAATGTGACCATTTGAAATTATGACTACTGAACAAGAGATGGTTATGACTGGTCTTGGAAGTTCTGGCCATCCCAGCACCTTGGTCAGATAGCCACTTGGCTACCAGCAACTAGCTGCAATATCTTGCAGTCATATGATCTCTATTTGTGACCTTCCTTATTGTTTTGCCACAAGCAAAGTCAAGCTGGCAGGGAAGGTTTCAAATTGGTTGAGTAAGTCTATATACCCTCTGGGAGCTTTGTTGTGCTTACACCATGTCACTACAACCATTCATGGTATTCTCCACAGCCATCTGTGCACCTTCATTCACCTTCTCCTCAACAGCAGCCACCCTAAGACCCATTTTATTTATGACTTCCCATATGTGCACACCCTCTCCCACCCAGCAACAACCACTTCAAACTCCACCATAGCTGTGTAGCATCTTCCTGGCCACTGTACACCCTCTCACTCCCTCTCCCGTCCAGCAGTAGCCACCAGCCTGCTGGCTTGCTTGCAAGGTACCTGAGACTTGCAACTTCATTTTGGTTTCCCTACTAATTTTGGTTTTAGAAACTGGCAGGAGCTTTCAAAGGTGCTCATTTAACATTGGCAATGGGAACTACAGGAATTGTGGCCATGTGACATTGCAGATTACAACCACATCATTTAGCACAGGGGTCCCCAATCCCCGGTCCATGGACCGGTGCCGGTCCGTGGCTTGATAGGAACCGGGCCGCAGGGCCGGAGAGGAGGAGGAGGGAGGACGGGGCAGCCCCCTGGGCAGAGCGCGCACCGGGGACAGGAGAGCACAGGTGCGGCCGCTCATGCCATTGGGGGCCCTAGAGGGGCGAGTGAGCCGACACCCCCCCCCCCCCACGTACGCATGCACCGCCTTTTCCCCCTCCCCCCCGCTCCCCCTCTACACCGGCCGGTCCACAGAATTTTCTTTAAAATGAAACCGGTCCCTGGTGCAAAAAAGGTTGGGGACCCCTGATTTAGCAATAGAAATTACAATTTTAATTGCAATTCGATAATAGGAATCAAACCTAATAAATGTCTACTTTTACCTTCATACACTCTTCCACTCAGCAACAACTACCTTTAACTTGCTGCATCTGTGGACAGCTGCCACCCATTCACATACTTTCCCTTATTCAGTGTGAGGCAACCCTGCTCTCACACCACAATTCACCAGTCACCCAGCACTGTCCCTCGTTGGACAGCAACCACATACCTGCCCACCAGCCTGCATATGAATTGCCTTCCCATTGACTTTGCTTTTTGGAAGCCAATAGGAAACTGATAGGAGGCCCTCATTTAGCAACTCGTGATCCTTGCTTAACAATGACAAGCAGGGATGTGAGGATTTCCATTGTTAAGCAATGCAACTATAGGAGATGACCAGGCTGAGCTCAAGGAAGAGGTCAAAGTCATCAGTCATGAGTCCCTGTGCACCCACAAGAGATCTAAGTCCACCCCAAGTTGAAACACCTGCTAATTTCCTTGATCGTTAGTAGCTCACATTCTTGCAGCCAGCTTAAGCTTGCAATAAATCTTTATACTCATTTAAACTGCCTGAATCTCCTGATTTCCTTGGCACTTGACATTACTCACCTTCACCAAAAATTTTCACAACTTCTAGAATACCCTGGCCATGATTTCAGATCCCAACGCTGCAGCAATAGCAGACCTCCAGTCTATCAGCAGATGCCAAGACAGCACTGAAAACAACATCAGGAATCTAGCAGCCGATTTTCAACAAATGTTGCAGCAAATACAGATCTGGACTCAACAAGGCATTCCTCTGAAACCACAACCACCTGCTCCACCCATCCAAGCCCAACTGCCTGTTCCTGCCGCACTCATCCCCAAGTCCCCAAGCTGTCTCTTTCACAAATATTCACTGGTGAGCCTGATGAGAACATCTCTAGTGTGATGTGTTCATCAGCACTCAACCTGGGAAATATCCAACAAAAAGATCAAGAGTTTCCTTCATTGCCACTCTTTTAATTGACTTTGTTGCCAAATGGGCACTTCTGCAACCAACAATTCCATCCTGAATAGCTAACCAAACTTTTTCACTAGATTTAGAGAGTATTTTGGAAACTCCATTCGGATAGAAACTGCTGAACAACACATTTTTCAACTCTGCCAAGGCAACAACTCATTGATAACATTTATTTATTTATTTATTTATTTATTTATTTATTTATTTATTTAGATTTCTAGACCGCGCCCTCTCCCTGAAGGGACTCGGGGCGGTATACAGGTAAAATTAAAATTATCAAAATCATAACAATACATATAAACTAAAATCAAATTAAATAGTCCTCTGTACAAATTTATAAAAATTAAAACTTAACCCATAAAACCGAATAAAATAATTTAAAATTACAGACTGAGGCGGGAAGCATGGAGTTAGGCCAGGCCGGCTAGATGAAACAAGTGGGTTTTGAGTTTCTGGCGGAAGGAGCGGAGGTCCGTGGTCGTTCTAATATCAGGGGGAAGGTCATTCCAAAGGGTCGGGCCCATCACATATTGAAGATTTCAAGCTCCCAAAAAGGGAAAAAATTAGAGGAATTGGCAGACGAGATCTCAGAACCACTGAACTATATCTTTCAGAGATCCTGGAGCACCGGGGAACTGCCAGAAGACTGGAAAAGAGCTGATGTGGTTCCCATCTTCAAAAAAGGAAAAAAAACAGATCCAGGAAACTATAGACCCATCAGCCTAACCTCAATACCAGGAAAGATTCTGGAAAAGATAATTAAACAACAAATAAGTGAACACCTAGAAGCAAACAAAGTAATAGCCAAAAGCCAACATGGGTTTGTCAAAAACAGAGCATGCCAGACGAATCTAATTGCATTCTTTGACAAAGTGACAAAATCAGTGGACCAGAGGAATGCTGTTGATGTAATTTACCTGGACTTCAGTAAGGCATTTGATAAAGTAGACCATAACCTACTATTAGATAAAGTAAAAAATTGTGGATTAGACAGCACCACCACCAAATGGATTCGCAACTGGCTGACCAACCGCACTCAACGTGTAGTCCTCAATGGAACTGCATCTACATGGAAGGAAGTATGCAGTGGAGTCCCCCAAGGCTCTGTTTTAGGCCCAGTACTCTTTAACATCTTCATCAACGATTTGGATGAGGGGATAAATGGGGAACTCATCAAATTTGCAGACGACATCAAGCTGGCAGGAATAGCCAACACTCCAGAAGATAGGCTTAAGATACAGAAGGATCTAGACAAACTTGAACATTGGGCACTATCTAATAAAATGAAATTCAATTGTGAAAAAAGTAAGGTCCTACATATAGGCAAGAAAAACCAAATGCACAAGTACAGTATAGATGGTACCTTGCTCAATAGTAGCAATTGTGAGAGGGATCTTGGAATCCTAGTGGACAACCATTTAAATATGAGCCAGCAGTGTGCAGCAGCTGCCAAAAAAGCCAACACAGTTCTAGGCTGCATAAACAGAGGGATAGAATCTAGATCACGTGAAGTGTTAATGCCACTGTATGGTGCCTTGGTAAGGCCACACTTGGAATACTGCATACAGTTTTGGTCACCACGATGTAGAAAAGACGTGGAGACTCTGGAAAGAGTGCAGAGAAGGGCAACCAAGATGATTAGGGGACTGGAGACTAAGACATATGAAGAACGGCTGCAGGAGCTGGGTATGTCTAGCTTGATGAAGAGAAGGACCAGGGGAGACATGATAGCAGTGTTCCGATATCTCAGAGGGTGCCACAAAGAAGAGGGAATCAAACTATTCTCCAAGGCACCTGGAGGCAGGACAAGAAGCAACGGGTGGAAACTAATCAAGGAGAGAAGCAACTTAGAACTAAGGAGAAATTTCCTGACAGTAAGAACAATTAACCTCTGGAACAGCTTGCCTCCAGAAGTTGTGAATGCCCCAACCCTGGAAGTCTTTAAAAAGATGTTAGATAGCCATTTGTCTGAAATGGTATAAGGTTCCTGCCCACGCAGGGGGTTGGACTAGAAGACCTACAAGGTCCCTTCCAACTCTGCTATTGTATTGTATTGTATTGTAGATAACAAAGGTGGGATTAACGGGGAAAGATGGGATTAGGGAAAGGTACTAAACCAACAGAATTAAAAAGGAGAAAAAAGATTAGAAAGAAATAATGTAGAAATTTTAAGAAAAAGAAAAAGCTAGGTGAATGGGTGCAGAGGAGAAAATATAAGAGAAGTGAAATTTCTGAGAGACTAAGAGAAAATGGTTGAAAGGAGAAAAGAAGGGAAAGGATTTACAAGTAGAATAGAATGAAATTTGGTAAATATAGCCAATGGTATATAGATAATAGGATGTGAGGGAAATAGATTAATACTATAAATTGTGGAAATTAATTAATTTCCACAATTTATGGTATTAATCTAGTTAAATGTTTACAATATAAAATTAAACTTGAGGATATATGTTATTGATAGGAAAGTAGAATAATAGATGGAAATGATATATTAAATTTGATTAACTGGAGAGGCAAAAATAATATTGTTTATATAGTAAGAAAAAATTAAAATAAGCTGGAAAATATGGAAAGAAAATAAGATGACTGAAATGTGAAATGAAAATATGATGTAAAAATATGTATAACAGAAGATGTAAAGGGGAAAAATACGGACAACACTTTGTTTATAAAATAAGTTGAAATACATAATAAAAAATTAAAAAAATGTTTTAAAATAAAGATTTCAAGCTCATTGCAGCAGATCTGGATTGGAATGAACCAGCCTTAAGAGCTCAATTCAAGAAGGAGCTCAACAAGGCGATAATCATACAACTGATACAACAAGGTATTCCCGAAGGTCTACAAGACCTCTACTAGCCACTATAGCAATTGAGTCTTGATTCACAGAACTTAAAGCATTTTTGGCAGCCCCAATCAACTGCTTCCAAAGCTGACTTCCCCTGTCACAACTCCTAGCCTCCCTTCTCTTTTGGATTTGTACACTGAAGACTCAGTGCAAATTGGAGCAGCCAGAAAAGCCCTAGGAACAAAGGTGCAGAGAGGTTGCCCTGTGCTTCTACTTCTGAGAGCTTGGCCACATGGTCAAGAATTGCCCTACTAAACCTCCCAGGAAAGGCAACTGACAGACTAGAAATATCTCCACTACTTAACACCTGGACCAGTCCCAAGGCCAGAGAAATGCCTTCCCTCCATGAGCTCTTGGGGTGGAGGGGGGCACCCAAGCACCGAATGCAGCTCAATTAACCCCAAATGTATTTTTGGAGTATAAGACGTACTCCCCCCCCCCAAAAAAAAGTGGGTGGAGATATCTGTGCTTATACAGTGGATATTGCGGCAGGGGAGTTGGTGCAGCACCGATCATGTCCCTGATTTACTTTGTCAGTTCCACTAGCGCTTTCCTGATAAGCCACAGCTGACCAAGCTACCAGTCCCCTACCCAATTTCACCTGAGGACCCTGTCAAACAAGATAACTAGTCACTCTGCATTCCTCTGGGCGAAGGAGGGAGACTTGCCTATTATGGACCTTCTACATTTGGCCTCCAATTCCCAGGAGAGGGAGGAGAGGGACCCTCTAAAGATATTTGTGTGTCATGGCAACCACCACCTGGCTCACTAGCTTATGTAGTGGAGTGGGAGGGAGATTCCTTTAAAATCGCCTCCCTTCTGCCCTTGTCAACATCCTACAAGAACTCAGCCTTTGAAGTCACAATACTGGAAGGAAAAAGTGGCCAAGATGGAGGGGTGGGTAAAGTAAGAAATGATCAGGTTGAACCCAAGGGAGGGTAAAGTCCTGAGACAGTATGTACCTACAAGAGATCTAGGTCCAGCCCACCTTGAACGCCTTTCTTAATTCTTGCTAATTTCCCTTGACTATTAGTAGCTCAGATTCTTGTAGAGAGTATAAGGTTACAGTGAATCTTTATACTCATTTAAACTGCCTGAATTTCCTGATTTTTCCAGTACTTGGCAGTGGTCATGTAATAGTGCACTTTATAATGCATTGTTTAGCAACAGAAATTCTGGTCCCAATTACTGTTGTTAACTACCTATATTACATTTCTACCCCAAACCACCCCAACGATGCCGTAGCGGTGATGTGCCAGTGCCTGGAAGCCGTACGGATCTGGATGGGAAGTAACGGACTCAGGCTCAACCCGACCAAGACCGAGTGGCTGTGGTTTCCGGCTGCCCGATTCAACCAGCTCATTCCATCGCTGGCCATAGGGGGCGAACATCTTGCCCCTGTGGATGGGGTGCGCAATTTGGGCGTCCTCCTGGATGCCCGGCTGTCCATGGAAGATCATGTGACAGCCTTGGCCAGGAGGGCGTTTTACCAGGTTCGCCTGGTTCGCCAATTGCGCCCCCTATTGGATCGGGACGCCCTTCGCACAGTCACTCATGCGCTCGTGACATCCCGACTGGACTATTGTAACTCTCTCTACATGGGGCTCCCCTTGAGGTGCACCCGGAGGCTTCAGTTGGTCCAGAACGCAGCCGCGCGAGCAATAATGGGGACCTCTAGGTTCACCCACGTAACACCGCTCTTGCGCGAGCTGCACTGGCTACCTGTCGTCTTCCGGGTGCGCTTCAAGGTGTTAGTTATCATCTTCAAAGCGCTCCATGGCTCGGGACCTAGTTACCTGCGGGATCGGATCCTGCCCCATACCTCCTCACGGCCGATTCGCTCCCACAGAGAGGGACTTCTCCGGGTGCCATCCACTAGACTCTGTCAGCGGGCGACGCCCAGGGGAAGGGCCTTCTCTGTGGCGGGCCCAGCCCTCTGGAACGATCTTCCCCCCGATATTAGGACAACTACGGACCTCCGCTCCTTCCGTTTAAAATTAAAGACACATCTTTTTCGCCTGGCCGGCCTTGGGTAGTCTCTTTTAAGGTAAGGGGTTTTAGGGGTTGTTTTAATTTAGTTTATGGGTTTTTAGCGCAGGATCAATTTAATTTATTTTTAACCTTGTATTTTGTTGTGATCTTATTTGTGTTTTTAATTTGCCTGTGCCCCGCCTCGAGTCCCTTTGGGGAGAGAGAGCGGGATATAAAATTAAATTATTATTATTATTATTATTACTAATATTAGTATTAGTATGCAGTTCATCGTGGTTTGTATTAGCCAGTTTTAACTGCAGTTGAAGTGGCATACTCACAAAGTGATTCAAACCATATTAAAATTAATGTTTCCAACTTTATTATTAAATGAAAAACAACTTCTGCTTGCTGTGAATTTTGCCAGTACATCGGGGCATATTTTCTTAATTCCCTTTCTCTCTAGTATTTTTTCTCTTCTGGGAATTATTTTTCTGTTGTTGCTTTTCAACTCACATATAATTGAAACATATCACTCTTCTTAATCAAGTTTATAACTTTTATTTTTATAAAAATAAAGTTATTTGGAAATGTATATATTTATTTTACAGGGACAGGCTGACTCAGTGGCTAAGACACTGAGCTTGTCAATCAGAAGGTTGGCAGTTCAGCAGTTTGAATCCTTAGTGCCGCATAACAGAGTAAGCTCCCACTACTTTTGCCAGCTTCTGCCAACCTAGCTGTTCAAAATCATGTAAAAATGCAAGTAGAAAAATAGGACTCACCTTTGGTGGGAAGGTAACAACGTTCCATGTGCCTTTGGCATTTAGTCATTTATTTATTTCGATTTGTAAATAGCGCCTATCTCCATCGAAATGGACTCAGGGCGGTGTACAGATAAATCTACCATAATAAATAATAACATATACAATAAAAGAATTAAAATTAATTAAATTAACTTGTACTAAAATTCCCATTAACCTATTAACCATTTACTAGTTTGGTTGGAGTTTTGGCGTATATGAGGTCTAAAATTCTAGGCTAGTCCAGCTTGTTGGAAGAAATGAGTCTTGAGTGAGCGGCGAAAGAGGGGAAGGTCCGTGATAGTGCGAAGGTCGGCGGGAAGGTCGTTCCAGAGGGCGGGCCCTGCCACAGAGAAGGCCCTACCCCTGGACGCTGACAGCCGGCATTGACCGGCGGTCGGCACCCTGAGGAGGCCCTCCCCCTGGGAGCAAATCGGTCGGTGGGAGGTATGTGGTAGGAGATGGTTCCGCAAGTAACTAGGCCCCGAGCCATGGAGCGATTTAAAGATGGTGACAAGCACCTTGAAGTGAACCCGGAAGGCCACCGGTAGCCAATGCAGCTCGCGTAGGAGAGGTGTTATATGGGAGCATCAAGAGGCTCCCATGATTCCTCGCGCGGCCGCACTCTGTACCAACTGGAACCTCCGGATGCACCTCAAGGGGAGCCCCATGTAGAGAGCGTTGCAATAGTCTAGGCAGGATGTCATGAGTGCTTGAGTGACAGTGCGGAGGGCATCCTGGTTAAGAAAGGGACGTAACTGGCATATCAGATGTACCTGGTAAAAAGCCCCCTTGGTCACGGCTGCTATATGGCTATCTAAGGACAGCCGCGAATCCAAGAGGACACCTAAGTTACGGACTTTCTCAACGGGGGCTAGTGACTCGCCCCCGATAACCAGCGAAGGGATCAGCTGGCTATGTCGGGACGCTGGGAACCAAAGCCACTCGGTCTTGGACGGGTTGAGCCGAAGTTTGTTACTTCCCATCCAGAGCCGCACGGCTTCCAAACACCGGGACATCACTTCGACGGCATCGCTGGGGTGGTTGGGGGTAGATATGTACAACTGAGTATCATCAGCGTACTGGTGGTATTCTACCCCACAACCACGGATGATCTCACCCAGCGGCTTCATGTAGATGTTGAACAGGAGGGGTGAGAGGACCGACCCCTGAGGCACCCCACATATTAGGGGCCTCGATGTCGACCGCTCTCCCCTCCATCAACACAAACTGCAATTGACCAGAGAGGTAGGAGGAGAACCACTGCAGTACAGTGCCCCCCAGTCCCAATCCCTCCAGTCGGTGCAATAGGATATCGTGATCGATGGTATCAAAAGCCGCTGAGAGGTCTAACAGGACCAGGACAGAGGAATGACCTCTGTCTCTGGCCCTCCAGTGATCATCTATCAGCGCAACCAACGCCGTCTCAGTGCTGTGCCCGGGGCGGAAGCCGGACTGGCGCAGGTCTAGATAGTCAGTTTCCTCCAGATGTCGAGGGAACTGTTGTGCCACCACACTCTCAACAACCTTCACAAGAAAGCGAAGGTTGGAGACCGGACGATAATTAGTTAATGACGCTGGGTCGAGGGAAGGCTTTTTGAGGAGGGGTCTCACCACCGCCTCTTTCAAGATGGCTGGCAAGAACCCACTACTCAAAGAAGCGTTCACTATTTCCTGGAGCCAGCCACGAGACACCTCCCAGGAGGCCAGTACCAGCCAGGAGAGACACGGGTCTAATAAACATGTGGTGGCATTCAGCCGCCTCAGCAACCTGTCCATGTCTTTGGAAGTAACAAAGTCGAATTCATCCCACAAAACGGTCTCAAGACCTGTCTCGGATGATCCGCCCAGATTTATTGGAGTGGAGGCTAAGTCGTCTCAGATCCGAGAGATTTTGTCCTGCAGATAGATTCCAAATTCCTCTGCTCTGCCCTGCAAAGGAGCTTCCCAAGACCCCTGTTGAAGAAGGGAGCGGGTCACTCTGAACAGGGCGGCAGGGCGGTTATCTGCGGATGCGATAAGAGTGGCGAGATGATTACATTTTGCCACTTTTATCGCCACTAGGTAGGTCCTTAAATGGGACCTCACCTGTGTTCGATTGGATTCGGAGCGAGTGGCTCTCCACCTGCTCTCTAGGCGTCTCTTGCGGCGTTTCATCGCCCTTAGCTCTTCAGAAAACCAGGGAGCCAGGGTAGATCAGCGCCATGTGAGAGGCCGCAAGGGCACGACCCGGTTCAAGGCCCCCGCGGCAGCACTATTCCATGCTGCCACTAGGTCCTCAGCCGAGTCGCGGGTTAGGGTTACAGGTATAGGCCCAAGCTCTAACTGCAACCTTTCAGGGTCCATCAGGCGCCTGGGGCAGAACCATTTTGGTATCTCTGGTTCCGCCTCCCCACGGTAGGGTGTAGCGGTTGGGAAGTCCAGCCGAAGGAGAGTGATCTGACCATGACAGGGGTTCGATGACTAGTTCCCCTACTCCTAGATCACTCAACCACTGGCCAGAGGCAAAAATCAGGTCTAGTGTGTTTCCCTCTGTATGTGTGGGGCCTTGAATTACCTGGGTCAGGTCTATGGCCGTCATGAAGGCCATGAACTCCTGAGCCGTCCCAGATGAATCGCCCGCCGATGGCAGGTTGAAATCTCCCATGACTATAAGTCTGGGGTTAACAACTGCCACCTCAGTGATCACCTCAAGGAGCTCGGGTAGGGCCGCTGACACGTAGCGGGGAGCCAGGTACATGACCAGCAGGCCCAGCTGCCTCCCAAGTCCCCACTTCACATACAGGGATTCGCACCCGACTACCTGAGGCACAGTGGTCTCCCTTGGCTTAAGACTTTCCTTGATAATAAGCGCCACACCTCCACCCCTGCCCTGGGCCCTTGGCTGATGAAGTGCCAGGTAACCTGGGGGGCACATCTCAACAAGGAGAGTACCTCCCTCATGCCCCAACCAGGTTTCCGTAATACCCACCAGGTCTGGTTCCCCCTCTGAAATTAGATCATAAATGAGGGGGGCTTTGTTCACCACGGACCTGGCGTTGCACAATAACAGCTTAGTACCTGGGCTCTTTAATCCCCAGCCTCCTAGGTTGCGAGGGGAGCCCTGGGGGTCGGGGCGGGTGACCGCTGGTAGACAGCGGGTACGCCCCCCCGACATTTGATATGGCCCCCCGGCTCCTGTCATACCTATCCCTCCCTAGGACCGTCATGATGGAACAGCCCTCTGTGGGATCAACCCCCCCTCCCAATGTCGGACCCTCTACCCTCACTCTCACCGTTCTCAGCTGGACTAGCATTCAGTTCTGTTGAGCCAGTGTAAATGGATCCACCCACCACCCTGGAACCTCTTAAAACCCGAAATAAAAAGTTAATTAAAAATCTGCGTAGCTTGCGTTTCTTCCACTCTTGACTAATAAGCCCATCCTCGAGGTGGATCCTCATTAGTTCTGAGGGCCAGATATGTGCGAGAGGAGACTCCCATAGGGAGAGAAGGGTAGCCCTTGAATACTTGGGAAATATGATAAAGTGCAGGAAGGAGATCTAGTTGCAATAGCCCCGAGGGGAAAAAAATTCCATTACAGATCTAATCATGGAAGGGAGGGCATCTAGCAGGAGGATTTAGACGATGACATGAAATTCATAGTTTAAATAATTCATAAGTCCAGAGTTCAGATAGATCGATAAAAAGCAGGAAAGTAATTGGTGTTAGAGTTCTCAGGCAGGAGACTGTAGAAGGTGGTTAAGCAGTCAAACAATGAGGATGATGTAGAGAGGTCAATTTCCTAAGAGACATTGGATCCGTTGATTAAATTAGGATAAGTCTCTCATCGTTATGAGGAAGGTGGAAAAATTGCTGCCAGTGGGCTGAGATTGAGTTTCAGGCCGGGCACCCTTGGCTGATGTTCGGGTTACCTTTAGGCTAAGGTCGTAAATCAGGCCAGGTGTTAATCATCCGATGTTCGGTCCAGTGTTGTTTCTATGGACACTGGGTTAGGGCTTACTAATCGCCTCTGCCCCCGTATGGTCGCTTCAGCTCCTTGTTTCTGTCCTAGGGTTGCTCGCCTTAGCAGCGCCATGTTGATTGGCAGTTAATTCAGTTAATTCCATGATGTGCTGTGCTGCGCTGATTTTCCATGCCGCATCGGTTGTCCGCATCAGTCTTCCGTGCCGCGTCGTACTGCTCGGTAGTCCGTTTGATCGGGTGCCTGAATTGCTCCGGCTCCAACTCCGGTTCTGCTCCTGTTGCCGCTTGCCCGCGTCATCCCCAAGAATCACAAATCGCTTCAATGTGTGGCGTGGGATTGTTGGCATGACAGCTCTGCCACTCCAGTTCCAGTTTCAATTCTGGCTTCCTGCTCGCCCATGCCGCCTGAGGAGCCGAAAATGCTCCAGTGTGTTAGCGGGGGTGGCGGCTCGTCAGGGCAGGCTAACAGAAGCCAAGGATCGACCGGCTAATGTCCTCATGGGCTAAAGGCCTTCCCTCGCTTTCTCCGGTGTTCAGAGGTTGGTCTCCATCTTTCTTTCATGCATGCGCATGCCCGCCACATGACCATGGAAAAGTCTTGGGACAGCGCTGGCTCTTTAGCTTTGAAACGGAGATGAGCACCACCCCCTAGAGTCAGGAACGACTAACACGTATGTGCGAGGGGAACTTTTACCTTTTACCTTATGTTTTTTTTGCTGTAAAACCTCGGGGCTCAGCTAACAATAGATAGCACATCTTTTATACTGTATGTTGGCCACTGTTAAGAAGAGCAATATAATATTTATAATAGAACCCTGACTATGCCATAATATGCCTTTAATTTTTAAGATGTTCTGAAATGCTAAAGGATATACTACCGATAATATTCATCCATGAATCATTTCTATTCATTAAATTGAACGTTTATAAAATTGTCATTGGAGCCTTCGCTTTTATGAGCCTAGCAGGTATTGGTTAAAGCCTAGCTTTGTGTTGGAGACATGGAAGAAAAAACAAACAAATCAGTCCCTTGTTTTAATACAATATATTCAAATTTTATTTCACACTTAATGCAATGAATGTGTATATTTGAATGGAGATAAGTACCTGTAATCATACAATATTTCTGGGAATCAAAAGTGATGGGTTAGCTTAGATATGTCTCTCTTGTCCATTATTATAGGACATTATTATTAATTAAGGAACCTAGGGCCTAGGCCAGGGGTGGACAAACTTTGCAACTTTAAGTCTGAAGGACTTCAGCTCCCAGAATTCTCCAGCCAGCAAAGCTTTAAGTCCTTCAGACTTAAAGTTGCAAAGTTTGCCCACCCCTGGCCTAGGCTTACATCTTTAAAAATATCTTGTCATAAACAAGCATGAACTGCTCCACCTCCATTTTGGACTTTAAATTCATAACTCCTTAAAGGAGACTTTAAAAAGCATGAGATTTTCTAGTCCAGATTTTTTTAATCTTGAACACATACATAGGATCTAACTATACACATATCAATTTTTCTTTTAAAAAACATCCACATTAAATTAAGGCCTCAGTTTATGGGTAGGATCCTATTATAACTATGGGTTCCATCAACCAGATGTATTTAGCACTCCTATAACAAAATGAAGAATTTAATGTAATGCCTGGCACAGACATCATAATGGAACATGAAAAAATGGCATAATATATAGGTTAAAAAATGAAAGTGAACGCTTCTTTGAGTGAGGGTTCCTTGCCTGCCTCCTTAAAAGAGGTGAGACCCCTCCTCAAGAAGCCTTCCCTGGACCCAGCATTGTTAAGTAATTATCGTCCGGTCTCCAACCTTCACTTTCTTGCGAAGGTTGTTGAGAGTGTGGTGGCACAACAGTTCCCTCGGCACCTGGAGGAAACTGCGTATCTAGACCCGCGCCAGTCCGGCTTCCGCCCCGGGCACAGCACGGAGACAGCATTGGTCGCGTTGGTAGATGATCTCTGGAGGGCCAGAGATAGGGGTTATTCCTCTATCCTGGTCCTGTTAGACCTCTCAGCGGCTTTTGATACCATCGACCATGGTATCTTATTGCACCGACCGGGGAGGTTGGTAGTGGGGGGCACTGTTTTACAGTGGTTCTCCTCCTACCTCTCCGGTCGGTCGCAATTTGTACTAACAGGAGGGCAGAGGTTGACATCGAGGCCCCTAGCATATGGGGTGCCTCAGGGGTCGGTCCTCTCGCCCCTCCTGTTTAACATCTACATGAAGCCGCTGGGTGAGATCATCCGTGGTTGCGGGGTAGAGTACCGCCTGTACGCTGACGATACTCAGCTGTACATATCTACCCCCAACCACCCCAATGATGCTGTTGAAGTGATGTCCCGGTGTGTGGAGGCCGTATGGCTCTGGATGGGAAGTAACAAACTCCGGCTCAACCCGTCCAAGACCGAGTGGCTGCGGTTTCCGGCGCCCCGGCATAGCCAGCTAATTCCATTGCTGGTTATCGGCGGCGAGTCAATGGCTCCTGTGGAAAGGGCTCGCAACTTGGGTGTCCTCCTGGATTCGCGGCTGTCCATGGATGACCATGTGGCGGCCGTGACCAGGGGGGCCTTTTACCAGGTTCGCCTGGTACGCCAGTTGCGTCCCTTTCTGGACTGGGGCGCCCTCCGCACAGTCACTCAAGCACTTGTGACATCTCGCCTTGACTATTGCAACGCTCTCTACATGGGGCTCCCCTTGAGGTGCATCCGGAGGCTCCAGTTAGTCCAGAACGCAGCCGCGTGGGGGATTTTGGGAACATCTCGAAGTTCCCATGTAACACCTCTCCTGCGCGAGCTGCACTGGCTACCAGTGGCCTTCCGGGTGCGCTTCAAGGTGCTTGTTACCATCTTTAAATCGCTCCATGGCTCGGGGCCTAGTTACTTGCGGGACCGCCTCCTGCCACATGCCTCCCACCGACCGATTCGCTCCCACAGAGAGGGCCTTCTCAGGGCGCCGACTGCCAGTCAATGCCGGTTGGCGACGCCCAGGAACAGGGCCCTCTGGAACGACCTCCCCCCCGAACCCTGCACCATCACTGACCTTCCCCTCTTCCGCCGCTCACTTAAGACACTTCTTTTCCAGCAAGCTGGACTGGCGTAGAACTTGAATTTTAGAATAATAGAGCCTCAGCCAAGTTAGATAGGTTTTTAATGGGATTTTAGCACAGGTTTTCTATTTAATTTCTTTTTAACTTTTGTATATTGTTATTTATTGTAAATTTTAATGTCCTGTGCACCGCCCAGAGTCCGTCTCGACGGAGATTGGTGCGGTTAACAAATCGAATAAATAAATAAGAAAATAATTTAACCTGAATGAGCTGACTTGGAGAATGCAATTTTGTACAACCCACCAGTCTTCCTTCCAGAGAAGATGATAATTTTTTAGATTTGGTATCGTTATTCTCCATCAGATCCTACAGTATTTTCTTTCTGATAAGCATTTATTTACTACTCAAATTGCTGTTATTGTGAGCAGAAACAGGTAATTATTTTGTGTTTCATTTATTGGAGATAGTTTATTGTATTTATCTAAATGACACCTCATCATTATTTTCTCTTTCTAAACCACAGGTGTCAAACTTGCTGTAATCACAATGTACTTTGCCTTTGTTGAGCAGGGGTGGGCGTGGCCTGCATGTGACACATCCGGCCCGCAGGCCGCCAGTTTGACACCCCTGTTCTAAACTGAGTTTAGTCAGATATTAGAGAACATGATGGCTATTCTAACCAAGAGAACAAATAAAAGCGATTAAAGGCATTGTTAACATTGAGTATCAATTTGAATGTAGCTAAAAACAGAGTATCTCAGTTGAAAGATCATGGGAAGGCAGTGGATACATTTAAAATTGATTGACTAAAGACTGAACATTCTTCATGATCAAACAGTGGAAGTGTCACAATTACTGGAACAGTTTATGGGTTTTTAGAATTCCAAGAGGAACTCAGAAAGGCCGGCTTATTTTCTTTATGAAAGCTCTGAAATGGGAAGATTTGTATAAAGATTATCAGATAAATATTGAGTGGCTTCTTGATAAGGCTTCTCAATTTTGTACAACTACTATGCCTTACCCCCACTCATTGTGCAGTTCCTTAGATTTTCCTTGAGAAATGAAATTAAAGAAAGTAATCAAATAATTGAATGGGGAGGAGAAAAAAATCTCAGATTTTTTCATACCACAGCAAGGAAGATACAGTAGATATATACAGAAAGATGATCAACACAATAAATGATATTTTTGAGAGAAGAATCTTCCAAATTTTATCAGATTTCCAGTTGTCTTTGTTTAAAAAAATTTTTTAAAGACACTCAGAAATCATTTCATAAGAATGAAAGTTAAAATAAGTTATATCCCTTTAAACTCCCATTGAAAGAAGATGATTTTTTAAATTATCAAATTTTGTTATTACACATGCTTATGTTGACATTTATTTATGCCCTTATATGCATTTTGCTTGTTATATCAATATACTCATTACAAAAAAGTTTACAAATTTCAGGTTCTTTCACAGCTTTATTCTGTATTCCCTTTATTTCTTTTCCCTCTTTCTTGGCTTTTCCTTCCCCCACCCTTAAATATATCTTCATTACTAGGTGTGTGTGTGTTTCTTTTTTTGATTGATTGTATGCCATCAAGTCATTGTTGACTCTTAGCAACCACATGAATAGATTTTCTGCATGACAATTTGCCCCTAACCTGGTGTATCAGGCCTTCCATCGAGGCGTTCATGGTCACTATAGCTGAGTTAATCTATCTTGCTGCTACTCATCCTGTTCTCTTTCCTTACGCCTTTCCAAGAATTACAGCTTTTTTCAGAGACCTGGGTATTCACGTGATGTGTGTGTTTCTCTCTCTCTCTTTCTCTTTCCCTCCCCAATTTATTCATTCCTAAACAGGGCAAAGGGCCTACTTATATTTTATAGATCTGTTTTCTTGCTATTTCCAAGAGGATATTAAGGCTTTAAAAGACATTTGGTCATAGTGGTTACAACTTATTATTTATGCTGTTCAACACCTAGATAAGGTAGGATTTATGCTAACATTAAACACGTCTACCAACACCCATTTGAATGCTTTGCTCAAAATTAATATCAACAAGATGTAACAGCCACAACCATTTGATTCTCTAAAAGATTTAATAAGGGTTTTTTTTTTGAAGTTTTTAAGGTGAATTGCTTCTTCACCCCCTAAATCACTGGCCCACGACTGGATTTATTTATTTGATTTAATTTATATAAATTGCATCATGTGCTGGCCATGCCTATGCCTATTTTAGCGAAGGGGGGAATGACGCTGTGACTTTGACACTCTTGACCTGTAGGAGTAATTCTATGATCTTTGCTTTATCATAAGTAGTCCAAATGCTGTGGAGAATATTATAGGTAGACAGTACAGAGTATAGGCAGGCAAAAAAGTGGCAAAGCAGCTTCTGACTTCCTACCTGCTTCTGCGTTCGCTTTGCTGGTGGGAAGCTAGCAAGGAACATCAGAAATTGTGATCATGTGATTACAGCCCAATGCAATGTTGCAATTGCAATCCAGGCACGTACTGGTAAGTACTCGCATTAGATTCATGTAACTATGGAGATGCTCTGATGGTCAGAATTCTTGAGTAATCCTAAACTGCAAGTAATTCTACACTGAAGTAGTTCTATGCTCTAAGTAATTCTAAGCTCCATTATAAGCAGTTCTCGGGTTTTGCTGCAATTGGGGTCAGAATTTTTGTCACTAAGCAATGCAGTTGTAGAGTATGATATTACATGACTGTATCGCTTAACAGTGGCAATCCTGGCAATCCAAGTTGTTATTATAACCTCAGAATTGTACATCTCATTAAATGGGAAGAGGTGAATCTCAGGTAATCAAGTTAGTGGGTACTGTGGGAAAGCAAAGGGTTACTGAAGGCAAGCACTCCAAGGCACTGGAGAATGGCAAAAACAGGTACCCCAAAGAACAGGCAGGCCAAAAAGAATTGGGAGCAACTTCCTGCCAACTTCCACACTGACTTTGCTTAAGGGAAGTCAGGAAGGAATGTTGGAAATCACGATCACAAGAGTGAGTTCTTCTAGAGCTTTCACCTTGAAAAGTTTAAAGGTTCACTTGTTGCTTAACATAAAATACTGTACAATCTAGTAATTATGAGGGGATGCATGGTTAATACATAGGTCATGTAGGCCATCAACCATCTAGTTGGATCCAGGGGATCTTCAGAGGCTTCCAAAGCAGGTTTAAAAAGAGTTGGCACTTCCATCTCTGGTCATGACTTCGATCTCGATTTTTTTTTTTAGAACCCTCACTTTTAGAACCCTTTCTTCCCACAAAGGTTATTCGTGGATATGAGTTCCTTTTCCTAACATAAGAAAACACAGCCATGGGACAGAGAATTAGGAGCGGTTAGGCTTTCCACCACGTTCATTTTAGACAAGAAGCTCTGTTTACTGTATGGATTTCTTTCAAAAATATGTGCCAGTCTTGTATTGCATACTCATACTGTTCATATTTTTCATGCATTTCACTACTGAATTCCTTTATTCAGTAGTGACAGCAATATTGCTCAATCTTGACAAGAAAAACCTGGTGGTTGCCAAACTGTGCCACAGTCCCTTTAGGTTTTTAAGAAAGTTGCCAGAGCAGACTTTGAAAACAATTCTGAGTAAACCGCATTGTACATACTATGCAATATATGGTTAGGAAGCTTTTTACCTGAATAATACAACTCTGATAAGACATTTGATTCCACAATTTAACAAGTGACAGGACTCAAATGCTGACTGTGGTTTTCTTTCTCATAAAAATTAGAAAAGACATATTAGTTTTAGTTTTTTCTTTGCAGATTTCTGAATTTTGACAAATATAGTGTCACTGTGTTATGATGGCCCAAACCTGTTGCTCCTATTGACTTTATTTCAGTAAATTTGGTTTGTATGTGTATCTAGTTTCACAGAGCATGATTCCGGTTATTCATTGCTAAATTTCAGAAATATTTCCATGTAGACTTCACAGATATTTGCAGATTTTTTAAATGTCATTTGACCACAAGGGGGCAAGGGGAAGTTTCTTTCAGTTCAGCTCAACCTCATAACAATATTTACATTGTTTTTTGTCTTAACATGGAACATGCAGTAAAACAGTGTTATCACAATTGTAGCTTCTCCTTAATATTGTTATAGCATTTTAAATTAATATTGTTAGTATGGGTTTGATACGGTTTCAATTTCCTGTGAACTTTCCTGGAATGTTAGCAAACTTTTAGCAAACTTTTATTAAAAGTTTTATAAATGTAGGGATAACACACAGGAAATATAGGCTTGGGTATTATATTAAGCCAAAAAATGAATTATTTGGTTTTGGTTGACTTATTGTGCTATATGAACTCTGTCACTACAAATTGTAAATCATTGTACCTGGTTTGACATGTTGTATGAAAGTTTCTTAGGTAATACTCAAATATGACAGCCTGAAGCTTACAATCTCTTATAATATTCCAGAACTACTTCTAATCACAAATGCACAAATCTTTGGTGCAGTTCCCCTCAGTTTTCAACTAAGAGACACTAAAATAAATTTATTCTGAGCCTCTAGAATATGTTTAAGATAGTTTGCATAAAATAATCCTCTCAATATCATCTTCATGTTCTCCATAATTTTTTTTTTAATTTCTCCTGTTTGCATAACATGGTCCCACTTGCTATGAACATTTATTTGCTACTGGGTTTCCCAGCTTCCCAAACAGTTTTGTTTTGGTCACCAAAAAGACTATCCTATTTATAGTTTTCTCTCACATCTCAAAATAGCAAATTGCCTGGCCTTTTAAAAGTTTTTTTTCTTTTGTAGTATCTATAACACGTCAGTGTGACAAGTAAATAAATGTGAAGACTTTACATCTACATAACAATGATTATTATTTACATAAATATGAAAAAATATCAATGTAATAATCACAAGAGAATTGTGCTATGGTTTTCAAGAATTAATAGAAAGTGTTAGAATGGAGGAATAAAGTACAAATGTTAATAAAATACTCAAAGAAACAAAATAATAAGGCTGTGCACTTTTTCTTGTCCAAGTTTAAGAGACTGCTGCTTTAAATGGGGGTAGCTGGTTCATCCCCTAAAAACTGTCCCCTGGCTTTTTAATTAATGTTTAACATTGCTTGTCTCCTTTAATTTTTATATAATTTTTTAATTTTTAATATTTCATTGTATATCCCTCAGAATCTCTCTGTAGAAGAGATGGGAGACTTTAAAACGATAAATAAAAATAATATTCTCTGCCTCTTACTTAAAAGAGTTCACCCTTCAAACTGGTTTCTTTAGTAGCAGAGTATAGCGTAGACGAAGTTTTCCAAATGAGAAAAGGTGACTCAGTTTTTCTAAAATGTTATCCAGGAAAAAAATTGTTTCCTTCTCTCCTTCAGGCCTACTCAAAATTGAAGCCTATATAAGTATGTAATAAACAGTGGCCACCAGCCAATAAGAGGCTATGCACTCACTGCTTGTAATATGAGCTCTGTTCCTAAGAGACTAAAAAAACTTGAATAACAGCTGTCTTGTTTTAGTTACTTATTATTTCCAGAGTTTTTATAACAATCTCAGTTACTTTCAGTTTCTATCAGAAATGTAATCTTATGCATCTGACTGACTCCAAATGCTATTTTTTTACATCATTTATATGGTGGATTTATATAATGAAAGCATATTTTATTTGCTACACCAAACTAGCTCTCAAACATTACTTACAAACCCTTAAATTAATAGGGGGAAATTGAATAGCTTTTTTTTTTTTTGCATTAATGTGATTGATTGCTAAATTTTGACCCTATGAAAATTTTCAGTTTGGAGACTTGATTCAAACATTTGAATTATTAAGGAAGACCAGAACGAGATTTTAAAGGGGGAAATATAACTAGGGTAGACTAGAGAAGGTAAGGAAATAAAAAATGATACTAAATTATATTGGGTTGGCGGAAATACCATCCCAAAGAAACATAATCTGAGTTTTGAAATATACACCAACAATAATAGAAAAACAAAGGGAGAGAGGAGGAGAGAACGAAAGGAAGACGGGGGAAAGAAGAAAGAGGTAAGGAGAGGAGGATGGAAGGGAGAGGAAGAGAAGGAGAAAGGGTAGGAAGAAGAAGAGCAGGAGTAGGAGAAAGGGAAGGGAAGAAGGAAGGGGAGGGAGAGGAGCAAAGAAGAAAGTAGAGAAGGGAAGGAGGGAGAAAAGAAAGAGAAAACAAGGTGGTGTTACAAAAGGAAGGGGTGATAAAGCAACCTAAAATATACATTATAACTTATTAAATGAAATAATAAATGTATAAAAATGTAAAATGTAAAGAAGAATAACAATTATGTGAATGTATATTTAAAATGGTATGTAAGAGGAAAAAAAATAAAAAATTATTTGAATTATTAAGGAAGACCATGGCACTCTTCTTCAAAACAATATTTACAGCTATTTAGAGGATTGGAGAACAAGTTTTTGAATCAGGATCTATAAGAATCTACATGATTACAGGCTACTAGCAGTAACATACCTATCATGCTTAGAAGGAACTCGCCTACTTTACTTTACTTTATTCATACTTTTATACCGCCCTCTCTCCCAAATGGGACTCAGGGCGGTGCACAGGAATAAAAATAAAATATAAATAAACAGACAAGTAAGTTTAAAATTAAATTAAATGAATTTGACCCATGCTAAAACTTAATTTAAAAACCCAGCTAAAAGTTCAATAATAAACATAACTATGTCAGGCCGGCCACATGGAAGAAGTGTGTTTTAAGTGCTCGATGGAAGAGGCGAAGGTCCGTGATTGTGCGGAGGTCGGGGGGCAGGTCGTTCCAGAGGACTGGGCCAGCCACAGTAAAGGCTCTTCCCCTGGGGGCTGCCAGCCGGCACTGTCTGGCGGACGGCACCCTGAGGAGGCCTACCCTGTGGGAGCGGACAGGCCGGGTGGAAGTATGTAGCAGGAGGCGGTCCTGCAAGTAGCCAGGTTCTATGCCATGGAGCACTTTAAAGATGGTCACTAAGACCTTGAAGCGCACCCGGAAAGCCACAGGCAGCCAGTGCAGCTCGCACAGGAGAGGTGTTATATGGGAGTATCTAGAAACTCCCAAAATCCCCCGCGCAGCCACATTCTGCACTAACTGAAGCCTCCGGGTGCACCTCAAGGGAAGCCCCATGTAGAGAGCATTACAGTAGTCCAGGCGGGAAGTAACAAGAGCTTGAGTGACTGTACGTAAGGTGCCACGATCCAGAAAGGGGCGCAACTGGTGTATCAGGTATACCTGATAGAAGGCCCCCCTGGCTACGGTCGTCACATGGTTGTCCAAGGACAGCCGAGAGTCCAGGAGGACACCCAAGTTGCGCGCCCTTTCTGCGGGAGCCAGTGTCTCACCCCCGATAGCCAGAGATGGAGCCAACTCGCTATGTTGCGGCGCCGGAAACCACAGCCACTCAGTCTTGGACGGATTGAGTCGGAGCCCGTTCCTCCCCATCCAGGCTCGCACGGCCTCCAAACATCGGGACATCACTTCGACAGCATCGTTGGGGTGGTCAGGGGTAGGTAGAGATGTACAGTCTCTTGCAGGAACAACAGCAGGAAAATATTATTGTTCTGGATGTTCCCCCTAAGTGCTGGAATAGAATGAGGAGGATGAGAGGATTTAATGAAGATGTTGGGAGTTTAAGTTCAGTACCAGGTTTTTAATGTTTATGCTTTTAATAGATTTATGTTATGCTGTTTTTACTGTTGTTTTTTAATTGTTGGTTGAGAATTGGCCAGAGTTCAGAATACGATAGCCAACTATATAAATGTTTTCAATAAATGAATAAAATAAAGTAGATAGGTTTTTATACAGCTAGCAATCACCCTGGATCATGTTTTATTTGAAGCACCTAGAAAATATATATTTAAATATTGAAGTTCATAGATCAACTTTAGGTCTTTGCTTGCACACTCTTCAGTCCCATTTAATTTGAGGGTGGAACTTTTGAGAAGTTAGTATAAAGAGTGTGTACAAATCTTTCTGCTGGGTTTTAAAAGGACAGATATAAAATACAGTCATCATCTAGGTGACACTAATATACCTTTTGTCTCATCAAGATACTCACTTCTGTAACTCAAAGTTGTGATCAGAGATTGTACCCGATATTTCTGAACATCAAAAAGACCAAGTTTGTAACTACTGCAAAGAATGAAAACATCAAAATAGAAATTGGGAGTGAAGAGATAGAATGTGTGGAAAAATTCACTTCCCTAGATAATTCAAACAATTAATACAGCCCAGAAATGTAAAGTCGGATTGCATTGCATTACATAACAATGATGAATATGACCTGAATATGGAAAAGCAAGGGCATCAACCTGGCAACTAAATGTGGATTAGTCCCCTCTATTGTATTCCCCACAGCTATCTATAGTTGTTAAGATTGGACCTTAAAAATACAAGACAGGAAGAAAATCAAATCGTTTGAGATATAATTATGAAGAAGGCTGAAGCATTTTGCAAAGACAGCAAGAATAATTAACAAACAAATACTGACGTGCATAACACCAGAGATGTCGCTGGAAGACAAAATTTTTAAAAACCTGCACCTCTCTTATTTTGGCCATTTTACGTGAACAAAGCACATTATGCTTGGAGGAAGCAATTACACTTGGAAGAATTAGTGATAGTTCTTCAAGGTATTTACTGGGAATCTTACCCATTCAGAATCATTAATATTAAACAGTCAACATTTTGCAGATTAGTGCTAGAGAGTACAAAGGACATACAGCACTTTTCCTGTCAATGGAACAATAATTAAATGTTGAACACATCCCACTTCCAGAAGATCCTCATATCCACATATAGAAGTAATGTATTGTGGAAAATGTCTAGGAAGCTTAAACAAAAGATTGCTAATGAACATTCTGTCATCCAAAAAAAATTGTCTGGAAGTTGAGTAATGGCACTTGGACTTATTTTCTTGTTGATTTGAAATGTTTTGCTTCTTATCCAAGTAGCTTTTTTAGTCTGAACAAGTTGGTTAAGGAATCTGAGTAGGCAGAAACTTGTTGGAATGTACAAGCTCTAAAATTCTTAAGGGTCATTAAATATATGTGGCCTCACTGGTAAAACTGTGAAGTGGTCTTGAACTGATAACCAAGCAGTGTAAAAATTGGGGGACAGGTTATTTTTGTGGCTGCCATATTTATTGTGGGAAGGATTTTCCACTTTGGCATAAATGGATTACTTCACTCATCTCTCAAATCATTTATCTTCTTCGTCCAAATGTAAACATTATTGTCCTCAAAGAGTGTCCTTTTTCTTTTAAAGGAAGGTATACTGCTAATTATGGTCCTGTGGTATTGCTTCTCCTTTGCTGGGTCATCCTCCTGTGTAAAGGTTTCTCCAATGTAATGCTCTGAACACTCCTCACTGCATAAGACTGCATACATTACATTATACCTATGTTTCTGTCCATCATTAAGAAACATAAGAAAGAAACATAATTAAGCAGCCTTTATGCAAGAGGATGACTGTGATTTGTTTGGTTTCAGTTGAGAACAGGATAGGCAGGTTTAGGGGCATATATAATGTATTTTTAATTGTATTTTATGTTTTATATTATCGATTTTACCTGCCTATACACCGCCCTGAGTCCCAGTAGGGAGAAGGTGAGGTATATAAATTCAATAAATTCTAATTCTAATATAAAATATTGTATTTTGATCACACTGTTGTGACCACCATCTTTACTTTTTATTATTATTATTATTATACCCAACAGATATGCCTGTTTTGCTAGAGGATCTTCTCTCAAGCATACTCTTTGTTTTTTTGTAAGTTATCCATCAATCAGTGCTATCCATCAGTCTTTGAATCACCAGAAAACTATGCTACTATTGCAGGGATGTCAAACTCAAGGCCCGGGGGCCAAATCTGGCCCACAGGGTGCTTAGATCTGGCCCGTGGGCCCAGCCTGAAAACAGTGAAGGACCAGCCCGCAATGCTTCTGCCAGTGAAAAAAGAGCTCGGGAGGGCCGCACACAGGTCCTCCCAAACTCCGTTTTCACTGGCAGAGGGTTGTAGGACATTGTCTCAGCTGAAAACAGTTCAGGAGCCCGTTTTCTCTGGCAGAGTGCTCGGGCCTCCACAGGTGCCCCGAACATCAGTGACATTGAGGTGGCCTCACCCACTCCAGCCCTCCAAGATCAAACACAACTCTGATGCATCCCTCAATGAAATCGAGTTTGACATCCCTGTGCTATGGTTTCTCCTAGCTCCACAAATATGCAACTTATAGTCTGAAAAATATGGTATAAGTTTCTGGATAACATTTTTCTTTGTTTTCAGGTTTACCAAATGTTCTTGTCCATTTTGTTTGATGTATAAATTCATTTTAATCAAAAGCTGTAGAAAAAACAATTAACAAATGTTTAAAACTAGAGGAGGAAGATACTGGTTGTCTGAGACTGTCTGCATACTTTATGCAAGGTCATCTTTGTGACTCTACCTTGTGTCACAAGTATGTAGGGGCAGAATTTATGTTATAATGTCACAGTGCACATTTTACAACTTAGCTCCTCTTGTGGTCACATAGCTGGACCTCTCCTAGTTATTGTCAATCATTGGATTGCCATCTAAGGCAATGGAAGCTGGAAAAACTAATTCTCTCTAGTCTTCATTAACTATGAAATAGCAATTTCATTGTAGGTAAATATACATCTCCAAGAGTGCATTCCCCCAAGTATGTCTTACTGAGTGGTTTTTGTTTTTGTTTTTTGGACAATATTGAGACCTTCCCATCAGTGGAAGCAGTGTGACCTACTGTGAGGCAGTAATTGTGCAATGATGAAAACTGGAAGAGTTTCAAATTCATCAGTAATAAGGGTTTCTTTGTAATACATAAATAAAATAATTATGTTTTTTGACAATCCTTGTCAAATTCTTAATCTCTGTGTTAATTCGTAATGTGTATGACATTACCAGTAACAAACAATTATTCTGGTAATAGTTCTCGTACACTAACAATAGCTACTTATATCCTATTTCCAATAATGAATAAAAGGTTAAAAGCCTCTTAGTCAGTCTTTCTTTCCTCTTTATTTTCTCTCTTTCCTTCCTTCCTTCCTTCCTTCCTTCCTTCCTTCCTTCCTTCCTTTCTTTCTTTCTTCCTTCCTTTCTTCCTTTCTTTCATATGGCATAACAGAATATAACATTAACTGTTGTTTTATTTTTAATACTCATGCCGCCACTTCTTGCTGGGAGACTCTTGTGACTCCAGCAGCTAGAATGTGTAGACTATTTAGCCATTAGAAAATCATGTTATGAGGGTTAAGCCTCTTGGGGATGTGCACCACAAGGAGGCTAATTTATATTGCACCCCTTAGTCAGTCTTGATTCTTTATTATTTCAATAAAATGTTTATGTAGAGGTTGGGGGGTAGTTGTTTTGCAGCAATATAATGTACCATTGCTTTACTTCCAATCTAGCAATGGGATTTAATTTGTCATAGTTTAAGAGTGTCAGATGTTAAGCAACATCCTATAAATATAAATTTGGGAGAAAATATTAATATAAACTACATCTTTTATTAGAATGTAATGTACAGTAATAATTTGAACACTATAGGTGTATCAGTCCAGAAAGTGAAGCATTTTTATATCATTTGTCTTACTACTTTCTTACCTAATATAAAAGTTATACTCTTTATTTAAATACATATTCTTGGATAACATTATACTTAGAATTACTCTATCAGCATTCATATAAAACATATTAAAGATAAAAAGTACAGTAACTAATTTTGACTCACAATAAAAACACACAGATTTTAAATATGGTACCCATAGAAGAGGAGATAATACAACAAATTCTAGACTGTGCAGAGAGGAACAGATTGACCTTGAAAATAAATGATAAAGAGGAATTGGTGTACTTCAAGACATGGGGAAGATTTTATGAATGGTTAGGGAAAGACATACAGAAAAGAAAAGAAAGGAATGGGAAGATATGGAATCTAGATGATACGCCATTAAGTAGAAAAGGGGGCAAAAGTGGGGAAATAGGGAAGAAAATAATATATAGGCATATATTCAAAAGTAAGATACAAAGGGGGGGAAATACAATCAGGATAGATTTGAGAAGAAAAGGGAACAAGAAATGATATTCAACTATTTTTGGGTCTGTGAAAATACCATCCCAGGAAAATAAAAATTAAGAGCTGGAAGAGACACCTACAACAATAGAAAAAGAAAGAAAGAGAGGAGGAGAGGAGAGAAAGAGGAGGGGGAAAAGATATAGGTGAGGCGCGGAAGAAGGAAGAGAGGAGGAGAGAGAACAGGAAGGAAAAGAGGAAGAGAGGAGTAGGAGACAGGAAAGGGAAGAAGGAAGGGAAAGGAGAGCGGAAGGAAGAAAGTAGAGAAGGGAGGGAGCGCAAAAATAAAGGGAAAAGAAGGTGGTGTCAAAACAAGCGAGGGATGGTAAACAAAGCAACCCAAATGGTATATTATAACCCTGTAAATGGAATGACAAATGTATAAGAACAACGAATGTAAAAAAGAATAATAACTATGTGAATGTATACCTATAATTGTATATAGAGAACCAAAAAAAAAACCCTTTTCCATTGGTGTTTAGCAAATCAGGTGTTCGAGACAGCAGTGGAATGTATAATCCCAGATACTTATACTCAGACGTACTAGTAAATTGGTCTTAAGGAAGTACCATAAGTTGTTCCATAAGCAAGGATTCCCTTGCTGCCATAGGATGGTCATGAAGACATTGACACATCCTGCTAAATGCTTGAAATTACCAGTGAAACCCTCTTACAGCGTCCTCTCCTTCTCCAATCCTTTAATCTCTCTTTTTATTGACTTCCAATCCTTTAATCTCTTTTATTTACTATTTAAGATATTTCCAACCAATTTCATTCAGCAAAATAAATGCACCAAATTCTAGCAGCAGAGACCCGTTCCTAATGATTAGTGAAGCTCAATGTTCTAAAATCATTTCCAATTCAAAGATCCCATTTAGGGGTAATGATGAGGGCTCAGGATTAATTGCTAGTTCCCAGCGCTGATAGCCTTAGGCAAACCCTCAGGCTATTAACACTTGCAGGTCATATTATACCCAAAGGAAAAGCACCAGAGTCAACTTCATTGTTCCTCTTACAGGTTCTTGAAGAAGAAAGAGATACCAAAATGTTTATACCTTTTTTTCCCCTCACCTTCAGTTTCCTAAGGATGTTGGAAGACTGTTAGCAATCCTGTATATTTTACCACAGAAGCAGAGATTAAAGACATATGTTCTTCTTATATCTGATATAATAGATACGGTAAATAGGATTTTTAACAATGCATTGGCAGAGGAGCCATCTGAGTTTCTCAACAACAGAGAAAATAATATAGCCATGCAAAACAGGAGAGAAAAGTAATTCTTTTTCTGTAAAAGTCATATTATCCTATTCAACCTTTCCCAGAATAAGCTTCCAGATACATTATGTATGATGTACACAACTCTTAACCATTTATGGGAGACATAATTAACACATTTTAAAGCACCAGTTTGGACATTTACTGTTGTTCATTTTTCCTTTCCTGCCATCATGATTCAAGGTAGGATTTTGTTATATTTTAACAAACTCAACTGAAATTGGAAATGAGTTAGCTCTGATCATACATCCCTGCGGCCAATTCGCTCCCACAGAGAGGGACTTCTCCTGGTGCTGTCCACTAGGCTATGCCAGCGGGCGACGCCCAGGGGAAGGATCTTCTCTGTGGCGGGCCCGACCCTCTGGAACGACCTGCCCCCCGAAATTAGAACAACCACGGACCTTCGCTCCTTCTGGCAGAAACTAAAAACACACTTCTTCTGCTTGGCCGGCCTAGGGTAATTTAAATTGTTTTTAAACTGTTTTTAGGGTTTTTAGGGATAGTTTTAGTTTTATATGGGTTTTTAGCGCCGGGTCAGTTTAATTCGTTTTTAACTTTGTATTCTGTTTGTGGTTTTAATTGTATTTTTAATTACCTGTGTCCCGCCTCGAGTCCCTTTGGGGAGAGAGAGCGGGTTATACATTTAAATTATTATTATTATTATTATTATTATTATTATTATTATTATTATTATTATTATTATTATTATTATTATTATTATGTAGCTTATTAAAATAATCATTTGAAATACTGATTACATATACTTATCACCTATATGCTTGCTCAGTTATTTTAAATCAGTTGTTCAGTCACTGTCATATTTGACTCCTTATATCAGTGCTTCTCAATTATTTTCTGTCATGCCCCCCCTAGGAAGAAGAAAACATTTTCGCGCCCCCCGCACGACTGTAAATAGTATCATTTGTCTATAAAATTGTTATAAGTACACCTCTGCATAACACTGTATCCTTATTAACGTATAAGAGAATAAAAAAAGAAAGAAATGTGGATCAATTTACAACAAAGAATAGCTTTATTAACTGTAGCAGAAAAGATTTAAAGTACATTAGAAATTTTAAAAAAATTAAATCCTTTGCCGAGGTCAAACGCGCCCCCCTTTACGGAGCCTCGCACCCCCCCTGGGGGGCCCGCCCCACTATTTGAGAAGCACTGCCTTATATCAACCCATTGACCATAGCATGCCAGTCCCCCCCTGTCCTCCACTGTCACCTGGAGTTTGACCAGATTTGCATTCTTTGTGTCAATGACACTGTTTGACCATCTCCTCTGCCATCCCAACATTAGAGTCTTTCTCAATTAGTCCTCTCTTCTCATTCGATGGCCAAGATATTTGAGCTTCAGCTTCAGTATCTGCCTTTCCAAAGAACAGTCAAGGTTGACAACCTTCCTTTAAGGTTTACTGATTTTGCAATCCAACGAAATCTCAACACCAACATTTGAATGCATTTAAAACAGAAACACATAAACACACACACACACACACACACACACACACCATTCTCAAACTTATGTGTTTTCTGTAGTTTTCTCAATCTTGGGTCTTACATCAGGGGACTGGGAGTTTGAGGGTCCTTCACAGGATCTTTACTGTTCCTTGTACTGCACTCTTCTGGACAGAGATCCCTGATGTAGATCCTGGGATCTATTGGAGCCACTCTCCCTGCTTAGGAGGCAGAGCCTCAGTGTTCCTACCACTAGTGGGCTAGTTTGGCCTTTACTTTCCACATCTTTACTTTCCGCATCTTCTCCAGTTCTTCCTTCAGGTACTGGTATTTCTCCAGTTTTTTCTTCCTGGTGTTGTTGTCACTTGACACTGTTACCAACACTGCTTAAATATGCTTAAATGACAATGGTATTTGCTTTATGGTTGTGGCATTTGCTTAATGACTACCACAAAAAAAGGTTGTAAAATCACATGATGACCTTCTTTATGACTATCACAATTTATTATCATAATGAGTAAACTTCATTACATTATAGGCTTATATATGTGTAATACTTACACACAAATGAAGGCAAACATATGTGCCCCAAGATAGTGTTGCAGAATGCAATCTGGGTCAGTCACTGGGACCAGGATTTTAATGTTCCAAGCTTTCAGACTTGTGCTAGAGCCCATCTTCAGGAATTTCTCTCTAACAGAGTGCATGCTTTTGGCTTTTTTATGTGTGGTATGTATGGTCCTTTATTGTGTGTGGCTTTTTATTTGTTGATTGGGGTGTTGATACTTGCACACACTCACATACAAACCTACATACACACACACAAGGACAATTTCTGTAGTATCCATTTTGTTCATATGTAGAAAAGCCTATGAATTAATTACTGAGTAAACATGCTTCTGATTTAGCTGCCAATGATGTTTCTTATTTCATTTGTTTTAGAATAATGGTGTTCATAAAGAAACCTACCTGTGAAGGGAAGAACCTCATTCCATTAGAAATTTGTATGTCCCATAATGGGGCTGCAAAAATACACATTTTCAGAAAAAGGCACCAAAAGGATACAGAAAATTGAACTCTTATTTCCATCTACTGGTCATTCAGATCTTTGCAGCCCATTATGGGAGCCCTTGTATTTGCTAATGATTCAGAATTCTTTCTGAAGGAGGTGGGGAAGCTTGTCTTGCTGGATTGTTGTTATACACATTGTCTATCCTATATCACTCCAAGGATTGAATCCAAAACTTTTTTGGGAGTTGAGGAGGCAATTGTAAATTTCAAGTCAAAGGCCAGGCTTAAAACTGCATAAAATTAAGCCCTGATCAGAAAGATTTAAAGATTTTAAAAGTACAAAAATATAGAACAAAAATATTATAAATGGAAAGCTGAAGAATAGCAAAAAGAAAGAAAGAAAAAGAAAGATAGCTAAAGTAGCAACTTTCATCCTTCTTCGCAGTACTTACAAACACAGCAATTGCTTTCTCCAACCTCCCATATTATATATCATTGTTCCATTCTTCCCAAAAAGCTAAATATTTGGAAGATTCCTATCCATAGCACCAATGAATAATCTCCTTTTTGGACAATCTGTAATTCATATTTTTATCCATTTTCTAAAATTATCCCCATGGGAAAGCCTGAAGAGTTTACACAGAATGCTTTAAAACATCTCACTTTAAGTACAATAATATTTGTCCTGCTGAGCTTGCTAAAAAAAATATACGTAGTATGTATACAGTGACCGTATGTCTATTTCAGGAAGCTGTCCTTTTTAAATTTTATTTAATTACTTATTTTCTTGGGCTTGCTCTTGAATTTTCCTTTGTGAAGCAAAGTTATAAGCAACTAAAAATATTCTTATGAATTTCTTCCAGATTTGTCAATATTTCAAGTGTTTATTTTTTTCTAAGAAAATATGGTCACTGTAAGTATGTATAGACAACACTTAAAAATAGAAAGAAGAATTGATATATTTTTCTTTTCCCCCTTCCTACCCAACATTCTTCCTCAATTTTGCTATATATGACCAACACAACCAACAGTCTGAGACTGGTAAGAAAAGAAAAGATTGTAAACTACTCACAAAGAAATTAGTTCTAAAACAACTGTCAATATTTTTGGTAATCTAATACAGATGCAGATCTCTTATGAGGCTTATTTTTTAAAACATATTAGAATTGGAGTTGAAAATAAAATTTATGAAATGTTCCAAACATTCTCAAATATTTTTTTTAAAGTACAAATGCATTAAAAATAATAAAACAATCATAAGCCCAAGGTAATCTGTAAGTAAACACATATGGAGTAATGTAAGAAGAAAACTAAAACATGTACACCATAAAGTTAATTTATACATAGAAACACAAACTCATGCACATTTTAGGCATACCAACTAATGAACAAAATGAGCATAGTTACAAAAGTTCTTACAGAGAATTGACTGCTTTTTATTCCTCTGTTAATTGACTAAAAGGATTTGCAAATGCTGAATGGAAATCTTTGGCATCAATATTTAATAAAGGGCTGTAATAAGATGCTAATCATTTTATAAGATTAAGTAGATAGATGTGAGAAGATGATTTAGTGCACAACTGCTGGTTCCAGAAAGTGCTAATTAAATCCTTAACCAACATAAACCAAAATTAAAGAACAGGTTCAAATTGAAGAGAAAAAACAGTCCTGATTTATTACCTAAATAAGCTTTTTGTTATGTATTTGTATGCTTGAGGAAAGAAAAATAGATAATTGAAGAGAGTCTAATCTATAATCCAAATCATTACTGAATAATCTGAATAACGATACACTCTAACACAGTAAAACTATATCTCACTGGCTAGTACAGCCAATCCTAATTTAATGCTTTCCAAAGCACTTTTGAGTTTATTATTGTTAGTTGCACAAATATTTAGACTGGATTTAGCATTTTTATTCATCTATCAAGTCCTTCCTATGGACTTGGAGTAGGCAGATGTTGAGTAAAACTGTGAATATTAGTCCCATCTTAGCTACATGACAACTGGCTAGGTCAGTGGTTGGCAAACTGCAACTCGTGAGCCACAAGCGGCTCTTTGGCCCCTCAAGTGCGACTCTTCCTCCACCCTCACCAACGGTGGGATTCCTGGGCGCCACCACAGCAACCTTCCCTAGCGGCCGCCGATTCCCTCTCTCCCCCCGTGGAGTCTTTTCAGCCCCAGTGGGTGAGCGAACAAGCAAGTGCGGCGGGTGGGCGAGGCTACTTCCAGGGGCTGAGGAGGCTCCATGTGGGGGGAGAGGCAGACAGACAGACAGAGAGAGGCACAGACACAGAGAGAGACAGAGAGGGAGGGAGGGAGGGAATCAGAGAGAGTGACAGACACACACAGAGAGACAGGGAGAGACAGAGAGGGGGGGAGGGAGGGAGGGAGGGAGGGAGAGAAAGATAGACAGACACACAGAATGAGTGATTAAGTGAGTGAATGCGAGACAGACACACACACTCACAGAGTGACAGAGATGGGTGGACGAAGGAGAGAGAGACAGATAAAGAGAAAGAGAGAGACAGAAAGAAAAAGAGAAAGAGAAAGAAAGAAAAAGAAAGTGGGACAGAAAGAAAGAAAGAAAGAAAGAAAGAAAGAAAGAAAGAAAGAAAGAAAGAAAGAAAGAAAGAAAGAAAGAAAGAAAGAACTTATGACCACAATTGAGCCCAAAAGTTTGGTTGCTAAGCAAGACCATTGTTAAGTGAGTTTCACATTTTCCAAGTTGGCCATGCCCACCCGGTCACATGACCACTGAGCCACTCCCACAAAACAGGCCACACCTTTTGGCTCTCAAAAGAAATTTCAATCGTGGTATTGTTGATATTTGGCTCCTTTGACTAATGAGTTTGCCCACCATAAACATTACCCAACATAAAGATTTTCATACTCCAACAGAGGCAATACCAGCAAAATGTGGTTAGATCAGTAGGACATTCTTTTCAATTGAAAAAACAGGGTAGCCATATGTATTGAAAGGGCGTTTTCTTAAATAACCAGTCCCAAATTATTAGAGTTTTATTCATCATTGAGTTACTTATAAAGTAATAAAGGTGTGATAAATATATAATAAACAAGTTTTAAAAATTCAGATAAAACAGCTCCATTGCTATCTGTCAGATAATATAGGTATATTTGTAAATAGCTAGAGAATTCACTAAATAATTGAAATGTAAACTTCTGTACTAGCTTTAATGATCAGATCACCCTTCCTCACCCTGTATGAGGAAAACACATATAGAGCATTCTACAGAGATTAAAAAAAATATTCTGCATGTAGTTTTTAGTGAAGCAATCTGATAAATCTGGATAAATCTTCATATTATAGTACATTAATTCTTTCTCTCACCTCGTAGCAGTCTCGAAGTTTTGTTACTATTGTTTACCAAACATGTCTACCACCACCAAAATAGTCAAATCTCAAAAAACTACTAGTTGATTCTGGAAAGTTTACTTTAAAAAAACTACTATACAATACAGTCACAACAATATACTCTAGAATTAGAGCAAAACATTGTTAGTGTTCCTTGGAAACTTATTTTCCCAGATTAGTAAATTTTGCATAATATATGCCATGATAATACTGTATAGTTTAGAATACATGTTTACAATTGGGAATCTGATTTTATTTAATCTAAATTCATATGACAGAATGAATTTAGGAATAAATTGGCAGTGAAAGAAAATTGACATACCCATTCATTAATGATACTGTAACAGCAGAAAATATGTATTTAGTGGAATTAAATAGCCTTAGATCCAGACTTGATGTAATTTATAAATTGTTAGAAATCTAAGACCCATTTCCACATTTTCTATTCGTAAAGTCCCAGTGATTTCAATGGAAATTTCAATTAGTCACTAGAAAGGGTTCCTTACTGTCCAGTGTGAGCCTAAACTACATTTTACCTACAGGTATGGCACAAAATCATTATGGGTAATTTAACAAAATGTAATAGTGTCAGGACATTAATTTTAAATAGCTATTTATAATGTGGTGCTTGCAGCATACTTGGCTAGAGGCAATATGCTCCTGTGCATTGTGAAATTATTAATTCTCATTAAACTATAATGTTCTATCTTGAAGGAGGAGAACTAATTAACAGTTCTTTGCTTAAGTTAGTTTTGCTGCTTTTGATCAGTCCAGTTAATTTCATACTTTATTGAGCCAAATAAACTATATCTAGCTGTCGCAGTACAAAATATATTCTGTGTACTTAACAATTAAATATTATAACCAAAATTATTTTTCTGTGGATTCAACTCCCAGGAGAAATATGATCACATTCCTCATGGTTAGTATTTAGAACATTCTTGAAAATTTGGCTATTTAAGAAGGCAATCGGGGACTGAGATCTGGAGAATGTATGCCTCTAGGATATATGCAAGGTCATGTTGCTGTTTGGTTGATTTTATGGATGATCCTCATTTAGTGACCACAACTGGGACAGGCAAGTCAGTTATTAAGCAAAGCAGCTGTTAAATGAAACTACAACTGTGCTTATAATCTTATGACACTTTGCTTACAAAAGGCATAAATGTGAAGATTGATTACAAAGTTATTTTGTCATCAGTAACTCTATAACTGAACAGTCACTATATGAGGCAGCCATTAAACAAAGACTACCTGTATTATACTAAAGTATTATAGTTTTGTACAATTTATCATAAATAAATATTATAAAGCTAAGACTTTATGATATACAAGTAGACTTTGATTTATGACCATAAATGGAATCAGAATTTCCATTACTATTTAAAGCAGTTGTTAAGTCAATTGCATCCAATTTTACAACCTTTCTTGTTACAGTTGTTAAGAAAACTACTGTGGGTTTAAATGAATCATGCGGTCATTAAGTAAATCCAGTTTCTCCTGTTGACTTTGCTTTTGGAAGCTAGGTGGGAAGGTCTCAAAAGTTGATCATATGACCCCAGGCCACTGCAACCATCTTAAATACATGCCTATTACCAAGTGCCCGGATTTTGATTCTTTGACTATTGGGGACCACTGTCATAATCATGAGATCTGGTCATAAATCAGCTTTTTCAGTATCATTGTAACTTCAAATTACCCCTAAATGAATAATTGTATACAGAAGACTACCTGTATTTTCTTTTTTACTGAAGAGGATCTAAGTGCTTATGAGAAATAAATAAGTAATTCTGGCTTACTCCCACAATTGCTATTCCTGAAGAGACCATATTAATGCAGCTTCTTTATTAACTAGTATATAGGCAAGTATGACTTATGCCAATAATTTTTTCAGGATTAAAGAAAATTTAGTAGGTATAAAAAATCAATAAAGATACAAGATTTTAAGAAAGCAAGTTAAAAGGCTGACTAAAAAGTCAATAAATGATGGAATTTCAAGGAAATTAAGAGATGATGGATAATGAGAAAATGTATTAATAAAAGGGGAAGATGGATGGATGGATGGATGGATGGATGGATGGATGGATGGATGGATGGATGGATGGATGGATAGATAGATAGATAGATAGATAGATAGATAGATAGATAGATAGATAGATAGATAGATAGATAGATAGATAGATAGATAGAATAGTAGTATATACATTAATAGATAATATATATTTGTTATAATCCCAATAAAAAAAATTAGTAGGTGGGAATTTAGGATTAGATAATGTAATTGTATTAATAACATTAATAATGTGTTAAAATATATTGGGAATTTAAAATAGTAAGGAATAGAAATTATGGGGAGTTCAAAATATATTCCCAGGATTGATTAAATATTGTTAATAATTGGTGTTATTAGCAACCCTACACATTTGGGACATTGAAGTTATGGTGGAATAATAAGTACTTTTTAAAACTATTAAATGATATTACTTAGTAGGGGATAATAAATATAGGGCAAAAAGAAATGTTATTTATGTTTAAATGAACTAACGAAAAATGATAAAGGATTATGGAAAGAGACCAATATTGTTGAATTTGGAAAATTTGAAGTATATATATTTATTTGTATTGCTATTGTTTAAGTGGCTTAAAAAAGACTTGATCCAGTCAATGTACTATCCATGAAATATGAAAGTTTCTACTGGGGGAAAAAAAGTATTTTTTTTGCAGGATTGTTTGTTCAGTGAGATTTTATTCTTTCTAACCATATAAGGCACTGTTGAACTGGAAACCATTTTCCCATATTTGATTTAAATAGACATATTCCTTTCCAGGGATGAGCTCTAAAAAATGTTGAAAAGTTCACATTTCACAGGATAGAATAGATGGTACTAATGGCCAACAACCAGGACATCACTTGGATGTCCATCAAGACTTCTCCAATGTTGCAGAACCTATTGTTTTCTAAAACATTGGGACATCCTCAAATTCCTACCCAGTCATCTGTGTTTTCTATTCTAGAATTCTAGAAACAGTTGCAACACATTTTAAGGGCAATCAGTTGGAGTAAAGAGGACTTTATTAAAAGCAATATATGGAGGAGATCCTTTCTGCTAGATACTATAGAGAGCTGCTAAGAACACATCATGGACTATTGGACAATTTTGGAATATGACATTCCAAATAGTGGTACCTAGTTAATTAGTTGCAGGAGGCACAACAAGTACTAAAAACTACAAATACCAAACAAACCATGTGACTTACCAGGTCCGAGGGGAGACAAGTTCTATCCTCCCGGTTGGGGGCACGGAACCGTTGGTTGCAAACGGTCAAGTGCCACAACCCCCACAGGCTAGGTGGTCAGGGAGTACAGAGCCAGGGCCTGCGGCTGATGTTTTGCAACGCCAGGTCCATTGTCAACAAAGCCCCCCTCGTCCATGACCTTGTGTCAGAGGGGGAGCCGGACCTGGTAGGAATTGCGGAGACCTGGTTGGGCCACGAGGGTGGACTTCCCCTCGTTGAAATGTGCCCACCAGGTTACCGCGCTTTTCATCAGCCCCGGGCCCTAGGTAGGGGTGGTGGGGTAGCGGTTATTGTTAGGGAAGGTCTTGAGCCGAGAGAGACCATTGTGCCACAGACTACCGGTTGTGAGTCCCTCTGCGTGAAGTGGGGCCTAGGGAGGCAGTTGGGCTTGCTGGTTGTATACCTGGCTCCCCGCTATGTAACAGCAGCCCTGCCCGAGCTCCTTGAGGTGATCGCTACGGTGGCAGTTGAGACCCCCAGACTTTTAGTCATGGGGGACTTTAATCTGCCATCGGTGTGCGAATCATCCGAGGTAGCTCGGGAGTTCATGGCTTCCATGACAGCCATGGACCTGACCCAACTAATTCAAGGCCCCACCCACGAGGGTGGACATACACCGGATCTCATCTTTGTCTCAGGCCAATGGAAGAGTGATCTGGGTATAGGGGATATAGTCATCACGCCCTTGTCATGGTCAGACCACTCACTTCTCCGGCTCGACTTTCCAACCGCTACTCCCCACCGCGGGGAGGCGGAACCTGAGTTGCCTATTTGGTTCCGCCCCAGGCGCCTGATGGACCCTGATGGGTTCCAGGCGGCACTTGGGCCACTTCCTGTACCCCTGACCCGCGCCCCGATGGAGGACCTCGTGGCCGCATGGAATAGTGCGACCACGGGAGCCTTGGATCGGGTCGCGCCCTTGCGGCCTCTCTTGCGGCGGCGAGCCACCCTGGCTCCTTGGTTCACTGAGAAGCTGAGGGTGATGAAACGCCACAAGAGATGCCTAGAGAGAAGATGGAGGTCTACTCGATCTGAATCCGACCGGACACAGGTAAGAGCCCATTTACGGACTTACATTGTGGCGCTGAGAGTGGCCAAACGCCATCATTGTGCCACTCTCATAGCATCCGCAGATAACCGCCCTGCCGCCCTGTTCAGGGTGACCTGCTCCCTCCTACAACAGAGGGTGCGGGAAGCCCCATTACAGGGTAGAGCAGAGGAATTTGTGATTTATCTGCAAGAGAAAATCGCTCAGATTCAGAACGAGTTAGTCTCCATTGATGGCCCAGTGGGATTGCACAAGGCGGATCTTGGTTGGGAGGAGTTTGACTCTGTTACTTCCGAGGATATGGACAGGTTACGTGGGCAACTGCGAGCCACCACATGTTTATTGGATCCGTGTCCTTCCTGGCTTGTACTGGCATCCTGGGAGGTGACACGAGGCTGGTTCCAGGAGGTTGTCAATGCTTCTCTCAGCGAGGGTTTCTTGCCTGCCTCCCTTAAAGAGGCCATGGTGAGGCCCCTCCTGAAGAAGCCCTCTCTGGATCCAGCTTTATTAGCCAACTATCGTCCAGTCTCCAACCTTCCCTTTCTGGCGAAGGTTGTAGAGAGTGTGGTGGCACAACAGTTTCCCCGTCACCTGGAGGAAGTTGATTATCTAGACCCGCGCCATCCGGCTTTCGGCCCGGGCATAGCACCGAGACGGCATTGGTCGCGTTGGTAGATGATCTCTGGAGGGCCAGAGATGGGGGTTGCTCCTCCATCCTGGTCCTATTAGACCTCTCAGCGGCTTTCGATACCATCGACCATGATATCCTATTGCATCGGCTGGGGGGGTTGGGGGTGGGAGGCACCGTTTTACGGTGGTTCTCCTCCTACCTCTCCGGTCGATCGCAATTTGTGTTGGCAGGAGAGCAGAGGTTGACCCCGAGACCCCTCACATGTGGGGTGCCTCACGGGTCTGTCCTCTCGCCTCTCCTGTTCAACACATATATGAAGCCGCTGGGTGAGATCATCCGTGGTTTTGGGGTAGAGTACCACTTCTACACTGATGATACGCAGTTGTATATATCTACCCCAAACCACCCCAACGATGCCGTAGCGGTGATGTGCCAGTGCCTGGAAGCCGTGCGGATCTGGATGGGAAGTAACAGACTCAGACTCAACCTGTCCAAGACCGAGTGGCTGTGGTTTCCGGCCGCCCGATTCAACCAGTTGACTCCATCACTGGCCATAGGGGGCGAACATCTTGCCCCTGTGGATGGGGCGCGCAACTTGGGTGTCCTCCTGGATACCCGGCTGTCCATGGAAGATCAAGTGACAGCCGTGGCCAGGAGGGCGTTTTAGCAGGTTCGCCTGGTATGCCAGTTGCGCCCCCTATTGGATCGGGACGCCCTTTGCACAGTCACTCATGCCCTCGTGACATCTCGACTGGACTATTGTAACTCTCTCTACATGGGGCTCCCCCTGAGGTGCACCCGAAGGCTGCAGCTGGTCCAGAATGCAGCCGTGTGAGCAATAATGGGGACAACTAGGTACACCCATGTAACACCTCTCTTGCGCGAGCTGCACTGGCTGCCTGTCGTCTTTTGGGTGCGCTTCAAGGTGCTAGTTGTCATCTTTAAAGCGCTCCATGGCACGGGACCTAGCTATCTGCGGGATCGGATCCTGCCCCATACATCCTCACGGCCGATTCGCTCCCACAGAGAGGGACTTCTCCGGGTGCCGTCCACTAGACTTTGTCAGCGGGCGACGCCCAGGGAAAGGGCCTTCTCTGTGGCGGGTCCAGCCCTCTGGAACGACCTTCCCCCCGATATTAGAACAACCACGGACCTCCGCTCCTTCCGTCAAAAACTCAAAACACACTTTTTCTGCTTGGCCGGCCTAGGTTAGTCTCTACCATTAGGGTGTTTAGGGATTGTTAGTTTTAATGTGGGATTTTAGTGCAGGGACAACTAAATTTAATTCATTTTTATTTATTGTATTTATTCTTGTGTGTATTTTATAGTGCTTTAATTTTCCCTGTGCACCACTCTGAGTCCCCTTGGGGAGAGGATGCGGTATATAAAATAAAATAAATTATTATTATTATTATTATTATTATTATTATTATTATTATTATTATTATTATTATTATTATTATTATTATTATTATTATTATTATTATTATTATGTGTCTCTTTGTTTCAGCTGGGAATAACTTTCAATCTGTGTGTTTTCCTATGTCAGCAGCCTTCCCAGCATTTATGATTCCTTTTCATCCTCTGCAACTATTCCCCTCTTCCTTTTGCAGCGGTCTTCCTGGCATGGATGACTTCCTGTATGTTCTCCAAGGCAGTCCTCTTTTCCCATCATAGTCAAGTACCAAACAAACAATAAGGGACAATTTCAAATCCAAATGCATTGAATACCAAAGGTGTGTTTTGAAGCAGTTGAGTACTGAGGTGCCATGGCATTCATGTACCCTAATAAGCTTTTTTTTAATTGAAAGAAAATTGTAATCTAGAGCGAAGACTCAGCTAGGGAGTCGTCCTGAGTACTAAATCAATCAAAAACAGAAGTGCTTGGTTCAATTTCACCTCAACAACAAACTGTTAGCCACCAATAGCCTTTCCACCCTTGTGATTAATTATGATACAAATATTACCGGGTAACATCTTTTTGTTCAATGCTTCCATGAATGGCCTTCACCTTACTATCAACTCCAGACATAGGCATTACTAAGTCATCCTTAAATGTATCCATGTAAAAGAAGTCTTTTTCCCCATAGTCCAAAATTGTCCAATAGGGTATAACATGTGTTACACTTTGTTACCTATTTCTTGAGACAGGAGTAGGTTGCTGCGGCGTTACTGCCGGTTTGCAACCTGCATGCAACACACATAATGTGCGCTTTGCATGCGTGCGCTCTTCAATGTAAATTGTTCTGAGTACATGCACAGAACAATTTACAATGAACTGTGCACATGCAGTCACTAAAATCCAAAATGGCGGTGGCCAAGCGGCAGCAAGGGAACCGGTTCGGGGGCGTGGCAGGCCTGGGTTGCTGCCAGTTCTGCAACCCAGGCATGAATTCCTCTACTGGTTTGGCTGAACTGGGCCGAACTGGCAGCAACCCACCTCTGATTTGGGAGGAACATCAGATGAATGGCAATGCCCGGGAACAGAGACAATAAGCAGGATAGGAATTAGCAATGTGAATAGCAAATGTAATGCTATAATTGTTTCATGTTCACTTAAGAAAGGGCTAAAGAGCACTTTAATTCAGTAGGAATGAAAAGAACACTATTGGATTAGTCCTACAAAAAATAATATTCCTATTGTCCTATTTAAAAATGTTGAAAAATTATCAATATGCTCTATTGTTCCTCTTCTTATAGCCTTCAAAAGAAGCAACAGAACAACAATTATTCAAAACTGGAATTCTCCGTGCTCAGTACAGGAATCTTATAAAAGGCTATCCACCTACCATATCAACATAATATATGACTTTTCTATACTTCAGCACTTTTTATTATTAGAAAGTTTTTCCAGTTATTTTTTCCCCATTCTATTTCTACCCTCTGTTCAACTTTTTGCCTGTTATATTTTTTAAAAATCATGACTTTACTTAAAATAGAAGCTATATCAACTTGTAGTGATGGCATTGCACAGCTAACTCCAGATCATAAAACCCAGCATGATTTGATAAAAAAAACCAACTAGTCAATTATCTCAATAGAAAATATGCAAATGATTATCAGACAATAGCTGTAATTATATATTTCAAAGGTTAAAGTAAAAATAAAGGTTCCCCTCACACACAGGTGCTAGTTTTCTCTGACTCTAGGGGGCAATGTTTATCTCCATTTCAAAGCCGAAGAGCCATCACTGTCCAAAGATGTCTCCATGGTCATGTGGCCAACATGACTAAACACCGAAGGCGCATGGAACACTGTTACCTTCCCACCAAAGATGGTTCCTATTTTTCTACTTACATTTTTACTGCTAGGTTGGCAGAAGCTGGGACAAGTAACAGGAGCTCATTCCGTTATGAGGTGCTAGGGCAGTGATGGCTAACCTTTTTTGGCTCACGTGCCAAAAGCAGGGAGAGTGCAGGGGGTTCGTGCATGGGCGTGCCACACCCATAATGCTTTGTGCATGACCCCCTGCTTTTGGTGCCTTTTTTTCACCCTCCCCAGGCTCCAGAGGCTTTCTAGGAACCTGGGGAGGGTGAAAACAGCCTCCCCTCCCCACCTCCAGAGGCTTCAGGAGCTTCCCTGAAGCCTCCAAAGGGCAAAAAACGGCCTCAAAAGAAGGCCTAAATCAGCTGGCCAGCGCACACATGCGCGCTAGTGCTGACAGGGTAATGACTCATGTGCCCTAAAAAATGGTTCCACGTGCCACCTGTGGCACCCGTACCATAGGTTCGCCATCACTGTGCTAGGGATTTGAACCACCGAACTGCCAACCTTTCTGATTGACAAGCTAAGAGTCTTAGCCACTGAGCCACTGTGTCCCTGTATTTCAAAGATTATATCATGTTAAATTCAGAGAGAGTTTTTTTAGAATAAATAATTAGGATTGCCCAAGCTTTTCTCACTTGACTGAAACCTTAGCAATTGGTTATGAATCAATACTTTTCATTTAGCATGTGTTACAATTAAGTGATATATTTGAACAAAATGTTAATGCTTGCTCAAAAATTTTATGATTTAGTATAATGTGTATGCTTATCTATTGAAATAATTAGTTCAAGTAAAAAATACTAATATTAATACCAGTATTACAAAATATCAATTTATTTATTTATTATTCAAATTTATAAGCTGCACCCATCTCACCACATAGGGACTCAGGGCGGCGCACAGGGAATATAAAATATAAATACACAGATATACAAAAATAAAACGTACATTAAAACTCAATTAAATTAACCCACCCTGTGCTAAAAACCCATATTAAAACCCCTGAATTAAAACTTTGGTAACTAAAGGCAGTGCAGTGTCGAGTAAAATTATGCCAGGCCGGCTTGTTGGAAGAAGTGTGTTTTTAACCGCTGGTGCAACAGGCGGAGGTCCGAGATGACACGGAGTTCAGGGGGGAGAGCGTTCCAGAGAGTTGGGCCCATCACAGAGAAGGCTCTACCCCTGGGCGACGCCAACCGGCATTGCCTGGTTAACGGCACCCGGAGTAGACCCTCTCTTTGAGAGCGTATCGGTCGTAGGGACGTATGGGGCAGTAGACAGTCTCGTAGGTAGCTAGGTCCCGTGCCATGGAGCACCTTGAAGATTGTCATCACAAACTTGTAACGCATCCGGAAGGTCACAGGCAGCCACTGCAGCTCACGCAGGAGCGGTGTTATGTGCTATTGCCTTGAGGCACCTGTAATCACCCAAGCAGCCGCATTCTGGACCAACTGCAACCTCCAAGTGCATCTCAAGGGGAGCCCCATGTAGAGAGAGTTACAGTAGTCCAGACGAGAGGTCACGAGCGCTTGAGTGACTGTGCGAAGGGCCTCCCGGTCAAGTAAGGGGCACAATTGGCGGACCAGGCAAACCTGGTAAAACGCCCCCCTGGCCACGGCTGCCACCTGATCCTCCAGGGACAGCCGGGAATCCAAGAGGACTCCTAAAGTCAGAACTTCACCCCCCATGGCCAGTGATGGTGTCAACTGGCTAAACCGGGAGGCCGGAAACCACAGACACTCGGTCTTGGACGGGTTGAGTTTGAGTTTGTTGCTGCCCATCCAGATCCGTACAGCCTCCAAACACCGGGACATCACCTCAACGGCATCGTTGGGGTGGTTTGGGGTAGAGATGTACAGCTGAGTGTCATCAGCGTACAGATGGTATTCTACCCCAAACCCACGGATGATCTCACCCAGTGGCTTCATATACGTGTTGAACAGGAGTGGCGAGAGGACCGACCCCTGCGGCACCCCACCAGTGAGGGGCCTAGAAGTCGACCTCTGCCTTCCTGTCAACACAAATTGTGACCGACCAGAGAGGTAGGAGGAGAACCACCGTAAAACGGTGCCTCCCACCCCCAACCCCCCCAGTCGGCGCAATAGGATACCATGGTCGATGGTATCAAAATTGATTTGTAACTTGAGATGGCTATTTATTTTGACAAAACATATAAGTAATAGTAAACCAAACATATACTTCTTTTTATGAGGGTTAAATGAGACTGCTTAGCCACAAGGTAAATATGGACAAAAAACTCTCATTAAGCTGTTGAGCAGATGACTTAAATTTCTTTAATGTTTTTTAGTTTTATGCCAGTGTGTAACACAACATGAGCACAAATTATGAGTAGAATTTTCCTATAATTAACATGTGACCTTTTTAGAATAATGGTGAAGAGTTAAGAGTAAAACAGAACCAAGACATATGTACCTCATGTAAACATGTCATGTAAAGTGACATGATCAGTACTAGTAGATAGTTGGAAAAATCAGAGCTGTAAATGCAGAATTCCTGACATGCTGTAATAATAAAATTTCTTCACCAGTTCTCAGTACAATAGGACTTTGATACAACAATAACAGCTGTGACATCAAATGTACAAGAAAAGAGCATTTTTGTTAATGCATTGCTTTAAATATCAGGTGAAATTTAATAGCTGCATCTACATGGAAGGAAATATGCAGTGGAGTCCTCCAAGCCTCTGTTTTAGGCCCAGTACTCTTCAACATCTTCATCAATGATTTGGACAAGGGAATAAATAGGGAACTCATCAAATTTGCAGACAACACCAAGCTGGCAGGAATAGCCAACACTCCAGAAGATAGGCTTAAGATACAGAAGGATCTTGACAAACTTGAACATTGGGCACTATCTAATAAAATGAAATTCAATGGCGAAAAGGGTAAGGTTCTACATTTAGGCAACAAAAATGAAATGCACAGGTACAGCATAGGTGGTACCTTGGTCAATAGCAGTAACTGTGAAAGGGATCTTGGAGTCCTAGTAGACAACCATTTAAATATGAGCCAGCAGTGTGCAGCAGCTGCCAAAAAAGCCAACACAGTTCTAGGCTGCATAAACAGAGGAATAGAATCAAGATCACGTGAAGTGTTAATACCACTTTATAATGCCTTGGTAAGGCCACACTTGGAATACTGCATTCAGTTTTGGTCACCACGATGTAGAAAAGATGTGGAGACTCTAGAAAGAGTGCAGAAAAGAGCAACAAAGATGATTAGGGGACTGGAGACTAAACCATATGAATAACGGTTGCAGGAACTGGGTATGTCTAGTTTAATAAAAAGGACTAGGGGAGACATGATAGCAGTGTTCCAATATCTCAGGGGTTGCCACAAAGAAGAGGGAGTCAAACTATTCTCCAAAGCACCTGAGGGCAGAACAAGAAGCAATGGGTGGAAACTAATCAAGGAGAGAAGCAACTTAGAACTGAGGAGAAATTTCCTGACAGTTAGGACAATTAATCAGTGGAACAGCTTGTCTCCAGAAGTTGTGAATGCCCCAATACTGCAAGTCTTCAAGAAGATGTTGGATAGCCATTTGTCTGAAATGGTATAGGGTTTCCTGCCTAGGCAGGGAGTTGGACTAGATGACCTCCAAGGTCCCTTCCAACTCTGCTATTGTATTGTATTGTACTGTATTCCCAAAAGTTCTGGATGGCTGAAAGATCAAGAAAAGGAATAAAAAATATTTGCTTCAAAATGTTTAAAAAGTTAATTATTTCCTCCCTTCCAACAGCAACTGAGCCTTTTAAGTATGTGCGGGGGGGAGGGGGAATGGGAGTGTGCCAATTGATAAAATTATCTAATAAAAAATAAGAAGTTCAGTCCACAAGCCAATTAAGACCAAGAACTTGGATTTCTGCCAAAATAATACCATGGATTTGAACCAGACTATAAATTCAAATTACATACATTTAAAATATTTATGGCTCAAAAGTTTAATACGTTTAAAGGCAATGGTATGGAAGATGGATAAATTTGTGAAAATTCTGATATAATGACAAATATTTCCCAAGCATAGAAACAAATCAATGGTTTGCAAATTATTTACTCAGCTCCCTTATCAATAAGATCAAGAGGGCATAGCTCTGATAGTCTGCAATGTTACTCAATGTAGCCCATTCAAGAATGATTATATACAAGAATTAAGATCCAAGACTATTATGTGTGTATATGCACCTGTATGTGTGTGAAGAAGGAAGAACGTAAACTCTCTTACACAATGTCTTATATGAGCTGCAATTGAATAATATAGAAGTTGACTACAGTTCTACATGAAAACATGTAGTTAACGATATATGTCCCATTGTATCACACTGATATATATTCATTATTAATATTCATTCAATTTATATCCCGCCCTTCTCCGCAAGGACCCAGGGCGGCGCACAGGAATTTAAAACAATATACAAAATAGTACCAATTATAATTTAAAAACTTATTAAATGACAAAAACCTGCACTAAAACCAGATTCAATCCCCCATTTAAATTGTAAACTATCCCTCCCCTCCTCCCTGGAACCCCCTAAAAGCCAAATTAAGAATTTTGTTCAAACACCCCTAGAACTGCGACCCGCCCACCTCTCTTGATACAGAATCCCTCATCAAGGTGGGCCCTCGTTGACGCGGAGGGCCATACCTGCGAGTAGGGGGACTCCCGCAGTAGAAAAGGTCTGCCTTAGAGTACTTCATGGTGAATGTCATAAATATGATATATATAAATATGTATAAATATATATAAAATATAAGGTCAGAGGAGTTGTTAGACAGGGCATTAAAATTCTAGGTGTTATTGAATATTAAAATAGATGTTAAAGTATGTATAGTACAAGTTAAACTCAGGAGACGTCTAGACCGGCTCTAAAAAGTTCATAAATAGTTCATAAATTCATGAAAATCATGCATGGTTCAAAGATAGTTCATCATGGTTCATAAATAGTTAGTTTGTCATCGAAGGTGGGAGAGTTAGTTCATATAGATATATCAGACTGGGGGTAGCGGGTGGCTTTGGCCTTCCAGTTGTAAATTAGTCCCGGCCTGTAGTCCTCAAGGACTCCTCCAGTCCCACAATACCAGGAGTCTTAAGGGCCTCAGCTGAAGAGTTCTAATAGCTGAGGCCAGTTTTTCTCGGCCTGGAGCCTCCACTGCCCACCTTTGTCCCCGGTGGCATCTCCTTCGGCCCCAACGCCTCCAGCGCTCCTGGTATCTTTCGGCCTGCCAGGCCCAGATCTCCTTAGGCCCGGCCCGGCCCAGCCAGGCCTTGCGGCCTCGATGTTACCCTGCCGGCCCATGCCAGTCCAGTTGGTCCTCAGCTAGCCAGGTCCGGCTCTGTCTGGCCTCCCCAGGTCTTTACAGTCGCTCCCCAGGTCTTTACAGTCGCTGGCCTCTGATGTCCGCTCCAGCGCTGGTCACTTCTCCGCCCACTGGCCGTCCCGGCTCCGCTCGTCAGCTCCTACCGGCACCGCTCTTCTCCTCCTCTCCTCCACGCCGCGCGGCTCCACTCCACTCTGTTCCTCCATTCCTCTCCTTCTCTCCTTCTCTCTTCCGCGCCACGCGCCGCTCCACTCAAGCCTCGGAGCAGCGCGGCATTTTGGAGCCTCCCCGGCGTTTTGGAGCCTCCGGCCAGCTTCCCTCCGATGGCCCATGCAGAGCCGCCGGATCACCCTGGAAGCTCGTCCTGGCCTCAAAAGGCAGCCAGGGTGAGCGTCTCGCTGGGCCTGGCCCTAAAAGTTGGCAAACGGGCCAGGCGACATGCCCTAGCCGCCCACAACTCCCGCGGCCCTCATAGCGCTCGGTGGCAGACCGCCATCTTCGCGCATGCACAGTTCAGTTCAATATAAAAACTTGCTCAGTTTTATGTATTAAAACATTTCCATGTTGTAGTAATTTTCAACTTGGCATCTTTTTCTTCTATTATGGAACTCAAACAGTATGCTTAAGAGTAGATGTGATAACATAGAAAATACTTTTTTTATTTTAAAAAGTTCTTCTGTCTGGCCCAAAACTTTAATTCATTCCTTATGGGGAAACTGTCAATATACTATTGTTTTCTGTTTCCCCCCCCCTCCCAGTTCATTGGATGGGCTTTCCTGAATTCAGCTTAACCCAATAATGAAGAGAATTCTCTCATTCATGATCTTTGAATTCCATTTCCTTCACTGACAATGTTTATGTGTTTACCATACATATATGTAGATACTCTGGCTTACCTTTACTATTTGCTTCTATTAGAATAGATTTCTACAGATGGCTCCGGTTTGGCAGAGGAGTGAAGTAAGGCTTACACTCTCTCCATCCTATATGCCAGGGGTCCCCAACCTTTTTTGCACCAGGGACCGGTTTCATTTTAAAGAAAATTCTGCGGCCGGCTGGTGTAGAGGGGGAGCGCGGGGGGAGGGGGAACAGGTGGCGCATGCGCACATGGGGGGTGTATGAGTCAGCTCACTTGCCACTCTAGGGCCCCCAACGGCGCAAGGGGCCGCGCCTGTGCTCTCCCGCCCCTGGTGCATGCTCTGCCCAGGGGGCTGCCCCCTCCTCCCTCCTCCTCCTCTCTGGCCCTGCGGCCCGGTTCCTATCAAGCCACAGCCCGGCACCGGTCCGCAGCCCGGGGGTTGGGGACCCCTGCTATATGCTGAATATAGATTAAGGAGATTGGACTGGAAAAAGCTAAAGATGATGATTTTAAAATTGGAGGAAGAAACACCAATATCCTACACTATGCTTATAACATAACTCTGACAGCTAAAAATGCAAATATCTAGGTCTAATAATGAAAGTCAAGGAGTACAGTGAAAAATGGGACTAATCTTACATATAAAATAGCCCAGACAAAAAACAATTTGTGATATATTTTAGAAAAAATGCTGAGGACACTTCCTATAATTTAAATCCATTATAGGTAGTCCTTAACTTAGGTCCATAATTGAGCCCAACATTTCTGTTGCTAACTGAGACATTTGTTAAGTGCCCCATTTTACAATCTTTCTGGTCACGTTTGTGAATCATAGTAGTTATTAACAGTAAGTTAAGAACGTGGTTGTTAAGTCAATCTGGCGTCCCCATTGACTTTGTTTGTCAGAACATTGCAAATGGTGGTCACATGACCCTGAGACAATGAAATTGTCATAAATACGAACCAGTTGCCAAGCACCTGAATTTTGTTCACATGACCATGGGGATGCTGCAATAGTCTTAAGTATGAAAAATGGTCATAAGTCTTTTTTCAGTACCATTGTAACTTTGAGCTCACTAAATGAACTGTTATAAGTCAATGACTCCCTGTATTCCATTTCTTATATTCTGGAATAAGAGACCACTTGTCCTGACATTCTATATGACTCTATTTTTTAAAAAAATATTTGGAGAGTGTTATTATAACCCCCCTCAGTCATCTTTTCTGAAATATGTAGGTTCAGCTTTCCTCCTTTTTTTCATTTCTCTGTCTCTAAGCCCTGGTTTTGTCTGTCAAAGTCTTCCTAAAGATTGAAAGAGTACCTGCTTTGTGTGTCGCATTTCTCAGATTATTCAAGGAAAGTTGGAAAATTTGACAAATATCTGGAAAAGAACTATTAATCAATCTGGGCAAAATTGGATTAGATAAAGTAAGCCCTAAAGCCTCTCTAGAGTAGATAGATTCAAACTCTCTGGCCTATTTTTCTCTCTCAGTTTTTGAAAGTGGATGAAGTAGTAAAGACTAAAATTGGTATCTTGCACCTTGTGGTAGTTTTTTAAAGAACCATTTTACCCCTTAAAGATCCTAGATTCCTAAAAATTAGGGATTCTCCATTGGGGTGCACATTAAAGGGCAATGGGGTGCTTTAAATCAAGGGTCCCCAGCCCTTGGTCTGTGGTCTGATGCTGGGCCATGGCCTATTGGAAACTAGGTCACACAAGCAACAGGTGAGCAGGCAAGTGTGCAAAGTTGCATTTGTGCAAGTGACGCATATGTAAAACTATCTCCACTCCCTTCCCCATTGCCACCACTGCTGGTCTGCAGATTCTGAAAGGTTAGGGACGGCAGGTTTAAATCACCACAGTGGGTTTCTTAACTCCCCTCCCATCAAATTCTAAAATTATGCCACTGAACTCTAGGCAGCTCTGAGTTTGGCTTCCAGGCCTAAAAAGAATAATTTTCCCTAGATTTGATAGCCTTGGTTCAATATAAAGCATCCACCTTCTATAACGTGAATTACAAATTACCGATGTTTTCTTCACAATTCATCAGTCTGGAGAGAAAAAAATCTAGTTTGGAAGAAACACAGTGTTCTTGGTGTGACTCAAAGACACAGCAGATGCTAAAGCAGTCTTAATAAACCCCACATTATGATCTGGTGATTCCATTAGCAACTGCTACACTCTCACCTTCCTGCAACGAAGAGGTCAGAAGCCCTTTTATTCAACTGTAAAACATCAATCTATACTCAATAACAGAGCGAATGTATTTCACGAACATAAGAGTTAATTATCCTGCACAGTCTTGAGAACAAGTGGCAGTTCATGTAAGTATAATAGATACATGTAAATCAACACACAGTTTACACAAGGGGAGGGAGGGGAGAGCATTAAAGAACTATTTGCATAACATACTCCTTCACCTGAACAGATGCATTGTATAGATTAAAAGATTATGTTTTCTTAACTAGCTAACATCTCTGGGGTAATCCTATTCTTTATGCAAACCAGACACAGAAAAACATTGTCACACGTATATAAAATTATACTTGTTTCCAAAATCTGAGCTCAAATTCATCTCTTTAGGCTATTTTTAAGATTTAAGTTGATACAGGTATGAGGAATTTTTGTAACATGCACTTTGTTATTTAGAATGCCTCAGAATTCTTTTTGCCCTTTTTGTAGAATACTCCTTCCAGCATAGATCCTTTCAATAGTAAAAGCAAGACTATCCACATTTAATAAATAGATAGTGCCAGAGATATTGTCATCAAAACTTGGATAGGAGCTGAAACTTTTTTTTAAAATAATCTTTATTAATAAAATTATAAAATTGACTTCCGGTTCCGGCTCCAGCGGCGACGGGCGAGCCTAGCGCTTGCTCGCCGTTTTGTTGCTTTTTCTGCCCCCCATGGGGGCGAGACGCCCCTTTTTTGGGGGTCTCCCGTAGAGCCGGCTCGCCTGGGACGCTCTCCCCCATGGCGGTGGGGGAAGCGACCCTTGTCCTCGGCTTAGGTGGAAGAGAACATGCTGCGGGGGGTTTTCCCTTCGCCAAAGGCAGACGGCGCCATTCGCGATCATGAAGAGAGCTGATCTAATGAGTCGGAAGGCTTCCCGAGGCTTCAGCTGCGAGGGAGAGTGAGTGTTTAAAAACTTTTTTTTTCTGCTGTCAGCCGGGCTGAAAGGACTGGGAGGGGGGTGTTTGTTCCTAAAAAAAAAACCTCGGACTTAAGCGGCACTCGGAAATGGCTTCTCGTGGCGAGAAAGCGGAAATCTTTAATCCTGACTGTTTGCAGCAAGGGAAAGTGATCTGCGGTTGTTTGCAACAATGTTTCTAGGTCTGGCTGAAACAATCTATTTTACCACTCTCTCCTCTGGGCTCTGAGCTTGGGCGGCTGGAAGATGGCTTCTCTTTGTCCCTGCCTGACTATTTCACTTATGGAAAATTCCCAGCGTCTCTTTGCAATTTGGACTTCCTCTGGATATTAATGAAGAATTTTTTTTTCTTTTTGGATTTGTGATTTCTTTTCTGGAGTACCTTCGCTATTATACTTATTGAGTTCGAAAATTGTTTCTCTCTTGGTTCCTGAACTTTACAACTTTACAACCCTGAACTGAACTTTTGGCTCCTGAACCTCCTCACCAGCCCCACCCAAAAAACGCCATTTTAGTGGCATTGATTTTAACAACTAATCATGGCACAAGAAACAGCGCTGGCAAGTTTAGAACAAAGGATGGCTTCTCTTGAATCTGTTATACAAACTTTGGTACAAGAAATTAAGGCCCAGAGGGCAGAAAATATTAACTTTAAGAAGGAGTTATTGGATACACGGAAACAACTGCTGGAAAACACACAGAAGAACGAAGAATTGGAAGGGGGGCTGGTGGGGGCTAAGGGAGAGATTAAAAATGTTACTAATGAAGTTGTGGAAATAAATGGGCATGTGTCTAGGATTGATATGGAAAGAATGACATATTTTTTGAGATTTCAGAATGTTTTTGAGGAATCTGGTGAATGCCTCCCTGATCTTATGAGCACAATTTTAGCAGACTATTTACATAAACCTAAGGATGAGATCAGGGGGGACATTGACCTAGCCTACAGAATTAACTCAGCATATGCCAGGATAAATGAAGTACCTAGAGAGATACATGTGAAATTTGTTAGAAGGTCAACCAGAGAAGAAATCCTGAAAGTGCAGAGAGGTAGTCCATTAATCTACCAACAAAAAGAGGTTGCTATCTTGAAGCAGATCCCAAGAAAGATTAGAGATGCAAGAAGGAAATTTTCCTTCTTGTCTAAAACATTGTTTGATCATGGGATTTGGTTCAAGTGGGTGACACCCGAAGGGATGTTGGTGTTCTGGGAAGGAGGAAGAGTGAGGATTAAAACAGTTGCTGAGGCGGAAGCCTTTCTTAAAAAACATTCCTCTATCCTGGGGGAAGATCCAGGGGGGACGGAGGGGGCCACGGCCCCGCCCACTGGGGGCCAGGGAGGAGAAAAAGAAGATACAATTGCCAAGAGACTTAGATCGAAAAAATAACTTTGCCTTGATTTTTCTGATTAATTTTGCATAATATTTGTATTTGGATTTTTTGTAAATGTCTGACAGCATAGAACTGAGAATTTAGGTATATGTACTTGCTTTCACTTTGTAGTGTTATGAAAAATGTTTTTTTTTATTGTTATCAATGTATTTTGAGGTCCTGGAAGGGCCGACGACTTTGACGTGAATGCTCTCAAAATTTCTTTGTATCCCTTACCCCACCCTACAGAAAAAATGTAAAACCAATAAAACTTTTTCAATATAAAAAATAAAATAAAATTATAAAATTGAACATTTAACAATTATAGGGTGGGGGTAGTCGTGAAGACGAACAAGTGGAGGGAGGAGGGGAGGATAAGGGTAGGGGGACAAACCGGGGATATATCTACTCCCCTAATTTAAGAAATATATTTGTCCCAATCTAACGTCTATTATTGCTTTTAGTTATATTTAGATGCTTACATATATACTATAACATTGTCTTAGATATAATATTATCTTATGACTCCTTGTGCCTATTCCACTACTATTCTGTCTATTTATTTTCTTTGATATATGCGAGACCGCCTCCTGCCCCATACATCCCTTAGACCGATACGCTCCCACAGAGAGGGCCTTCTCAGGGTGCCGTCGGCCGGACAATGCCGACTGGCGACACCCAGGGGAAGAGCCTTCTCTGTGGCGGGCCCAGCCCTTTGGAATGACCTACCCCCTGAATTACGTACCATCACCGACCTCCGCCTCTTCCGCCAATGTCTTAAGACATATTTGTTCCAACAAGCCGGCCTAGCCTAACCTCCCATGGGGACTTTTAGGTAGTTTTAAATTGGGTTTTTAAATTTTGGTTTTAGCGCAGGATAGGTTTATTTAATAGTTTTTTAAATTATATTTATTGTATTTTGTATGTTTTTTAAATTTTCCTGTGCGCCGCCCTGGGTCCTTTGTGGAGAAGGGCGGGATACAAATTTAAATAAATAAATAAAATAATATCCGTCGTTCTCTTGTTATACCATCTGTACCATATCTCCCAGGATTGGGCATAAATTGAGGCTGACTTGTCCTTTAAGATATACGTTAATTTATTGGTTTCTGCACAGCTAAAAATTTTTTGATATAATTAGCTGAAACTTTTTGAGAGATGGGAAGATGGAAGCGAATAGAAGAAACAAAATACCCCAAATATCACAATGAAAATATTAACTAACCATAATGGGTTGTAAACAGAATGGCTGAAAATGCAATATTCCAGGAAAGGAATGTATCTTAGAAGAGAACAAGATTGATTGAAGTTTATCACACAATGAAATTGTGCTTTTGCTACCTACTAATTTGCTAAGCTCTGTTAGTAAGATATTAGCGGCAGATACTAGAAACTGATGATTATTTTTTCTCTCATTATACCTATTTCAGGTCTTACATTACATTTTCATCATATCCTCACTCAAAATGTCAGGTTTCAGTAATCATGGTCAATGAGGATTCCAAGGGCAAGAAAAATGGAGAATCGGTTGCTCGATTTTGCTGTAGAGAATTTTCTACAACGATTTTCTTTCATTGTGCTGTTTCATAGAAGAAAAGCAGACTGCTTTGATGATGTATTATTAACTGCTATGCCATTATTGTGCTGTAAATCTTTCTTGCAATTCACATTTGTATGCTCTGTATACAGGTGTGTGTTCATATATGTGGATATGTAAAACCAAAATAAAACCAAAGAAAACTCAGTGGTTTATGTGGTGAATGTGATAAAGGTCATGCACTCACTTGTCACTAGGATCTAGTAAGGTTACCAGTTGTCTAGCAAAAGGAGAACATCTCTTTTTATCTTCATATTGTCCCCCCAGAATACATAGTCTTTAAATGAAATATTTTTGGCATGAGTGAACTGTTTTCACAATTTTTTTTTACTTACAGGACCGCCTTCTACCACATACCTCCACCCAACCAGTCCGCTCCCACAGGGAGGGCCTCCTTAGGGTGCCGTCCGCTGGGCAATGCCGGCTGGCAACCCCCAGAGGGAGAGCCTTCTCTGTGGCAGGCCCCGCCCTCTGGAACGACCTGCCTCCCGACCTCCCTACTATCACAGACCTTCACCTCTTCCGTCGGACATTAAAAACATATTTCTTTCATGCGGCCGGCCTCGCATAGCTGATGTAGCTATGATATTATTTTAACTGGGTTTTTTAATCATGTTTTTAGCACGGGCTTACTTATTTAATACTAGTTTTAATTTTTTTGGATTGTTGTATTTTATATTTTATAATTCCTGTGCACCGCCCTGAGTCCCATACTCGGGAGAGAGGGCGGTATATAAAACCAATAAATAAATAAATAAATAAAAATAAATAAAAATTTTCTCAAGCAAAGAAGCAAATTATTCACATCAATGATTTCCAAATTATTTACTCAACTCCCTTATCAATACAATCAAGAGAGCATAGCTCTGACAGTCTGCACTGTTGCTAGCAATTGGCTTCAATTCAGCTCCTTCAAATCTATGATCACTGTATTCTGTAGATCATATGATTCATCATATGTTTTTATGATGAATTTTGTAAAGTATATTGTGATTTATTACCATTACAGCTAAGGCTTGCACTGGAAGTGGTATATTCCAACTCTTCAAGGTCTGTCTGGAAATTTCTGAAATTTTGAAATAAAATTAATTTGATTATCTATACATGCAGGACTCTTTACAGTATGTAAAACAATAAATCTCTGCTCAAAGGATTATACAGCTTTGCACTGGTAAACAACAAAAGTATTTTCAAACTTCCACAGTATCAAAAAGCTGGCCTCTTGTTCCTTATGCAAAACAGAATTTTGTAAAAATAATGCATGTCAATTTCGTGAATGAGCTACAATTATGACATACTTGCAATAATTAGTGGTATTATTTCCTTCTCTTTCCTTAGCACCGTATCTTCATAAACAAATATTGCTTGCTGCTTTTTACTAATTTATAATGATTAGAAATTCATTAGAAAAAGCATTGATACTAGGAATGGTTAGTGGAACAAGAAGAAGGGGCAAGAACACACTGGCTTGATAACATCAAATCTGATATAAAGTTGAACATCCAACAATTGAAAGAAGTTGGGCTGGATGGGCTAGCATGGAGAGTAGTTGCAATGGTTAAAACATCACAATAATCAACATTGTTTATTGGGAAGATACACCGTAAACCATAGCTTGTTGAATAAGCAATAATTGACTAGGTTCACATATAATGCTTAAACAAAAACATGAGTTAATATATCATTAAGTTGGATTTATGCAGTATGTTAAGACTACAACTAGAGAGTCATATGAATTAGATCACAAACAACATGAAAGTCAACGCTGTATTTAGAGTTAACACGACACTAAACTTTCTACGATCGAAGACACCTGGGTCAAGGTCAACGTCTGCTGCACACATGAAAAACAAAAACAGCACATAGTTCGACAACTTAAATCAAGAGAGTGAAGCAATGCCATTCTTATGAACAAATTAAATTTGACTTAATGGGGTCTGTCTCATTATTCTGAGCTAACAAAAATGTGGTACTCTCAAACTGTTAATTTTCTTATTGCTTTCTGCCTTTCTTCTGATGACCCTAATATCCTGGTTGCCTTTCCATGAAGCAGTCCCATGGACTGCTGTCCAGATTAGTTGAGGGCAAGACCTTTGCTCTGATTACAAACCTCTCAGAGAAACCCTTTGGCCTCCATGAACAGGGGCACAGGAACCTCATGCCAGAACAACAAACAGCAGAATTTATTTCAGCACAATTTGTAATATAATTGATAACCAGCTTGTCTACAAAATTGGTGGGGGTGATTTTTAAACATCCTATCTGAGGTTTTGGTTTAAATTTTTAGCAGAATAGTGATTGTACTGAAGGTACTTTGCAATTAGGTATTTCATTGTATTGTATGCTGTTATCTGCATTTGTGCTGCATACTGCTTTCAGCAGGAAACTCAAGTTAATAACATGCTAACAATAACAATAATTATTTGGGCCTCCAAAAATATTAGAGATTATCATGATTACTCTACTCTTGCAAATATAGGTGTTGTAATTTCCTGCTACCCGACACTTCCCTGCTGGCTGAAAATTATTACTTAGTTAGTTAGCTAGTTTATCAATGTATATATCACTTCCTCTGCCAGGAAAAAGATATGTCGAAGCAGCAACACTGGGAATGTGTGCATTTGTCCAGATCTCCATCTCCACAATTTTCTTGGCCATCTTTTTTTTTTTTTAATGAAATCTGGTTATGAATTTAAAGCAACAATTCCATATATGTGGTTATAGATTTTCCCTGATTTTCCATTGCCCCGACTGTTATGGGGCATTTCCCCACCATTGAGTTAAGCATTACCCATCTTCCCTTTAATTGGTAGAAAGCCTACTGATATGAAATGTGTATTCTCTTTGCTGAGCCATCTTCCATGTCTATTTCTATTCCCGTTTCAAGTCATTACAATCGCCTAGCTTCTTTTCAAAGAACAAATAATATTCGGTACAAATCAAGTCTGCCCTGGCATTAGAATAATGAAAAAATACTAGTAGTACAGCTATATATGACTTAAGGCTATCTTATCCAAGTGCTGTGAAATTGTTGAAGGCAATGTTGGGGGGGCTGGCAAAAATAATATGTTGCAATATGGGGTGTAATGTAAATATGAAAGATGATTGGTAGATGAATAGTTTGTTCTAAGAGAGAACTTGAAGTAGCAACTCCTATTTACCAAAGTCATCATCATAAGGTTTTTCTTGGGTGACACCCACACACACCCACACCCCTGCATACTTTCCATATTGAAGATAGTAATAATATAGCAGAGTCTAATAGTTTGATTACATAGGTTTGCTCTCTATATGGTCACGTAGGATTGCTCTTGTGCATTGCCTCTTCATAAATTATCAACACGATCACGTCATTCTACTTAAGGGTAAATCAGCCCTGACTATTTTTATATATTTTCTTTATTGTATAGTTGCAACAACATTCATCAATACACACACACACACACACACACACCAGTATGCATTGCGTAGTAACATTAAACTGATAACTGAAAATAGTATCTACACCAAGGTCAAGCAACATATTCCAGAACAGAAAAATATTTTCAAGGAGCTAGAAGACAGAGTGACAAAACCATATGATTTTCTTGAAGAGAAGGTCCTGTCACATAAATCAGTGCATTTCAATGTGCAAAGTAGTTATTGAAGACTTCAGAAATAGCTATAATAATAGAAGATATTATAACATTATCTTGCCAGAGGAAATTGTATGGATCTGCAAATAGATACCAAAATAGAATACATTTTATGGGAAGAAAAACATTGCTACCTGAAAATGTATTAAAAATATTTATATCATGTGTGCTAAGATTTTAAGATTATTTTCTGAATATTTTAATAATAGTTGTTAGGACTATTATCCTAGTGTTGGGTTGGCAATATATATATAAGCCATGATTACAAATGGTCTCTGTTACTTTAAATGCTACAGTTGAATGTAATTGGCTGCTGTAATTAACTCAGCAATAAGAAAGCCAGAAGCACTGTTAGTTTGCTGACTTTGAACTGGAGATACTGTGGTGTTGGGTTAGGTCAGCAGAAGAAGGAAGAATCGTGGATTGCAACTGTAAACTAACTGTTTTTGAGTTAAAGACTGTATTTGATTCAAGACTTACTATCACTGCTTGTGAAGAAGTAGTTTATTTTTTCCAAGTAAAACTACTTGTTTTTACTATCAGGGTCTGAGACTCCATTGATGTGTCTTCTAGCAACGTTTCTCTAGCTGCAATTCCGTTGCACAACTCTGTCTCCTAAACATATCTTTTCTGTCTGGCCGGCCTAGGATAGTCTCTCTGTCTATGGGGTATTATATTAATTGGGAATGTTATTTTAGTTTAACTTAGTTTTAATGGGGATTTTTAGCACAGGTATAGGTTTAATTTGTTTTTAAATGTTTGTATATTTGCTGTTTTTTATTCTTCCTGTGCACCGCCCCGAGTCCCTATGGGGAGAGGGAGCGGTCTACAAGTATTAAATATTATTATTATATTATTAAATGAGATATCCCCAACAATAGTAATATTTCAGAATCACTTAATTCTATTCATTATTGATAGTCAAACCTTATGAATCAGCATAATAAAAGTAGAAAGAAAATCAAAAGAGATTAATATTCAAAGAATTTTGAATCTGATTCTAGCTCAAATTAAAGATACAGAATCTTTTTCTTCATTACTTCTAAAAAGCTTAATCACACGTATAATAATAATAATAATAATATTTAATATTTATAAAACCGCACCCTCTCCCCGCAGGGACTCGGGGCGGTGCACAGGTAGAATAAAAACAATAAATACATACGAACAATTCTAAAAACAAATTAAACATAAACTGCGCTAAAATTTCCCCATTAAAACTAAGCAGTACTAATTTCCCAATAAAAACCCCAAAGACAGAGAGACTTATCCTAGGCCGGCCAGACAGAAAAAGTGAGTTTTTAATTTAAGACGGAAGGAGCGGAGGTCCGTGGTCGTCCTGATATCGGGGGGAAGGTCGTTCCAGAGGGCCGGGCCCACCACAGAGATAGCCCTTCCCCTGGGTGTCGCCCGCTGACAATGTCTAGTGGACGGCACCCGGAGAAGTCCCTCACTGTGGGAGCGAATCGGCCGTGAGGATGTATGAGGCAGGATCCTATCCCGCAGATAGCTAGGTCCCGAGCCATGGAGCGCTTTAAAGATGATAATTAACACCTTGAAGCGCACCCGGAAGACGACAGGTAGCCAGTGCAGCTCGCGCAAGAGCGGTGTTACATGGGTAAACCTAGCGGTTCCCATAATTGCTCGCACGGCTGCGTTCTGAACTAGCTGAAGTCTATGTGATTAAATAACTTCATATTGTTAAGGAAATATTCCATAAATGCAGAAATCTGGAGAAGATATAAGTTGAATTTACCGAGCTGCTCTTGGCATCAAATATTTTACTTTCTCTGTCTTTTAACTGTTTTCATACTTTATACTGTTGCAAATGTTGAATTTCTGATAAGTTTATGCAGCTGTCTTTCCTTTTTCTAACCCCCCCCCCTAATAGTTCTAGCCCCTTTTTTTACTTTATTGCTTTATAAGAATTACATAATTTATCTTTGAATTATTTTGTATTGAAGGACAGGTTGTAAGTATATCTAACAAATACAATTCATTTTTTTCTTGCTATTAATGCATGATTGGCAAATGATTAATATTTGAGACTCATGCTTTTTCTTAATTCTAGTTAAATTTATAGATAATACAAAACTAGGTAGGATAGCTAATAAAGTATTAGAAAAAATAAAACTATTCTGAAAGGTTATAGAAATGGAATGAAAAAATAAAAACAAATGCAAAATTCTTCATCTTTTCTCATTGGAAGAGATGAAATATCTGTCCCCCAATAAGTCATTGTATCATCCTCAAAAAAGTGGGCAAATGAAATAAACCCAATCAAGTTGTTTGATTACCAAACTAGGCAATCAGCAGCAGTTGATTATCTTGAGAAATTACATAACTAATGCTTACGTTCTCTTCACTAGTTCTACTACTAGTCTAGTAGCCATATTGTGGCTGCACTTTTAATTTCCCAGAAACACCTGAGGGACTTCACTACTTCAGCAAGGCTCTTCACTACTTCAGCAAGGCTCTTCACTACTGAGGCTCTCCAGTATTATTACTGTTGCCAGATAAGTCCTCCAGAGCTGCTAATGGGAGAGCAGGCCCATTACCTATGTCTAAAAATAGTGAGAGCCAGAATTGGATGTGCCCACAGTTTTCTTAGAACATTATACAAATAATTTGACAATTCTATGTGAAAAGAACACACACTGGAGTATAGCTTTATACACAGGAAGTCCAAAGTTTAATTATGTTTGCAGTGATCTGATACCCAATGATGGCTAGGGATTGCCTCTCTATATAAGACATCCAAAAACTGCTATTAACATAGATCATCTACTTTGTATAGTAATATTCAAAATTATAAAAACTGATAATATTAAATTTGGCTTTTAACTATTTCCTTTTGTATAAATAAGCACCAAAATACTTTTATGTCTTAAGGAGCCTGAAACAATAGAAGAATGAAACTACAGCTACCCAAAATAAAATTTTCCATATTCATTTAATAAATACTTAAATATATTAATTAAATTCCCACATTACCCTTTCATGTTGACACTCAGAATAACAAACATAATTAAACTCCTGCCAATTTTTCCCTTGTCAACATTAAATATTCCCATTATATTCAGATTATTTTAACATTAATATTTATTAACATTTTTTAATTAACAGTTGAGGTAAAAAACATTAAATGCTGAAGGATCCATGGTTCATGTAACAGGAAGGGGCAGTGAAGTTTTCTTGAATTTACTAATAGATATTTTTCCAGCAATGGTAGAGGCAAGAAAATGCAATTGCCTAATAAATATTCCATATCTTACAGTGATATGTGATGTTAAAGTATAAGAGACAAATCAGGACTGTGAAGGGCTGAATTAAGAGAGTTTAAAAGTTGATCAATCTATATAAGCACTTCTGAAGATAGTTACATTTTAGAAATTATTTGCAATATTTCATGTGTTACATTTTGGACATTAATTATTCAGTTCTTAACAATGACTGTGCAGATTTTTAAAAAACTATAAATTCATAAAATTTTCACTTCTATAGTTTTATGTAAAGGCTGGCTCCTTTTAGGTATTGTTGGTGAAGGCACAGCTTCATATTTGAGTTAAAATAGACAAATATCCAGTAGCCTATGCATGTACTTAAGAAATCTAATCATTTGGATGCAATAAGCAAGAAGAATAAAACTTCATATTGCATGCACAGATTTAGATGCTCACTAGTACGCTCACAAGTAAAATCAGGATTGTAATAGTATTTCTGGGTAAAAGTTAAAACTGGGAGGTAGGTTCCAATTGACTTTAAAATCTGCCATTCCTGCTTAAAATTTAGAATTACAGTACAGTAAGTTGGTTGTTACAGATAATATCTACTTAACATAATGATTTTTTAAGTATGATCCAAGAAAACATAGTTCTAAAGATTTTTTTCTGCCCTATTTCAGATACCTATCTATAGAAATCTTGCAGTTTTATTCTCCTTTAAAGCTAGTGTTAACATTAACACACCTAGTGAAAACTAAACAGCTGTTTTCTTAAAAAGTATATAGATGATCCCAAGGGATGCTTTGCAATCTTAGCAAGGGCAACAATAGTTGGGCCTAAATGCTGGGTCTCCTGACACTCTTGAGACACTCCCTCTCCTAGTTTCCATAGAGATGGTAGGAGCCACAAAGAGCTCCAGTCCTATTACTGGCTAGGAGGGGGCTCAATTTGTATGCATGAGCCCTGCTGGGAATGAAAAAAATACAAAAGGAGGACAGGAGAGAGAACAGGAAGAGGGGGGGGGGGATAAAAAGAGATTGGTTATAAGGAGAGGGGAGAGAGGGAGGGAGAGAGAGAGGGAGAGAGAGAGAAGCAATATGTTTAAAGACAAAGGAGAAATACAGTGATGAAGTAAAGAAAGGGAAAGAAGAAAAGAGAAAGGGATTGAGAAAAGAGAGAAAGAATTCATCTCCCCCTAATACAGTATCTCTTGTCATTCACTGACAGGAAATGCTGTCCCCACAAGAGCTAATTCACAGGCACTGGAAATAGGAACAGCAGGGGTGCCTCCATCACATGACCTCCTCAGCAAAATCCAGAAAAAAAAGGCATAAAAGGGAAGGCAGAGAAGTGAGTAAAAACACCGGAAATGAATGACATTGATTGGCTTATGATTAAAATGATTTAGAAAGATAGATAGAGTTAAATAAGAAGGCAAATATAAACCCTTGGGTCTCTTGCTGACAGGTGAACCTGCCAGTTCAAGGCCAGGTAGAGTGATACATATACATGCACATTCACTATCCTAACATTTTGGGGTCTCAGTGACTTAGAAGTGGGGCTAGGCTCCTTTAGCACTTAGGAATTGACCCCCATTCTAGGGGGATTTGAAACTGATCTATTCTTCATTATCATGTTCATTAACCCAGGTAACACCTTCACAAATATAGATGGAATAAATCATCTTCCGTTCAAGATATCATTATTATTTAATGATAATAAATCTGCTAGCCTCTAGCACTTATAGAGCATCTTTTAAATGTTCAAAGCGTTCTTCATATATTATTCCAGCAGTTGAATAAACTGTGCAGATTGGTATTATTTAAATTGCATATTAAGCAACATAATGTCATTGATAGGGGATAATTTTGATTTCAATTTTTGGGGGCATAACTATTTTTATTTAACTTGGTAAACAATAAAACATATGACAAAAATAAAAATATACTATATAAGCAGATTAAAACCAAACCAAACCAAACCAAAGAGTTAAATGTTGACCTTCCTTCCTTCCTCCCTCCCTCCCTTTCTCATTCAAGTTAGTGTGACTTTTGGTAATTATATGGACAAGCTCCTGCAGTATTCTTGGGATTTTAGAAGTGGTCTGCCATTACCTTCTTTCCAATGCTGAAAGAAAGTAATTACTCCAAGATCACCCAGCTGGCTTTGTGCTCAAAGTGAAACTTCAGCTCATGCTCTTCTGGTTTCTAATTTTAACCACTACACCATGGGTCCTCAAACTACGGTCTGCGCGTCGCATGGGGCCCGCCAAAACCGTTAATCCAGCCCACACAGGACCATGAGGCTGCCCTGCCCACATCACCCCACCCACCCTTCAGCCAATTACAGGACTTAGCTTTATGAGCCCCACAGGCTGGAGTTGAAAGGCAAGGCCAACAATTTTGGCCTGCAGAGACATTTTGGAGGCAATGTCTCCACTGGTGAAAAACGAGGTGCACAGATGCCCCAGGAGGCCAAAACACAGGCAAAAATCTTCCATATTTGCTCCCAAAATGGACCATTTTTGCTTGTTTTGGGCCTGCAGAATGCTTCTGGAGGTGTGGGTGTGTGTGTGAAAAACAGGAGGCCAAAAAACAGGCAAAACCTGCCCATTTTTCACCTCCCCCACCTCCAGAAGAGAGATAAAGAGAGATAGACAGACACAGAGAGAGTGGGTGGAGAGACAGAAACACACACACACACACACACACACACACACACACAGAGATTTCTCAAGCTCCTTCTCCTTCTCCTTGGGGCTTAGAAGTAGTGCTGCAAAATAAGTTTCCTGAAGTGCACCCCTAGACTCCTAAACAACTGAAAAAAATGATCTAGTAAAAAGAAAAGGCAACCAAAAGAGTAACAAAAGCAAATAACACCCCCCCAGGAATAAAGAGGTAGAGCTATTCCCTCACAAGCAGGAGGTTGTGAGTTCGATCCTAGGTAGAAGCAGATGTAGGGTCTCCTGCTTGGGCAGGGGGTTGGACTAGATGACCTGCAAAGTCCCTTCCAACTCTGTGAATCTGTTAAAGTTTAATTTGTGTGCATTGTTCAATGCTAAATTGACCATACCCACCCAGTCACATGACGTAGCCATACCCACCCAGTCACATGGCCATCTAGCCATTCCCACTCAGCCAGTCTGGGGCCCCCAACAGTCTGAGGGACTGTGAATTGGCCCCCTTTTTAAAAAGTTTGAGGACTACACCAAACTGACTCTCAATTTGAATATATTCATTCATACATTCACTTTTTTCTGGATCCCAGCAAACCCATTCAAATACAAAGTAGTCCTGTCACCCAGATTTGTCATAATCCTAACCAATTTGCTATCATTGCAGATAATTCTTAAATCTAAGAATTCATTGTTGCATTTTTTGATTATATTAAAAAATATATTTTGAAATTATATTAGTTGAGCGATCTTGTCTTTCTTCAGAAGCTAAGCAGTATCAGGCCTGGTGATTCTTGGCTGAAAAATGAGAATACCAGAGGTTTAGAATAATGGAATCTTGAGAGAGGTTAAGATCATTATTGTGTCACAAGTCTATTCCATTGCATTTACCGAAAAGGGATGGAATGTGTAGGGCAGTGATTTAAGGTGTTATTAAAGTTTTTAAAAAGCATTCCACTCTGAATAACGCTAGAAAATTAAATAAAGGGTTCTTTATTCATGTAAAGTTAAAACATTGTTTTAGACTTCAAAATTTCCAACTGTTGAAATCAACAGAGGAGCCATTGAATTTAAAATAATTGGATTATTTCCTCAGGATAAGAAAAAAAGAAACCTCAAACCATCACAGACAAACTGATTCAGAAGTTTAGAAATAAGTCCTTTAACATCCAATTTTAAAATGTCTCCTATGGTATAGATCTGCATGCATGTACTTTTTCAGTTAATACTTTAAAGTAATTTAACAACTCTGAATTAATTGTGTCTAAATCCAACCTAATATTTAAAAGTAGTTTTGTCTTAGTAAATCTGCATGCATAGGCATGTTTGGTGTGGGTGTGGGTGGGTGTGCGTGCACACACATGTATAAACACTAAGCACAATTTTTTTACTCATCAGAAAGAGGTTATTTTACAAAATAGATGGTCGGGTAAACAATTACTATATCTTATTCTAGTTCAAATAAATGAAACTAACATTATGACTAAATATTCATTTACATAAATAAATATCCTACCTTGCTTAGAAAATAATGAAGATTCCAGTATAGTTGTTTGGTACCTAATACATTTTAATAGGATTCATGAATATATTTCATAACTAACTTCCCTTAAACTGAAATGCAAGAATTATTAGAAAACTAATATTGCAGTAGTATCAAATTCCAAATAATCTTTCGTAAGGTTTGTGTTAAAAACATTTTGAATTTTTATTTCTAAAAATCTAGCAAATTTATAAAATGTGGCCTATTTTATTTGTCTAGAAAAAAAATATTATAAATCTTTTGCGCAAAAGGTTTATCTAATAATAATAATAGAGCTTATTTCATCTTAGAGTTGCTTAAAAAGTTCATGTACTGGGAGAGTTTTCTGTTGTACTGTTTCTAAGGAAAACACTGTTGAAATTATAAAATAAGTTGTTAATATATACTACTCAGGATATGGCTGACTTTAGTTTATTAAAATATTAACCTGGATTAAATCTTAATAATATTGGATGGGAGATGATTAGGAAAATAGGATTGGGTTAAATTGGGAAATTTAAAATATCCTGTAAGAAGACAATACAAATTGCAAGAAAACTTCATGGATGCATTCATGTAGTCTTTAGCAGCTGAAATTGATTCAAAGAAGCCCATATCTTTAGTTGGGCTACATTTCTAAAATTTCTTATAACTTATTCTAGCAAAATGTACAAATAACACAACAAATTTAAATAGTTCCCCAAACACCTCTTTTTAAACTATGATAAGTAGCTATAATAGTGCTCTTAACATAACCCCCACTGCCTTATATTTAAAAAAAACCATCTTTTTACATTAAATTCCTAATTAATACATTTTCAATTGACCAAATTAAACAATATTGATTTAGCAATTCTGCCTCTTGAAGTTTCATCAGGGATGAAATCCTCCCGGTTCGGCTTGGATCAGCTGAACCAGTATGGACGATTGTACCTGGTTCTGCGAACCAGTATAAAAAAAGCTTCCGAGGATTGCGCAGCTCAGCTCTGCGGCTCACAGCTAATTTGAATATATTCAGTTATAAATTCACTTTTTTCTAGATCCCAGCTGTGGGCCAAGTGATCATCGGAAGCTTACCCCCCCCCCCTTTTAAAACATTTTTTCCTGCCTATTTGCCCAAGTTGGCAGGAAAAAAATGTTTAAAAAAGTGGGGGGGGGGGAAATGAATTTATAATTGAATATATTCAAATCAGCTGTGAGCCACACATCATTGGAAGCTTCCTCCCCCCTTTTAAAAGCATTTTTTCCTGCCTATTCACCCAAACCGGCATTAAAAAAATGCTTTAAAAAGTTTTTTAAAAATTGGCCACACACCCCTCAGTCACATGATGCCCCTTCCCCCCCCCCCCCCAAGTCATGTCCACAGAATCCGTGGGCAAAAAAATTATATTTCACCACTGAGTTGTGTGAGAAATGAAAAAGTCCTAAATTCCTAGTCTTACGATAGTTTTAGAGACAAATTAAAATTAGAAACTAAAATAGCAAAATATGATTTGAAGTGAGAGGTGATTCACAATTTGGGTTAAGAAAATATCTAGAAATAGGGCATTTACTGCAATCTGCATCAATGGAGAAACACCAGGTACCACCTTTTCAACAAAACAATGAAAAAGAGTACAAAGAAATAACTAAATGTTTAATCTTAGAATTTTAAATAAAATGAAATCTTCAGCAATAGTTATATTAAACTCAAAGAAAACTACAATATATCTGAAATTATACAAAGCAATATTATATTTTTGTATTGTTTTTTTTAAATTTGGAGTAGTAAAATGGACAATTTGACATGATGCTCATAGCAGAATTCAACAAGAGCAATTAATAATCTAAGCTACTATATTGTAAATTACGAATGGTCTATATGGGAAGTAACGGACGTAACGGACTTAGGCTCAACTCGACCAAGACCGAGTGGCTGTGGTTTCCGGCTGCCCGATTCAACCAGCTCTCTCCAACGCTGGCCATAGGGGGCGAACATCTTGCCCCTGTGGATGGGGCGCGCAACTTGGGTGTCCTCCTGGATACCCGGCTGTCCATGGAAGATCAAGTGACAGCCGTGGCCAGGAGGGCGTTTTACCAGGTTCGCCTGGTACGCCAGTTGCGCCCCCTATTGGATCGGGACACCCTTCGCACAGTCACTCATGCTCTCGTGACATCCCGACTGGATTATTGCAACTCTCTCTACATGGGGCTCCCCTTGAGGTGTACCCGGAGGCTTCAGTTGGTCCAGAATGCAGCCGCGCGAGCAATTATGGGCACCTCTAGGTTTGCCCACGTAACACCGCTCTTGCGCGAGCTGCACTGGCTACCTGTCGTCTTCCGGGTGCGCTTCAAGGTGTTAATTACCATCTTCAAAGCGCTCCATGGCTCGGGACCTAGCTACCTGCGGGATCGGATCCTGCCCCATACATCCTCACGGCCGATTCGCTCCCACAGAGAGGGACTTCTCCGGGTGCCGTCCACTAGACTTTGTCAGCGGGCGACGCCCAGGGGAAGGGCCTTCTCTGTGGCGGGCCCAGCCCTCTGGAATGACCTTCCCCCCAATATCAGGACAACCACGGACCTCCGCTCCTTCCGCTTAAAATTAAAGACACACTTTTTTCGTCTGGCCGGCCTTGGGTAGTCTCTTTTTAGGTTAGGGGTTTTTAGGGGTAATTTTTAGTTTAGTTTATGGGTTTTAGCGCAGGATCAATTTAATCTATTTTTAATTTTGTATTTTGTATTTGTCTGTGGTTTTATTTGTATTTTTAATTGCCTGTGCCCCGCCTCGAGTCCCCTTGGGGAGAGAGAGCGGGATATAAAATTAAATTATTATTATTATTATTATTTATATAGTCTTTATCCAATAAATATACCTCATTGGGTTGAATCAAAGCATATTTAAATACAGAATAGAATTCTTAAGACTGCATACTCCAATCTTCTGCATTTATACTGTGCTGTGTTCAAATGCTTTTCTTCCCAAGCTAATGTGCACTAAAGCTTTCTCCAAAGGCATTGGACATTCACCCTCATCATTCCTACCTGTACAGGCATAGTGGGAATCAATGCCCAACATGTATGTGGGATATTAGGTTGGATAAGGCTAAGGACTGCAATTTGAAATGGAGTAGAACAATTGCTATTGAGTAGAGTAAAATCTTGATGGGTGACATTTGTTGCTCATGGAAAAAAGATAGCTAATTATTGCCATGTCTGAAATAAATTTTCTATGCTTGAAAGCAATACATCTGAGATCAGCATACTCAAGAAAAAAATTGTGTCAGCATATCAATTCGATTAGCTTCCGGTTGGCAGGTGATGGCCATTTTTGGAGGCAAAAGGGCTGGATTAAATAGCACATATTTCATCTTGGACTTAATGGTCCAAAATGAAATATGGTAGTAAAGAAGGAAAATAATCTAAATAATCTAAATAACTGGACTATGTGTAGAAAAGGTGAAATTGTCTAAACTCTTAGGTAGTTGGGCTATTTTATATAACAGTTGAAAAGCAGCAATACTAGGAAATTACTCCCTCCCTCCCTCCCTCCCTCCCTTCCTTCCTTCCTTCCTTCCTTCCTTCCTTCCTTCCTTCCTTCCTTCCTAAATAATGTATATATGTAAAGAACAACTTAGTTTTCAAAGGTTCTTTGATTGCAATATTTCGCTTAAAGCTTTGTTTTGTATTTCTATGTCAAACCATTTCCATAAACAAGCTATCCAGAAAATTGGTTGAGTTTAGTTCCTCTTAATATATTCTTCCTCCCCTCCTTTCTCTTACCAGAGTATTCAGGCTGCAACCTTTCAGTACAACTTTTTTTTTAATGACTGTGTGTGGCAAGAAAGGTTTTTCTTCTGGCTGTCAATTTGCAGATATTAAACCCTTACATTTACAGAGAAACCAATATATTCCAAACTGCCTTTCATAATTCATTTCCACAGATGTAAAAATAGAATGAGGCTAAATTGTAGTTTTACATTTATTTATTTTGAACTCAAGTTAGCTATGCCTGACTTGAAATCATTATTTTAAAACTATGTTTTCGTAAAGTATTCTGACCGGGAATTTCAATCTTTATTCTCTGACAAATGTTTTACAGTAAGTAATTGGCATTGCTCTTTTTGGCCTAGTGATATTAATCTTCAACATATCTTGGACTTTCAACAACAGATGGCATTACAGAAAAATTTGAACTTGGCAACGGATAAAACCTCAATTTTTGTTCTTTCTATAGATTTCAAAGGGGCCTTCCATCCATACTGAATCTTAAAACATTGTTGCAACTCAGCTGAGTTCTTTGCAGTCAAGCTCATGTTCCATAAATGTTATCCTTATCAGTTTGTTCTCTATGTACAAAGCACTATTTGTTATTTCTGAATTGAAACTTTAGATATAAAAACAAAAGAGTTTTCATATGCATATTCTAATTGCTAGAATTTCAAGCACATTATTCTTGTTTTTTAAATTTAAATTTTTAACTTACACACTATTGTAAGCTGAGTTGAATTTATTAAGGGCATTAGTTACAAAATATACAAATGTTCTGGGAGCACACAATTCTTCATCCATAAGAAGTAAGAAATGTAACTATGTTGTATTAACTGGAAGCTTGCATAGATTTTAACTAGTACCGCCCCAGATGCCACACATATGACATTCCTAGATAACTATGTAATTGGCCTTTATAATATCTAAATAAAATATTTTTGTTCCAGATTAAACTTTTCAACCTGGATCTCTAAGGGTATGTCTAGATTGCAAGTACCATGTTGTCTAAGCATGATTTAATAAAATGCAGCCATAATGCAGACCAAAATTTTGCACTGATAACAAGCAAATAACCTAATAATATTTGAACAAATATAAACTTTAATTTCCATTATGATCTTGTGGTGGTAGGAGGAATACTCTGCATCAAATCTGAAATTCAAGCATCTGCAACTCAAATTTAAAAGAAATTCAATTTATAATATCTAGCATTATATAAGATAGTGAGTCCTAATTAGATGAAAATTTGAGGGAAAAGCACTTTATAGCTATACTTGAACATCACAATCCTAACTTAAGGTGGTTTATTTGTGGCTCAGTTTTATGTAAATTCAGCCAGAGACATTACTTTATTCTCAGGTTGCTACACAATCCTAAACACTGGCTTAATTCAGTGAATCATGGTTAAGTAAACCAGGTTTCACAGACATAGCTTATATTAAAATGGATTTTATTTTTATGGATCCACTGTGTGGATGTATAGAAATGAAAATAGATCATATCATGACCAACAATTGTAGAATGAAAGAAAATTCATATTATAATCCTGTTAATATTAATTTAGCACTACAATACTTAATTTGAAGAGCTGTATTGCTCTTTTCAATCATTACACTTTGCTAACTGAATCTTTCAAATAATGGAATAGAAGCATTCCAAAATTAGCGGATCCTGCTTGCTGTTAGAGAAATTGTTTATCATAAACTCCCAGATTTTTTTTCCATAGGATTCACTATATATTAACAATATTAATGAAATTGAGTAGGATAATGAATGCTGCAGGAAATGGTGGTTCTGTGCTCTGTTAGCTTCTCTCACACATTTGGCAGGCCTGAAATAAAATAATACTCAATGTTATTAGTTCAATTTAGAGATACTTAATTGAAGACCCAGTTATTTGTATTGTATTGTATTTCTGAAAAGAGCTCTACCAGGCCTTTCCTTTGTTTTGCCATGACTTTTCCTGCAAACCATGTGGTACCATAACAATGCAGGCAAATAGTTTTATTTTTTTAATTTTCATAATATTTTTTAAAATGTTTGGTTAGGACTTCAATGATTAAGTTTTCATCCGACTGTGAATTTTGTTGTATATTACATACGCAGTAATAATAATATATTTAATATTATTAAATAACATTTGCCTTATCCTAGGTTCCTGGGAAGGACTGGATAAGGGGACAAAATGCCAAATCTAAGCATCTGGCTGACTGTACCACCAATCACAACAACGTATTTCACAGAACAATTCTCTAGCGTCCAAAATATTTCCTTTCCTCTTTTCGTGGATGGAGAGGACATTTGATTAAACCGCTTGCACTGATACCGGCCCAACAGGATGCAGGACAAACGAGTGACTGGCGACTAGCGCTGATCCATCGCTAGTTGGAAGTTTTTTCCTGGATTTCGCAGCCCGAGCGATAACTTACTTTGAATAAGGCTCGGAACTTTGGAGAGAAATAGATCCCATTCCCCGCACCCAGTTTCCCTAGTGACTCTTCCGATCGAATTAACTCTGAGGCGCTCTTTCGCTGAGGCGCTCTCCTCTGCATCGCGGTCGCTGCCAGCTTCGGGAATCCCTGATGTTCGGCCTTCGGTCACGGTCCTCTAGGGTTCTTCGAGGCCGGAGAAATAGGGAGAATGGCTGCGCCGTTCCAGCGGGGAGGATTGGCAGAGAGAAGCTGCCTTCTTCTCAAGGTCCTTACTCCTTTCTCACCCTCTTCTCGCCTTCTGCTTCCTTCTCATTTCCTCCTTCCTTCTCCTCCTCTCCACCCTCTTTCTTTTTTATTGTTTTCTTCCTTCTGCTTTTCATTCCTCTTTTCTATATTTTCTGCATCTGTGTCCTCCCATTCTTCCTTTCCCTTCCTTCTTTTCCTTTTTCCTTTTCCCTATCTGGTTTCCTCTTTCCTTCATTCCCCCTTTTCAGTATTTATTCTTTCCTTTTTCCTCCTTTTCTTCTCCATTTCTTTTTACCATACTTTTTTCTGCTTTTCTATTCCCTGCCTTTGTTCCTTTTTTACCTCTTCCTCCCTCTCTTCTCCTTTTCCATGCTTTTCCCTGCTTTTTGCTCTTTCTTTCTTTCTTCCCATTTCCCCTTTCCTTTCTTTCCTTTTCTTCCTGGAAAGGGAAAGCTAGAAAGAGAAGAAGGCAGATGTGGAAGATGCAGAGCTGTTTAATGCTGGGGGTTACTATGCTAAGAAGACTAAGCCCTTGCTGGTCAGCAAACTTCCAACCTGTCTTAAGTCATCCATTCCTCCCAAGTCCACACCCAATTTGTGGGAACTAGAACTCAGGATCTCTTTTAGTTCATATGTTTAACCATGAGAGGGGGGGAGAGAGGGGGGGAGGAGAGAGGGGGGAGGAGAGAGGGGGGAGGTGAGAGAGAGAGGGAGAGAATAACACCACTGAGAATAAGACTCAAGCTTAGATCAGCTTCCCCCCAGAGCTTTTAAATGGGTTAAACTACAATTCCCATCATATGCAGCTGTCTGCATCCAGAAGACACCAAATTAGACAGAGCTGATTAAGGTTGTTTAAAGTGAAGCTTGCTTAGGATCTTAAGTGCACTTAAGAACAGTATAGAGAACAGAATGCCTCTTTTGTGAATGACTGCATCCTTGCCTAGTGTGAGAATATGCAAGGAGGGTATTCTTGTGTCAGAAAATCAGGAAGCAGAAAAGAAGTTCAAGTCTTTTAAGATTTTGGTTTGGAGATCCAAGACACCTGAAAGAAGAGGTCAGGGGAGGATGAATTCTGGGTCTGGGTCTAGCTACAAGTGGACAGTTGGAAAATGTGGTGAGGGTTAACAATGGAAATGAATCAAGGGACACAAGAAAAAAAGACTTTGAAGATTAAGTCTCATGCGTACATGTACCTTTTAAACATTATTTCAGTACTTAATATTAGGCATCTCTGTGTCCATCTCCTCTATTGCTACACATCCTCCAGAAAAATATTAATATAATCCTGTCAAAGACTGGCATTTTCTCTCCAAAATCAGTCAATCAAGAAAGGTGAACACTTTTGCGCAATTTCTCTAGTGCCACATTCTTTGCAGACATTTATTAGAGTCTTAAAAGTGTAGTCCTGTATAAAATAGGGATGAATTCTCTGCAATAAAAATGAAAATGGATTCCATCCAAAAGCATTTTTCATCTACTTTTAGGTTTTAATAGTTCCTAGAAAATACATGTTTAGGCTTGATTCTTATATGTATGAATTAAAAAATGCAGTGCACTTGAGCATAACATTGTATTTTAAGTGAGTATGCCTTTAGGAATTCAGAAAGGACGCAGCACTTTATGAATAGGAGGGATAATATAAATCAAATTAGGCATTTGAATGAATCCTCTCCAACTGGTGTTTGACTTCAGAAAGCTTGTCAGTCAGCCTCCTCTCATGGTCAGGCACCTGTTCCATTCCTGCAATTTAGAAGCAAGAGATCTACTTATATGTCACAACAAGTGGCTGACTCTGATTTTACCTAAAAAGTAAAGGGGGGTAAATAAATACTTCTCTGAGAGGAACTGCTGTGCCTTCTTACACCCATTCATGTAATTTTCTTGCCAACAATACAAAGCAATGTAGTGCATTTAATAACAAGGTATTATTAAGTAGTGCTTTAATAATTTGTTACCTACTAACCAAAGTTTATTGTTTTGATCTTGGAGCAGTTTGGCTGAGCAAACTGAGATGAGCAAGAAACACAACCATTATGAAAGGTATATTTGAGTCAGTTAAGACAGTTTTGTAAACCATCTGCCATTAAATGTATAAATTGTATAAAGTTACAGTACATCTGTATAGATTTTTGAAAGCATAGTATATCTTCTCTCTGGGCAGATTCTGAAAACATGAAGCCATTTTGTAGAGACTGAAATATTTAAAAAAGATTCTGAGCCAAAGTTTTCGTTTTTAACTTTTAAAACATTTGAGATTTCCCCCCTTCCCAGCTAAGATGCATTTTTGTTACAGGTAGGCTTCTATTTTAAAGACAGGTCCTGATTTTAAATAGATGCATAGGCATCTTTGTTTTAAAACTTTTAAACCAAACCGGGAGAAAATTCAGAGGCAGCTTGACATAGCGAAGGAAAGAGAGAGAGAGAGAGAGAAAAAAAAGGGGGGGGGTGCGTGGGTAATCGTGAGTGCCAGAAACATTTGGGAAGAGCAGCTGAGTTTTTCAAAGGTTGGGAATTATTAATTCGACGTCGGCAAGAAATCCCTCGCCTCCTCTTACAATCGCGGCACAGTTATAAAATGGGATGGAAGAGTGCATATTGGACTCGGAAGGCAATTTATGACAGAGGAGGATTCGCGGGTCCCCCGCACTTATTACAAAGGAAAGAGGACGGGGAAAAGGCTAGGCAATACTCGGTGGAAAGATCCCTCTTTCCTAGGACGTTCAGCAGCTCTGCGGTGGGAAGGAAGGGAGATGTTGCAACCGGGCGGGCCCTGAAAAGAAATTCAACTCCAGGGCGCAAAGTGCAGCCAGATCCAAGCTTATTCCGGCAGACAAACTAGAAGAGGAGGGGGGAGGGGAGAGGAGGAGAAGGGAACACAAAACTAAAAGCCAAGTAGAATTTTGGATCTGCCTCCCTCCCGATGCTGTTACATAATTGCTTCTCCTGTTGGCATCCGTCCCAGCGTTGTCTTCCCTCCCCCCAAGTTTTTTTTTTCTTTTTAAAGAGAAAAATAGTATGACGCAAGGGGGCCACCAGGAGTGGAGTGGGGGGATCTGTAACTGATTATTTGCCTGGGCGCTGCTGCTCGACTCGGTTTCTCTCAGAGAACTCGGGCGCTGCTGTTGTCTCTGGCAATGCCCACCTCCACCGCCCTGCTGGAAGGAGGCGAATAAATCTGCCTGAGGCCGCAGCCCTCTCGCCCTGCGAGGCTCTTTGCCAGAATCCAAAGAAGAAGAGGCGACGGCTACTGAGAAGGAGCCCCTCCTTTACTGGGGGAGAACGGGGCTGGGGGAAAGCGCTGCAGTTCTGCGACCAGGGAGAGGAACTGCGTAAGGGGGGATTTGGAGTGGGAAGGCTGCTCGCTCTGGCCAGTCAAGAATAGGCACCCGAATCCCCCTTGCGGGCCTCCTCTTTGGAAGGACTGCTGCGGCTGGAAAAGTGGCGAGAGTCAACAGTGCAGATGTAACTTATGCTGCTTCTTGGGCAGAGAGAGGGGCTCTTTCTGTAAAGCATTTTGCAAAGAGCACGTGGGTGTTGCAAGGAAGAAGGCGAGGCACGGAAAGGGGGTTGAAAAGAAGCGTCTTCAAACTGCTGCAGAGCAGATTCTATAATATGCCTATGCCGTATGGTTTTTAATTTCATGCACGTTTTCAATAAGCGTAGAGTGTTTGATGCACTCAAATCAATTCCCCCTCTCTTAGTCGATAAAACAGACTTTTTCATGGTTCTACACATGAAAACAGTGGGAATCGTCCCTGGGTGGGCTCGAACCACCAACCTTTCGGTTAACAGCCGAACGCGCTAACCGATTGCGCCACAGAGACACCTGTGTTTTTAAGGCTCAAAAAGTTTGCTGATAGAATGACAATACCTCCCCTCCTTTAATTAAATTCCTGTCGGTATATTCATTGTGAAATGTTCATTTATCATGGGTAAAATCGGCCGTACCCGTTACACTGCATTCGCTATTTAAATAAATGAATTAAAAGAAATATGTTTAAAATCAACCATGTGATCGGGTTTCAAGACTGACAAGTATCTTTTTGTGTTAAAATACAGATTACAGTCTATTTAGTTCAGAAAAACACCCAAAGAAAACTAAGTCCCGAAGTCACTTTAATTATGTACGGCGAAGTGAACGTGCTATTAAAATATTCTACTTCTATTTAGTTTGTTATTTGAAATGTATATGTCTTTAATAAGAGATAAGAGCCACTTTGAAAAAAGCGACTCTTACCTCGTAGGTAGTAAGCATTTACTAGGTCTGAACACATTTGTTTACTTCAATGTTGTGTGATATGATCAAATGATGACATCATCTCTTCAGTAGCAAACTTTAATTGCCTGAAATACAATTTTATGTCTAAAGTCTTGTTTTCTATATTTCTTAAGCCTGGGCCTCCAGGCCCAGAGTGGGGAAACTTGCAGTAGGCCCTCCTTTTTTTGCCTCTGTTAGGAAAAGGGATATATTCTTTAACATATTATTTAGACTTGAATGAAATCCCTACCAATTTACTTTCTCTGGATCTTTTTCCTTGGGAAATCAAAAGGAGTGGAGTTTGACTCAAAAGAAAATTCTAAAATTTATCCTCTACAATATATCAACTCTGTAAAATGCTTCTAAAGTCTTTAAAGTTTTGTGGGAGGCACTAGAGTTTCCCTTTTTAATACAAATCATGAATTCTGTTAGGAAAGTCTTACAACTGTTTTACTTCTGGCTAAAATCAAATCTCTCTCTCTCATGTGTACCTATCTCTCTGTATGTTCAGCCATGCTAGTTTTTATTTAGCAAATTGCAAAATACCATGTTAGATTTTCTTTCTTTTAATTATCATTGCTTACACTTTTAAAGTTCTTTCCTAATTGTATATTTATAGTTAGAATGCGTTTATAGTGCATTTATATGTAATGAAAGTGAAATTGGAAGAACAAAACATTTACAAAAGACATATTCTTGAATTTTAAAATACAGCAAAATTGGTTCCAAATGTAATTTGTATTCAATATTTCTGATGTAATTAATATTATGCCTACCACCAAAAGATATGCCTGCAATCAATTCTTTTTAAGAAGCCCTAGACAGCTTTTAAAAAAATATCTGATGCAACTACAGTATAACTTTGAGTTTAAATACACAAGGACACTCATTGATCATTGTTGTTTGTTCTACATTAGTTGTACTTCTCATTGGTTCATGCAGATCACATATGATCTGGACAAAAGGCACACACTGGTTAACAATGCATTTCTTGATTTTCCAGCAAATTCTACTATTTAACCTCACTGTTTTCCATGACACTCTCTCAGCTTTTTGAGTTTAAAGGCAACTGCACTCTAGAGCCCTTTCATACTAAATATAATTTTAACCATTTAATTGGTTTTAATGGTTGAATATATTGATGATTTATGTTTAATTGTATATGCTACCAAGTGTCTCATGCAAGTAAAATGGGTAGCTATATAAATTCAATCAATCAATAGAGCAGAAAAATGACCACAGGTTTTGCTTCAAAGATCAGCTTTTAGAAGGTCTTTGAAAAGCTAGGTATCTGGTGATTACAGTTGTAGGAGAAACTGCCTCCCTCCCATAGATTTTCATGTATCAAAAGGAGAAATAAAAAAACTGCAAATGGTTTTTGTTTTACATAGTTGCATCTGAACTCAGATTTTATTCCTCAGTATGCATGCATTTCTGTTTATTTCTTCCATTAATTTCCCAAAACTGAATGTAAACAATGCCATATCTTTACTACAGTAAATACACTTTTCATGAAGTACACAAGTGAGTCCCAATTACATTATTCATCTGTAATATTACAATATTCTCTTAATTAATAATTAAAAAGTAACCTAAAGTGTATTTTAGTGGATCAAAAAGCTGTATGTTAAGTATTCTTGCTTTATCAAGATGGAAAAAGAATAAAAGAGGGGTTATTATCTTAACGTTTCAGATTGTGTTATAGTGAAACAAGGTTGGTATAATTAGATATTTGTAGGTAGATTTGAAATTAATTTACATAAATGTCTACACAAAATAGCTAATCCAGAAAAGCCCCTAGGAAGTGCTTGAATTAAAATGTAATACTGGATTCATCTTTTTACAACATTAAAATCCTGCAGGCAAAATTGTAAATCCTGAAATAATTGTACATATAAATAGCCTACCCATATTTCTTCACAATTCTACCCTTATCCATTTCTGTAAAATCCATTTCTTTTAAACATTTGAGGCAGGGGTGGGCTTCAAAAATTTCAGCAGCAGGTTCTCTGCCTGGTTGCTGGGTGGGTCTGGCCTAGTCAGCTTCTGCACCATGGCGGGGATGTGTGTGTTTTTTGCCTTTCCCAGGCTCTGGAGGCTTTCCTTAAGTAAGGTGACCAGATTTTAACATTGGTAAATCAGAACACCATTGACCGGGGGAGGGGGGGGGACGACAACATTTTCACAGCTCGTTGAAAGGTGTTTTGTTTGAACCTCCTCTCTCTCTACTTCGCCCCCGTTTTCACTTCTGACTCTTGCCCAGCAGGCAAAGAAAGGAAGAGCTGGTGAAGGGCGAGGGGGGGGTCTCCATCCTCCGCGGAACTTTTGCTGCCCCCTCCTCATCTCCCCCTCCCCAAGGAGAGCCCCCCTTCTTCCCAGCGCCTAAAGAACCGCGGGGGGAAGCAGAGGGAGATGCAGGCAGGACCCGCAGGTGCTCCTCCTCCAGAGGCCCCCCAGGCAGGTGGTCCCCACAAGCGAGAAGCCCCCCTCCCTTCCCCCCAGGGCCCAAGGACAAAGGGTCTCCCTGGGCGGCCCGGACTCTCCTGGTGGGTCAGTGGGCCTCTTGACCACCTTCTCGCACCACTTCTCCTCCTGCCCATTCTGCTCGCCCTTCTTCCAGCCCAGCAGACGCTTCACGATGGGCGGCATGAAGGGCAGGATGGACATGGCCGGCACCGGGAGGAGGAGGAGGAGGAGGAGGAGGAGGAGGTTGGCCAAGGGCAGCCCAGGAGCCCCACTGGCTGCCCGCCTCACCCACCCGCCTGCCTTGCTCTCTGGCGGTGCCGAGACCTCCCTTGCCCGCCAGACGCCCCGGCTCTCTCTTGTTCTCTCTCGCCCCGTCTCAGGTGGGCGGCGCGGCAGCAAGCTCACCCTGGGACAAAGCAGAGGACGCCGCTGCCACTGCTGCCACCACCAACTTTCCACCAACTTCTTCTGATGCGCCTCTAGCGGTGGCTGCGGCTCCTCCACCAGACTGGGCGCGCTCCTCGCCTCCTGCGCTAAGGCGCGCTTGCCCCGCTGCCGCCCGTCTCAGCTGCATGCAAATCAGGGGGCAGCCCCCTTGGAACGAGTGGGGGCAGCGGGAGGCCACCTGCCCCCGAGACCCCCCCCGCCCACCTCAGCCGGCGCTGGAACCCTGCAGGAGGAAGGGAGAGAGGCATCTGGCCCCCAACCCATTATTCCTTACTTTCAAAAAATCGGGACTTTTTAAAAACTCCACAGGACGCGGGACAAATTGTTACAAATCGGGACTGTCCCGTCAAAAGCGGGACATCTGGTCACCTTATCCTTAAGCCATTGGGAGAGTGAAAACTGCCTCCTCCGGGCCTGTTTCCGGCCTTCTGGGGCTTCCGGGAGGCCCATTTCCCCCCCTCCCTGAGCCTCCCTGAGGGCCCTGCACTTACCTTGCATCCAAAACGGGGTGCGTGGAGAGGCAGGGTGGAGTGTGAGGGGAAGGGTGGAAGGGGCTGGCCAGGGGTGGGTTTGGAGGTTCTCTGAACCAGCCATAACATTAGCTACCGGTTCTCCAACCCACCCACCCATCACTCCAGGTTTGGGGTACAAAATAGAATCACACAATTTGAAGGGGCCACTTAAGACAATTGACTGCAACATCCTGTTCAAGGCAATAATTCAAACTAAAGCATCCCTGATAGATGGCTGGTTCCCTCTCCTTGAACACTTGCAGTGATGGAGAGCCTAACAGCTCTCCGGGTAATTGGCTCTTTTATTAAATTAACATAAAATTGGATTATTCTTTTCTCTAAAGTAATACTTTTATATCATGTCCTGCATTCTGAGAGGATAGAGAAGAGGTCATAACTTTCTTCTGTTTGACACTCCTTCAGGTATTTTAAAAAAGGTTATCATATTTCCTGTCAGCCACCTTTTTCAAGCCTAAATATACCAGTTTCTTAAAAAATACTTTTCTTGTAAGGCGTAATTTCTAATCTCCTTATTGTATCCTGCATACAGGTGCGGTTCAGAACTGGAATATTTTAAGTATTTAAAGAGGATCTGATCTGTTCAGAACCAAGTGGAATTATATTTTTTAGAAATTACGATATGTAAAATTGCATTTTTGGCAACCACATCATGCCTTTACCTGACTCATAATCAGCTTGTGACCAGCTACAATTCCAAAACCATTTCATGCATTTGGTTTCAATTTTTCAAATGAATCACTTTGTATTTTTCTCTGTTAAACTTTATTCCGTTAATTTCAGTCTTTTAATCGAGATAATTTTGTTTTTCATGTGAGTGTGTGCACACCTCTGCACATGCACAGGACCTTCAATTTCCAATGATCAGCTGTGACACACAATTTAAATTATCTAGAAAGCAGGAAATCCGACAATTCTAGCTAATATAAATTGTGCGTCACAGTTGATCGTCGGAAATACCAGTTTGCCTGAACCCACAGCATTTCTTTTACTACCGGTAACATTTCACCCCTAATTTTTATATATATGGGGGGGAGGGAGCAGTAAAAAAGTTTTATAAATTGAAGAAAGAAAATATAAAGAAGTGGATTTCAATATTCTTCACAATAGTTTTAAGTACAAACATCTTTAGAATATCATGGGACACTTTGTATGTTAAATTCTTTACATCAGTGGTTCTCAACCTGTGGCCTGCGGACCTCTAGGGGGCCACAATATCATCATAGGGTATTCGTGAAGGATTGAAGAAATGTTGTGATTTAAATCTTCAGTTAATATTTGGGGGTCTGTGGCCATGATCCCTGGCCACAAAAAGTATTTAAAAGGGGGGCCGTGATGAAGAAAAGGTTGAGAATCACTGCTATACATTTTATACTCAGAAAGCACTCCCACAATCTACTAAAGAAATTCCTGGGTTAAAAATATGTTCTTGATCCATGGTAATTTTTAATGGCCATGCTCTTATTTTCAAGATACTTACAGATTTATAATCTATAGCAGCGGTTCTCAACCTGTGGGTCGCGACCCCTTTGGAGGTTGAACAACCCTTTGAAAGGGTCGCCTAAGACCATCAGAAAACACATATTTTCGATGGTGTTAGGAACCGAGACACCAATTTTACAGTTGGGGGACTATGAGGAACTGTATTAAAGGGTCGCAGCATTGGGAAGTTTGAGAACCACTAATCTATAGTATACTCAAAATTTCCATAGATACAAATATTAATAGAGATTGTCTGGAGATTGTCACATCTTCATCTCTGCCCCCACCCTTTTTTTTTGAACCTCAAGCCAATATTTGTTCTTTCTCAATCACTAGGGATTTACTTATCCTCATTGCATAATCTCAGGTGTGATAACCTGAGACAAACCAAATTTTGCAGAATATAATTCCCAGATTCCCTTACTATTGACTAGTGGTAGTTAAGGTTAATGGAAGTTAAAGCCCAGCTATATCTGAAGTTATCTTCTTCTGCCATAGACCTAGAAAAAGATTGGGAATATAGAGAAAACAAGATTAGTGCAAGGATCTTTTTTATTTGTGCTCTAATACTTTAATATGGCTCATCTTTAGGAAATCATCATTACTGAATCTGAAAAAGAGGAATTAGGAAAGAAATAGCTAGGAAAGTAAAGGAGGGAGAGAGAAAGACAAACAGAAAGAAAGAAAAATAAGGAATGCATATGAGAAGGGACTCATCTAGGAACTGATTCTTACAACTCTTTACTTTACTACTCTTAAAGAATACTGGCTATTTATTGCACGTTATATTGCTCTTCCCTTTTCCCTTTTATCTTTACAGGAATCTTGTGGGATACATTAAGCTTAGACAGTGATCCACTTACGGTAAACTTCACTCTTGAGAAAAAGTGCACCTTGCACCAACCCCAGTTGTAGTGACACCCAGTTCTATCTGTTATGCACCGCATTTTTCAGATTATAAAACGCACCGGAGTATAAGATGCACCATGATTTTGAAGAGATAATTTTTTTAAAAAAACAATTGCACTTTGCAGGCCTCCCAAACCTTCTGCCTGTTTCATTTTTTTCAAAACAAAAAGAGCATGCATAGCTTTGGCAGGTTCTAGAATGCTCCTGGGGGTTGGGGGAGGGCCAAAAACGAGCAAAACACGGGCCATTTTTTGCACAAAAAAAAAAGGGGGGGGCATGCAGAGCTTTGGGAGGCTTGTAGATTACTCCTGGAGGCTGGGGAGGCAAAAATGAGCAAAAATGGCTCATTTTTTGCTTGATTTGCCCTGCCCAGCCCCCAGACGCAATTTACAAGCCTCCCAAACCTTCTACAAGTCCATTTTTGCAAAAGGGGCAGGGTTTCAGGAGGTCAAAAATGCTGTATTCAGTGTATAAGACGCACCCATATTTTCACCCTCTTTTTGGGGGGGAAAGGTGTGTCTTATACTCTGAAAAATATAGTATTTCCTAAAGTAAAGTAGTTGTTAAATATCTGCTTGTTAGAGTCATACTTCACATTTTTGGAAATCTACTATTAAAAAAATTATTGGGTGCCCATTTTAAAACAGGTAGTGAGAAAAACCATTTAGCAAAGAATAGAGTAATTTATGACTGGTCCTCACAATTAAAACTGTCACAGCATCCCCATAGTCACATAATCAGCATTCAGGAGCTTGGCAACCAGCATGCATTTATGACATTTGCAAAATCCTGGGGTCATGTGACACTGTTTGCAACCTTCCAGTTTGCCTCCGACAAGCAAAGTCAATGGGAGAATCCAGATTCTGTTAACAGCTGCATAATTCACTTAACAATCATGGCAAGAAAGGTTGTAAAACTGAGCAGGACTCACTTAACAAGTGCCTTGCTCAGCAACAGAAATTCTGGTCCCAATAGTTGTCAAGGAATACCTCTATTGTTCTTGATAAATAAAAAACAAGGCTCCTACTAGATCATACTGGCATCTGGATCTAAATGCTACCCATGATCATACTATAGAGGGTTTTTTTTGGTTTAGTGTGATATACAAAACAAGATCTGTGAACTGGTTTGTTTTACAGCAATGAAATATAGAATTAAATAGATCTTGTTGCATTTGACGATATGCAGATTTGAATGCATGATTTTTGTTTTAATTTTCCTTGGTTTGTTTTAGTAGCCACCCAAGCCATGAAGAAGCAATTTAAAAAGACATAAACTACCGTATTTTTCGGAGTACAAGACACACCTTTTTTCCTCTAAAAAGAGGCTGAAAATCTGGGTGTGCCTTATACATCAAATATAGCATTTTTGGCCTCCCTTCACCAAAATGGCCATGCACATATCCTTACGGAGGCTTCCAATGAGCTCCTGGGGGCTGGGGAGGGCAGAAATGAGCAAACAACAGGGCGTTTTTGCCACCCCCAGTCCCCAGCAGCACTCTATAAAGCTCCATAAGGTTGTGCATGCAATTTTTTTGACCAAAAACCGGCCCGTTTTCGCAATAAATGTGCCTTTTTTTGCTCATTTTTAACCCACTCAACCCCCCCCCCAGGAGCGCACTGCAAGCCCCCCTCCCCAAGGCTATTCATGCCTTTTATTTGCAAAAAACGGGCCCATTTTTGCAAAAAACGGGCCGTTTGGGGAAGGTTTGCACAGTGCAAAAAGGGTTTTTTTCCCCTTTTGCAAAGCTGTTTAGTTAGAGTGATTGATGAGAATTACGTTGGTCAAGTACTGTGCCTGCAGAAACAAAGCTTTGTTACAAAGGTGGTCAGTGATTTCCTTCTCCAGCACATGGGTAAATACACCTGGAAACATCTACCTACCTACCTACCTACCTACTCTCTCTCTCTCTACCTATCTACTATATTTCTCTCTCTCTATTTCTCTCTCTATCCCTCTACCTATCTTCCTATCTACCCTCTCTCTCACTACCTACCTCCTGTATCTCTCTCTCTTTCTCTCTCTCTCTCACTACCTACCTACCGTATTTCTCTCTCTTTCTCTCCCTCTCTATCCCTCTATCTACCTACCTACTTGTTTAAAAAAATTGCCTCTTCAAAACCTGAGTGCGTCTTATACTCCGGTGTGTCTTATACTCCGAAAAATACGGTAGGCAAAAAGAAAAAAACACCCAGCATGATTATTTTGCTTACAAAATAATGTGGTTTGTTAACAAACTATGGTTAAAATAAGACATGGTGGGATGTGACATACTGTACATAAAGAGAAATATAACAGAATATTGTGCTATAATATCTGAGTGGCCAAAATGACATTCTGTGTATTGGTATTTATGAATCAAAATCTTACCTCCAAGCTTCTGGAAGTTGTAATATATGCAGATAATTAGAGATAGGACTCCTATGCCAGGATGGCAAACATTTGTGCCAGCAAAGAAAAAAAAGAATTATTTGTTTCCATCTAGATTTCTACAGCCCAGATAGATCACTCCTAACCAATTATGACTCTTTGGTTTATGTCTTATTTTTACAATTGCTTAAATTTCTTCCAGTTATCATACTGATACCAGCAGCACTTCTTTAAAAAAAGAGAATTTCTTAAAGAAAAAAATATTTCTAAATCTTAAAAAAAAACTTGTTAATAGTATTGAATAGTGTGAATAGTATTATAGTATTATAATGCTGGGCTTTCCTCATTGTTGATCTAGAGCAGGGGTGTCAAACTGGTGGCCCGTGGGCCGGATGCTTCAACACAGGCCATACCCACCCCAGCACCACGAAGGGGAAAAACATGATATGTCACGTGATGGCAACAGGACACGGTGAGTTTGACACTCATGATCTAGAGGAACATAACACTTGCTAAGGCTGAAATATAATGCCCTGATTCTTGAACTGCCCTGTTGGTATACCAAAACGTTTCATTGGAGATTGTAACAAATATTCTGAGAATGCTAATTGGCTGATAAATTATCAGTATTAGGCATCTCCTCTGGAAATCCACCAAGGATTGTTCAGCACCAAGATTGCCACATGGACATTCCTCTCCAAAACAAGATTAAAAAAAGTAAATAAACTTTTCACAGGAACACTGGTTATTTGCTAAAACTTAAAAGATTGACATAAAACAGTTTAATTATGGACTGTAAACAAGATAATGGCATTATTGTATGATCAGGGGGGAAAACTGGAGTGCTAAGACAATATGTGCTGCTGCAAACCTCCAGGCAAAGAAAGGACATTTAGTAGCAAATGGGCAAAATTGTGCTACATTATCTTAGGGCTATAACCAATCCAAAAGCACATCTACCAGGCAGAGGTGGTATTTAGCCAGTTCGGACCAGTTCGCCCAAACCCGTATTGGAAATTGGGGGTGCCCCTCTGCCCCCCAGCTCTATGCCACCCTATTTAGGTACATTTTCAAGCTGTGCGCATGTGTGCAAACCACACGTGCAATTAAAGCGCACATGCAGAAGGCCAAGTGCATGCGTGGACAGGGACATGATGCTCTCATATTTGTGAGCTGGTAGCGAAAGTACCACCCCTACTACCAGGTCAGAAGCACCTCTATCAGCTCCACTTCATTACAAATGTGTTCATTAGAATATATTGGCATCAGTTTAATATTTACTTTGAACAAAATAATATGTATATCATTAGTTTTATTAAAGCAGGTAGTTCTACTAATTTGAGCCAGTTTGGTACAGTGATTAAGATACCAGGCTAAAAACGAGGAGTCTACAAGTTCTAGTCCCACTTAGGGATGAAGCCAGCTAAACGATCTTAGAATAGTCACACTCTCTCAGCACTAAGAAGCAAACAAGGGACAGGGACTGGTTGAGACAATATCCAGGAGTAAATATTGATTTAAACACACACACATGCACCACACTTAATAATTTAAAGCAACAATGTTATGGATATTTTGCATATGGTGTCTAATAGGGACAAATTTCAGTTACATAATAGTTGGTGAATGGGACCATAGGATATGATTGCAAAGTGGAATGAGTAATTGCACTCATTTCATTTCTTCTTTTTTGAAGAGGTTGTTTAAAAAATCGAGTTAGACTATTTTATGTTAAACTCTGTAATTGTCCTATTTCCTACCTTAAAATTATAGCAAATAATATAGCCAATTTGTAACAGCTAAGTTTGATCCTGTCATCTGATCAAATTGAATTATATGAGGCAGGCTAGAATAAGAGTGTCTGATGATGGCCCTGGACTAAAATTTAAAACCAAGCATGAAGAAAACAAATAGTAAAGTAACTTACTTCGTATGTCCAATTGATGATCTTGAATTCCATTTTTTTCTTGAAATACTCAATACTGCCTGAAGTAAAACACTAAGCACAAAAAATTAAACCCATTTTTGCATCTTAATTGAATGACAGTTTGCACAAATATATACCTTTAAAATCAGTCCCAATTATTGCCTAGCATCCTTAAAATAAAAACACTTTACAACTGTGAATTCATATGCTTATTATCTCTCTAAAAATAAGCCCTAGAAAATGAATATCCTGATCTGCAATGTCTAGTAAATTAGCTGACTTGTTTAGCTGGTAATCTATACTGTTCCACATTAATCAGTCTTTAAAATGGCTTAAATCAAAGCAGTTTTCTCAACACAAAGAAACATTGTGCACATCTTTTATAACAGATAATATCTGTTATTTCAATGACATCAATATGCTGATTGATTTTAGTTTTAAAACCATCTGGTTAGCTATTATTTTTTATAAAATAAAGCCACTTTTATTTAAAATAAAACATTTTAAATTAAAATGCTAAAGAAAAACTTAACTATGAATCAATCCACAGCTCTAAAAAATGAATCAGGCCTCTTCTTTTTTTTTTTGTTTGAAAAAGTTTTATTGGTTTTAACAATTTATATCAGGAAAGGGGTAGATAAGGTATTAGATAATATTTGGAGCTTCCACATCGGGTTTGATGACCACCTTCGAGTCTTCATACATATTCCATTAAAAAAAAATATTAAAAGGAAGGTGTACATACATTTTAAAATCATAAATTTTCATATTATTTTATACATTCAATTACTTTGTACAGTTGACATCCGTACAGGAATTGCCATTATAAAAAAAAATATAACAAATTATTTTTGCGATCTGAGCCTCTTTGCTATAGTCTCTTCCTCCTCTCCCCCACCAGCAGGCGGACCCGTGGCCCCTCCCGTTCCCATCTCATCATCAATTACAATTTACATGTCAAGTGGAGATCCTGGGCATTCAACAACATATGGAGGACTTCCAAAGATGCTTTTTCAAAAGGCAGCTGCAGTTCATTTTTCTTTGAAGATATTCTCATCCAAGAAGCTTCTTTAGTTGTGACTTAATTGTGGAGAATGGACGGATTTCAATTTCTTTTAGTCATCTGGTCATTAGCACTCTCTCTAAGAGTTGTTGAGGTCACTTGAATGTTTACCTGTGCCTTCCGGATCACCTGAGTAGTGTAAATGGGGTGTGGAACCATTTTTTGGAACTCCTGAAAAGATTGTATTGTAAAAAGGAGATAGGTGGTATTGTATCCCTCCCCCTCTGTTGAGAAAGAGCTGTTCATTTTTAACATAGATAGCCTCTTTGATCCCCTTACAAACCAGCAGTCCTCTCTGTCCAGAAGGTAGACTTTGCTGTCTTCAAAAGAATGATTTTGTCTTTCAAATGCTGAATCTTGTCTTGATGGGTTTGTTCTCCTATGTTGTGCTATGTATTTATGAAGTGGTTGTTTTGTTTCTCCAATATGCAGATCTTCTCAGGTAACACTGCATTGTACTGCATATATCACATTTCTTGGTTTGTGTTTTATATCGAGAGGGATAAGCTTCTTCCTTAATGTATTCTTGGTTTAAAGTGTGTATGAATGTTGTGTTAGTTGAAAATCCTCCTGAGCTTTTCAGATAGTTCTGCAAAGTATGGAATGACAATGTTACTTCATTTGATGTTCTCTTCTTTGTCTGTTATGGAGGAGCTCCTGCTGGGTGTTTTTTTTTTTGGGATGTGATGAAGGCCCAGTTGGAATAGCCACAAATTCTGAGGGCTTCTTTGATGTGTTTTTGTTCTTTTAATTTTCCATCTTTGCTGGTAAGCAAATCTTCAGTCCAATGGCGTGGGGTTCTGATCACTTCAATTTTGTGCTGCAGTGGGTGGAAAAAATCAGAATATTAATATTGATATCTGTGTGGGGATTTTAAGGCTTCTGTCTTCCATAATGTGTACTGTACAGTTCAGGAAAGACAGACAATTTTCCTTAATATCTTCCCAAGTGAAATTAATGTATCAGTCTGCAGAGTTGATGTTTTATTGAAGACTTCCGCTTCCTGTGTTTAATCGTGACCCAGGTATTGTCCACATACCTATACCAATGAGTGAGTGGAATTCATGTGGAGGAGTTTAGGGCTCTTCCATGTAGAGATTGACCTCAATAGAGACACAGGTGAATCCATGGCGAAACTATGTTTTTGACTGTAGAAACCATCATTATTTTTAAAAAGAGTGGTTTAACACACCAAAAACATCAGCTCTGTGGAAAGATACATTTAGTTCACCCAGGAACATATTAAGGAAAATAGTCTGGCCTTTCTGAACTGTGCCACATGCATTAAAGAAGAAAGAAACTTTAACACTGATGTTTATAGAAAACCCACATGCATAGCTCAGTACCGTATTTTTCGGAGTAGACGCACTGGAGTATAAGACGCACCCAGGTTTTGAAGAGGCATTTTTTTTTTAAAAGTAGGTAGGTAGATAGAGGGATAGAGAGGGAGAGAAAGAGAGAAATACAGTAGGTAGGTAGGGAGAGAGAGAGAGTAGTTAGGTAGGTAGGTAGAGTGGGAGAAAGAGAGAGAGAGAGAAAGAGAAATACAGTAGGGAGAGAGAGTGCGTAGATAGGTAGGTAGGTAGAGGTAGATAGATAGATAGAGGGATAGAGAGAGAAAAATAGACAGAGAAATAGAGAGAGAGAGAGAGAAATACAGTAGATAGGTAGGGAGAGAGAGACAGAGTAGGTAGGTAGGTAGGTAGGTAGGTAGGTAGGTAGGTAGGTAGGTAGATGTTTTCAGGTGAATTTACCCATGTGCTGGAGAAGGAAATCACTGACCACCTTTGGAACAAATCTTTGTTTCTGCAGGCACAGTACTTGACCAACGTAGTTCTCATCAATCACTCTAGCTAAACAGCTTTCAGAAAAAGAAAAAAAAACCTTTTTGCACTGTGCAAACCTCCCCCAAATGGCCCATTTTTTGCGAAAATGGGCTCGGTTTTTTTTCCAAATAAAAGGCATGAAGAGCCTTGGGAGGGCTTGCAGAGTGCTCCTGGGAGGGGGACGAAACAAGGAAAAGCGGCCCATTTTTTTCATGAAAACGGGCCATTTTTTGGTCAAAAAATAGCATGCATAGTCTTATGGAGGCTTATAGAGTCCTGCTGGCGGCTGGGGGGGGGGCAAAAACGCTCTGTTTTTTGCTCATTTCTGCCCTCCCCAGCCCCCAGGAGGTCTCTGGAAGCCTCCATGAGGGTATGCGCGTGGCCATTTTGGTGAAGGGGTGGGGTTTCAGGAGGCAACAAATGCTGTATTTGATGTATAAGACGCACCCAGATTTTCAGCCTCTTTTTTAGAGGAAAAAAGGTGCATCTTATACTCTGAAAAATACAGTATTTACATTTTGATTGTCACTGCTCAATGTAAGAATCAAAGCACATCAAGGAATCCTTAGAAATCTGTGGCTATCCAAATTGGGTCTTCATTGAATAATTTAAAAAAAAAACTCAGCAGGCGTTCCACCATAACAGTCAAAGACAAGAACAACAAATGAAGCAACATTGTCGTTCCATCCATAGCAGGAATATCTGAAAAGCTCAGGAGAATTTTCAACCAACAAAACATACAAACACACTTTAAACCCAAGAATAAGGCAGAAACTTGTCTACCTCTAGGATAAAACGCCCAAACATAAACTGAGAAATGTGATATATGCAATACAACGCAGTGTTTCATGTGAACTATAAAATTGACAGTGTCGGCAGCCTATAATTAAAATTTGTATAAAATGTTCTACATTTTACCCCCAGAGAGATGGGCCAAAATGTTTCCCAATCACTCACCTGAATGTTGGAGATGTGGATATAAGCAAGGAACCTTCTATCATATGTGGTGGAGCTGTGCCAAAGAAAGAGAGTATTAGTTTAAAATAAAAGAATGGCTGGAACAAATTACAGAAAAAAAGATTGAATGGAAACCAGAACTATTCCTATTGGGCATACTAGGTGATAAAATGTGTAATCCCAATATATAATACTACATATATTAACTGCAACAAGAATAGTATTCGCTCAAAATTGATACAATGATCATAAGAAGAGTACATGAATACGAGATTGGAGAGATGGAAGGTTGACCTTGGAACTGAACAATAGAGAAGAATTGGAGTATTATAAAGTGTGGAATAGATGATATAAATGGTTGAACAATAGATGCAAGATACTGTATAAGAACTAAGTATTATCTACAACAAATATGATAACTCTGTATATATCTCTAAATATTATTATATTTTGAATGATTATATAATATAGAGTATATTAGAGAATATAGAAATAGTGCTTATGTAAATACGAATGATATCAACGATACTGATATGGACTCGCTGTAATGAATGGAAAAATGTGTTTTGTTTTTTAATGTTTAAATAAGTTCAATAAAAATTATTTTAAAAAGAAAAGAAAAGAAGGACCAGGAGTGACGTGATAGCAGTATTCCCATATTTCAGGAGCTGCCACAAAAAGGGAGTCAAGCTACTGGGGCTTGTATGGCATGTCAGGCAAGAGCCTTAGCCATTAAGCCAGCCAGGTTCTCTTATTGCATCAGCTGAGACAGGAGGATAAGTATATATAATTGTTCCACAACACCCTGTTAGGGCCCCAATTAAGGGAGGAAGCATACTGCTTTCCTCTTCTGCTTTTCGGCTCATCACCAGAAACCATCTAGACAGAAAGCCATGAGTTCCGTTGTGTGATTTTTTAAATATGTGTGTTAGTTTTATGAGCTGATCAATAAACAATTATATATACTTATCCTCCTGTCTCAGCTGATGCAATAAGAGAACCTGGCTGGCTTAATGGCTAAGGCTCTTGTCTGACATGCCATACAGCCCCGGTTCAAATTCCAGTAAGGGTATAGCTAGCTGATGAGACCCAATAAGGTCGAAATAGATCTATCTTAGTCTCCCTGACTTATTTATTGATCAGCTCAAAAATGTAACACACATATAAAAAAAATTACACAACGGAATTCTTGGCTTTCTCTCTAGATGGTCTCTGGTGATGAGCCGAAAGGCAGAAAAGGAAAAGCAGTGTGCTTCCTCCCTTAATTAGGGCCTTAACAGGGTGTTGTGGAAACAATTATATACATATACATATACATATACATATACATATACATATACATATACATATACATATACATATACATACTTTGTTCCACAACACCCTGTTAGGCCCCAATTAAGGGAGGAGACATACTGTTTCCTTTTCTGCCTTTCGGCTCATCACCAGACACCATCTAGACAGAAAGCCATGAGTTCTGCTTTGTAATTTTTTTATATGTGTGTTATGTATTTATTGATCAGCTCAAAAACATAACATACATATATATACCACAACACCCTGTTAGGCCCCAATTAAGGGAGGAAACATACTATTTCCTTTACTGCCTTTCGGCTCATCACCAGAGACCATCTAGACAGAAAGCCATGAGTTCTTGTGTAATTTTTTTATATGTGTGTTAGGTTTTTGAGCTGATCAATAAATAAATCAGGGAGACTAGTATAGATCTATTTTGAGCTTATTAGCTCTCATCAGCTAGCCATACCCTTATTGGGATTCGAACTGGGGCTGTATTACATGCCAGGCAAGAGCCTTAGCCATTAGGCTAACCAGGTTCTCTTCCTGCTCAGCTGAGACAGGAGGATAAGTATATAATTGTTCCACAACACCCTGTTAGGCCCCAATTAAGGGAGGAAACATACTGTTTCCTTTTTTGCCTTTTGGTTCATCACCAGAGACCATCTAGACAGAAAGCCATGAGTTCCTTGTGTAATTTTTTTATGTGTGTGTTAGGTTTTTGAGCTGATCAATAGGGGTCTAACAGGGTGTTGTGGAACAATTATATACTTATCATCCTGTCTCAGCTGAGCAGGAAGAGAACCTGGTTAGCCTAATGGCTAAGGCTTTTGCCTGGCATGTAATAAAGCCCCGGTTCAAATCCCAATAAGGGTATGGCTAGCTGATGAGCGCTAATAATCTCGAAATAGATCTATACTAGTCTTCCTGATTGATTTATTGATCAGCTCAAAAACCTAACATATATATATATATATATATATATATATATATATATATATATATATATATAATATATATATATGTGTGTTTTCTGAGGTTTTCGCGGGTGTGTATATATATATATATATATATATATATATATATATATATATATATATATATATATATTATATATATATATCAACACCCTACACCCCAAAATACAATTCGCCATGGAAATAGAAGCTAATAACCAACTTCCTTTTCTAGACATCCTAATCTTCAAAAAACCTAATGGCTCCCTGGGACACACCATCTACCGGAAAAAAACACACACCAAACGCTACCTAAATGCACAATCCCATCACCACCCTGCAAAGATAAACTCTGTAGCCAAAACTCTCATATACAGAACCAAACGCCTAGCTGACAAAGACCACCTGAAAACCGAATTACACTTTCTCACAAATGCATTAATATCCAACGGATTCTGAAGAAAAACAATAACCAACCTAATCCAAAAAGAGACACCCCCCAAGAGCCAAGACAAAGAACAGGAAAATGGCATTGCCCTCCTCCCATACATCAAAGGCACCACAGACAAAATCAGCAAAATTCTCCACAAGCACAATATCAAGACAGCCTTCAACACTGACCAAAAAATAACCAATATCCTAAGGAATCCCAAAGACAAGATCCGGCTAGAAAGCCAAGGAGTCTAGAAAATTCCATGTAAAATCTGCCCTGCCACTTACATAGGACAAACCAATAGAAGAATAAGTGCACGCATCGCAGAACATAAAAATGCAGTAAAAATCATCTTAATACCTCATCTCTTTATCAACATTTCAAAACTACAGGACATGATATTGACTTTCAAGGAACTAAATTGATCTCCAAGGCTGAACAGCTGAACAGGAGAATAATCAGAGAAGCCATCAAAATAGAGAAGCAACCTAACAATATGAACAAATGTGACAACACCTCCCGCCTACTAGACATCTGGAAACCAGCACTGACCAATAGACGAGCCCCTCCCTCCACCCAAGCCGTTGAAATTCAAAATAAGGAGAAACATACAAATAAGACCAATCAGCATCAATCTACCAATCATGATACAGCTGCCCAGCCAATCAACCCACTCACAACAGTCAGCACTCCATCCACCCCCCCACCAAGATTTAAGGAAGGGCGGCACCTTCGTAACCACAGACCGAAGCCTGAAGATGGCAAGTGAGATCTTGCCGAAACGTTGCAAAAACAATTTCATGCTTACATGGGAAAACACCCGAGTACAACAATACCAACATACATACATACATTAGTTATATCAGTGGTGGGTTTCAAAATTTTTGGAACCTATTCTGTGGGTGTGGCCTGTTTTGTGGGAGTGGCTTGCCAGCCATGTGACCGGGTAGGAGTGGCTTGCTGGCCATGTGACCGGGTAGGAGTGGCTTGCCAGCCATTTGACCCGGTAGGAGTGGCTTGCCGGCCATGTGACCAAGTGGGAGTGGCTTGCCGGCCATGTGACGTGGTGAGAGTGGCTTGCCGGCCATGTGACGTGGTGGGAGTGGCTTGCCAGCCCATGTGACCCAGTGGGAATGTTAGCAGCTGCTGGAATTATGTTTGCACAACAGTGGAAAAACAGAGATATGAAAATGAATAAATATTACAATGTGCAGGAATAAATAAAGTGACAATTAAAATCAAGAAGGCTTTGAATATTTTTTCACGTGGGATTTATTTTAGCAATTGCTAAGTAACAGAAACAGAAAATAGAAATCCAAAAGTATGAAAGACAACACTAATTATGTAAGGAAGAGTCACTAAAATGTATAAGGAAATATTAGTAGTACTTGATCGTTATTAATGTGTACAACTGCTGCAGGACATAACACACACCCACGCAAATTATGACAGTGCCAGGAAAACACCAAAAAATAAGAATCCCTCCTACAAAAGACTGAAAATGAAACCAGTTTTTTCCCCCTAACCTTAGGGACAGGAGAGACAAAGCCACTGGAATAAAAAGCATCAAGGCATTGTGGGAAATTATAAAGGACACACAAGCTCACAGAACCAGCAACCACCTAAGAATTACCTAGACAACCAGGGTGCAACACACTCTTTCTGGCAAAGCTGCCTTGCACAACCTGGCAGCCCATAGAAAAGCAGCCACTTTGAGACACATATACCTGATCTGAACACTTAAAAGCAAGATATTGCATCTCAAAGAAACATTTGCAAAAAGCAATAACATTTCATGTAGTAAATATATTTTATAAATAATTAAAAAATAAAAATTCCCTAAAATAATGTAAAAAAAAAGATATTCTATAAGGTTGATAGAGGTTGTTGCCAGCATCCTTGGTATCAATTACATCCTCAATTACCATTCTTAAACTTGTAAGTGAAGTCAAGTTGAACTCCACTGCTTATGATGTGTGTGGCACATCCCTATAGCTTTCTTGGCAGCATTACAGAAGTGGTTGTCACTGTTTTATTTTATTTTTTTAATTGTCTAGCCACTTATAGGCCTGTTCTTTTGTAGTGACCTCCCAATCAAGTACTAATCAAATGCAACTTACATTTTTTTGACAGCCAAGAGCCACTGATTTCCAGCTAAAAAAGGGATTTCTTAGGCATAAATATACCTTTAACGGTCTATTTTTAAGAAAATATATGTAGAGAAATATTCTGAAAATTTACCCTGAAAAAGGTCAACATAGTTTCTACTGAATACATATTTTATTATTTTATAATTAATTGTGTTATCCCAAGCAACAATATTTTATTGGGCAAAGAAATATAAAATAACATTAGAAAGGTATTAATTATGTATATAAAGTCATAATAAACTATAAGCCACCCAGAGTCACTGCATCAGTGAGATGGACAGCATAAATGTTTAAAAAATAATAATATAGTATTAATATTATTAATAGTATAGTATAGTGCACAATACAGTATAATAACATTAAAACAAGGGAAATATGGTATTAAAGTAAAAAATTACTCCAATTCTATTTTTGATATTACAAGCAGTTTCCCAGATATGAAGTGCTGCAAATTCACATCTTTTATAAGCTTGCAAAGTGGATAGCAAATAGAATACAGGTGAAGGATGCCAGATGTTTTGTTATTCCTATTTGGGGGGGGGGGGTAGCAGCGTAAAAACCAATCAATTTGCCAAAGAGGAAAGCCCTGAAACTCAGCAATTTTCATGCGAATAACTTATATGGGTAAAACTGACATACTTTTCTCATTTAATTTAATCGGTAAAAGTTCAGAGTCCAAGTCCCAAGATAGGTGGCCACATAAATCATTTAAATAAACAAGCAACATCCATTGATTTACTTACCAATAAGAATGTAAGTCCTAAATACAGCAGCGGCATATACAGGAGCGGCGGTGGGGACGGTCTACGGTGCAACGTGGAGCAGAGGTAGGCATCCCCAGTGCAATGAGAAGCGGTGAGGGGAACGCATGCGTCCCCGGTGCCGCTCTGCGCCGGAAGTCCCCACCGGCCAGCGAGTTTAGCGAGTTTAAAGGAACGGAGAAGCGCGAGTTTAGCAAGTTTAGAGGAGCGGAGAGGCGCGGGCTTAGCGAGTTTAAAGGAACAGAGAGGCGCGAGTTTAGCGAGTTTAGAGGAGCGGAGAGGTGTGGGTTTAGAGGAGCGGAGAGGCGAGGGGCAGCATGTGAACTTCGCACACGCCCCGCACCTCATGTGCTAAGCTCCCTGGCCGGCGGTGAGAAGCGGAACGGAGAGGCGAGGAGCAGCATGCAAACTTTGCACACGCCCCACGCCTCTCCGTTTCTCATGTGACCCCGGCGCTAAGCTTCCTGGCTGGCGGTGAGAAGCGGAGCGGAGAGGTGCGGGTTTAAAGGAGCGGAGAGGCGAGGGGCAGCATGTGAACTTCGCAAGCGCCCCGCGCCGCTCCGTTTCTCACGCGGCCCCAGTGCTAAGCTCCCTGGCCAGCAGTGAGAAGCGGAACGGAGAGGCGTGGGGCACGCACCCCGCGCCTCTCCGGTGCTAAGCTCCCTGGCCAGCGGTGAGGAGCGGAGTGGAGCGGAGCGGCGAAGGGCAGCATGCGAACTTTGCACGCGCCCCGTGCCTCTCCATTTCTCACGCAGCCCGGCACTAAGCTCCCTGGCCGGCAGTGAGAAGCAGAGCGGAGAGGCGAGGGGCAGCATGCGAAGTTCGCACACACCCCGCGCCTCTCCGGCGCTAAGCTCCCAGGCCGGCAGTGAGAAGCGGCACGGAGAGGCACGGAGGACGCGTCCCGGGCACCCCTCCGAGTTCCAAGCCCCTGGCGGCCAGCGATTTTAGCGTTGGCTGGGCGGTGGGGGGGGCGGGGACGAGCGGGGAGGATACTTCCGGGTCCACCGGTCCAACCAAATCGCTCCAGATCGGTAAATTTGACCAACCGGCTCACACGAGCTGGTGCGAACCAGTAGGAACCCACCACTGATAGATATATATATATATATGTAATTGTTTCACCTTCATCAGCTCATAAAACTAACACACACACACACACACACATATGCCAAAAGACGAAATAAAATATTACATTTTTATGGTCTTTCTCTTCCTTTTGTGTGTGACTCATTGATGTGTAGGTAAGGGAAAAAGAAAAGTTAGAAGCCATTTAATACATCTGATATTAAAGAAGGCTATCTTGAAAAACCCTATACTAATAAATACTCACTGTGTCTTTCCTGCTTCATTTTTCAAAAGTACCATGCTCTTTATAAATGTGGTCCGATTTGAAAAAAAGAAAAAGAAAGATATTAGCAGTTTTAGGTATATATTTTTTCCATGCTATCAGGGCAAGGGCTGTGTGTTATGCTTTAAAGGAAGTCAGAATAGAAGATGCAATGGTGAAATCCTAGCCATTTAAAAAAAATTGCAGACTTTCCTATTAATAGAAAGTTAAGACTGTCTTTTCCCAAAGTGAAGAAGGAATCAGAACCCTAAAACTGACCTGAGGTCTGCGTGGCTATCTTCAATCTCCAAGGAAGATATCAGGCCATGAAAGAATTTGCGTAGCTATGGTCAATACCTGTAAAATTATATTTTGCCCATGTGCCAGGATTCTCAGATTTTTAAAGGCAATAATGTACGAATGCAATGGAAAACAGTTATAGAAGAGTAATTAGGCAGTTTTTCCCAGGAGGGAGGTAAGAAAAGAGATGTTTAATCCTTACGACCATTATTTGTCCATTCAGCATTTCCTTTCTAAGCTCTTCGTCACCTCAGAGAGGAAAAATTATCAGGGAAGTAAATTTGTTACAAAGGATGTTGAAGAAATGTTGAAAAATCACAGATGTAAAATGGTAAATTTACCTGGGTAAATAGGCATAATACAATGGTTTTTGTCTATGGTTTTCAAGCCTTCAGATTTACCAACAAATTTTATTTTCGTTCAAGACCAGGGGTAAAATGTTACCGGTTCAGCTGAACTGTTTTTCCCCGACAATCAGCTGGGTGACAATCAGCTGTGACGCATGATTTATATTAGCTAGAATCATCGGATTTCCTGCTTTCTAGCTAATCTAAATTGCGTGGCACATGATTGGATCCCCCCGCCCCGTTGTTCTACTTATCTTTGCAAACTCAGGCAGGTTCAAAATGTTCCTTTTGTAAAACTGTGCGGGTGCATCTCAAGCACAAAGCATGTGCTCAGTACCAGACTCACCAAATGGGTAGCAGGCTTTAGAGGATTTCACTGCTGTTCAAGGCCATTTTCTTGATTCTGTCTCAAAATCTAATAAAAGCTTATCTGCTTTTTGTAGTTATTGCTGTTTTCATTCTTATAATCAATTCAGAGCATAAACTCCAGTGATACAATAGATTCGCACAATTGGATATTAATTCACTTTTTTAAAATTAGAATTGGAATGAAGAAAATTGATTCTAGGAAGTATGTGTTGAGATGAAAAGCAATGCAAATAAGAAACCAGGTAGTGTGTACCTGAGGTTGAGAGAGAAGATGCTCAGTTTACATGTTTATTTGGTTTGATGCTGAAACAATATCCAAATGTAAAACTTGGAACAATCTGATGGAATTGCAACCCGGGAATCTATTTTTAAAGGAGTCAGTAGTGCTATTGTCACCAGCTTCATTGGCAATAAAGTTGGCTTTTGTATTTTTTTAATTAGCAAAGTAAAAATGTTTGTGAAATCCTAGTTTTAAGAGTCCTTTTCCTTTATGCAATTTAGGGACTATTTAAAAAAAAATTGCTCAAGATATTATCTGAGGGATTCTTATAAACAGAAACATAAGTGAACAGTGTAGCCTTCTTTTGAACTTCCCTAAACCACCTACTCATCAAAATATACTTATTAGGTTTATATATGACAAGTATAGCAAGGATATTATACTCAGATTGTCTGAACTTTTCAATGGAAGAATGGGGGAATTTGCATTTACAATAACTTCCTATCTTAAAAGTAAAACTGACACAGATTTCAACTTAAATTTGGAGTAAGTTTTAGATTATAATCTAAAGCAAAACCTAATGCGGCATTCAAAATATGATCTTATTTGTGTATTGAATCTATATTTCAATTTCATGGATATTTAAATCAGAATATATATTTTGGTAATATTGGCTGAATTTACTCCCATTTACTAAAGTGGAAAATTTCATTTGATTTATATTGAGTTAACCATGTTTTTATTTTCATTTTTAATTTGTCTAATTATTCATAACTAATTAATTATAATTTAGAAAATTAGTGTTGCCATTTTAAATAAAATTATTTATTTTAATTACATTCCTCTATTCTTTTTCCTATGCATCTTATATTTGTTTATAACTTTCTTTAAATGTTCAATAAAGAGAAAATGAATGAATGAGAGAAACAAATAGACATGTCCGGAGTCTGTGAAACAAAGAAAAAAAGGAAGGATCTAATAATTTTAATTTAATTTTAAATTGGTTTAAAATTATGTGTAGGTCTAAAAACCCTTTTTAAACCTTGATGCTTAAAACTGAATTATGAATGAATGTAGATTGTAAATTCAAAATTAGGAAAGTATTTAATATATTAGTATCAAATCAATTATAATTCAGATTGGAATGGGTATGAGACGACTTGCACAAATATTTCTATCTCATCAAATGCATCTTTCTTTTAAGTAATTCATGTTTGCAGCAGGGACTAAACGTTTGGCAAGCAAGTGATTATAAGGAAAAAATAGAATCTATTATTCTTCTAAATCACTCAAAACAAGGTGATCTTATCTCAGTCCACGTGGAGAAGAGGTTACGATTCTGTATCATACCTGTGGTTCAATTAAATCAGTGAAATATTTCTGAATAGGCAGAAAATAGGATGAGAATTCACCTGGAAATCTCATCCTTTGGTATAAAGGAAGAGATTTGTTCCTCTTCCTTGATAGTCGGATCTAATAGACAACATGGCATCATTATTTGTGATATTTTCCTTAGATCATATAGTGATGGTACAGGATTTTAATGAACATATTACATGCCTTTTTAAACACTGCATTTTTTTACTGAGGAGAATGAATATAATGGAAACATAATGCAGCATTTATATTTTGTTCCTGTTTCCTTTCAATTTAATCCACAACTGCTTATGAAATATATTGAAGGTAGTCTTAATTCAGTTTATCACTTAAGAGTTCATTGAAAGTAGAGCTAACATAAAGCCAAGCAATGTTAAAACTCAAAAGAAAACATACGGGCTGCAAATAAATAATGGTTCCTATATCATTTATCTTTGTGACACATCACAGTAAGAACCATAAATGTATTCTTAAGTTTTAAGGGTAGAAGAAATTTAGAGGAACATGCTAGCTATCATATCTTGGCTGCAAAATAATGTGGTAGCAAATTATTAGACCTCTTGTAACCATTTAAATTTTTGCACTCTATAAATGGAAACACAATTAAAATTTGAGTTGTTAAATACAAATGTAGGAAAGAGATTTACAGTATTTTGAACAAAACTCAGATCCAAAAAGCAAAATCAGTGCTCTTTTTTAAAAAAAAGAACACCCCATCTGGATTGCTATAAGAAAGAAATGCTTTTTAATTTTCTATCTCTGATCACAATAATATATGAAATTGCCTTCAGTGTGAAAATAATTGTAAAAACCTGCTGTTTACAATTACAAAAAACAACAAATTTACAGCAGAGCACAATTTGAGAGATCTATGCTTCAAGAATAAAAACATAAATTCTGATTTAACAACATTATTCAATTGTTTATTATGTCTGACAGAAATAATGACAATTTATTTGCAGACACGTTTGGGTCCCCCTCCTCAGGCCTTACCGCATGTGCAAAAATGGCAATTACCTCTAATCTCTTTAGAAAGAACTTCTAGACCAATGTTCACATTATAATTATTCCCCTGTTGAAAGGCCAGCTTTGGTAAGTAATTTCTCCCTAAATTTAAAATAAGTCAGCAGTCTATCTGTAAAGCTCCAGCACAGAGGGGTAATGGATCAGTACAATTTTATCAGCCTGATTGCCAACTCAATATGTTTCTTCCTTTTCTTAAGGCAAAGATATAGAAACTGAAGTTCAAAATAAATTAGGGAAAATCCCTACAGACACTTCCAAAATTCTATCAAATTTTACTGTCACACTAATTTTATTGTGGCAGGGGTTGATCTCGTTTTAGGAACAAATGGAACCAAGAAAGTCATTGGGCATGCTGGAACAAGAGACTCAATTTAGTACTCGTTCTGATTCCATTCTTTCTTTGCTTTGGGATACTCTGTGCCATCTCCAAGAACCCTATACCCATGATGCAGTGGTGGGTTTCAAACTTTTTAGAACCTACTCTGTAGGTGTGGCCTATTTTGTGGGTGTGGCTTGGCAGTCATGTGACAGGGTGGGAGTGGCCACCTTTTAAAATGTGGTGAAACTCATTTAACAACGCTCTTGCTTAGCAACCAAAATTTTGGACTCAATTGTGATGATAAATTCTTTCTTTTTTCTTTCTTTCTTTCTTTCTTTCTTTCTTTCTTTTTTCTTTCTTTCCTTCCTTCCTTCCTTCCTTCCTTCCTTCCCTTTTTCTTCCTTCCTTTCCTTCCCGTTGGGTCATTGGCAGCGGCGGGCCAGATTTACTTCCAGGTACGCCGGTGGACCCCCCCTCACTGGTTCTCTAAATTTCACCAACCGGCTCTCGCGAGTAGGTGCGAGCCTGCAGAAACCCACCACTGCCATGATGGCAAACCTATGGCACGCGTGCCACAGGTGGCATGCAGAGCCCTCTCTGCAAGCACCTGAGCTGTTATCCTAGTTCAGCTCCACCATGTATGTGCATGCACCTCCTACCCGCCAACTGATTTTCAGAACTCTGCCGTGTATGTGGGGGGGTTGGGGGATCATGCAGGCATGTGCAGGGATGAGGGGAACGCAGGGAGGATGTCCCCCTGCAGCCTGTTTTTGATCCCAGGAGGCCGCAGGGAGGTCTACTAATCCCAAAATAGAGCATGGGGGTGGGGGGAGCATGGGGATGTCACATACGCATTGCATTATGGGTGTAGGCATACGTGTGCACTGTCACACATGCACACTCATACTTTTGGCACGCAACAACAAAAAGATTAGCCGTCACTGCCCTATATCATCCACTCTTGATTCTTTCCTCAACAAAGAAAGAAATGAGGGGCTCTTTTAATGTGTACAGCCAATTCTCAGGCCCCTCTCTGTGTTCATCTGAATCTGGAATTCTTAAACTGGAATGACAGAATAACAACAGAATAATGGAACTGGGAGGCATCTGGGAGGTCTTCCATTCCAACCCCCTGCTCAAGCAGGAAAATCTGTATTATTTCAGGCAAATGGCTGTCCAGTCTCCTCTTAAAAGCATCCGGATGGAACACCCGTCCGAAGGCAAGGCACTCCACCGGTCAGTTGTTTTCCCTGATAACAAAATCCCTCCTTAATTCTAAGTTGTTTCCTTGTTTAGTTTCCATCCATTGTTTCTTGCCTTGCCTTCTGGTGCTTTGGAAAAAGCTGGTTGTACATATCCACCCCAGACCACCCCAACGATGCCGTCGAGGTTATGTCCCGGTGTTTGGAGGCCATACGGATCAGGATGGGTGGTAACAAACTCAAGCTCAACCCATCCAAGACTGAGTGGCTGTGGCTTCCGGCGCCCCGGTTCAGCCAGATTATTCCAACACTGGCCATTGGGGGCGAAACACTGGCCCCCGTGGAGAGGGCGCGCAATTTGGGTGTCCTCCTGGATTCCCGGCTGTCTATGGAAGATCATGTGGCAGCCGTGGCCAGGGGGGCGTTCCATCAGGTACGCCTGATGCGCCAATTGCGCCCCTTACTGGACCGGGGTGCCCTACGCACAGTCACTCAAGCACTCGTCACCTCTTGACTCGACTACTGTAATGCTCTCTACATGGGGCTCCCCTTGAGGTGCACCCGAAAGCTGCAGCTAGTCCAGAACGCAGCCGTGCGGGTGATTACGGGAGCGCCTAGACACTCCCACATAACACCTATCCTGCGCGAGCTGCACTGGCTTCCTGTGGTCTTTCGGGTGCGCTTCAAGGTCTTGACGACCATCTTTAAAGCGCTCCATGGCTCGGGGCCTAGTTATATGCGAGACCGCCTCCTGCCCCATACATCCCTCAGACCGATACGCTCCCACAGAGAGGGCCTCCTCAGTGTGCCGTCAGCTGGACAATGCCGACTGGCGACACCCAGGGGAAGAGCCTTCTCTGTGGCTGGGCCAGCCCTCTGGGACGACCTACCCCCTGAACTCCGCACCATCTCTGACCTCCGCCTCTTCCGCAAGTGTCTGAAGACACATTTATTCCATCTAGCCGGCCTAGCGTAACCCCCTATATTGACCATTAGACAGTTTTAAATTTGGGATTTTAATTCGGTTTTTAGCACAGGTTTTACTAGAATAAGTTTTTTAAATTTTATATGTTTTGTATGTATTTTAACATTCCTGTGCGCCGCCCTGAGTCCGTTTGGAGGAGGGCGGGATATAAATTTAATAAAATAAATAAAATAAATAAATAAATGGTCCTCTCTTCTTTGTGACAATCCCTAAAATATTGGAACACTGCTATTATGTCACTCCTAGTCCTTCTTTTCACTAGACTAGACTAGACATACTCAATTCCTGCAACCATTCTTCATATGTTTTAGCCTCCAGGCCTCTAATAATCTTTTTTGTTCTTTTCTGCACTCTTTAGAGTCTCAACATCTTTTTTATTATGGTGACCAAAATTAGATGCAATATTCCAGGTGTGGTCTTACTAAGGCTTCATAAAGCACTACTAATATTTCATGTCATCTTGATTCTAGCCTAGCCTAGCCTGTTAATGCAGCTAGGTTTTCATGAGCTGTATTTATTTTTATTTTTTTATTTTATTTTTTATTTTATTTCCAATTTATACCCCGCCCTTCTCCTAAAAAAGGACCCAGGGCGGCGCACAGGCTATTAAAACCAAAGACATACATATAAATACCCATATTAAAAAACAATTAAATCATAATCCGGTGCTAAAACCCATTTATAAAATCTCTAATTAAAATTTTCAATGATTAAAACTCAGTATCGGGGGTTATCCTAGAAGCGTTTTAAGGCACTGGCAGAACAGGCGAAGGTCCACGATGTTACGTAGTTCGGGGGGGCAGGTCGTTCCAGAGAGTAGGCCCCGCCACAGAGAAGGCTCTTCCCCTGGGTGTCGCCAACCGGCATTGTCCGGCTGATGGCACCCGGAGAAGGCCCTCTCTGTGGGAGCGGATCGGTCGAAGGGAAGTATGGGGGAGAAGGAGGTCTCGTATGTAGCTAGGCCCCGAGCCATGGAGCGCTTTAAAGATTGTCGTCAGCACCTTGAAGCGCACCCGAAAGGTCACAGGTAGCCAGTGCAGCTTGTGCAGGAGTGGTGTTATGTGGGATTGCCTTGTGGCTCCCATAATCACCCGCGCGGCTGCGTTCTGAACTAACTGCAACCTTCGAGTGCACCTCAAGGGGAGCCCCATGTAGAGAGCGTTGCAGTAGTCCAGCCGGGACGTCACGAGTGCTTGAGTGACTGTGCGAAGGGCAGCCCAGTCCAGTAAGGGGCGCAATTGGCGAATCAAGCGTACTTGATAAAATGCCCCACTGGACATGGCTGTCACATCATCCATGGACAGCCGCGAGTCCAGGAGGACACCCAAATTGCGTGCCCTCTCCACGGGGGCCAGTGTTTCGCCCCCAATGGCCAGTGTTGGACTTACCTGGCTGAACTGGGCCGCCGGAAACCACAGCCACTCAGTCTTGGACGGGTTGAGCTTGAGTTTGTTACTACCCATCCAGACCCGTACGGCCTCCAGACACCGGGACAGCACCTCGACGGCATCGTAGGGGTGGTTTGGGGTGGATATGTACAGCTGGGTGTCATCAGTGTACAGATGGTATTCCACCCCAAAACCACTGATGATCTTGCCCAGCGGCTTCATGTAGGTGTTGAACAGGAGGGGCGAGAGGACCGACCCCTGAGGAACCCCGCATGTCAGGGGCCTCGGGGCAGACCTCTGCCCCCCTGCCAACACTCATTGCGACCGACCAGAGAGGTAGGACGAGAACCACCATAAAACGGTGCCTCCCAGCCCCAACCCCCCCAGTCAGTGCAATAGGATACCATGGTCGATGGTATCAAAAGCCGCTGAGAGGTCTAACAGGACTAGGATAGAGGAATAACCTCTATCCCACGCCCTCCAGAGATCATCCACCAATGCGACCAATGCCGTCTCGGTACTGTGACCGGGCCGGAAGCTGGACTGGCGTAGGTCTAGATAATCAATTTCCTCCAGGTGCCGAGGAAACTGTTGGGCCACCACACTCTCTACAACCTTTGCTAAAAAGTGACGGTTGGAGACCGGACGATAATTTTCCAATAATGCTGGGTCCAGGGAAGGCTTCTTGAGGAGAGGTCTCACCACCGCCTCTTTCAAGGTGATGGGTAAGTACCCCTCACTCAAGGATGCATTCACAATATCCTGGAGCCAGCCTCGTGTAACCTCCCAGGATGCCAGTACAAGCCAGGAGGGACACGGGTCCAATAAACATGTGGTGGCCCTAAGTCTCCTTGACAACCTGTCCTTATCCTCGGTAGTGACAAGGTCAAAATCCTCCCAAGATGTTGTCTCAAGACCAGCCTCCGACAGTCCGGCTGGAGCACTTGTAGTGGAGGGCAACTCGTTCCGAATCTGAGTGATTTTATCCTGCAGATACACTCCAAATTCCTCTGCTCGACCCTGCAAAGGGGCTTCCCGCGGCCACTGATGAAGGAGGAAGCAGGTCACCCCAAACAGGGCGGCAGCGTGGTTCTCTGTGGATGCGATAAGGGTGGCACAATACTCACGTTTGGCCACTCTTATCGCCACTAAGTAAGTCCTAATATGGTCTCTCACTAGTGTTCGGTCCGATTCGGATCGAGAGGATCTCCACCTACTCTCTAGGCGTCTCCTGTGGCGTTTCATCTCCCTCAGCTCCTCGGTAAACCAAGGAGCCTGAGTGATTCGACGCCGCCTGAGAGGCCACAAGGGTGCAACTCGGCCCAAGGCCCCCGCGGCCACACCATACCATGCGGCCACTAGGTCCTAAGTCGAGTCGCGGGGCAGGGATACAGGTAGTGGCCCAAGCTCCCTCTGGAACCTTTCTGGGTCCATCAGGCGCCTGGGGCGGAACCATCTAGGTGTCTCCGGTTCTGCCTCCCCGCGGTGGGGTGTGGCGATTGGAAAGTCGAGCCGCAGGAGGGAGTGATGTGTCCATGACAAGGGTTTGATGACTAAATCCCTGATTCCAAGATCACTTCTCCACTGGCCAGAGACAAAGATAAGATCCAGCGTGTGTCCACCAATGTGCGTGGGACCTTGAACTACTTGGGTCAGGTCCATGGCCATCATGGCAGCCATGAACTCCCAAGCTACTTCGGATGTTTCGCCAGCCGATGGCAGGTTAAAATCCCCCACGACTAATAGTCTGGGGGATTCAACCGCCATCTCGGCGATCACCTCGAGGAGTTCGGGCAGGGCTGCTGTTACATAGCAGGGAGCCAGGTATACAACCAGCAAGCCCAACTGCCTCCCTAGGCCCCATTTCACACAGAGGGACTCACAGCCGGTGGTCTGTAGCACAGTGGTCTCCTTCAGCTCAAGACCTTCCTTAACAATAACCGCCACCCCACCACTCCTGCCTAGGGCCCGAGGCTGATAGAATACACGGTAGCCTGGTGGGTACATATCCACAAGACCCCCCTCGAGGCCCAACCAGATCTCCATAATTCCCACCAGGTCCAGGTCCCCCTCTGACACAAGGTCATTTATGAGGGGGGTTTTGTTCACCACGGACCTGGTGTTGCAGAACATCAGCCTGGGGCCCTGGCTCTGTAATCCCTGACCTCCTAGCCCCCGAGGGGAGCACAGGGGGTTGGTGAGGGTGACCGCTTGTAGCCAGCGGCCACGATCCCTCACCCCACGATGGTCACCCTGTCTCCCACCGCCTCTGCCCCTCCCCAAGACCGATCGAATGGGAAAACCCTCCCTAGGAACGACCCTCACTCCCCCCTCCTTGATGGACCTATCCTTTTCCCCAGCTCCGCCAGCCGGCCCAGTACTTTGACCCCCCTCTAACTGAATAAACCCTCCCCCCCCTCGAACCCCTTAAAATCCGGATTAAAAATTTAGATAAAAAGCCCCTAAGTTTGCGCTTCGCCCACCTCTCTGGATCAATCAATCCTTCCTCGAAGTGGGCTCGTGTTAGACTAGGCGGCCAGGCCTGCGAGAGGGGAATCTCCCGCAGGCAAAGGAGATCTAATCTCGAGTACTTAATAGATAATAAATATATTGCATGAAGGTTATACTGGCCCTAAAATAGGCAGGAACGCCAAAGGTATTTACAGCAAGGCAAAAACAATTCATAATAGGTACTAAGAGATGGTAATCTGGTAAGAGATGGTATGCCATAATCATCACAATTATGACAAATCATGGCTTAAACTATCTTGCTTTGCATGTAATGAGTCTTACCTCATATATTAGTTTCACCTTTTAAGTTACATTACTGAAATAAATAAACTTTTGCATGATATTCTAATTTTTCGAGTTTCACCGCCCTGGGTCCATTTCAATGGAGAAGGGCGTTCTATAAATCTAAATAAATTAATATGCATTTTAGGAAGTCTTCATGTTTGGTTTGTGCCTCTGTATAGAGATGTAATGATTTCTTACATATAATGCAATTCCATCTCCTTTTTTGTTAGGGTTGTTTCTTTTGAACGGTCTGAATTCTTCCATCAGTACATTCCAGTCATGAGTTTTGTCCCATCAAAGTTTCAGTTATGGCAACTATATAATACCTGCTCTCTTGTACTAATACTTCAAGTTTACTCTGTTTATTCCCCAAACTTTGAATCTTTGAGTCCTTTATTGCTGGCCCGTATGCTTCCCACATGTCCTACCTTGCGTTTTTCTTCCTTCCCATCATTCCCTGCCTCCTTGTTTAGTTGGTTGTCTTGGGGTTTATGCTTGGAACTAGGTCCTAAAGATTGATCACCCGCCCCCTCAATTTTAGTTTAAAGCTCTTCTGATAAGTTGAACCAATTATTTTCTGAATACATTATTTCCAGTTCTTGTAGGTGAAGCCCATCCCTTCCCAGAAACCCTTCATGTAGGTAATGAAGACCACAATCTAGGAATCCGAAGTTCTCTTGGTGACACCAATGCTTGAGCCAGAGGTTCATTTCTAAAATCCTTTGTTCTCTCATAGGGTGCTGACCTTTTGTTGGAAGTACAGATGAAAACACCACTTGAGGTCCTAACTCTTTAACTTTCTTACCAAGCTGTTCAGAGTCTCTCAATACTATTTTTAGCTTTGTTTTCATCTTATTGGTCTCCAAGTGAAGGAGAAGAAAGGAATAGTAGTCTGTGGTTTGATTATTTTAGTAAGGTTTTTTCAGCCACATCTTTTTATTTTTGCTCCAGGGAAACGACATACCTATCTAGATTGAAAGTCTGGTGTCTCCCCTAAGAACTGAATTTCCTATCACCAACACTGACATTTTTTCCCTAGGGAAGCTTGGGCTACTTTTCTTCTTATCACAGGAACACTTGATGATGCCTCTTTTTAGAAACATTTGGTGATGCCTCTTTTCTAGATGTTTGCTTGCTTTCTTCCAGGGAGAGGTTATGAAATTGATTGCTAAATGCCATTGGGCTGCACTGGAGTGGGCTAAGTTAGACAGTAAGGGCATTACTCTTGGTTATTGTTTTCCTTTATGAGTGACATGTTTCTATCACTCTTTCTCTAAAAGTTCGTATACAGGGTTGTTTTTTTTAGAAGTGGTTCCTTTTATGTTCAGTTTGGATAAAGTCTTCTTGCTTAGGTTGGATGAAAATGTTTACATCATAATTTAGTGCTACAAAGGGATCAGGTTGTACTATTATTTTATTTCAATTTCTAAGCAGGGATAGGATAAAAGGGTAAGATAGAATCCATTTCAGAGTCAAGCATTATTAAGAATGGATAACTTTTGGGGAGTTGGGATCTGAGAGTTGGGGTCTGAGTTTGCTTTTTCATTTCCTTTTTATGTATATGTATGCCGGCTGTTTTAAACAGTTACGTTTGAGTCTACAGGGCAGGTGCTGACTTGATTTTACTAGCAAGTTGCATAGAAGCCAATTTGAGAGTCTTGAAGACTAAAGAGTGAAATAAAAATGCTTCTAATTTTGAAACAGGCATTCTTACCTAGTTCAGTCATAGAATATCTAGGCATAGCTCTATAATTGTTGTGTTTGTGTGTTTTGAAATGACAAAATATAACAGATATTTATGCTGCAGTCTTAGAGATTGTTCTACATATGTTTTAATGAGAATTGGCAGATACTACAAAATTCAAAAATGTATTAGAAATTAATATGTACAATAGCATTTAAATATATTCAAATACACATTGTCCTATAGCATTAGGTGTAGATTTTATAATTTTATATCCATAGAGCGGGATATAAAATTAAATAATAATAATAATAATAATTATTATTATTATTATTATTATTATTATTATTATTATTATTATTATTATTATTATTATTATTATTATTATTATAAAATTAGATTAAAAACTTGATATCCACTTTTCGGTACAGGAAATGCTATTGTGCCAAGCATTCCAGGGGAAAACAGACATGGGAAAATCTCATTTGCATCTTCATCTTTTGAAGAAGAGATCTATAGCCCCTCTAACATTTCATCTGAGGTCCCACAAGATGGGAACCGTTGCCTTTATCCAGACTTAAATATTGAATTATTGAATAGTAATATATTTCTCTTTCACTTGGGGTGTAACTTGAAAAAACATATATTAAACAAAGGAAGTAAACAGAAAAGAAAAAAAATATCTCATAAGTAAAAACAGTGTTTGATTTTGCTGGCAACCTAAACTCTTTGTGTAAATATGCAGGGAACATTAACACTGGTAGTTTTCAGCTATTTTCCCTACTCCAAGTTTGGATTAGCATAAGAAACTGCAGAACGTATGATCATGTTCTTGTGCTAGAATTCTGTGCGTAAGAGAGACAGCATGTACATGCTTCAACGTTTGGTTTTCCTTTCTAAATGTGTTGCCATTTTAATGTCAAAGATGGATGCCAGGGGCTTACCGGCTTACCAGGTGGCCTACTAAAGGCTAATGTTCAATTGTAAAGAACAACAGGAAAGGAAAAAGTGCTAGAGAAGATAGATGAAAAGAATGTTCAGTCTTGCAGAATAGGGCCTTCCAGGAAGTCAGCAATAATTGCAATATTGGAAAATCAGGAAGAGACACTCCCTGAGCTTTAAAACATCTTTAAAAGTGTCAACTGCACTGAGATCATTTGAGGTAAGATTGCATTTCATGTGAAAATATGTATAAATCATAACCACTACCATCAAACAATACATTGTATATGAATCTTTACAACTCTTGAAGAGGGATTGAAGGGATCCAGAAGGGAAATAGGAGTTACAGATTAGAATTTAAGGGTTGTTGAGTATTTTTAATAGTAAGAAGTTTGACAGTGGGACCAATTAACCAGAGAAGTTGGGGTCTGAGTTTGGGCTCCCATTCATAGGATAGCTTCAAATATTTAAAAAAATATGAAGCATATTTTATTTTCTTCCATTCAATCATGTCGAATTCTTGGGGACTGCCAGGCCTGCAGTGTTCTTGGCAAGATTTTTTTCAGAAGTAGTTTACTATTTCCTCCTCCTTGGGGCTAAGAGAAAGTGACTAGCCCAAGATTGCCCAGCTGGTTTTGTCCCTAAGGGATTAGAACTCACAATCTTCTTAGTTTCTAGTGTAATGCCTTAACCACTACACTAAACTGGGTTTCAACAGATATATTGTTGAATATTGTTAATAAAATGTTAGTCTATTATTAGAGAAAAGTGGGATGATCACACTTCTATGGCAAGTATGGCAACATAGAGAAGTCACTTAATTTAGTTGGCCCAAAACGCAGCACACACTAGATGGACTAAAGTATGTTATTAAGGCTCAAGGAATGTAGTCGCTCAGTGGCTAAGACGCTGTGCTTGTCGATCAGAAAAGTTGGCAGTTCAGTGGTTCGAATCCCTAGTGCCACGGAACGGAGTAACTTTTCGCAGCTTCTGCCAATTTAGCAATTCAAAAGCATGTAAAAATGCAAGTAGAAAAATATAACTACCTTTGGTGGGAAGGTAACACTGTTCCGTTCATCTTTGGCATTTGGTCATGACCACGGAGAAGTCTTCGGATAGCGCTGGCTCTTCAGCTTTAAAACAGAGATGAGCAGCACCCCCTAGAGTCGGGAATGACTAGCACACGTGCAAGGCTGAAGCCTTTACCTTTAAGGCTGAAGCCTCTCAACAGCTAAACATGCTTTCAATCCAGAAGCATAGAGTACTGGCTAAATTCTATATTGAGAATTAGATAAGGCCAATGTACTGTGTTGAAGGCAAAATATTGGATGCAGTGCATACAGTATTCCTGTAAGTTTAACCTAGAGGCGAACAAACTGCCAAAGAAGAATAGTGGGAAATACATAATTTGTACGTGTGTTGTGTATGTGTGTGTGTGTGTATTCTCTTCAAACACAGAGAGGGTTTCTTGTTTGCTTGAGGTTTTTTGCTTCAGAGTAATCTAGAAAGGGTTAAGGGAATCTTTTATTCAACTGTTAGAAGCTTAGTCAACAAAGCTCGTGTGAGAATACAAGAAAATAATATCAAAGTCAGAAGGCCAAAATTAGTCAAGTTGGGTTTATCACCTAAACACCAGCCAGCCAAAGAGTCATGGCACCTGTAATGCAAAACATCTAAAAGGCACCTAGTTGCCTATCCTGAGCTACTGCTGCATAATCTTCCTAGATGATGTTGGAAGAGCTATACTCACAAATCATCTGAAGGATACCAGATTGAGGAAAGATGCTTTGACATGGCTAAATTATGAAAAATGAATTATCCATGCAAGAAATTACTCACATTTGCAGCTTTCTATGACATCTATTGTTGAATATCAATTCTTGCAGCTCTAAGTTATAATAATCCCCAAACATTTCCCAGAATTTATTCAGGTCCATGTCATCTATATAAATAAAAATGTAAAATAGTTTGTACGAATCCACTAATCTCAAAAAGTACTGGACCAATTTGCCTCAAATTTTGACACAACGTAGCCAAGGACCTCCGATAATAGAATAGCTAATCATTTTGTGCCTAGCACACTTGTATCATGTGTAAAGTAAACACAAAAAAAAGTACTAACTGAAAAATGTGTTTACTCCCTGTAACTCCGCCTACCAACAGTCATTAACTACGGAGGCCTCTTATGGCCAAAAAGGCACTGGAGTCAAACTATTCTCCAAAGCACCTGAGGGCAGAACAAGAAGCAATGGGTGGAAACTAATCAAGGAGAGAAGCAACTTAGAACTGAGGAGAAATTTCCTGACAGTGAGAACAATGAATCAGTGGAACAGCTTGGCTCCAGAAGTTGTGAATGCCCCACCCTGGAAGTCTTTAAGAAGATGTTAGATAGCCATTTGTCTGAAATGGTATAGGGCAGGGGTCTGCAAAGTCGGCTCTTTTAAGACTGGTGGACTTCAACTCCCAGAATTCCCCAGCCAGCTAGATAGGGGAATAGAGAGAGGGGGTTGCCACAAAGAAGAGGGAGCCAAACTATTCTCCAAGGCACCTGGGGGGCAGGACAAGAAGCAATGGGTGGAAACTAATCAAGGAGAGAAGCAACTTAGAACTGAAGAGAAATTTCCTGACAGTTAGAACAATTAACCAGTGGAACAGCTTGCCTCCAGAAGTTGTGAATGCCCCAACACTGCAGGTCTTCAAGAAGATGTTGGATAGCCATTTGTCTGAAATGCTATAGGGCTTCCTGCCTAGGCAGGGAGTTGGACTAGATGACCTCCGAGGTCCCTTCCAACTCTGCTATTGTATTATTGTATTACAGTAGGTAGGCAGATAGGGGAATAGAGAGAGGGGGTTGCCACAAAGAAGAGGGAGTCAAACTATTCTCCAAAGCACCTGAGGGCAGAACAAGAAGCAATGGGTGGAAACTAATCAAGGAGAGAAGCAACTTAGAACTGAAGAGAAATTTCCTGACAGTTAGAACAATTAACCAGTGGAACAGCTTGCCTCCAGAAGTTGTGAATGCCCCAACACTGAAATGCTATAGGGCTTCCTGCCTAGGCAGGGAGTTGGACTAGATGACCTCCGAGGTCCCTTCCAACTCTGCTATTGCAGGGGTCCCCAACCCCCGGGCCGCGGACCGGTGCCGGTCCGTGGCTGGATGGGAGCCGGGCCGCAAGGCTAGAGAGGAGGAGGGAGGGAGGAGGGGGCTGCCCCCTGAGCAGAGCACGCAGGAGAACGCAGGCGCGGCTGTTCGCACCGTTGGAGTGTGACTCTTCCTCCACCCTCGTCGACGGAGGGACTCCTGGACGCCGCCGGACCGGCCACCGATTCCCTCCCCTGCTGGCATGCCGGCCACTCGTTTTCATCCAGGGACTGCGGAGGCTCTGCGGGCTGGGGTGGGAACTGGCGGGTTGCTCCGGCGGCGCAAGGAGTCCCTCCGTCGACGAGGGTGGAGGAAGAGCCCCCACCATCCTCCTGCGTTCTCCCGCGCGCTCTTCCCAATGGGCTGCCCCCCCTCCCTCCTCCTCCTCTCCAGCCCGGCTCCTATCCAGCCACGGAGCCTGACCGAGCGAACGAGCGACCAAGCCTGGCAGGCGGGATGAGGAGGCTGGGGGCGGGGGGACGGGACGACGATGACGACGACAGACACACATAGAGAGACAGAGGGAGGGAGGGAGAGAAAGATAGACAGAGACACAGAAGGAGTGATTGAATGAATGAATGCAAGACAGACAGACACACACACACACACACACACACACAGAGTGACAGAAATGGGCGGATGAAGGAGAGACACAGAGAAAGAGAGAAAGAAAGAAAAAAGTGGGAGAGAGAAAGACAGAGAGAAAGAGACAGAAAGGAAAGAAAGAGACAGGAAAAGATACAGAAAGAGGGAAAGAGAAAAAGAAAGAGAAAGAAATAGAGAGAAAGGGAAAGAGAGAAAGAAAGAAATAGCGAGAGAGAAAAAGAGAGACAGAGACAAAGAAAGAGAAAGAAAGAGAGAGAGAGAAAGAAAGAAAGAACTTATGACCACAGTTGAGGCCAAAAGTTTGGTTGCTAACCAAGATCATTGTTAAGTGAGTTTCACATTTTCAAAGTTGGCCACGCCCACCCAGTCACATGACTGCTGAGCCCCTCAGCCGGTCCGCAGAATTTTCTTTATAATGAAACCGGTCCCTGGTGAAAAAAAGGTTGGGGACCCCTGTGCTATTGTATTATTGTATTACAGTAGGTAGGCAGATAGGGGAATAGAGAGAGGGGGTTGCCACAAAGAAGAGGGAGTCAAACTATTCTCCAAAGCACCTGAGGGCAGAACAAGAAGCAATGGGTGGAAACTAATCAAGGAGAGAAGCAACTTAGAACTGAAGAGAAATTTCCTGACAGTTAGAACAATTAACCAGTGGAACAGCTTGCCTCCAGAAGTTGTGACTGCGCCAACACTGCAAGTCTTCAAGAAGATGTTGGATAGCCATTTGTCTGAAATGGTACAGAACAAGAAGCAATGGGTGGAAACTAATCAAGGAGAGAAGCAACTTAGAACTGAGGAGAAATTTCCTGATAGTTAGAACAATTAACCAGTCGAACAGCTTGCCTCCAGAAGTTGTGAATGCCCCAACACTGCAGGTCTTCAAGAAGATGTTGGATAGCCATTTGTCTGAAATGCTATAGGGCTTCCTGCCTAGGCAGGGAGTTGGACTAGATGACCTCCGAGGTCCCTTCCAACTCTGCTATTGTATTATTGTATTACAGTAGGTAGGCAGATAGGGGAATAGAGAGAGGGGGTCGCCACAAAGAAGAGGGAGTCAAACTATTCTCCAAAGCACCTGAGGGCAGAACAAGAAGCAATGGGTGGAAACTAATCAAGGAGAGAAGCAACTTAGAACTGAAGAGAAATTTCCTGACAGTTAGAACAATTAACCAGTGGAACAGCTTGCCTCCAGAAGTTGTGAATGCCCCAACACTGCAAGTCTTCAAGAAGATGTTGGATAGCCATTTGTCTGAAATGGTATAGGGCAGAGGTTCCCAAACTTGGCAACTTTAAGACTTGTGGACTTCAACTCCCAGAATTCTCCAGCCAGCTCTGCTGGCTGGAGAATTCTGGGAGTTGAAGTCCACAAGTCTTAAAGTTGCCAAGTTTGGGAACCTCTGGTATAGGGCTTCCTGCCTAGGCAGGGAGTTGGACTAGATGACCTCCAAGGTCCCTTCCAACTCTGCTATTGTATTATTGTATTATAGTAGGTAGGTAGATAGGGGAATATATAGATAGGGAGAAATACAGTAGGTAGGTAGGTAGGTAGATAGAGGGATAGATAGGGAGAAATACGGTAGGTAGGGGGATAGATAGGGAACAGCACAGTAGGTATGTATGTAGGTAGGTAGATAGGGGGATAGAGAGGAAGAAATACAGTCGGTTTGTAGGTAGGTAGGTAGGTGTGTAGATAGGTAGCGAGAAATACAGTAGGTAGGTAGGTAGAGGAATAGAGAGAGAGGGAGAAATACAGTAGGTAGGTAGGTAGAGGGATAGAGAAGGGGAAATACAGTAGGTAGGTAGGTAGATAGAGGGAGAAAGGAAGAAATACAGTAGGTAGGTAGGTAGAGGGATAGATAGAGAGGGAGAAATACAGTAGGTAGGTAGGTTGGGGGTTATATGGTGGTTGTGTGTATGTGTGCAGGTGTAGATCTACACACAGATTGGTTGGCCATTTAACCAGACTGGGCCACAGCAACGCGTGGCCGGGTATAGCTAGTCTCTATATAAATTTCCATGTAATACACATGCCAAGCAGATCAATCTCATCTAAACTAAACAAAAAAAGTTAAATCACCTCCCTTTTACAGTTAAATATGCTGCTTAAAGAATCAAACAAAAATTACATTTTAAAAATCAGTTTTTAAAAAAGATTGAATGAAAGGAATCATAGTGACTCACTTTTTGTTTTTAAATCAGAAATCTCAATGCTAAGAATGACTTGCCAGAACATGTTGAAGAGCTAGGTAAGAGTGAGAATACAAACATTGGGCTGAGCTGAGCGGCCATGTTGCAACTGTGAAATAAACTTAACAATTAATCAGCTGTTGACAATTTAGAACAATCTTTTTCAAACCTAGCAATTTTTAAGATGTATGCACTTCCGTTTCCAGAATTCCCCAGCCAGCATGCTACCTGGAAAATTTTGGGAGCTGATGTCCAAGATTCTTAAAATAGCCAATGTTGAAATTGCTGCTTTAGAGCAATGCTAGAGATATGTAAATGTATGTTACCAGATTGTCAAGGATTTAGAAGACATTGTTGTAAACAACCATCTGGAACACCTTCATTACCTGAAAGATCCTCAGATTTTAAAAAAAAGCAGTGAAAAAGAAAATGAGCAATGTATTTTGATGATTATGTTGGCTGCATCTTAGGAAATATTGTAATTGCTGGAATTGTACCTTCTTCCTCAAGAAATAATAATAATTAATTAATAATTTATTATATTTATAAACCGCCCCCTCTCCCCGAAGGGACTCGGGGCGGTGTACAGGAAAATTAAAAACCGTCTAAAAACATACAATACATAACAAGATTAAAAACGAATTAAATTACCCTGTACTAAAATTTTAAGAACAATTAAAATTGCAACCCATTAAAACCAAATAAACAATTTGAAAATACAGAGTGGGGCGAGAAGCATAAATTAGGCCAAGCCGGCCTGATGGAACAGATAAGTTTTTAATTTTTGGCGGAAAACACGGAGGTCTGTAGTCATTCTAATATTCGGGGGTAGGTCGTTCCAGAGGGTCGGGCCCATCACAGAGAAGGCCCTTCCCCTGGGCGTCGCCCGCTGGCATTGCCTGGTGGACGCCACCCGGAGAAGTCCCTCTCTGTGTGAGCGAATCGGCCGAAGGGATGTATGGGGCAGGATACGATCCCGCAAATAACTAGGTCCTGTACCATGGAGCGCTTTAAAGATGATAGTCAACACCTTGAAACGCACCCGAAAGGCCACAGGCAGCCAGTGCAGCTCGCGCAGGAGTGGTGTAACATAGGAGTATCTAGTAGCTCCCATAACTGCCCGCGCAGCCGTGTTCTGGACCAGCTGTAGCCTTCGCGTGCATCTCAAGGGGAGCCCCATGTAGAGAGCATTGCAATAGTCCAGCCGAGACGTCACAAGCGCATGAGTGACCATGCGAAGGGCGTCGCGGTCCAATAGGGGACGCAACTGGCGCACCAGGCGAACCTGGTAAAATGCCCCCCTGGCCACGGCTGTCACATGATCTTCTATTGACAGCCGAGAGTCCAGGAGGACGCCTAAGTTGCATGCCCGCTCCACGGGGGCTAGATGTTCGCCCCCTATGGCCAGTGATGGCGTCAACTGGTTGAACCGGGGCGCCGGTAGCCACAGCCACTCAGTCTTGGACAGGTTGAGCTTGTGTCTGTTCCTTCCCATCCAGATCCGCACGGCTTCCAGACACCGGGACATCACTTCGACGGCATCGTTGGGGTGGTTTGGGGTAGAGATGTACAGTTGGTGTCATCCGCGTACAGATGGTAATCTACCCCAAACCCACGTATGATCTCGCCCAGTGGCTTCATATATGTATTGAACAAGAGGGGCGAGAGGACCAACCCCTGAGGCACCCCACAAGTGAGAGGCCTCGAAGTCGACCTCTGCCGCCCTGCCAATACAAATTGCGACCGACCGGAGTGGTAGGAGGAGAACCACCATAAAACGGTGCCCCTCACCCCCAACCCCTCCAGCCAGTGCAATAGGATACCATGGTCGATGGTATCAAAAGCCGCCGAGGTGTAATAGGACCAGGATGGAGGAATAACCCCCATCTCTGACCATCTTGCTATAGAGACTGATGCAGAATATCGGAACAATAACAAATAGGAAACATTGCTGATCTACAAAATTTCATCTGGAGTGCAATACAGATTGATTTAAAGATTAGTCAACAAATCCTAAAATTAGTGTACAAAATTTCCTTCTCAGTTATGAATCTTCCTCAATGAGAAGTCTGGGAGCTGAGGCAGGCGTGAAATCAACTTAGCTTCGCTACCAGTTTGCAAATATGTGCATGCACGGAATGTCAAAAATGGGATGTGATGACGTCCTGGCAGGTGGGTGGAGCTTCCCGCCACCACCACTACTGGTTCATCCGAACAAAATAGAACCAGTTGAATAGCATCAATGAGTTGAGGGTTCTAAGCAATCTTAGCTTTTGGCCTTCACTTTCCATATTCTCTATAGTTCCTCCTTCAGCATCTATTACTTCTACAGCTTCTCACACTACCTCTTTCTGATGTTGCTATCATCAGTGTTAGTGTGTTGTATGTGTGTGCAAAATAGAGATGGAAAAGATAAAAAAAGAGATATTGTTTAAAAAAAAGCAGCTTTCAAAGTTCTTAACAGAAGTTACAGGTACATTTATACATTTTATCTGTTACCCTTTGTTTCTTAACATTACAAAATAATTTCTTTCTTTCAATAGTCTACCCTTTCTGATATCAAATCCATACATCTCATTTTTTTCAGCAAAAGTCCATTAGGCATTTCCAGTTACTAATAAATGTAGTTAATTGTCTTTTCTCTACTCAAAAAGTCATTTCCCCCCATCTCTGCTAATATTGTCATCTTCAGTAATTCCTCTGCTGTGGGTATTTCAGAGGCTAAACAATTAGTTTCTATTGTGAAGTATCCTCTCCTTTTCATAATGCTGCCTTCATTGTTGACTTGCAGGAAGATCCTTGTTAAGCTGGATTTTGGCCTCTGGAATGTTCTCCTTCCTTTACAGGAGGCACCTATGCTGGTATGTTTAAATATCCTCAGAGCTTTGCCGCACTTTTAGTTTCAAAGGCCAAAAAATTATTTGTGGTGTACAAGAACAATAAAACCTCTTCTTCACATAACAGCTAAGGAAAACAACAGTGAGATCTCTGCAAAAGGCAAAGATTAATATGAGAAAATTTAAACAACAAATAAATAAGGAAATAGCTAAGGAAACAGTATCTTTTGTCAGTTCAAGAGGTTGCTACCACTCCATTCTTCAAACAGACTGAGCTCTGTATGCAATTTGAATTATTTGACATTACATTCAGTCCCAGCTCCTTCCCACTGCAGTTGCAAAGTTTTGTTCCAGCTGGGAGTTTTTATTTGTAAACAGGAATTGTTGCTGCTGTAGCAGTCCACAGTATTATGTTTAACTGCTCTGTCAGCACAGCCACACAGGAGGGCATAGCTAGTTTCCAGTTCCTGCATTTCTAATGAACTGACAGGTTGCCAGAACATGGCAAGAGAACAAAATGCAGAAGCAATACACTAGGACAGGGATCGGCAAAGTTGGCTCTTTTTTAAGACTGGTGGACTTCAAATCCCAGAATTCCCCAGCCAGCTGGGGAATTCTGGGAGTTGAAGTCCACCAGCCTTAAAAGAGCCAACTTTGCAGACCCCTGCACTAGGAGACTTGCCACCACAATGAGCAGATGAGAAACTCACAGGTTTGATTTTTTTCCCTTTTACAAGGAGATTTTTATTTTAGCGCAAAATTGAGGAAATAGGGTTGAACCATTCACTGCTTCCAAGAGTTGGGTAAAATACCGGTATGTATCGGGGAGGAAATGATTACAAGTAGTCCTCAGTTTACAACCAAAATTGGAACCAGGATTTCTATTGCTAAGCTAGGCAATTATTAAGTGAATCACACCCAATTTTACATCCATTTTACTTTTACTTTACTTTACTTTTATTTGATTTCTATACCGCCCTTCTCCCTTTTGGGACTCAGGGCGGTGTACAGCCAAAATAAAAATGATGATACAGAGTTTAAAAGCAATATTAAAAAGAAATATTAAATAATTGGCCAATATTTTAAAATCACAACTAAAATCACTATTAAAAAATCCCTTTAAAATTATGATAGCCCGGCAGTGCAAAATAAGTGCGTCTTCAGGGGCCGATGGAAGAGAAGTAGGTCCGAGATTGTCCTTAGTCCAAGGGGTAGGTCATTCCAGAGGGCGAGAGCTGCCACAGAGAAGGCTCTCCCCCTGGGGGTCGCCAGCCGACATTGTTTAGCCGACGGCACCCTGAGGAGGCCCTCTCTGTGGGAGAGAACTGGATGGTGGAAGGTATTTGGTAGCAGGAGGCGGTCTTGCAGGTAACCAGGTCCCTTGCCATGGAGCGCTTTAAAGGTGGTTTCTAGCACCTTGAAGCGCACCCAGAAAGCCACAGGCAGCCAGTGCAGCTCGTGTAGGAGAGGTGTCACGTGGGAGCATGTAGAAGCTCCCAGAATCCCCCGCGCGGCCGCATTCTGATCTAACTGTAGCCTCCGGGTGCACCTCAAGGGAAGCCCCATGTAGAGAGTGTTGCAATAGTCCAGACAGGAGGTGATGAGGGCTTGGGTGACTGTGCGTAAGGCGTCATGATCCAGAAAGGAGCTCAACTAGCGTATCAGGTGAACCTGATTAAAAGCCCCCCTGGCCACGGCCGTCATATGATCTTCTAGAGACAGCCGAGAGTCCAGGAGGACGCCCAAGTTGTGAGCCCTCTCTGTGGGAGCCAATGTCTCGCCCCCGATAGTCAGAGATGGTGTCAACTGACTATACCATGATGCCGGAAGCCACAGCCACTTGGTCTTGGATGGGTTGAGTCGAAGCCTGTTCTTCCCCATCCAGACTCGCACGGCCTCCAGACACCAGGACATCACTTCCACGGCATCGTTGGGGTGGTCTGGGGTAGAGATGTACAGCTGAGTGTCATCAGCGTACTGATGGAACTCTACCCCAAAACCATGGATGATCTCACCCAACGGCTTCATATAAATGTTGAACAGGAGGGGTGAGAGTACCGACCCCTGTGGGACCCCACAAGTGAGGCCCCTCGACATCGACCTCTGCCCCCCTGCCAACACAAACTGCAACCGGTCGGAGAGATAGGAGGAGAACCACCGTAAAACGGTGCCCCCCACTCCCAAGCTCCTCAACCGGTGCAGCATGATACCATGGTCGATAGTATCGAAAGCCGCTGAGAGATCTAACAGAACCAGGATAGATGAGCAACCCCTATGCCGGGCCCTCCAGAGATCATCAACCAACACGACCAATGCTGTCTCCGTGCTGTACCCAGGCCGAAAGCCAGACTGGCGCGAGTCCAGATAGACAGCTTCATCCAGGTGCTGAGGGAACTGTCAGGCCACCACACTCTCAACAACCTTCGCAATGAAACGAAGGTTGGAGACAGGATGGTAATTGGCCAAAACAGCCGGATCCAGAGAGGGCTTCTTGAGGAGGGGCCTCACCACCGTCTGTTTCAAGGCGGCCGGCAAGAACCCCTCGCTCAAGGAAGCATTAGTAATTCACTGGAGCCAGCCTCGTGTAACCTCCCGGGCAGCCAGTACCAACCAGGAGGGACACGGGTCCAATAAACATGTGGTGGTGTTCAGTCACCCCAGCAACCTGTCCATGTCCTCAGGAGTCACAGGGTCGAACTCCTCCTAGATGACATTCTCAAGACCTGCCTCCGTCAGCCTGTCAGAACTAGTCCAGTCGGAGGCCAACCCGTCCCTAATCTGATCGATTATTTCTTGCAGATAATGCCCAAAATCCTCCGCTCGACCCTGCAAGGGAGTATCCCGCGCCCTCAAATGAAGAAGGGAGCGGGTCACCCTGAGCAGAGCGGCTGATCGGTTATCTGCAGACGCGACAAGAGTGGAAAAATAATTGCGCTTCGCTGCTCTTATCGCCATTAGGTAGGTCCTTAAATAGGACCTTACCAGTGTCCGATCAGACTCGGAGCGGGTGGCCCTCCAACTACACTCTAGGCATCTCTTCTGACGCTTCATCACCCTCAATTCCTCGGAGAACCAAAGAGCTAAGGTGGTTCGGCGTCGGGTGAGGGGCTGCAAGGGCACGACTTTGTCAAGGGCCCCCGTGGCTACAGTATTCCAAGCGGCCACCAAGTCCTCAGTTGAGTCGTGGGTCAGGGTCTCAGGTATCGGCCCAAGCTCCATCTGGAACCTCTCAGGGTCCATCAGGCACCTGGGGCGGAACCATCTCACTGGTTCAGGTTCTGCCTCCCCGCGGTGGGGTGCAGCAGTTGGAAAGTCAAGCCGAAGGAGAGAGTGATCTGACCATGACAGGGGTTCAATGACTATTTCCCCTAAACCAAGATCACTCAACCACTGGCCAGAGACAAAAGCAAGATCCAGTGTGTGTCCTCCAGTATGAGTGGGGTCATGAATTAATTGAGTCAGGTTCATGGCCGTCATGGAAGCCATGAACTCCCGCGCCATCTCAGATGATTCGCCTACCGATGGCAGGTTGAAATCCCCCATGACTAACAGCCTGGGGGTACCAACCGCCACCTCAGCTATCACATTGAGAAGCTCAGGTAGGGCTGCTGATACGTAGCGGGCGGCCAGGTACACAATCAGCAAGCCCAACTGCCTCCTATGACCCCACTTCACACAGAGAGACTCACATCCGGCTGTCTGAGGCACAGTGGTCCCCCTCAGATCGAGACTCTCCTTCAAAACAAGCGCCACCCGACCCTGGGTTCTTGGCTGGTGGAATGCACGGTAACCCGGAGGGCACATTTCCACTAGGGGCACCCCCCCTCTTGGCCCAACCAGGTCTCCGTAATACCCGCCAGGTCCGCACCCTCCAAAACTAGATCATGGATGAGGGGGGCTTTGTTGACCACGGACCTGGCGTTACACAACAACAGCCAAAGACCCAGGACCTGAGGTCCTAAACCCCCTGGGCCGCAAGAGGAATCACAAAGGCCGGAGGTCACCACCGCTTAAAGACAGCGAGTGCGCCCTCCCATAACCTGATATGGTCCTCGGCTCTCGCCATACCTGCCCCTCCCACTCACAGTACAGATGGAGTAGCCCTCTTTTGGACAGACCTCCACCCCCTCCCCAATTCTAAACCCTCCACCACCATCAAGGCCCCTAGCCGGTCTAAAAACATTCCCTGGTGGGTTTTCCCCCACATCCACCACCTTAGTTCGAAATTTACCCTCCCCCTTCCTGCGACCCCTTAAAGTTTCCTCGACACCTGGAGGAAGTTGATTATCTAGACCCGTGCCAGTCCGGCTTCCGGCCCGGTCACAGTACCGAGACGGCATTGATCGCGTTGGTGGATGATCTCTGGAAGGCTCGGGATAGAGGTTGCTCCTCTATCCTAGTCCTATTAGACCTCTCAGCGGCTTTCGATACCATCGACCATGGTATCTTATTGCACCGACTGGGGGGGGTTGGGGCTGGGAGGCACCGTTTTGCGGTGGTTCTTGTCCTACCTCTCTGGTCAGTCGCAATGGGTGTTGGCAGGAGGGCAGAGGTCGACCCCGAGGTCCCTCACATGTGGGGTTCCGCAAGGGTCGGTCCTCTCGCCACTTCTGTTCAACACCTACATGAAGCTGCTGGGCAAGATCATCCGTGGTTTTGGGGTGGAATACCATCTGTACGCTGACGATACTCAGCTATACATATCCACCCCAAACCACCCCAACGATGCTGTTGAGGTGCTGTCCCGGTGTCGGGAGGCCGTACGGGGCTGGATGGGTAGCAACAAACTCAGACTCAACCCGTCCAAGACCGAGTGGCTGTGGTTTCCAGCACCCCGGTACAGCCAGATTAATCCAACACTGGCCATTGGGGGCGTCCAACTAGCTCCCGTGGAGAGGGCACGCAACTTGGGTGTCCTCCTGGATTCCCGGCCGACCATGGAGGACCATGTGTCGGCCGTGGCCAGGGGGCCGTTTTATCAGGTATGCTTGATACGCCAGTTGCGCCCCTTACTGGACCGGGGAGTTCTTCGCACAGTCACTCAGGCATTGGTGACATCTCGGCTGGACTACTGTAACGCTCTCTACATGGGGCTCCCCTTGAGGTGCACTCGAAGGTTACAGCTAGTCCAGAATGCGGCCGCGCTGGTAATTATGGGTGCCGCAAAGCAGGCCCACATAACACCTCTCCTGCGCGAGCTGCACTGGCTACCTGTGGCCTTTCGGGTGCGCTTCAAGGTGCTGACGACCATCTTCAAAGCGCTCCATGGCTCGGGGCCTAGCTATATCCGCGACCGCCTCTTGCCCCATACATCCCTTCGACCGATCCGCTCCCACAGAGAGGGTCTTCTCAGGGTACCGTCGGCCGGGCAATGCCGGTTGGCGGTGCCCAGGGGAAGAGCCTTCTCCGTGGCAGGCCCTGCCCTTTGGAATGACCTTCCCCTGATCTACGCACCATCGTGGACCTCCGCCTTTTCCGCCAACGTCTTAGAACTTACTTATTCCAACAAGCCGGCCTAGCATAACCCCGTTTCTGATTTTATAGGGATAATTTTAAATTTTAGAGCGTTAGTATTTTAGCACAGGGAATTATTTAATTAGTTTTTAAAATTTTGGATTTTTGTACTGTGTATATTTTTTAATGATGCCTGTGCGCCGCCCTGGGTCCTTTTTTAGGAGAAGGGCGGGGTATAAATTTAATAAAATAAATAAAATAAAAACATAAACTAAAAATTTAACTAAAAATCCCCTCAACTTCCGCTTCTGCCACCTCTCATGGTTAACAAACCCATCATCGAGGTGGGCCCTCGTTAAAGCTGAGGGCCACACTTGCAAGAGGGGGGACTCCCGCAGGGCAAGGAGGTCAGCTGCTGAGTACATATGAATAGAATAAAATAAAACCGTGAGGTAGCACCGGCCGTGGGGTCCAGTTTGCTGCAAAGGTCCCGGAGAGGAATAACCTCCCCCGACAGCAAGACATCATAGACTACAGTCAGAGAAGTCCTGGATGTTAGAGATTGATGTGAAAATAGATCTTGATTTTGATTTAACCATTTTGTCATTGTTGTTAAGCAAATCAATGCAGGTGTTAATTGAATCATGCGGCCATTAAACAAATCCGACTTTGCTTATGACAAGCTAGCTGGAAAAAACACAAATGGTGATCACATGTTCCTGGGACACTGTAACCATAGTAAGCACATGCCAGTTGCCAAGCATTCAAATTGTGATTGTAGGGATGCTACAATGGTCATAAGTGCAATACTTATGACCATTATACGTCAATTTTTGCAATGTCATTGTAATTTTGAATGTTGCTAAACAAATGGCTGTAAGTTCTACTACCTATAGTACCCTGTTTTCCTGAAAATAAGACTTCCCCGGATAATAAGCCCAATCGGGCTTTTGAGCTCATGCACTAAAATAAGCCCTGCCTTGAATAGAAGTCCTACCTGAAAATATTGCAACACAGCAGCAGCCATAAGGTGACCACACTCATCACCTCCTGCACCTCAAAAATAATAAGACCTCCCCAAAAATAAGGCCAAGTGCATATCCCGGGGGTCAAAAGAAAATAAGACACTGTCTTATTTTCAGGGAAACACGGTAGTTCTCCACAAGCATTACAGACTCTTACCAGACTAGGGCCTGGAGCATTGTAGAATTGTAATCATCAAAATGATCTGCCGACTTTTGGAAAGGTGAAACAATGAAAATGTCTATTATCATCAGTATCGGAGCCAATTTTCTTTAAAAGAATCCGAAGTGGACCCAAATTAAAATATTAAGAGCAAAAGGGGGGACTAATAATTAGTAATTAGGATGAAACTGACCTTTATCACTGAAACTATTACAGTAATTCTCAGAGCACTTCCCCAAATTAATGTTAACCACATAATGAAGTACATATTGAGACTTGTTTTTAATAAAGTTACAGTGCAATCATGCATGTATTTAGAGTCTTCACCAGCCTTTCTTCCATGCTTAGAATTATGCCTTAAAAGCAAAGACAAGTAACCTTTCCTGTGGACTATTTCCTACAACATATACCCTAAGAGCTATTTTTGGTGCTTCAGAGAAGTTTACTTTAACTAAATTACTTTTCTTTAATTCAGAAAGAAACTTGCTTTACACCTGCAGGAAGCTCCTATGGAAATCATGTGAAGTTGTTGTTGGTATTCATGCTATGTTAATAATGTGGTAGTATTTTATTCTACAGATTAATATAATGTGGTCATAAATCAGTGTTCAATGAAATTAGAATCCAGGAAAGATGAATGTAGTAGAAATCCCAGAAACTCAAGAGGGAAGAACAACGTTGATAAAACATCACAGGTATTAGATAGTTGTTCATTTGTCATAGGTTGTATTTCCCTCCAATCCAACAGGGTATCCCTAAAGAACTAAGAAGTCCAGATTGTTAACATTTTATTCTTATTGTCATAAGTTCAATGCTTTTTGCAAAATTTGATATTTAAAGTGCATCCTTTTTACTTGAAATTTAGTGATCCTTTGTATATTTTTAAGAATAAATTACTTAACAGTGTTCAGTGACTTTTCTTTGATGCTACCTCAAAATGTATTTTAACACAGTAGCTATGTTTGATCTATAGGATCTAAATGTTCTGGAAACAGTACAGATGGGATTATAATCCCCATGAGCCCTTCAAAAGCACCAAGATGATGGCTTTGAACTTTTGAGATTAGAAAATACTACTATATATAGCCATGAAAATCTAAATCATAGAAAAATCAATCCAGAATTCTCACTCGATACACAAATGACCAGAGTGAAATGATCCTATTTTGGCTTTTTTGAGGAAGTCAGTAATGCCAGGAAACATGGAATGAAGAAAAGGAAAGGAACAACCAGGAGCAAAATGTTGGGCTGTATTACAGATGGGAACATTGTCAGAAAACAATGGAAAGTAAGGATTCACGGAAGATTATCCTGGAGACAGTCTATTTATGCTGTCAGTAATGGGCAATACAAACTTGATAACAGATAATCAAGGGCTGGGATTGGGCAAGAGCCAGAAAAATGCTCCTGAAAATTTATAGGTCACTCTTTCTGTGTAGTTTTACCAATCTCACACGGTGATTTGATATGATTCTTTTGTTCTACAAAATCTGTAGAATTGGGTTGGACTGAAGCAGTTCATGTGTTGAAATAGGACTGGGGAGGGCCAAGCTCAGTTTTACTTTCAGTCAAGAAGACCTTTGGTCAGTCAGTCTCAGCACCCTATCTTTTAGGTTTAATTAGCAGGAAGGAATGTGGGAAGAGTCTTGAACTCCTGCAGCCGTGGAGAGCTAACATACAAATCCTCCCTTCAAGTAGGGTGTCAAATCCCATTGTTTATTTCCAGATTTAAATGGTGAACAAAAAAAAAAGTAGTAAGAAATTGGTTCCCCAAGGCATGTGTGGTGCTTAAAGCTGAACTGAATAGTGCATTATTGCACTAGAAAAGTTTAACATGAAGTCATAACAAGATAGCTAAGCGATCACTGATGTTTTGCCTTTCAAAATGTTGTATTCGGCTTTATACCCACAGGTGTAACTATTTAAAAGCCTGGAGAGGTGGTGCTGATCTGGAGGCCAGGGATGCAAATGCCATCATCACTCCATCCTTTTCTGCTCCAGCTGAATATATTAAACCGATCCATGTTTTCAAAGTTCACCTCCGCATGGCAAGTGAGGGGGGGGGGGGGGGAATGGAAGTTGCAAAGCTGCAAAGCGGAGCGGAGAGAAAAGAAGCATAAAGAAAGAAAAACGCTGGCCTTGCCCATTCTTGGCTATGGCCTCGCCCCTCCTGCCACGTGTCCTCAGGCTGATCAGATCCTAAACTCCTCCCTCCCCCGTTCTTCTTGGCAGAAGAAAAGTGGTGTGAAACACAAGCGCTTTGGATATTTTAGTTGAAAGTGGCATGTTTCAAACAAAATAAAGTGAGCAACTAAAACTGAAAATTATTCCACCTTTTAAAGGTAAGCACATTCTGGGATAATGCCAGGGGTTCACAGTTCAGGTCCCAATGACCGATGTATCTAACGTAGGGAATGCATTTCCTATCCTATTTGCAGCAATTTTTGTTTGCTGCTCGAAACAAAGGATTGACCACCACGTGGCTCGGCAGCACCGAGCAAAACTTTCACTTCCTTCTCTTGCCTCTTTTACGACCCCTCAGGCTTTCTAAACCAGGCCTGATCAGAAGCAGATCTAAAACGGAAGACCAAGGACCTTTCGCTAACACGTGTAGGATCGGCTGATCTAGGAAGGAAACCAATTACCTGTAACCAGCAAGGCTGATTATGAATGGGGCGCGGGAGGGCCCCAGCAGGATAAACAGAAATGAAACATCTGCAAGTGAACAACTAGGGTTAGAGAGCGGCAAGGACTCCGGCAGGAAAAGCGAGAGCCATCGATTGCTGCAGGAACAAAGAGGAACTAAGAGCTGCACCCGTCTTTTATCCTAAATCGTACCTTTCCAATCTTACTAGGCAAAAGATCAGTTTAACAAATTCAAGTCTTAGTTGTTAATAAATCTAGGCGCATTAATACTACCTTTCTTTTCTCATGCAAATTGGGCAGAGACAGCTTTATTCCGCCCGTCCCGTTAGTATTCAGCGCGCCTTGGCTTTGCCTCACCTTTCTATTCGCCCCAGCTCAGCCTCCGCCTCCTGCACCCCGTGCTGATGCATTTCCCGGGTCCCCTTTGTCTCTCTTGCCTTTGTTCTTTGCACACTCTCGCCTGCCTACGTAGTTCTTTGGCTTGTTTTTTCTCCTGCTCTTGCGCTCAGTTAAAGGAAACCCGAGCTTTTTCGCTCTCGCTTCCAACGACCCGTCTTTTTCTATCTTTTAGGAGCCCGACGCCTTTGCAGGTTTGTTCGGCTTGAGGTTTCTCTCCATCCATTCACAACAGAATTACTACCGATGCTGGCTTTTTGGAAAAGTCTCGAGTTCCCTTAGCAGACTTCCGAAATGCCCTTAGCCGGAGCATCTCTGCTATCTAGTGCATTGTTTCTTTTCCTTTGGAGCCATTTCAGCTACAGCTCCAAGACGTTTATTTCACACGGTTTCCAACACGTGTGAAAACGAGAACTCCTATGGCACTTCTGCTTCCATGTGGTCGAATTTAAGCACATAAAAGTCTACCTCATGGATTAGATCAAGGGCAATTCACCACCACTGGTTGGTAGCCAAATGCAATTCAGTGACTTATTTTGGAAGTTGTGAAGGTAGGCATTATGTAAGCTAGTTCCTACAAGCAATAATGAGCAGGTGGATTTTTAGAAGAGAGAAAAAAGTGGAATTCAGCATTATTACAACCCCAAGCTTTGTCCTTTAGGGCAGTGAGCACTGGTTGGTACTTCAGTTTTGAGAAAATTCCAGATAACATTTGTTTTGTTTTAGCACCAAATAATCATTTTTGAATAACTTACTTCATTTCTGAATAACTAGTATATAACGACTGAAAATGTGTGAGGTAATAAAGTCAATTCTATCTAAACATAACACAAATTTGGAAAATGCATATAAGATACAGAATTTATGGTTCATGCTCCACAATAAAATTGTTTTACACTTTACTTTCATGACTACAAGCAGAAAAGATACTAAAAGTTGTTTCAAACTCTATAAATAAAAATATTATATGCACAAGACATTTGTGCAACAAAATAATAGTTCCACATGCAGATGTTATTTGGATCAAAGTCAGCCTATATACTGGATTTCACCCCCATGAGTCAGTCCATTATGTGTAGTTGTTCCAATTAACAATCTGGGTACCATATGCTGGGAAAGATCCATACTTCTATCTCATGCATTGGAGTAGCATCATTTCAATGCGTCCAGCTCCAAACTAGCATAATTTGACTTTAAAAAAACAACTTATCCTTTATCAAGAAGGATACTTGCTAAAATTCTAAGTGCATCTTAGACTATGGAAGGAGAAATAAAACATTTGGGAAGTATAGAAAGTAAACAGTAGAATGTGCAGAAATTTGAATAAAACATGACCTTCCTAGAAAAATTAACTCCTAATTCTCTTTCCAAATGTAGTTAGGTCAAAAACAGGGCCTAAATAGGATGCCTTTAGTGTTTTTCAAACTTGGCAACTTTAAAACGTGTGGATTTTAGCTTATGATGACTGAGAATTCTGGGAATTGAAATCCACACATCTTAAATTTGCCAAGGAAGAACACTGCTTTAGAGAAAAAACTGATGTAAGCCTAAGAAACAGCTGCTAAGCAGAGAGATTTCAGAACTCATTTTTCCCCTAATTTGTTTTGGCCTAGGAAAAAAAATCAAATGTGCATATGAAAACATCCCCTCTCTAAACCCAAAGTCTAATATTTCCTAATAATACAAATATCAGGAAATCAATAGAGTTGACATACCGTGCCTCAGTATTGGATATCTTGGATACATTTATCAAAGATTTTGCCTATCTCACAAAATCTAGATAGAAACCATCTCATCTGATAGTATACACTTGTTTCATGAATTCATGACAGTTTCCACCCCTGAAAAGGAGCAAATCCCCAAATCTTTCTGCTGGTTCTCACATCTGAACATTATGGGCATTTGCATAAAATAGCTGTCATGGTATGTAACCACATAGAAATACTTCAAATTGGCATTCACATCAAAGGTTACTGGCTTCAAAATGGTCAATGTGACTTAGATGTTGAAAGCACCTCCCTATTTTAATATACTTCACTTGTTTTGTATGCATATAAGAAGAGGCAGGGTTATATCACATTTGCTGTGTGTGCCCGTGCCAGAAAGCAAGCTACTGAAGTCTTATCTCACCATTTTTTTCAAGTTTCCCAGAATGTTGCTATCTGGCTTACTTTAACCTTTTCTGGATTGTAATTACACAGCTTTGACTTCTAAGAATGCCTCACAGATCTGTGGGAATGGGCATGTTCATATTTTTGGAAATATAAATTATATCTGAGACGGATATGTTGGTCTGAAGCATGCTAACATTCTTTTAAAAAACAATAAAATTCAAAATAAAAATGATTTGAGATTAGAAAAAAATCTGGTAATGGTAGTGGCGGTGGTCATGGAACACATTGAAGATCCAGGATTCAGAAAGCAAAATCTAGGCACATGCCACATACTATTTAGTCTTGCCATGGATTACTTTCTTACTGTCTACATCTAATCACTCTTTGTGCCATCTAAGCTTGCAGTGGTTTCCACATACCCTTTTTTCCAAAGCTAATTGTTCATTTTACTAATTTTTTTGCCAGGCTGTATTTGTATGACAATAAAGGAAGGTGCAGGGTGACCATATCTACCAAACTATATTTAGAATTAACTATTGTACAAAAGGAATATCATATGCAATGAAACCTAAGACCTCTGTTTCCAATGGTGGCCCATAACAGCAATCCAAGAATAGATCTTGAGAACAATAATTAAAGCCTTGAAGCCAATTTGGGGGGAAAACATCAATCTAAAAGGAATTAAAATCTTAAAGGATCAAACAGAGCTGTATGTCACATTTTGATTTTTAAATGCAATTTCAGTAACATCAGTTGAACAAAAATAGGCTCTCAAAATATTGTCTATTGGACTGCAGCCTCATTAGATATTCAAAGAACCATGCACCTACATCTACACAAACAGTTTTAACAATATCTAACATAGCAAAAAGGAGATTTAAACATATCTCTGGGGACAACAGGCTTTTGAATAGGCCTAACACTGTGGGCCTTTCTCTATTCTTTCTGGGTGTACTATATTAGCATTGCTTTCAGAACAATAGTTGTAGTAAATAATAATAAATCCATCAAGGATTTTCAATTCATTAAATGTTGATTTTTCAGGACATATCATTTGTATATGTATGTATTGGGTTCATTTTTTCATGCATAGGTGTTCTCTTTATAAAAATTGGCTCTAATCAGGCTACATTTGGTCCTGATTAAGGCTTTTAAGGGGACGCAGTAGTACTAAAATTAAGAGTCCACAGCCAAACTGATGTTAATAGAATTAAAATGTCATAAATTATTTTACTACTTTTCATTGAACCACCTAGTTGTCTTGCTAATATTTTATCTAGGACTACTTTTAGCAATTGTTATTATTTATCAAATGTTTTATATATTTACTAATTTGTACACAACCTTTCTTAACCTGAATTCAAACCCAATGTATTTTACAATTTGAATTCAGTAACTTGAATTCAACTTCAGTGTTGCAAATGAAACAATTTCTTTTATTCTCAGAAAACTTGAAATCTAATACTGGAGCCTACTAGCAGAAGGACGCAACAGAAAAATGCAATTATTTCTTTCTCCTTTTCCTGCCATTTCCTTTATCCAGAAACTTTTTCAATTTTTCCCTCTCTATTGCAGCTTTCCAGAAAAAGCACCAAAAGATGGGAAAACTTTACCAAAAGAAGAACTCACCTGGAGAGATTTCTCCATTAATTAAGCCAGGATAGTTAAAAAGCAAACAAACTCAAATTATTCTATGCTTTGCATAAACGTTTCTAGTGTAATAAGATAGATTTGGCTGATTCTCCTGATATTTGAACAATTGCAAATATATATTGTGGCAGAAATCTTAAAACTTACATTTCTTTTAAAAGGTTATTTTGAAGATGGAAATATTAAAAAATGAAGTCCCCCCCTCCCCGCTACACACACACCACACACACACACACACACACTTTTATAGTTTACAATGTATTGTAATGTATTGGAAAGGTTATTATAAAGAAATATATTTAAATGATCATCTTTCTTTTTTTCAAAATCAACCAAGGAATTAATTTATATTTAAATAATTATTTGAACTATTCAAAGAACGTTAGGGAAGCTGCTAGTTTGTCAGGTTTTCATAGTTCCATATGGAAATAGAGAAACAGATGCATTTTAAAAATCCTGAAGGTTTTACTTCAGGAAAATTCTTGTTTCACAGCACAGAGAACTATTCAGTTAAGTCAGGATAGGTTTTTTTTTTTTAATATGCAGACGCTGGAAAATACTACACTACACCAATTAAAAATCGTCGCTCGACACGAATTTTTAAAAAGTGGAAATTTCCATAGTACTTTCCTCCTCTTATATGTAGTATTTTTTAAAATAATGCCCAACCTAATTACAAAAAATTAAAAAATTAAACTTGCTATGTTACTGTTTTATATTATTGATGTTAATAAGCTTGAAAACTGTAGTGTATTATAATTGCAGTATATTCAATAGCATAATTTTGACAAATAAGCAATACTGCTTTATATTTGGTTTATACTATACTGCTTTATAAATGTCCATCTTTCTTATAGAAAATATAAGCATGTGTGCAAATAATATTCTCAAACAAATTCATATCTTAATATTTCCATCACCATTAATTATTTGTATTTTAGGGATTATGCATAGCAGACACCTATGTACTGTGAAGCAAGCCTGATATAAAATAAAATATAGACAATAACATATAACAGGATAGCTAATGTTTTTATTTCATATTCCGTGTGTATTGTTTTGTTTAATAATAACCAATTGTACAAGATTATATTTTGTGGTTGGTAAGAAATTTTTTAAGTGAATCATTTTAAAAATGTGGAAACTAGATTGCAAATTAGCAGTTTACTTTTATATGAAAACTACAGTATTCTAAAAACAAAACAAAATACCACTATGATTATTGTGCAAGATATGGTATTGGTCTTCCAGTACTATAACATATATTACCAGTAGTTAGTGAACAGATTTGCATCTTTTCATTTTTCTAATTGTGTCAAACAAAAATAAGACAAAGGTAACACACACACACACACACACACATATTGTAAAACACATACAAACACTTTTGTAAAATGCATACAGGCACTTATTTTGCAGAGATTTGTGTCTTATTTCAAGGACAATTCAGTTTAACCTCTTCCATCAAAATTCAGGCAGTTTACTGGTAAATGAAATATACTTAAAACTGGGTTTATCTATTTGTGTTGTTATTCTATGTGTGATTTTTAGGTTAAAGTCCCTTGTTACAGCCTTTCTCAATATGGTACTCTCCCAGATAAATTGGGATTAGAATTCTTGAGAATTCCTAGTCTATTTATAATTTAGATTACAGGTTGCCGGCACAGGCATAAATATTTGATTAGAAGTATTGATTTGCTGTTGATATAAAGAGTTTGCCATTATACACACTCAAATATGATCATTTTTAAATTTTAATATGGGATGGTATCAAATATTGACATCCATACAAAGGCAAGCTGCAAAATAAATAAATAAATAAATAAATAAATAAATAAATAAATAAATAAATAAACACAGCTATTAAGTTCAATAAAATAAAATTATTAGGAAGTTCAGCAAAGATCTTTTACAAGGATTTTTACTAATTATACACTCTCACTGGCTGCAATAAAAGTACTAATGAAAACATACCAGTAGCTTCATTTACTGCATTTCAGATCCTCCATTCTGTGACTTGATCAAAAGTTAACTAGAACCAGATTTAAGAAAACAATGTTTCTGTTTGTTATATAAACACAAACTATTTTACCAGCTTGGCCTTATGCTAAATCACATTGTAGCACCATGACAAACCTAGATTCTAAACATGGTGCTTTCCTCCCTTTGAGGTTCCTCTGCCTTTCCCTTTCTTTTTAGTTGTTGTCCTTTTATCTCCAAGGAATTTAAGAGATTTGGAACCTTTTTACTCTAACCAGTAGAAGGCAGAATAACTTTATACCTATCAATCTAAGTTATAAAGATATATATATATATATATATATATATATATATATATATATATATATATATATATATATATATATATATATATATATATATATATATATATATATATATATATATATATATATATATATATATATATATATATATATCTTATGAATGTTCATTTCCCTCAATAACTCAACATATACAGAATAATTGCACATGGAGGGAATTCTTAATCATAGTGAGATTTAAGAGCTGTGATTAGAGCTAATTCAGAGTCACACTTATTTGCAAATAAAAATGGACAACTACTATTCTCACTATTCTAAATGTTTTATATATGCTCAGGTTATACTGTTAAATATGTAGGAGAATAATTTGTGAGCATATATTTAGTAATGTGTGTGTTTACTTGAAATTTAACATTTATGTAAAATAGAAGTCTTTACATCTTTATTTTTTCTCTCATCCCTTTAGAGGGTTTTATAGGCCTCCCTGGGACTTTTCTGTAAATTCAGATATTCTCTGAATTTTTGCTTTTAAGAAATGCTACATATGAATTACAAAGCTGGGGGGACAGAAAAGAAACAATCACATATGCAACTTAATAAACAATGGTTTTTAAAAGTATTGACTAATTATTTTCCATTAAGGAGTTTCAACTCTTAGTGACCTTTATAAGCAAATATTTCATTTAAGTTCACCAAAATTAGTTCTCCCATAAATTTTAGAGCATTATCAACAAATACGATTCTGTATATTTATATGTTTTTGACTTCTAATTGTTACCATGTGGATTAGACAAAACAGATTTTTTTTTCAAATACAGTTTTAGCTCTTTTGGAAAATCTCTTGACAATTCAAATTTTCTTTTAGATTTGAAGGTACATCTGTATTCATAGCAACTTTTTACTGTGAGAATTATTTTATGTGTTTTGAAATCTCCACTGCAAAATGAGGCCTAAATATTTACAAGTATAATAAATTTTAACATTTTAGTTGTGTTGAATTATAGTTATAATTGAATAAAATAACAGCTTTTATTTTTGTTAATTCTTTACTTATTCTGCTATCTGACATTCTGTAAGCAAAAAAATATCCATTATTTGCAATGTAATTACATTGTTAAACTCTAAAAATAACTTTGAGATTTCTGAAACTCACAATGGTTCGATAAGTTTTGTTAATAGAATTTATTAAAAATACACCTAAAATAACTAGAAAGAAGCTTTTAGAAAAAGAACTAATTCAAGAATACATACCACCTCCTCCAATATATTTTCATTCCTATTTAAGAAAGTAAACAGATCTATATGTAGTTTCCTTAACTAAGAGAAAGAGTGGGATCATTGCTTGTAAATAAGGAAAACCTCTTGAATGTCTTTTCTCTATTGTTGGGCCATAAAGCAATTATTATATTGCAAGAAAGTAGATGGAATGGAATAGAGTAATTAATTATTTTGAAAATATTATGGAATATTTAAGTGAGTAATCTAACTCATAAAAGTACATAAAGAATTAAACTCAATAAAAATAATTAGAAACGTAATATAGTATGTTTCTAAATGTCTACTTGTACTTATTCATTGTCCATTTATACAAAGTTTAAAAAAAAAACAGAACCAAGATTTTTGGCTCGTCTTAACATTTTATATTTTGATGAGGGAGGACTGCTATTTATTTCCTGCCAAATTACTTTGGTAAAGGAAGAAGTTTTCTATCTTATGCATGTGTTCTAAAGAAAAAAGAATGCAATCTGACTCATTTTATTTGTTCATAGGCTGTGGATTGTGTTTCTGTCTTTGTTTAGCTTTGCTTCAAGTGATTAGGAGAGTGACATCCTTTTCTTTTTACAATACAAAGTGAGAGAAAGAATTTTCTAACCAAAAAACAGACTTCAGAGCATTCCATCAGTCAAATCAAGCCTTTTAAAACATCACTAATAGTGGAATCTTTCATTAAGTCTCCTCAGAGAGAAATCATATTCAGCTAAAATTGTCTTTCTTTCTAATATTATAAGATAACAATTATTTTGCCAGAATCAGCTTCTCCAATTCTTTCCAATACATTAGAATTATACATAAGAAATAAGGCTTTTCAGAGACATTTTCATTTATAAGCTTTATTGCTATTACTTTGGGGTAATTTTATTTCAACGTTTAGATAGGTCCCATTAATATCTATATTCAGTTTTAACTACATTGTTTTCTCAGAGTGTGAAAAGTGCTCTGCTTGATTGGCTAATTTTGGCTCATTTGTTCACAAATCATATAGTATTTCATTTGTTTTATCCTGCAAGAGGCCCACCCAACTAGGAAAGCAAGCACAAACAAGCAAACATGCTCTCCAATATTACATTTTATTGAACAACAAACAAACCTAAACTGAGATGTTAGGCCTCACAAAATTTGAGAATGATGTACTGTATTAATTTTGTATAATATCTGTTTCACTCTATACATCTCTGATTTATAGTTACAAGTTTCCTATCCTTTTCTTTTTGTAGATGGATATAATATTTGTACAGAATACAATAATTGGACTATTCTTTTCTTCTATTTCTTTCTTATATATATAAAAAATAAAACTCAGCATCAATAGATTTGTGGTTTCAAAGTCCTCCCTTCCTCAACTTTCATTTTGATGACAACAAAGTATCAAAATTAAAATATTACCTCAATATATACAAGTGATAATGTTTTGCTTTGTGAAATTACAATTAGCAAAGCATTATGTTGTATGCACCAAATTTAATTCACAGGAGATAAAGTCCCAGATGTTGGAGTTGAAAACTGCTCCTTTTTGGATAAACTATTATGTATAGGACATTCTCCATGATTATTATCTCTTTGGTGCAGAGATCATTAGCAAAAACAGATGGGAATGTAAGCTTTCTTGTAAGCTATTAAAAGATGCAGAGAAAAGCAAATACATGTTCTATAAACAGTCCATAATTTTTCTAAAAAATTATGACCTCTGAACTCTGCCAATTCTTAATGGTTATTGAAAAATAATTGTGTGTGTGTGACTTTCTATGCTGATGTATGACTATTAGACCTGTCTTCAAAGTGCATAGCCCTTGCTAGAAAATATTGTGGTTACTGTATGGCCTCACTTCTCTAAACAAATCTAACAGTGTTTAGTATTTATCTTAAACTCCTTCAGATTAGTGCCTGTGCTGGACAAAGTGATACTTTCCAATTCCAATTAATGTTATATTTAAATAGGCCACAATATTATGGTTTTGCTCAAAAAATTAGATATTCTGTAATTCTTAAACTTCTGTAAGAAGTAGCTCCCACACCTAACCCATTAAACATGTAAAAAATAGAATTTCCATTCACTAATTGAACAGTTATGGTCTCCCTGATATTTATGACTAGTTCCTTTAAGAATTTGTATAAAAATGATAAATTTCAGAGGCTGCACAGCAAGGAGACTAATCTGTTGAAAGAAAACCCTAATAATCTGTCAACAGTCACGGGCAAGTGAAAAAATGATGGTAGCAAATACTATAAAAACAGGTCAACTAGCAAAATAGTAGCTGCTACTGATTTGCTAATTATTGATTTTAATAATTGTGTCATACATCGAATATGAAACTTTGATGCATTTCTTAGTTGCAAACATGTAATTTGTACATGTAATTTTTCTGACAATCGGTCACTTCCACTTTTGAAGTCAGTTGCATTTCCCCCCCAGAAGTATATACCTATTATAATTATAAAAATAAGGGAGCTCATATGTTTGCAAGATTAGAGTCCTTCATAGTATGCCCTTTAGGTCAAAGAACCTCAAGTAGGAAAAAATTAAAAGTTAACAAAAAATCCCATAATGCATCTATTTTTGAGACACATAAATATAAAGTGACTATACATATGCATTTAGAAATAAACATCTTGGGCAGGATAAATGGGCATCAGAGCCTAACTAACCAAACAATAAATACTTTTTAACTTTAAAAAATGCTTAACATTTTTTCTCCAATATCTTTAATCACATCAAAACATTTTTCTCCAATAGCTTTAATCATATTAAATCTAAGATAATATAATAAAAATGTTATTTTGTTAACCCACAGTTCATATGTCAGCTTGTTTGCCTGCTTGCTAATGCTCCTTGGTGAGATAAAAATAATTCTAAAAGATGATTTTTAAAATGATGAATGTATAATAATTGTACCTTTTATTCAAACCAATTTATCTTTTACAAATACTTTGCATTGTCTCCAAAGCACCCTTATGTGTTTTATAAACCTGATTTCAAGGTAAATGTACATATGCTAGCAATCTAATATGTAATCCATGTGTACTAGGGCTTGATTTATTTGCATGTAGAATACACTATATCATAAGGAATATACTTTATATCAAAAAGTATCAATCTAAACAAAATTGTTGAACAAACACTGTCTCTGATAATGTGAAAAAAATCCATTTAATTATACTTATTTTATTATCGACTTCCTTCCAAGAGCTCTGAGCCTCAAAACTATTTTAGGATGTTTTGTTAGAAATGATCTGGTGCAACATTTCTTAAACAGTGTTTCATGGTCCTCCTGACCTGGAACAAGAACGTTCTATGAGCTGGTCCTGCTCATGCCACTATTTCCTTCACAATACCTTTACAAAATGGATTTTTAGAATTCATTCTAGTAAAGAGGCTCAGTGTTGCCAGCTCTAGGATTCTCTTTAACCAAATCCATTCCAGACTGTGAGTAAAAATATCATCCTACGTAACCTTAGACATTCTTATAATTAAGCATTAAATGTGAGAAAATATAAGAAAGTGGTATTATAAGTGATGCTGTATTTCAGTCAATATTTCTTTCAAATTGCCCCTCTTTGTTTCTTTAAACAGCTTCATTCTATATATGGAGAGATAGAAAATGAGACAATTTTGTTTATGATCCATAATCCCAAAAAAGTAAAGATGAACCTATTCTACTGAATCCATACTTAAGATCTGAGCCTATGTACCCTAGTGTTCACTTTTTCTTGCTCTTGAAATTTCTTTTTCTCACCTGGTCTCTTTTACTTAATTAACAATACTTTTATTCTTTAAGAATAAGCTACCCTTCCAAAAATTAAAAATGAAGTTAAAACTGTTATGTTTACAAATATTTTTATTATGGTCTCTTTATTTCTAGGCCACTTACAAAACAATCAAATTTAACATGAAGAAAACATTAATTGACAAATTAAAAATAATGCAGTCAGATTAAAAATTAAAATTCTGGGAAAATAAATTAGTAATTGCCTGTGTTGCAATTATGACAGTTTAATGTAAGCATTTCATAATTTAAATTGCACCTCAGTTTGAAAGGCAAATATCATCTTCAAAGTTATGGATAAATTTTAACATTTTTGTAATGTTAATATGGGAAAATATCATTATGGATAACTATAATAGCAAGAGAATTCACTCTGTTTGCATAATATCAAAGAATTATAATTATAAATCCTGCAATTATAATTATGAGCATGTGTGTATATTAAAATTTGCAGTGTTCTTCCCATAAAAAGGAGTATAAAAGTATTTATAAGGAAGATTTTAATTTTTTATAATTTCAACACTCAATTGTAGGGATAGAGAACACTTAAAAAGTTGCTTGTTTTTAAATAGTTTTAAATATTAAAGCAATGCCATGCACATATAAATAAAATCACTAAGTCAGTGGGCTAATAGTTTATGGAATCACTGACACATCGTTTTTTTTAGAATCAAGTAATATAGATCCTCTTTTCCTCTAAATGAATAAGAACCAAAAGTCCAAATCAGTATTATATCTAAAATGAGTATCAAGAATTGTTGCTGACTGATAACTTCTCTTTTAACCCATTAGTCACATTTAAACAGCATCAATAACAGTACAAAAACTTAAATACAACTCTCCCTGGAGATGAAAAAAAATATTGAAATAATCTAAAATTGAATACAAAAAAATCCCTGCCATTACTTATGCTTAGAAAGTCAGGCCATATTTACTGAAATGTTAATTCCCTATTAACAACCAAAGAATAAAAACAGTCATTTTAAAAACTCCAGATATGTGCTATGGCACACTGTTTAATCAGCTCATGCTATGCAGTATTTTCAATGGAAACTCATGGATTCTGTTTTATAATGACCCTGAGGAAAACAGGCTGAAAGCTAATAGTTAATTTTAAATAATAATAAATGCAACTATTATCTATTTTTATTCCCTTAGGCTTGAAAGAACCTTAAGATGTGTACCAGTCTTATTAAGTTTTCAAAGTAGCATTAAATGTTTTGTTATGGGGGATTTCCATGTGGTAGTCATAATGTAAGGAGGGCTTGTGGTTTTCTTTTTGTAGGCAGAGCAATACCTTGAAACAAAAGGGACAGTATGCATTGTAGAAACCAGACACAATATTGGTAAAATACAGTAATGCAAATACAACAAAAGGTCTTTGAATCCCAGAAAGTTAAATCAACACATCTAAAGGAAATTTTGTTTGAGCAAAACATGGGGATTTGTGATTTATTTATGATGGGAATTGGCAGGTATATGTATGAAATTTTAAACATACATACATACATACATACATACATACATACATACATACATAGATAGACAGACAGACAGACAGACAGACAGACATAGAAATAGATATATTCATGCATCACTATAAATTTGAATGGTACATTAACCACAGCTGCATTAGTATATGGAATGCAAAATGAGTTACCTGTTGCCATGGGAACATCCTAATCATGGTGGAATCCATGATCCCTTCAAAACTAATGAAACACTTATCACTAAATGAACTGGGTAGAAGTTCCACTAAATTGAACAGGGTTGGCTCCCCAAAGCAGCCTGAATTATTTTGTATAGCAACGTTTATTCAGTGTCCTTGCCATCTGTTTATAACAGGTCTACTAGAAATATGAAGAAATAAACAAATAAATAACAAAGATCAAATGATACCTGAGGTTTGTATAAAATAAAAAAACAAATAATGATGAATTCACACATCTACAAGAAAATAGCAGATATTGCTATTTATAACTCAATTTAGTTATTCACCAGTAGGCTACTACCAAGTTACTTATTTAGAACAACCACAACCAAAAATGTTTTCTTTAACAAGTTCTCTCATGGACATATTGATAAAGTTTTCTTGGAAGTTTTTGCCACTGCCCTCTTCATTTCACCTTTCTAGTAAAGCCTACAATCAAGCAATTTCCTTGGCCACCCCTCCAGATATCAGTCAGGACACTCTGCTTTCCATGATTGGCCAAGTGTTGAAAAGTCAACAAACTGAGTAGTCATACAAATAAAAATACATATAAATCCCTTATAAAATCCACATTGAAATTTACAGAGGTGACATAAGAGGAATTGCGTTAGCCATCTACATTCACTCACCCAAACTCTAGCAAGAAACAGGTAATATTCTCTCTTGAATGTGCCTCATAATTTGATTTTTAATATTTTATAACATTTTTCTAATTACAATAATCAAACTGTCAACTTGCTTTAATGTTTTCATAATTATGTTCAACTCAACTAATTTAGTCATAATAGTTTAATTAGGAGTACAGTTCCAAAATATAGGTAGGTAAGTAAGTAGAGATAGATGGATAGATATATAGATATAATTTGAACATGTCTTACTCTCCCAATTCTCAAGGATACTTCTTACTGGGTTACTATATGAATTAATTAACTTTGCAAACCTAAATGCAAATGAATCAGGATACACCAGTAGAATGGTATCTTTATTAAAAAATCAGTAAAGTTTCATATTTAGAGTATGAGTGAACTTACAGAAGAAAACATACTGTATGAAAAAATGCCTTGCCCTTTACCTTAATGTTCTACATAAAACTAACCTATTAGACAATGATAAATGATAGCTGTAATCTTTTAGACAGTGATAAATGGTAGCAAAAATATTTGTATTATTCAGAGAAAAGAAAATAAGGAAATATGGCCATTTATAAGAGATTTGTTCTGCCAGCATATAAAAGAGACTAAGAAATATTATGTAAATAATAACAGCCAGACGCAGGAGAATGAAAGGAGGTATTTAACGACCGTTATCATTTTTAATTCGCAATGTCTTTAGAGGTGTACGATATATTTTACCGTTCAGAACATATAATTTTTTTTGCTCATAAATTCAACTCCAAAGTTGCAGAACGAAAAACAAAAGGCCTGTTGCGTGCTTGGAGGAACCTATTGAGCGTTCAGAGCCACGCTGTTTGAATCATTTTCCGGGCCGATTCCATATAAGAATCGAAACTAAGGTTTCGATCCTCCTCCTCTATTGCATCGCGACCGCGATCCTTTAAAAGGTTAAAATGTAAGATATGTAGCCATACAAGTCTTTTTTCACCGAGAAGAAAAGGAAGATGGCTGACCTTGTATTTGAGATAGGAAATACAACACTACCGGAGAGCTTAATGGAAACGGGCGGATGGGATCGCAGGGAAAGGGTTAGGGTTTAGTACAGGCAGCCCACAGCAAGGAAGCAGAGCCGGAGTCACCCATCCGGATCTGCAACAAACGGCCGCCGCCGCCACCGCTTTCCTTCGGCTGCAGGATCAGCTGAGCGCGGCTATCACGTGGGCGGCGTGTCGAAGGTCACAGCTCGGCTCACAATGGAGCTTTCGGAGCCTGTGCAAAGCGGCTTACAGATCCTGGCTGATCCGGGTAGCTTCTCGCTCCGAGCTTTCCAGGCGCTGCTCCAGGCTGCCTTCCAGAGCTTGCTCAATGGACAGGCCGAGGAGGCCCTTTTCGGTGAGTGCTAAGATCCGGGCTCGGTCTTCCGCCCGCCAGCGAGGAAGAGAGCTGCTCGCTCTCTGAAAGGGGACATTGGCTCTTGTCGAGGGAAGCGCGGCGGCGGAGGCTGTTCCTGCACGGCTGGTCGCTCTTGCTTCGGCGTTGCTCTGTCCTGACGCCTGAGCTTGCTTTTCTGCGTCGGCCACAGCCGTTTCCCGTCAAATGCAGGAAGTCTGCCCCGTGCTGCGCCGGGCTCAGATGGTGCACTGCGCCCTCTCCCTCCTTTTGTTTCTTTCGGGGGTTTTGCTCTCGTTGCTGGTTTCCTCCATTTCCCTGCGGTTGTCACTTCCTTGCAAAATGCAAGGGTGCCTCTCGCTTATTTATGGCCTAAAAGCGAAGGTAAAGCCTCCTGCTCTCCCTAAAGCAGACCGAGAGAAGGGAAGGTGCCATTACCTTCGTTTTTCTTGGCGGTCGTGGTCGGTTGGCTTCCATCGTTTTGTTTTTAATTTTCCTGGTCCGGCGAGGCATTCCAGGTACATTGACAGTCGGAAGTAATTCTTGCAAAAAATAAAAGCAGCAAGCGGGTGGATATACTTGAGGAAAGCACCGAGTTGGGTTTGGGATCTGGATCCCGCAGGCTTTGTTTTGTTGATCATGTGATAGTGTGATGTTATTCTTTCGAATTGTTCAGTGGCAGTAATAAATGAATCGTTCTTAATCTCGCAGCTGAAAAGCGCCGCTCATTTGTTTTGATGCTTTTGGTTTTTTTTCAAGTTTTTGTTTGTTTGCTTCTTCAAATCGAAATTCTCCGGCGATTGGGCTTCGTCAGCTGCTTGCCAAACTGCGGGGTTTGTTGTGGGTAGGCCGGCCGTCTCTCGCAAAAGAAAAACGGCTCGAGTTTACCGTTTGACTGGAGAAAACTCTGCGGGAGCTGGGGCTGAATACGCGCGCGGCCTCCGATAGGTGCTCGTTTGAATTGTAACTTTGGAAAAGCAGTTCGGATTTCTTAAATGAGACGCGGCGGGAAAAAAAGGAAAGGAAAATCAGAAAAACTGAGCTGTGAAGGGGGAGGATTAGAGGCACGGTGTTCTGAGCACTATTGTTTAAAAAGCGAAATTACACACAACTCCCTCTAGCACTCAGAAACAAATAATTTCACAGGGTTATCTAGACTTCGAGAAAGTCTCCTTAGTTGGCAAAAGGCTTTTTACTCTTCTTCCTCTCCTCCAGAGCGAGAAGATCGCAGTTTTCTAAAAATATAAATGTCTACTGACATTCATCAACCTTCCCAAATTCTGTTTGCCAGAATTCAAGGAATGGATGGCAGTGAGTGGGAAAATACAGGAGACACTACTGGGGTAATCACTTGAGTTCCATTGCTTTCTTCTGTACTTTCTGGCTGTTTGGGGATAAATCGAGATCTAGTTGTTGCTAGAAATAACTAATATCGTGTTTAAGATCTTGGGGAAATTATTCATATTTGAAATGAAATGAACCTTAAATTCCAATATATTAATTTCTTATAAAGGGAGATCTATCAAAAGAAGTCCTTCCCCAATATTGTGTTTAGAATGACAACTCTAAATTTTGTCAATATAATAGCTTTCTGTTTGCTTAGCTGCTATAAATGCATGGAGTGTGTGCGTGTGTGCATGGGCTATCCTATCTATCTATCTATCTATCTATCTATCTATCTATCTATCTATCTATCTATCTATCTATCTATCTCTTCCTGAAATATGTCATCAACCATTCATTTATTTTTAGATTACCCAGATTTGGAAAATATTGACCCAGCAATATTAAAATACTGCCACGCAGCAACTACCACTTGTATAATAGAAGCTGGAAAGCAAAAAGCTGACCAAACTATTATAAGGTATCCTAAAACTCTTCAACTTAAAAAAATGTGTTTGACATATTAGATTTATTGGTTAACACATCTTACCTTTCCTTTTAGTACCTATCTCGAAGACTGTAAACTTGACAGAGAAAGAATTGAAAACTTTTGCACTGAATATCAGGTTTTCAAATACATTTTATCCTTTTAATACCATCCATTAAGTTTTGTGTAATCTATAGTAGTTTATATGCTCTATTTTTATCCTTTTCCTTTTTGTAGAAACATAAGGATACCTTGGAAATCATATTGGGAAGGTATGTCCAAGGAAATTATAGTGATCATCAACTTTCAAATGCATCTTAAAAGTAGTAAATATATTCACAAGTTAGAAATTGGGGTAACTTACGGTAGTCCATGAAACCACAATTAATATATTGCTCTTACTGATCTGTGCTACCTGTAAAATCTCACAACAGTTTTGTGGTTCAACATATCTTAGCCTAATAGATATCCATTATGTTTTCAGTATAGGCAGATGTCCATTACATATAACTGATGTTTGTTGGCGTTTGGAATATCAAATAAAGGTAATTTAAATAAAATGTGTATTATTTTCTTATTTTCTTTTTAATTTGAAAAACTTACTTTTTCTTTATGTCTTATCACTTTAGACTAATCAACTTCATAAAAATTATCGCCCTGCCTATTTGATGACCTTAAAAGTGGAGGTATTACATCAATCCAGAAATTCAAATATTAGTAGATAATGATTGTTTTAATTTTTGTTATTTATTAGGCACTAATGTTTGGGATTTTTGTTATTTTAGAATAATGATTCAAGATCTCATCAGGACATTAATTTTAGTTGTTCTATGGAGCAATTGCAGGTATTTATTCCTCACTTTTTTGTGTACTGATACTGAATAGTACCAGACCTTATAAAAGTCCAAAAAATATAAAATATTTCAGTGTATAATCTTTCAAAATATAAATTGCTACAGAAATACTAGTTTTTCTAATTTTTCAATATGAGATTTCAATATTAAGTGTCTGCACCACAGAAAAATATTATTTTTAGCAGAATGGGTGGAACCTCTTTCAAATGTGTTTACATTAGATGAACCATTTCCTATATTATATACTTGAATGTGTAATATAATATGAGAATGGAATTTGACTTATTTGACTTTATTTAAATTACATTGATATCTGGGTCTCCATTATCCACAGCTAATTTATTCTAAAATCAAAGTAACTAATCTGAGAATAATTAATAATATGAAATTGCAATCCCATGCATTAGAAGTAAGTTTATTAGTAAGCTAATCAACACTAATAAGAAAAAAGGAATAAATTAGTCAAAACCAGAGAAATTAAGAAATTAGCAACTGTATACAATTTCATATTGTTTCAAAAGTTGTATATGTGTGTAAACACACACACATCACATTTATCTAAAATTCCCTATGTTTCATTGGGTTGTATTAAATAATTTAGAATTACAGGCTCAGAAAATTGTTGAGATTTTTTACTTCTTTATATTCTATTAAACTAGGAATTTATGTTGTTCTCTGTAACAAATAAGAAAGTTTGTGTTAGTTACTTATCAACCTATCTGTCCTAGTTTAAACTCCTTTATTTTGTATGTGATAAAACTCATGATATACTCTATCAGAAAGACTTTTCAGTATTTCTTTAAAATATCAATGGCAAAAAATGCATTCTTATATCATTGGAAATTTTGCTATAAAGAAAACTTCTAATATTGCATAGAATTAGTTATTTACAGCAAAATATTTTTTTCTTAAACTCTTATTCTATATTTTAGGATTTGGTGGGAAAGTTAAAAGATGCAGCTAAAAGTCTAGAAAGAACAACTCAACTATAATTACAGACTTGGCAATCAACTGGATTGAAGAAGAAAAGAAAATGCTTGCTTCTTTGACTATATGATGGAACTTTTTTTCTTGGTTTTATTTAATGGAACTGTGATACATGTTTGATGGAACAGAAATGGACTTTTTACTTTCTAAATAACATCACAAGTTTGTGTGCAATAAAAACTGTTGAGCTTGTTTAACTGTAACATATCTTTTTGGATAGTTATACACGTTTACAATATCTGCTTGTGTTTCAGTTTTGCCTTTCTAAAAAAATACTTTTGATTTTACCATTTTTTTACTTTATCATTTAATAAATGAGAATATAAATCTAATTTGTGTGTCTTATCTGATTATAATAATGAGTTGGGAGGGATTGGATTCCCAGGAGTTACATTATTCCAAGAATACCTGTTCAACAAAACCCATGTTAAAGAGGTATATAGTTCTGGGTTTAAAGTCATTCTACTGTAATAAAGTTATCACCTTGCTTCCACCTCATTTGGTGAAGGCCAGTTCCTGCTGTCGTCCCCCCTTCTTCTTTTTCCTTTTTTCTTTTTGATGTTGGAATTATTCACATGAAAATTTGAGAAGATCCATCCATTCATGTCCTTTAACTTGGGTTGACTTATTAAATATTCAATCATTTCTGTAAATAGAAAATTTTTGGAGTGTTCTGAATTGCAGCAGTTGAATGACTATAAATAGAATATGACCAGTCTTGTCTCCATGGCTCTGTTCTTCCCAAAACAAAAAATCTTATCCCCAAGTCACAGTGTGGGTTGAACTTATTAATTACACACCTAGCCAAGAAGAGAAGCAGCAGTGTCAGTCTGGTATATTTGGAGGGTAGGATGCACAAAGTTCTTGTTTTCCTTCCATCTTCTATGCTTTTTGCTAAGTGGAGAAGATGGGAAATCTAAATGAGGAGACACAGCTGTGAGAATTATCCCAATGACTATAAGGATGCAGAGGCAAAGGAATTAAAACTTGTCCTATGGTGCCACCAAGTTAGAAATATATATATATATATATATTACATTGGTCCTAAATCTGTGGTGTTGTACAAAATACGTTCTGAGGTACAAAATGTGGGTTGCAAGGAGGTAGAAGGAAACTCCGTATCCTAGCTCTTATTCTGTTACTTTTTAACAATCATTCTGCCACATAAAGGTTGCTTAAGGATCTTGAATAACCTGCCATCTATTGCAATTGTCCCACTAATTAACCAAACTGAGAAAAGTATTATCGTCTTCATCTTCATAGCCATGAGAGTGTGCAAGCAATGCCTTAACCTAAACTTTCCATCTCTGGGCAATAGCCACCCTTGAAAGTTTAAAGTCCAGAGCATCTGGAGGGAACCACATCTGTAGCACAGTAGCAAGAAGGTCTTCATATTTTGTACTCCCTAACAGGATTTTTTTAATAGGTGGGAAGAACAAAGTGGAAAAATCTTTTTAACCTTGGGTCATTTGAAAGCATGAGATAGTCTGGAGATAATGGATGTTCTTTCACTAAATATTTTGCTCAGTACCACCACTCTTTTCTGTTTCATATTTTGCTAGGCAGTTTCCATAAATTGTTGCCTTCCAACTGTATTTCATTTCTAGCCGCCTATATGTTTGCAGGGAATGGTGGAGATTGAAATTCCAACTCATTTGAGGGAGAGTGACAGGTCAGAAAAGGCTATTAAGGAAATACTTTTTTTGGTCTATCGTGACCAAGGGAAAACTTGTCCTTATAGTGGTCCCACTTAGATTCCATTCAGAGTGCTAAGTCATTGCTACATAAAATACTTTCCTTCTCAACCTAAACAAAGGCAGGGAAAGGCTATAAAAGTGGTAGGACCTACTTTTCTATTTGACTGCTGCATATGTTGCTCTGAAGTTAAAAGTTAATCAAATCTTGAATTGAACAAAATTGTACAGTGAAATCTACAGCATGATCCTGATCTGGATTTCCTTCTCTGGTGGAGGTTTGACACAATGTGAAATAATGCTTTCCAGGAATATTTCCTTTCCCTTTCCATCGTTTTCCTGGAGATGAATATAAGGATATTTTTTAACCATTGTCTTCGGTTTCCCGATCTCTGCAGGATCTCAGAGGGACAATATTGTATCCAAATTAACACATTCATATGGATCAAAAAAGTCCTGTTTCATTACAGTTTCTTTTGGATGGTTCGTTGCAGATGATACTTTTAATATAAATAAATGGTTGACAACAGGATGATAGTGTTTGTCAGGATGCTTGCCAAGCATGGAGGAACAAGGCAGGTTATTAACTTCAAAGTGAGTTTGACAGCAAATCTTTAAGGAAAGTGGATTAATCCCAGTGCTCTCCAATATAGTTCTTGTTATTTAGTCATTTTCTGATGCTGGCTTCCTTCATTCCACTCTTCTTCTACCCAGGAACCTACAATAAGCATCCCATGAAGATCTGCCAAGATGGAAGAAAATGGTGTCAGTCAGGAGCCCCAACAATTTCCAGTGGTGGCACCTTACAATTGTGGAGACTAAGAGTTGTCCAAAATGAACTAACTTTCCAGAAAAGGGAATGCCTACCGTATCATAGGGTTGCGTGCTTCTCAAAAGGTGGTAAACAGTGTTAACAACTTAGTCCTTCAATCTTGGGCATAAAAACTGAAAGATCTTGAAGAGTTCGGAAAGTTTCTAGTTGGTTCTTATGGACACAAAAGGACAAATAGATCAGTTAGACTATACTGCCACTAACTATTCTCAAAATTAGTGCCTCTACTTAGATTCTGCTTTGTGCAAAAAGAGCAAAGGAAATGTAAGAGCACGAAAATTTTGTAAGCAAGAATGCGTGTCAGACAGCCAGGGACCCCGGAGCGTACTTTGTGAAGTGTGGCAATTGTGTCAGATGAAATTGCGAAGGTGTGTAGAGAGGTGTGAGGAATTTGGAAGACCGCCTTCACCTACAAGTCTTCTAGAATCAGCTGTACGAGACGCGAGGTGCCAGAGTTCTGTGGTGAACTAATTCTGTACACTGAAGGAAGGCGCGAAGTGAGAAAGCGTGCCCAAAGGCAGGAAATTTTTTACCGAGAAAATGTGTGTCAGGGCACCTTCGGGGGCTGGATGGGGCTTGCGAGGGTGTGCATGTGGGAGTACATATGGCAGTAGGTTATCTGTGCGAGGGATTTCAACACAACAAACAAAGGGGTGGGGGGAATAAAAAGCGTGAGGTTTTTTTGAGGCGGTGAAACAAAACGCTAGACCTTATTGGCTGAAAAAAATCCGGAGTACTCGTTCGTGGCACTTTGAAAAGGGGCAAAAAACAGAGGAGGGAAGAGGGATGAAGTAGTATGCGAGAGAAGGGAAAAGAAAACAGGCACCTGAGGAAAAACGAGATTGCGCTTGGACTTTTGGAGGGATGGGGGGAAAAACCGCTCCCAGGAGAAGATAGATGTATGGAGAAGGGAGAGTTTGGTTCCGATAAAGTAGCTCGAATCCCTCCCGCGTGAAAAGGTTGTGCGGTTCAGTAGGAAAAGAAAGGACTCGGAGATCTTGGACCAGGTAAATGACTTGGGGAAGGGAGGCGTAGTGCTGAGCTAAGCCAGAAGAGAGGGGGGATCTGCGCCGGGGCTGGAGAAGTCGCGCGCACCTGGGAATCCGCAGCCGGATGCCAAAGCGGGAAAATCCGCTCTAACGGAAAAGGGAGTGAAGGTGGAAGGGCCGAGATGACGGTCGGGGTTGACGGTTTCAGCTGCCGGTTACCAGCCCAACTTCTATAATCACGATTTGGACCGACTGTCTAACATATCTGAAGTGTCTTAGCACTGAAGTGCCCCGAAAGACGTGAAAGGTGGAGGAAGAACGGTCGACCGAGGTCGGTGTTATGGGACAGTCTAGGTGAGGGCGAGAGCAAGCCGTAGGTCTGGGGGCAAAGGAGAGGCTCTGGGGAAAGGCGCTGAGGGGGAAACTGGAGTGCCACACAATACTGTTAAAATGGTGGGCAACCTCTCTCTCTCTCTCTCTCTCTCTCTCTCTCTCTCTCTCTCTCTCTCTCTCTGTGAGTGTGAGTGTGGCGCGCGAGCCTGTGTGTGTGTATATGCGTGCGTGTGTGTGAGTGAGTGAGTGCGCGCGCGCGCGCCGTGAAGGGGAGGCAGGCTGTAGGAGAAAGGATCAGAGCAGCTTCAGTAGCAGAGGCTCGGGGTGGAGAGACCAAAGCCAAAAGGTATGTCTGTGGTTGCCTTCACTTTATTACGCCTTTAAAAGAAGGGGGTAGAGGTACGTTTTTGTATGAAAGGGGCAGATTTGGCCAAGAACAAGAGGGGGGGAAAGGAGTAAACGGAGATCTCTGCGTGCCCTTGTTCAGCGAGAAAAGGATTGCTCGCGCGAGGTGACAGGGCGTGTAAAATCTGGAGAGAGGAATGAGCGCCGTGTCTTTCTGTGTGTGTGTGTGTCGCGGGTAGGTGTGCAAGCTGGAAGCGGGCGAGGGGGGGGCAGAGGAAAGGAATAAGGCATTGTGCGCGCGTGAGTGAGTGCGCGAGGCGTGGGGGGGGGAGGAAGAGCGGGAGGAGGTGGAACAGGCAGCCGCGTGAGTGCCGCGGAAAAAGGAGGACTAGCGAAGTATGTGCGCGCGCGCGTGTCTGGAGGAGGGGGAGGCGGAAGAGCAGGCGGAGGGCAGGGGGAGGGGGAGGGGAGGGCGGCGCAGGAGTGGGGGGGGGGGGAGGCGTCCGAGTCGCGGGATTGGGTCACAGGGAGGCTGACGGCTCCGACTACACAGACACTAATTCCCAGGCCACCCTTAAGGAATGAGGAGTCCCACGTGACGCTGGCGGGGCGGGCGAACTCTGAGCCATTTTGGTTACGGTGTCAGTTTCCACTGTGCGCTTTCATTGCTGCGTTCCCTCCACCACCACCACCCGCTTCTCCACTACCTCCACCTCTCCGCCTGCTCCTTCCACAGCAGCAACTCCGATACAATTCAAATATCTCCATATTACCATTATTTTTACAGAGGAAAGTGGAGAGAGAGAGAGAGAGCGAGAGAGAGAGAGAGAGAGAGAGAGAGAGCTGGAAGGCAGGAGAGGGAAAACACAAGACCGGGGCGGGGAGGGGGGCACCGATAAACGGAGCCGGGAGGAGGGCTTGGAAGCCAGAGAGACAATGGGCTGTTGGGGGTGGAGGAGGAGGAAGGGTGGCAGTCCAGACGGGCCGGAAATAATTTAAGAGCCCAGCACTGGAACTGTGCGTTTTAAAGGACAGAGAGAGAGAGAGAGAGAGCAGCCAGCCAGGAGTGGGGAGGAGGGTGAGCGAGCGAGGTGGGGGGGAGGGGGAATAAGAAGGAGAGAAAAGGAGGCGCAGAAAGGAAGAGGGGGGGGGGGAAGGCAAGCAGGCTCGCAGGGAGCCCGAAGGAGAACCGCCCGGTTGTTTCGGGAACTAAAAGGAGATCGGCGCGGCGGCGACGGCGGCAGCAAAACGCTGATTGCAACTGACAGCGCCTGCAGTTCGTTTCAAGATGGCCGCTTGGCTCACATTCATTTTCTGCTGAACGACTTTTAACTTTCATTGTCTTTTCCCGGCAGCTTTGGTCGCCCCGCCGGCAGCGTCTTTCCGCGGGTAGGTGTGCAAGGGCGCGCTTTCCAGCCGAGGTCGGAGGGTGATGGGGACTTCGCGGCGGGTCTTGGAGAAGGGAGGGGGGCTTTTGAAAGGCTGCGAGGGGGAGCTTCGGTGTCCCCATGCTCTCCGTATGGGAAAACCGCTGACAGTCTCGGCTCCAGCCACACGCACACGCACACACGTTTCGTCCCTCGCGCGCGCGCCAGGAGCGGGCGGCAGTAGCAACCCAAGCGCTTGGTTTCATTCCGCCACCAACGCTTTGCGAATTTTCGTTCCCTTCCCACCGGAGCTAGGTCGTAGAGCCCTCCTGGGTGCACAGCCCTGAAGTAGGACGTTTGTATTTTCGGTTGCGACCGGCCATTCAAGTCCAGCCCTCTTTGTTTATAGGGAGATTTCGATTGAAGTGCGACGCTTCGTGCAATCTTGAGATGCCTGGGTCACGGGATGGCGATCGCTTGCGAAACAAACGGGTCGGCGGGGGGTTCAAGAGCCACCTAGCGCTCCCATTTTATAGGGATGGGTTCCACGGGGGGTTGCGATTCTGCTGGAGGGTTCGCTGAGCCGTTGGAGGTCTCCGGAGAAATGTTATTAACTTAAGTTCGGCCAACACTTGTGTGGCGTGAGATGGCTTGGTAAGATGGCGGTTCTCTCTTAGCGTGTCCTTTCGCATTTGTGCTTAAATGCTGAAGTTTCTCCCGGGCTTTGGAAGAGGCGAGAGAGGTTGACGCTGGAAATCTAGCTTCTATGAGAGAAGTTACCGCGCGTTTATTTCTCGGAGTTCTTATATCCAGATTGAACATGTGGATAATTGAGGGAGCTGAGTTAATAGAACTTGCAAGCACTCCGACTGCAGCCTTCTATTATTTAGCCAAGATTTCGCCTCTACCTCACATATCTTATCCTTCCAAGTTGAATAAGGGTAAGTTAACTGAAACGTCTTGTTAGCCCAGATGTGATGGCTTTGCTCCTGGCTCTAAGGGTGCCTGAGTGGGAAACTTCATTTGTGTAAAATCTTGCGGCCTTGATAAAGTAGACCCTGCTACAGCTCAGCTGATTTTGTTGTTTCGATGACTGGTGGTAAATAACTCGGGGGCACTTAATCCAATCTTCTGTCCCCTTCAAGTGACCTTTCTCTCCAAATGGAAAGTTAACCATGTGGCTCACAAGCCTTCCTCATCCTCCACATGAGATTTTGTTAGCCTCCCACTATTCAATGCTTGTTTTTTTTCCAGTGGTCTTTCTTGGCATTCTAAAAATATAACTTTGAAGTGTAGGGAAATAATGATTGGTGTAGATTGGTGTAGATACTCTGTTCTGGTCGCTGTAAATTAGAACTCATCTTTTAATACTACAGTTGGTTTGGTGCTGTGCCTTCCCACCCAATGAATTCAGCATTTACATATCCAGAAAGCAACTGGCTCCTGCTTTTGAGGAGACTAGCTGGAAAGGTCTATTCCCTGGATGAAAGGGTTTAGCTGGAGAAAATATGGATTATACTAAACATGCCTTTCTTGGCTGGGACTCCATGGATCCACACTTTCGAGTGAAGTCACTAATGCTTCAGGGCTCACTTTAAAACTGGGCACCTAATGACAATTCAAGGCATAGTGGACCAGATTACAGATCTGCCCCTGCAAACCTAGTTATTTTAGGTAGCCTTAGTGAATTGCCTCCTCAGGTATCTAGAGCCTATTAATTTCTAAAACATCCATTCATCCAACTACCCATAATTTTCTAAGTTGACCATGTAAGGCTGCCAAGCTTCAGCTGGCAATGATAAGTTTTGTCTCTCCCTGTTTTCCTGGTTGAATACATGCCTAGGAAGGCTGTGTGTGAAAATAAAATACAGTATCTGATATTAAAGGTCATTGTGTTTTGGCTATAGAAAGTTATACCATTATTGTAAGGAGGTGGGAGACTTCAGGGAGTGAATACGAGGGAATAACAGCCCCTACTCCATCCCAAAGTTAGTACTTTGGGTAACGAGATGCCTGTTTTGTTTATGAGTATATATAAATGAGTGCATGGGAGTTGCTGGCATCTTTCACTGATCCGTAGCTTTGATTCAGGATTGTTGGTTTAAGAATTCAATTGATACCTCCAACGGCATCCTGGAGAAGGGAACTAACAGGTAATAAATAATAAGCTTTGAGTAACAATGCTTCACGCTTGATTTGAGTTTTCTTCTACTTAGGCAGAGGCTCTGTTTCCCTGAAATGACACGTGTTTGTATCTTCTGATGAATCGAGTTGTGTCCTTCTGTGCCTCACTGCTTGGGAAAGAATTTAAGTCCACTCAATTGCTCGGTCCTTTCTTAGTCTACCTTTTGGTTGAAGTACCCTGGATTTACTGCATCTTGATTTGAACAGATAGACGTTTTTTATCGCGATAGTGGTGGTGGTAGTGATGAGGACTTCAACTATCTGCCAAAGGGTTGGGGTGGAGAAGTATGCCCTTTATTCATACCCTGAAGAATGCTCTGGAACCAGGAGAGGCCAGGCATGGAGACTCCGGTTTTCCTTGCCAACACCCAGTTCTCGGGCTAACGTTATCGAACCTCTCCTTCCCCTTCTACTCCAAACTTATATATCTTTTGAACCCCCCCTCCCAAAAAAAGTTTAAAAATAGCAGCAGCGGTATCGCTCCTTCTCTGTTTTGTCTTTCCTTCCCTTTTTCCCCCATCCGGGGAAGGGGTATATAGAACAAGTAAAGTTTTGGTAGTTGTTTTTGTGGCGAACGATCCAAGTTGTCCTCTCTCCATCCCTCTCCCACCTACCCTCGCGCCTTTTGGAACATTGGACAGAAATTCGGGGCTCTTTTGGAAGCGTCGGAATATTTTGCCTCGATTGCTGTGCCTTCAGAGTAGAACAGGTAGATGCGCGGCTGCGGGAATGAAACGTGTTCTTTCGGCTGAGCATAACCTCCCCACCTCCTTCCCTCCCTAAATTTTTCCTTGCCGAGCGGTGGAGCGACATGCCCCGAGTGAGGGTTTCCTCAGACAGTTTTGCTTTGCTCTCTTCACTTCCCGGCTGCAGCCCGAGAGCCGTGGTAGATTTGGAGCATTCCTGCGGATCTGCGATCGGGAGAGCTTGGACTGCCGGAGCGGAATGTCCACGGGTGCCCGGAGTTGGGCGTGCTAGGACTCTCTTGAATCCGTGTGGGGTCTATGGCAAAGGCTGGCGCTCCCTAAAGTCTCTACCACCCCGAAAAGGGCCAACATTTAACTCCGTGCTTTAGCGATCCAAGAGGCGATAAGGTTGTATCGCGCTGCGGACAAGAGCCGCGAGGCGGAGAAGGGAGAAGGGGAAGAAACGGTGGCCACCTTCTTGTCCGTGGCCGACGTGGATAGAGGCCCCGAGAGAAACCGAAAGCCCCTGGAGGAGCCTCTTGCTTTCGGCCTGGCATCGACTCCAGAGCTGACTCGGGCCGCCCTCGAGGCCTCCTACTGCCAGCCCCGCTTTTGGCGTTCTCCCTTTCTCTCCCTACGACGCGTCCTCCCGCCCAACTGGACTACTCGGAGAGGAATTTTGGGCCCGCCAGCAACACCCGACAAGGATCCTTCCCCCGGGTTTCATCCCTGGACACGATCCGGGTTCCTTTCCACAGCGGTACCCCCAGCCCGTCCTTCTCCCACCCCCAGCTTGATCCCTGTGCCAGGGACTGGGCTTTCTTCCGCGGCGAGACTCCAAAGCTGCACTCCTGTTCCCTGCGCGCGCCCCTCCCCTTTCCTCGAAGCCACCTCTTCCCAGCCTGGCTCCTCCCCGCCCCCTCTCCCCTGGTGCGCTCCGGATGGTGGCAAGATGCCAAGTGTAAGTATAAGTTGCTATAGCAACCCCCTCGCTAGAATGGTTCCGAAGGCGGCTCGGTCCCAAGCCTCTTGGGTTGGCGTCGGCGACGCAGCTAACAGCCGTAGCAGTTCCTGGGGTCTTATCCTGCCCGCTGCTACTCGCCTGCCAGCCGTTGTTCCGAGATGCGGGGCCCCAACCGCGCCAGCAGCCACCCACCCAGCCCCTCCTTTCCTTGCGTCTTCCTTCTACGCCTCCTCCTCAACTGCGGCCGCCACCCACCTCTTCTCGCCGGAAATGCCCAGAGCAACGTCCGCGCCTGCAGTAGGATCACTTCCCCGCCTCCCGCTTGTCCCGTTTTCCCCGCTGCAATCCCGATCTGCGGTTTTCCGGTAGCGCTGGGGATGGGGTGGGGTGGGTGAAGGCCCGTGGGGTCTTATCCAGAGGAGCCTCCTCCGCCCGTCCCAGGCAACTCCCCTTCCGAATATCGCCGCGCAGGACTAGGGCAGGTGGTCCCTAGACACAACTCTCTGGAAGGAACACCCCCCCCCCCCCAATACTACTGCCACTTCAATGAGCTTCCAGGCTCTTGGTTCGGCGGCTTTCGAACCTCCTTTTTCTTACCTGTACCTGATTGTTTGGCTTCCCCGAGAGGAGGCCAACTTTTAGCCTCGGGGAAGCGAGGGAATCGTGTTGGCCTTGCCTCCGAAGTTCCCCCACGGTGTTTAAAGCGCCCCTCTTTGTTTGTACATCTTTCAGGGTCTCCTCGGATTGAACCAAAATGCATCGCACCACCAGAATCAAAATTACGGAGCTCAACCCTCACCTCATGTGTGTGATTTGTGGAGGGTACTTCATTGATGCTACCACGATCATCGAGTGCCTGCACTCCTGTAAGTCCTGTTTGGTTGCTTCTCATCAGAGAAAGGGGCCATGCTGCCAGCCAGCCCTCCTGTCCCTTGGCCCTGGTGGAGCAAGATTTGCTCCCAAGACCAAATTCCTTCATTGGCCATAGGGCTCTTTCTTGCCGAGAAACAGCTAACTTTATTTAGGGTCTGGGTTAGAATTAACAGCTGAAAACCATGCCTAATTTCTGCACAATTCTATATATATTTATTTTTTATTTTTTATTTTTTCCTCTTGCAGTCTGTAAGACTTGTATTGTACATTACTTGGAGACCAGCAAGTATTGTCCCATTTGTGATGTCCAAGTTCACAAAACTAGGCCTCTTTTGAACATAAGGTAGGAAAAATACTTTATGTCATAGTTATGTCTTTTCATATTTTATACTTATTTGGTTGCAATTTCCTTGCCAATGCAAAACTAAAAAAAAAAAGTTAGTTCAGGATACTATTTCCATAAGTATCTGTCTTACATTTCAATTAGCCATTTTGCTTCTTTTTCTACATTAGAAGCCCATCTTTATTCCCTTTATCTTTCTTTTCCTACTTAAAATTGCAATTTGTTCTCATTGTCGGTGTGCATATTAATTTCCTGTTTTCCCCAGTATTGATCTTTATAAATGTAAAGTATTGATAAAGAAATGCAAAAGTTAAGTTCTTTTTAGAAATCTTTATTTAGTTGCATTTCATTGGCTCTGTTTTTGGTTACATCTTTTTATTAAATGCCTGCATTTTTTACAATGGTGACAGTCTAATTTGATATCTTTTTACCAAATAAAAAACATGGGTAGATTAATAGCATAGGTCTAAAAATTTACATAAAACAATTCAAATCTGGTTAAAGTTTAAAAATTCTCAAACAAGCTGTTTTTGGTTATGGAAAGTTGTAAATATTAACATTAGATTTTGTATTCCAGATCTGATAAAACTCTCCAGGACATTGTGTACAAGTTAGTACCAGGGCTTTTCAAAAGTAAGTAAGCATTTAGATTGAACAGCCAATGTAGTAATAGAATGTGTAAACTGGAAGAGATGAGTAACAAAAATATGTTTTTTCTCAGATGAAATGAAAAGAAGAAGAGATTTTTATGCTGCTCACCCATCTGCTGATGGTAAAAAAAAAAGATTCTGAGTTTATGATTTTATAAAGAATTACTTTTTAAGCAGAAGCTGAGGTTGTAAAATTTATGTACCATTTCAGTGCTCTTGCACAGCAAATAAATGTTTTTATACATTCAAAATTGTTTAAATTTATTTACAGAAATAATTTTAGTTAGTAATACATACATTTTATGACTGATGTTTTCTTTACTCTTTCTGATTTGAATTTTAAAATGTAACATATTTGAACATTTCTGTGCAGTTGCCAATGGCTCTAATGAAGATAGAGGAGAAGTTGCAGATGAAGACAAAAGGATTATAACAGATGATGAAATAATAAGCTTATCCATTGAGTTCTTTGACCAAAATAGGTAAGTTATTAGAGCAGTATCTTATCTTTGTTAGTACATTCATAGATTTCCCCCCTTTACTACTATTGTATATGTCCTTTTTTTAGAGTTGAACGGAAAGGCAGCAAAGAGAAGGAGAAAGCCAAAGAGGAGGTGAGTAGCTAGCTGGTCCTTGACACTTTTAGTTCTTTTTCAAAAAATAAAACCATATTCATTTTTATTTCTTTAAGTACTAGAATCAGTTATTCTGTAGAGCATGAGGTACCTTCTTAGTAATTACAATTCAAGGGCATTTGAAAGGCTGATAAAAATAAGTTTTATATTAGAAAACATCCTCCTATTTTCCTCCCTTAGTGTATGCATTTTAAAGAATAAAATTTGTATGAATTAAATTCTAAAAGAAAAATCGGATGGCTATGTATTTTGCTTTTTCCTTAATTGATTTTGGATCACCCAGTGAATATTTAGTTTTCGTGCTGCTAGATTTAACCATGTTTCCATCTCTTTCTATCTACTATATTGGAATGAACATTAGTATCAGATTTTGAATGTTGTCTCAACCAAATGCCCCTCCCAGGCCAACAGCAAAAGATATTTACGCTGTCCTGCAGCAATGACTGTAATGCACTTAAGGAAGTTTCTCCGGAGCAAAATGGACATACCCAATGCTTTTCAGGTACTTTTGACCTAGGGACAGTGATCTGTCAAAAAACAGTTTTAGCTAAAGGCATTATTTAAAGTTTAATTCTGTTGAAAACAATTGGTGCATTTACTTTTGGAATTAAACAGCAGTATTGTTAGATAAAAGACCAACAGGAATGGATTTCAGAGGATCTCTCTGAATCATTATATTCTAAGCCTTTGGTATAAAGGCAGATATCTTTTCAACTGAGTCAATGTATTTCTGAATTTCAGATAAAATGTGTGATGTTTGATTAAGATAGTACAACAGATGCCACATTGCGGTTGTATGGGCTTTCACACTTCCATGCCATGTTAAATGAAGTGTGATTTCATTTCTTTTATTAGATTGATGTCATGTATGAAGAAGAGCCTTTGAAGGATTACTACACACTAATGGATATAGCCTACATTTACACTTGGAGAAGGGTAAATATATTGAGAGTCCTTCCAAGTCTTGGTCATGTTGGGCCAGAGTGGTGGGAAACAAAAATAAACTCTCTAACAAGGGTTTCCTTTCTGACTTTCTTTGGCAGAACGGCCCCCTCCCTTTAAAGTACCGTGTGCGACAAACCTGCAAGAGAATGAAAATAGGAGGCCAGCAGCGAGATGGCTTGCACAACAGTGGGGACCTGGAAAGTGACTCTGGCAGTGAAAAAGCTGGCAGCCCCATGGGAGGCGCTCCTTCCACATCATCCTACGTGCTCAGTCCCAGCACTCTGGTGCAATCTCCCCACCCCCAGTTCCCCCACATCTCTAGCACTATGAATGGAACCAGGGGCAGCCCAAGTGGTAACCACCATGCCTCCTTTATCAACAGAACCCGGAAAGCATCCATCAATGGTTGTTCTACGACTTCTTCTGGCTGACTGGCATGAACTCTCCTTTGTGACTCTGAAGACTGGATGCCAAAGTTATGGCTTATTTTCTGCTCCAGTCTCTATGTCTCTATCATATCACACCATTAAGCTTTATAGTTGCAAATTCCATACATGTCTACGCCTGGTGGTTAATAAGAGAGGACTAAAGATTGGAAACTAAATGGGAGGACAAGAGATGGACCTTTTTTATATTAAACAACCACCACAACAAACTGTTTCTTAAGGACTAGCAACATGGAAAAACAAAGGGTAACAATCCAAATATTTGAAGAGGGTTTTTTCCAGACTTCCCATGATTGTTCTGTTTCTTAATTTGGAATCTGAAAATTGATGCCTACCACAAATGAAAGTTTTGTAAATTCAGATTAATTTCCTATATACCTTTTGGATTATGAACTATGGTTCTGCTGTTTTGGGGAATCTCATTGAAAGCAAGTTATTTTTTTCCCTTTCTCCACTTCGGAATGCATAAATACCAGACTGAATATGCATAAAAAGATGCATATATGTTGCCACACCACTGTGAATAACAATGTATTTGCTTTATTAGCCATTTTGATTTATAGTTTGCATCCACAACTTCTGCGCAACACCCAAGCCATTGAAAGATCAGGAAACAACAGAAGAAAAAAGTGGTATAGAAGAGGAGAAGGACATTCTATGTTCAGATTTACACTTGTATACCTAAAAGCGGGTTTTGCCTTTTATTTTACTGGCTGGCTTAAGAAAAAAGAAATTGTGAAAGAAAACAAGATAAGCTCCTTTTGTAAGGTTTTGATGGCATTATGAATTTGTGGAAGAACGCCATATTAGTGTATGACAAAATAGGAAGCAGTATTGTATGATATATTTATAAAGAGAATATTGTGTTTCATGCAATATCAATGAATGTGGCTAAGTCCCCATTGGTCCTGACATGCTTTGTGGGACAGGTGTAGGGGGAGCCCTGCTAAAACAGCCACCAGCTCTTTGCCATGAAAGCAGGAAAACGAATTTCCTTCTCAGCTAACTTGGAAGCAATTGACAATACCAAAAGAACTTCTTGGGCTTTGTCTGCTTCCCAGGATTTTTACATTTACCCAATGTAATTATCTCCAACACCAAGGAGGAGAGGGCAAGTGAAGCATTGGATAAAATGGAGGAACATGGAAACAACTTGATTTTATTCTTGATTTTATTCCTTTTATAGGGGAAAGTATTGGAATATGTGATTATTTCCCCCCCAGAAACAAAAAGCACAGGAATGCATATAAGAAGCCATAAAGTATGCAGGAATCTTTTTCATTCATTCTTTCTAAAGAAATCAGTTAATTCAGATGAAGGCTTTTTAACTAAATTTGTTTTAATATATATATGTATGTGTATGGTACAGTACTAACTTGGTTAAGGATTAACAGGTACAAATAAGTTGCCTGGAAGCCTTTCTGCAACATAGTTTTCTGAAGGTATCAGGTTTTTTTGAGGGGGGTGGGAAAGGAAGGCTTGAAATTGTAAGTTTCAAGTTTCTTGAATCTCCAATATCTTTCAGTTTGTGCTTTGCTTTGGTTAAAATGTATGTGTGGTATGTGCGTTCATGTGCCTGTTCTTCACTCATCAGTTACACATTTGTGAGGGTGTTTATCCTATATGCCTATTGTCTCATGTTTGTACAGGGATATTGTAGCTAAGTATTTTGTTGTCTCCAGTCTGCAAAAAGAAAAAGAAAAAAAGCACAATTCTATGCTTTGTCTTGCTTACACTCATTAAATCATTACTTTTACATATACCTGCTGATTTCTTGTGATGTAAACTTTCAGATTTCCTTCTCTTCATCTGCTAAAAGAAATCAAGAACTATGTAGATACAGCACATATGACTTAGAATTTCATAGGATGACTCTTTTATTAAACTCAGTTTATTCTTAATTAAAGACCATATTTATTTTTACAGAAGACCAAATGGAAGTAACCCATAAAAAGAGGGTGATACATGTACTCTTCCATGCAAATAAATGATCCTTGGTGATTGGTGTGTGTGTGTGTGTGTGTACACATAAGTACATACATAAATGCATGAATTGAACAAAGAAAATAAAATGCTTATAAGTCTTTCTCATATAACCCAAATGATATCAACATACATACATATATAGTAAATTACTGAAACAATCCATTTAAATATGTATCTTTGTAGTTTTGATGATATTCCTTTCTGTTCTGTTATTAATGAAAAGGATTTTGGTTTGACACTGCAAGTAAGTCTTTCCCCCCAGTTATATAGTACTGTTGGAAAATTCTCAGTTATTTTAAGGGGAAAATAATATAAAGATTTTATAAATACATAAATGAGACTAAACATTGGTCTTTACAGTCTTCTTGCTTTTAAGATTAGCACACACAACCAACTAAACTCGGTGGTGTTAATATTTAAAATTTCTTTGTAAAATATAACTACTGAAAATTGTATCCATATTACAAATATTTCTGAAAGCTGATTCCATCTATTTAAGGTAAAGTGTTTCTGTCACATGCATTTAATATTACAGCTTGAATGTGTACTCTTTGTAACAAGTTAAAGCTGCTAATCATGTTGATGTAATTTACACTAATTCAAATGTAAATTACAAGACATCATGATTGTTTAATCATGATCTGTGGAATAACTTACAATTGTCAGGATTTGATCAAAAAGTCAAGCCATAAACCTTGATTTACAAACCACAATGCTCTGGCTGACAGATCACATGGAGGTAGAATCAGGCAAACCACATTAGGTTTTAGTAAGAGCCCAGACTTGGAAACAAGGGAAGACCAGCCATTTCAAGCTTTCAGACATGCAAATTCCTTCTCCCAAATGAACTGATATTTGCAATGACTAATTATCTTAATAATTCAGGTTCATGTAAGTTAGATGCATCGCAAGAATATAATCATTATTCTTGAAGTCCATTTTTTTCTGAAACAGAATCAATGTTAATTCTAACCTCAGTTTTACCGAGGTTTTTCAAGAATTTGAAGATGTATGCCTACATACACATTCACACACAACTACATTTCCAGTAAAACCTGCAATGCAGATTTATCCTCAGGAAACCAACCTTAGAAAATTAATCCCATGTATGCATACTTGGCAAAAAGTAATTTTAGGGGTGTTTAGTCTCAGCAAGCCTATTACAGCAAGATCGCACAAATTCAGTGTATTGAACTGTTATGTAAAACCAATAGTACAGAGGAGATGAGGGGAAAATAAAATGCAGTTGCATTTTCCATCCTCTCCCATTGGAACCTGTCTTGTTCAAGCCACTTAAGATCTTATGTTGTAGAAATCTTTGCTCTAGTTATGTGTCACTTAAAGTCAAAATATTCTCACAATACCTAGTTGTCAAAATAAGCATAGGCTTTCAGTTAAAAGCATCAACCAATGTTCCAGAGGAGAAAATAGGTGCTTCTGTATCAATGTAAATGCTTTCCCCTTATCATAGCCAAAACCACTGCCAAACTTTCAGATAAAATAAAAATCTTTAGTAGAAAGTTAGGTGCCTAAAAACTAGCAAGAGAGCTGGTCAACAGGAAGTTAGTCTTGTCAGTTTCCCCAAGTATTCTTTCATCTTAGATCCCAGTGTGTAAAATGGAAACATGTTAAGAAAGCTGTAAATAGGTCATATTTACAGAGGATCTGCCAAGGGGGGGGGGGGACAGAGAGATACACAGACGGAGACAGAGAGATACAGAGGAGAGAGAGAGAGAGAGAGAGAGAGAGAGAGAGAGAGAGAGAGAGAGAGAGAGAGAGAGAGAGAGAGAGAGAGAGAGAGAGAGAGAGAGAGAATTGATATATTTCAAATTTCAGTGGTAAATGAAGCATATTTTGAAATTCTTAGGACTAAGACTCCTTGGCTAGAAAATCCATCACTTTTTAATTAAATCCCACCTACGTGGGTTGGAATCCTCTTGCATTTCTAAGATCAAATAGACTGGAGGAGGGGAAGACACTCCGACTACATAGTGATGGTGGTGGGGTTCCCATTGTTCTCCAGATCATTTTGAAACAGAGTGTGGGGAATAGGTCCTCTAGACATTCCCACTCCCTCTGGTTTAGTACCCTAAATTTAGTACCCCGTGAGCCCCAGAAGTCTGGGGTCCTCCTTCCCTGGCTCTTGTTTGCAGCCAGAAACCATCGGGGGTCATAAATCCTTCCCATCGACCTGGATACTTATCTAAATAAACGCTCCATTCCTGATGGACTTGACTCTCTTCTCCAGAAAGGAAAACAATTGTCTGTTTGGACAGGCACATGATGCTGATTCTCCCCAGCCTCTATCTGAGTCTGTTTAGCCGTCCATTACTCTGGGAAAGTTATGTTATAATCTTGACGTTCTCACACATGCGGATGTTGGAGCCGTTTTCTTCCGGCAAAGGCTTTTGCCTACTAAATCGAAATAATTCCCCCCTGAACTCTGCTTTTATTCCATTGTTTAATTCTTTCCTCCCCTTTCTGTCACTTGATTTTTTAATCTGGTTTTTCAGTTGGAAAAGAAATATTTTTGGTTCAGAGTTGAAACCTAATTCACCCAGGTACTCTCAAGCAGCAAGGGAGACCTCCTGTATCTGATCTCCGCTGCCCAACGCTATTCAACAAAGATATGTGCGCGGTCACATTCGGATGAAAAAAATGCAAGAGAGGGAAAGAGAGAAAGTTGTGAAAGGAAAAAAGGAGTGGAGAAAAGAATAGATAAGGCGGGAAAGGAAAGGAAAGACAAGAAAGGCAAGGAAAGACAAGGAAAGGAAAGATAAGGAACTAGAAACAATGAAGCAAGACAAAGAAAAACCTAAAAAAACCCAAGAGAGAACAATAGGAGTGGAAAAGAGAAAATAACTTGACTGCCAGACTCATAGAACATCCCTCACAAACACATAATAAACCTCAGACTAAATGTGCCCATTTTATGTTTTGAGAGCCCCGCCAAACCGAAACTGGGTTAATTGGCTAAACAACGTTTCAGTTAAAAGGCAGTCTCTGAATTGGATAGGAATTGTTCTCCTGTGAACGTACAGCAAGCATGCTGGGGGCCTGCAATAGACGACAATCTCTGCCCGTGAGCCCCAGAAGTCTGGGGTCCTCTTCCCCTCGTTCTTTTTTGCAGCCAGAAACCATCGGGGGCATAAACCCTCTCAACAGAGAGAGCACGCGCTTTAGTTTTGCAGCGACCTGCGACTGTCTCTTAGCCTGTATCCAAACTGAGCCCATACAGTAAACGTATAGATCTTTATTCCAATTTGCGCAATTAGCTGAGCTGTGGGACCTCATCGTTTTGACATGTTCTGGGAATTGGCTTGGCGGGATCGTTGGACAAGCCGCCTCCCTCAACCATCGCGCGGTTGATTTGTGAATCCTTGTGTAAAAACAGCAACCGTGCTTCAATTAGCTGGGATAGGAACTGGTCGGACTCAGGTCACCCGCCAAACTTTCCCTATCTTGGAAAGCCCCCCGCTGTGTTAGGTCTCGATTCAGTTCATGCCGGAGAGGCAAGGATTGGACAAGCAACTCCTGGGGTTGCGGAGGAGCTTCAAGCTGGTGCTGATCGGCCGCGCCCCGGCCGGCCTTTCCTCCTTTCGGCAGAAAAGGCAGCGCTTCCTCGCCGGCGCGACTCCCATCAGCCGCCCCCTCGACTCGCTTTGCCTGGTCCGCCACAGAAAGTCCGAGGAGCCATCTTGCGCCTGCGCAGTGCACCGCCGCCGCCTGCCTGCTCGGCCCTTACCCTCCCAGCCGTCAAATTAGAAAGTGGTGGGAAGCATCGGGAGCCCTTGTGGGAAGGGCTGGGGTCGGTAAAACAGAAAAGTGGCCGATGCAGGGGTAGAGTTGGAAGGGGGTGGGGAGGCGACCAGATAGCAGTAGCTGTCATGTTATTTCTAGTTTTTTCGTCGCTGTTTGACCGATTTTTTTTTGCCTTTCCGAAATTGTGCCTCCTTTTTTTCCTCTTTAATCCAGATGGAGGAATTTGGAAGTGAACCCGGATTCTGCGGCTCCGACAAAAGGCATCGCAAAAGATATCAAAACCCACAAAGAGAAATAAAAGTTCTATTAGTTACAGGATGGCAATTCCTAGGAAGGAACCGCAAAAGATAAAAATTGACCGTCTACGAAATTATTCAGTTCTCGAACTGAATGAATTGCATCTAAATACGGGGTAGCAGAATGCCCCAAATCTGCCTTGGAGACTATTTCGGCGGGCGGTGTTGCTTGCCCATCCGGCCATAAGTCCAGCCAATTTGCTATCCTTCCACATCTCGCCGCACTTCATTCACAAAGCTGTGAATGAAAGCCCTTGTGATCCTGGGAGCTGAGCCTTTTGGACGCTGGGTCTCTCCCTCCTTCGCTGAAGCTCCTTAGGTTGGGGAAGGGCATTTATTTTGGGGACCAAAGGAGGCGCAATTTGAAACTGAGAGAACTGATTTTTCTTACCCTGGAAATTGACTTTTGTCCTTTATAGCTTTAATCGAGCAATTAAAAGCGCCCTTTTGCACTGCTTTGATTATTGTTGTCAGCGTCACATTTCCAAAAGATGATGATTGCAGGACCATGTAACTTTAATGCTTTTTTATCCCTCATTGGCTGGTAGATTTGAAAATCAGAAACCTTCTCTTGCAAAGCTAAATTTTAGAGCTGGGTGAAAATTTGAATGCGCAATCCTTCGATTACATTTCGATTGCAACAAATTTAAAGGAAATTGGGAGGTTTTTGTTCTGCGTGTATTCGATGGATCATTACTTTCAATTATAATCCCCACCCATTGTTTCTCGAGTTAATGACGTTTAAATGCAATGGGATTAAAATAATAAATTCTACTACATCATAGGACATATCCTTCAGAAACGAGGCATTTTTCATTCGCACTCTTATCTAGAGAATAAAACGCAACGATGTAATTCTGCAGCTCGGAAACTAAACGTGACGCTTATATAGTCTCAAAGGAGAGAGATGTTAAATGGGGAATCCTTAGTTGTCTATGACCTCTCATTTCAACAGGCTACAAATATTATTTTCTCCAGCAACTAACCATATTCTAAATCCCTTAGAGACTTATTTTTCAAGATGGAATTCTGGAATCCGGTTTAGTATGTGAAACGTGGTTTCTTTTTCCAACTACTGGTGTTTAGAAGTCTGGGAGAGAAACCTCGCAATATTGCTCCCTCCTTGAAAGGGAAGGGGTAAAGCGTGAGTGAACATTTCTGTGGCTTTATGGACCGACTCCTCAGAAGTTTACAATCCAGCCAAATGCTAGAAAAATCTCTTCCCCGCATATTTGTATATAAGCCACCCTTATTTCCTTCACACCAAGCCTTCAAAGTGATGGTGTTGGCTGCCGGTTTTGGGACTGAAGACCTGTAGAAAACATCCCCTTAAGCTTGGATAGAATGACAGATATTTATGCGGATAATTATTCAGGCAGATGGGAAATCGTGTTGCCTTTCTTCTGCATTTCTGCCTTACTTGAGGGCATAGCAATCCAAGGCAAGAGCAAGAAGAATTACAGAGCAAGTCTTGAATTACTTTGCAATGGATTAAAAAAAAAAAGAGTTGAGGACTGTGTCACAGTGTTCACAAGTCCCATGAATGCATCTTTCTGGTATCCTGGACTCTCTAGTGAATAGAAGACAGATATGTTGACTCAGGTTCTGCTCAGGAGGAATTTAAAGGGTTGATGTGGAGCCACGCAGACCCAGAAGCTTAAACTACCTCATAAACAGTTGTGAGGATGATCCTGATAAGAATGATGAATAAACAATTTCAGTTCAGGTATTTCACAGATAGATTATGATGAGAAGGTCTATTTACAGGATGTTGGTTCAAACATGATTAAAATATAATCTGGGCTTGTTCAATTTGGCTTCCCCAGTCTGGTGAACTTGATATAGGTGGCAATTTATTGCCATCTATAAACCAGTTTTATTATTCTGTGCATTGTGAGCTGAGCTACCATGACGTGTTCATACTTATTTATAATTTACCCATTGCAGGAACCAAATTATGGTTTATTAATAAATTGGGATTCAACCAATGCCTTAGCATAGTCTTTCTTCCATTATTTCATGGAACTGCTTTGAGGATAAAATGGGGAGTGGGAGAGAAAAGCATGCACATATCCTGGGGAAAAGTCAGGTTGGGGTATAAAGGACTGCAACCAGCTTTAGATATAATTCCTAGCCTCAGAATGGGTCCCCCCCCCCCATTCTGAGGTTAGGAATCCCCCCCTCCAATCCCCCCCCCCCCGTCAGACCCTTTTAATTCTGCTGGGATGGTTCTGAAGCTGCAACCAGGCCCAGGTACTAGAGAATTTCCCAGGATAAATTCCTTGGTTAAACTGGAAGGAGGATAGGGACATTCAATATTTTGATTTTTTTAAACAGTAATTCAATTGGGACCCAACAGGTCTTACTTCTGAGTTTAGAAATGGTCAAAATCAGCATCTCTCTCCTTTTGTACAATTTTTATCAAGTTATCTTCATGCATTGGTTATTCTTAACATCTAGAATAAATCCATCTTCTTTATAGATCCCTTTGTTATATTTTTTAACAGTGAACCTCTAACACTAGAATAACTCTTTCAAGAAACTTTGTAAAAATGGCGGCATAAACCCACATATCACCTTACGTACAACTGAAGAAAAGTGGTGTACTGGATTTGAAGTAAGTCACTCAGCACAGTTATAGGCCACTTATGATTAATATATTCCTATTGTGGGACGGTGGATACAGGCTATGTATAGAAGGCTGACGTCAAGCATGTAAAATAAAATGTAAATGAAACTGAACGTTTCAGGTTGTGTTTCCGGATTCCAAAGTGTTGTTCTGCTGATTCTTATATCTACTTAAAGCCCATTTGGATTCACCGGGGCCCTTAAGGAGCTGTAAACCTTTCACTTTATATTCCACAAGTTTTGACACACCAGATAAATGGAGTTAGAGAGGGGGGGGGGAAATAAATGCAAAAATCGTTTGTTAAAAACGTAATTCTTAAAATGGCCAATTGCTTGCGATCCATAAATTATCATAAGCACCGACAAAATTATCACAAGGCGTTAACACAATCGGATTCCACGCCTCTCTTCACCATCTCCTGATGCTAGAGAGAAAGAAGATAGATGTTAAAAAATATATTGTAAATATGATTTAAACATCATCAGTAACAGCAAACTGCTGCCTGTGTCTAGGTAAGTGGCCAAAGAATGAATCGACTTAAAGATTGCCTTCTCGCAGCTTCTGCCCGACGCTGTTAGTAAACAGAAAACAGAAGACAGTCAAGATCCATGAAGCGAGGCTAGCCACCCCACCCCATCCGATTCAGAGACGAATCCGAATTCCCTTTTGCCGCCAAGCAGTGAGAACTCTTTAGCGGCGGCCAGTTTGCTCCCAGAGTGAGGCTGCAAAGGGTACAAAAGCAACGGCGCCCAGCGCTTCCTCCCTTGGCTTTCTGCCTTCTTGGCTGCCATTGACTCTCCGCCGAGCGCCTCTGATGTAGGAGAGCCACCGCTCGGCGCCCCGCCAGGCCCGAGAGGACTACCAAGATCATGCCGAGAACTCCGGCCTTTCGGGCTCTCGCCATCTTAGGTGCTGATATTCGGTTGCCAGGAGCAACAGCAGCTGAGCGGCGGTATGCGGGTCCCGGACTCCTTATTTCCAGTACCAAGGCCTCTCTCTCCTTCCCTCCCTCTCTCTCTTACCGCCCACCCATCTACCGCAAGCCAGGGAACGAATTCTTGGAGGAGGGGGGAGCAGGTGCGGGCCTAGGTATATGTGAGGTAGCGCAATGGACATACACCTCCTGCTCCTCCTCTCCCCTCCCCCGCCAGGTAAGGCAGGGCGACAGAACCTGACATTGGTTAATTGACAAACCACAAAATAGGGATGGTGGTCGTGGTGGACGAGGTGATACTTGTCCACGTGCGGGCTCGCTTCTGGCAGGATTTATGGATCCAGATCCACCGCCAGCTCTCCAAGTATCAGGGGCAGGTTACCTCCAGCCGTTGCTCTCTACGGTAACGATCGTCTATCTACTCGGGGGACAACTTGCCATTTCTCCGATCAGCGGATGACCTCCTCCCGGGATTCTCCTTCTCCGGCCAGGCCAAGAGGCCAGCCAACAGCTTCTATTGGCAACTTCTCCTTCAGCGCCTGTGGAAGAAGTAGATCTCCAGAGGGTTAAGTGGACTTCTGGATGCCAATTTTAAATCTCTTGCTAGATTTTTTTTTAAAGGAAAGGAATAGTTCACATTCATTTCAAGCAGTGGTGTATTAACCATTGAGCAGAGTAAGCACGTGCTTAGGGCACCAGGCCCAAAGGAGGCGCCACAAAGACGAGGAAGAAAAAAAAAACCCAATGAAGATTTGTACAGTATGTACAAAAGAGGGGGGCCAAAGTATGTCAGTGCTTAGGGCACCAGTGAGCCTTAATCGGCCACTGACTTCAAGGGCATCTGAGGAGAGGGAAACACGTGTGTGTGTGTGTGTGTGTCGGGGAGGGGAGGGTGTAGGATTTGCAGAAAATCTCGTTTTGGGGGATGTCTCCCAACTGCATTGCAAAATGCAAAATTAAGTCAGATTGAAGAGGAAAGCCTTAAACCTGTGACAAAATCCACAGGTCAGGAGACCCCTTTCTTTAGGGGCAAGCACAGACTCGAGGCTGGCCAACAGGAGCGCTGCAAGAAAGCGGGATTCAAGGGGAGACCAAGGGGACTTGCCTTTTCGGGTGTCTACAGTATTCAAAACTTGCAGCTTTTTGACATATATTTCTTCTCAGGAATAAATTCAAGAAGGGCTATCTATGAGGGCCGGAAGAGTACACGCCGACTTGAAGGCACATTATCCATCAATCAATGGTCTCATTGAAAAGGAAATTAAAAATGGTATCTAGATAACACTTATAAAGGAGCCTCTCCACCCCAACATCTCTCCATGTTTAAAAAAAAATATCTTCACATTATTTGATATGAATGTTTCTGTTGCAATTGATAACCTGAAGTCTATTGCACTATTCCCTGCCTTGAAACGTTAGACTGAAATTCTAAGAGTCAGCTCTAAGAAGTAACGCATAGAGATAATGCTGGTGTTTAGTTTTGAATAAAGATGCTGAGATTTCATTTAAAGTATATTCAGGTCAATGTTCACATCTCTAGTACTAGTCTCCACTGAATGCAGAGGAAACTCCCAGTCTATTTTAGAGAACATGTGAATAAGAGGTGCAACCAGGAAATTGATACTCTGTTGGAGAAAGAGAGCATGTATATTACTCAGAGTTTAAAAAAAAAGAGAATAATAATCACAATCCATAATTGAGAACTAATTCAGCCCAGTTATATCCACCATTGATTTTTTTACCCTATTTCCAGAAAAAAATGAAAAGGAGGCCGGTTGGAGCACTATGAGGTTCCATTAGCCCTATTATTCCCATACAGAGCAAGAATTGAGGGCAGTCTGTAATTGCTGCTGCAGTATCTCTCTTACCACTCTCAGCATAGACCGGAGGGACCCTTTGACCACAAAGTTTTACCCGAAGTGCAATAATTGGTTTATGTGGATTTTTATTGTTAGAGTCCTAGATACTCTGCTTCTTGAATTGATCAAACTTTCGAAGGTCCCAGGAAAGTGTTTCCCACTTTGCTGAAAGGCAGTGTTGAAAGTACAGGTGTGGGAACATCTGGCCACCCAAGCAAGTTGATAGCAGGTGGACAAGTAGGTGAGTGTGGGGGGTGAATTCAAGAGGCATCAAGCAGCAGAGTTTATATAGCCTAGCCCAGTCCACGTTTGCAGCTTTGATTCCCTTGGATTTATTTGGCAGAGTTGATTGGGGTGTGTGTGTTAATCTGAGCTGGATTCTAATACAAGATTTTAGCATCCAGCAATTCTTCTCAAACTGTCCTACTCTGATCAGATAAAGTATATGCCTGGGAGGAAATTTCTGTCCAGGGGAAATGGACAGCCTTGTTTTGCCATGAACAGGCTTTAAATCCAATGTGGTCATATCCCTTAAGAATCCATACTGCAGCTTAACTAGTTCAACTAGATTTGCATCCAGGAGCCTGGAAATTCTGAAGTCCATACGAAACAAATACTTAATTGTTTTCAGGAGTCCCATCTTCAGCTATTAGTTTAGTCACCTAACTCTGGGACTGGATGAATATAACAGGGTTACTTTCCTGACAACCTGTAATGCATAGTTTTAGAGGTTGCAGGAAGATGCAAGCCATAGTTTACCCATACAGTGCTGTTTTCACCAACCCATATTCTGAGAACATCAGTGCTCTTGTTTGTAAAAAAAGTTGATGGCCCTTTTCTCCCAGGAACACTGTTTGCCACCCAACAAGCAAAGTTGTTCTGAGTTATTTCACTAGCAGGAAACTGGTATTCTCTTCTGAGAACCCTTTCCCTATCCGTTTTCCTAGCCATTACATTTCACAGCTTTATCTCCAATAGTAGTTAAACTTAACAGATTTAATATTCTATCTTTGGGTAGTGTTGGAATAAGAAGGAAAAAAACTACTTCTGTACTAGAATGGCTAAGCATCTTAAGGCTACTTTCCTCATAGGTTGGAGAGGAAGGAAACATCATGGGGATAGTAACATTAAACTAAAGGTTGCCAGGAGATGCTTGTGCAATCACAAACCCAATTAGCTGGGTTCACACAATAAGGTGCAAATGGGAAAAACGCTGGTGGGAAGTCATTCTCAAATTATATTGAAACTAGTGTGTTTTAGTAATTAAGATATTGTACTATGCCAGGGACATGCAAATGCAGTTCACTCTTAGCCATAGAAGCGGCCTTGGTGGTTTTGAGACAATTGCTCTCCCTTCTCAGCCTTATCTAGTGCACAGAATTGTGGTGGTGATAGGAAAAATAGGGTGGGACTCCAATAGGCTGCCTCATGCTCTTGGGGGGGGGGCATTAATGACATTATTTGTTTGATGGATTTAAAGAAATACAAAATGGATGGATAAATTTTGCGGTCAAAATAAACTCCAAGGGGATAGGCTTAAAAATGAGTGGTATATCAAAGACATGATGATGCAGAAAGGTCCCAGCAAGATCAGCTCTACCATTCCCTGGTCATGCCAATACTTTTTAAAATGTCAAACACAAAGAAATGGAAATACTTCAGCCACTGGTCAGAGTAAGGAAAGATGAGCTTGATGGAAATATGTGAGGACTTTCCCTAGATGAAAGGAATATAACTTTTTAAAGAATGTAACTTTTTAAGCCAGAGGAACAAATGACATTTGGAAGCATATCAAGCAGATGTCACCCTGATTTGCTGGAGTATAAGATGGAGAACAGTAATAAATTATGGCTTCAGTTTACTGATATCTATCTATCTATCTATCTATCTATCTATCTATCTATCTATCTATCTATCTATCTATCTATCTATCTATCTATCTATCTATCTCTTGTATGATTTGGTTCTTTTATTCTCTTTTTCACCTTTTATAATTTTGTGTATTTCTGTGTATTAATTTAGATAATTTAAAAACTATAAAAAGAGAGAAACAGCCCAATCAGTCTTGCAAGATTATTACCCACTTCCAATAGTTTTAGCATTCTGGTAAGGTCAGGTCTCCATAGTGGAGCAGAAGCCAGATGCTCCTTGAACCTAGTTGGCTTGGAGGTAATGCTCAATGCTCATATATGTTCATCCTTACCCACTTCCTTCCTTCTAAGGCTTCTAAGGCTCTTGTGGAAGAGGATAAGGCTGAAAATAAAATGGAAGGCCATTCTTTTAAGTGCTAAAATTAAATTAAAACAGGCTTGAAGCCAATGTTCATTTCCTCCGACTAAGTGATTTTTGTCTCCTTGATTTCTATTGTCAGGGTCTGGGGTTATGGCTATGTCCCTAAAATCCCATTCCTGCCTATCATTTAAACTTTATTTGGCAAGCAGGTGTTTGCTTTGAATTGGACTTGACATAAGATAGACAGACAGGAGCATTTTTCCTAGTGTTGGAAATGAGATTTGGATGCCAATGTACTGAAAAGTAAAGATGTCGGTTCCACCAGTTGAGAGATCGTATTTCTGCCTCATCTCACCGGACAGCTGCTCCTGACTTTGCTTGTGGAAAAGTTATGCGAACTTCCAACGTTGAAGGTTCCTTGGCTGTCTGCAGCTGAAGCAAAGAAGAAAAAAGCCCTTCCTGTTTCTAAATTTGTCGGATAGGTCTTGGGCTAACCTTTGGCAATTGGCTGGGGGATCTTCTCCCTGTGCTGCCAAGCAAAACGCCCCGAAATCAGTGGGACCTTTTTCGGAGAAAAACAGCCTCAAGTCTGGCCCAGCAGGGCGCTAAGTAGAAGTTGAACTCCCGGGACCCGATTTTACCTATTGCCTTTCGGTACGATGTAGGGACATCATAGCTGAGCCGTATCTCACTAGTGCGTGACAAAGACAGCTTTCTAACCTTGGAAGACTCTGGGGCGCTTTGGTTCACCACCCAAAGAATTCCTATGTTTCTCAAAAGACTTTTGCGGAGTCTTGGCTAGAATTCAGATACCACACCAAGACGGACCATGAGTCTCTCTGGATCTATAAATTTAACATGTATGGCTAAATATAGGAAGCCTGACATCCACAGTGAATTTAGTGCAAGTAAGCGGCTCGGGACATATAACACATTAAGGTATCCTTACCTAATCTTGTTTTATTAATTAGCCGTCATGAACTCAGTCCCCTCAAGAGAATAAATTACGAGCCGCTGATTACAAACCGAAATAACTGGGTTCACACAAGGTAAGTTACAAAACTGCTGCGCAGACTCTGTTAACGCAGTGGGAGAGAAGAAAACGCACCAAATCACTCACTCTCAGCCGGCTTCTCTCTACTCATCGCCTCCTCCAAGAAATAGAAATTCATATTTAAATGTGATTTTGATTCAGTATTTTGATCTTCAATTAGTGGTAGCGATTGAATTCGTCTATCTGGCAGTGATCGCGCCGATTTTGTCAAAACCGAGGAGAAGCGGTTGATCACGCCAGAAACCGAAAGTAAAGCAGGGCGGAAAAGGCTGCCGGCGGGCCAAGCTGGTGGTACTTAGTCCTTCCCCTGCATCTCAAGAGCTGCCGAACCGAAGCGTTATCCCAGATTAAAACCAGTTTCAGCCGCTGACCTAAACGGAGCTCTTAGGGGGAGCCTCTGAGACCGCTCAATAGTCCTTCCGAAAGTGATGGCTCGCCGCCAGGTCCGGAAACAAATTGCCAGTCGGCGTGCGTCTTAAACAGCAAACTGAAAACCCAATTAAAACGACGGATTTGGATGTAAACCAGTCCGTCCGGAGTTCAGGAGGATTGAATAAGCTCAAAGCCTAAGAAATACGTCCCTGATCCAGCTTCACATCTCTTTATGTCTTTATTCTGGGAGTGCTAATCCTGGAAGTATTGGCTTTAATCACTTGCCATTGGGTTAAAATACGACATAAATATATGTTCAGCAAGAACCATAGTTTTCTTCTTGTCTCTGCTTCTGATCCCCAGATTTTACATTCTTGCCTCATGAAGAATTCTAAGAACTGGAAACTTGCACTAACTTTATAAACGTTTGTAGGCCCAATAAATGTTGTCTTAATATAGATTCTGTAATTCCTCCTACTAGATGACTCCTGTTGGATTATTTTTTTTTTACATTTGAAAAATAATCTCGCTTAAACTCCTGATTTCCTTCTGACATTTTAAACTATAGATTCCAGATAGGACTATTAGACATGGTTGTGCTGGCCACACTTTTTAATCCTGATGTTTTCCACAAAGGGAATATCTGGAATTGATGTCCTTCAGTTGGAAAAATATTCTTCACTTTTACTTTTATCTTGAAAAAAGGAGTGCCTCACTGCTTAAATGAGAAACATTTGCCAGGGATCACTGCCCTCTCTGGCTGCCCAAGAATCTTATCAGAGTGACCAAGCATCCTAATGCACAACTCTCTTCCCAAGCACTCTTTACAAGTATAATTGAAAACATAGAACATTTTATTTGCAATTAATAGATCCTGGCCTAGATGCAGAAATAATATCTCTTTTATACTGTTAGAAATGTTTAAAAAGTAAAAATAAAAAGATTTCTTCCATAATTTATACTCAAGCTTGTATGAAGTTTTCATTTATAAAAATCAGAGCTTATAGTTTTGATGTTAGGAGATGTGTGTAAATGCAAATGCTTTTTAACTTGTTTCTGTAATGCTCAGATGATACTTAGGTCTACCAAGCATTAAGTCTCATTGACAACAACAAATGTAAATATAACTGTAGACATTTGTGCCAAAAATCATGTTAGACTAAATGTGGCTGATTAGTCAATGGCTCAGTGTACAGTGTTCCAATAGGAACACAACCAAACATTTTACTAAACACCAAACATTTTAATTTAATAACTAATGAGTGCCATTATCTTCAAAGAGGCAAACTGAGTTTAGTGTTGCAACTTAATAAATCCTTTCATTTCACTGCATTGAAATTAATGGTTTACTTTTGAGCCTAGGGAAGATCTATTATGCATTTCATTAAAACCTTAACATTTCCCACCAGGAGCCAGATAGACAAAAAAACATGCACTGTACATGGAAGAATTCTGGAGTCACAAGATGTATCCTGAGAATCATAACAGACAAGTGTTCAGATATCCATAAAGAGTCTTCTGATCCAATAATACTCTATTTTCAGCATTTATTTGGGGAAGTGGGGGAAGAGTTACTTTGCTGATTTTCAAAACCTAATTTATTGTGGAACTACCAGAATTCTATTGGTAGATCTGTCCATAACAAAGAAGGACAAAGCTGTAACTCTTTCAGATAAAACTGAGAAGTGAATTATTAAATACAGTCAAATTTTCATTGCTTCAAGGGCTCTCTAATTGATTACAATTATTTTACTTCCATTTGTGATAAGAATAATTGTAATGTGTATAAGGATGATTATATATGTGTTTGGAGTTGTGAATTTAGTGTGGCCATGATCTGAAAATCTGCAACTTATTTTAGGGATAATATTTTCAAAGTCTCTCAAGACAGTTGCATAGATACCCGCCTTTCAAGCAGATCTACACCAAGAAAATGCTTCATTCTATCAATAAATAGTATTTATTTCCAAATACATCCAAATTAACAGCCCTTTGTTGCCAGTGGTTCATGCAATAGCCATCTTTTTCTATATATGTAAAGCAGCTTACCTTCAATTTATGGAGATAATGAAGATAAGAATTATTTGCATCTAACACAGCTACCCAAGTAACTTCTCTTTAAAAATGCTAAGGCCTGGCAATATTTTCATTTCTCTCACATGAAGGCAAGAATGTCTAGGGGTCCAAGGGCTTGCCATGCTTCCACCCACCCCATGCATCTAGTGATACACTTGGAAACAAGTGGCTTAAGCAGGAAAAAATGAGCTGTTTGCCAAACCAGAAGAGGATCTGCATTAGATTATTAAAATTCTGGCTTCAGGACAAGAGAAGACCAATTCTATGATTGCAAGGGAACACCAGAGTTTTGAGGGAGTCTGGGTAGTGATGCAAAGTGAATGTTAGGAAGAGGTCTCATGGTAAATACTAAGACCTTGGGTTCTTCACATACTGGTAGTTGTCCCCAATGAGCAATCTTAGCATAGTATGAAGTGTAGTTTTAACTGGTCCTCCAGGAGAAATAGGGCATGGCCAACAAATTAGATTGCAGTTGTTCTTGGATTTAAAATTAATGAACTTCTCATAGCTCAGAACACATTAATTTGGAGACTAACTTGGCTAGATCCATTGGAGCCAGGCAGACAAGAAACCTCCATTTTAATTGTACAGTATTTCTCAAATAATGGCATATGACCTTATTGAAATAATTTATCGTTGGGGAGTATGCTGTAGGTATAACTTTTTGAGATCTTTGTATTTGTAACTGATGCTCAGTTGTGAATAGATTGTTCTCAACTAGAGTTATTACTTAGAACCAGAGATATTACACAAGAATATTTCCAACGGGATTAACTGAAAAGCAGTTTGCTAATACTATTGTGCCTGTTATGTCTGTGCAGAAGAAAAATTATTCTATAGTATTGGATTACGAGTTCAAACATTCCCCTAAGATGCTTATTCTGTTTTGGTTAAGCCTATTGCATGAATATTTCTTCCACAAACTGTATTTTACAATGTATTGCAATAGTGAGATATTTAATTTTCTTTTCATGCCTTTCATTTCTTCAGGTTTTTTTTAAATTGTTTTAGTGTTTTGCATAATGCTGCTCTCCCAGAAAAAAAACACAGTAATATGCAAAGTAGCCTGATGGAGATGTGGGTTCATGCATGTGAAAGGTGAAATCAGTCGCTGGTACTTTATTAAGCAAACTACATACAACACAGTTCAATATATTAACCCAGTCTGTAGGGGTGGGGGTGCAAATGGACAAGCGTTTTCCACTTCAAGGGGGGAAGGAGGGAAGCAATATGCATAAAAAGGACATCAGAGGCTTCATCCTTTGGCATAGTGTAAAAATAAATACAAGTTGGTTTGAAACTCAACATAAGAAAACTAAAATCATGACATCTGGCTCTCTCAATTTCAGGCAAGTAGATGGGAAAGAAGACAGTGACAGATTTTATTTTCCTGGGCTCCAAGCAGATGGAGACTGCAGCCAATAAATTAAAAGACGCTTGCTCCTGGGGAGGAAAGCTATGGCAAACCTAGACAGCATACTAAAAAGCAGAGCCATCACCCTGCCAACAAAAGGGCATATAGTCAAGGCTATGGTTTTCCAGGTTGCAATGGATGATTGTGAAAGTTGGGTCATAAGAAAGGCTGAGTACCAAAGAATGGAGGCTTTGAACTATGGTGCTGGTGGAGAAGTCCTGAGAATCCCTTGGACTGCAAGGTGATCAAACCAGTCAGTCAGTCCTAGAGGAGATCAACCCTGACTGCTCTTTAGAAGGCGAGATCCTGAAGATGAAACTCAATTACTTTGGCCATCGAATGAGAAGGAAGGACTCCCTGGAGAAGAGCCTAAAGCTGGGAACGACTGAGAGCAAAAGAAGAAGGGGACGACAGAGAATGAGGTGGCTGGATGGAGTCACCAAAGCAGTAGGCGTGAGTTTAAATAGACTGCAGAGGATGGTAGAGGACAGGAAGGTCTGGAGGAACGTTGTCCATGGGGTCGCGATGGATCGGACACGACTTTGCAACTAACAACAACAAAAAATAAACAAGTAAAAACACTCTAAGCTGGCGGACGCTCGGGACTTAGCCGTGCAGCGCCGTTTTCCGAGAAAAGCAAAGTTAACCACAAAACTGCGCATGCGCACTCTCCGTCACAGAGACTGCGGCGTGACGTTATACACTACCCTTGCGGCTGCGGGCCTTTGTATTTGTTTCTGCGCTGCGTCATTAGCCCAGAAAGGAGAAGGCTTTGGAGGACACAGCTGCAAAGGTTATTTGTCTCTGCTGCTTGCTTCAAGTTCTCCTTTCTGTGGCTATTTCGAGTCGAGGGCGGCGGGGAGCGGCGCTTTTCTCTGGCCTCTAAGGAAGCAGAGAGAGCCCGCGGCGCATGGCTGGAACTCTGCGCCGTGCACAAAAATTGCGCACTTTCATTGCTACCTCCGAAATCCTAGGAATTTCTACCAAGTAGATGTGCACACGAACTGCACAGTGGCCGGGTGATGCTTTGATCTTTTGGGAGGGGGGGCTTTCCTTCTTTCTCAGGCCCTGAACCTCAGCGATCGCCTGAAGGCCGATCCTCCACCGGACACCACGGCGCCCACCGCCTCTTTTCGCCGCTTCCCTATAAAGTCCCAGTCTCCTGAAAACTTCGCTCGCCGTGCTGTAGGCCGCCTCGATGTTAAGTGGACGGGTTTGACTTCTGTCGGCCCGCTTGGCAGAAAATTACAGGTTGTTCGGAGTTTATGGCTTGGGAAGTCTGGTAGCAGAGAGCGTATTGGAATAATAGGCAGTTTCTCGGCCACAGGTTCAACACTGGGAAAAGTCAAGTGCATTGATTTAGAGCTGCAAGCGTTACTGCGCAAACTTGAGTTTTACACACATGCAAAGCCTTGCCTCACCCTCTGAGCGTCGGTGGGTTGCAGGTCTTATATCTGGTTAACTCTGTATAGAACTTTCCACTTTGTTCTCCTTTTCCTGGGAATATTTCCCCCTTAGTCTAGCCCTGGCATGTGACAATTCTGTACCAAAGATGCAATGCTTCTTTTTAAGGAGCAAAAGAAATCAGTACCGGTACCAAGAGACCGAGGAGGAAAGAGACTCCTTGGTATTCCATAAAGAAGGATGGAAAATACATAAGATCTGGGCTGAGTTTATATATTGCAGTGAGCTTATGCATTCAGCCAGCTTGGTTTATATAACATTAAGGAAACCAAGATGCTCTAAGTCTAGGCCACTTGAGCCCAATCAGAATCCCTTTCATTTTTCTACATTCAGTGGGGATGGAAATAAAGGTTGACCGATCATTTTAATTTAAATATATTTAAGAAAGCTTAATGTAGATGTGAAATGCTAATTAGATATTTGTGTGTCTGTCATAAGGAAAAAAAGAAGACCAGTTTTTTCCCCTTTTCTGATGGGCAAAATGGGTCTTACTTCCAACCATAGGATCTCTCACTGTTGGATTTTAATTTAGTGAAAACGTACTAGCCCATGGACTAAATAAGAGTGAAATATGCTGGTGGTTTACTTGCCAAGAGACAGTTCTCAATTTAATTGTTTCTTTCAGTTGGGACTGAAGTCCTATGTAGTATCTGATGTCAGATTAGAATACCTTCAACACTTTCATATATATTGGATTATAAATCCACAATTCAGTTGAACTAGAGATAACAAGAGTTTTATTCAATTCATCCTTATACTGTTTTTTATAATTCTGGCATAATGCAGTGGTTAAAATGTTTTACTTTTTCCAGAGACACTGAGGATCAAGTCCGCCTTCTACCAATGGCTCTCACCACGCTGTTCAGAGACTGGTATAAAGGATTTAAAAGGGGGTGGAATCCTTATTTGCATTACATCCAAGATGCAAGTATAATAATGAACAATTTGAATAAGCAAATGACAAAGTGGAAGAGATGCATATCTCCATACTTAGTCCATCTTCAACTGGAGTATATCAGCATCATTTGAACATTCTGAGAGCCATCTATTGGTTTGACTGGAATGATGTCTATAAAGCAGATAACAAGTATTAATAAATGTTTCATGATTGATTCTTAGTTTAGACAGGCTTGTTCCAGGCATGAATTGCTTTCTGCCATGCCTATTTAACCTGTATTTGAGATCTTTTCTTTCAGCTGCTTGGCCAAATCCAGTTGGTGCCACAAAGAACCTGTGAAGGTTCTTTTGGAAGTGGCATCATGCACATGATGTGACTTCTGCTTGTGATAAAAAATGCATGGCATGACATAACCTTATGTTACAAGAATTAAGTCCCAAGCATAAAAAATCACTCTCAATGGGACTCTTTTTCTATGGGTTGTGGTGTTGGCCAATTAAATTCAGCCACAATTTTAGATCTTACCCTAAGAAAAATACCCTTACTAATACTATTAGTAATTGGGAGATAATAGAAGAATGGGGGAAATAATGAAGCAGTTTTTGAACACATGTTTTTAAAATGTTAAATTATCTGCGTATTCTGACCTAGTGCCTTGCTTTCCTATGCAATATATCTGGCATTTGCTAGGAATGGGAATTAAAACCTGCAGACCTGCAGATAAACCCTGAAGATATTTGGTAGCTTCAGGATGAAGAATTTAGGACGAGAGGAATTTAGATTACCCTCTTCTATTCTTTCTTGAAGAGTCCTATCCTAATCCTGCTCAACCAATTTCCCCAGCCCTGTGACTGAGTTAAGAACCCCACAGATCCTGTCCTGTTAGAAAACAGCTTGCTTGATAGGCAAAAATTTTAACCTGGGAAATAAGTTCACATTGCAGTGGGATGGTTATGGTCATTGAGTATTTTATCTCAACACCAGCAATTCTGAAACCTGTGATGAAGTTCTTGGCTGATTCCTGATTTGTGTATGGTAAGGAACCAAGGGAATTTGCAAGATATACACAGTTGTTAGTGCACAATGTAAAATGAAACTTGTTTTTGTTTAGTCTAAACCAGAAGAAAAATTAAGCTATGGGATTTCAGCTATTAACTAAAGCAAAAGGAAAATTTCTTCATTTATTATTAGGGTTTATTGGCTTCAAAGGCAATGTGGTGAGAAAGTGAGAGTTTGAGAAATCTCCCCTTCTACAGTCTACCAATAACATTGGAAAGAGTCCAAGTGCCTATTTATCTATTCAAAATATATTTGTAATTATCTCTATGTATGCTACAAATAGGGAAATATATTTGACTTTCCTTCACTAGGAAGAGTGTAGCAAAAGAGATGTGCTTGTGGTAACCAAAATCTGATCAAAAGAAGCTATTCAACTTGGTTACAGTATTATTCAGTAAGCACTAGAAAGGATGCTGAGAATTAAGGATTTCTTATTAGGAGCAGGAAGGAGGGACGTAGAGAATCACTTTTTAAAAATCCTGCTATTTTGTTGAATAATAGCTTAAAGCTGGATGGGTCATGCTAAACTAGCAAGGTACAGTGGCAGAAGTGTTGAATAGGAGTGGGTGATTTGGGTCCAGTCATTCTCAGTGATCTTTTGGGCTGTTGTGAAAACATTGAGAAAAAGAGTTACTTCAGCCCTTTCAGCTACTGGAAGAAAGGGAAGGTATAAATCTAACGAACAAAAGCACATTTGTAACTTGACAATTAAATTTTTAAGAGTAGTTAATTAAATCTCAGCGGAGCTGAAAGCGATTATAGAGTGGAAGCCCGGTCTATTAGAAGTAACGCAGGCCGAGCACTCTTGGTCTTAGGAACCGTGGCCGTCTTAGGGAACACTTCGTATAAGCGAAGACAGAACATCGACCAGATGATGCAAATCGCTGTTTTTTCATCAAATTCTCGCGTGGAAGAATTACTTGCCCAAACACTCCGCAAGATATTGCTCCTTTAAAACGTCTGCTTTGCAAGGAGCGGAGTTAGTTGGAAGACTGAGCTACTTAATAGTCGAGACCACAACCAGAGGAATGTTGGACGCACTTTTGAGTGGAATGGAGCACTTTTGGGCTGATTGTTTCAGCAGCACAAAGCTTGCATTCACCGGGACTTGCCCCGAAATAAGATGGGTGAACGTTCAAGGAGCAGAATTACTGCTGCCTTCACCCCGACCTTGAGCCTCGTCTTAAGAAGGGAGCGTGGCAAGCAAGGCATGCGCGCGGCATCTCCAACCAGCCTCGGAAGATTCGGGGCAGCCGCTGCCGTTGCATCCAATCTCCATCGCCCCGCGTGCACCTCTCGGATGGGGCCCAGCGCCAGGCGCAGCCGACGAGCAGAACCGGTGCGCGGTGTCGCGATGTCACAATGAGGCGCAGGCCGCAGCTTTTCTCTCTCCCGCCCCTTTGATGGCGCCTGCTTCCGTTTGGTTACCAAGGAGAAGGATACACACCGCAGCCCAAACTGAAAAGGCTCCGAGGAGGAGGAGAGCGCTGCTAACTGCAGGAGCCTTGTAGAAGTTTTGGTCCGGGGGGCGCTGCCCACATCTCAGGAGGGAAAGAGCGCGGCGAAAGATCCTGAAAACACCGCGAAAGCCGGCACCCAAAACCATACTTGAGGGGACTTTTAGCCAGAAGGATGAGTCAGAGGCAGGTCCTGCAAGGTATTTAAATACGGAGCGTTTGTGGGCTGGACTCCCTGATTTCACAGGATTTGGTTGCTTTTTTTTAAGCGAGTGAGTTATAGTACCCTGAAAAGTGTTTGTTACATATGCTGTGTGTGTGGTGCGGGTGAGCCTAAAATACTTCAGAGGTGTGCCATTTGTTTCCAGGCCAGGTTGTGTCCTGGATGGTTGTCCTCAAAGAGATCAGGAAGAGAAAAGCTAAATTTGAGTTTATTAAATTATACTCAGCATTGTAACTCTCCAATCATTTCTCACTTCTGAGGAATTGATTCTTTGGGGGCCCTCTTCCACTCATAGCACATTAAAAATTATAATTTGGGCAAAAATTATAGAGGCCTCTAAGAGGCATTTTTCTAGATTTTATGGTCCTCACCCAAAGGTTTTAAATAGAATATGTTATATGACATGATATATGATCTCATAATATTCATTTATATGTGTGTAAATACATGTTTGCATATATTTACTATGTGCCATCATTGACTCCTAGCCACTGTATAGTTAGGCCTGCTCTAGGATTATCTGTGTCTATTGACAGTAGTGTTCCAATATTTGAGGGCCTGCCACAAAAGAAAACCTATTTTCCAAAGCATCAGAAGGCAAGACAAGAGAGAAGCAACCTAAAACCAAGGAGAAACTTCCTATCAGTAAGAACAATTAACCAGTGGAACAGCTTGCCTTCAGCGGTTGTAGGCTCTTCATCACTGGAGGCTTTTAAGGAGAGTTTGGACGGTCTCTTGTCTGAAATGGTAAAGGATTATGTCCTTTCCAACTCTATTATTCTGTATTCAAACCTGATGCTATAGATCTTCCAACAGTGCAAACACATTGCTGCTGTAATTGAATTTCTCCACCTTGCTGCTGGTTATTCTTTTTCCTTCCATCTTTCTAAGTATTATGGGCTTCTCATGAGAAGTAAGTACTGCATAATGGGTCCAGGATATGATTGGAACATGGTCATATGGATCTAAATGAAAACTTATTGAACAAATTGAGACATAATTTTCATTGATTGATTTGTTTGGTCTTTTGGTTGTCATGTGATGATTTGTTTCTCAAAAACAAGTTCAAAAGATTAATATTCTGCTCTGATTCTTTGAAGTGCAATATCAGTTGATTGTCACAGGGAAAATATTGCCTGCGTGATTTTGCTCTCTGTAGGTTTTGACATATTCTGACATATGAATATCTTTTCCAAAAACTCCAATGCAATCTTATCAAGTCTACAGTGTTATTTCTTGTTTGCTGATTTCTTTATTGTTGACAAATCCTAAAAGAGAGAAGCTATTCAGTAATTCATTGTCAGTTCTAAGTGGCTGTTGTTCTTATTGCCTCTGATTTGATCTTCATTATATTTAATCTCAGTTTTTACTATGCTCCTTGACTTCCATTACTGGATCTTAATATTTTAGAGAACAAATAATTATATAAAGCAGAAATTGCATCTTGTTTCTTCTTGCCCATCTCCATGCTCTCATTTATTTTTCAGTTTTAAGGTGTCACTTCCTTCTTCATATAATATTTAACCTTCTGAAATTTGTCATTCTTTTTCATGCAAAGATCATAACAAAGGAAGATACATAACATGTCTTTTTTATGTGGATATGCTTCCAAAGTTGTTTGTATGGAACAGTGTTGCTGAAATGTACTTACTCTACTTTCTTTTTTGTTTGCAGTCTTTGAGCAATATCAAAGAGCCCGAACACAATTTGTCCAGACAGTTGCAGAACTAGCTACTAGGCCCCAAAATATAGAGACTCTCCAAAATGCAGGTAAACAAATAGAAACAAGACTATCAAAATGGGTTTTTTCCCCTTTATCTTCATTAAAAGCAGCTTAATACTTTTGAATCCTCTGTCTGTCTGTCTGTCTGTCTGCAAAAAGGCTAAAGATAAGAAATATATTTATACATTAAAATTCTCTTGTATATTTGCTTTCTAAAACTCCTCCAATAAATTGCTAAAGATAACATGGATCAATTTTAGACAATGAAAGACAGAATAGAAGTGAGAAGCAATCCCCTGTCTAGTGCTCAGACTTTCTGACAGAAGTAGCCGACATTGGAAAGCGCAGAAATATAATCTGGTTGGTTTAATATTATGTTAAAGGTTGAGCTAATTCTGTATTAGCATTTTGATATATCTCTACCAGTAGTTTCTTTAAATGTCAATTACTCAATTGATATTTTGAATATTTTTTAATTAGATTAGCAATGTTATATTTTTGGTTGTACCTTACATAATTTCTAGGTATATTTTATCAATGATATATTTAAATGTAAAAAAAATTCAAACTGTAGCAAATTATTAGCCCCAGAAATCATGCATCAACTTGAAATACCTAACACTATATTTGTTTAGGGATTCTATCAAGTACACAATATAATTATTAAAAAATGAACTTTCTTCAAAGTTGTAAAAATTTTAAAAAATGATTGCTATAATTTTTAATTATATATATTAGATGTAAGTCCTATCCTTTGTTTTAAAATGTATGAAAAATCTATGGATGATTTATTTTAATATTGCTATTCTCAATTTCAATCATGAAGATATTAAAGAATAAGTATGGTGAGGATATGCAGAATTAGATGGTAATCCTGTAAATATTTGCACATGAAAAAAACAATTTTCATTGAATTCAGGAACAATACATTTTATAATAATTAACGAATAGATACATATATTGTATTTTCAAAAGTATTTTGTGATAGTGGGAAAATGAACTTGGACTTTGATTTCTTTTTCTTATTATTTTAGTATCCCTTCTGGTAGATCAGTCTTAGCAAGTGAAGTTGTGTTGTATCATATATCACCTCTGGAAAAAAAAACTATTGAAGAATAATTTCATTTTATCAAGCTCTATTCCTTAAGGGAATAAACTTAACGAGAGTCTGAATATCGAAATGCTATGGAGAAGTAAAATAATATAGCAGGGTGTTCTTTGAAAAAAAAATCTGAGTTAATTTTAACAATACTGCATACAATATTGGCCTAATAATCAGTTCTTCAGTATTTTTGGTAGAGTTGTATACTGTTACTTTTTAATTTATTCCTAGAAAGAAATACTCTGACTATATTTATAAATTTTAATTTTTTAGGGTTTTAAAGGGTTTTTAGCACGGGTTTTAATTTAATTTAATATGTTTTTAATAGTATATATTGTTTTGTAATGGTTTTTAATAATGCCTGTGCGCCGCCCTGAGTCCTACCAAGGAGAAGGGCGGGGTATAAATTCAAAAAATAAAAAATAAAAAAAATAAAAAAAGTTAGAAAGGTTCTTTTAATATGGAATTTCATTTCAAGCTTATCCTATGCATTTAATTTTTTAGCCAGAAAAATATAGGCCTAGCAGCAAGATGTAACAGCGAAAATCTTACAGTTACAGAAACAAGACATGGATAATTTATTTTTTTAAACAATATAAGAAGGATGTAAAATATCTAAAGCAGCAACATTTCTCTCCTATCAGAAAGTGCTCTAGAGCGGCGGGAGGTGGGGGGTGGGGATACTTGTTCATATTAACAGAATTTGCCATAAAATTGCAAGTTTAGAACCAGACTAAATTGCATATGAGTTGCATTAGAAGCAATTGGATCTTTATAGATAAACTTTCATATTGACTTCTGTTTGATCTAGTTCTAAGCCTCTTCATGTCTACTCAGATGCAAAACCTTCTGATTTCAATGTAATCTTAGGTAAGTGGCAAAGGATTCTGGAGAGCACTATAAACATTTATAACGTTTAGTTCTGTGTATTCTTGTAGTCTTGTGATATAGTGGTATCGGTTTAGACATTGAACTAGGAATATTATTCCTTTTGCTGCTTCTATTAAAAAGTATCAATTTTCATATATCTGAGTTGAATTGCTACAAATCTATTATCTAGATTGCTCCCAATGCTCCATAAATCATAGCAACTGATCAGTAATTTTATACATTTTTTTGAAATTTATACTGAACTGGAATAAAGAATTCCAATGATCCATTATATACATAGACATAGACATAGGCATAGACATAGACACCATATTTTTCCAGGGTGGGTTCCTACCGGTTCGCACCGGCTTGCGCGAGCCGGTTGGTCAAATTTACCGATCCGGAGAGATCAGGTTGGACCAGAGAACCCGGAAGTGATTTCTGGAACGCCTGGCTCGCTCCGTCCCTCACATCTCGATCACTCCCGGCCTGTCTGCAGTAAACTAGCCCAGCCCGATGTTCACTGATTGGTTGGTGTCCAGCCAATCAGTGAGCGGGCTGGAGGCGACCATTTAAAAGCGTGGCGCCAACAGGCAACACTTTGATCCACCTTCCAGCAGCTTGCTGCTTACTGTAGGTAATCAACTTTGCTTAGGGGGGTGGCGGGAGGCTAGCTTATACCAGCTCGTGGCATTGGGGCCTCCCGAAAGCTGAGAGCTGGCATAGCCACGTGGCCGAAATGTGAGGTGGCTTCGCACGTGGCGCGGGGGTAGGGGCTGCTGCCGCTAGCCATGAGGCGCTAAAATCGCTGGCCAGTGGTGGGAACGGGCGCAGAGGAGTGCCCAGGACGTGTGCGAAGTTCACACGAGTCACCCTGCGCTCTTCCGTGCCCCTTCCCAAGGCCAGCCAGCGTTAAAATCGCTAGCCGGAGATGGGAACGGGCGCAGAGGAGCGCCCAGGAGGCATGCGAATTTCGCACGAGTCCCCCTGCGCTCTTCTGTGCCCCTTCCCAAGGCCAGCCAGCATTAAAATCACTAAAATCACTGGCCGGAGATGGGAATGGGCACAGAGGAGTGCCCAGGACACGTGCGAAGTTCGCCTGCGTCCCCCTGCGCTCTTCTGTGCACCTTCTCAAGGCCAGCCAGCGATTTTAGCGATTTTAATGCTGGCCAGCCTTGGGAACGGGCATGGAAGAGCTCTAGGTGCGCGAAGCCATCCCAACCCCCTGCAGCCGCGCCAAGAGTAAAAGGCAAGGGAAGCTTCAAATTTAAAAGGCGCGGGCCTTTTACTCTTGGCGTGCCTGCGGGGGGTTGGGGGGGGCTTTGCGCAGCTAGCGCTAGGTGCGCTAAGCTGTCCCAACCCCCTGGAGCTGCGCCGACAGCTTCAAGGCCCGGGCCTTTTAAATTTGGAGCTTCCTGGGCCTTTTACTCTTGGCTTGCCTGCGGGGAGTTGGGGAGGCTTTGCGCAGCTAGCGCTAGGTGCGCGAAGCCGTCCCAACCCGCTGGAGCTGCACCGGCAGCTTCAAGGCCCGGGCCTTTCTCAACATGGCTAGCGGCATGTCCCGCCGCCGCTAACATGTTGAGAAAAGGGCCGGCAGCTTCATAGACGGGCCCTTTAAATTTTGCGCACCGGCATCCTTCCCCCCCTCAGTGGCGCGAAATTTAAAGGGCCCTGCTTTGAATCTGCCGGTGCCTTTCAAACGCTGGGGGGAGGGAGGCTAGCCTTCCCTTGCGAAAGCCGCGAGCTGACTTATGCCACAATGGCCAAAAGCCCCCCAGTTCCCCCCTCTCTCAGCGTCACCTGGCTGGCTGCCTCCCTTTTCCCTCTAGTCAGGTAAGTTTACCTGTGTCCTGTTGCCTCGTTGCCTGCCTGCTCCCTGCTGCATCTATCATCAGAGAGGTGCTGATTCTGTCTCCTGGTAAGTGACCTGGTTTTTTTTCCTCTTTTATTTTTTTTAATGATTTTTTAAAGATTATTTTATTTATTGTGCATATTTTTTTTATTTTTTATTTTTTATTAAATTTATACCCCGCCCTTCTCCAAACGGACCCAGGGCGGCGCACAGGGATGTTAAAACACATATAAAACATATAAAATTTTAAAAAACTTATTCTAATAGACCCTGCGCTAAAAACCGAATTTAAAAAACCCAAATTTAAAACTATCTAAGAGTCAGTAATGGGGGTTATGCTAGGCCGGCTAGATGGAATAGGTGTGTCTTCAGACACTTGCGGAAGAGGCGGAGGTCAGAGATGGTGCGGAGTTCAGGGGGTAGGTCGTTCCAAAGGGCAGGGCCCGCCACAGAGAAGGCTCTTCCCCTGGGTGTCGCCAGTCGGCATTGTCCAGCCGACGGCACCCTGAGGAGGCCCTCTCTGTGGGAGCGTATCGGTCTGAGGGATGTATGGGGCAGGAGGCGGTCTCGCATATAACTAGGGCCCGAGCCATGGAGCGCTTTAAAGATGGTCGTTAAAACCTTGAAGCGCACCCGAAAGACCACAGGGAGCCAGTGCAGCTCGCGCAGGATAGGTGTTATGTGGGAGTGTCTAGGCGCTCCCGTAATCACCCGCGCGGCTGCGTTCTGGACTAGCTGCAGCTTTCGGGTGCACCTCAAGGGGAGCCCCATGTAGAGAGCATTATAGTAGTCAAGTCGAGAGGTGACGAGTGCTTGAGTGACTGTGCGTAAGGCACCCCGGTCCAGTAAGGGGCGCAATTGGCGCATCAGGCGTACCTGATGGAATGCCCCCCTGGCCACGGCTGCCACATGATCATCCATAGACAGCTGGGAATCCAGGAGGACACCCAAATTGCGCGCCCTCTCCACGGGGGCCGGTGTTTCGCCCCCAATGGCCAGAGTTGGAATAATCTGGCTGAACCGGGGCGCCGGAAGCCACAGCCACTCAGTCTTGGACGGGTTGAGCCTGAGTTTGTTACCACCCATCCAGATCCGTACGGCCTCCAAACACCGGGACATAACCTCGGCGGCATCGTTGGGGTGGTCTGGGGTGGATATGTACAACTGAGTATCATCAGCGTACAGATGGTATCCCACCCCAAAACCACGGATGATCTCACCCAGCGGCTTCATATATGTGTTGAACAGTAAGGGCGAGAGGACCGACCCCTGAGGAACCCCACATATGAGGGACCTCGAGGCCGACCTCTGCCCCCCTGCCAACACATATTGCGACCGACCAGAGAGGTAGGATGAGAACCACCGCAGAACGGTGCCTCCCAACCCCAACCTCCCCAGTCGGTGCAATAGGATACCATGGTCGATGGTATCAAAAGCCGCTGAGAGGTCTAATAGGACTAGGATAGAGGAATATCCTCTATCCCGCGCCCTCCAGAGATCATCAACCAACGCGACCAATGCCGTCTCGGTGCTGTGCCCGGGTCGGAAGCCGGACTGGCGCCGGTCTAGATAATCAACTTCCTCCAAGTGTCGCGGAAACTGTTGGGCCACCACACTCTCAACAACCTTCACTAAAAAGTGGAGGTTGGAGACGGGACGATAGTTCTCTAATAATGCTGGATCCAGGGACGGCTTCTTGAGGAGGGGCCTCACCACCGCCTCTTTCAGGACGGCAGGCAAGGACCCCTCACTCAAAGATGCGTTGACAATGCCCTGGAGCCAGCCTCGTGTCGTCTCCCAGGATGCCAGTACAAGCCAGGAGGGACACGGGTCCAATAAACATGTGGTAGCCCTAAGTCTCTTTGAAAGCTTGTCCATATCCTCGGTGGTAACAAAATCAAACTCCTCCCAGGATGGTGTCACAAGAACAGCCTCGGCCTGCTCGACTGGACCACTGTCGATGGAGGGTAGCTCGTTCCGAATCCGAGTGATTTTCTCCTGCAGATAAATCCCAAATTCCTCTGCTCGACCCTGTAAAGGGGCTTCCCGCGGCCTCTGTTGAAGGAGGGAGCGGGTCACCCCAAACAGGGCGGCAGGGCGGTTATCTGCGGATGCAATAAGAGTGGCACAATACTCACGTTTGGCCACTTTTATCGCCACTAAGTAAGTCCTAATATGGTCTCTCACTAGTGTTCGGTCGGCTTCGGAGTGAGAAGATCTCCATCTGCTCTCTAGGCGTCTCTTGTGGCGCTTCATCTCCCTAAGCCCCTCGGTAAACCAAAGAGCCCAGGTGGTTCGTCGCCGCAAGAGAGGCCGCAAGGGCGCAACTCGGTCCAAGGCCCCCGTGGCCGCACTTAACCATGCAGCCACTAGGTCCTCAGTCGAGTCGCGGGGCAAGTCCACAGGAATTGGCCCAAGCTCCCTCTGGAACCTTATTGGGTCCATCAGGAGCCTGGGGCGGAACCATATAGGAATGTCCGGTTCCGCCTCCCCGCAGTTAGGTGCAGCGATCGGAAAGTCGAGCCGAAGGAGAGCGTGATCTGTCCATGACAGGGGTGTGATGACTAAATCCCCTATTCCCAGATCACTACTCCACTGTCCCGAGACGAAGATGAGATCCAGGGTGTGTCCGCCCTCGTGAGTAGGGCCTAAAACTACCTGGGTCAGGTCCATGGCTGTCATGGAAGCCATGAACTCCCGAGCTGCACCAGAGGTTTCGCCTGCCGACGGCAGGTTAAAGTCCCCCATGACTAAAAGTCTGGGGGTCTCATCCGCCGCCTCGGCTATCACCTCTAGGAGCTCGGGCAGGGCTGTTGTTGCATAGCGAGGAGCCAGGTATACAACTAACACGCCCAACTGCCTCCCAAGGCCCCACTTCACAAGGAGGGACTCGCACCCGGTCGTCTGAGGGATCGTGGTCTCCTTTGGCTCAAGACCTTCCCTAACCATAATCGCCACCCCCCCACCCCTCCCTAGGGCCCTAGGCTGATGGAAGGCTCGGTATCCTGGTGGGCACATTTCTACGAGGGGATGTCCTCCCTCGTGGCCCAACCAGGTTTCCGTAATGCCTACCAGGTCCGGGTCCCCCTCTGACACAAGGTCATGGATGAGGGGGGCTTTTTGTACCACGGACCTGGCGTTGCATAGCATCAGCCTAGGGCCCCGGGTCTGTGGTTCTTGCCCACCTAGTCTGCGATGGGGACAGGGGGAGTTGGAGCACGTGACCACCCGTAACCAGCGGCCCCGGTCCTCCAACTGGTGATGTCCATCCCCCTTCCCACCGCCCCTGCCCCTCCCCAAGACCGTATTGATGGAAAATACCCCAGTGGAAACGACCCCCCCTCCCCCCTCCTCCGTTACTCTACTTCCGCTTCCTGCCGGCCCTTTTTGGCATACCCCCACCTGACTCTCCCTCCCCCCCTCCCTGGAACCCCCTAAAAGTCGAATAAAATGTTTAAATAAAAAACCCCTTAGTCTGCGCTTTAATTTTTTAAAATCATTTTACTTAACTGTATTGAATAGATAATTTTTAAAAATGGTTTACTTCAATTTATTGTGTGTGGGCTCTTTTTTTAAATTGTCTTAGACCAGGGGTCTGCAAAGTTGGCTCTTTTAAGACGGGTGGACTTCAACTCCCAGAATTCCCCAGCCAGCATAGCAGCCAGCCAGCATAGCTATGCTGGCTGGGGAATTCTGGGAGTTGAAGTCCACCCGTCTTAAAAGAGCCAACTTTGCAGACCCCCGTCTTAGACTATTTAAAAAAAGATTCTATGAAAAACAAATTAATATAAACCATTTTTAAAAATTCTATACTCAGTACTTTAAAATGTATCGAGTAGAGAATTTTTTTAAATGGTTCACTTCAATATATAGCGTTATTCTTCCCTTAACATGGTTATATTTTAAATTATTACAAGGAATATCTTTAAATGGTTTCAGTATACATTATTGTTGGTAGAATACCTTGCAATTTTGTCATTTTGCGGAATGCTTAACAATGGTTTTTAAGGATTTTTTTATTTGTAAAATATCTTTTTTAATTATTTTAGGGAATTTTTATTTTGTAATTGTTTATAAAAATTTTTTTTCAAGAAATGTTATTCCTTTTTGCAAATGTTTTCTTTGAGATGCAATATGTTGCTTTTAAGTGTTCAGATCAGGTTTATGTGTCTCAAAGTGGCTGCTTTTCTATGGGCTGCCAGGTTGGTGCAAGGCAGCTTTGCCAGAAAGAGTTTCACCCTAGTTGTCTAGGTAATTCTTAGGTGGTTGCTGGTTATGTGAGCTTGTGTGTCCTTTATAATTTTCTGCAATGCCTTGATGGTTTTTATTCCAGTGGCTTTGTCTCTCCTGTCCCTAAGCTTAGGGGAAAAAAACTGGTTTCATTTTCAGTCTTTTGTAGGAGGGATTCTATTTTTTGGTGTTTTCCTGGCACTGTCATAGTTTGCGTGGATGTATTATGTCCTGCAGCAGTTGTACACATTAATAATGATCAAATACTACTAATATTTCCTTATACCTTTTAGTGACCTTTCCTTACATAATTGGTGTTGTCTTTCATACTTTTGGATTTCTATTTTCTATTTCTGTTACTTAGCAATTGCTAAAACAAATCCCACGTGAAAAAATATTCAAAGTCTTCTTGATTTTAATTGTCACTTTATTTATTCCTGCACATTATAGTATTTATTCATTTTCATATCTGTTTTTCCACTGTTGTGCAAACATAATTCCAGCAGCTGCTAACATTCCCACCCGGTCACATGGCCAGCAAGCCACTCCCACCCTGTCACATGGCCAGCAAGCCACTCCCACCTGGTCACATGGCCAGCAAGCCACTCCCACAAAGCAGGCCACTCCCACAGAATAGGTTCCAAAAATTTTGAAACCCACCACTGATATTTTTCGGAGTATAAGACACACCGGAGTATAAGATGCACCAAGGTTTTGAAGAGGCAAATTACAAAAAAAAAGTAGGTAGGTAGATAGAGGGAGAGAAAGAAAGAGAAATACAGTAGGTAGGTTGGTAGGTAGAGAGAGCAGGTAGGTAGATAAAGGGATAGAGAGAGACAGAGAAATAGAGAGAAATACAGTAGGTAGGTAGGGAGAGAGAGAGAATTTGTAGGTAGATAGGTAGGTAGAAGGATAGAGAGAGAAATAGAAAGAGAGAGAAATACAGTAGGTAGGTATGGAGAGAGTGTGTGTAGGTAGGTAGGTAGATAAATGAATAGAGAGAGAGAGAATAGAGAGAGAAATACAGTAGATAGGTAGGGAGAGAGTGTGTGTGTGTAGGTAGGTAGGTAGAAGGATAGAGAGAAATAGAGAGAGAGAAATACAGTAGGTAGGTAGAGAGAGAGAGAGAGTAGGTAGGTAGGTTGATGTTTCCAGGTGTATTTATCCATGTCCTGGAAAAGGAAATCGCTGACAAACCTTAATAATAATAATAATAATAATTTTTATTTATAACCCGCTCTCTCTCCCCGAAGGGACTCGAGGCGGGGCACAGGGAATTAAAAAGTTAGAAAAAATACAAAATTTAGAACAATAAACATACATAAATACTGACTAAAAGGCATATTAAACAGAAAACCCTGCGCTAAAATTCCCAAATATTTACTAAAAATCCCTAAACAATCAGAAGAGACTATCCTAGGCCGGCCAAGCGAAAAAGATGTGTTTTTAGTTTCAGACGGAAGGAGCGGAGGTCCGTGGTTGTTCTAATATCGGGGGGAAGGTCGTTCCAGAGGGCTGGGCCCGCCACAGAGAAGGCCCTTCCCCTGGGCGTCGCCCGCTGACAAAGTCTAGTGGACGGCACCCGGAGAAGTCCCTCTCTGTGCGAGCGAATCGGCCGTGAGGATGTATGGGGCAGGATCCGATCCCGCAGGTAGCTAGGTCCCGAGCCATGGAGCGCTTTGAAGATGACAACTAGCACCTTGAAGCGCACCCGGAAGACGACAGGCAGCCAGTGCAGCTCGCGCAAGAGCGGTGTTACGTGGGTGAATCTAGAAACACCCATAATTGCCCGCGCGGCTGCATTCTGGACTAACTGAAGTCTCCGGGTGCACCTCAAGGGGAGCCCCATGTAGAGAGAGTTACAATAGTCCAGTCGGGATGTCACGAGAGCATGAGTGACTGTGCGAAGGGCGTCCCGATCCAATAGGGGGCGCAATTGGCGAACCAGGCGAACCTGGTAAAACGCCCTCCTGGCCACGGCTGTCACTTGATCTTCCATGGACAGCCGGGCATCCAGGAGGACACCCAAATTGCGCACCCCATCCACAGGGGCAAGATGTTCGCCCCCTATGGCCAGCGATGGAGTTAGCTGGTTGAATCGGGTAGCCGGAAACCACAGCCACTCGGTCTTGGTCGGGTTGAGTCTGAGTCCGTTACTTCCCATCCAGATCCGCACGGCTTCCAGGCACTGGCACATCACCGCTACGGCATCGTTGGGGTGGTTTGGGGTAGATATATACAGCTGAGTATCATCAGCGTAAAGATGGTACTCTACCCCAAAACCATGGATGATCTCACCCAGCGGCTTCATATATGTGTTGAACAGGAGAGGCGAGAGGACCGACCCCTGAGGCACCCCACAAGTGAGGGGTCTCGAGGTCGACCTCTGCTCTCCTGCCAACACAAATTGCGATCGGCCAGAGAGGTAGGAGGAGAACCACCGTAAAACGGTGCCTCCCACCCCCAACCCCCCCAGCCGATGCAATAGGATACCATGGTCGATGGTATCGAAAGCCGCCGAGAGGTCTAATAGGACCAGGATGGAGGAACAACCCTCATCTCTGGCCCTCCAGAGATCATCCACCAACGCGACCAATGCCGTCTCGGTGCTATGCCCGGGCCGAAAGCCGGACTGGCGCGGGTCTAGATAATCAACTTCCTCCAGGTGACGGGGAAACTGTTGTGCCACCACACTCTCAACAACCTTCGCCAAAAAGGGAAGGTTGGAGACGGGACGATAGTTGTTTAATAAAGCTGGATCCAAAGAGGGCTTCTTAAGGAGGGGCCTCACCATAGCCTCTTTTAGGGAAGCAGGCAAGGAACCCTCACTTAAGGATGCGTTGACAACCTCTTGGAGCCAGCCTCGTGTCACCTCCCAGGATGCCAGTACAAGCCAGGAGGGACACGGGTCCAATAAACATGTGGTGGCTCGCAGTCGCCCACGTAACCTGTCCATATCCTCGGAAGAAACGGAGTCAAACTCCTCCCAGACAAGATCTGCCTCGCGGCATCCCACTGGGCCATCAATGGGGGCTAGCTCGTTCTGTATCTGAGCGATTTTCTCCTGCAGAAAAATCACAAATTCCTCTGCTCTACCCTGTAGCGGGGCTTCCCGCACCCTCTGTTGAAGGAGGGAGCGGGTCACCCTAAACAGTGCGGCAGGGCGGTTGTCTGCGGATGCTATGAGAGTAGCACAATGATGGCGTTTGGCCACTCTCAGCGCCACAATGTAAGTCCGTAAATGGGCTCTTACCTGTGTCCGGTCAGATTCAGATCGGGTAGACCTCCATCTTCTCTCTAGGCATCTCTTGTGGCGTTTCATCCCCCTCAGCTCCTCGGTAAACCAGGGGGCCAGGGTGGTTCGCCGCCACAAGAGAGGCCGCAAGGGCGCGACCCGATCCAAGGCTCCCGTGGCCGCAGTATTCCATGCGGCCACGAGGTCCTCCATCGGGGCGCGGGTCAGGGGTACAGGAAGTGGCCCAAGCGCCGTCTGGAACCCATCTGGGTCCATAAGGCGCCTGGGGCGGAACCAGATCGGTGACTCTGGTTCCGCCTCCCCGCGGTGGGGAGTAGCGGTTGGAAAGTCGAGCCGGAGAAGTGAGTGGTCTGACCATGACAAGGGCGTGATGACTATATCCCCTATACCCAGATCACTCTTCCATTGGCCAGAGACAAAGATGAGATCCGGTGTATGTCCACCCTCGTGGGTGGGGCCTTGAATTACTTGGGTCAGGTCCATGGCCGTCATGGAAGCCATGAACTCCTGAGCTACACCGCATGATTCGCCCACCGATGGCAGATTAAAGTCCCCCATGACTAAAAGTCTGGGGGTCTCGACTGCCACCATAGCGATCACCTCAAGGAGCTCGGGCAGGGCTGCTGCTACATAGCGGGGAGCCAGGTATACAACCAGCAAGCCCAACTGCCTCCCTAGGCCCCACTTCACGCAGAGGGACTCACAACCGGTGGTCTGTGGCACAATGGTCTCTCTCGGCTCAAGACCTTCCTTAACAATGACCGCTGCCCCACCACCCCTGCCTAGAGCCCGGGGCTGATGAAAAGCGCGGTAGCCTGGTGGGCACATTTCAACGAGGGGGAGTCCACCCTCGTGGCCCAACCAGGTCTCCGTTATTCCTGCCAGGTCCGGCTCCCCCTCTGACACGAGGTCATGGATGAGGGGGGCTTTGTTGACAACGGACCTGGCATTGCAAAACATCAGCCTCAGGCCCTGGCTCTGTATTCCCTGACCACCTAGCCTGCGGGGGTTGTGACACCTGACCGTTTGTAACCAACGGCCACGTGTCCCCAACCGGGAGGATGGAACTTGCCTCCCCTCGGACCTGCCTCTCCCCACGACCTTCTGAATGGGAATGCCCTCCGTCGGAACGACTCGTGTTTCCCCCCCCCCTCACGGATCCTTCCGCTTCCCTCCGTCGCCAGCTGGCCTGGCCCTCTCTTTCTGACTGTTTGTACCCTCCCCCCTCCTCCCTGGAACCCCCTAAAATCCTAATTAAAAACCTCCCTAAAAAATCCCTCAACCTGCGCTTCGCCCACCTCTTTCTGGCACAGAAACAGTTAAAGAGCAGGGGAAAAAATCCTTTTATATTTTGCAATCTTTCCCCAAACGGCCCGTTTCTCTGTGAAAATGGGACTGGTTTTTTTTCAAATAAAAAACATGAATAGCCTTGGGGGGGGGCGGGCTTGCAGAGTGCTCCTGCGGGGGGAGTAAAAAATGAGCAAAAAAAGGCCCATTTATCGCAAAAACGGGCCATTTTTGTGTAAAATAAATTGCATGAATAGCCCTATGGAGGCTTATAGAGTGCTGCTGAGGGCTGGAGGGGGGCGTTTGAGGCTAATTTCTGCCCTCCCTAGCCCCCAGGAGCTCTCTGGAAGCCTCCATAAGGCTAGACACAGCCAGTTTGATGAAGGGGGCGGGGTTCCAGTAGGCAAAAAATGCTGTATTCGATATATAAGATGCAATCAGATTTTCAGCCTCTTTTTAGAGCAAAAAAAAGGTGCATCTTATACTCCAAAAAATACGGTATATTCATAGATTTTCATGGATGTAGGTATGCTGGTCTTGTTGTATTTGGGTGTTTTCCCATGTAAGAATGAGATTGTCTTTGCAATGTTTCAGCGAGGTCTCACTCACCATCGTCAGACTTTCATATTTATATTTATATTTACATTTACATTCACATTCTTTGTTGTATTGGATGAAGCCTCTTGGGTTCTCTGGAAAGTATGTGAAGAATTCAATAAATCCTTTCAATGCTATAAAGGATTTTTTTGTCATGAAACAAATGTCAATAAATTGCAAATATTATTGTTGGTTCAAGGGATGATGGTCCTTCTTCATTATGTGTAAGTGATAACTTTCATTGTGGCAATTATTTTCTTCTGGGACCGGAAATTGCATATTTTTTTTAACTTCTCATCCTTATGGCTGGAAAGTAATAATCAAAATCTACAAATCATTGTAATAATGATTTTCAGTCCCTAATTCAATATTGAAGAATTACAGTTTTGGTCAGTTGACTACTTGTAGGAGAAAAAGATCCTAGAATAGGAGTCTGAAGAGGCTTCTGACCAAAATCGTTAGGTGTCTGAAAATGCTCCAAGTCTAACTCTCTTTGAATTCTGTTGACTCATATCTAGGGTCAATTTAGTGCTGACTGCTAATTAACTAGATTCCTAGTTTAGGCTTGTGCAATAAATCTTCTTAATTGGAACTTAATGTATGGTCCTGACTCTTTCTGCTTGACAGTGCCTAGCACCACACAAAATAACTTGTTATAAAGGGTTCTAGATTGGCTTAGAGCAAAACACAAGACTGACTAGAACAGAACATAAATTTGAGGTAATTGAAAGAAAAATTGATCATGAGTAGCCCTCTGCTGGGGTGCCATTAAAGTCAAACTAGATAGTGCAAAAAGCTGGGGTGGATTGGCATCAGGTTATGGAGGGTCTCCTTTGAGAGACCATAAGTCTCATGGTGCAGGAATTCAGAGACAGCAGGTGGATGGCTAAAGTATAGGTACTGTAGTTCTTGTTTAATTACCACAATTGGGACTAGCAACTTGGTCATTGAAGGAAATGGTCACTTAGTGAAATTGTGACTACATTTATGATCTTTCTTTAGCTTTCCTTTGCTTTACAGGCCTGTGAAGGTCATAAATATACAGATTGATTGTAACATTTTTCACCGCCAAATGGTCATTAAATAAGGCAGCTGCTAAATGAGAACTATCTGTATAGGGATGAGCCAGGCCAAGCCAACCATAAAGCTGTTAAAATAATTCAGCATCAAAGAAAAGAAAAGAAAGAACTGAAGTCAACTTGGTGTGGGCTTTCAGTATAGCAGCTTTTTCAAATAGAGGCTATTTATGTGAACAGAATATTAATATCAGTCTTTCAGGAGGCTGATTGATTGATATCTTTGCGGCAGTAAATAAATATAAGTATAATCTTTATTGTACTTGTTTACAACAAAATTGGTTTTAACCTCACTGGTGCAAAATTATAACAGAAACAAAAAAAGAAAAAAGAAAAAACTGCATGGAGTGATTCTGGTTGTATTTAAAAGTCCCACAGCCCAAGGATAGAAACTATCTTTAAACCTGTTTAGTCGGCTGGCTATACTTTTATGTCTTCTGCCTGATGCTAGAAGTGCAAAGATACACCGACCAGGGTGTGAATCATCTCTGAGAATCTTCCTTACTCTGCTAAAGCAGCGAGATCTGGCAATGTCATCCAGTGGTGTCAGAGGACAACCAATGGTTTCTTGTGCCGAATTGATCACTCTCTGTAGTACCTTCTTGATGGCAGCTGTTAAACCAGCATACCATACTGTAATACAATATGTGAGGACACTTTCTAAGGTGGACTGATAGAAAGAGGTCATCAGCTGTTGTTCCACCTGATTTTTCCGCAGGACTCTAAGGAAATGAAGTCTCTGTTAGGCCTTTCCAATTACCAGAGATGTGTTGTTTTTCCAGGTGTGAGATCTTGGCTAATAAGCACTCCCAAGAATTTAAAAGAAGAAACCCTCTCCACAAAGCCCCCCCCCCCCCGATATACAGTGGGGCAGGTTCCTCTCTGTGCTTCCGGAAATCTAGCACCATTTCCTTTGTCTTACTAGTATTTAGATGTCAGTTGTTTCTTGAGCACCATGTGGATACCTTCTGGACTTCGTCCTTGTGTGCTGATTCATCCCCTCTACCCACCACCATTGTGTCATCTGCAAACTTTATTATGATGTTGGATGGATCAGAGGATATGCAGTCATATGTATACAGCGAGTACAGGGAGGGGCTGAGCACATAGCCCTGAGGGGAGCCTGTGCTGAGCTTTAGCATGGAAGATGTAAAGGACCCAACCCTTACTTTTTGTGGATGATCTATCAAGAAGTCTTTGATCCATTCACAAGTGAGGGGAGGGAAATTCAGGTCAGTCAACTTTTCAATGAGAATTCCCAGTAAGATGGTGTTAAAGGCCGAGTTATAGTCTATAAAAAACATTCTGACATAATTCCCAGATTTCCCAAGGTGGCTCAGTGCGATATGTAGAGCAGTGGTGACCCTGTTGACCTGTTGCTTCTATAAGCAAACTGGTGTTGATGAAAATTTGGTGGAAGACAGGACCTGAGGTGTTGTAGGACCAGTCTCTCAAAGCACTTCACCACTATAGACGTCAGTGCAATGGGTCTATAGTCATTCAAGCTTTTTATGGCTGCTGTTATTGCTCCTGAACTGTCATAAAACAAACACAGAAATGTTCCAGCTGACTAGCTGGAGCATATGCGGTCTTGTGGATGCAGAGGTAGAAAATGCATGGAATTACCCAGCCCCACTCACATACTCATGACATAAACTAGTGTTTGATTTTCCATTTAGGAGAGAGGATACGTTATGCCATCAATTCCCACCTTGACATTCCCACAGGTTATATTCTATGTGGGGACAGCGCTGCCAGTGTCCTTGCTGAGGTGAATTAAGGCTTGCAGGTTTGCTTCTTCAATAAATATGCTTATCTATGATCTCAAAGGTAGGCAGAAAGCTGTTCTTGACAGCCATATTTATTTAATGCCGTCGAAGTGATGTCCCGGTGTCTGGAAGCCGTGCGGATCTGGATGGGAAGGAACAGACTCAAGCTCAACCCATCCAAGACCGAGTGGCTGTGGTTACCAGTGCCCCGGTTCAACCAGTTGACACCATCACTGGCCATAGGGGGCGAACATCTAGCCCCCGTGGAGCAGGCATGCAACCTAGGCGTCCTCCTGGACTCTCGGCTGTCATTAGAAGACCATGTGACAGCCGTGGCCAGGGGGGCATTTTACCAGGTTCGCCTGGTGCACCAGTTGCGCCCCCTATTGGACCGGGACGCCCTTCGCACGGTCACTCATGCGCTTGTGACGTCTCGTCTAGACTACTGTAATGCTCTCTACATGGGGCTTCCCTTGAGATGCACTCGAAGGCTACAGCTGGTCCAGAACGCGGCTGCGCGGGTAGTTATGTGAGCTACTAGATACTCTCATGTAACACTGCGGGAGCTGCACTGGCTGCCTGTGGCCTTTCGGGTGCGTTTCAAGGTGTTAATCATCATCTTTAAAGTGCTCCATGGCACAGGACCTAGTTATTTGCGGGATCGTATCCTGCCCCATACGTCCCTTCGGCCGATTCGCTCACACAGAGAGGGACTTCTCCGGGTGCCATCCACTAGGCAGTGCCAGCGGGCGACAGCCAGGGGAAGGACCTTCTCTGTGATGGGCCCGACCCTCTGGAACGACCTACCCTCGGATATTAGAACGACCACGGACCTCCGCGCCTTCTTCCTAAAAGTAAAAACTTATTTGTTCCATCAGGCCGGCTTGGCCTAATTTACGCTCTCGCCCCAGTCTGTAATTTCAAATTGTCTATTTGGTTTTAATGGGTTGTAATTTTAATGTTCATAAATTTTAGTACAGGGTAATTTAATTCGTTTTTAATTTTGTATGTATTGTATGTTTTTAGATGCTTTTTAATTTTCCTGTACACCGCCCCGAGTCCCTTCGGGGAGAGGGGGCGGTTTATAAATTTAATAAATTATTATTATTATTAATTATTAAGAAAATGTATATGGCCCCTCTGTTGCTGTCAGTGACTCTGGGCAGCTTACAAAAAAAACACCAAACCAATATACAAACAATAAAAAACATCATCCCTCATCCCACATTAACATTCTTTCCTTCCATCTTAAGTATGAAGCTGCAGGGCTCTAAATTCATATCTAAGGTCTATATATGGGTGGTGGAATGGTGGGGGCAGGAGAAGCCTTTTCATAGATGAAAGCATTTCTGAGATTTTAGCAGGGAATTTGTTCATCACATTTTTATTTCTATTGTTGCATTTATTGTTTTTTAACCTTTGACTCATAAGAATGTCTGTATTTTGTGTGATAGTTCAACCCTGGTAGTTTGCTCTCCGTATGTATGATTATAGACAGCTGGTGGCTAGACTTTGGATAAAATGCTTTTGGGAACAGGTTAAGAATTCCTTGTGAACTGCTTAACATTGTTTTGCTAGTATAATTCAGTTGGTATATTCTTGCTTGCATTTGTTTTTAATTGTTAATTAAAATAATAATTTGTCTTAGGACCCAATACAATTAACGCAGGCTTTGTATAGCGTTTCAGTGCTGAAAGATTTCATAAGTCTCCAACTGTAGAAACCCCGGTATCAGAGGGATACTGCACTTTAAACCGTGATGGCATAAGTTCACTGAAGATTGAGCCTGATGGCTAAAGCTGCAATGGAGAGGCTTACTCTCTTTTTAATTCAGCTCACTCCAGATATTTATTATTTTTGCTTTTTTCTGCTTCTTCATTTCAACTCAAACTAACTGTGATCTGTAGGCCCAATATTAGTTTTCTTTCAAACTTGGAGCAGATCTGTTTTCACATTAAGCTATGAATAATTTTATTTATTTTTGATAGGTTGTTGTGTGACTCTCACATGGCTTATCCTGAGTGTGAGCCCAGACAGTTGTAGCATATTCTTATACTATGGTTATATAAGTTATACTGATCTGTGATCAAGTTTGCTTTTCTAAAAACTCTAGATGACCCCAAATCTAGATTTTGAGCTATCAAGTGGTAATTTGGTAAGTTTTGCCCTTGCTAAAGCATTGTTTTCAAATGTAGCATTGTACTGTCTGCCATAGGAAGAAATGGCAGACTTACACTTACTTGGTAGGAAATAAAATTAGACCACGAAGGACATCATTGGAATGGGAGAAGTTCAGGACCTGAAGCAATTTTTCATCCTTTTTTTATTCTGTAAGATTCAGAAAAAAACGTAAGGATCAAATTCACTTCCGAGTTTCTATAATTGCAATTAAAAGGGATAGCTAAAGCACTACTGGTAGCAGCTTAATCTTTAGGAATAAAATAGAGTTTTATTGTCTCAGTGACAAGGAAGTTTTATCTCTTAAATTTCTTTAAAACATGGGTTCTCAAACTTTTTAAACAGGGGGCCAATTCACGGTCCCTCAGCGGGCAGGACTGGCTGGGTAGATGTGGCCAATTTAACAGTCCATTGAACAATGCACACAAAGTAAACTTTGTTTTGCTCCTGGGATGTTTTATTTGCTTTTGTTTGCATGTTGCACTTTTGGTTGTCTTTTCTTTTTACTAGATCATTTTTTCAGTTGCTTAGGAGTTTAGTGGTCCACTTCAGGAAACTTTTGCAGTAATTCTTCTTAGCCCCAAGGAGCTTGAGAAATTGTCTCTCTCGGTCCCTCTGACTCTATCTCTGTCTCTGCCTCTCTTTATCGATCTTCTGGAGGTGGAGTTAGTGAAAAACAGGCCATTTCCCCCCATTTTTTGGCCTCCTGGTGCTGTACACTCCATTTTTCACCTCCCCTGCCTCCAGAATGTGTCTGCAGGCCAAAATTGTTGGCCTTACCTTTCAGTTCCAGTCCACGGGCCCCTGAAGGTAAGTCCTGAGCTCGGCTGAATGGTGGGCAGGACAGCCTCATGGTCCTGCATGGGCCGGATTAATGGTTTTGGCAGGCCACATGCGGCCTGTGGGCTGTAGTTTGAGGTACGTACACTTAAGGAAGGTTTTTAAAATTATCAAGCATATGCATATCTCAAACCAGTGATCCTCAGTGGCAAACAATCATAAAAACAATTAAAACAAATATTAAAAAAGAAAAATAATAGTTAATTGAATAAAACACACTTTAGATTAGAGGTGGGTATATCATATAAACATAGCCTTTTTTAGCTATCATTAAAAATATATATATTTTTGGTTAAATTGTAATTACCAAAAAATGAACTTGGATGAGTCCTAGGATTATTTTCAGAAATAAGCTCTGCTAACATGAAATAATTGAGGAAGGCTACATATTTATTTATTAGATGTTTAGTTCATCTTTATTATTTCATAGTAACTCGATTGACAAACAAACATAATACTCCTTCCCCCATTTTTTCCCACAACAACCCTGTGAGATGGGTTGGGTTATGAGAGAGTGACTGACCCAAAATCACCCAGCTGACTTTCATACCTAAGGTGGGACTTGAATTTTTATAAATTTGTACAGAGGACTATTTAATTTGATTTTAGCTTATATGTATTGTTATGGTTTTGATAATTTTAATTTATACCTGTGCACCGCCCCGAGTCCCTTCGGGGAGAGGGGGCGGTCTAGAAATCTAATTAAATAAATAATAAATAAATAACTCACAGTCTCCTGGTTTCTAAGCCAGCACTTTAACTATTACACCAAACTGGCACCTATTCTTAATAAAAGGAACTAAAACAATATTAGAATTGTGTATGCATATCCCATCTCCAATGCTTGTACATCATGTGGCCCTCTTATGTGTAGGTCACAAAATGACATGAGTCAAATTTGTGGCTACTATTTATAATACGATAGTCAAATCTAACATATATGCAATCATTTCAAAGGATGTGAAATTGGCAAACCCCAATGACAGATTTCCTGTGGAAATCTGACAACTTTCATAATACATCTGAGACACAGTAGTGGGCATGGAATATTATAAGAGGGTTTTCAGAAGTCATCAGTGGGAGGGATGTGAAATGGCTAATCAGAGGATTATAATCATAGTTTTAAAATGCATTGATGATAATAAAATAAGTAGTGTTAATTAGACAATGGGGATTTCAGTGATCTAGGGCTGCAGCTGCAATACAAAAATCCAAGTTACTTGGTGTGTTGGATGGAAAAGTGAAGCATATCACTGTTTTGTTTCTGATACCGGTAGTAAGACACCAGATATTTACAAACTGTGGATAAAGGAGTCATGGGTTTCAGCTTCTAATATTAAAGAATATAATCTGCTTTGGTAAATAAAACAGTCTTATTTAGCTTTTATGGCTATTGAGTTTGATAGAGCTCACCTCCAAGTATTTGATTCTTTAAGAAATAGCAAAATAGTTAATTTTACATATGTTGTGAAAGTATATTCTTTTTCCCGAATCTCCTGCAAACAAACATAGTTGTTTTCTTCTGACATTAACCCAAAAGAAGGTATTTTCTTTCTGAAAGACATTTCCAAATAAAACATATGTGTGACTTTTACAATAGAGTTGCATATTGGAAAGGATTTTTTTCTTGATAGTTAGTGGTTTATGATGCATTTTAATTATGGTGATTGAATAGATTGCATGGATGCAGCTATCAAGTTTATTGTTATTGCCTTATATATTGCTAAAGTGTATGTATATGACTGGCGGTAGAGTAATATTACTCTAATAACATATAATAAGTAATAACATTAGAGCACCAGTTTGACACCAGTTTGACACTTGGTCCCTTAATGGCTAAGGGACCAAGCTAAAAATCAGGAGACTGTGAGTTCTAGTACTACCTTAGGCATGAAAGCTGGCTGGGTAACTTTGGCCCAGTCACATACTCTCAGCCTAACTCAACTCATAGGGTTGTTGTGGAGAAAATAGGAAGAGGAAGGAATATTTGGTATGTAATAAACGGATAATAAGTAATAATAAACGGAAGATAAGAATACAGTATCTTTAAAAAATTAAAACATCATATTGTGCCTCCCCAAGTTTCATATTATGGCAGAGGGGAAAAAAATGACTAAAAGCCAAGTAAAAGCAAGGGGAAAGGAGGAAGACTATAAAGTAAATAAAAATAAAGGTAACATTTAAGGGAGTGTTGCTTTTGAAGGCAGTTGGCAATGCCAGGAGTTTTATATGCTGCCTGGAATAATGCAAGGCCAGAAGTGGGAACTAGCTCTTCTTGAATGAATTGAAGGAAGATCCATCCTGTAGAATGCCCTGGCTTTGCTGTGGAAAATAATATTTACAGCCAATCTTGTATTATTCATTATACATCTAGCATTCAGTCTGTACACTTGTTTTTTCTCTACATATAAATCATTTTCTCGGTTTGACAGGATTTTTTTTATAAACGTAAGCAAAAGTAGCTGAAAGCTGCACTGACTAATTTAAATAGTGCCTGTGAGTTTCGCTTAGCTCCTGATCATGTTGCCTAAACATTTCTGACTCTTAAGCAGAGTGTCTATCATTGACTAGTTTTGACTCAGCATAAATAGAGTAAAAGATACTATCCTTAGAGAGCTATTACTTCACTTCATACATATAAACAAAAAATTTCCTATTGTTGCTACCCCAAATTTAATAGATTGCAAAAGCTATTTCCTGATACCTCAGAGTTATCATATATGTAAGATTTTAAATCCAATTGAAATTTGTTTTGAATTTCCTTATTACCATTTTTGCATATATTCCTCATTAACTAATTTATTACACTTGATTGATGTCTATCAAATGTAATGTTTTTTATCAGTTAATTTTTTAAAAACCTGTTACTATTTTTGCAGATTTCAGTTATTTTTGTTTTTAAAATACAAAAATGAACTAATTCTAAAGTTTAACCATTTCTTGACTTTACTAAATTTTTTGCTATTTTTTAATTTTATTACCTTTGCATTGTAATAATACATTGTATTGGAAAAACTGACCTACATGGTTTTATTTGTTGCTCATTGGCTTTTTAGTTCTATGGCATATATAGAAAACTTTTTAAAGCTGAAAATCAAAAACTGTACTTAAAAGTGGGCAATCTCAAAAGACAACAAGTTGGAAGAAGCTGGGTGTGAGTGAAATAAACATTCTGCTTCTGACTGTGCTGTGCTGAATACTTTAGCCACAAATCCAATTAAAGTGAGATTCTGCATGTAACAGATTGTATATATTAGCAAGTCTAATTGTCCTCCTTTTTCACAAGTAATTCCAATCATGTTATAAGTTACTGGGGAATGACTAGTTAGTTATTGTTGCCCAGAATGTAATTCATAGGAAGTGATTAGATTTAACTCATTTCTTTTTAGAAATGAATCACTGACCACTGAAAGATTGCAAGCAGTATGTTTGCATTGAAAAAGTATTTTATTGGCTTAAAAATGGGTAAATGTTTAATCAACTTGGAAGAACTTGGCATAGGCTATGTTTATTTTTAATTGTTTGTTCTGGACTGTGTGTATTCAGTGCTAAAAAACTAATAATATATGAAAATACTTTAGATTTGTGCAAGAAAATCTAGAAAACTATTATTTTTATGCAGATAAAATACAGCTGCATATATTATTTTTGTATGTTTTCCCCATATGTCTTAAGAGTGTTTTAATGAAAAGAAACAGCAATAATGGTATACATTTGTGAAGTTTACAGATATAAATTATAATTAGATATAATCTTTCCGGAACTAATAAACTGCTGTCTCCAAAGAAAATGATGTTTATAATTAACAGTGGCAAGAATATTTAGATTGAAAAGCATTAAACAAAATTATATTGGAATAGGATTGACTGTTTCTATTGGAGTAAAATTCTATAGAAGCAGCAGTTCCTTTCAGTCCCATGTTCTTTCTGCGAATAAACATAAAAATGTGAAGTTTTATTTATAGGATACTACGAAGATGCAGTTTAACTGTAAGATCAGACAACAAGATTAACAGAAAGTCAATGCAAGTGTGTTTAATATTTTTGAAAGTATAAAGATTGTGTCTGCCATGTTATTACTGTTTTTCCCCCTCATCTTTAATAACCATGAAAAGAGTAAAATGATTTTACAATGCAATAAACTGATCATCTCAGCAAGTTGAGCCATTTCCCTCTTTGGCTTCTAAGAAACAGGACTGATGCCCCAAATGCCTTTTAGAATCATGAGGGCTAGAAACCCATGCTTGTCTATCACTAAGAGTCGCTTTTCCAAGGAGTATCTTCGGGAATTTGGAACAGGGCAGTTTTTAAAAAAGATTTCTGTTTTTCTAAAGCTTTGAATTTAAACCTGCTTTGTCCCATTGGACCACTTTGTTCTTTTTATTTGATTGCTGGCACTAGTGTCCCAATACTATCCTGGAGATTAAAAAAACCAATTAACCATAAATTGTGTTATGGGTAATATACAACTTTCAGATTTTCTTAATTTTAATATTATATTTTGTATTTTAAAAATAACATTTTTTCTTCTTCCACTAATTATTATGTGGGTTTTTTCTTATTATTCAGGTGTAATGGCTCTGTTGAGACCACTCCTATTGGATGTGGTTCCAAATATTCAACAGACAGCTGCTTTGGCCCTTGGGAGACTTGCCAATTACAACGATGATCTAGCAGAAGCTGTAGTTAAAGGCGATATTCTTCCCCAGCTTGTGTATTCACTGGCTGAACAAAATGTAAGGCATAAACACAGTCTTAAGTATTTTTTTCTCTGTCAGACTTAAGTCTTCTGCCCTGATTAGCTTTTTAATCATTCTTTAGATGTATGTGTTCTTATTGCACATCACAGGTAGTTTTCTTGATAGAAAGTATTTATTATTATGATTGAGTTAAATCATTTTAGAAGTCTACTTAATTACTAAAAACATGTTATTTGTAATTTTATTTATTGGACTATTATACATAATGATATAAATTTTATTGCTGTATTAATGAAATTAGAAATAGTGTGTAAATTAATTGACTACAATAAGTTGTAAACCATGTATAAAGCATGCATTGTAACATACATAAATATGTTACATACATAAGTAACAGCCTATAAATTATGAGTCTACAAGGCATTGAAATAGGGAATATAATGTGTCTATGTGTTTTATATATATGTAATACATTCTTATTATGTAAAGTAATCTTATATATAATAATCTCTGCTCCTCTATACCATAAAACCCTGCATGATACTCATCTACTCATTTAGCTTTGCCTACTATTGCCATATTTGGGAAATTCTCTGGCCACTTCTTTGTAAAGGGTAAATTGGCAGAAGGAAGGCATTAAGGGCCTCTGGTAAACAATTGTTTCTCTAGGGACTTTACCTCAAAGAAGGATATGAAAGAACCATGGATTTTTCTATTATGTGGTTCATGATCAATTCATCTACTCTCTTCCCATATCAACTATCCTGCATACAAAGGTAGAAAGCTGCTTATTCTCTCTCTCTCTCTCTCTCTCTCTCTCTCTCTCTCTCTCTCTCTCTCTCTCTCTCTCTCTCTCTCTCTCTCTCTCTCTTTCTTTCTTTTGCAGGGGACATGCAATCTATCATGCCAGGGGACAAAAGTTATGGTATTGGTTTTTTTTTCTAAGATAATTTTCACCTACCTATCAGTTCATTCCTCAGCAACCCTTTTGTATGACACTTGCAACACTCAGTATTCCCCCTCAGTCAGCCAGCCAATATTACTTCCAACTGACAAATGGAGAAATGCAAACATTGGCATCCAGAAAACACTCATCTTCTGGATTTGTTATTACTTTGTTGATCTTATTTTTATGTTCAGGAAAAAAAGGATCATTAAAAAAAAATAAAGTGGTGGTATGTGATTTTAGCAGAAAGAATTACCATAAGCAGATGGAATGAAGTAAGAGTACCTAACAATAGGACACTGCCTGCCTTCCAGCTTCAGGGTTAATTCTGCAAAATCTAGTTCCATAGAGAAAAACTGCTAAAAAGATCCATGATGAGACTATGGGAGCAGCTCCAAATCTTGATTGCAAATGCTTTGCATATAGCAGCATTGCTCAAAATGGAAAAAAATAACTTCTTTTTGGAATTAAGAATACAAAGAATTATGCCTTTTTTGAATGCTATCAATCCTGTTCCTACTACTATTTTTAGTACTGTTTTGTTTTGTTTTTATAATAATCTAGGTGTTTGATTTTAGGTTTTCCATCTCTGCATTTTCCTTTGTTTAAGAATTTTCATCCTTATCCTGGGTGATTATAAAATTTTGAATTGCTCCTTCAGTTTGCTATTTAGATTAGTGATTCTGTAGAATGATAATAACTAAGACCGAAAACATAAATTTAAGAATTAATGTTAAGCCAACTGCTTCTGTTCTGGTGGAAACCGTATTTGTATGAAAAAGATAGAATCTAGTAAAGTAGTGGAAATTATGAAAGAATCAGGATTGGTTTGTATTCATGCCATTGCTTTAGGCTTTAAATATTTTTAATAATAACATATGATCTATTAGGAATTTAGTTTCTCATGTCCAATGAAATGAATGGAGACCACATAAGCTAACATTTCAAATTTTACCCATCAATATTTTTAAAAAACATATGACCTCCTGCTTAAAACATAATTCTCTGGAAGTAAGAATTCACAGGCTTTTTGCACATATATATAAGCACATGCTATTATTGCTCTGTAATGCTCTGTTCTTTCAGCAGAACTCAAATATAACAAAAATACAATTATTTTATTTTTCTGTTTTTAAGCTCCAGTTCTTAAATAATTCTTAGAAGATTTTTCTATTAGTTTGAAATTTAGATGCTTGTTTAGATCAAATTTATGTCATGAACAAATGCCATTTACTAGTTTCATTTTAACTGTTAACTGGATTATAATTTTTCCAAGACTGATACCTCTCAGTTGTGCAGTATTGAATTTCACATGCATAACTCTTAGAATAATTTTTGGATTTGCTGACTAAAAGTTAGAAGGAAAGTTGAGGATTATTACATTTGAGAGCAACTAGATCTGGAAAGACTATTTTATTTTTATTTTAATCAAATTTATATCCCGCCCTTCTCCACAAAGGACCCAGGGCGGCGCACAGGAATTTAAAAACTTACAAAAATAAATACTTAATTTAAAAATATATTAAATTATACTAATCCTATGCCTAGGGTAGTCTCTCTCTCTATGGGTTTTTGAATGTATGGGGATTTTTAGTTAATGGGATTTTAGCACAGGAACTAATTTAATCTGTTTTAATTTTGCTATGTATGTTGTATATTTATTGTTTTTATTTCCCCTGTGCACCGCCCTGAGTCCCTGTGGGGAGAGGGAGCGGTCAATAAATTTGGCTATTATTATTATTATTAAAACCAATTTTAAAATTCCCAATTTAAAACTCTCTAAAATAGTCCCCACGGGAGGTTAGGCTAGGCCGGCTTGCTGGAAAGGATGTGTCTTCAGACACTGGCGGAAGAGGCGGAGGTCGGTGATGGTGCGTAATTCATTCACTAATGAAGTGAATCGTTTGTTATTTTTACCTTTTTGGTATACATGCATCTTGGTGACACAACATTTTTAATCTATCATGTAGATTTACAATCTAATGCAGAGATAGCTAAGCATATTTTTTTGATTCATTTATTTGTCCACTGGCCTACCCTTTTGCATGGTGAAGCTGATCCCACACACACACACATATTCAGTTGCTTGCAGCCTATACAAATTATATATTTTAGTAGAACTTTAAATGAACAGAAGTTGGTACAAAGTTAAACATATCTTTCTGAAATTTTGAATGCATATTAACTATATGAGCTTCAGAATAAGAAAAAGTGCATATTCCATGGCAGATGTAGAAATTTGAATACACTTACTCCACTGCAACTACAATGTTCGCAAAAACAACGTAACTAATTTTTTCCTTATAATCAGCTGGGAATTTTTCTATTCTTGCTTTGTAATATTTCCTTGCAATATTCTTCCAGCTAGAAATCTTTCATCACATGAAAGGCAGACCTGTGATAATCTATGCTTTACTTCACATTCTATACATGTGATATGATCAAAGAAGATTCTCCTTGGATAAATTAATTGCCGTGTTTAAACTATCGGCACATAAAAGCCAAGAGTGAAGGATGGGAAAAGTTTTACTTGGCTGTTATGGGAAACTAGATGTTGTCCATCCATCACTTTTGAACACAAATGTTGTAAAGATTCATTAAGACCATTGAACCAGCCCATGCTTTATGCAGAATTCCAAATTAAAACAAGCACAACAAATTGCTTTTTATTGATGCAGTGAATGAGAGCCCTCTCTTGGTGATTGATTCTACTTCTTAGTATTAGGAAGTTTTTCCTAACATTTAACAGGATACTTTGTTTCCTCTGACTGAAGAGCATCATTCAAAATCGTGCATTATTGGACGTTAGAGAACAGGGATTGGTCTTTTGGCTGTTACCCTTCCAGATTTATTTTCCTACAAGACCAATTCCCACAATTCTTCTTTGGAAGACTCTCTTTCACCTTGATTGTGGTTGTTCCATTCTCTGAACTCACATATAAATGCTGCAGGAGTAAGATTTCATTCTTAGTCTTGATAATTTCGTCCTATATTATCACAAAGCATACCTGCTCTTTTAAGAACACATATTGAGGAAAAAAGATCCCATAACCTTAATAACTAATGTAAATGAGACAAAATACTTGTCTTTACTATTTTAGTGTGTGTATACCAGATAACATAGACACTGATTCATGTATTAGTAACTTCATGTGTTGAATATTGTATTGCTGGGTTATATCATTCAATGTGGATCTGTCCTTTAGTATAGAAAGTACAGTTTATGCAAAATATAGTGGCAAAATTATTATGTTGTACAAATGTATAATACCAGTTTTGAAATAATTGCACTGGCAATTTGCTGCCAAAGGTTTAAGGCTTTGTTGTTATTCTATAACAAATAACTTTGGATCAGGATTCCTGACAGTGACATTATTTCATGGACATCTGCTTCATCATTACAAATATCAGAGGCCTTCCTAATTACATCAGTTCTATAGACTCTTTTTATATAGAAAGCCTTTTGTTATTGTTGTGATTCATTCACTGGGACACCCTCCCCTTCAACAAAAAACCCTCTGCTGACTTTGCTGCTGTTTAGGCTCATTGTATAAAACATTTTTGCTTAGTTTGATAGTGAAAAATCAAAGGGTGGTTTTTTAAATATTTGAATTGGATTTTTATATTTTGAGTTTACATTGTTTTCATATCAAATGTGTTTTTAATTTTATACAGCATGGGGAAGCATTGCATAACAGGTGGCATAGAAATAGGTTAAATAAATTTATTTATTTATTTTTCAAATTTGGATACCGCCCTTTTTACATAGAGATTTAGTTGATTCATTTCTTTTCCAGTGATAAGACTCCCTGGTTAAATAATTGCAATTTATTTTCATCTTTTCTATACTTCTGTAGCGTTTTTATAAGAAAGCAGCCGCATTCGTATTACGTGCAGTTGGAAAGCATTCTCCTCAGCTTGCCCAGGCAATAGTGGATTGTGGAGCTCTTGATACACTGGTAATTTGCTTAGAAGATTTTGATCCTGGGGTGAAGGAAGCTGCATCCTGGGCCCTTGGTTATATAGCAAGACATAATTCAGGTAAGAGACTTCTTAACATTTTATGCTACATCAAGTATTTACATTATGAAAACAACACAGAAAATAGTTAATGGGTCTTGCCGCCTATATGAGCAAGTAGACATGGATAGCATGTATCAGATTTAAGAAAAGCAAATGGCACATAATGACTGTGTAGGAAGATGTGCTTGGTTCAAATTTAGCCTATTTCTAAAAAGGAGAATAATGCTGCAAGCTTAACAATATTGTTGTAATAACTGCTAGAAAAATATGTATATTGAAATAGTGGCATGAAATAATTTTGGATTACTGGTAAAATAAAAAAAATATGCAGTTGAAATTCCACCCTTCTAATCCTCTTGTTTATAATGTTCATACATTTTACTTTCTGTAAACAAAGACATAAGAATGAGAATTGTTGCTGCCTCTCTTCTTTGTAATCCTAACATCAATATACATGCTAATTAGGATTATAATTTTTTGACCAGTACTGCTGTAATATAGACATTAAAATAACTGGTTAATTTTTAAGGGAGGAGTAATTATGTATTTTTATTCTGCATTTCAAATTGCAGATTCTCTACAGCACAACTACTAACAGTTATCAAATATTCTTAACGAAAGCATTGCCAAGAGACTTAGATTAGACTATTTAATACTTCTATTTTTCTTGTTAAGTATACTTACACACTTAGAAACCAGGAAGGGTAATGTAATTTGGAAAAAAGGGGTACATTTTAAATAATACTTTTAAGTTCTACTATATTATTAATGACAAGCTTTTATTTGTAAAAAATATTTAAACAAACTAGAAGCAAAACAATGAATTTCTTTTTGTAAAAAAAAAAGGGGGGGGGATTTATTTAGGACAAAGAAAATATTGGTTTATAAAAAACCCCAAAGAGATATGGAATAGATTTCTATCTTGTACATCATTCTAGTTTATAAATGGCAAAGACTGGAAGACAGAGTAAAATACTTGTTACAATGAATTTGTAAATTACCAGAACATGCTTCTAGAGAGCAATGTTTCTTCTCCCATCATGAAGCAATTGTAGATTCAGACACGCAGAGAACCTGTGACCATGGAAACAGTAATACAAAGTGCACAAAATTGACCACACAGCAGATCAGGGGAATAGTTCCTCTCCCTATCACAATAGTCCTTGATTTTGAATTATATCAAAAGGGGCATAGCAAATCACTAAACATTTCCTTGAAGTGTCCCAATTAACAATGGACAGTTAGTGTGCAGATGACACAGGTAACTAATAAAAAAAAATAACTGAAAGCTAATCAGCACAGCTACCAACACTGTTAACTTCTTAGGGAATAAGGCACATCTTGAAGTTCAAAGGAAGACAGCCACCATGGGGGTTAAATAGTTTCCATATACATCTGGATTCTAGGCCAACTGAGTAATTCCTAACTCCTTGACCTATCTGATCTTGATTTAGCAGGCAATATGGAAACTGAATTCAAGATGGCCATATAATAAAACAAGGCAGAATACATTAACAAAATGTAACAGTGAATTCCCAGTCTCTAATCAAGGCTATAAATCATCCTGGAACAAAAGTCACAATAGGTGATTCAGAGATTGAACATGGGCAAATTAATGTTGGGGAAGAAAAAAAAATACAGATTTCTTATTCCCACCACTTTGAAGCTTTTAATGTTCTTTTACATAAATGTTAATGTCTAATGGCCTATGATATATTATAATGATAATGAATGGGTTAAACTAAGATTTTTGAGGAATAGGAGTTATAAAATATGTTAAGGTGTGCTAGATTTATTCTAGTATTTGTGCTTTTTTATTTGCTATTATTTGGAAATTATTTGTGTTTTGGTGATTTGCTATTGCAGAATCTGGGGACTGAAAAAACAAATTCGGTTTAAGAAACCAGAGATAGATTTTACTATGCAGTCTTGTCCAGTCATATGTTAATACCAGAAGACTTAATTTTGGGGCGGAGGAGAATGTCATTCCCTGATTTAAGCATTTAAGCAAAGTAGAAAGTGCAATTCTAGGGAATGAAAAAAGAAAAGTTCTTTTCTTATTTTTCTTCCATATAGACATTTCTATATAGGGAGGCTAATTTAATGATTTGTGGCAAATATTTCTTAAGTGTAACATCTTTCTAGGCTTCGTTACTATAAAATGTTAACTCTTTGGTATGCCAATTTCCCTTCTCCCTTCCTTAAAATTTCAGTGACTTTATTTTATGTTTCTCTGCGCACACATTTTGTATCTCACTAATGTTTATTGTTCTTGAAAGCTATTTGATTTCTGTCTTTTGATATTTGATGGGGGGTTTGCTCTCTTACTGTAGCAATAAAAATAGTTCTCTATATCAAATTAGTTTAGTACATAAAAATGACAATCATAATATTGAATGATTCTACATTTCAAAATCCATAGGTATTTGGCTACTCCAATTCATTGTTTGAGGAAATGTTAGAAACTATGGTAATTTTATATATATGTGTGTGTTTCTAGCACTTCATTGCTAGATTGCTGTACAGATTTGAGAAAGTAAAAGGAGCTTTTAGTCCCACCATGTTTTTTAAACCTTTGATTCCTCATTGTAATTAGAGATCATGTTAATCATATTTTTATGAAAAAGCCAACTTGAATACATGGAAAGAGGAGATCTAAGGAACTCTTAAAATGTTACTATATTTTTTTAAAAAAACAACAACAATTAATTTCTCTGAAGTTCTTAATACAAATCTATGATCAATTAGTTTATGATCTTCTAGATCAGTGGTGTCAAACTCGATTTTATTGAGGGCCGCATTGAAGGCCGCATCAGAGTGGGTAGAGTGGGTGTGGCCAGGATGGGTATGGCCAGCTCAACGCCATTTGTGTCAGGGTTATCTGTGGTGGCCCGAGCACTCTGCCAGCGAAAATGGGTTCCCAAGGTCAGTTTTCAGCTGTGACAGCCTCCTGTAACCCTCTGCCAGTGAAAACAGAGCTCGGAAGGGCCTCCCATGGCCCTCGCAATCCCCATTTTCACTGGCAGGGGCACCGCGGGCTTGTCCGCTGTTTCCAGGGCGGCCCCATGGGCCAGATCTAAGTACCCCATAGGCTGCATCCGGCCCCCAGGCCTTGAATTTGACACCCCTGTTTAAGATTATCCAATCTCTTTATAGTAGTATCGTTACTTTACAGTTATGATTTTATCTTCTGCTGTTTAAAATTTGAGATTAGTCGCTAAGAACTTTTATGTGGGGGAGCTTTTATTAAAATGGTTTTACTATTTTTGATGAAATTTATTTCAGCCCATTTGGATAGTATTTGAGTATTAATTTTTAAGACGGATTATAAAAAGAATTTTAGATACATTTCCTTTTCATGAGGCTTCTACTTTAAATAAATTATGTGCCTATTGCTACTGTATATCAGATGTATTTACCAAGGGAAATACTTTATAAACACATACCTGCAGTACACGAACAGCTTTTATGACAAATAGCATATTATTTAGATATGTGGCAGAGTTTCATATTGGGAATAAAGTAGGGTGAAGTTGTAAATGCAGCAGAGGTTTTGGAACATGACAAAAAATTATTACATCATAACAATATTTATAAATATAATAAAGCAACTTTTGTATTTCAATTATATAAGTTGAACAAATTTTATCATAAGTAAAAAGGTTTTTTTTATGTTAGCTCACTGTATGAAAATTAATAAATATATACAATATAGTACAAGTGTAAGTAGGTAAGTGGATAATCAGTTTGTGGGCATTACCACCACCACCCTTAAGAAAATTCTGCAGAAAGCTTTGATTGATGAACTGTAAATGCAAAATCAAAGTTGGACCCTTGAATTACGAAAGCTATTTGTTGCCATGGCAATGCAAGGCAGGTTAAATGTTAAAGATAAGAGACTATGTGCTTAAAAAGGGGAAGACCTAACAAAACCTTATTTAAGAACTTATAATAGCCCATTTGAAATTAATGGGATTTGTCCTCATTTTTCATCATCTGCAAAAATGTCCCATGCTCTAATCCATGTGTTTGCTATCCAGTAATTTTTTTTACTTCACTACTGAAGTTTAATGATTAATACTTTGGAAGAAGGCTAATGAATATTTGATATAATAGAGTCTGTATCAATTATTGTGTATTTTTATGTTAAGATACAATTAATTGGCCATAGTGGCTTAATGTCTGTTACAGTGATTTAATGTAGGAAAAGATCTAGTTTACTGATAAAAAGGTATCATTAAAATGTATGTTGGTGTTCAAAATTAGCAAGTTAGATCTTTGAATGAATGCTGATAATGTCACTTTTAATGAAATTAAAAATCAAATGTAATACAGGCCTGTTATTTTGTATTTCTTGTGTGAATAGGGCAAAGAATCTTCAGCCTAAATCAGATTTGTGAGAGAAGGGGACACATTTAGGTATTTTGGCTTTTATTGTTAGCAGTACAAAAACTGCTTGCTTATTTATCAGTGCACAACAGTCAGACTGTAAATAGCTGACATCTGCTTACTTTTTACAAATGTACATGTGTGCACCTACACAGGATACTAAGCCATTTCAGTCTAATGTACCTCAAATGTGTACACGTAAATGAAGGCCCATCTATTGACCTGTATTCTTTTCAGCTGAGTACTGGTCCACATGGTTTATGAAACCTGAAGGGCTGATTTGAAATGCAGATGTCCAGAGACTAGAGTCCACCCTCCCTTCTCTCTCTCTCTCTCCTGCTGTATCTGTCAAGGTGAAAAATGGCTTGTACAAGGGTCAGTCACCCATATTCGCTTAATTACTTTCATTGGACCAACAGAACTGTCACAGGCTGTGGTGGATGCTGGAGCTATTCCACTCTTAGTCCTATGTATCCAAGAGCCAGAGATTGCTTTGAGAAGGATTGCTGCTTCAGCATTGAGTGATGTTTCAAAGCATTCTCCAGAGTTAGCACAGACGGTCGTTGATGCTGGGGCCATTGCTCACTTGGCACAGATGATCCTCAATCCTGATGCCAAATTAAAGGTACTTCCCAAACTAATTTTGCTCTTTTCTAATTGAGAATGTGATTCTATTTTGGAGAAATTGTATTAATCCTCAATGAACTGTTTTCAAAAATATGCAATGCTAAATTGGTGTGGTAACAAAGGGGAGATCTGATTGGTTGATTTATGGTAGATAAGAAACAGGGCATTTAATATGGTGATTATTTGGAGGCTTAGCAATGAGAGACAGATTTGTAGCAGTTATCTTCCCGAGCTTTTCTGAATTCTACAAAACTTGTTTGTTCTAATGAATTCAGTATGTGTAATTTATAAAGTATTAAACATTATGTTTGCCATTTTTTGTACTTTTAAAATGATAATGCTATATTTACAATATTTTGTTTTGGAAACTCAATTTATTTCAATGACATGCATCTTTGAATAAGTCAGGTAAATGTCATACAGTAGGTACAAGCCTCCAGATTTTTATTAATATGCTCTGTGGGGGACGGACCTTTGGCTTAATAAAAAATTATGCATGATTACAATGGTTAGTATCTAAAATTACATAAATTCTCTTTGTCCTGTGTATACTGGTAGTTTTCTTTTGGGGGACTGTTAACATTCCCCACCAAATGCAACAGGTTTATAAAATATTTATTTCAAACATTGTAGGCTAACTGGCAATAGTTGATGAAGAGCTGTATGGTCTGTCCTAATAAAAAAAGCAATGTTTTAATGTATATGGATTTTAAAAGAAAGCAATAAATAGTATGTGTTGTCTTCTGTTTTGAATTGCTAGAAAATCCATTTCCTAATTATAGTTATGGTAGTTCATTTCTTTAAAAGAATTATGTAGCTGTCCATTTATATTCTATCAAACAAAAAATAACCCCCCCCCCCATAAAACTAGTTAAAATTAGGTTCACTTAATTAAGAAATGTTTTCTTCCAGATGAAAATATATATTCACTATTGGAAATTGTCTTTATTTTTTATCATTTTTTTTGTTTTGAAATTATATATTTTGAGGGGTCATGCCTTCACAGTTTGAATGGGAGTTTTTTGCCTCCTTTTGATTGCTTTGTCTGTATACCCAATAACCATTTATAATGCACTCATTCCTGTTACCAGCGTCAGGTGCTGTCAGCTCTTAGTCAGATAGCAAAGCACTCTGTGGATCTGGCAGAAATGGTGGTTGAAGCAGAAATTTTTCCTGTTGTACTCACGTGCCTGAAGGATTCTGATGAATATGTCAAGAAAAACGCTGCAACTCTAATTAGAGAGATAGCAAGACATACTCCTGAGGTAAACCATGTGAATATAAACACAAGGTCATGATGTTTGTATGTAAGTGAATATGTTTAAGTGTATATGTGTGCATCCCCATGAGTATACAAACAAACATCTACAAATGACAGATATAGATATGCACAAGATCTTCATTATTGTTCTATAATTATGCAAATTCTCTATTGTTTTTGGTATAAATAAAACAATGTTTGTTGCTGTTTTGGGGCATGCATAGAATACAAATATGTTAAAAAAAAATCAAAACTCGCAAGTTCAGCTTTTTTTATTGGTGGATATTATTAACATATCAGATATATTTAATGATTCAGTCATATGGGATGATCTATACAAAGTAAAATGAAGTATAAAACTTCCCTAGACTGCAATTCAGTGTACAGTGAACAAAATGAAAAAAATCCTGTGTATTTAACAGGATGGGTAGTTGGATGGTTCTGCTAGGTGTTGGGTGATTTTTTTTAAAGGAATTGCCTTAGTAAGATGATGATTGTTGGATGGTCTAGAAAATGCCTCCTGTGATCCAAAAATATTTTAATAATGGCCATACTGCTGAGCAGATCCAAATTGGGCATAACCTATGGACTTGTGAGGATTGGCAGAGTAGGAAGTAAAAGAAAGAAGACAGAAGATTGACAAAGAAAAAAATCATTAGAGAAGGCTCATCCATTTTCACAAAATGTATTTTAATAAATTACGTAGCCCATAACTATTTCTTGCCAGCTCTGAAATAACTGGTTTCCTCGTACCAGTAAATCAGGAGAAGATACTTTACCCTACAAACCTTTAATACCTCTGCAGAGCTTCCTAGGAGTTAGGCACCACAGAAATAACCAACTCAGCCTAAGGGCTTATACTGGGTTAAAAGAATGAAGTGTATTGAGGAGTATAAATTCTCCCCTCCCCCTTCGCGTGGTTCAGGGACACTTAACAGCTCACCAGGATCTCTTTATAAAGAGCTTTTTATTAATTTAAGCCACAAAATCTCTTACCGAAATTCAATATCCTCATTATCTCAGGTGCTTCAGGGCTTGAGTGAAAGGTCCCCTACCCCCTGCCGCCCCCGAACTCTGGAGGAGATATTGCGAGCCGAATGGGAATGAAAGGCGAAGGAGGTAGAAAGATTTGGGGGATCGCCGCTGCCATCTAAACTTCCTTTGTGCCGCAGAGCCCGGTCTCCGCAGGAGTCCTCGCTGTGGGTCTAAAAGCCCTGGCATTTGAAACTGCGGTGGTGGGGGAAGGGGCCGGCCAAATGGCAGTTTTGCTGCTTCTGGCCGTGGGCTTCGATGTCAGACTTATTCGCTCTCACCAGCCCTCTGCTGGGAGGCGCTATTTTGATCTTGAGGGAATGCTGTTGATAACTTGCTTGTCAAAGGATCGCAGCACGCACTTGGCAGGCATCCCAAAGCCAGTTAACTGCCCAAACCTCTGTCACGTGCAGCATAAGTTGCCCAGCTCTGCAGTGACTGACTTGCCAGATGTTATTGGAAAGTAGAGAGATGTCTCTACAAAGACAGCTAATTGGTAGGAATTATGAAGTAGCCAGACCTTAATATAGCCCTCAAAATGTAGCCAAAATATTTGTTGGGCTGGTTGATGTTTAGTCTAGAAAATAGCCATTATTTTTAAATGCCCAATAAATCATTCCAGTAATATATATTCATTAGGATAGCTATAAAAAAATAAGAACAGCCAAAGTGACACTGATCAAATTGTACTAAAAGGCGTTTAGTACAAGGCTTGAGGGTTTTTTAAAAACAAGTTTGATGCCAAAACCACCTTGACAGACCATAGCCAATGGGTCTTGAGACCATCATCTGGCACAATCGGATGTATTCTAGAACATTCCTCATTGCTGATGATGTTCCATATTGTTTAAACGAACTGCCACACTCTCAAGATAATTGCTTGATATTTGGATACAGCTGCCTTTTTTATTTTCACCAAATGCCTTGAATCCCACTCTTTGTCTGGAATTCCACTTAATAGTGTTGGGCTATGCATCATTGCCCACTTCTGCTCCTTCTTTTGTGGTGATTCTGCATATTCTATACTAATAAACTTACCCCAGGGTGAGGGGACAAGAGAAAGGGCTTCCCTAGAGAGAAAAGTCTAAATTACAGCCTTATCCTTAAGAAGGCATTTTTCTATGACATCTTGTAATCCAGAGGCAGGCCTCTGATGAGGTCTTTAGTTAACAGATTGGCATGCTTAGAGATGTATACCAGTACTAGCACTAGAAAATGATGCCTATATAAATATATTCTCAGAACATTAACATGCTCTGTTGAATGCTACATATATTTCCAAAAATAGAGCAGAGATACTTTCCTCCATGCTATAATACATACTCACAATAGAACATGTACAATATCATATTAAGCATTTTATAACAATTGCAGTATGACAGCTATGTTTAATGAGTTTTATTTATTGGCTTTAGGGAATAATTGCTGGAAGCATGTAAGTTATCCAAAACCTTTGATTGTTTACAGCTTTTTTCAGATATACATCAATTAAGTCCTGAAATATCAATTCTTGGCCCAAATAGTTTCAGAAATTTAGAAAACCTTTCCATTCAACTGCACTAGTTTGCTTAGTCTCTGTGGATCAAAATGTTGGGTTTAATTGGTTTTTGGTATTATCGATTGTAACTTCAGCATAAGACAACTTAGAAAGTCCATAATAATTTTCTTAGACTTGAAAATGCCAGAAGAAAGTTGATTCTTAGTTGAAACCACTCATTTATTTGCACAGAATTGATATATACCACTTCTTAGTAGTGCTTATTTATTCTCATTTATTTAAATTATACCTCTCATTCCATCTCACCAGACCAAACAAGATGGTTAGCAACATTCCAAATAATAAAAAAATAAAGAGGACATAATTAAAATAAATTAAATATTAAACTCTTGAAGGCATATTAAGTAGATAACTCTATGCATTACATTCTTTTTTTCTAATTTGTGTCTCATTAAATATTTATTCAACATGCAATAGTTTAGAAACAAAAACATGTAATAATGTAGTTTGGTAGTCATGTGAAATGATAGCATCTCCTGACTATTTGTTTTCAGCTTTCACAACTTATCGTAAATGCTGGAGGAGTAGCTGCCATCATTGACTGCATTGGTAGCTGCAAAGGAAATGTTAGACTCCCAGGTATTATGATGTTGGGCTACGTAGCTGCTCACTCAGAAAACCTGGCCATGGCAGTGATTATTTCTAAGGTTAGTTTCTGGGCCTTCCAATGTTACAATCAGAATGTTGTTTATAGAAGTTAGCTTGAGGGCATATGATTATTTTTACAGGTCAGGGACAAAACATTAGCCATAGGCAAAGAATAAATATTTTCATAAGAAGGATTTGTGTGATGTAACAGCCATCCTTGGGCCAGTTGCTCAGTCTATCCTGTCTTAAAGGGTTGCCTTGAAAATAAATAGGAAAGGCAAAGAAAGTTATTTTCCTTTTACGGGAAAATAGGACATAAACAGTGTAAACATTAAATATATATTTTGTGTACCCACTTGCTTTTATAACTTAATAAGTATGGCAATACATATAACTTGCTGTATAAATACTGACAAAAATGTGTACTGTTTAGTGAACTTTGAAATGTTGGATTTTTAATGTGTTTGCTTGTAAGCTGTTTAAAAGTGTTTAAAATATTTCTGTATGAAAAAAGTTATCTGTATATTAAACACACACACACACAGAGTTTTCATCCCATTATTTGAGCCACCACAATATTGACATAATAGTACAACCCAGGTACATTTAAACATATGTATCTATAGCTCATTGATTCACAGTGCTATGAATCATACATACATGTATTTCTCATACTGACTCTGAAATCAAAGGGATATCAAAGTAACAATATATTATGTTTAGTTTGTTTATCAATAGTCTGTTATTTTTCTTTAAAACATTCCACATACGGTACAAACCTAGAGAGGTTTAGTGAACACAGATTATTGGAAATAAGGAAACTATGCAAATTGCTTGTGTATGTCTTATTCAAGGAAGCTTTTTATATTACCAAAACAAAAATACCAATTATTTTATAAAATAGTACAATCACTTTAGTTAGATGCCTTATTTCTTGTTCTTGAAATGCAGGGAAATAGCAGAATTTTGGGCCTGGTTCATTAAAAAAAATATGGATTAGTTAGCTCGCCGTCAAGAATTTCTGCATTTTCATGAGAGGCTAATTGACTTGCCAAATAGCAAAAAAAAAAGACTACCAGAGTTTTATCAAAATAAATATTTGATGTCTAGCTTTAATTGCCTTTAAAGTGAGAATATATAAATTAGTTATCTTCTGCAGCATCAGAGTGTGAGTTTTGTTTCTATTATGATAATTTTTAGATATAAAATTATATTCAGTAGAAAAGAAACTCAAACCTACTCCATCTGAAAAAAAGAACATGCTCGTCTGAAACCTTCTTGAACGTATAAGCCATAAAAAAGGCTCTACAAAAATTAAATATCATTTGATTTTTCTACGCTTGTTTATTTGAGCTGGGCAGACATTTAAATGGGCGTTTGTATGTGAGCTTTTTCAGCTTCCAAGAGGCTCTAATACAAAATGTAAATACTTTGTGTGTTTCTCTCTCTTAATTCATGATTATTAGATGACATAAAATGCGTTAATTTATGAGTATGTGTGTAGGCACAAAGTATCGTAATTATAAAATTGGCAGGACAATAAGGCAATCTGACTTGATAAAAGTTCCAATCTATTCCATAAGGGTCAGTATGCACATGAATAATAACTTATTAAGTGATATTTAAATGTATTGTATGCAGTGAACAAAAGGGAAAATAAGGAATCAAATATATAATATATTACTACATGGGGGAGGAAAAAGCAAATGGGAGGAAATTTGCAGCTATCTCATGTATTAAGTGTGCACCCTTACATGCATTTCAGTGAGACTCAAGACAGTGCCATACTGAAATGAATAGAAGATGAAGCTTAGTTGCCTTCCAGAAAACCTGGGAAGGAAACCTGAAACTTTGGATTTTCAGCCCTGTTAAAAAGGCTGGCATTATTTTTCCTTTGAGTGTCATTTGTGGCATCTGCTCCCTGAAACATTTTTGAAAGCAATAAAAGTGTCTCAGCTCTTAATATTCATGTCTCATTAAGCTAGCAGATTTAGTATTTTAGTGAAGCTTACATTTGTAGTGTTCAGTAATGATAAGATTGCACTAATTGATCCTAAACAACGACCTAACACAGTCAAAAAATGATTTATTGGAGCATCTGTAAAAATTATCATACTAGCAAGTAATGAAAAATTGATGGAACACAGAGTTTAAACAATCAAACGTTAAAATATTATGAGATTTCCAAAGACAGCCTGATAGTCTTAGTTCACAACCATCCAGATATAATGGTGATTGTAAAGAAGAAAGAGTGAATAATTAATGTGGCAATACCAGGGGATAGTAAAAGATAAGACAAAGAACTGGAGAAGTATAAAGATCTGAAAGCTGAAATTGAAATATGGGATATATGTGGTTTTATATTCAGTAAGCTGCCTTGAGTCACCATAGGCGAATAGGCGGCAATATAAAATAAATAAATAAATAGGTTGTCGTGGTCCCTATGGTTATCAGCATATGGGATGCTATATTAAAAACCTTTAACACTTACAAAATCTGGGCATTGACAAAATTTCCATATGTCAATTGCAAAAGGCCATGCTGCTTGGATACACACATATACTACAACAATACATTATGATATACTAGTTTCTTGGGATGAATTTGATGTTTATGAAGACCAAGAAAAGCTAAAGAAGTGACAACAGTGATGTCATATTGATTTAAAATGATAATAGTAATATAATTGCAAAAGACACTAGGAATAGCTTATGTCTTGTGGTGATACCTTTAATACTTTAAACAACATCTGCCTCTCCTATGTTTTGGGGACTCAATTGGTGGATAAAAATGTCAAATTCAGTCTAAAGATCTGGTTGACTATGTGATGAACCATAATTTATTAAACTTGTATCTGCAGAGTATATGCATTGCAGTCCATTCAAATATTTCAGGCTGAGAAATGTGTATATAGAGAGAACAATTATGAACAAACAAGATGGGGTATTTTGTATTAGCACTGCCTCATCCCGGCACCCTGCAATTTGTACACAATACTCCAAATCTGGTTTAGTTTCACAGTGCTTTATGCTTTTGTTTAATATCACAGGGAGTCCCTCAGCTAGCTATCTGCTTGTCAGAAGAGCCAGAAGATCATATTAAGGCTGCAGCTGCTTGGTCATTGGGACAGATTGGAAGACATACTCCAGAACATGCCCGTGCTGTTGCTGTAGCCAGCGTCTTACCTGTATTGCTTTCCCTGTATATGGCATCTGAAAGTTCAGAGGATCTTCAGGTCAAAGTAAATGAGCTCCATCATTTTTACTGTTGTTAAATTAAATCAAGCAGTGAGGCTCTGCCCCATTCAATTAAGGTGTAGCTGCCAAGTTGCATGTACATATTGATTCATTAAGAAATGTAGAATAATTGTTAGATGCATTGATTTCTGTACATTATAAGTTGCCTTTCAATTCCTTCAGATTTAATATAGCTAATAATAATAGCATATAAGTCCAATAAAACTAAACCAAACCAATAATTAGATAAAATAAAGAAAAATAATCCTTACAAGGATTAAAACCGATTATTATTTAGAATAAACAATATAAAATCAGTGCAAAATATTTTGAAAATATATTAATGCCAGGTTGTGGTATAGAAGTATTTTTGAGTATGATGATACATATACTGGAAGGAGTGGGCTAACTAGATTTTCCTAGAGGTGTAGTGAAATGTGGAACAACTTTTGGAATATGGAAGTGTTTGATGTATTTTAAAGAGTTTTAGAGGAATCACTTTCGAGAAACCTGGTTTATTATTTGGAGAACAATGCTGCTTGATTAGCAGGAAGAATGCAACTTGAGAAACTAGCTTTATGTCTCTAAAAAATATCTGGCTTTATCACTATACTTGTTTGAAACTTTACACTAGAGCCATATATATAAAAATCTAACTGATGAAGTAATTGTCAGCCCTGGAAACAATCCTTTTCCTTAAAGCTTCAGGGCTGCCCCATTTAGTGCCTGGGGAAACGGGAGAGGGAATAACAAGGATTGGTGGAGAATTAGCCATAACAATATTCCTTTCTCTGGGAGTCAAGAGCATTCGGCCTGCATTTTGAACTTCAAGCCTCAGAGTCTTCTTTCGTTGGGGGTGTTACTTGGAACCCTGACACTGAGTTGGCTTTATTTAGCTAGGTATAAATATGTGTATATAAATGAGGATATTAGTGACTATGGAATTAATGATAAATCGTGAATGCATACTTCATATAGAATTGGAGAGAGTATTAGAGGAGAATCTATGTTCTAGTTATGCCACAATACCTGTATTCACCTTTTATTATTATTATTTTATTATTTTTCAAATTTATACCCCGCCCTTCTCCTTGTTAGGACCCAGGGCGGCGCACAGGCATTATTAAAAACCATAACAAAATGACAAAATACATTATTAAAAAACAATTAAATTAAGTCCCGTGCTAAAAAACCCATTTAAAACCCTGAGAATTAAAATTTATAGATAAAAGTCAGAAACGGGGGGGGGGGGGGGCTATGCTAGGCCGGCTTGTTGGAATAAATACGTCTTAAGACGCTGGCGGAAGAGGCGGAGGTCCGAGATGGTGCGTAGGTCGGGGGGTAGGTCGTTCCAGAGGGCTGGGCCCGCCACAGAGAAGGCCCTTCCCCTGGGCGTCGCCAACCGGCATTGCCTGGCCGACGGTACCTGGAGAAGACCCTCTCTGTGGGAGCGGATCGGACGAAGGGATATATGGGGCAGAAGGCGGTCTCGTATAACAATGGGAGGCTCAGAAACCCCAATAAGTTGTTATCTAATTCCATAGGTTTTGCTTTAAACTGAGTGAACTCACTGGATTGTTTAATATGGTATTGCTGATGCTACTGACAACTGGTCTCCAGGATTTCAAGCCAACAAGTTTTTTAGGCCTCTAGGACCTAATGTATCCAAAACTTTGTGCTCTAATGCTAAATCATAGTCCTTACCAAGTTCTTTTTCCTGCTTCCTGACGTAGCTTTTAAACCCTGGGAAGAGAAGAGGTACCTCTGAAAGGCCTCAGAGCTTTATGGGGAATTCTGTGCAGGAACTATGTATGAATTACATTGTTGCTGTTGTTTATTTCAGCTTTTAAATGTAATGTTCAATTTTAATGAGTTTTAACACTGCTATTTTTGTTACATTTTATATATGGTAAGTTTTATGAAAGTTTAATATTTTTAATTATTAAGGCATCTTGCTAGTCTGATTATGCATGTCAGAACATGTTACATTTTTAAAAAATCATACAGTTTTATAAATCTGAAATGCTGTTGCTTCTCTTTAAGCTTTGAGGAAAGGTAGGTTGAATAATGATATTAGTGAATAACCCATAGTTGTTTTCAAGCTCCCAATGCAACTGTAATACCAGTCTTTGGAAATGGCACTAAAAATTTGACAGTTAAATGGCTGAATGTCACAATCTGGGGGCATTTCTTCATGATTATGTAGGAAGAGTTAATAATGGAATAGTAATTGCTCACTGCCAGGGTTCTCCTGTTCCCGTTTTCTTAGATTTTTAAAAAATACCAACTAGGGGGTATAATATTTTAATCATGATTGTTCTGGTGATCTCATTGTATTGCTGTCCCATGACCTTCCTGAATATTAGGAGAATGAGTTGTAGTCCCTGACTCATTGGAAATGTCCCTTCTATATTTTCCTGCATTTAAAATTGGTATTAAGATAATTACCGGTAGTACCATGGTATGGAAGAAGAGTTAAAAACTACAATGAATGTTATTTTTAAGTTGCATAGGTTAAATAATTAGTACAAACTATTTGCCATTTTTGCAAATAAAATAAATATCAAACTGTACTTTATAAGTACATTTCGCACAGTTTAATTTTAATTTTTTTGGGAGTGATAATATTCTATTTTAGAGTTACAGGGAAGCAAGACCCATTGGACTTGGAATTCTTTTTATGTTATCTAACCAAGAATTATCTTTTCTGACTGGCAGCTTCTTCTCAGGATCTTGTATAATTTATGACCTTATGGGATACTAAGCAACCGGTTCTCCTACTGAAAATCTGTGGTTCAGGGCCAATTTCTATGTTACTACAAGTTATTTCCAGATTTAGTCTGAGGACATATATTTGTAAAACACAAAATGTGGGTTTAAAACCACATATGCTTTTTAGAAATGAACTGTCCTCCAACAATTTATGAGGTTTGTTCTAAACTGTGGTGGAGTTGATATGTAATTAAGAATGAGATAAACCTCGAGTTAGTAGAGATGACTTCTAGTTGAAATGAAGTGCTTCTGTGTGAAAGAATAAATTCCTTTCAGTGAAAACTAGAGTGAACAGAAAATTGAGTTGTAGTAATTTTCTGCTTGCAAGTATTTCTTTTTAAATTTGTTAAAAACTTCAACAAGTATACTCACCCCATCTTCATTTGAAATGAAGGATCCTGTCATCTCATTCTGATTTTTGTGTGGACCAGCCATAATCAAAACAGGCAGGGAAGAAGCTACATGGAAATAGCTCCCCCCAGTGCTCAGTGACCTGTCAATTGGGCCTTCTTTCCAAGAAAAACAGAGTTAAGATCAGTGTTGGTATTTACCATTTCTGTTGCAAGGGATATGACATCATACTGAGTGAGTCATGGAAAGTTTTGAGGCCTCTTTAGACTTTTGCTTCCTTTTATCGAGAGTAGCTAGTATATAACATGCAAATCAATGTATATAGAAGTGTGCAAGTCAGAGACTGACCCATGAAAAATTATAAAAAATGTAAATTACATTCCTCACCTTAGAAACATTCAAAGCTACATAAACTTTAAGAATCCATATGTTTGCTTTCCTCTCCCTCTATGTATGAAGGTGTTTCTGTCTGAGATGTATTTATTAATTTTCTAGGCTACAGAACATACTTTTTCTCAGTTATCCAGCTAAAATCATCAATGAAACCAATCATAAAATATTTATTTCAATGTTTTATTCTCATGGTCTGTGACATGCTGAGAGGTGTGCCTTGAGCTGTATCTGTACAGAGGAGGCTCAAGCTGATAACATTTGGTGTAGACTGGGGGCAAACTTTGTTAGCTGAATTATAGAGGAAGTTTTCCTAGTCCTCATGGTACAGATAGCATAGTACTATATGACCTGCTAAAGTTGTACAGTTCAGATATTCTACTTTTCTCCAGATGCTCTTCAGAACCCTCTTCAGAACGTATATTTCAAGGCAGAGAGGGCTGGAGCCGTTGGGACTAGATCAGTTCAGAATTAAATACTTGCTTTGCAGAAAAGTATGGAAATCTCATAGAAGTGCTGAGACCCTCTCCCAATGATCTCTTAGTACCATTGGCATAATTTGCTTTACAAACCATTGCCCTGCTTCTCTTCAATGCAGCACATGAAGCAGACAATGGAAAGAGAAACATTTCGATGATGGGTTGAACCCTATTTGCTTTGGTAAAATGGTGTCAACCCTTAGAATTAATGGATCATCACTGGGAGAATACGGTATATATCCGCCAAAATATTATAGCTGAAAATAGAAATGTGTTTGTCATACTCCATCCAAATCCTATTACCATATGTTGCTCATTGCTAGTATCTTTATGAAGATGCTTCCTTGGCCCCTGTATTTGGGTTTTTTTTTTTTTTTGTAGCTTTACTATATATGAGAAAATTATTTGATAGATAAGTAACTGCAAAAGTCCTACAACATGTCAGTAATTCAAGATATTTGCAGAAGATGGAAATGGTTTATCATTTATTGCCTTAATCCTTTGGGACCAATAGACATCATATAGTTTGGAGAGTTCTGTTTAGTTTGGTATATGAATCCAGCTATTATGTTTTATAATTCATATTTGTGGCTTATTTAAACTAGCCTAATATGGTTTATTTGATGAATGTAGTTAAACAAATATGTAAGTTTAGCCATTAAATGAAATGTGACAAAGTATTTCTGATCTCCAAGGAACAACTATCTTTACAGGGGGAGATTGTAGTGATAGTCCTAAGGCATTCTATGTGTGCATCTTTCAATGTTCCACCAAAAAGCAGTTTTCACATTCCATCTAGCTAGTTTGCCCCTTTTAGTGTAAAAGTTACGTTGATTTAGAATTTCAACTTCTGGTGACAAAAATATTGTTTCCCTGGGCCAAGTACTAGGATTCTGGGTAGAACAGATTCCCTCCCCCCCCCTCTAATTTAGATATTTGAATTTTGGCAACTAATGATCTTCCCCACATGTCTCCCTTTTAAAGTAGCCCCTCTCCCTATATACAGCTGATAACTAATTTTCCAGGGATAAGCTAGAAGATGGGGACTCTTCCTTTGAAATTAGACCTGCTCTTTATAGTGGCTGCTATAAAGAGCAGAAGCAGGGAGAGTAGCACTGGGGAAGAAATAGAGGAAAAAGAGAGAGGGGGGAGGGAGAGAGGGAGGGAGGGGTAGATCATGGCATTCTAAATTTTTGTAGCAGGCATATGGAATAGAATGATACCAACCTGTCCCGTTTACGTAATACCAAAGAGACATATTATGGCCCAGAGGTTGTTTTGCACCAACAGTTAAAGGAATCTATCAAACTCTAATGTTCCATCAGATCTTTGAGATAGGTCTGCTGTGAACACACATGTACTCTGGCAGTTATGTACCTAGGATTCAACTGGGAACTTTTTTTTGTTTAAGTGAATGCTGCATTCATAAATTATAGCACTTGTCAATTCATTTCAAATGTTGGCCAGTCTATTTCCTTTATGTCTACATGATTTAATAGTTCAGTAAGTATAACCTTCAAGTTTAATCAAGTGGTAAATATTTTTAAACTACATAAAAAGATTAGAGTTAGGGTTAGAACATGAGTAGGTCTCCATTTGTCTTTCTTTAGTATTAGTATGCTAGGAACAAAAAAAAATGGTTTTTGCTTACCAATAGAATGAGTATTTGAACTTCTAAATTCACTGGACTACAAAATAAAACCCACATAATCCAAAATAAAAGTAGGGTAATTATTATTGACATTAAAAAAAATCATTATGTACATTTATATGTTTATTATAATGCTACCTTCCAACATAATTTTTAAACATTTGCATGAATTATGTTTCAGATATGTGCTTGGAAAATAGTTATCAGCTTCTTGTAGAAATAATGCAAGTTTAATTTTATAAGTAGCTATTGTCTATTGATGTCTTACTGAGGACATTTTGTATTTTGATAGGCTAAGAAAGCCTTGAAGAATATTTTACAGAAGTGTACTCATCTGTCAGCTCTTGAGCCCTTGCTACATGATGCTCCCCCCAATATCCTGAAACATATAGTTGGCCAGTTCAGCAAGGTAAGAATCAGTCCAAGATCAATATTCCTTCTTAAGAATGATGTCAATGATCAGAAGAAAACTTCCTTGACTATTTGGTTTGTAAGGTTCCATTTTTTCCATTTCCCCTTTTTTAGTTGGGAAGATTTGTGGGAGGGGGAAGGTTTCAGTAACTGTTTAACTAGCTTTTCCTAAGTTCAATGACTCTGTCTGCCCTAAATCAGAGAGTGCAGAGTTAAAGCATCCTGTTTTGTAGATTAAGCAAGAGTAGCCATACTATTTATATTGGCCTAACAATTTCAAAAACAACAGTTCAAGGGCCACAAAAGAACTATTTGTCTCGAAAGGACATAGCTATCAAGGTTTTGGATTCAGGTTGTAATGGATAACAGCCCAGAATCCCTGCTAAAAAGCTCTCTGTTTTATCAGCAGGTTTGTTAATTAGACTTTATACTTAAGAAGGAATACAATGCCAGTAGACTTGCTCTTTCTGATAGATTGCAAATCTCATCACCCAGGACCACTCTGATCACTCTGTGATTGTTTGCCTTGTAATCCATCCCACCTAGATGGTCTCAGAGTGTTCAATAGAGAATTTTAAAAAAGCATGAAACTAAGATACCTTTTTCCTTTTTATCATAAAGAATTGCCAATGCTTTTAAAGAGAAGTATTTCCATTTATTAGCCCTATTACACTATTGTATCGCAATGGCTTAGAATAAAATATATGAAAACTAACCTGACTTTGGTCTGTGAATAATGCATATCTGTTTTTATAAGGAGAGGTCATCCTATTGCATCTCCCAGCTGTGGTTGACTGACCACAGAATATCTTAAATGGGTGGATTTAATTGGTTTATTGGGTTTGGGTGTTTCTAATTCAGCAGAATGTTGAGTTGGAATAAACATTAGAATTCATGGAAGCCCTGCTTTTGTAGCTTTATATCAGAGGTAGACCATCTTTGGTGAGGGGGGAAAATTCATTCTACTCACCTATCGGTGAGTAGAGTTTGATGGAAGGTTCTCAGCTGAATTGGTTCTGTCTGCTAAACATTATAGGTCCACTGCTTAATTAATGTTAAATGCTAGAAATAATTATAGAGAGCAAAACGTATTTTAAAAAATATCCCATGTGTTTTTAAGATTTTATCAAGAAAATTATGGTATGATTAGATCAAGTGAATAAACTAATGCATAATATACGTTAAGCAGACAGAAATAATTATGAATAGGGAATCCTAATCCCTAGTATTTCAAAGCTGTTAGATTCAGTTTAAATGATACCAAGTTCAAAAAATAAAATCTTTTGAATCGGATAAAATATATTTTAATGCATAAGACTGAAATAGCCCTCTTTCTTTACTGCTAGAAATATGAACATAGCATAATATTTGTCAGATAAGAGTTATTGGTCATCTCATTACTATAGTATTCACTTTAAGTTTTATGTTCATATTGCAAACTGAATTAAAGTGCCGTAAGTTCCCCCACAGTGGTGTTAGAGTACAGTAATGTATTTTCTTCTTATTTATACTTTTTGGATACAAAATAGATGTTTGTGGCTGTTGTGCTTTAACAAGTGGGTATTATATCAGTGCAAACATCTATCAAATAGGCCATATACGCAGGAAGGTGCTGCTCGTCATCTCAGTTCCTTTTAAGTAGCATCCTTAAATCTCCCTAGGAACGATGTTTCCATCTATCATTATTATATTTGACCTTCATTTTTATGATACCAAGGCTGCCTTTTCCTTATTGCATCGTAGATAGTCTTTGGGCAATCTTTACACCAGATAACACCACATTGAACTTGTTTCCACACTTGTTCTAAGCAAGCACAGCAAATGGCATTATTGCCATTTGTAGCCATTTATTGTCAGAGCAGATTTTAAAGACCTCCAGACCAAGCTCCTCTCTTCCTCTTACATCCCATTTATTTTCAACTAAGGTTACTACTTGGACACCAAATCTACACTAAAGATTAGAAGTTGGTCATAGCTACTATTTCCAAAACGGTTCCCTCTCTATTGTGCCAATGTTTTTGGCTTCCCCAGTCCTATGACAATTGTAACTTGCCCCTGAATTTAAAGTATAAATACTTATAGATGGTGAAGCATTTCATAATAAGGCCAAGTCTTTTGAGCAAGTTCAGTTTTTCTCATTTATAATATAGTTCCTGTTTCTCAGATTCTAGAACTATCAGTCCCAGGTTATCTTTGAAAAGCTGGAGTCACTACTTTAAACCAAGATTGCACTTTCCTTCGTCAGGGACATCTCAGACTTAATATTGACTCCTTAATTTTCTGCAAATGCCCATGTTTGGATAGACCAGTTTCTAGATAGAAAGGCACTGTTATACTCAGGGATGTTCAAAGAGTATGTTAAAAAAAGTTAGGTACAGCTGAAATGTTGTGATTGAAGCTCCACATGGATTTTGTGTGTGAGAGAGATACTGAATAATTAAGTAATTACTATTGTTGTGAACAAGTGTAATAGTTGCTTTCAGATGCTTCTTGTGGCCTAGAACTTTTCCCCCCACAGACAGCTGTGAGATTGACTATCTTGCCTATTCTAATACACTTTGTATAGTATGTGGATACTTTCTGGTTCTACAACTGCTTGCTGGTAATATTTCCTTATAATACTTTTGTGGAGGTTGGTAGGAAGAGTTATGCCAGTTTCCCTCATAAACCAAGAAACATAAAAATGGCAATCCTGTTTACTATACTATCAGTCTTCTCCAACACTGATAAAATGCTGTCCAAATGTAACTTAGTTGATAGGAGCTCCACCCCAAACATGGCCGTTTCACAACGGTGTTACAGAAAATTTAGGCAGAGTTACTGTTATTTCTCTTACATAAACTTTCAAAAGATAAGCAGACATGTTCAGAAATAGCAAAGTGACAGGTTATCAGTGGGGAGCACCTCCAATCTTGTGATCTGCTTGGAAAATGTGAAAGTGGCTAACCTCTCCATCCTAGGAGCCCAAACACAGTTGCTCAAAGCTGCTTCCTATCCTCCCTCTTATGTGAAGTGAATCTCTGTTCTCTTTAATTGCCAAAGTGAAATAGTCAAAATTCTTATAAGCGGTATAACTTAAACTGACTTCTGTTTAGAGGAAACATTGTAGTGTTGCTATGCAGAATAGCCCCTACACTGTTACGAATTATTATATGAAGGACAATCTGTTTCATTCAGTGCATTCAGATATGTATCACCCAGTAACGCTATCTGTTCGGTCTGGCATTTCTGGTAAATTTATATAGCTGCCCATTTTACATAATGACTGAGTAATACACAAAATTTAAAACATAAAATAGCAATAACAATAGCAACAAGACTTATATACACTCCCAGGTGCTTTACAGGACTCTTTGGATGGTTTACAATGAAGAAGCATTATTTATTTATTTATTTATTTATTTATTTATTTAAATTTATATCCCGCCCTTCTCCACAGAGGACCCAGGGCATTTACATGTTGACTCCAATACTCTGGGTCCCCATTTTACCAATCTCAAAAGGACAGACGTAAGCACCATCAGGATTGAAGTCCAGGCTAAGGGCAGAGTTTTGTTGGCAATATTGCTCTTTAACCATTACGTCATAATACAGGATAATAAACACATAACAAAAATAAATAAATAAAAGCTATTAAAAGTGTCAGTAGGAGCACACTCAACTTCCCTAGTAATACCCCCATTACAGGATCTTCAGGCCAGATAGCAAAGATGTTTTCAAACTCTTCTGAAAGGCCTGCAAGATAGGACCCAGTCTGACCTTTGGGGGAATGTAGTTCCAAAGGTCAGATGCCCCAGCAGAAAATAAGTGCTATCAAGTGACATTTCTTCAGCAGCAAAGTGTAACATGCTCTTATTGCCAGATGGATCAGACACAGTAATTCACTCATGAATTGTGGTTGCATCCTTGAGTCTTCTTGAGATATTTATTTTGTAGAGGTGGGTCAGTTGGCAATATAGCCTCAGCTTTTAATTTTGTTTATGAATTAGATATTCATACCTAAATGAATGTGTCCCTTACCTTTTGCTTTCCATGGTCACCTGACCCACTTTTGATGTTCTTAGGTTGCTCGTTTTGTATGGGGCACAGAAAAGATGGACAAGTTGCTTTCCTGTAACTCTAGTTCTGTAAATTGTCATCTGTGCACTTTTATTACCTGTCCTTAAACAAGTCAAGATTTGATGAGTATTATTGGTTTTAATAATAACACCAATAATAGTGACAGCTGTGTGAACTCAAGAAATTGAAAAATAGAACACTACCTCTTGATATATGTCATTTTCAGGAAATGATGATTAGTCAAAGAACTCACAATTGCAGATCAGAAACTTATTTTTCTCCTTTGTATATTCTTTTTTGGCAACAATGCGCATATCCTCATTTGTTAATGGAGACTTGAATGAATAACATTTTCTAAAGTATGCATCTTAGCTTCACCTTAATATTAAGCTTCAAAGGAAATAAGAACTTTTGAGTAAGAAAATTGAATTCTTGAATTTGTTTTCTTTAAATAGGTTCTGCCACATGATTCCAAAGCCAGGCGTCTTTTTGTAACAAGTGGTGGTCTTAAAAAAGTTCAGGAGATAAAAGCAGAAGCTGGCTCACTACTGCAAGAGTATATCAACACAATTAATAATTGTTATCCAGAAGAAATAGTCAGGTGAGGTTGGAAAATAATTAATTAATTTCACATATTCTATATTTAAACACATAGCTTAATTTCTTTAGTTATCTTTCTAATAATGGCATTTTATTAGGCATCACCATAACAGTTGCATAGTTAATACTGTACAAACATTCAGTGGTTCTGGGAATATGAACTGTTATTTACTCTGGAATCTTCAAAACTAGGGATATATTAATTTCTATGGGCAGATTTCACTTCTGTCCCTGGGGATATTTAGAAATAGTTCTTCGGTAAGAAGTAGAAAATGTCTTATCCAAAGAATAATTTTTAAAATAATTTTAATTCATTTGTATTTCTTTTTTTAACATATTGATTGCTCATCTTACCACAGAGTAACTCTGGATGGCTTACAATATTAAAAACATAAAATTATATAAATAAAATTCTTCAAAAATATAAAGTACAATACAGTAAATATGCTAAAACAGGTGGGGAGATGAGACCTGTTATTAATATATACAAAATGATATTGGCATAACAGCAACTTTGGGGACTAACTAAATTTATTTATTTCTTTATTACCATCTTCCTATTAAGTTCAATCTAGGTAATGCACTTTATGTATCATATGTATGTCACATGGTATCACTATATAATGGTATCACTATATAATGGTTATATAATCTAAAGCAATCCTTAACAAGAAATGCTGAAATGCTATTTTTAGTTTGGTGTCCATTAAAATAAAAAAGTTCAAGAATTCCATACTAGAAGACAGAATGAGGTTGGCCCCAGTAAAAATGCTAAATTTGTTGCTAGTTCTACTTGAAATGTACAAATAATATAGGAAATGGTTTAAACTTCTAGACCAGGGGTGTCAAACTCACGGCCTGCAAGCTGGATGCGTCATATGTTGGCCCTACCCCCTCCCAATTTAGCAAAGGGGGAGAAAGTCCTGATATGTCACGTGACGATGCTGTGACGATACTGTGACGACGTGCGTTTGACATCCCTATTCTACACGGTAGCTGGCCAGCTAGCGATCTCAAGGTAGTCTCTTGACTATCAAAATAATTTTGAATAAACCCATTAAGAGGATAAATCCTTGTCTTTGTAACTCCACATTGTCATATAGCTTACCTTAGTTTGTCAAAATCTAAGCCCTATCCTTTCTCCCTGCCCTCCAAGCTCTGCTTTGAGGTATAATGAAATGAATTGGTTGTAAATGGGCTCTGTATAGTAACTGAGTTAAAAATATAGTTGTGTGTTAGGCACTGCTAATTCTGTGCTATAAATATGAACTCCCTCTACTGGTCAGCTGCATTTTCCATAAAGTGATGCTATCATTCATTCTAATTTCAATTGTAAAACTATTTTAATGCATGTCTCATAAAAGCTCCTTGGTTGCTACCCCTTGAAAACACATAGCATAGTTAGAGATGTTGTTACCTAAACTTGAGAGCAAGAAGTGTAAGGTCAGTTTTTTCGGAACTGATACCAACTAGATTCACTAATATTACAACTCCAGAAATTTCCATAACCATAAGTGTAGTAATTTTAATGTATTTGGAAGAACTAAAATGGGAAAGACTATATTAGACTGAGTATCAGTATGCTTCATCTGATTTAATTCATCTTGACATACATCAGGTGCTTTTCCTTTTTCAAAAAAATCTACAATTTGAATTCATTATTTTAACCAGAAGTAATTCTAATTATTTAAGCAGCAGGTAATATTGTCAGGTTTCTAATATACTAGAATTATTCAAGTTCTCTAATTTTCATAGTGCCAAAGAACACTGTAGCACTCACTGTCATAGTACATATTCCATATCAGCAGATGTAGATTTGATTATTTTATTGGTTGAATATTTGCAATTGATTTTAGTTTCATTTAGTAATCGAGACTTTATTCATGTATACATTAGTATTGGGTTTAACTACTCCCTTCCCCACCTAAAGGATTTACTGCCTGGTTTGCACATTTTATTTATTTGATTTAGGCATCATCTCTGATTTGAAAGATAAAAGAACTAGTTTCTTCCCTAATTTTTACTGTCTGCTGACATATATTTTTTTGTCCTAAAAGCTGGTGGCTGCTTTTAAACCTGACCTTTGTACTGGGATCCGAGGGAAGATGGGACCTTTATTCATTGATTGCCTATCTAAGAAGTTATAGACAGACAGCAGTTAATCATTCCAATAAAATTTTGAAAGAGTTCAGTCAGTGCTAAAGAAATGTTCTTTGCAAAATAAAATAGTGTTTTATTTTGCAATCTTATAATAAAGTAAAGAAAATCTCCCCACCAAATATACAGAAACTGAGTTTTACAGCAAAGGCCAAAGATTTTTTCTTGGATGTGTATTTCTAATTAAATGACAAAGTACATCTTAAAAATGAGTGAGGTTGTTAAGAATCATAGACTGTAGGTTATAATATATTCCCATTTGGGTTTCCTAAATTGAATCCTTTTTTCTTGTTAAATTACAACAAGAAACAGAATTTGGATAGATATAGGATTTCGGTACAGTACAGTTTAAAATATAGTTAGATGCTAAGAGTGCAAAGCTCCTTTCCTGTGATTCCTCTTCCAAAGTACTGCTGTTAAATTGTAACCACCAAGCCTACTAAAATGGGCAGAGGTTGAACAAATATTTTGATATTTGCTTTACTTCTAATCTAATCTGATACCAAATATGCTTGGAGCATGCACATTTTTTTTCCTGTGGGTTTGGAGGGAAATCACCTTTTATGGAACAAACATTCTAGCCTTCTAGCCTAATTTTTATTTCCTAAATGCAATCTGAATTATACACAATTCTACTGATTTTAAGTATGCTTAATTTTTCACTGGATTGCAGCTTTAGTATTTAACATGATAATTTTTTTAATCAAATAACCTTTATTTCTCTTTCAGATATTATTCCCCTGGATATTCTGAAGCACTTCTGGAAAGGGTAGAAAATTATCACCCAGTTCTATAAATTTTTCATCTCTATAAGAAAGAGAGGAAGCAAAGCCTCTTTTTCTTATCTTTGTTTTGAGTGGCAAGCAAATATAGTTTGGCCAAGACTGGTGTGGGAAATATTTAACCTTCTGTTATGTTACCAATCAATTATGACAACAGGAAGACATACCCTTTCCACCTTTGATCCACAGTTGACTTCTGGAACTCACGCTAAGAACAAAGACTGTCATATATGCCTATTTTAAGAGAACTGTGTTTCTCACTACCTTTGTAAGTCCAAATACAGGGAGGCCAGGTCTCTTTCTGGATGCACCTGAGATTTGCTAAACAGCTTGTACTATCAAATTCTTTTTTGAGGGAGAATTACAACATTATCCAGTGAGCACTAGAGTTGTACGATAGTGTTCTTTTTGCTAAGGCTTGCGGTTCAGTCTAAGCAAAAATTACCTATTATTCTTGTACTTCCACTTTCTTGATTATCTCCCCACTATTGTCTCTCTCCTGGTACTTGCAGTAAACTAATGAATGTTTGACCTTTTAAGAACCAAGCTTTTGTTGTACTGTTTCATTTATCACTTCTAGGAGTAGCTTTTAAGAGAACTGGTATTTAGGAAACAAACTATTTGTAAAGGTTGGAGAACTGTTGTGAAGTAGAAGTGGAAAAAAGATAAGCATGGTACCAAATATTGTTTACAAATGTATGAATACACACCTTTTCTCAGCATTTATAAGGCAGGGTAGTTCCCCCTTTTAATACACTTCAACAATCTCTCCATTAAACAACATAGCATCATATTTATTTTATTTATTTTTATTTTTTATTTGATTTATATACCGCTCCTATCTCCAATTGGACTCAGGGCAGTGCACAGGCAGTTAAAAATGACACAACAACCAACAATAAATACAATCGCAACATTAAAATAGCATTAAATTGAAATAACCTGTGCTAAAATATAAACTAAAATGTTAAAATCCCCATACCTAATCAGTTTAAAATTATATCTAATCTAACTCTAAGCTAGGCCAGCTAGGTGGAAAAAGTGAGTTTTGAGTGATTGGCGAAAGAGGCGAAGGTCTGTGATGGTGCGGAGTTCCGGGGGCAGGTTGTTCCAGAGGGCTGGACCCGCCACAGAGAAGGCCCTCCCCCGGGGATCGCCAGCCGGCATTGACTGGCAGACGGCACCCTGAGGAGGCCCACCCTGTGGGAGCAGATCGGTCGAAGGGAGGTATGCGGTAGGAGACGGTTCCGCAGATAACTGGGCCCCGTGCCATGGAGCGATTTAAAGATGGTTACCAACACCTTGAAGCGCACCCGGTAGGCCACCGGCAGCCAGTGCAGCTCGCGCAGGAGGGGTGTTACGTGGGAGCACCGTGAGACTCCCAAAATCCTCCGCGCGGCCACATTCTGCACTAACTGGAGCCTCCGGGTGCACCTCAAGGGGAGCCCCATGTAGAGAGCATTACAATAGTCTAGGCGGGACGTAATGAGTGCTTGAGTGACTGTGCGAAGGGTGTCCCGGTCAAGGAAAGGGCGCAACTGGCGGACCAGGCGAACCTGGTAGAAGGACCCCCTGGTCACGGCCGTCACCTGGTCTTCCAAGGAAAGCTGTGAATCCAGAAGGATGCCAAGGTTGCGAGCCCTTTCCACGGGGGCTAGTGTCTCGCCCCCAATGACCAGCGATGGAGTCAGCTGGCTGTACCGGGACGCTGGAAACCACAGCCACTCGGTCTTGGACAGGTTGAGTCGAAGTTTGTTACTCCCCATCCAGCCCGCACGGCCTCCAGACACCGGGACATCACTTCAACGGCATCGCTGGGGTGGTTGGGGGTACATATGTATAGTTGGGTATCATCAGCATACAGGTGGTATTCTACCCCACAACCACGGATGATCTCGCCCAGCGGCTTCATATAGGTGTTGAACAGGAGGGGCAGAAAAAGAGAAAAACAGAACTCAGTTTTCATTGTCAATTGCAAATAACGTTAGTTTTGTGAAGCCAACATTGTTTTCCTTTTATCTTTGCTCAGGCCTACGTTTTCATGCTATATAAAGCTTAAAAGGCTCAGTATTTTCTCAGTATACCCACACACACACACACACTCTATATAAATAAATAAATGTATAAATGTATAAATGTATAAATATATCAATATATCAATATATCAATATATAAATATATAAATATATAAATATATAAATATATAAATATATAAATATATAAATATATAAATATATAAATATATAAATATATAAATATATAAATATATAAATATATAAATATATATATGATAAAGGATGAGAGCCTGTTGCTTAGTGGCTAATATAACTGCCTGATATGTAATACTGCTCATGTTCAAATCCCAGTAAGGGTATGGCTAGCTGATGAGAGCTAAATAGCTTGAAATAGATCTATACTCTCTATTTATTTATTTATCAGCACAAATGCAACACACACACACCCTCAAGCAATGAAGAGCATCCCAAATAGCAACATATTCTGTTACTTCTGAGAAAAATATAGTACTTCAGGGAGATTCTATTGACAGAAAGCCATGTGAATTGGATCAGCCCAAAAGAATGCCTATTTAAAGGATTTAAAACTGAACTCATATTTTAAGTATCCTGTGTGGAGGGAGAATTTAATTTTCCACTCTCAATCATAATCTCAGCTCTTCTGTTTCCTTCTGACAATTACATTCCATCTTATAAAAACTTAGTATGTTAATAAATGCCTGATAGTTGGAAAAATTACAAGGGGAAAGGAGGATGAGGAAGGAGATATTCAATATTATCCTAGGAACCAAAAAAACAAAATCCCCATCAGAAAAATCTAAAAATAAATTTCTTGGCCTTACTATCAATTGACTCATCTCCCTCCACAGGACACCACCTTATACTTTGGCTTACAAAGAGCTACCTTGATGAATGAGTTATAGTGCCTACTAATGAGCATTATGAAACTGCTCTAATATTTGATTACGTTGTTCTGTGGCTTAATTGCTTTTGAGGTGTGTGGCTATTTGACATCAATATATTTTACCAGTAGTTCTTCAACGTACTGGAAAAAAACATAATCAGTGCATAGACTGTGTGCACCTCTCCTTTACAGAAATGTCATCAAAACCTCTAAGAATTGTGCTATGGACTCTGCAGGTAACTACAACTAGGTAGGTATAGCCTCACCCTCCAGACAAATTTCCTTTCCTTTCTCGCAGTATATTTTTGCCATTGTTTTTGACAAAATAAGTGTTAATGTACTTGTTTTATATCACCTTACCCTTAAAGCCATCAAATCTTGAAAGTCATCAGGTCCTGAAAAAAAACATGAACCCAAAATGTTAGCCTGGTGCAATCTAGCATCATCACCATATGCAGGATCTATGCAGGATTTATTTTTTCTTTTACTGAATTAAATGTTAGTTACTTAGGCAATTTTTTTTAGTAAGCTTGCATTCTTGATTTATTTTTATAAAGCAAGCTTAAGACCCACTTCTTCCAACAGGCCGGCCTGGCCTGATCTACCGTTCCAGCCTTAGTTTGAATATGTAAATTTGTTTTAACTGGGTTTTAAGGTGTTTTTTTAAGGATCCTAGGTTTTTAGCACAGGGATATAGTTGGTTTAATTTGATTTTAGATATTTATAAATGTTTCTATGTTTGTATGTTTTTAATCTCCTGTGCACCGCCCCGAGTCCCTTTGGGGAGAGGGTGCGGTTTACAAATTAAATTTGAATTGAATTGAAAGGAAGCTTAACCATGAATCTTAGCCATATTGCCAAAAGTCACTGTATTGTATATAATAATGATTTCATATATTTCTTTTAAATAATACAGAAATATTGGTCTTGGCAAAATGAAACATGCTATGTGCTTCATTCAACCTATAATTTGGGTTACTGTAGATGCCAATTAGGCTATTAGTATTGTGCAACATTTGTGTATGCTTAGGAAAGAAACAAATTAGGGGATTCATGAAAGGAGAAAAACATATCCTTGAGAGAAATGAATGTGCCCAATTTTCTGTGATTATTCCCCTTAACTAGTGATATCTTGGTCTAAACATAATCTGATCTGGCATCTTTTGCTAGCTAAGTTACTTTGGTCAATACACTAGTCTAAAATGTATATAGCATAAACATGCTATAATTTACATATTTCTGCTCTCCATCTATTGGTTTACAAAATGAGATTAAATAATGAAATGCAGAATATAATAAAATGATTATATAGTGAAGATCTTGTTTAAACATCTTTACCTTTTCTTAGCTCCCAGAACAGCATTTAGTAACACAATGTTAGTCATAAAACAGTCTGTTTGAAGAAGAGACTGACATTCTGCATCAAAGATTCAGCTGCATCAAATCATAGACCTTTCTATAGTAGCTTAAGATTCTGTGTAACAGAATGGCTAAGCAGAAACCTGTAGGAAGAAGTTAAGTTTGTTCCTCTCATAAGGTGATTATGTACAGTAGTAATTTTATGGGAAGAGGCTCAATTCCTGTTGGTGAAGAAGTCACTAATGGAGGTAACATCCTCAGTTTGTTGAAACTTGTAATTTAGTGTTCTTCCTAACGTGCTATAACTCATTGGTCCCTTATAGACAAATATGCTACAATTCTTAATACAGTATGTGCCAACTGTATTACAGTTAATATATTTAAAGCACATGCTGGCTCTATTCATTCTTAAAACCTATTTAGTAATCATGCACTGATTTTGCATTGTTAAGTGCACATGGCCAGTTTCAATGATTTGGTTCACTGCAGTAAAGATCTCTGTATACAGAGATGCACCTCTCTTTTTTCATCACTGTCACTGTCTTCAATTAGGTAATCAACTTGAGCAACTTCAAGTTCTTCTTGTTAAGAACTTGAATAATTGCCAAAAAGACTTCTCAAAACTACAATAGGCAACAACAGAAGGCATTTTGCGGCATTCATTTTTAAAACATAAATGAGCATAGCAAATGTAATTGAGTCAGAGATGCTTATTGTCAATTTTGATTGCTCTTACTTGGCCCACATGCACACGCAAAAACAGAAGCAACCTAGGACTTTTTGCTGTTTTCAGAAATGAATAAGATATCAGCCTGTTCTTTTATATGAAAACAATCACATAATCTATTAATCTATCATTTTTACACAACGATACATCAATTACACCGAGAGGCTGCTAAAGAGGATACTTCAAATTTTGTGGTATAGAGCTTTCTATGGTGACACCTTACAGATTTGAGATTATTGCTTATTTTGTCAAATGTCCCTGTGCATATGCACACAAATACACATATCTACTTATAGTTTTTAAAAAATAGGATTCAGGAATATGTAAGAGAACAGTCTACCATACTAAATTGAATTTTTGAATTAAATGTTTATTTGTATACCGCTCCTTCTCCCTGAAGGGACTCGGGGCGGTGCACAGGGAATATAAAACATAAAAACATACAACAATATAAATATCTAAAATTAGATTAAATTACAATAACCCTGCACTAAAACCTAAAAAACCTAAAAAACTAAACCCCCTAAAAACCCAATTAAAAATTTAAATGTACAGACTGGAGGTGTGAAAGATAGATTAGGCCAGGCCAGCCTGTTGGAAGAAATATGTTTTGAGCTTTCGGCGGAAGGAGCGGAGGTCCGGAGTTGTTCTGAGGTCAGGGGGTAGGTTGTTTCACAGGATAGGGCCTGCAACAGAGAAGGCCCTTTCCCTGGGAGTTGCCCGCTGGCATTGCCTAGTGGACGACACCCAGAGAAGTCCCTCTCTGTGCGAGCGAATCGGTCGAAGGGATGTATGGGGCAGGATGCGATCTCACAGATAGCTAGGTCCCGTGCCATGGAGCGCTTTGAAGATGGTAATCAGCACCTTGAAGCGCATCCGAAAGACCACAGGCAGCCAATGCAGCTCGCGCAGGAGCGGTGTTATGTGGGAGTGCCTGGGGGCTCCCAGAATTGCCCGCGCAGGCGCATTTTGAACTAGCTGTAGTCTTCGGATGCACCTCAAGGGAAGCCCCATGTAGAGAGCGTTACAGTAGTTTAGACGGGATGTCACGAGGGCATGAGTGACCGTGCGGAGGGCATCCCGGTCCAATAGGGGACGCAACTGGCGTATCAGGCGAACCTGGTAAAACGCCCCCCTGGCCACGGCCATCACTTGATCTTCCATGGACAGCCGGGTATCCAGGAGGACGCCCAAGATGCGTGCCCCATCCACAGGGGCTAGATGTTCCCCCCCTATGGCCAGTGATGGAGAAAACTGGTTGTACTGGGATGCCGGAAGCCACAGCCACTCGGTTTTGGACGGGTTGAGTCTGAGTCTGCTTCTTCCCATCCAGACCCGTACGGCTTCCAGACACCGGGACATCACTTCGACGGCATCGTTGGGGTTGTTCGGGGTAGATATATACAGCTGCGCATCGTCAGCGTAGAGATGGTACTCTACCCCGAAATCCCGGATGATCTCATCCAGTGGCTTCATATATGTGTTGAACAGGAGTGGCGAGAGGACCGACCCCTGAGGCACCCCACAAGCGAGAGGCCTCGAGGTCGACCTCTGCCCTCCTGCCAACACAAATTGCGATCGACCGGAGAGGTAGGAGGAGAACCACCGTAAAATGGTGCCTCCCACCCCAACCCCTCCAGTCGATGCAATAGGATACCATGGTCGATGGTATCAAAAGCCGCTGAGAGGTCTAATAGGACCAGGATGGAGGAACAACCCCCATCTCTGGCCCTCCAGAGATCATCAACCAATGCGACCAATGCCGTCTCGGTGCTGTGCCCGGGCCAAAAGCCGGACTGGCGCGGGTCCAGATAATCAATCTCCTCCAGGTGACGGGGAAACTGTTGTACAACCTTCGCCAGAAAGTGAAGGTTGGAGACCGGACGGTAATTCACCAACATTGCTGGGTCTAGGGAAGGCTTCTTGAGGAGAGGTCTCACCACTGCCTCTTTCAAGATGGTGAGCAAGATCCCCTCACTCAAGGAAGCGTTCACTACTTCCTGGAGCCAGCCTCGTGTAACCTCCCAGGATGCCAGTACAAGCCAGGAGGGACCCGGGTCCAATAAACATGTGGTGGCTCTCAGTCGCCCACGTAACCTGTCCATATCTTTAGAAGAAACAGAGTCAAACTCCTCCCAGAATGGTGTGTCAAGACGTGCCTCGGACCTTCCCTCCAGACCACTTTCAGTGGAGGCCAACTCGCTTCGAATCTGAGCGATTTTATCCTGCAGATATTCCCCAAATTCCTCTGCTCTGCCCTGCAACGGGGCTTCCCGTGGCCTCTGTTGAAGGAGGGAGCGGGTCACCCCAAACAGGGCGGCAAGGCGGTTATCTGCGGACGCGATAAGGGTGGCACAATAAGACCGTTTGGCCACTCTTATCGCCACAAGATAAGTCCTCATATGGGCTCTCACCTGTGTTCGGTCAGATTCAGAGCGTGTGGATCTCCATCTCCTCTCTAGGCGTCTCTTGTGGCGTTTCATCCCCCCCCAGCTCCTCAGTAAACCAAGGAGCCCGGGAGGCTCGACGCCGCAAGAGAGGCCGCAAGGGCGCGACCCGATCCAAGGCCCCGGCGGTCGCGGCACTCCATGCCGCCACCAGTCCTCAGTCGGGGCGTGGGTCAGGGTCACAGGTAGTGGCACAAGCTCCATCTGGAACCTCTCGTGGTCCATCAGGCGCCTGGGCCAAACCATTTAGGGATCTCTGGTTCCGTCTCCCCGCGGTGGGGTGTAGCGATTGGAAAGTCGAGCCAGAGGAGTGATCTGACCATGACGGGTATGATGGCTAAGTCCCCTACTCCCAGATCACTCGTCCACTGGCCAGAGACAAAAATCAAATCCAGCGTGTGCCCCCCCTTGTGTGTGGGACCCTGAATTACCTGGGTCAGGTCCATGGCCGTCATGGAGGCCATGAACACCCGAGCTGCCTCGGATGATTCGCCAACTGATGGCAGATTGAAATCCCCCATGACCACCAGTCTGGGGGTCTCAACCGCCACCGTAGCGATCATCTCGAGGAGCTCGGGCAGAGCTGTTGACACGTAGTGGGGAGCCAGGTACACGATCAGCACACCCAACTGCCTCCCTGGGCCCCATTTCATGCAGAGGGACTCACAGCCGGTGGTCTGTGGTACAGTGGTCTCTATCGGCTCAAGACCTTCCCTAATTAGAACCGCTACCCCCCCCCCCTGCCTAGGGCCCGGGGCTGATGAAATGCACGGTAGCCTGGCGGGCACATTTCCACGAGAGGAAGACCACCCTCGTGGCCCAGCCAGGTCTCCATAATCCCTACCAGGTCCGGCTCCCCCTCCGACATAAGGTCGTTAATAAGGGGGGCTTTGTTGGCCACGGACCTGGCGTTGCATAAAGTACAGAAATAATTTCAGACTAGTTACGAAATAAGGAAGAATGTGGGAGATTAAATATATAAATTGGATGACCTTCAGTGGATAAAGTCAAAGTCTTCTGGAGAGAAATAACTACCATGTGAATTAGGCCCCGAAATAATATTGAAGGGGCTTTTACTTACAATAAAAGCAACATTGCATGCATCCAATTAGATCACTTTTTCAAAATCAAATTTATTGACCAGATTGCATAACATTTTGTGTGTGTGTGCATGTATGTGTGTGTGTATACATACACACACATATATATGAGAGCCATATTCATGTATGTATACATACATACATACATACATACATACATACATACATACATACATACATACATACATACATACATACATACATGAGAGCCAGTTTGGTGTAGTGGTGAAAGAAACTGTCTAGAAACTGGGAGATGAGTTCTAGGTAATCCCTAGGCATAAAGGCAACTGGGTGATCTTGGATCAATTGCATATCTCAAACACTTCTGAAATCTTGCCCAAAAAAATGGCAGGGACTTGTCTGGGCAATTGTCAAGATTGACTTAACACATATTTCTATCTCTCTATAACTATATTTACACATTTACACATACAAAACACTGTGTTATATTGCCAGGCCAGTGAATTTGGTTTGAAACACACACACACACACACATACCACACCCCCAGTGTATGTAAATAATATTTGGTTGAATAAAATGAAGGATCAAAAATGAATTGCTTGTAAAGCTATTTAACAATAAATGTGAGGATTCTCGTAACCTGTTTTAGGTTTGTTTTTTAAGTACCCACCGTTGTTTCTGAATCGTAAGCAGTTTAAGTTGCATGTTAACAATGGGGTACTTCCAATCCTCCAGCTATTGAATTATGATGCCCTGAATCTTTCACTATTGGACACCCTGGCAGGGTTGCTTGGAAATGAAATTGAGTGACACTTGGAAAACAATCAGTCACCAACTCTGATGGCAAGGTGAACTTTAGTGGCTTTTTCTCTAAGTACACAACAAATGTGAATGCCTTACATTATTGTCAACTACATCAGAGCGCCTCTTCTCTTTGAAACAGAAAGTGTCAAAAGAAAATAAGAGGAATGGAAGGGGTAGCTTCTTTAGCAGGCAGAAACCCATCCAAAAAGTAGCTGATCACAAAGCTTTTCATTTTTAGGTGATCAGATTTCTACATTATACTCATCAATGTTGTCTGTTCACTGCCTCCCCCCACCCGATTATGCACATCCAATTCACAGATTATTTGTAGAAAAAAATCTTATTAAGTAAATAGGATAGGTGGCTTATCTTAAGCATGTAAAAAATGTTTTCCTTCAAAATAATAACATTCTTTACAAAATTTATTTCTGATTGCACAAATGCACACAGATGATATAATCTCAAAAGAATAAAAAAGATAATCTTACCTTGCAAATCATCATTTAGTCAACAAAATTTATTTAAGTACAACTGATATTGTTCAGTGGAGAAAACTTTTTTCCAATGTAACTGCAAGCACACAACTATTGAGAAAAGGATTCAGTTCTGCAATGGTTAAACAGCTTGAGTGCTGAAAAAAACCCAGTGTTTATTCAGTAAAGCACTGCTTTCTTGACACCAGCAATTTATATATTAGTTGACTGGATTTTCAGGAAAGGCTGTGAAAAACACTGGCTGCTTCATATCTTTTGGGTACACTAATTCTAAAAAATACAAGTTTCTCAAGTTGAAATAGGACATCATTTTAAAAGAAAAGGCAACGTGGCTGTTTGGTCTTGCAGTGGGCATGCAGTGGGCACTCCATTCTTGAACAAGAACCATTTTGTTCCTGCCTCTTCCCAAGCCTGTGAATTTCCCTCTCGTCCGCTGTCACCATTACTACTTCCTTTATCCTCCCTCTGCCTATGAGTCCAAACCATACCATTGCCCAGAAGGAGCCAATACAGGGATGAAATCCAGAACTGGTAGCAGAAATTTTGAGTAATTCAGAGAACCAGCAAATGCCACTTCTGGCTGGCCCCAGAGTGAGGTAGGAATGGGGATCTGCCACACCCACCAAGTCACGCCCACCAAGCCACACCACATCCACAGAACCAAGAGTAAAAAAATATGAATTTCACCATTGAGCCAATAAGATACAGTGGAGTACTTTAAGCTCCAAGAGATGGAGGGGACAGGGGAGAGGGGTTGATAGAAATAAGATTCTATATAGGATTCAGTTCCTGATGCTAGTGCTGCTGTTGATAACATTGGCCAAAATAAATCCCAATGCAGAAGTTTTTAACATACCCCTTCACATTATCTCAGATTCTATTAGCTTCTATGGCATGTTAGTCTTTCTTTCTTTCTTTCTTTCTTTCTTTCTTTCTTTCTTTCTTTCTTTCTTTCTTTCTTTCTTTCTTTCTTTCGCTCTTATGCCTTTCGTCCACTTCCTGAACATGAGCAGTGGTGGGATTCAAATTTTTTTACTACCAGTTCTGTGGATGTGGCTTGGTGGGTGTGACTCAGCTTGGTGGTAGAAGAAGGATATTGCAAAATCCCAATTTCCTCCCAATTAGCTGGAACTCAGGAGGCAGAGACTAGATGGAGGTGGGGCCAGTGAGAGGTGGTATTTACCGGTTCTCTGAACTACTCAAAATTTCCGCTACCGGTTCTCCGGAACTGGTCAGAACCTACTGAATACCACCTCTGAACTTTGCTCCCCCTTCTAAATGCTTAGCATGAACCACACTGACGGGTATCATAACATCAGTGTGAAAATGACATAAACTTTAATTTGTAACATTTACAATAAGGTTGTGATGCACATAGCATCTTTTACCCCTCCCTAGTAGATATCCATGCTCCATAACTGCTGCAAGCCTGCAAGAATTCCAGAAAAACACTTGGAAGAATGATGTGGTGATGCAGTGGGAGATGCTAAAATGAATGAGAACAATGGAAACAGTAGGAATTATCTAAAGGCCAATAGGAAGCAACCAGGTACTACAAATCTCTGTTGATTCCTTAGTTCCTGGAAAGAGGTGCAAGTGGTAAATACGGGTAGGACTGGTTGGAAGAAGGGAGATGAGTGTGCTGCCATTGACAGGCAGAAATATTTGGTCAGGACAGTGATATAACATAAGAAATGAACACTCCTTTCACCAATGAAACAGTTTGCAGTTTTCCACAATGGGATAAAGAAAACAACAGACATCCTCAGAAAAAAAATAAGAACAGCGTCCCTACATTATAAGTATTTTACATTTTCGGACTTCAATTTCTTCCTATCCATATTGGAGCTTTACAAAGATGTGTAAGAGGCTTGGAAAGCACATTTCCTTCTGTATTTAATAGCTGGCATTTCCTCAACGTATTCTTTTTCAAATGCCAGCCTCTTCATGCATCCCTTTCCGGATGGCTCCCTCTTTGATATTTCCGATCTGTTTATTTTTCAGCTAGCTGAAAAGACAAGCACAAAAGGGCTTTCCATTCTGCTAGGCAAGAGCTGTTGCTTGAGAGATTGGACCTGAAGATGGAGCTCCTGGGATTTCTTTGAAGAGCTAATTATTACATGGGTGGGGAGGCATTTTCTCCCTGTCACCACCACCCTCCCCCACCTCTAGCAGAAATAATGGCAATGTCTCCCCAGGGGCCACTGAAACTAAGACAATAGTGTGCGTGTGTGTATGTCTGTGTCTGTGTGTGTGTGTGTGTGTGTAAACAAGTGGGGGTAAAGGCAAGATGTTGGCTCCAAAGTCTCAATTGTGACCTATCCCCTTTTCACATATCTTGTTTTAATCAGAGGTGGAGCTTTCATCATGCAGTCATGGCTACCATTTTGCCTTTTTGGAGCCCTTTTATTATAATAAAGGATACAACAGTATTTCTCGAAATTGGCAACTTTATGATGAGGACTCCCACAAGAAGCTGGATGGGGAATTCTGGAACTTTCTGTATACAGAAAGCTAGAGGTAAAGTTGGAGTAGAATCAAGCTAAGACTGAAGTCCATCCATCTTACAGTTGCCAAGTTTGAGAAACACTATATTACTGTATACAGAAAGCTAGAGGTAAAGTTGGAGTAGAATCAAGCTAAGACTGACTACTACTTTTTAGTGTCTATGTCAGGCTAATAATGAAATGACTGCAGCTGTGTTTGCAACTACATTTGCATTTGTAATTAAAAGATAAGCTTAGGATTTCTGCTGATCAAAGCAGTTTGTTAAGTCTTAATATGTTTTGCAAGATGAGAAATTGCTGCAGTCTGAAAAGCAAACTCTTCTTAATTCAGAGAGTTGTATGCATTAAATAAGCTAGGTAGTGCACAGGGAACTTCTGCCCTCAGGCTGTAGGAATAATCTGTAGTCTAACATAAATGGAGGTCTTCAGACTGAAGAAGGCTGCCCTAAGGTAATAAAATAGCAATGCAGTGTACCATTTCAATTTTGGGGGGGGGGGACTCTGCAGGATGGACAACTGGGTATGATGAATAATCTAGATCAAATTAAACCATTTGCAATTAGTTGGTATTTCTCTAATATACCAAACCATCCACCAAGCCTGTTCATCACCACAATTATTCACAATTCAGAAAAATCACAGCTGACTGTGTAAACTTCTTCCAAGTGGCAGACAATATTTCAGTAGGAATTATAGCAGATGACTTAATAGTCTGAAATGGTATAGGGCTTCCTGCCTAGGCAGGGAGTTGGACTAGATGACCTCCAAGGTCCCTTCCAACTCTGCTATTGTATTGTATTGTATCTTGGCTCAGCTTGAAAAATTGAAGCAAGTTTGAACCTGGCTAGTAGACCTCCATGAAAACCCAGGACAGAAGACTGAAAAGTAGAGAAAACAACACAAGTCTACTTTTGTATTGCAGTCAACAAACATGAATATACAGTTTTGAGAAATTGGGCTGGCCTCTGTAAGGTCTGATAGAAAAAAGTCTTTCAATGCCATAAAGGAGCAAAATATATGCACTTGGACCAATGTAATTGACTGGCTCCATTTAACATATACCTGCTGCTGTGGCCTAGAGGTAGAGCTCTTCCCTCACAAGCAGGAGGTTGTGAGTTCAATCCTAGGTACAGCAGATGTAGGATCTCCTGCTTGGGCAGGGGGTTGGACTAGATGACCTCAAAGGTCCCTTCCAACTCTGTTAATCTGTTATCTGTTAACAGTAGGGAAAAAAGAGGGAGTAGACACATTCATACCTGAAAGTCAGTCCCCTTTAGCTTGGCTGCAATTATTGCTGAATGTACAATTCCTCTAGAAACACATCCTGCAGCAAAAGGAGCTTGAATCTCTGTTTGCACATGCGCGAGAATGGAGGTCTGGCTTTGAGTGTGGTGTGGGACTCGGGGGCCGTTTTGCCCCAGGGGGAGGCCGCCAGCCCTCACCGACCACCTTCGAGGGCTGGCCCAGCAAGCTTGTATGCCAGCCGTCACACCAAGCTGTTTTGGGAGTGGAGGATGAGCTGAGGGTGTGACGGCAGGGCGAGGAACATCGGAGTGAGGAGCGAGGCCCGATTCGGCCTGGCGCGGCCTGGCGCGGCAGGGGAGGAGGTAGGCTTGCGAGGCCAGGACGCTGGGGGCGATCGAACGACCGGGCCGGGAGGATATTCCATCGGGCCACGCGAGAAGGCTGCGGACTGTGCGGCCTACACCCGGCCCGACCTGAATGTTCCCCACCTGACCCTGGGCTGGAGTGGCGGGAGCAGCTGAAGAGTGAGGAAGAACGGCTGAAGTATGTTGGAAGAGGAAGGAGTAAGGAGGATTTGGGAAGGAGAGTGGACGTGAGAGGAGAGTGGAAGAGAGGAAGAGAAAGGGAGAAGCTGAGGAAGAGAGGAAGGAGAAAGAAGGAGGAGAAGGAATGGAAATCGAAGGAAGGAGTGAATGGACAGAAGGAAGGAGCGAATGGATGGAAGAGTGGACCGAGCAGCTGGGTCGTGGAGCGAAGGAACTAAGGAGCCGAGGAGGACCCAGGAAGAACTGCAGAGTGGATATGTGCCCACCAGGCTACCGTGCATTTCATCAGCCTTGGGCCTCTGGCAGGGGTGGAGGAGTGGCGATTATTGTTAGGGAAGGTCTCAAGCCGAGGGAGACCACTGTACCATAGACCACCGGCTGTGAGTCCCTCTACGTGAGGTGGGGCCTAGGGAGGAAGCTGGGCTTGTTGATTGTATACCTGGCTCCCCGCTATGTAACAGCAGCCCTGCCCGAGCTCCTTGAGGTGATCGCCAAGATGGCGGTGAGACCCCCAGACTATTAGTCGTGGGGGACTTTAACTTGCCATCGGCGGGCGAGACATCCGAGGTAGCTCAGGAGTTCATGGCTTCAATGACGGCCATGGACCTGACCCAAGTAGTTCAGGGCCCCACCCACAACGGAGGACACACGCTGGATCTGATTTTTGTCTCTGGCCAGTGGAGAAGTGATCCTGGAATCGGGGATTTAGTCACCTCACCCTTGTCATGGACAGATCACTCTCTCCTTCGGCTGGACTTTCCAATCGCCACACCCCACCGCGGGGAGGCAGAACCGGAGACACCTAGATGGTTCCGCCCCAGGTGCCTGATGGATCCTGAAAGGTTCCAGATGGAGCTTGGGCCAGCACCTGTAGCCTTGACCCGCAACACGACTGAGGACCTAGTGGCCGCATGGTATAGTGCTGCCACCTTGGACCGTGTCGTGCCTTTGCGGCCTCTCATGCGGTGTCACCTCATCCAGGCTCCTTGGTTTACTGAGGAGCTGAGGGAGATGAAACCCCGCAAGAGCGTACTAGAAAGTAGGTGGAGATCCTCTCGGTCCGAATCCGACTGAACACTAGTGAGAGCCCACTTGAGGACTTACTTAGTGGCAATGAGGGTGGCCAGACATGAGTATTGTGCCACCCTCATCGTGTCCGCAGATAACCACCCGGCGGCCCTGTTTGGGGTGACCCACTCCCTCCTTCAACAGAGGCCGCGGGAAGCCCCATTGCAGGGCCGTGCTGAGGAATTTGGTGAATATTTGCTGGATAAAATTGCTCAGATCCGGAGCAGGCTGCCCTCCACAGACAGTAGCCTAGAGGAAGTTCCCGAGGCAGGTCTTGAGACAATTTTATGGGAGGACTTTGACTTTGTTGCTGCCAATGATATGGACAGGTTGTCGAGGAGACTAAAGGCCACCACATGTTTATTGGACCCTTGTCCATCCTGGCTTGTACTGGCATCCTGGGAGGTGACACGAGGCTGGCTCCAGGACATAGTGAACGCTTCTTTGAGTGAGGGTTTTTTGCCTAGTGCCTTGAAGGAGGCGGTGGTGAGACCTCTCCTCAAGAAGCCTTCCCTGCACCCAGCATTATTGGAGAATTACCGTCCGGTCTCCAACCTTCACTTTCTAGCGAAGGTTGCAGAGAGTGTGATGGCACTGCAGTTTCCTCGCCACCTGGAGGAAATTGATTATCTAGACCCGCACCAGTCCGGCTTTCGACCCGGTCATAGCACTGAAATGGCATTGGTCGCGTTGGTGGATGATCTCTGGAGGGCGCGGGATAGAGGTTGTTCCTCTATCCTCGTCCTGTTAGATCTCTCAGCGGCTTTTGATACCATCAACCATGGTATCCTATTGCGCCGACTGGGGGGGTTGGAGGTGGGAGGCACCATTTTACGGTGGTTCTCCTCCTACCTCTCTGGTCGGTCGCAATTCGTGTTGGCAGGAGGGCAGAAGTCGACTTCTAGGCCCCTCACTTGTGGGTGCCGCACGGGTCGGTCCTCTTGCCACTCCTGTTCAACACGTATATGAAGCCGCTGGGTGAGATCATCCGTGGTTTTGGGGTAGAATAGCATCTGTACGCTGATGACACTCAGCTGTACATCTCTACCCCAAACCACCCCAACGATGCCGTTGAGGTGATGTCCCGATGTTTGGAGGCCGTACGGATCTGCATGGGCAGCAACAAACTCAAACTCAACCCGTCCAAGACCGAGTGGCTGTGGTTTCCGGCCTCCCGGTTTAGCCAATTGACACCATCACTGGCCATAGGGGGCGAAGTACTGGCCCCTATGGAGAAGGCGCGCAATTTAGGAGTCCTCCTGGATTCCCGGCTGTCCCTGGAGGATCAGGTGGCAGCCGTGGCCAGAGGGGCGTTTTACCAGGTCCGCCTGGTCCGCCAATTGCGCCCCTTACTTGACCGGGAGGCCCTTCGCACAGTCACTCAAGCGCTCGTGACTTCTCACTTGGACTACTGTAACGCTCTCTACATGGGGGCTCCCCTTGAGATGCACTTGGAGGTTGCAGTTGGTCCAGAATGCGGCCGCGCGGGTGATTATGGGTGCTTCAAGGCAATCCCACATAACACCGCTCCTGCGCGAGCTGCACTGGCTGCCTGTGACCTTCCGGGCGCGTTACAAGGTTTTGATGACCATCTTCAAGGTGCTCCATGGCACAGGGCTTAGCTACCTACGAGACCGTCTGCTGCCCTATACGTCCCTACGACCAATACGCTCTCACAGAGAGGGTCTGCTCCGGGTGCCGTCAACCGGGCAATGGCGGTTGGCGACACCCAGGGGAAGAGCCTTCTCTGTGATGAACCCAACCCTCTAGAATGCTCTTCCCCCCAACCTCCGTGTCATCTCAGACCTCCGCCTGTTCCACCAGCGGTTAAAAACGCACTTCTTCCTTCTCTGATAGATGAAAAAGGTACAAGGTGTTATAAGAGATTGGAGAAATGTGAAGTAGCTAGGAATTTTTTTCAAAAATTATATTTAAAGAAATCAATTGATTTAGAAAAATTGAAGAATCATCTTGGAAAATATGCTATGAAAATAGATCAAACATATAAAGATTTGATGGAAGGAGATATAACACAGGAGGAGATCAATGAAATAATACAAGAGTTAAAATTAGGGAAGACCCCAGGAGAAGATGGATTACCTGCTGAATTCTATAAAGATTTTAAAGAACTAATAATACCAAAACTGCAAAAACTATTTAATGGAATTTTACATGGTGGAGAAGTCCCGATGTCATGGAATAAGACAGTAATATCTATAATTCCTAAACCTGATAAAGATCTTGAGAGGATCGAGTCCTACCGACCCATTTCTTTAATCAACCAAGATGCAAAAATATTTACAGCTATTATAAGTAATAGATTAAATAGTTTTATAGATAAATATATAAGTTATAATCAAGTAGGTTTTGTTAAAGGTAGATATATGAGTGATATAATTAGAAGAGTATTGAACATTATAGATGTAGCTGAAAATAATGGTGATGAAATAGGTATAATATCGTTAGATATTTTTAAAGCCTTTGATTCTGTACAATGGGATACTATTAAGGTAATTATTGAGGCATTAGGCTTTGGTAATAAATTTATACATGTTATTTCAAAATTGTATCAAAAAAGTAGTGCAAAGGTAAAGGTGAATGGAACAATGACGGGAGAGATTAAATTGGAAGCAGGTACGAGACAAGGATGTCCCTTGTCCCCAACATTATTCTTGTTAGTTATGGAGGTTTTGATTAAATTGATAGAAGCAGATGAAGAATTGGAAGGGTACAAAGGATATAAGATAAATTTGTATGCGGATGATACCTTGATTATTTTGAAAGATATAGAGAAAGATTTAAAGAGGATAAATAAACATTTGATAGAATTTGAAGAAATGACAGGTTTAAAGGTAAATTGGTTAAAATCTGAATTACTAATGAATAAAGATGGTAAGGAGTGGGAGAGTATGCAAGAACAATTTGGGATAAGAGTTAAGAATACATTGAAATACTTGGGGATAACACTTTCACTTAAAGTTAGAGAATTGAAAAAAATTAATTATGAGGTGATGTTGAAGGAAGTAGAGAAAAAGATAGATAAATATAAAGAGATAAAGTTGTCTTGGTTTGGTAGAATTGCAATGTGTAAAATGATGTTGTTACCAAAGTTTAATTTTTTATTTGAGATGCTACCATTAAATTTGACAGAGAAAGATATAGAAGAATATCAGAAGAAATTAGATAAATTCTGTAATGGTGGGAAAAAACCAAGACTAATGAAGAAAATGTGGTATCAAAATCAAAAAGAAGGTGGATTGGGAATTCCCAATCTACTTAATTATTATCGGGCGTATAATATTCGAACCGTGATAAAAATACTTAAAGGTGGAGATGGTCATTGGGAAGATCTGGAGTTAAAAGATATTAAGAGATTTGGGTCTATATGGTTTTTAGATAGAGCAAAAACAAAAAAGGCAATTAATAGTTATTGGTTAAAGGGGCTGAGTAAAATCTGGAATAAATTTGTTAAAAAACTGATCCCGGATATAGCCTTCTTGGGGAAGACAACTGAAAGTTGGCCGATTAAAACTAATATAAGTCGGGATAAAGTAATTGAGGATGAAAATATAGGAAATATAGTAAATTGGTTAAGAGCTCTAGGAATTGAGAGTAGGGAAAAAAAAGTAATTCAAAAATTGGAGTTGAATTGGTTCGAAAAAATACAGGTAGAAAAATGGATCACGAAAGTAAGGGGAATATGTAAAATAGATAGAAGTAAAACTAAATTTGAAAGTTTAGTATCTCAAATTATTAAGGATGAAATTGGGTTAAAAGGACTCGTTAGTAAGATATATAAGATTATAAACTTCGATGGAAATCCACAAATGGTAATGAAAAGGAATTGGGAGGAAGACCTTAAGATTAAAATATTGGATTTGGATTGGAATGAGAATTGAAAGGGTCGAATCATGAGGACTTTGTCTATAAGGATTAAAGAGCATAATTTTAAAGTTGTTTGGAAATGGTATTGGACCCCATTAAGGTTATCACTGATAGATAAAAAAATGAGTGATAAATGTTGGAGATGTAATATGGAATTGGGAACTTATGAACATATGTGGTATAAATGTGTGAAAATTAAAAAGTTTTGGCAGCAATTAGAAAGAACGATGTGTGAAATGATGAAAAGAATAATAATATTGAGATCAGAAACTATATTGTTATTGATAATTAATGAATTAGAGTTAACAAAACATGAGAAAGAATTGATTAGAATTATGATTATAATGGGTAGAATTGTAATAGTAAGATATTGGAAAATAGAGGTAAATATTAAAATAGAAGAATGGTACTGTGAAATGTGGAAATTAGCCTTAAATGATAAAATGACGTGTGATATTAAATTTAGAGAGGGGGTTTATAAAAAAGATATCTTTTGGAAGACTTGGAAGCCATTTGTGGACTATGCATTTGGAACTTTGGATGCCTCGACGCCTGTACCTAGAGAACGTGGATTTTGGAGATCTTAAAGATAATAGAAGATACTTGAAACCAACTCTTCCTTTTGTTTTGTACAGCACTGGGTGAAATATTGTAAAATATTATAAAAATTTCAATAAAATTAAAAAAAAGACTGGAAAAAAACCGCACTTCTTCCAACAAGCCGGCCTGGCATGATCTTACTCAAACACTGTACTGCTTTTAGTTACCAAAGTTTTAATTCAGGGGTTTTAATATGGGTTTTAGCGCAGGGTGGGTTAATTTAATTTAGTTTTAAGAATGTTTTATTTTTGTATATTTTGTATATTTGTATATTTATATTTTATATTCCCTGTGCGCCCCCCCGAGTCCCTATGTGGTGAGATGGGTGCGGCTTATTAATTCGAATAAAACTAAAAAACTAATAAACTTGAAGAAAAACAAGAACTGAATATTTAAATGAAACTACCTAAAGTTATTATTCCACGTATTTATTTAATGTATAAAAGTGTATAATGCTCCTTCCCTTAATCTGTGTGGGTAGTTTATGAAAACACAATAAAAAGAATAATATGTGTGTGTATTCACACATGTGCTTCATTTCTGTGTGTGGTGGGCACATGTGCCCTCCATTTGCACAAATGGAGCTGCATATGTGCTCTTGCCAGCCACTCCTGAGGAACCATACACTCTCCCCCCTCTGCCATCCAGTCCGCCAAGCTGGAAAGATGGGTAACTCTGATCTAAAACACTAACAGCGCAGGGTGAATACCGTATTTTTTGGAGTATAAGACGCATCAGAATATAAGACGCACCAAGGTTTTGAAGAGGCAAATTACAAAAAAAAGTAGGTAGGTAGATAGAGGGATAGAGAGGGATAGAAAAAAAGAGAAATACAGTAGGTAGGTAGGTAGAGAGAGTAGGTAGGTAAGTAGGTAGATAAAGGGAGAGACAGAGAGAGAAATAGAGAGAAATACAGTAGGGAGGGAGGGAGAGAGTAGGTAGATAGGTAGGTAGATAAAGGAATAGAGAGAGAGAGAAATAGAGAGAGAGAAATACAATAGGGAGGGAGGGAGAGAGAGAATGTGTGTAGGTAGTTAGGTAGGTGGGTGGAAGGATAGAGAGAGAAATAGAAAGAGAGAGAAATATAGTAGGTAGGGAGAGAGAGTGTGTGTAGGTTGGTAGGTAGGTAAAGGGAGCAAGAGAGAGAAATACGTAGGTATTTAGGGAGAGAGAGAGAGAATGTGTGTAGGTAGATAGATACATAGAAGGATAGAGAGAGAAATAGAGAGAGAAAAATACAGTAGGTATGTAGGGAGAGTGTGTAGATAGGTAGGTAGAGGGATAGAGAGAGAGAAATAGAAAGAGAGAGAGAGAAATACAGTACGTAGGTAAGGAGAGAGAGTGTGTGTGTAGGTAGGTAGATAGATAAAAGAATAGAGAAAGAGAATAGATAGATAGATAGATAGATAGATAGATAGATAGATAGATAAATAGATAGATAGATAAAAGAATAGAGAAAGAGAATATATATATATATATATATATATATATATATATATATATATATATATATATATATATATATATATATATATATATATGTTTTTGTAGATTATATATATATATATATGTTAGATTTTTTAAGGGATGATTTAATAATTAATTCAGAGACCAGGATGGATCCATTTCGGGCTTCTTAGCCATACTTCTTCTACTGGGATTTGAACCGGCACTTTCCAGCACTTGAGGCAAGCCTCTCTATGCCTTGAGCTAACCAGCTTCCCTGATTACATTATCCTTTTACAGGACTCTTATTGATGAGCGAATATTTTACAGCTCCTGTTTTTTAGGCCCATTTTAAGGGAGGAGACAAACCTGTCATCCTTCTCTGCCCTTCGACTCAACCTAGAGATCATCCAGACAGAGACCTATTAAGATTGCTGCTGTCTTTTTAGATATGTGTTAGATTTTTTAAGGGATGATTTCATAATTAATTCAGAGACCAGGATGGATCCATTTCGGGCTTCTTAGCCCTCTTCAGCTGGCCATACTTCTTCTACTGGGATTTGAACCGGCGCTTTCCAGCACTTGAGGCAAGCCTCTCTATGCCTTGAGCTAACCAGCTTCCCTGATTACATCATCCTTTTACAGGACTCTTATTGATGAGCGAATATTTTACAGCTCCTGTTTTTTAGGCCCATTTTAAGGGAGGAGACAAACTTGTCTGTCTGGATGATCTCTAGGTTGAGTCGAAGGGCAGAGAAGGATGACAAGTTTGTCTCCTCCCTTAAAATGGGCCTAAAAAACAGGAGCTGTAAAATATTCGCTCATATATATATATATATATATATACTGGCATTGCTGGTTTCGGGGATTTTCCCGTGTATATAGCATGGAGATGTTATTGCAACGTTTCGACAAGATCTCACTTGTCATCATCAGGCAGGCTTCTGTCTGTGACAGTCACAGACAGAAGCCTGCCTGATGATGACAAGTGAGATCTTGTCGAAACGTTGCAATAACATCTCCATGCTATATACACGGGAAATCCCCGAAGCCAGCAATGCCAGCATACCTACACCCGTGAAAATCTACGAAAACAAATATATATATGTATATGTATATGTATATGTATACATTTATATATACATATATATATACATATAAATTTGAGAGACCAAGATAGATCTATTTCGAGCTTATTAACTCTCATCAGTTGGCCACACCCCACTGGGATTCGGACCGGGGCTGCAATGCATCCAAGGCAGAAGCCTAGCACTACAGCCTAACCAGGCTCTACCCATTGCACCAGCTTTTTATGAGCTGATCAAAACTAACACACATATCTAAAAAAAAAAAATTACACAATGTAATTCTTGGCTTGCTGTCTAGATGGTCTCTGGTGATGAGCCGAAAGGCAGGAAAGGAAACAGTATGTCTCCTACCTTAATTGGGGCCTAATAACAGGTTGTTGTGAAACAATTACCTATACTAATATATCCCATCTCAGCTGATGCAATAAGGGGAACCGGCTTGGCTAAAGTGCTAGGCTCCTTGCCTAGCATGCAACACAGCCCCGGTTCGAATCCCCGTAAAGGGTATGGCCAGCTGATGAGAGCTAATAAGCTCGAAATAGATCTATCCTGGTCTCTCTCTAATTTAATTTATTGATCAGCTCATAAAACTTACACACATATCTAAAAAAATAATAATTACACAACGTAATTCTTGGCTTGCTGTCTAGATGGTCTCTGGTGATGAGCCGAAAGGCAGGAAAGGAAACAGTATGTCTCCTCCCTTAATTGGGGCCTAATAACAGGTTGCTGTGAAACAATTACCTATACTAATGTACCCTGTCTCAACTGATGCAATAATGGGAACCGGCTTTGCTAAAGTGCTAGGCTCCTTGCCTAGCATGCAACACAGCCCCGGTTCGAATCCTAGTAAGGGGTATGGCCAGCTGATGAGAGCTAATAAGCTCGAAATAGATCTATCCTGGTCTCTCTCTAATTTAATTTATTGATCAGCTCATAAAACTAACACACACACACACACACATATATACAGTAGATAGGTAGTGAGAGAGAGAGTGTGTGTGTAGGTAGGTAGGTAAGTAGAAGGATAGAGAGAGAAATAGAAAGAGAGAGAGAAATATAGTAGATAGGTAGGTTGATGTTTCCAGGTGTATTTATCCATGTCCTGGAGAAGGAAATTGCTAACCTTAAGACTTTGTTTCTGCTGGCAAACAAACAGTTAAAGAGCCTCCCACAAGGAAATAGAAAGTGTTTTTGCACTCTGCAAACCTCCCCAAAATGGCCCATTTTTCCGTGAAAATGGGGCCATTTTTTTTCAAATAAAAAGCATGAATAGCCTTGGGGTGCTTGCAGAGTGATCCTGGGGAGGGGGGGGTCAAAATGAGCAAAAAAACAGCCCATTTATTGTGAAAACAGGCCATTCCTGTGTCAAATAAATTGCATGCATAGCCCTATGGAGGCTTATAGAGTGTTGCTGGGGGCTGCGGGGGCAAAACACGGCCCATTTTAGGCTAATTTCTGCCCTCCCCAGCCCCCAGGAGCTTTCTGGGGGCTGGGGAGGGCAGAAATTAGCCTAAAATGGGCCGTGTTTTGCCCCCGCAGCCCCCAGCAACACTCCATAAAGCTAGGCACAGCCAGTTTGATGAAGGGGGCAGGGTTCCAGGAGGCCAAAAATGCTCTATTCGATGTATAAGGCGCACCCAGATTTTCAGCCTCTTTTTAGAGGAAAAACGGTGTGTCTTATACTCCGAAAAATACGGTAAATCTGTTTTTCACCCTTTCTTAAATAATACTGTGGCCTTCTCCCTTACTATTTGTTCCATAATTTAGTTGGTTCTTACCACACCCTAAACCACAAATGCTTGAGTGGGTATTTTTCTTGTGAATTAGGTAGACTTGTGTCACTCTAAGTGTCATTTTCCATCTGTCCCTTGCTGGCAGAGATTAGCAAGGGTGTCAAACTTGCGGCATCACATCATCATATGACGTATCACAACTTTTTCCTCTTTACTAAAACGGAGTTGGGGGTGGCCATTGCATGATGCATCTGGCGTGTCGCTGAGAGTTTGATACCCCTGGCTTAGAGCATATTTTAACCCTATCTCTACATATAAAGTGGGCCCAGTAAATGGAATCATGATTAGTCAGCTGCCTTCCAAGATAATTATTGTGAGACAACAACAACAAAACTAAACAATTTTCCTTTAAAGGTGTAACAAAAAAACCACCCCTCCATGCTTCTGACAGAGTGTCTTAGTGCTGGTAATACTAACGTGGGGTTTTTGTTACCATTTCTTTTGAGCTACCAGATCACTTCATGTTTTCTATAAACAAAGAATTGAACATGTGCTTCTGATTTGTCCATTTAGGATACACTGGGGAAATTATAAATATCTCCACTGTCCCACCCTCTCTGCTCTCACTTTTCAAAGCAGGCAAACCTGCAGACAGATTGCATTTCAAACTGAAGGACCCTTTTTTAAAAAAATCAGGGAAATATAAGCCTCTTCCTTTTGGTTATTTGGGCCTGCAGAAAGATGGGAAGGAGCTGTCGAAGAACCCACAAATAATATGTGAGTGTGGGTATTGGTTGACTAACCATTTACAGCTTTAGTCACAACTCTTGCACAGTTTCTAATGTTTCATAAATGACAATAATGACTCAGAACTATTTTAGTTTCCAAGTTTGGATCTCTGCTGGATTCAGTCACTCTTCTAGGCATATTAAAAAGGTTCAGCTCAATACTTCACCAATCTCACGTTCTTGAGAACTGCTGGACTATAGTTCCCACTATCCCATAGCCCACAATAATAATGAGAAATATAATATGGAAAGAGGTTATTATTGTCTCAGTTCTACTGGAGGCAAACAGCTTGGCTGAAACGGAATGGAGAGACAAAATGCAATTACATACTTCTGGGATCATGGGTGGAGTTCGCCTGAAATGTGGATTTCTAGCCTTGAAGCCAGTCACTTGCAATTCCTCAACAGTCAATGGAGTAGTTCCAATGGAATCCATCATGGACTTCCTTTCTCCATTGTACCTCATCAGCGGTTCTCTCTTTTAGGATCACACACCTCTTCCACCCACAGGAGGACTGAAGAAAAACCAAATTTCATTTTTCATCAAATTTCATCTCTCTCTCTCTTTCTTTCTCTCTCTCTCTTTCTTTCTCTCTCTCTCCCTCCCTCCCTCCCTCCCTCCCCCTCCCTCCCTCCCTCCCTCCCTCCTCTCAAGTTAGGATGTTGCTCTGTTGTTGCCTCAGTCCCAAATTGCACTGCAAAAAGTAAAGAAATGAATGAATAAATGAATGCTTACAAGTAATTATCACCACAACTTGACTACCCTTGATGCCTTCACAAGTCACATTTCCTTTCCCCAACTTCAGATTTTGTCCCCCTTTCAGAACAGATGGAGTGGAGAAATAAGAGAAAATACCAAGATTTTGGATAGTAAGAAACAGTGGTGGGTTCTGGATCCTGTTGCAATCGGTATGGTGCAATGGGGCCCGGTGTCCACCACATGAACACGTGCAGAACGGGCATGCATCCTTACCTCCTGTGATGCTCCATGACGCCTCTGCAACACTCCAGCTGCTTGGCAGAGCATCATGCAGGCACCGTATGCTCTGTGCGCAGAAGCGCAAAAGAGCTCAAATACAAGTAAGGAGGGTGGGCGGACAAGTGGGCCCTTCAGAGCACCATATCGGAACGGTATCCGGTGCTCCCAGCCAGCAACTCACCACTGGTAAGAAACCTCAATAGTTGTCTCTGTATAGTTATCATTTTCACACTGTGATTGAGACTGTGGCCCTTCTGTGCAGTCCAAGACTGATTATAGTTCTGTTCTTAAAAAGGAAAGTCTAGACCTATATATTCTGTGCCACGGATGCCAATGGGGAAGCAAGTCTGTCCAATCTCTTCTACATCAAAGCCAAAATGGCCATGGACACCCACGAAGGTCATGTTTGCAGCAGCTTTAAAATGCTGGTAGGAATTAGGAAGATCCCAATAACTGTAGCATCAATCATGCTGGGTTATTTTCATGGCCAAAATTTGCTGAAGAAGAGAAACCCGAATTCTATCCTGTATCCCTCACGCACGGGCCGTGCTTTACAGTATATTTTATATTCTGAAAACATCTAGTCATAAAACCAGTAAACAAGGAACAGATTATGACAATAAATTGTCTAGTAGTTCTTTTCTCATCCAATAATTACTTTCTGCTAAGAATAGTGCATCAAGGAAAGGCTCCTTGTAGACTTTCTTTCAAATAAAGCTGGAAAGCTAAAACCTTCTTAATTTAGTGAACTGTCCTTCCTTTTTCTCACCTTTCTTCCACATGTAACCAATTGAGGAAACAACCATTAACAATTCTAACAATAAAACTTTTCAATAGATATTGTCTTGATATCTCTGCTCAAAGAGGCTCTCAAAGTCCAACTAGATGTCCATGCATGAAAGGTGGCAACAGGAGAAAATGAGAGATTTCTAGGAGTGGGTGAACTATGGCATGGCCTTATGCCACCAGACTGTTATGGCAGCCATGAAGGCCATCCTGCGGAACCCTGAAAGAGCTTGGCTAAAGGGACGGGTGAAATTACAAGCTTGCAAAGCATAATATATTGCTATAAAAATTACAAAGAGATACAAATGGATTGAGCCAAAGGGAAAAAACCTATGGCAATGCTAAGGGACAAACAGACAGAGCAACGAAGTGCAAAATAGGAACTTTGAACATAATCAACTAAGGAAATAAACCAGAAAACTTTTTAGTAATAATGGAAAGATGAGAGATCAAGATAATGGAACTAACTAATTTAAGAAGTAAAGGGTATGAAAGTTCACAAAGGATACTTGATTATTTACTCAGGAAGGGACACAACAAAGAATGGAATTTACTTCTTTATACATCCAGACATAGCAGAAAGTACACTAAATATCAACAACTATTCTGACAAAATTCTAACACTGAAAATAAAGAGACGAGAGCAAATGGAAACATATGTACAATATATGTCCATGCAATCATAGTTACACAGAAGAGCAAAAAGATGAGCTCTTCGACAAACTATACAACAGATAGAGAAGTTGAAGTTAATACTATGCTGTACATAATGGGAGATTACAACAGTAGAGTGAGTAGTAACAGAAAAGGATAGTTTATTGGTCTACATGTCACTAAGAATGGTGAAAGGAACGAGAATGGGCAGAGGATGCTGGATTTATATAGCCAACACTATCTTTTTATCACTAACACATTTTTGAACACACAATGCTATGCACAGTATGAATGACATGATCTCACCATTAAAAGTCAAATTCATTTCATACTAATAAGAATAAAAAGAAGATTCAGAATACTTGATGCAAAAGCAATTCCAAATGGACTAGGCTTCACCGACCATAAGACTGTAGAGTTAACAGCAAGGCATGAAAATGTAACATTAACAGAAAAAGACCAAGTAAAAACCAGGTATCAAGATAGTAACAAGCACAAGAAGTAGCAGAACAGTTGCAAGAAAAGGTGGAGATGGCATTCAAACAACTATCAGCAGAGGTGGGAAACGTGGAAGACAAATGGAAAACATATAGAACTACTCTGCTTAATTTTGCAGAGGAATTATGCAGAAAAAAGAAGATTTAAGATTTATTGCATTTATATACTGCCCTATCTCCCTTTCGGGACTCAGGGCGGTGTACAGCCAACAGTAAAAATGAGCAATATAAAAGTTAAGATCAAATGTTAAGATATAATTAAATAAATTGGCCTGCCAAATTGAAAACCCCTACTAAAATCAATTTAAAAACTATGACAAGCCGGCAGCACGAAATAAATGGGTCTTCAGGGCCCGACGGAGGGGGTAGGTCATTCCAGAGGGCAGGGGCTGCCACAGAGAAGGCTCTCCCCCTGGGGGTCGCCAGCCGACATTGTTTAACCGACGGCACCCTGAGGAGGCCCTCTCTGTGGGAGCGAACTGGTCGGTGGGAGGTATTTGGTAGCAGGAGAAGATAACCAGGTCCCTTGCCATGGAGCGTTTTAAAGGTGGTTACTAGTACCTTGAAGTGCACCCGGAAATCCCCAGGCAGCCAGTGCAGCTCGTGCAGGAGAGGTGTCACGTGGGAGCATCTGGAGGCTCCCAGAATCCCCCGCACGGCCACATTCTGAACTAACTGGAGCCTCCAGGTGCACTTCAAGGGAAGCCCCATGTAGAGAGTGTTGCAGTGGTCCAGGCGGGAGATGACGAGGGCTTGAATGACCGTGCCTAAAGCGTCACGATCCAGAAAGGGACGCAACTGGCGTATCAGGTGGACCTGATAAAAAGCCCCCGTGGCCACAGCTGTCATATGGTCTTCTAGAGACAGCCGAGAGTCCAGGAGAACGCCCAAGTTGCGAGCCCTCTCTGTGGGGGCCAGTGGATCGCCCCCAAAAGCCAGAGCTGGCACCAACTGGCTATATCGTGACGCCGGAAGTCACAGCCACTCGGTCTTGGACGGGTTGAGTCGGAGCCTGTTTCTCCCCATCCAGACTCGCACGGCCTCTAGACACCTGGACATCACTTCCACGGCATCGTTGGGATGGTTTGGGGTTGAGATGTACAGCTGAGTATCATCAGCGTACTGGTGGAATTCTACCCCGAAACCATGGATGATCTCACCCAATGGTTTCATATAAATGTTGAACAGAGAGAAAGGCGAGAGGACCGACCCCTGTGGTACCCCACAAGTGAGGCACCTCAACATCGACCTCTACCCTCCTGCCAACACAAATTGCGACTGGTCGGAGAGGTAGGAGGAGAACCACCGTAAAACAGTGCCCCCCACCCCCAGCCCCTCCAGCCGGCACAACATGATACTTTATTATTTTATTTTATTTATTTAATCATATTTATATCCCACCCTTCTCCGCAGAGGACCCAGGGCGGCGCACAGGAATTTAAAAGCATACAAAAGAATAAATACATAATTTAAAAACATATTAAATTATTCTAGTCCTATGCTAAAACCAATTTTAAAATCCCCAATTTAAAACTCTCTAAAATAGTCCCCACGGGAGGTTAGGCTAGGCCGGCTTGCTGAAAAAGATGTGTCTTTAGACACTGGTGGAAGAGGCGGAGGTCGGTGATGGTACGCAATTCAGGGGGTAGGTCGTTCCAAAGGGCAGGGCCCGCCACAGAGAAGGCTCTTCCCCTGGGTGTCGCCAGACAGCATTGCCCGGCTGACGGCACCCTGAGAAGACCCTCTCTGTGGGAGCGTATCGGCCGAAGGGATGTATGGGGCATGAGGCGGTCTTGCATATAACTAGGCCCCGAGCCATGGAGCGCTTTAAAGATGGTCATCAAAACCTTGAAGCGCACCCAAAAGGCCACAGGAAGCCATTGGAGCTCGCGCAGGATCGGTGTTATGTGGGAGCATCTAGTGGCTCCCGTAATCACCCGTGCGGCTGCATTCTGGACTAACTGTAGCTTTCGATGCACCTCAAGGGAAGCCCCATGTAGAGATACCATAGTCGATGGTATCGAAAGCCGCTGAGAGATCTAACAGGACCAGGATAGAGGAACAACCCCTATCCTGAGCCCTCCAGAGATCATCCACCAACACGACCAATGCCATCTCTTTGCTGTGCCCAGGCTGGAAGCCGGACTGGCGCGGGTCCAGATAGACAGTTTCCTCCAGGTGCTGAGGGAGTTGTCGCGCCACCACACTCTCAACAACCTTCGCAAGAAATCGAAGGTTGGAGACTGGATGGTAGTTGGCCAACACAGCCGGGTTCAGGGAGGGCTTCTTGAGGAGTGGCCTCACCACCGCCTCTTTCAAGACGGCCGGCAGGAACCCCTCACTCAAAGAAGCGTTGACAATTCCCTGGAGCCAGCCTCGTGTAACCTCGCGGGAGGCCAGTACCAACCAGGAGGGACACGGGTCCAATAAACATGTGGTGGCGTTCAGCCACCCCAGCATCCTGTCCATGTCCTCAGGAGTCACAGGATCGAACTCTTCCCAGATAACAGACTCAAGACCTGCCTCCGTCATCCCATCTGAACTAGTCCAATCGGAGGCCAACCCGTCCCGGATCTGATCGATTTTATCATGCAGATAACACCCAAATTCCTCTGCATGACCCTGCAAGGGGGCATCCCACACCTTCTGGTGAAGGAGGGAGCGGGTCACCCTAAACAGGGCGGCAGGGCGGTTATCTGCAGACGCGATAAGAGCGGAGAAATAATTATGTTTTGCCACTTTTGTCGCCACTAGGTAGGTCTTCAAATGCGACCTTACCAGTTTCCGGTCAGACTCGGAGCGGGCGGCCCTCCAACCGCTCTCTAGGCATCTCTTCCTATGTTTCATCACCCTCAGCTCCTTGGAAAACCAAGGGGCCAAGGTGGTTCGGCGCCAGGTGAGAGGCCGCAAAGGCACAACCCGGTCGAGGGCCCCCGTGGCTGCACTATTCCAAGTGGCCATTAGGTCCTCAGTTGAGTCGCGGCCAGGGTCTCAGGTATTGGCCCAAGCTCCATCTGGAACCTCTCAGGGCCCATCAGGCGCCTGGGGCAGAACCATCTCACCGCTTCCAGTTCTGCCTCCCCGCGGTGGGATGTAGCGGTTGGAAAGCCTAGCCGAAGGAGAGAGTGATCTGACCATGACAGCGGTTCAACGGCTATTTCCCCTAAACCAAGATCACTCAGCCACTGGCCGGAGGCAAAAACTAAGTCCAGCATGTGTCCTCCAGTGTGGGTGGGGTCATGAACTAACTGGGTGAGGTCCATGGCCGTCATGGAGGCCATGAACTCCCGTGCCATCTCAGATGCCTCGCCTATCGATGGCAGGTTGAAATCCCCCATGACTAACAGCCTGGGGGGGGGCAACCTCCATCTCGGCTATCACATTGAGAAGCTCAGGTAGGGCTGCTGATATGTAGCAGGGAGCCAGGTACACAATCAGCATGCCCAACTGCTTCCCATGACCCCACTTCACACATAGAGACTCACAGCCGACTGTCTGCGGTACAGTGGTCTCCCTCAGGTCCAGACCCTCCTTTATGACACCCACCACCCCCACCCCGACCCTGGGCTCGTGGGTGATGAAATGCACGGTAACCCAGTGGGCACATTTCAATGAGGGGCACCCCCTCTCTTGGCCCAGCCAGGTCTCCGTAATACCCGCCAGGTCTGCCCCCCCCTCCAAAACCAGATTGTGAATGAGGGGGATTTTATTAACCACGGACCTGGCATTACACAACATCAGCCGACGGCCCAGGCCCTGAGATCCTGAACCCCCTGGGTCGCAAGAGGAGCCATGAGGGCCAGAGCATGCCACCGCTCGCAAACAGCGGGTGCGCCCTCCCCTTATATGATATGGCCCTTGGATCCCGCCATACCTGCCCCTCCCACACACAGTCTTGATGGGATAGCCCTCTGTTGAACAGACCCTCCCCCCTCCCCAATTCTAGTGACTACACCCTCCTTGTTAATTTATATCTACCGAATGAGAAACAAAAAGAATTCCTTGAAAAAATAACCAAAATCTTGGAAATTGAAAGTGTAGGGAAAGTAATTGTGGCTGGGGATTTTAATTTAATTAGAGATAAAATAGATAGTACTAATCCCACTCGTTGTGGAGGAGCAAATAAAGGGGAGACTTTAAATAAATGGATGCTTCGAAATGGCGTGGTAGATGTTTGGAGAGAAGTGAAAGGTACTGAAAGAGTGTACACTTTTTACTCCAAGATATATAATACATATTCAAGAATTGATTATATTCTGGTTTCTAAAGATTTGTTGAATAATGTGGATAAAATAGATGTGGGAATTTTTAAGGACTCTGATCATGCAGAAGTTACGATGGAAATAGATTTTAATTTTGAGAAAAAAAGAAGATGTTGGAGATATGATGATAAACTGTATAAAAATGAGGAGGATAAAATATGGATATTTAAAAAATGGGAAGAAAGTTGGAAATTGAATGATAATGGAGAGGTCAAATTTGAAATTGTTTGGGATGCGATGAAAGCAGTATTTAGAGGAGAAAGTATTAAGTTATCAAGCAGGAAATATAGAAATTAAAAATTAATTTAGAACAGGATATAAGTCAGATTAAGGTATTGGAGAACCAATTTTTACTTACTAAGGAAAAAATTTTTTGGGAGGAGTTGAACCTGCTAAAAAATAAATTGATAGAAGAGGACATAGAACTGGTTAAAAAAAATATAAGATATTTAAATAGGAATTTTTTTGAATTTAGTAATAAAAACTCTAAGTTATTGGCAAGGATGGCGAAAAATAAAAGGGAGAAGAGAGAAATTGGACCCCTGATAGATGATAAAGGTATAAGATGTTATAAAACATTAGAGAAATGTGAAGTGGTTAGGAATTTTTTTCAAAAATTATACTCAAAAAAATCAATTGATTCGGAAAAATTGAAAAGTCATTTAGAAAAATATGTTGTGGAAATTGACCAAATACATAAAGACTTGATGGAAGGAGATATAACACAAGATGAGATTAACGAAATAATACAAAAGATAAAATTAGGGAAAGCTCCAGGTGAAGACGGATTACCTGCTGAGTTTTACAAAGAATTTAAGGAAATAATAATACCAAAATTGCAAAAATTATTTAATGGAATTTTACATGGTGGAGAAGTTCCGATGTCATGGAATAGAATGGTAATATCTATAATTCCTAAACCAGATAAAGATTTGGAAAGGATTGAGTCCTATCGACCCATTTCTTTAATTAATCAAGATGCAAAGATATTTACCGCCATTATAAGTAATAGATTAAGTAGATTTATAGATAGACATATAAGCTATAATCAAGTAGGTTTTGTAAAGGGTAGATATATGAGTGATATTGTTAGAAGAGTATTAAATATTATAGATGTAGCTGAATATAATGGTGATAAAATAGGTATAGTATCACTAGACATTTTTAAAGCTTTTGATTCCGTACAATGGGAAACTATTAAAGTAATTATTGAAGCATTAGGTTTTGGTAATAAATTTATACATGTTATTTCGAAATTGTATCAAAAAAGTAGTGCAAGAGTGATGATGAACGGAATAATGACAGAAGAGATCAAATTGGAAGCAGGTACGAGACAAGGATGTCCCTTGTCTCCAACATTATTTTTATTGGTTATGGAAATTTTGACTAAAATGATAGAAAAAGATGAAGAATTGGAAGGGTATAAGGGATATAAGATAAACTTGTACGCGGATGATACTTTGATTATTTTGAAAGATGTAGAGAAAGATTTGAAGAAGATACACAAGCATTTGAAAGAATTTGAAGAAATGACAGGTTTGAAAGTAAATTGGTTAAAATCTGAATTATTAATGGATAATAATGGTAATGAGCGGGAGAATATGCAAGAACAATTTGGGATAGGGATCAAAAATACATTGAAATATTTGGGTATAACACTTTCACTCAAGTTAGAGAAATGAAAACACTTAATTACGATGTGGTGATGAATGAAATTGAGAAAAAGATAGATAAATATAAAAAGATAAAGTTGTCTTGGTTTGGTAGAATTGCAATGTGTAAGATGATGTTGTTACCAAAGTTTAATTTTTTATTTGAGATGCTACCATTAAATTTGACAGAGAAAGATATTGAAAGATATCAGAAGAAATTGGATACATTTTGTAATGGTGGGAAAAGACCTAGATTACTGAAGAAAATGTGGTATCAAAATCAAAAGGAAGGTGGATTGGGAATCCCCAACCTACTCAATTATTATTGGGCCTATGGTATTCGAACGGTGGTAAAAATATTTAAAGGTGAAGATAGTCATTGGAGAGATTTAGAGTTAAAAGATATTAAGAGATTCAGCTCAACATGGTTTTTAGATAAAGCAAAATCAAAAAGGGTAATTAATAGCTATTGGTTAAAGCAGGGGTCCCCAACCTTTGCAACTTTAAGTCTGAAGGACTTCAGCTCCCAGACTTCTCCAGCCAACAAAGCTGGCTGGAGAAGTCTGGGAGCTGAAGTCCTTCAGACTTAAAGTTGCAAAGGTTGGGGACCCCTGGGTTAAAGGGATTGAGTAAAATTTGGAATAAATTCGTTAAAACTTTAATTCCGGATATAATTTTTTTGGGGAAGACAACTGGAAATTGGCCGATTAAAACCAATATAAGTCGTGACAAGGTAATAGAAGATGAAAATATAGAAATTATAATAGATTGGCTAAAAACTTTAGGAAATGAAAGAAGGAAAAAAGAAATTATTGAAAAATTGGGTTTAGGCTGGTTTGAAAAAATACAAATAGAAAAATGGACTAAGAAAGTAAGGGGAAATTGCAAGATAAGCAGAAATAAAACTGAATTTAAACATTTAGTATCTCAAATTATGAAAGATGAAATTGGGTTAAAGGGACTCGTTAGTAAGATTTATAAGATTATAAATTTTGATGGAAAACCACAAATGGTGATGAAGATGAATTGGGAAAAAGAACTCAATATTAAAATATCAGACTTAGATTGGAATGTGAATTGGAAAAGTAGAATTATGAGGATTTTATCTGTAAGGATTAAAGAGCATAATTATAAGGTTGTATGGAAATGGTATTTGACTCCATTAAGATTATCGTTGATGGATAAAAAAAACTAGTAAAAAATGTTGGAGATGCGATATGGAATTAGGGACATGAACATATGTGGTACAAATGTGATAAAGTTAAAAAGCTTTGGCAACAATTGGAGAAAATGATATTTGAAATGATGGAGAAAAGAATAATATTGAGATCAGAAACTATATTATTGTTGATAATCAAGGAAACAGAACTAACAAAATATGAGAAAGAATTGATTAGAATTATGATTATAGTGGGTAGAATTATAATAGCTAGATATTGGAAATTAGATATGAATTTTAGAATAGAAGAGTGGTATTGTGAAATGTGGAAATTAGCTTTAAATGATAAAATGACATGTGACATTAAATTTAGAAATGGTGTTTATAAAAAAGATACTTTTTGGAAAACTTGGAAACCATTTGTGGACTATGCGCTTGGAAATTTGGACGCTTCGATACCTGTACCCAGAGAACGTGGATTTTGGAGATCGTGAGGATATATCCGAAGAACCAAATCTTCCTTTCTTATGTACAGCACAGGGTGAAATATTGTATATGTATATTTTGTTGTAATGTCTAAAAATTTAATAAAAATTAAAAAAAAAAAAACTAACTGGGTCAGGTCCATGGCCGTCATGGAGGCCATGAACTCCCGTGCCATCTCAGATGCCTCGCCTATCGATGGTAGGTTGAAATCCCCCATGACTAACAACCTGGGGGGGGGGGGCAACCTCCATCTCGGCTATCACATTGAGAAGCTCAGGTAGGGCTGCTGATATGTAGCAGGGAGCCAGGTACACGATCAGCATGCCCAACTGCTTCCCATGACCCCACTTCACACATAGAGACTCACAGCCAACTGTCTGCGGTACAGTGGTCTCCCTCAGGTCCAGACCCTCCTTTATGACACCCACCACCCCCACCCCGACCCTGGGCTCGTGGGTGATGAAATGCACGGTAACCCAGAGGGCACATTTCAATGAGGGGCACCCCCCCTCTTGGCCCAGCCAGGTCTCCGTAATACCTGCCAGGTCTGCCCCCCCCTCCAAAACCAGATTGTGAATGAGGGGGATTTTATTAACCACGGACCTGGCATTACACAACATCAGCCGACGGTCCAGGCCCTGAGATCCTGAACCCCCTGGGTCGCAAGAGGAGCCATGAGGGCCAGAGCATGCCACCGCTCGCAAACAGCGGGTGCGCCCTCCCCTTATATGATATGGCCCTTGGATCCCGCCATACCTGCCCCTCCCACACACAGTCTTGATGGGATAGCCCTCTGTTGAACAGACCCTCCCCCCTCCCCAATTCTAGTGACTACACCCTCCCTGTCGGGACTGCTAGCCGGCCTGGAAGCATTCCCCAGTGGGTTTTCCCCCTCACCCACCACCCTAATTTTGGTTTGACCCTCCCCCTCCCTGGGACCCCTTAAAACATAAATTAAATTTTTTTACTAAAAAAACCCTTAGTTTCCGCTTCTGCCACCTCTCTTGGTTTACGAACCCAAATCTTAAAAAAGAAGTGTGGGAAAAAATCAGAATGGGACCAAACACACTGTTTGGAGGTGTAAAGAGGTTAAAGAAGAGATAAAGTTGGGGAAAAAAATATACAAATGTTGGATAAAATCAGGGAAAGAAGACTACATAAACTACATATTGCAATGCAGAGATACCAACAGGTTAATCAAAAAAGCAAAACAAGAATCCTGGGGTTATTCTGGAAAGTCATTAGTGGATAATGAGATAATGAGCCTGCAGAATGTTTTTCAAAGTAGTCAAAGGTATAGGGGAAAGGAGGAGAATTATAAACCTACAAAAATAATCAATGCCAAGAAGAGAAAACCACTTATAGCACCATCAATAGTAATAGAAAGATGGAAATGTTTTTAAAAAACTCTTCAACCTTCTAGGAGAGTGTCACAAGGCAACTGGGCAAGACAACAAAACAACAGTGTTAGAACCAGAAATAATGATTAAAGAAGTAGCAAGAGTAGATAAAAGGCACCTAAGCACAAAGCACCAGGAATAGATGGGCTGCCAACAAAAATAATTCATGTAGCAGGGGAAAGCAGCATCAGATGGTTACACAGAACCTTTAAGGCTGCATGGACACAGCTAACAGCACCCATTGATTAGCAACAAGCAATAATAATTCCACTATGGAAAAACAAAGGGAGTAGACAAGAATGCACACAATATTGAAGCATCTCACTCTTGAACCATGTAGAGAAATTTTATGCGAAGATAAGGTTAAGACTAGTTATAGAACCACATTTAACCACATTTAACAGAAGAACAGATGGGTTTTAGAAAAAAATGGAAGCTGAAGAGATGCAATTTTTATGCTTAAGCAACTAATAGAAAAGAATACGGGGTAGAATAAGAATCTCTTTGTAGTTTTTATAGGCCAAGAAGAAAGCATTTGACAGACAGGAAAATATCATGGCAAACAATCGTCCAAATAAACATCTTACTGGATTATATAAAAGCTTTTACAATGATTGCTGAAGTGTTTGGTGCAAAGCAAAGAACACTGGAACCTTTCATTTTATTGTACAATGAGTAATAGAGGGAGGTATATTATTACCACCAGTATTTATCACTTACATTGACACCATAAGCAAAGCACTGAAGCCCAGGAATAGAACTAATATCAGTGAACAATTCTTTGCTGATGGTCAGGTATTGATATCACATAAAGCTAAGAAACTGCAACATACCTTGTTTCCCTGAAAATAAGACAGGGTCTTATTTTCTTTTGACCCCCAAAATAAGCACTTGACCTTATTTTTGGGGAGGTCTTATTATTTTTGAGGTGCAGAAGGCAGCGAGCATGGTCACTTCATGGCTGCTGCTATGTTGCAATATTTTTGGGGAGGGCTTATTTTCAGGGGAGGGTTTATTTTAGTGCATGCACTCAAAGGCCCGATTGGGCTTATTATCTGCTAGAGTGACCAGAAGGGATAAAATAAAAAAATGAAATCATAAGAGAAAGAATTGGAATAGAACCAATCTTACACTACGTACAAAAGCAGTAAGTTAAGTGGTTTGCTAACCCGGAGAGAATGTCTTCGGATTCTATACCATACAAGGCAACAAAAAGAGAACAAGGACAAAGAAACAAAGCATACCTAGAAGTAGATGGAAAAGCAACATCAAAGACACACTACAACAGCATCAAATGACAATGGATGAGGTTTCCAGAAATACAAGAACCGGAACTTTGTATTTCCCTTGACACCCAAAGTGGTAAAAGTGGAAGTTGAAGGAGGAGGAGGAGCCATGGGATTACAATTCTATAAAGAATTGTACTTGGAAGAGTGGAGCCACGCCGTGCAGCTACAACGCGGGGTCTCAGCACTCTGAGACCTCCGTTGAACTTTTGCTGCCCCTTTGGTTCATTCAGACCTAAACCGTCCTGTAGGGACAGCGATTAGTAAGACTAAGCCTTGCTGGTTACAGGAGTACCACAAAATCCTTGTTTGACCCAAGGGAAGAGCTTCTGCAGGGTGGCAAACAGGCAGCCCCCAGGGCTGAAAAAGGCAGAGGCAAGCTCCGGAAGAAAGGAAGCAGCTGAAAGGGAAAGTGCGTGACCGGAAAGGTATTTTATTTTATTTTTAAAAAAACATTTTGCTTAAACAACCTTTTTTTTTTTTAGTAAACTAAAGCTTTTAATCATGAAATAAGCGATGGAATCAATCTAATGCGCTTTGAACTGGGAGGTTTCCTTTTTTTCTTATTTTTCTGTAATTGTGGATTGAAGCATTAGTAACAGGGTTTTTTTCTTTCTTCTTTTCTCCTTTGAAAGTGATTGGATTATTTCTTTTCTATTTTTTGTTGCTTAAAATCTTGAATTTGGGACTATTTTTATAATTACTTCTTAAGACTTATTGCTTATTTTTAAAATCAAACAACAATTATATTCTTTACTTTTTTCTTAACAACAAAGAAGGATATATTAAAAAGTGAAAATCTGCTACACTGCCACTGGGAGGTCACTGGCTGGTTTTTATGAGACAATTTATTTTTTTTCTTTATTAGAAGCAGCTGTGAAAGTTACAGAGCATGAATTGTTTATAACAGGTGCTTTTTGATAACTGACAGCAATATTATCTTTGAGAAAATACAACATAAAAGAATTAAAGTAATCCAATGAAAATATAAAATAGGCCTGAGACCAGGGTGGCAGTGAGAACCAAATTTCATTATTTTTTGGATTTGTCAACATGGTTCCATATCTAGAAGAGGATACTTTAGAAAATCAGAAGGCTTTGGCTGAAACCTTAAACTGTCTGAAACAACATGGAAGAAGAATTGATTAAAAAACTGGACAAACTTTTGACTGTCACATCAAGCTATGAGCTGGAGGTTTCAGAAATTAAAGAAAAAGAAGAAAATGCTGAAGATAAAGAGACACTCATATTAGTTAAAGATAAAGATATGATAACAGAGAACTTTACCAATGGATTAAATGTGGGAGAAAATAAAAAGAAGGACATTCTAAAAAGAGAATTTGAGGAATGTGAGCCTCATTTTGGTCATCAAGGAAAAGAGGGGGAAAGAAAAAAATTGAAGATGGATGAAAGAGAAGAAATCTCTCCAGAAACACGTCTAATACTCAAAGATAAACGTGTAAAGATAGAAACTGGACAGCGGTATTATTTGAGAGTTATACTGGACAATAACGTGCGAAAAGAAGTTTATAAAAAACCTGGAAAGAAGAATAAAAAGAGACAGAGGCCACAAATGGCAACAGAGATAAGTCCAACTCGCTACTGGAAGGACACTGGCTGATAATGAAAGTTGTTATCCTTTGATGATTAATAACTAGTTAGATTGTTTTAGAATATCATTGAAGGATTATTAATTAATTAATAATTATCTACAATAAGAGTAACAAATAATAATTCTAGACCTTAATGATATATGTATCTATGTATGTGTAGAAATGTATGAGATTGGATATAAATAATAAGACTGTTATTTTGTAATGTTGATGGATGTAGTTTAACAAAATGGGGGAGAATTTTTAGCAAACTTAAGACTGTTTTAGATTATTATTGAAGAACCACCAGCTAATAAATAATGAGTTATAATAAGAGTAATGAAATAATTATAGATGATATCTTTATTTAGGTGTATGAATATATATACAGTATATGTATGTTTGGAAGAGACAATGGATGCCATTACATGGTGATGTTTCAGTAAGATATATCTGAAGAAGAAGATAGACCAAATATGGAATATTATAGGAGAATTCTGGTGTAATGATATTAAGATATATAATGAATCCCTTTATTTAAAATCTATAAAATGAGATTATTCATGAATAATAATGATTTTAGAAATGCACAAGAGTTATGTGTAACCAGTCGACATACTTTCCAAAGGATACAATGTAGAATGAAGATTTTTCCTTTTTGTATTATTGTTTTATTAAAAAATAAATACTTAAAAAAAAAAAGAATTGTACTTTACAGATAACCTGTAAATAATTTACAGATTATTAATATAGATCTTCTAAAAAAGGTATATACAATCTTGAGTTGAGTTCAACTCTTACTGCCTCCATCTAGAAATTTTCTTGGGGCATTTTGGAGGATTGTTATTGCCTCCTTGTAGGATACTATTTGATTTCCCAATCAGCCCTGGGAATCCCATATAATCTCCCATCTAAGTACTAACCAGGACTAGCCTTTCTTAGTTTTGGAAAACTATTTGCTGAGGCCTCCTAAAATCCCCGGTCAAAAGGTTCAGCTCTACTCCTTTTGGTAATATCACTGCTACTCCCTCATAGCCTTGAAGGATTTTCACAAATAAATTCAAAAAGTAGCAATCAACCAACCCAAAATAAAATGAAAGAAATAAAAATAAAAATTGCCCTCCATTTTTTAAAAATGTGGTGACATTCTGTTATATTTGCTACGACAGGCAAGGAGGGTTTCCCAAGTTGTTATCAGTAAGAGTGGTTGCCTGCAGTTCAATGAACCAAACTATTTTTTTTCAGTATATTGATCTTTTAATTTCAGATTGAGGTCAGCTCAGGCTAGAGAAGCAAGATGAAGGAAGGAAAACCTCATTGGTGTTTTGTTATTTTTTAAAACACTGGTCATTAATGTATCAGATTTCAGTTAAAATACTTTATCTGGCTTTATTTTAGGAATCTGTTTTATACTACACAGAATTGCAATATTTAGTTTATGCAGCCATATAAATGAAATTAAAAAAAACATTTTGTTTAAAGGATAATGCAACAGTGCCCTGGATGGCTGTCTATCATGTGTTTTGGTAGACTAACCCATTGTCCTATCTTACACAAAATGCCATTCTAGCTTAAAACATTTAGTTTAAAGAGTAAAAATAACAAGAATAGGATACTATAATTATCTAACAACAATTAATACCTAAATACTATACTTTAGAATCCTAAATACCAAATAATTTCATTGTATTTTTATTTAAATTAACTAAAATTATAATAATGATTTCTGAAAGTGGTATGCATGGATATGTAGGTTTCCATGGATGTTCTGTAGAACTCTGACTTTGGGAAATACATATCTTCATTGATGCCCAAGCAACTAGTCTCAGTTGTAGAATGTTACAGTGGAACTCACCAATATATGTTGCATGTCAACATTTTCATGCCACTGTGCCTCCCTGGGCAAATTATAATTCATTGTAGGGGATGAAAGACATGTGCCTGCTAACTCTGGGGACTGGTCCACCTTTCATGCTACCATCCTACCCAAGGAATCAGTTTTGTAGAACTAGTTTCTGTTAATTACAAAACTGAGTCATTGCTGAAGTGAGCTGTGTTTGCTTTTCGGTCTTGCCATTGCCCTATCTTCATTAATTTCTGTATCTGACCAGGATTAATATGAAAAAGCAGCACAGCCTTGTGAACTGTGAAATGCAAGCAAGACTGAAAATTAAAATATGCAAATCTAAAATGACATGCAAATCTCCTAGCTTAGGAACACAAAAGGCAGAGAGGGCTGTGCAATGGCTGAAAAGCTAGAAAAAGAAGAGAGGGACTGTGCAGTTGCCCCATTATTCTGACAGGAGAGAATCAGGTTTTCTTGAAGAGATTTCTGAATATATATTCCTACTGCATGCTGTTTGATTTTGATAATGAATTCAGGAATTCAGTCGTAATATCCTTCACCCTAGTGTTCGAGAGAGGTTTATTAGTTCTTAAAAATGCATTATGCCATGACAGTAGTGTGTCATTAAAATTGTCAGCTTTTGCAATAATGCCAACACTGGAAGCAGAATGGAATGTTTCTTTACCAGATCTTCTCTGTCCTCTTGATCTGTATTAGCACAGCATGGGTGCTTATGCATATGTGTGTATATGACCGTACCTACTTACATATTTGCATGTATCTGTGGGTGTCCACGCAAGTCTGTCTTATCCATCTGCCTTGTATCTATTTATCTGCTCCTGCTTCCCTTTTATGTATTCACAATCATACCAGAAATGCATTTGAGGTGGAGAGATGATGAGATACTATCAGGAATAAGCAGTCACTTGCATGTAAGCACTGACCAAATGGATATCAAATTCTCTCCCACAAGCCTCTCCCTTGCTTTATGCAGTTTGTGAGATCCCTGAAGGAATGTCAGCAACAGCCAATTAAAACAAACAGCACTCATGTGAGGGGCAGATCAAAGCTAAAGCTGCAAGGACAATAGAAGTATTCCTCACAGGTGGCACAAGCAATTAATGGTCATTCCCTCTGAAAGAGAAACGTTTTTCACACATATGTGCTGCCTGTCAGTGACAAATTATTTGGGCAGGGACAGGGTCCCAAGAAATAAACAAAAAACATAATTGAGAACAGACTGGTGGATAGTACTTTTTTTGTTTTTAAAGTCCCAACAGGAAAAGAGAAGAATGGATGGATGGATGGATGGATGGATGGGAGGGAGGGAGGGAAGGAAGAGAGGAGGGGATGGAGGGAGGGAGGAAAAAGCAGAAGGTTTCGTATGATATTTTAGAAATGCAACATAGATTCACAACTTGTGCTAGAGGCTGAGAACACCCTGGTAAATTTGCTAAGAAAACCTTGAAACTTTCAGGCGTTTGTTTGCATTATAGCACGCTGACAGGAGAGATGTATCCATACAGGCTTAGTTAAAAGCTGCCCAATTGGGCTTTTTCAGTCACTGCTTTAAATCTCTCCCGGCCTTAATGCAAGGTCACATATACACGGACATATTTTTTTAGAGTAATTATAACATTGTTGATGTTTTCCCAGTGTTATTAGCTACTGCCAGAAAAAGGTCAGGTCTGTTTATGTGGGCAGGAGTTATTAACAGTAGTAGCTGAAGTAGAGAAGCATGTTTTTGCCAACTAAGTTCAGGGTAAAAGAACATCAGTTCTTCACATACACAACCCGTGCCACCGATGTTTTGTATAAACTTTCTGACAGCCTGATCCTACTTCTGGTTTGGCAAACTAGTACTTAACATTTCAATTGACTTAACGCTGGAAAGCGAAAGGACCTTAAAATACAATGGAGTTCCATGTTCCCCCATGTCTCAAATTTGTTTTACAGAGTCACAACATTCTCAGAAAAACACTTTTCTGAGGCTCTTTCTACAATATCTCTGATATTGTGTTGTCCACATATCTTATGTGTGTGTGCAGACATACACACACACAGAGTGGGTGGGGGAGATGTGGACAATGCAATATAGGAGATAATATATTAAATTAGGATAAAACCATAATAAAATCATCATAATATAAGAATTGCAATGGGATAGATAGTATAATTCGATAAGGAAGCTAACTATCTCACTGCTTCTGCTATGACTGCAATGATGTCAGCCCAGGTGTCTTGAAATTTCCAGAGGGGACATTTTTGAATTATGTGTGTTATAATTTGTTCCAGTGCACTATAGTGGCATTGCAGGCTCTCAGCCATTCCCCACTTAAAAGAGCTTTCCTAGTTCTGACATGGCCTGTCCCGATTCTATTCATGTGTCTCCATATTATTAGGGTTGCTAGGTTGGCAAAAGACAAGTAACGGTAGCTCATTCCATTACGCGGCACTAGGGATTTGAGCCACTGAACTGCCGATGTTTCTGATTGACAAGCTCAGCGTCTTAGCCACTGAGATTGCATCCCTCTTATATAACATAGTTAAGTCATAATCCATGGTTAGCCAGTGTTACACTTAGCCATAATATGGTCTGTTTGGCTTTGGCTTAGTGTGAGATTAACTTTATATGACGCATCACCGAGAACAATTTGAAAGCAGTATTGACTTGTGGTCTATCTTGAATGCATTGCTTCAGATTAGATAGGAGTTAGATTTAGGGCTTTATCAAGAAATTAAGAGTACTTGGCAAGTTATGATTTATCTGTGTAAACTCCTTGTTCTCTATATATCATATTAAACTATTGGAAAAATAGTAAAACTAATTAAATATAAAAAGTAGTAATATGGTCTTTTTATTTCTATAATGGTATGCTAAGAGCAGCTTTCTCCAAAATCCTGACTTCCAGATTGTGTTGGCCTATTAATCCTGTAATTCTCCTGCTAATATCATCATGTGTTTAGGTAGGTAATTCTACTAATCTCCTATAAAACATATAGAACATGTATAGAACATGTTCACTGACAGTAACTTTAGCTGAACCCAATAGAGGGAGCTGTGCACAATAATTAGTGAAAAAATAAATTTTCTTTGAAAAAGCAGGAAAAAAGAGGGCGTTGCCATGAAAAAATAAATCTAATCTTTTCATACACATCCTCCTTATGTTAAGTGAATGAAATATAATATTTTTCTCCTCTCTTTTCTGTTTTGAAGTTAGTTGTGTTTTTTTTAATGAATTCTAGATACTTAATTGCTGAGTATTGAAATTTGGCCAAATCCAGAAGGGAGTTGCTGTGGCCTTTGAAAATTTTCTAAATTGGAACAATATTGGTCTGTTACTCTATTTCTTCAAATATTATTCTATTTAACTGTTTATGTAAGCTTCAACAGCTCCTTTGAACAAAACAGTCTTTGTTTTCAGTGTTCCCCATGAATTAGTTTTTGCAATATTGGAAAGATTGGGCTCTGTGTGTGTGAGTGTGTATGTGAATATGAACATTTATGTTTTCTAAAAAAGTAGAATATAAAAGGCATAGTCAGACACTAAGCCAGATACAGTTCCTTAAAAAAGGGGACTCCACCCATAAAATAAGGTCCCTCTTTGGGGAAACGAGTAGGTTGAAAATAACATTTAGTTGTATCTCTTTCTTGCAAGTAGGTTGTGGACTTCTTACTTACTGTGAGAAGAAGGGAAATGTGCTACAGGCAAAATGTTTCTGGTTCAGATCCAAACTCCCATACTTTCTCTCATAAGAGCACTAGTGAAATGGTTTGGATCAAGACAATATCCAGGTTGATTTTTATCTAAAGGCAACATGGATGCATGTAATGCCAAAGTTGCTATTTTATTTTTCTTGCCCTTTCCTTCTGCATTCTTGAGTGAGTTACCTTCTAATGCCAACATATGAGGCTTCACCTTCTGACATTGTAATTAAACAAAGCAATTTCAGAGGGCTAAAAGAATGGAGGACAAAGCAGATAGCTTTGGTCATCTTTGCTATTTTTTATTCTTTATTAAAAAAACTTCTTTACTTGTGAGCCAGAAGTGGGTTCCTACTGGTTCGGCCCGGTTTAGGTAGTAACTCGGTCTGCCACACCCCTGAACTGGTTTTCTCAGCAGCGCCATAGATGCCGCCATCTTGTTTTTTAGCACTGCGCATGCATGCATAGCATGCATCAAGCGTGAATAGCACGTCCCCGAGCCAACCAGCAGTAGCAGTAGCTGGAACCCACTCCTCTTCTGAGCCATCCATAGTCATTGGCAATTGTGTAAACAAACACAAACAAACCAGGGGTGGGATCTAGCAGGCACTACTGCCAATTCACTCATGTACGTGCCACGCTTGATGCACTGTGGACGCGCATGTGCAGTGCAATAAAAAATATTTTGCGCATGCACAGAAGTGAAAAACAAGATGGCAGCACCACTGACCTCACTCAGAGAACTGGTTTGGGGGCGTGGCATGCCTGGGTCACTGCCAGTTCCAGCAGCCCAGGCCGCCAAACCACTACTGGTTCAGCTGAACGGGAACCAACCACTGAAACAAACAAACAATTTTTGCCCAGCACTAGCCATTAGTTGTTTCATTCTGAAAGACTTTTGAAATATATTGCACTATGATTAATATTGTTTTAACTTGATAGGCACCCATTCCAAAATGACGACACCAAAATGCTGAGATGCATGAATACATGCTCCATCAATACATGCATGTATACAGGCTCCATTTTTTGGTATTTGTGTTGGAGAGTTGCACTCAAATATGTAAGAGGTTCTGAATAGATATTTTGTGTATGGCACTCATATTCAGCTGTAGTGTTTTATTCTCTGGTTCTAGTCTCAATTTTAAAACAAGAGTCTTGATTTTGAAGTTATATTATTATTGTCATTTAACTGCATTTGATGTTATTACAAGTTTTAATTATGTTACTTTATATGCAGAATGCTGCTTAGAAATAAATTTTTGTATAGTAATTTATCATCCCAATTCAACAAAAATCTATCTAGCAAAATATGCCAAATTTTTAAAAAAATAGTTTTTATCTAATTAATTTGCTTAGGGCATATTTTTCAATTTTAAGACATGCTAATGAAGAAACAAAAATGGAGTTACCATCAAAATATAATGCACTTTTTTTTCCATATGGTTATGATAAATATCATTCATATTTTATAAAGAAAGTTCAAGAAAAAAATTAATAGGGCTTCATTTAAAGTTAGCACAAGAAATGCATTATATTCTTAATAGAAGTGGGAGATAAATTAACATTTCTTTTCTATGAGAAAAGAATGATAAATAATTTAATTAAATTAAATAGGGAATGTTTCTTTGTTCCAAAGCAAAACAATACAGCAAAATCAGCTTTTTTGATTCAGGAAACTGAGATAGCCAAACCCACGTTGGAGAAAAAAATCTATTAAGAGGTACAAAGGAAGAAACGCTCTTAAGCCAATACTGTCAAAGTTGTGGGAGGAACCGTGTGATATATGTGTTGTAGAGGTAATATTCCACTTTGTGCTATAGTGTAGCAGAGCCATTTAGGGAGCATCTGTTCCTGAATCTTACATATGATAAGTTAAAAGCCATAAAATCATAAAATTATTTGTTCTTAAGGCTATGAACTACCAAGGCACCACTGGAACTACTCTACAAATAATATGTGTCTTAATCCATGGCTATTTTATATGTCAGAAATCCTGCTGGTGCCACTATATCTACAGACACCTTTCAAAACAGTCATTCTGTGCCTGGGCATGCACATCAGAGATGGGTTCCTACTGGTTTGGACCAGTTCAGCTGAGTAGGTAGTAACTCAACCAGCCACGCCCCTGAACTGGTTCTATTGGTGGCACCTTAGGCGCCGCCACCTTGTTCAATTTTTTACTATTGCGCTTGCACACATAGCGCGCATCAAGAACACACGCACACAAAGCTGGCAGTAGTGAACTGAGTGAACTGGCAGTAACAGAAGCTGCAACCCAACCCTGATGCACATGAATTCTCAAATGTGTCCATCAGCTCAAAATGATTGGGAATGACAAATGAATGCTTTAATATATTTGAAGAATAACATTGAATCCTGTGGATGCCAAAATGCTTGCAGATACCTCTATCATTTCCACAACTCTGACTCTGATTTTGACCTGTTTATGGCAGCTTAAAGCTTTAGCAGCTTGTCTACTTCTATGTTTAGGCCCCTGAACTCAATGGGATTAACCCTCTGTTAGTATGGTAGGGTCTCTTGTTGACAGCACTTTTGAACCATGATTTCAAAAAGTCAAGCAGGGTTGAACCTACTAGAAGACTACTAGGAAATTTAAGATTAAAAAACTACTTTTATAAAATTATTTTTATTTAAATAATTGCTTAGATCACCCCACTCATAAGTTGTGATTCTATAGCAGTGATGGTTAACCTTTTCGGCACCAAGTGCCAAAACTGGAGCATGCATATGCGTGCACTAGAGTGCCAATACCTGGAAGAGAGCAGCTGGCTGGTGTGCATGCACATGGTAGCCAGCTGCATTTCTAGGTTCCATTGTGCGCATGCATGCCAGCCAGCTGCCAGGTACACATGTGCACAATGGAACTTGGAAGAGCAACTGGTGATGCCATGCATGCCCACAGAGAGGGCTCTGCATGCCACCTCTGGCACACATGCTATAGGTTCACCATCAGAGCTGTATAGGCTGCATTTGGAAGTTAAAAAAAATCGAGAAAAAAGAGTACAATTCTCTTCAATACATTCCATATGCCATGAGAATTTCATAGATGGTGACCAGCACTTTGAATTGTATTGGCATTATTGGAAGAAAAATCCATCTGGTTCCGTTCCAAGCTGGGAGAAAGATGCTGGAAATAAAATGGAGGCTGGAGGCTGATGGGGAAAAAGGTCCATTTATTGATGAATAGAACCACCAGGGTTTGTGGTTCTGAGTCAGCTGAACAAATGGTTGAATAAGTGACTGGTTCTTTATAGGTTTCTGTGACTTTGAAGTATGAACTGTTCTGGGGGTGATGCAATGAAGGGACTTGTGTTCTGAAAAGGTGTTGGGCAATTCCTATTGTGGCTAATGGCTTTCATTCTGTGCTGGATCTTGGGTGAGGGGCTGCTTTCTAAACCTACCATTCTGCCTTTGATAGCTGTCAAACTTTGCTGCAAAGAGTTTCAAAATATGGAATACTGCATACAGTTTTGGTCGCCACGATGTAGAAAAGACGTGGAGACTCTGGAAAGAGTGCAGAGAAGAGCAACCAAGATGATTAGGGGACTGGAGACTAAAACATATGAAGAACGGTTGCAGGAGCTGGGTATGTCTAGTTTGATGAAGAGAAGGACCCGGGGAGACATGATAGCAGTGTTCCAATATCTCAGAGGGTGCCACAAAGAAGAGGGAGTCAAACTATTCTCCAAGGCACCTGGGGGCAGGACAAGAAGCAATGGGTGGAAACTAATCAAGGAGAGAAGCAACTTAGAACTAAGGAGAAATTTCCTGACAGTTAGAACAATTAATCTCTGGAACAGCTTGCCTCCAGAAGTTGTGAATGCCCCAACCCTGGAAGTCTTTAAGAAGATGTTGGATAGCCATTTGTCTGAAATGGTATAAGGTTCCTGCCCACGCAGGGGGTTGGACTAGAAGATCTACAAAGTCACTTCCAACTCTGCTATTGTATTGTATTATTGTATATCCTGTCTTGAATGGGCTTGTGCTGGCAGTATTTGCTTTGCTTGTGAATAGAGCCACCTAGATAGTTGTCTTCCTCTTTCAATAAGATCTTTATCTCTTAAGTGCCCGTATCTGCTGTGGGCTATTAAGAAAGACCAGGGGGGAGGGGGAGGCCACTTTCTGCCTCTAAAAACGTGTTTCTCAATTTCTCTTTTAGGGAAATATATTATTCTGCCTTTTTAAATATTTCCCAAAATAGTTCATTCTTCAGGAGGAGGGGCTTCCCACAGTATACTATGACAAGTTCATTATGCCAACACTGCAACATGTTGAATCTGCTCTAACATGCAAGTGGACTTCAGGGGAAGCTCCATACAACTTCCAAATTGATCTCCAGGATACATGGCTTTACAGTTAACTGCGTGTGAATGGCTGAAGTTCATCCCAGTCCAGAAACAGGAGGATTTCAATGAAGTCACATTGAGTTTTCTTGACTCAAAGGAAGCTTTCTTTTAAAATGCTGTAGGATTTAAGTAGAAATTCCTTCTCACTGTATCTATGAATAAATTAACACTGAACTTTGTAGGATTTACTTGACAAGTACAGAGTTGCATAGCTTATTTTTCTTCCTAATTAAGTCTAAAGTCCTAAAGTTGACATAAGCCGGACAATATAATGCACTGTAGTATATCATGACAAATTGTTTTTTAAATGGGACAGGTTTCAAAGAAGCATCCAGTTTCAGTATGGAGAAATCTGCTATTCAGAGAGAAATGAGGGTATGTGCAAATTTTGGGAGTATTTCTAAATTGCACTTATGCTGAGGGGGGGGAGGGGCAGGGAGTTGGAGAAATACTGTATGTTGCTTGCATGAAAGAAATCTCATGGATCTACATTATTTGGTATTCTAGCTGCTCAGTGATTGCTTGTGCTAGAAAAAAAAGGAAAAATGTTAATTTTTGTTTTATTGACTCTAAAAGTATCTTGTAGACATTCACAGTCTCTATTAAACTGATAGTTTAACTTCAATCTCTTTTTTTTACTTTCCAGGCCAATAAATCACTACATTAATTGGTATATTTGATAAAGATCTTTTAAATGATAGCTTTTATTCAATGAATTAAACACATTGATTGTCTTCTTGCATGACATACAAGCAGAAAAATCCAGGGAGATTGCAGGCATGATTACACAACTGAAACCTGTTCTGTTGAAAACAAATTTTACAGTCACTTGTAGCCATCATAACTCTCTGGACATTTTCCTCAGACACCTTTGCATACAAATTGCCTCTATATCGTGTTACAAATTCCATCCACAGTTGAGAAGGAATATTATAATTTGCAATATGTTACTGATGAATCAACTCTTTAAAGTAGAAATAAAACAAAACAGATCTTCAAATATTACTAAAAGGGAGCATATTTTCAAACATTAAAAGTACTTCTAAGCTGCTAATATATCATAGAAATTTTGTAATGTAGACTCGAAAGTAAAGAAATAGTTTCTAACTGAATTTGCGCCACACTCTAAATCATAATCTGATTGGTTTTTAACTTAATATTGTACGTAATTCAAGCTTTGTGATTTGTATGATGTAATTGGTAATTCAACACAGTGTGGGAATAGAGGCTCAATGGTTTATCCAACAATCTATGGATAAAAATCATGGTTTATCATTTGTGAATCTAGGCTTTCCAATAAGTTATAAATATGAAAATTATAGCTGAGATTTGTTTTCAAAATCTGGCACTGAACCTGGGCAAGTATCCCTTAATAAACAAGTTCATGGCTGAGTGGGGATGCACACATATATTTTATTTACTTTATTTATCACTCTGCGGCCAAAATCTCATATGCATCTATCTTCTAATATGAGACATACTGTGTCTCTGGGAAATAATTGTAATTATAACTTTGCTTGGAACATAAAAATCATGAGATATGTGGCATTTTTGGCATAATGCAAGCATAAATTCTCCTTTCCCTTTTCTTTTCAGCACCAGCACAATGCTTCTGAAAATTTATAATGAGTTAAATATAATAAAGATTACCAGATTTTCTTCTTTACTGGTAGGTCAATAAAGATAGTGCTTTCAAATATAGCAGATCCATTTGGTATTAATGCTAGCTAATTGGCAAATTTAGTAAGAACTTATCTTTGGATCATCCTATTTTATGCACTTCTTTCACATTGGAAATTTTGCATCTGAGGTCTTAAAGAAGTAAGACTATTATCAATATATGTTTCTTTATTTGGAATGGCTTTAGATACTTATTTGGATACAAGGTATATAGGGCAAGGTTAAAAACGGAAATATTAAACCAGTCAATTTGATACATTTTTGAATAGTAAAAAGTACTGAATTGCAAGATGAGGGGATATCAAAGGTCAGTCTAACTTCTTCTGAAATCAATACAAGTGCTATATTGATTCCTCTAATGGAAATTAAGATTGGCCCAAAATCATTAAAAACACTCTGAAAAGCAAGGAGATAAGATGGTCAAACCTGTCTGCAATATTAACCAGAACAAAGCAAGGATGATGGACATAAGAATTTCCTATAACACGGATGCATTTTTTTATCCATGATTCACAACCCATGTCAATATTATTAGTATTAAAAGAAAACATTTTTTCTACAGCCCTCTCTAATATTCTTCTTGTTTTACAGTATGTTATGTCCTTCCTCTGTAAGTATATAGAAAGATAAAGTAATAAATTTAATGTTTGAAATTATAGAAAAATTTAATAAAGAATTTTCTAAAGACTCAGACGACTTTTAAACAGTAAATGGCAATGCTTACAATAAATATTGATAATTGATGTCAATTATATAAGCATCTAGATATTTAAATGTAAGGTGCTAGTCTTCTGAAGGATGCACATATTTATCAATATTCTGATAAAGAGAACTTTGAAAAAGAAAGCCAGCAATATTAGTCTCCTGAAAAATTCATATATTATTTTATTATTTTCCTTCCATTTGCTAACATAGTTTCCAGTTCTATATTCCAGAACAGAGGCACAATATTTATTTTATTTATATCCCATCTTTATTATGTGTATAAATAGTTCAAGGCAGCAAACATATCCACCAACAGACCTACCCCACAGAATTGGGAGAATGACTCAACCAAACTCACCCAGTTGGCTTTCATGGCTAAGGCGGGACTTGAACTCATGATGGCCCTCTTTCTAGCCTTAACCTCTAGACCAAACAGGCTCAGTCATCACAATAATGATATCAAATTGATTATTTACCCAGAGAGCAAAAACGTTTTGAACATGAGATTTGAATTAAAGTAGTGGGCAAAACAGGAAGAAGTTAATCTCCTAGTCTGACAGTCTATAAATCAGCCATTCTTGTCACCCATTGTCTTGCTTTTAAGAGGGCCAAATGTCTACAAATGAGGTAAATTAGCAGATGGTTTTAAAAGAGAAAAGTTACAAACACGATTTCCCCCCTTTTTTTGGTATTTTAACCTTGTTAAATTTGCTTTGCTTATCTACTTTCCTTTTATTAAAACACACACTAGTGTATACAAAAATATAATGGATATCTTACTATTCAGCTCAAGACTGAAATCTTTAATGTACAAAAATATTTCGCTGTAATTTGCTGCAGTGTTTCTCTCTCTTTAATGTTATTCTCTGTTCTGGATGAAAAAGCCAAATAATCTTATTATGCTTGTGATATTGACCATACTAAATTGTAGTTAATATTGACATTGGGAGATCAGGTTAGGTCGGTTAAGGTTGGTTCACCCCCTAAGGACGAGGACATAAGCTATTGACTTCAAAGGATGATCTGAGCTGATCTCCAGTTCTTGATACTTTCATCATAATTGCTCTGAACATTTTTCCCCACTCGCATCGCAGCAAATCCACAACAGGAGCACGAAAGGGTGAGAGCACGCACCAAGTAGTGCGCGGATTCGCAGTCTCCTAAACGCTGAGGTCTCCAAACTTGGCAACTTTAAGCCTGGGGGACTTCAAAGCAAAGCTGGCTGGAGAATTCTGGGAGTTGAAGTCCTCCAGGCTTAAAGTTGCCAAGGCTGGAGACCCCTGCCCTAGAGGCAGCCCGACCAGCTTCAGCAGTTCCCTTCCTTACTCTCTCACAAGTGAGTCATCCGGCGACCAGCAGCCCCTCGGCCTGGACTCTCAGAGTCAGCGGTGGCTTTTCAGCCAAGGAAAGAAGCTCCCTTCCCCCTACGTTCTTTCTCCCCTTCCACGTGCCATGGGAACACGTGGCGGGAATTCCCGGAGAGATTGCTCCTTTGCTCCCAGCGGTCGGCACCAGCCCGCCCTACAAAGCCTACAGCAGTGGCTTTGGGGGGCGGGGAGGATGATAATGTGTTGCTTGGTAGCCCATCCCTCTGTCGCCCTCGTGCGGAACAGGAACGAAGGCAAGGGCGCGGCTAGACAAGCTTCGGGGAGTTGTGTTTGAAAATCCAGAAACGTCAAAGGGGGAGGAGGACAGTCGGTCAGCGGCGGTCTTGATATAAAATAGCCCTTTCCAATAGGTTTAGAGATTAATTACCCTCTGGCTCATATTGTTTTCCATTTGTGGTAAAACCATAAGCATTCAAGTTGAACTGAAAGCTCAAAACAAGTTTAGCACAATGAAAGGTTTCTATGTACTTGTGGTAAAAATAAAGCCACCTTAAGCTGTGCGGAATTGGCTGATAAGGGTACAGGGACAACTTTGTAGTTTTCTCAGCAAGTAGTGAAGAAATTTTATTCTCTCACCATCCCTCCTTTCCTCGAATCATTTATCTATCTATCCAATCTACATGGCTGTCCATCCCAACAAGTGACTGAGTGTCAAACAGAATTAAAATAAAATAAAAACATTACAGCTATACACACTGCCTGAGCAACAATTAACCCAAATCACTAGCAAAACTAAAAATTGTTTTCTTTCAACTATATTTTAAAAAGCTGCTTAATTATATAGCTGTGGATGTCCCCAAGTGCTATCCAGATTTGATAGGCCAAACTTTCACTGAAGTTAGCCAAAATCAACGAGCAGTTGCTAATGGCATAATTTTAAATTTTAATTAAAACTGTGATGATCCATGCTCTCTATTACCAAGATGCAAAACAAGCAATGGGCAATATTAAAAACTGATACTCAACAGATAAAAAAGGGCAGAGGGGAAGAATCTCTCACTCCTCTCTTGTGCCAAAATATAACCTGTATGCTTATGTCCAGCATACTTCAGAAGCCTCAGAATCATATTTTAGGAAGGATCTTGATGAATTAGAATATATCTAGAGCAGAATAAGCAAGATGATAAGAGAAAAACTATGGAGGAACATCAAGAGGTATGAGACTCCAGAAGACTAAAAAAAAAAGATTTAATAAATGACTAAGCATCTAAAGGACTCGCTTATAGAATTGCTCAGAATTATTCCACAAGATAGGACAAGAATCATTAGGTTAAATTTCAAGGAAGCAAGTCGGAAAAAATATCCTAATAGGAAGAGCTCTGGAAAATTGGATCAGACTCCAGGAGAGATAGTGGAGTTTCCTTCACTGGATGGGTTTAAACAGATTTTGGAAGGCCATCTCTTCTGGATGGTGGTGATAGTAAACATCTACTTCATTAGAGAATTTGGTTAGATAATCTCCAAGATTGAAACTTTAATGTTTAATAATTATATCTTTCTACAATTGCCAGGATTCCCAGTCACAGAACTTTTATCTGACTGGAATAATACACTGTGCATGTATCTTTTGTTAGGTGCTTATTGTAACTTACAGAGGGCAACACACCATCTTCTTTTTGGTGTGCTGTTAAGATTCAGATCAGTCCCTTTAAGTCTGCAATATGGCTGTTTTCACGTTTGAGGAACTACCTCATTATTAAAAGAGATACTAACTATAGTAGTTGCATCAAAGAGCACTATTTTGTTTTACATGTATTATCATCTTAATTAAAGCCATATTTAAGAAGAGAATTACTTCAAAATAGTGTTCAATCTGAAGAATTGCAGTCCAATTCTTTTTATTATTATTCTGTGGTTAATCTTTGGTGAGATTCACAGCCTTTGGGGCTGGTTGGTAGCTCAACAGCTGGAGTCCTAACCAAGGACCTAGGAACTGTTAAGGTAATGTCAGAGGATATAAGCTGTTCCAAGTAGGGTGGTTTTTTGTAGAATCAGAATGTTTAAGTCTGGTAAATTTAGAATTTTCAAATAGCAACGTAGCTCTTTAGGTATTGCTCCAAGGGCTCCAGTTACAATCAGGACGACGCACAATTTCTTTTTCCACAGTCACGCAACTTGAATTTGCAAGTCCCGATACTTTGTGATTTTTTTCTTGCTGCTTATTTTCAATTTGTGCATCACCAGGTATTGCAATGTCAATGAACCATACTTTTTTCTTTTCAACTATTGTTATGTCAGATGTTAGATCAAGTCCCACAAGATCTTGACTTTCTCATTCTCTAAAACTTTCTCAACCTGATGTTCCAGTGGTTTTTGCTGTACTCAAATCCAAACTTCTGACACAATTTCCAGTGAATAAATAATAATAATGATGATGATGATGATGATGATGATGATGATGATGATGATGATGAAATGATAAAGGGAATGATAAATGATAAAGAGAATGAAGAAATGATAAAGGCAGTAAAACCAGAAGAAGGCTACAAGTACTTGGGGATTTTAGAGGCCTCTGACTTAATGCGTAATAAAGTCAAGGAATTAACTTTATTTCACAACAATATTCAGTTAGCTCAAAGAATAAATCTGAGATATTTGAAGCACCTGTACCCCCTGTTGTTAACACAACTTGTTAGAAAATAACTCCTACTTCTCTGGGGATATGTTCATTTGCAAGCAATGTCCTTTACTTGGCAGCTGTAATACTTAGATTTAGAGATTACAAGTGGTTTCCCTTAAAGCTCAGCTGATAATATTCAGGGATGAATACAAAGTAGAAAATAACCAGATGGGCAGGAAAAGTGTGTTCTATTTTTGGGACTAGGTTCAGCTTTTAGTTTACTTAGTAATGACTAGATCCATCTGGAAGAAATGGAATGAATTACAGTAGAGAACTTCAATATGAAGACTTTGCATCAGTTCAGAATTTATGCCAGATGTTTGATTGGACAATGTTAGTTATTTTGGGGAACTTATTTTGTTGCTGGTGCATTGAAACCAATGCAATTACAATGAGATGTAATTCAATTGGCAAGGAACTACAGTTCTGCCATCAGGAAAATGAGTTAGTCCCCACACATTGCCAGCTGTGCCCAGATACCTAATCCTTGATTTATGATTTCCTAAAGCATGTTTAACTGATTATCTCATGCTGATTACATGCTAAATTAATGCATATTGTATAAGTTTGGTGTAGGGAAAAATGTACAAAGCTAGAAAGGTTTCAGTTTCCCCCCCCTTGCATTTTAAAATCAACGATTGTGTGTAAACTATGAGCTGAAAACTCTAAGTCCTTTTCGAATTTGGCAACTTTAAGATGTGTGGATTTCAACATGCTGGCTGGGGAATTCTAGCAGTTGAAGTCCACACAACTTAAAAGTTGCCAAGTTTAAAAAATACGTCTTTAAACCAAATAGGGTAAACTTGCAGCACAATGCTTCTGGTGTAGTTCAAAAAATAGTTCTTTTTTGAGGCACTACTTTGGAAGATGGGTAGATTTAAGAATGGAAAAGTCAGTGATTGATTTGCTGCCTGACTTGTCTCTTCCAAAGCAGAGGAAAACCTCTGTAGTCCTTAGCTAGGTTTGACCATTTTCTTTTCTTTTGCCTTCTCTTGTCCTTTTTCTTCTTCACAGTAAATATCCTGTTCAGTTTTGAGAGCATTATCCTGCTGATGGACAGACATCCAATTCCTATCCAAATGATTTTGTACAGTTTTTATTTATTTATTTTGCACTCATGGTCATGTGATTAAAATTCTGGTGCTTGGCAACTGTCATGAATTTGTAATACATGCATCCTTCAAGTGTCTATGTATATTAGAACAGTGGTTCCCAATCTTTCCAGCTTGGCCTGGTGTGCGTGTGCGTGCGTGCGTGCGTGTGTGGGTGCAAGAAGCTTGAAGCTATTTTATGCCCTCCACTTGTGTGAGTGAAGTTTCGGGCATGCACACTTGTCCATCTCTTCCACAAACAAGTTTCGAACAGGCTGCAGCCAGGTAGTAAGTCCCGGGGATTGAAGACCCCTATATTAAAAGTCTGCATCAACCGTTGGCATCTTTTATGTAAGCTAAATAAACTCACTCTCATTAATTCCCCCCCCCCAAGACTCTTCATTATCTTGGTAGCCCTTCTTTGAACTTATTCCAATCTATGACACGCCTTTTATAATGAGGTAATCAGAATGGACACAGTACCATATTGCAAGTGAAGCCTGTTCAGATCAGAGTAAAGAGGAATAAAAGTTATGCAAATTGTTATTAAGTGATATATACCTTGCCTTTGAAATTGTAATGTATGGAGAGATTAAATTACACTACTTAGTCTTACTTAGGCAACATGTTGCCTTTTCAAGCTTGGAAGGATAACTCTATATCATAATCTGCTCTACTGAACTCCCCTGGAAATCAAGGATATTTATTACACACTAATGTAAGACAAAAATGATTTCTTCTATTTTTAATGGGTATAATTGCATTGATTTTGGTTGTGATTAAAAAATTTGATGTCAGAGTATATCTATCAACATAGCCACTTGTGTTCTTGACACCAGAGATTCTCTGTGACTGATCACAGGATCAAGCTACAAGTAACACAAATACTGTATGCTTTAAATTAATCAGGTCTTTATGTTATAGTGTCTTTATGTTGACAAGGAAATAATAATCAGGCTTTGCTCCAGAACATGCAGTGATTCGGATTATAGTTCCTTGCCAGTGTTCTGTCAAAAATTACTTCCTACTCCTCTCCCAGAAGTGATTTGATCTTTTCAGAAGTCATTTATTGTCAGTGTAAAGGTGGGTGTACAATGTTTGATAAGAACGTGGCCTGTGGTCATAATTCTGATCACAAGCATGTTCCACATACTGACTTTACAGCTTTTTTCCAAAATAAAAATCAATATAATCATTCTGGTTGTAAATCTCTTGGAATTGTTTTTTCTCCCAGAGTGTGTTTTAATTAAAATCTTTCTTTCTTTTCCTTTCTCTATTGGAATATTTCCAGAGCAGAAGGGGGGAATCTGTGGCCCCTGCATCATGCCCAGCCATTTTTGGATTTTGAGGAAAACACACCACCCACATTCAGAGTTGCTGTCCTCCCAAATTTCTCCCAACATATTTTCAGTTATTTCTTCAATGATGTCACTGCCATCGAGCCACAAAGCTTCTCAGAATTAGACATCCTTATTTATTAACTATATATTTCTAATACATTTATGTAACTATCATGCTTTTTCAACCTTACTTTGTACTAGCCGTTCCCGGCCATGCGTTGCTGTGGCCCAGTCTGGTTAAATGGCCAACCAATCTGTGTGTAGATCTACACCTGCGCACACAAACACGTACATACAACCACCGTATAACCCCCAACCTACCTACCTACTGTATTTCTCCCTCTAACCCTCTACCTACCTACATTTCTCCCTCTCTATCCCTCTATCTACCTACCTACCTGCCGTATTTCTCCCTCTATCCATCTACCTACCTACCTACCTACCTACTTACTGTATTTCTCCCTCTCTATCTATTCTTCTATACTGTCACAAAATATGGTAAGACATCATATACTATTAACGAGGCACAGATAAATTACCTATTGGTGACTAGTAATGCTAAGAATCCTTCATTAGAAGCATCTCTTACTTTAATCTAGTAAAAAGGTTTATTGGCTTGAATAGTTCGGCAGAAAGTGGGGCAGAAAAAAAAAACATGGTACAATAGAAATATAAAATCCAGCTGTTAAAATGGTTTTCATTCTGGATAAGGTACTATTTTAAGCCTTAAATTGGTCCACTAAAGTTTGTCTTGCTATAGGGATTGACTCCCTGTGTATACACTTTGAAGGCTGAGGTATGATGCAAAATAGGTAATGTGTCATATGTCAGATACCGCCAGATTTCCCTCCCTTTGAACCCCCCCCCCAAAAAGAGGGAGTATAAAGGAAACTTCTTTTTGGCTTTACATCATGAAACTATCATTTTTAGATTTTGATAACCAAACATGAGGAATGCAGGTAGACCTTAGTCTGTAGCCCTATTCTAAAACTCTCAGAAGTGATGGGAAAAGGCATTTTACTCATTAACCTGTTAGTCTGAAGATTGATTTATGGGGTGAAAAAGCAGATGACAGAGGCAGGTGTTTACGCACAAAATAATAATGTTTTGTGTAGTTGAACATTTCTGCTGTTTAATGCATGGATGCTGCACCACAGTACATTTCTAAATGTGGATTTCTAAATGTGGCAACAAACATCACTATGTCTCTTCCAACATGGCTAAGAAGCCACAGTATGCCACGCTGCCCTTCAGGCAAATGGGATCCAATGGTGGGCTTTGAGTAACACACAAGATTGACATTATCTTGAAGCGTGAACAAAATCCAAGGAAAAGAAAGATGTCTACAGGTTCACAAACATGTTGACAATCTAACACTAGGTTAGGCTGACTGATCCATAATAGCTAGTAGCCACCTTGACCCAAAGTCACCTTGACCCAAAGTCAATCAGCACCACCACCAAATGGATTCGCAACTGGCTGACCAACCGCACTCAACGTGTAGTCCTCAATGGAACTGCATCTACATGGAAGGAAGTATGCAGTGGAGTCCCCCAAGGCTCTGTTTTAGGCCCAGTACTCTTTAACATCTTCATCAACTATTTGGATGAGGGGATAAATGGGGAACTCATCAAATTTGCAGACGACACCAAGCTGGCAGGAATAGCCAACACTCCAGAAGATAGGCTTAAGATACAGAAGGATCTAGACAAACTTGAACATTGGGCACTGTCTAATAAAATGAAATTCAATTGTGAAAAAAGTAAGGTCCTACATATAGGCAAGAAAAACCAAATGCACAAGTACAGTATAGGTGGTACCTTGCTCAATAGTAGCAACTGTGAGAGGGATCTTGGAATCCTAGTGGACAACCATTTAAATATGAGCCAGCAATGTGCAGCAGCTGCCAAAAAAGCCAACACAGTTCTAGGCTGCATCAACAGAGGGATAGAATCTAGATCACGTGAAGTGTTAATGCCACTGTATAGTGCCTTGGTAAGGCCACACTTGGAATACTGCATACAGTTTTGGTCGCCACGATGTAGAAAAGACGTGGAGACTCTGGAAAGAGTGCAGAGAAGAGCAACCAAGATGATTAGAGGACTGGAGACTAAGACATATGAAGAACGGCTGCAGGAGCTGGGTATGTCTAGTTTGATGAAGAGAAGGACCAGGGGAGACATGATAGCAGTGTTCCGATATCTCAGAGGGTGCCACAAAGAAGAGGGAGTCAAACTTTTCTCCAAGGCACCTGGGGGCAGGACAAGAAGCAATGGGTGGAAACTAACCAAGGAGAGAAGCAACTTAGAATTAAGGAGAAATTTCCTGACAGTAAGAACAATTAACCTCTGGAACAGCTTGCCTCCAGCAGTTGTGAATGCCCCAACCCTGGAAGTCTTTAAAAAGATGTTAGACAGCCATTTGTCTGAAATGGTATAATGTTCCTGCCCATGCAGGGGGTTGGACTAGAAGACCTACAAGGTCCCTTCCAACTCTGCTATTGTATTATTATTGTATTATTGAACGGTCAGACTGAGAGCATCTCCCCATTCAGAGAATGACACTTCTCTTGTACAATAATTAGATTATTCCTGTCATTTCATTTTTCTCTTTAAAATTGGGATATTTATTTCAAAGGAAGCAGCAAACTATTGGAATACTTTCATCAAATTAGCCTGCCTGGATTTTAATTGACCAATTTTTTAAAAATAATTTGGAGGTTGTGTTTCATGGCTGTTTTGTGTTTGCGTGTGCATATATGTTAACACACCAACACCCACAATGCTCTTCTAATTTGTTATAACTTCAGATGAAGCATTAACAAGAGGCTTAAGATTTCAAAACAAAAATTACCAGCTTGATCTGAGTAACATCATTGCTTCTTATTCTTTTTTGCTCTTCTAAATTGTTATAACATTTCAGCTCATTTTGAACAAGAGGAACCTGATTAATATGTAAATATCTAATTTTAGGGTGGAACAATCAGAATTTGGAGAGAGAAAACACAAGACACTTATATTCTCCCTTTCTCTCTACCTCCATTTTCTTCAAATTACTTTATTAACTTTTTGCTCCCTGAAGTGTTTAAAATGTTTCTCATAGGAGGTCGAAAGGCCAGCAAGGGACTAATAAACAATTTTGTCAAGCATGCTTCCTGTGCTGTTTGTCCCTTCTCTGTACAGTACTAAAAGAAGTTTTAAAAGGAACATAAATGCAGTCTAACTTTGTACATCTATGATCTATTTTCTCAAACCCAACAGTGTTCTGATATTTTCCTAGAGGGAAAAGGTAGCTTAAAACCTCCATGATATTTTGGTTGGCTTTTTTGGACATTTTGAAAAAGACCTCGTTAAGGTTTTGAGTCATTCAGTCCAAGACACATATTTTGAAATTTCAGGAATGTATCCTTAAATGTTTTATTTTGCTCCTGATATCAAATAAGAATGTAGGATTTCTGATAGTTTCCTGATTTTCCTTTAACTGTGCCAGAGAATTGTATTTGCATTTTCAAGAGTTATTCTACTGAAGTGAATTTGAAATCATTTTCACATCGGTACTTTAAAATGCTTTCTTGCTAGGAGAAAAAGTGATGTTGACAGCTGCGATTTTTTCTTTTTTAACCCAATTTTTGTTTATCTTCAGCACAGATTTTAAAACATCGTACACATAAAGTATTCCACTCCCAGCATCACTTCATGTATACAGAGTAGCCCTGGTTCACTGGTTCAAACCTTGTATGATAATTTACCAGAATATGTTCCTATTTTCTACCAAAGACCTATTGCTGAATTCAACTGAATCCTTTTATCTGATTGATTTTTTTTTAAAAATGCCACTCCTTTGTTGTAAAACAGTCATTCTGTAAGTAAGCAAAATGACTTGTGTGCCCCTGTATCATCCTTGTGCAAACACATGATTCAAGTCAATAAAGGATCAAAGTCTTGCTTTGTTACAAATAGAAGTCCAAGTAGCTAGAGTGATTAAAAAAAAAGGATTTATCACTTGAGCCTTAGCAACAGAGGCCATACTTCAGATTAAAAAAAATACAGCAAGACTTCTCATATTACACACAACAATATAGCAAAGTTAAGAGATGTTTATGATGAATAGAATAAATGTTTTGCTGGGAAATTATTATATATTATTATAAAGTTCAAATAACAATAGCAGCTTTTTTTTATAGCAAGCAATTGATGTGGATAGCCACTGTCCAGGATGCAAGCACAGATGTTAATTCCCATCATTGTTTAATTTAAGAGGGAAGACTTTGAATCTGAGACCTTGTATATATTTTTATTCTTACTATTTTTCTGGCTTTTTCTTGATTTTATGCCTGTTACTGCATAAAATTGGTCGGGTTGAGCCTAAGTCCGTTACTTAGGCTCAACCCGACCAAGACCGAGTGGCTGTGGTTTCCGGCTGCCCGATTCAACCAGCTTTCTCCAACGCTGGCCATAGGGGGCGAACATCTTGCCCCTGTGGATGGGGCGCGCAATTTGGGTGTCCTCCTGGATACCCGGCTGTCTATGGAAGAGCAAGTGACAGCCGTGGCCAGGAGGGCGTTTTACCAGGTTTGCCTGGTCCGCCAATTGCGCCCCCTATTGGATCGGGACGCCCTTCGCACAGTCACTCATGCCCTCGTGACATCCCGACTGGACTATTGTAACTCTCTCTACATGGGGCTCCCCTTGAGGTGCACCCGGAGACTTCAGTTAGTTCAGAATGCAGCCGCGCGAGCAATTATGGGCACCTCTAGGTTTGCCCATGTAACACCGCTCTGGCGCGAGCTGCACTGGCTACCTGTCGTCTTCCGGGTGCGCTTCAAGGTGTTAGTTATCATCTTCAAAGCGCTCCATGGCTCGGGACCTAGCTATCTGCGAGATCGGATCCTGCCCCATACATCCTCACGACCGATTCGCTCCCACAGAGAGGGGCTTCTCCGGGTGCCGTCCACTAGACTTTGTCAGCGGGCGACGCCCAGGGGAAGGGCGCTCTCTGTGGCGGGCCCGGCCCTCTGGAACGACCTTCCCCCTGATATTAGAACGACCACCGACCTCCGCTCCTTCCGTGTAAAGTTAAAGACCCATCTCTTTCGACTGGCCGGCCTTGAATAGTTCTCTCTGTCTTTTAACGTTAACGATAAATTTTAATGGGTTTTTTAATTGTATTTTTAGCACGGGTAATTTATTTAATTTTATTTTAGTAATGTCTGTATTATTATATATTGTTTTAATTATGCCTGTGCACCGCCCCGGGTCCCTGTGGGGAGAGGGTGCGGTTAATAAATTCCAATTTATTTATTTTTTATTATTATAATAGGTGGGAAGAAAAGCAGCTTTAAAATCAAATCAATGGACAAATATAAGAGTTTTGACTCATTTGTTTAAAACTGGGTTTTCTTAATCTAGTTTTACATAGGAAGTGTTTTCCATTTTTATTATATTTTAGGATATTTATGTCACAAAAGTTTATATAAGTTGCCAAATTTCAGTTCTCTTAATAGTCATGGCTTCCAGATTTTGTACATTCTGTAAATTAGTTCATCTGAGCGACTTTAATTCAAAACCTGTTGTCCAATTATGTCCCATTTTGCCCAATTAAACTCGAGAACTTTAGTAGTATGTCTGTTTGTGCACATCACTGAGCCACAGACCTTCTATAATCACTGTGTTAATTTATACTGTAGTGTATATGTTCATACAAAGCTAATTTCGTTATCAATTTGATCAGCTAAAGTTGGTGACTGCTAAATCAACTGCTTCAAAATATTTGTCAAATATATGGTCAGATGAGACCCTTCCAAGATTGAGCTATCAGGAGCTGTCAGTTCTTCCAATAAACATTGGACCTTCTTTTAAAATAGCTTTGATCTACTCAGTGGGGAAATTAGATTCTGCATTATGATAAATTCTATTTAAAGGGGAGTATTTTTCTCCCATATGCTGTGATTTATGAGAAAGTACTGCCTCCTAGAATGGAGACTTGTCTTTTAGCAATTCATAAACTGAAAAAGCACAGCAATCTTTGGGCAATTTGTTGCAACTCTGACAGGATCTGTTTTATGTCATATCAGCCTGCTGGAGCATCTCACTTGTGTGGTAGAAACAAATGTGTTACCAAACCAACTCTGCATTTTATCAGCTTCAGTACATGTATTTCCCAAGAACTTTAAAGCATTTTATTCCTCTAGGACTTAAAGACTTTGGATTACACTATTTGAAACCTACTTTTAATGGCCATTTTATTTTACTTCATGTATAAATGTTTTCTTTTGTTGTTGTTGTTGTTGTTGTTAGTTGCGAACTCATGTCCTATCCATCGCATCCCCATGGACAATGTTCCTCCAGGCCTTTTCTGCTTTTAGTCTTATTTTGTTGATGGTTGATTTTAAGCATGAACACCTTGGAAATCGTTTCCCGACAAATGCATAGTAAAAAAATTGGATTTGGATGTTATAAAAATTCAATAACTAAGTATATACTGAAACTTTCTTGGCATTTATTAAGAAACCAAGCTATCTTTTAGATCTATCTTTGCCTTGGACTGGTCTGCCAAAATCTCTTTCTAAATAAAGGAACAATAATAAAAAGGAGTCCACGGAGTTTTCCAGTTTGCAGTTCTTTTCTAGAGAAGAAACGGGGAATTGTAATGTAAGAACTGCTGAATTTTCCAGCTTCATCAGTCACCCTGGGCAAAAGCATGAATGTTATATAGTTAATAACATCTGTTGGGCCTCGTTCTTCATAGCTGTTTTGTTGCAGGTAGCCAACGCTGATGTTCAGAGTTATATTGCTACCAACCCCCAAAATTCCACCCAATCCTTAGGTTCCCATTTAGAACTATTTTACCCATTTTGAAAGCCATGTAAGCTACTGCTAAATATCAGATTTATCCAAAACTATATGGAATGCAGGAAATAGTATTTTCTTCTAAGCTATTTGTGATCTTTCTTGACTATTTAAAGACATTCTCAGATATTTTTCTTAATCAAATGAAGAAATTGGTGTTTTAAAATCAATTCAAAGAAAATCATGAAGGCAGAGGAACTGCATTTTTAAAACATGTTGCTTAAACATAATTAAATTATAGGCATGTGGTAATTATAATGAATTTCTGACTTTTAAGTGGCAAATTCATTTCCTTCATAATATGTGGGCTAATTTGAAAAATCAGAGATAGAAACATTTGGCTGATACTGTGGTCATAGTCATAGTGACAAAGTCTCAGTGCTCTGATTTGCAGGTCTTTAGCTACTACAGAGAACCAACCACACAAGAGGAGATCAATATTTGTAACGTAATACGCTTTTTTTTAGATGACCATATAGCAGAATTATTGGCAAATGTTTTCTGGAGTTATCCATGTCAACTGGCTGCAAATCAAGAACATGTTAACTTCTATCATTTCTGGTGCACAACAGTTCCTCCTATGGAGTCAGCAGCAACTTTTTTCTCTATTAGGAAAATGCAAAGACTGCAAATATGAGGACAACGTATTGACTAGTCACTGCAGAAAAAAACCCCATACTATTGGAATTATTCTGTTCCATCCCCATTTTTCTTGATCTGTTGTTCTTGATCTGTGAAGTAAGCTTTAATTGAAGGAGGAAATATGAGGGACGATGAAAAATGAATAAAAATAGAACTAAACCAAGTATCCAAGTGGGACTAACATTTTATGCAAATGTATGGCATTTCATAAATGACTGTTATCCAAAAGAAAAATGGAATGAGCTACATGTGAGTTTTATATACAGACTTACTGTTAGAGCCTTGATCAGAATTTATCCTCTGCTTTGGGGCAGACTTTGGTTTCATACCATGTATTTAGAATGGAGACTGCTTTAGGTATCTTATCAATACCCCTCTCTGGTGTGTATGTCTCAACTTGGGGTTTTTTAATGAATATTTTCCTAGTATTTTTAAGCAAACTTTTTCAATCTAGCTGTACATATTTATTATGCTTTATAAGCTCATTTGGACCAACCAAGCATTTTAACAGAATTGCATTGTGCAACCAAACCTTTATATGCACATTTTCAGAATGACATATAATTCCATTTCCACAGAAAACTATTTCCCCTTCTTCTTCGTAAGTTCAGGTTCAGGTTCCATTCTCCAACAAAGTGGAGGGCCTTCAAAATCTTCTCTCAATTTGCCATCATGAACTTTGAGTAGTCCTCACTTTCAAGTTGGCGTAAATATTATGGTATGCCATAAAATACATTTAATATCAAAGCTTAGGGAAGATATTCCATCAACTGTAAATAAATGAGAATTTGAGCTATTATGGATTTGCTACATAAACATCCGAAGGATACAAATACAAGGAGACAGAGGGTTTCCTAGCAAATCAAAAGTGCTTTATTTTATAAAGCCTTACTCATATCTAGAGTGTATTTTTTAGAGATAGGTGATACAATGTGAAACTTCCTCACCTCTCCAAACAGTTTAACAGATAATGAATGGCAAAGACAATTACAGACAGAAAAGGGTGCTGAACTTATTTGATTAAAACACACATTGGCCATAATGGAATTGTTACTCTTTAATGTAACATGGTCTCCCAGAAATATTCTTGTAGTCTCATTAAACTTAGAAGCCACTATGTATTGTAAGAAATATAACATTCATATGATATTGGAGATCAGGAGTTTTCCATGTATGAGAGAAGGAATAAAAAACTGAAGCCAGTTATTAACTTAATACAGAAAAATACAGAGATGTACACACACATTACGGTACTATTAACATCACCAGGAGGATCAAAAGGTGGTACAATTTAGAACCAATCTGGATTCTAGAAGGAGACAAAATGGACCTCTACAGGCAGGCATACTGGGATCATAAGAAAAATCTAGATATGCCTAATGTACAGAGTAGTATTCCTAGCATATTCTGTTGTCCAAATATATCTCATTCCTGTCTTCTAATAATCGTGCTACATTGAATAAATGTTAAAAGTAATAGTAAACCTGGCTCACATATTTTCATGGTTGCTAAAATAAGGTATCCTAGAGTCTACCATTCAGTTAGATCTACTGTAGAACATATCACTCAAGTTTTAAATTTCAGATTCCTTTTCAGAACTGTTTGTTAAACTAAAAAATACATGGAATCAAGTCAGAATGATATATTCTCCTGTAAATGACCCATCTGGTGAACTAAAAATTTGTGTCAATTACATAATAATACATATATCAATATATGGATTCCCACCGTGGTTGAACATTAATTAGCACAATGTTTTAAGAACTGTTTTAAGAGTCCCAAGAAATTATGAACTTCAAATCCAGTAACCTTTGTAACTTGAATCTAAATTTTGAACAGTGGCGAGATTTGCAATGAGCTGTTTGATAATAATGGTATATTAAAATCTGCTAGCTTAGGTTACTATATAAGGTATGTTACTACAGCAAAAAATATTCTCTTTAATTGAAGAAACTATGACCAAAAGTTCATCTTTGTAAAAAGTCACCATGTCACAATTTGTAAATAGTAACATGTGAAACCAATTAAATTCACAATAAATCAGCCCATAAGACAAAGGGAAATAAATAGCAGACAACACTAAAAATGGAAGTGGTTGCACTATCATGGATAGACACGGCTCTCAATAAATCAGAATGCAGAAGCTTGAATTTAAATACACACATATTTTTCCATATTGTATTCAGAATCGGAAAGCAGACTGCAATTTATTGACTCATTAGACATCTCTAACATAATTGAAGGTTGCACTTAAATTTGGATGGATATTGCCAGTGTCAGTTCCAAGATTAGAGCTTAAACTGCAATGGCCAGTATGGGATGGGGTAATTTATTGGTTGAATCCACCCAAATATTAAGCTATAAAATATGCTTTACAAACATGGGTTCATAAAGTCAAACAATCACATTTTGTCTTAGCATAATGCATAAACCCAAGTTTTTTGCAATCAGACAAAGGAAAGGGAATATTAAAGCTATCTACCAGGAGACTGCTTAGATCCAAAGAAATTATTGTAACCATGCTGTAGCACAAACATACTCTCTGTGTGCAGCTCTTTAAAACAGCCATGCATTTCCCCGGAACCAAAAGGCAGATACAGAATGATGCTACTTTCATTCTCCAAAGTACTTTTGCTGAGGATTTCCAAATTACATAGGACATATTGTTCATTCTATCTACAGAATAATTATTGTTTAAAGGACATCATGACTTATTCAAAAAGAAATAAACACTGGGAATTTTAGCAAAAATAACTGAAATATTAAATGTGGACCTGCAGTTATGACTGAGGAAGTTTAAGACAAAGAAACTGGGACAGAACAATATAGGTAAGAATAGAAAAAGTATCAATAGTAATAGGCACTTAACACACTGTGTTATTTTGGGAGTGTTCTAGTTAATAGTATCTCCAAAGTAGTGCTATTACAATTTGCAGCCATGAGATATTCAAGAGGATCTAATCTGAAACACTTTCAGATTAGGTCCTCTGTCATTCCGTAGGATGTTTTGAGGATGGAAACGTCATTAAACAAGAAATTGGGTTGAAAATTAAATGAAACAGTATTCAATTAGAAAAACAAAGGATTAACAATTTTGGAATTCATTCTGATGGACGATCACAGTGCTAAACCATTAATTGGTTCAATCATCTGCAACATCTGCAAGAAATCATTAGGAAAATAAGAGTTCAAGAACAATTGGATTATTGGAATAGGTTAACCAAACTGAGCAGTGCAAAAGGAAAAAAAGGCTACATTTATTTGTGTTAACAATAGCACAGAGGATAAGTATTCCATTATAGATGGCATTCTGAGTGAAAAACACAACTGAAACATAGAAGAAATTAGAAAAAGAAAGTTTAAGTGCCCTGGCTATAAAATGGCAAAGCAATATAATAGATCAATATACCAAAATGTTTAAAAAAAAGAAAGAGATTGTGGCAAAAACTAAAATACAAGTTCCCAAAAAACAATGTGACCTGTGGCTATCAGTTTACAGGAACTATTGGGAATGCCATGCATTCAAAAAAGAGCAATAACCATAGTTATAGGATATATATATGTGTATGTGTGTGTGTGTGTTTGTGTGTGTGCTACGTTTTTGAGTTGATCAATAAATAAGTCAGGGAGACTAGTATAGAAACAGTATGTCTCCTCCTTTAATTGGGGCCTAACAGGGTGTTGTGGAACAAATATATGTGTGAGTGTGTGTGTGTGTGTGTGTTAGTTTTTATGAGCTGATCAATAAGGAAACAGTATGTCTCCTCCCTTAATTGGGGCCCTAACAGGGTGTTGTGGAATAATTATATATATATATATATATATATATTCATTCATTCATATATTTATTCCACAACACCCTATTAGGGCCCCAATTAAGGGAGGAGACATACTACTTCCTTTTTTGCCTTTCGGCTCATCACCAGAGACCATCTAGACAGAAAGCCATGAGTTCCGTTGTGTGATTTTTAGTAGCCAGTAAGGGTATGGCTAGCTGATGAGAGCTAAAAACCTCGAAATAGATCTATACTAGTCTCCCTGACTTATTTATTGATCAGCTCAAAAACGTCACACACACACACACTTAAATCTTTAATGTAGTTTTGCTACTTATGAAGGACATTGTTTTATCTTATTGATAAAAGGAGACACTTGACTACAGAACTGGGGATAAGTATAATAATTAACCAGTCAGGTAGAAATTGGCCTAGAGAAATGCTGACTGTATAATAAATGAAACAGAATGAACATTCTTTTTTTTAGGGGAATAATGCTTTCATAAAACCTATCCTGCCTTTTTAAAAATATAGCTGAAAAATAATCAAGGGGGGAAAACTGAAAGACATGCCATGTTTGTCATGGGGAGAGATAAGAAACAAAGTGAAGGTAACATTTGGAAATATGAACCATATTCTCAAGAGCTGCATCACACTTTACGTGTATATTAAGAGCTAAACTCATAATGTGTGTGGAGTTGATATCCAGTTGGGCATTCAAAAATTTTAAAGGATGAAATGGATACCTTAAACCTTGCAGATTGCCCGTGAAACTGCAAAATTGGCCAAAAAATGCAATAAAATAAAAGGATCCAATATTTTTGGTTCCACTTTTTGCACATTGATCTTAAGAAAATGTGCAGATCTTATTTTTGTATATTAATTTAAGAGGGAATTCAAAAAGGAACTAGTAGTGGGAGCATTTGTCATTCTAGAGAACTACACCCAGGGGTGAGATCCTACTGATTTGGACAGTTCGGGCAAACCGGTAGCTCTGACAATGAACTGAGAGCAAACCAGTTCCCCCCTGACAATCAGATGGGCCCACCCGCTATTTTCCTACCTTTATCTTCTCAGCTGATTCATGTGGCAGAGCAGATTGCTGCACGAATGTGCTGTGTTACTCCGCCAAAGAAACCAGGAAGTGAAGATTTCTTGATACTGCACATGCACATGTGCAAAGCGTGCAATCACTGAACCGGTTATTAAACTGGGAGGATCCCACCAATGATTACATCTATCATTTTAGTCTACACTGAAGCATAAGGTAGCATATAAGCCCATAATGTCAGGGAGCCTTATTTGAAGAGCCTAGGATTGTATAGAATAATAACATGTGAGAAAATACAATCTGTAATGCAATAAAAATTAGTTAAATTTATTAATAAATCTGAAAAGTCACCCAGGGTAGTAATATTTATGGTGGCTGTCCAAACAATTACATTGCATATCCAATTTAACCAGTAGAAATTCAGGTAAGAAGAGATATACCACTTCATTTAGTGGCCATGTATCAACTGGGACAGAGCTGGTCTATAAAACAGCAACAATATCTTCCCTGTGGAAATTTGGAGTTCGCTTATAAAGAATAAAATGTTTAAATGAATGTTATAAAAATAAATTGGATCCCAAGCAATGAAGTAGTTTCTAAAATAGGTGTGATATTTAGGAATAATACATGTGTACACTCTATCCCTTCAAATCAATTATTAATCACTGTTCATGTTACTCTATCTCACTGTTCCCAATGTGGGGCCCATGCCTTACAGGAGGGCAATTTGATTTTTAGGGAGGGGGGATTTGAACCTTTTTTAAACCAAGTTGATGGTATTTTAGGCTTCCTCCATGTGAGTAGAGTTCACTTTTTGAGTAAAGTAAGAATGTTTTGTAATGGGGGGTGGGGGGGTGGACAGGACAGGATTTTAGAGATGCTTAGGTGGGGCATGGTCAAAAAAAGGTTTGGAACCATTGCCCTAACTCAAAACTTTTGCCATGTTATCTAAAACAGAAGGATGCGATTAATTAAAACCTAAAACAGCACTTTATATTTTGAAACAACAAATAAAACTAAAATTGCTAAGGAAATGCATATATTATTCAGATATGCCACAGCCGACATATATTAAAATATTGAAATCAATAGGTAACAAAAATCAACCAATTGTAGACATTTATATCAAGGGAAAAGAACAACATAGCTGGGGTGAAGCAAATGTAAAATATGCCTCTTTCCTCATACAGTTACTGTTAGTTTATATGGCTTGTTGGGAAGTATCCCGAGCAATGAGATGAGACAGCAGGATTTTCATTGGTATTTTAAAGAAAAAAATGCTTTATGCCCAAATATACCATGAATTCTGGAGCAGCTGAATTTGTTTACACTGGCAGATCCCAGTGATCTCCAGAGGATCAGCCAGGAATCTCTTCCAGGTGTCTTTACAGATTCTAGCAAGATAATCCAAAACTTTAAGCATATATATTATGTACATTAATACTAGGTTCCCCCCAATTCTAATTAGCTCCTTGTTTAATAAATTCCCATTGGATGGTTTGGAAGGCCTGCGTAATTTGCTTCTGCTTGGACACACAAACACACATCTAGCTTTGAAATGTCCTCAACTCTTTTCTAGACCAAATACGAGGTGTCAGGAGGAAGAATAGAATCAGTTATTTTAAAAAAAACTTAATTTTTGAAGCATTATTATGGAGGGAAAAGAAAACCTACTGAGACATATTTTAAAAAGGTAAAAAAGACCTTTTAAAAAAATAACCCACAGTTATTAACAGAGATGATATTGCTCCTGAGTCCTGACCACATAAGATTGCAAGACCAGTTGTTATTTTACCAGAATTTTCTAGTTAATGTTACGTTTACCGAATTTGTAGCTGTACTGTCATTATATTAATAGAGAAGGCAATCTGGCACTCCAGGAATAAAATTATAAATTGCAGGGTGTTATTTCTTCTTAAAACTTGCCTATGAATGTCTACTTAAACAAAGAATTTTAAAAGGCACATTGTTTTTGTACAGGTCATACATACAGAATATAATTTAAGCATCTCTAATTCTGTCCTTTTCAAAACCTCCAAAAATAAAAACCAGCAGATTGTAGGGAACAGCAGAGTTTTTAGGCAATCATTTAAACAATATAATTTAGAGAGACCCAGAGCTAAATTAATATAATTAAAATAGCATTTAAAATACTTCAAAACAGTCTGTCACTGCTGTAAAAAAAGATTCTATCACAAGGGTGAATAAAATATATGCTCTGATACATTACTGCATGTTACAATTCAAGAAATTACTTTATCTGTACTGCAAAGTAACTTTACATGTAAACTTCAGATTCTCTAATAAACTCAAGAGCATCCCTGTTTTCCTTCCAATGTAAACAATAAAATGTAGGGCTTAGAAAAGAATATTTTAATAAAATATTTTAAAAACAGCACATGTAAGCATTTAATGTCTTCTTTTGATCTCTTACAGATGAGCAAACCTTTCTACATCTTTGTTCATGTGGGGAAAATGCCATTATTGCCCCTAACAATTAATTTTTCTAAAAAGCATATTTGATTTTCTTTATACTATACTCAGTTTCTATATGATAAACATACAATGCAAAATCTCCATGTTACAAGACAATTAAACAGTCTTTATTTTTCCCACCCTGATTCTCAAAATGAGTTTTGCCCTTGGCAAATTACCCAGAATGATTATGGCATCCGAATTTAATAAAACAAGAGCCAAACTTCTGTGTTGCTGGAAGACTCTTTCCTGTTGCAATGGGGTTACTTAATAATATAGGTTTAAAAAAAACTGCCAAGAGGAAAAGCTTCCAGCAAATGGGGGTTATTTTTAAGGAGTGCAAACATGCAGGGTTGTTAAGTGTAACATTCACAATAAGATCAGAGTCATAATTACCACCTATATTATCTTGCATCTTTCAGTTCAAAATTTAAACTGATCCACAGTTTACAGCTTTGATTCCAATATTGTAGGTTCCAACATGCACATAGATTTTTCTTCCCTTTCCACAATATCTTTTTCGCATTCATTCTATTTCAGCTAATATCCACAGAGAGGTGTTGTTGCAATGCACATTGAGTAGGAGCTGATCTATTTTAGTTATTATTAATTAATTTATATCCATTTTTGCACACTCATACACACATACAGTCTCACACACACATACATGTCAGAAATAGCTAAAACTATGCTGGGCATAATCAGGCAGCTGTAAAAGCAAATATTTCACCCCAGTAAGTCATCTTTGCCAGCAGATGTAAATGGGTGGGGTGGGGGCTGCCTTCTGCAAGAGAGAGAACGAGTTCCTTTTAAAAGAAGCTTTCTTAAAGACCCCTTACACACTTGTAGCAATTTGCTGCTTCTTCCAGACCTTATACAGTCCAAAAGAGCATTAGGTTACGTTAAGATGTTGGCAATAAAGTCCAAGAACCGTTTTGAATACTGTTCAGGATTAACTGTTGAAATCTCTGCACCAGCCTGTAAAACCAGAAGATGATGATGATGAGACACAAATTAAATTTGAAAGTTTAGATCATTTTACATCTGTATTTCCCAATCTGGTGTTGTTCATTTATGCTCAGCTATTCCAATTCCCAGTTTAGGATAGCAGAAGATTGGTTAAGTATACTTTCCTTTGCGCCCGAAGGCTCCACAATCTATCCAATTTTATTTTTCAGAGTCTTGTTTTAAAAAACTAGCATCTCAAACATACTCTTTATTCCAAAGAATGCTGTGAATGCCATTGACCTTAAGCATTCATTGAAAACAAAAATAATAAGGAACAGCAAATATTCCTTATTAGGAATAGTTGATTTGTTAGGAAGAGGGAGAGGAAAGGAAGGAGGGGGGAGGGAAGGGAGAAGAGAGGAGAGATGAAGGGAGGACACTGAGGTAGAACCTCCTCAAATACTCTTACTAAATAAAATACTAGAGAAATTGAAGGAAGCAAACATTCATTCAAGATCTATCTATTCCAATCTTTTATCTTACTCTAATGTAATTGCACTTTTATGTGAATAAAGTGTTAACTGTCATATAATAAGGCATGCCCATTTACAGTATACCGAAATTTTAAAAGTTTGATTTGGTACCTGATTACAAAAAGCATATTCTGGTGCCCTGAAGAAGACAGGATGAAAATAGTACCATAAACTTTGTGGGGGCTTAAATTACTTATTTATCTTTTAATAAAAGCCAAACCTCCATTCTCTCCATATGGGTCCTAGCCCTCCCATTGAGATAAGTTTGAGAGAAATCTTCAACGTGTTTTCAAAAGTTGGGGTGATTCTTGAACCAATGAAAACTACATTCTCTATTCTGCAAGTAAGATTCTACTTTACAGATCTTCAAACTATTTTCAGAAATTATTTAGGGTTTATAGTAGCCTAGCTATAGGAGGCTCATGAGTAAAAGAGAAAATCCCTTCAGAAGGAAAGGTAATTTGATGAAAATAGTTCATTCTCACTCAATAACAAATTTCCAAAGTTAACTGAGCCATACATGCATGACTGCTTTGTGAGACAAAGTGGTAACATTTCTCACATCTGATCTCTCATTGTAGACAGGCCCTCAGATATAGAGACCCAGGAGAATGTAAGCATCTTTCTTTGAAAACCCTTTCATGATCCAACCCCTGAAAATCCTTGACAGGACCCTGCAATGGAGGCCTACTCACCCCATGTTTCACAGTTTTTGCAGCATGGGCAGCTTTCTTTTTGGCGTCGTAATGAGTAAGAATGTCAATAATAGCCATGAAGTATACCTCTTTTCTAGCTGCATCTGTGGGGAAGGGAGTAGGGAAGAGATGGGGAAATAAAATTAAACTGTACCTAGGGAGATTGTTAAATAAACAAATATAAATTGGGATAACTGCTTCAACAAATTACACACTTTGAATTTGAACCCACATAATCAGTCTGAACAAAAGTATCTCAAGTCTGACAATAGGAAGTATTGTGATGATATGTTACAGGGTTGGGGGATGAGTTCAAATATAAAACGTTTTATTAAACCTCTTAAAAATCAGCTGTACCTGACTATAAAGGCAGGTAGAATTCAGCACATTTTATTCTATTTGATTTATACAGCCACACATCTCACTTATGTGAATGTAGGTGGCGTATAAAATTAAAACTTAACCTTAAACTGCAAGAAAATCCATGCACATTCCACCAATCAATGTTTAGATTGCAATGGTTTGATAGAAGACAAGCTAAGATATGAGTTCCTAAAAGTTTAAAATCAGATAAGTCCTGATTGCAAAGTATACCAAGATAATAAGGTACCAGAAGGAAAAACCTGAGAAACATTTGGAGGGTTAGGTATGTTTAGTCTGAAGAAAAGACTGCAAGGATATAGGACAGGTGTCTTCATCTATCTGAAGGGCTGTCATGTACAAGATGAAAGAATTGTTTAGAGTTGTTCCAGAAGACAGGAAAAGAAACAGTGGATATTAATGTTAGCTGGACATCTGGAGAAATTTCCTAACGCAAAGAGGTTCAACATGAAGAAGATTATTCAGGATGTAGGGAACTTCCCTTGGCTTAAACAGAAGCTGGATGGCCATCTTTACAGATGCTGCACTAGTGGATTCATATATTGGGTGGACGTCATTCTAGAGCACTTCAATAATCCTCCCTTTCATACATCTAGGATGCATTTTGAATAATGTAACTGAATGAATTACTAATATCAAAGATACGTTATATCTTACAGAGCTGAAATAAAGAGAAATATGTATTTATGTGTTGATTTGAGCCAATGTTCTTCTCCAAGAAACAATCCCCTGATGTTTTCTTGGCAAGATTTTGGAAGTGACTTGCTCTTGCTTGGTTCGTAGGGTTGAGAAAGACTGGTTGTCACTGTGTTACCCTGGCTATATGCCTAAAGCAGGACTAAAACTCACAATCTCCTGGTTTCTAACCTGATGCCTCATCTACTACTCCAAACTGGCTCCTAAGTTAATGCATCTATAATGGTTTCATTATTTGAAATGCTAAACACTATGGACTCAAAATTTTAAAAAACACAATTCTTCTCCAAAGAGAGGGTTTTTTTTAAAGTCAGTTTCCTTTAAAAGATGGTTTGAAATCCTTTATTTTGTTTAAAAATTATCATATTTATGAGGGCTTCAGTTCTGGCCCATCTATTAAAGAAAATGATTGGGACTGAAAGAAGTTGGAGCACATATCTACATGTTTAAGCAGTGTCAGATACTAAGAATGTGAAGATTGGGTGTACATATGATGTACCATACTTCTGACTCCTGTCTTAATTTGCAGAACTATTTTGAATTCTACAATTAATCTGTAATCATAATTGAAGAAAGCTTCAGCATGGTTAAAATAGATTGCTTCAGAGTAGACTTACATGACTGTCACAAATACATTGACAATGGAGCAAAAATTTAACAAAAAACAGAAAGATGTTATTTATATTGCTTTAATATACAACACTTGGGTTAAATCTGTCAATTTTGAAATGCTATATGAACACAGATCGAGAGAGCAACACAAACCCATTTACATTATCATTGTTTAGAACATTTTCTAAAGAAAAGAAAATAGAAAAACTTGTGCTAAACAATGATAATTGAAATAGGTTTGTGTTAATCTGGAATATGGAACTGAGCTTCTTTTCAGCTGAAAAGACTGAAAATTTTGGGAAATATGGCAAAGCAATGACTTGCTTTTTATTTCTATTCACCCACACCAATAGCTGTGGTTTATTTGACAATACTGAAAACAGTATTGTTTAGTAAATAAATTTTCTAAGTAAAATAAAAGTACCTCCTCTGGGGTACTAACTAAGCATTTCTTAACTTTTCCATTTCCCTGAGCTGCAGAAAACAATTCTATTTGCCATCAAATATGGAGGTTTATGATGGAATAACTAAATCACATTATTATGGTCATGAACTGTAGATTTTATGTGCTTGTATTTTATTTTAATTTAATTTTATTGTATTTTATTGTATTTATTATTTTATTTACTTGTCCACAGTCAGCCAGACTTTCAGACTCGATTTGGCATTTTTGTCCATCTATTGAATCCTACCCTTGGATAGGCAGATATATGTGGATATTTGATGGTATTAGAGGTATTGTTGCAGAATGTAAACTATTCTGTATAAATCTGCCTTTTGTAACTGATAGATGATTAATTTGTCCATGCCGATGGTGTTCAAGTGGTGCTCTAGATCAGCAGTGCCCATCTTTTTTAGCACCAGGGACTGGTTCTGTAGAAGACATTTTTTCCATGGACCTCTGAGGACGGTTTTGGTTCTGCTCACTCACCCTCTGCTCACCTCCATCTGTATGGAGGTGGCCAGTTCCTAACAGGCCACTGACCGATACCAGTCAGTAGTCCGAGGATTGGGAACCCCCTTCTTAGAAATTGCACCTAAGGTTCCAATTACTATTGATGCTATCTTTACTTTCTTTTGTCCCAGTGATTCTACTCTATTTGTAGATCTTTGCATTTTCTGATTTTCTCATGTTGCTTACTTACATCTTTACAATTTATATTGTTTTATTTATTTCCTAGTATGATTTGATTGCTTATTAGTAACCTATGGCTATCACTAAGTGTTGTTTCTTATGATTCTTGATGAATGTATTCTATTTTATTTTTCTTTTATGTACATTGAGAGCATGTGCATCAAAGACAAATTCCTTTTGTGTCCAATTACACTTGGCCAATAAATAATTCTATTCTATTCAGTTTTTTTCTCTTCTCTTCTGCTTCATCTAGGTACCATCCCAACCACAATTCAGATTTTTTTTTTGTCTTTCTTATTGATAATTGTTAAGTCTGAGCTATTATGTGGCAGGTGCCTGTTTGTTTGAATTATAAAATTCCAGAGCACTTTAGATGCTTTATTTTCATCCTCCTCCTCTTCATCTACTTTATTTATTAAACATGAAACTCAGTCAATGGAACATTCAAAAATGCATCACAAATACCATTGACTGGTGCTAATGGTTAATACGGGTTGCTGCCAGTGACCTAGGTATCAACCAAGTACCTTCTTAAAATATACAATGTTACAAATAGCACAGATTTTTGCAGTTCCATTATAGTGAGCTTCAATTTGTTGATGCAATTATTATTATTATGATTATACATTTTATTGTACTTTAATATATCCTCACTTGGAGATACACTGTGTGATAAGTATATGTACTTTAAATATATAAATACCAAGCTAAAGCGCTATACTCCAAGCTGCAGACTTTCCATAATTTTGTATACTGTTAACTTAGTTTCAACTTAGTTAACTTAGTGTTTACTAGAGTGAATAAGAAACTCCATAAAGCATATCTTTGATCATTTTTTAAAAACGCAGAGATTCTACAGGAACCCTAATGCCCTTCACGTCTAAGAATTTATAGCAAAGCCACTTACTTTCATGGCATTTTATACCATAAACATCAATGGTTGGATCAAATTCTCCTGGGGCTAAAGGCTGCAAACTGTTCAGTGTATTTCCTGGGCTATCTGGAGGTGTTCCAACTGGGTGAGTCCCATCACTTTCTCCTTCCTCTTCCTCATTCTCTTCACATTCTACTTCCTCTTGCTCAGCTCGTTCAACATCATGAATTCCAACCAGCAAGCTGTAATCCATGAGTTTTAATTGAGCAAGGAACTACACAGCAATAACAGGGGAAAAAAAGGAATCCATTATCAATCAGGAAACGATACCTTTACTACACTAAATGTTAGTTTGTATTAGCATAGATTTGTTCAAGTGAAAATAAAAAAGTGGGGTTTAATGAAAGATGCAAAAAGTATTTCAAGAATGTAATAGGTAAAGTTAAAGCAGTTGAATAGGATGTCTGCCCAAACCTGTAGGATTTCTGTTCCCACAATCCATATTTGGCAATGTTGAAGACTCCACAGGTAGTCCTCAAGATTATGTCCATAATGGATCTGCCCATTACAGTTGGATGTCGCGATGATTGTTAGGTGAAATATCTCATTTAATGACAACACACCCCTCCATTTCTGTTTTCTCTAATGAACATTAAATGAATGTCTGGGCCGTTAGGTAAAGAATCGGGTGCAACAGATGGGAGCCTAATACAGACACAGGTCCACATGCCCTGGCCCTCTCACGGCCTCCTACACCCCACGCCCTGTGCTCTATTCCCAATCCTTGGGTCTCCACAGGCCTTTTCACACTCTCACCGGGTCAGGTGGGCCTTAGGCCTAATTCCCACCTGACCAGGAAAAACACCCTCCTCACTTATCCTTTGAAGAGCTCCAAGGCTTTCCAGAATATTGGAATGGATTGCTTGTTTGTGTGACCATATGGTATGGTTCTGAAAGTGGCCACCATTTTGTTCTAGCTACAAAATGGGAACCATGTTTGGATCATTGTCATGCAATCTGGAAGCAAATTTTTCATTTTGTTGTCTTAATGAGACCTGCACAGTGCTGCAGAAGCTTTCTGCAGCATTCAGAAACTTCTGAAAGCAAATTTAGTTAAGGCAACAAAATGAAGCAGTTTGTCTGGGGGATGCCATTTTGTCACTGCCAACAAGCTTATAGGACAAAATGGCAGCTGCCTTTGAGTCACCTCTGCACAGCCCAGGGACATGTGGCCAGCCCTCTTTCCCCACATGAGGTCCGGAGAGCTCCAAAAGATAAGTGTGATGGGTGAAGGACATGTGAGGATCAGGTCGAAGCACTGTGGAGTTATGGCAGGGTGGGATGTGGGACAGAGCCAGAGGGCACTGCAGCATCCCTGTGGTCAGTTTTAATGGTGAATGACCACAGCAGCACTGCAACATTTGTAACTCTGAAATAGAGATTATGTAATATTGGGAAGTCTGTTGTAACTGAACATTTGTTAAGTGACCTGTCATATCTCAAGAAGTGCTGGTATACCAAGGCCCCATGTTTCAGTTCATTTTGGTAGCAGGTGCAAGTTAAGTAAATTGGATATACTACAGCCCTAATCTGATTTTGATTCCTTCCCCTCCATATCAGCTACCTGTTAAAAGTACCAGCCACCAGGTCACATGAAAAAATATCAGGCTTACTTGGGCCCTGAAAGTCAATCCTGAAAGAAAGACTGGAACAGTATCATATTTACTTCCTCCCCAGATTTCTAAGAGAAATGTTGATATATAAGCTATCTATACATTAAGGAAATGAAAGCATATTGATTAGTTAGAGCTCATTAGAATGCAAACAGAAAACTAAATGAATAATCAGACAGCTCCAGAAAATGCATCTCCTTCCATAAAAAGAAACAACACTATGATTTTGAGATTTATTGCTCAACTCAGACTTCACATAATTCCCAGCTTTCATCACAAATTGGCAAGGCATTATAGGAACTGAACTCTAACACATCAGGACCAAACCAGACTGAGGAAAATCACTAAAAAATAAAATATATAGTCAGTGTGAAAAACAAAATGCATAAACTGAAATGTAATTGATGGAAAAGCACAATCTTTTGCAGCAGCAAAGTTACTGATCTATTTAATTCTCAGCAAACATTTTTTTTAAAAATATGGTGAATAAATTATATGATGCATTTCTAACCTTTCTTTATCAACTTGAGAATCTAAACTTACAGTAATTGCTTACATACAAATATAATATTTCTATAAGGATTTTAAGGAATAGCAATAGCACTTAGATATATATACAGCTTCACAGTGCTTTACAGCTCTCTCTAAGTGGTTTACAGACTTAGCACATTGCCTCCAATAATCTGGGTCCTCATTTTATCCACCTCGGAAGGATGGAAGGCTGAGTCAACCTTGAGCTACTCAGAATCGAACTCCTGAACAGTGAGTTAGTTTGCATTACTGCATTCTAACCACTGTGCCACCACAACTCTTGGATGCTTGAATGCACTAATCACCAAAAGACTAATTATATGGCTGATCATTTAAGAACCCGCTAGATTTAAACAGTGGAAAGATAATTTGATCCATATTTCACAGGCACATCACCAAATATTCATAGCGCAAATTAACAATTCAAAGTAAAATACTGTTGTGTTATACCAGAATATTCAGGCATTTAAGAGTGGAAGAGGCAGAATTATTATTTCATAGTGATAACATCTTTAGAGTGTTACATCTTTTCATAATGGAGGAATTATTTTATATTTCACGGAATAAAGCGGGATTTAAACCAAAATGATCAATCTCAGTTTGAGATCTGAAGCTTTTGACCAAAGGCAGGGCTTTACTATTTATTACCAGCTTGCTTTAAACCAATATGGTGAATCCTAGACAGTGCAGACAGCAAAGGTCCTTCAGCTTCATTCCTGTTACTCATGAGCGATGTGCCAACTTTTTGGTATCAATTCTGTCGTCCCTGATAGTTGCAGAGTTTTAATACTCATGAAAGCAGGCTGCCTTTTTTTTTGTTTCATTGACCCACAATATTGTGCCTGCTTTTAATGAACACCAGAGAGAGGTGCTGTCCGCAAAGCAGGTACAAAGCAATTTTTCAAGGAATACATACAGGTGAACTCGAAAAATTAGAATATCATGCAAAAGTTCATTTATTTCAGTAATGCAATTTAAAAGGTGAAACTAATATATGAGATAAAACTCATTACATGCAAAACAAGGTAGTTCATGCCTGTCATCTTTCTCTTGGCAATGCCTCATAGATTCTCTCATTGAACCAGGTTTTGGTGCTTTTGGCAGTGTGGGCAAGTGCCAAGTCCTGCTGGAAAATGAAGTCAGCATCCCCATAAGGATCGTCTGCAGAAGGAAGCATGAAGTGCTCCAAAATCTCCTGGTAGACGTCTGTGTTGACCCTAGACATAATGAAGCACAGTGGACCAACACCAGATGATGACATGGCTCCCCAAATCAACACAGACTGTGGAAACCTCACACTGGACTTCAAGCATCTTGCAGAGTGTGCCTCTCCGTTCTTCCTCCATACTCTGGGTCCTTGGTTTCCAAATGAGATGCAAAAGTTGCTCTCATCAGAAAAGAGGGTTTTGGACCACTGAGCAACAGGACTTTGGACCACTTGCTTCATTAGACCAGAGTCAAGACAGCCGTCTACCAGGAGATTTCGGAGCACTTCATACTTCCTTCTGCAGATGAGCTTTATGGGGATGTTGACTTCATTTTCCAGCTGCCCACACTGCCAAAAGCACCAAAACCTGGTCCAATGACCGTGGGATTACTGTGCTTGATTGGCCAGCAAACTCGCCTGACCTGAGCCCCATAGAGAATCTTTCTCTGCCAAGAGAAAGATGACAGACATGAGACCGAACAATGCAGAAGAGCTGAAGGCCGCTATTGAAGCATCCTGGTCTTCCATAACACCTCAGCAGTGCCACAGGCTTATAGCTTCCATGCCATGCTGCATTGAAGCAGTAATTGCTGCAAAAGGGGACAAAACCAAGTACTGAGTACATATGCATGCTTATACTTTTCAGAGGTCTGATATTGTTCTATGTACAATCCTTGCTTTATTGATTGCATGTAATATTCTAATTTTCTGAGATTGTGGATTTGGGGTTTTCATGAGCTGTACGCCATAATCATCACAATTATGACAAATCACGGATTGAACTACCTTGTTTTGCATGTAATGAGTCTTATCTCATATATTAGTTTCACCTTTTAAGTTGCATTACTGAAATAAATGTACTTTTGCACGATATTCTAATTTTTGGAGTTTCACCTGTATATTGAATGGATCTTTACAGGAACATATTGAAGTATTTAAGTTAATAGCCATATCAGTCAGGTGGCAGAACTGTATAAGTGTTTCTGACAAGGATAGTGCCTTTATCTAGAATTCTTACCTCAACATCCTTTTTAAGCTTTTCAAGGAACATCTTTTTGTTGGCTTCATTAATGTAAATTTTTTGACCATCATTAATGAAGTCATTGTCTTTAAATGTTGGCAGTTCTTTGGCCTAAGGCAGACAAACAAGCAAAAGTCATTTCAAAACAATGAAGGCAACAGAATAATGAAATGTTAATTGTCTCAGCAGAACATAACTAATCATGAACAGACATCAAAATGCAAAGTAACAGCCACCAGGGGGCATTATAGAGCTACAGCACCAGAATATAGTGTACTTTTTCAAACATAAGATTAAAAACAAATAGATTAGCACCTTATTTTCTTCTTTCATTAACACATCCCTTGTGTTTTCATTTGCTTACTCTAAGGTACAAAATATTCTGATCTATAAAATCAATGTTTGATACGTTTCTTCATTAATTAAAAATAATTGACAGTTTAAATATCAAATCCTGTTTTGCATGGCAGGAACTAGCAAAAAAAAATATGTTCCAAATACATCAGTGATAAAATATTCTGCAAGTAACAAACCAGGCAATCCTGTTCAGATGCTCTGCTAAAATGTGTGCAATCAGAAGTTCAGATATGAGGCTTAGGTTCTCCCCAATTTACCATGATAAGAAGATGCAAAAAAGATTCATGAAAGATGCAAAGTGAAGAGTTGTTAAACTAATTTATGCCTTGCTTAGGGATCATAAAATATTATGACTCCTAAGCAGGGCAATATTATTTATCTAATAATTATTCATAAAATAATTGTATTATTTTCTTGTACATAGTTTTGTGGAAAAAAAGCTGCACTATAGGCAAAGAAGATGAAAAATAAGAGTGATGTAATCATGAATAAAAATGTTAAGGGAATATTGTGAGTATCTTTTGATAAATTACCATAAAAATACTTGCTTCTGAATTACTTACAACTTCTGGAGGCAAGCTGTTCCAGAGGTTAATTGTTCTAACTGTCAGGAAATTTCTCCTTAGCAACTTAGAACTAAGGACAAATTTCCTGACAGTTAGAACAATTAACCTCTGGAAAAGCTTGCCTCCAGAAGTTGTGAATGCCCCAATCCTGGAAGTCTTTAAGATGTTAGATAGCCATTTGTCTGAAATGGTATAAGGTTCTTGCCCACGCAGGGGGTTGGACTAGAAGACCTACAAGGTCCCATCCAACTCTGCTATTGTATTGTAACTTACGACAATTTATCAAAAGATGGCCCCAATGCTAAATCCAATCTGACCAAACTACTGATTATGAAGAACCTGTGACTAGCAAAAAGCTATTGTCATCAAAGCTTTAATTTGAATTTTTACCCTAAGAAAAGACTTGATGGCCTAACTGCTTGTTCTATGATTGCATTAAACATATTTTAATATATATAAGATAAAGGTTCCCCTCACACATATGCGCTAGTGATTCTCGACTCTAGGGGGCGGTGTTCACCTCCATTTCAAAGCCAAAGAGCCAGTAGTGTCTGAAGATGTCTCCGTGGCCAGCATGACTAAAAATGCCAAAGGCGCACGGAATGCTGTTACCTTCCCACCAAAGGTGGTTCCTATTTTTTCTACTAGCATTTTTATGTGCATTCAAACTGTCAGATCGGCAGAAGCTGGGACAAATAACGGGAGCTCACTCCATTATGCGGCGCTAGGGATTTGAACCGCCAAACTGCCAACCATTCTGATCGACAAGCTCAGCGTCTTAGCCACTGAGCCACCATGCCTCATTTTAATATATACTAGTGTACATTTCATGCAATACAAGAAGCAATGCATAGGGAAGAAGGTGTGGAAATATATCTTCTAAGTAAGAGCTAATATTTGGTACAAGAGAAAAGATAAACAGCTGAATAAGTTAGAGCACAAGTATCTTACTAGCAAGACATTCGATCATCAACCATAAATAATTGTACACTATAACTACAGTCATCTATGTCACATTACAGAAGTCTAGGAGAGACAGAGAACCACAAAATGTTCCAGATTATTTATGCATAATCTATATACACCACTAAAAATTAAGCAAAATCAATCAATATTAATATTATCAATATTATTAGTTAAACTGTCACAATGTAAAGAAAACACCAATTTGGTTCAGAAGTAACTCAGTTGCTACTGATTTCCCACAATCATTTGCACAATAGTTTGGATAGCCTCATGATAGGAAATTGGTCTTGGGTTTCTATTTTAACAAGCAGGTGATCACTTTTGGATTCAGTTGAACTGGTTCTTCCACATTACTCAGCCTTCTCCAAAGTGGTATAGTGTTGGAACCACAATCCAGATTATATTAGATGAGAATTCAAAAAATTGTGATCTGGAGGCATCAGATTGGAGAAGTCTATTCTAGGTCAATATAAGAATTCAGAAGATTTGGACAAGTGATGGCTAACCTTTTCCGGACCAAGTGCCCAAAGCGTGTACATGGACATGCAAATACACGTGCGCCCAAACCACCAAAGTGCAATGTGTGTGTGCCCCCGTGTACGCTCTCCCGACATGTGCTCTGCCACAGCACATGTGCATGTAGCCTTGCACATGCCCTGCCCTCCACATATGGCCCCTGCGCACACAACCTGCCCTCTGCACATGCACAGCAGAGACCCAATGACCACCTGGCCGGTGGGAGGCGCACTGGACTATTGTAACTCTCTCTACATGGGGCTCCCCTTGAGGTGCACCCGGAGGCTTCAGTTAGTTCAGAATGCGGCCGCGCGAGCAATTATGGGCACCTCTAGGTTTGCCCACGTAACACCGCTCTTGCGCGAGCTGCACTGGCTACCTGTCGTCTTCCGGGTGCGCTTCAAGGTGTTAGTTATCATCTTCAAAGCGCTCCATGGCTCGGGACCTAGCTATCTGCGAGATCGGATCCTGCCCCACACATCCTCACGACCGATTCGCTCCCACAGAGAGGGGCTTCTCCGGGTGCCGTCCACTAGACTTTGTCAGCGGGCGACGCCCAGGGGAAGGGCGCTCTCTGTGGCGGGCCCGGCCCTCTGGAACGACCTTCCCCCTGATATTAGAACGACCACCGACCTCCGCTCCTTCCGTGTAAAATTGAAGACCCATCTCTTTCGACTGGCCGGCCTTGAATAGTTCTCTCTGTCTTTTAATTACAAATATTTTAATGGGTTTTTAAATTTATATTTTTAGCACGGGTAATTCTATTTAATTTTATTTTAAGTAATGTTTGTATTATTGTATATTGTTTTAATTATGCCTGTGCACCGCCCCGGGTCCCTGTGGGGAGAGGGTGCGGTTAATAAATCTCAATTTATTTTTATTATGCGGGGCAGAGTTGAACTGAGGCAGCAGGTGGTATGCCCACAAACAGGGCACTCCATGCTACCTGTGGCACACATGCCATAGGTTCACCATCACAGATTTAGACCCTTGACAAGCATTACTGTAAAAACCAGACCCCTCCATATTAAACTGAAATGTGCTTTTTTAATCTGCAGCTTCTGAATTCTAGTACTTTTGCTAAAACAACTGAGGTGTTTCAGATCTATAAATAGTTTTAAACAATTTTTTCCATTCTCAACATTATCATGACTGCTTTCATTGACAGTAGTTGGAATAATTTATTTATACTTAATTTTTCAGCAGGTTTCTAGGGCGACTTAGGAAAAAAAAGTTATAGTCTCATGAAATACGTAAGATTTGATTAAAGTAAAGTCATACTGGATGCAGTCTGCCACCGAGAAGAAGTGAAGCCTCACGGGTTTGTTTAATAGTCTTATATTGGTTAAGTAGGTATAGAATTACACCTAAGAAAGTTGCCAAGAATAATACTCCATAACTAACATAAATTTTCCCTTTCTTACACGTTGAAGGCAGATGACTTAAGTATATAAATATAATTTTGCCACACCTTTTCTTTGTCACTAGCTTCTCTTGCTACTGTTGAGCCCTGAAAGAAAAACACAGCACATTTTGTCACTAGAACAATACTGAATAACACACTTATAGAAATGTTTTCACCATCAACTCATTTTAGTCCCTCGAACTTATTGTATTGTATTATGAACAAATATAAAATTCAAACATACTGTATTAAAACATAGTAAGAAAAGAAATTTCTCTTCATGGAGATTTAGATTTTCCTGGTCCTATTTTCTTCTACTAACTCTAAGCATCTGGAGTCCAGCGTATCAACCATAACCATTCTTCAACAGAGGAAGTGTCCCCTGGTTAGCAATACTCTGGTAAAAGTCACACATAATTATTATAAACTATTATATGTATTAATCTGTTTCTATAGATACCTCCTAAACGTCATCCTGTTCAAACATGAGAATTTTAGTGCTTTTCCTTAAATCTCTGGAAGGAATTTAAAGTACTGGTATTAATAAAACGGTTGTCACCTTGTTTTATAATCTGTACAGATCTGTCCATTGTGTAAGCATGTATCTAGCCCCTCCCCGCCCATCCCACTTCCTGGATAATTCACTTGTAATTCACTTGCAAGATAATGTACAGTGTAGTGTGTTATTTCTTTTTTTAAAAACGTACATTTTATTATAAAATGAATCCAAAATATTATTGATCAATTAACCAGATAAATTTGTGTCAAGTATTTTAAAATATTGATACGATTAGAGGATAGTGACATTTAATATTTTATGCTAATTCAAAATAAAGAATTATAGGTGTGAAAATTAAAATAGCAACACATCTACCAAAAGTTATAGTATTATATTTTACTCTTATACCAGGTATCAAAAGATGTGGGGGGGGGGGGGACACCTCGCTCTCATTTAATATTATCACAAGTAGCATCATAATAAAACATTCAAAAGATGAACTGCCATTTTTCTGTTAGTATTTTTGGAGCACAGGTAGTCCTTAGTTAACAATAGCAATCGGAACAAGAACTTCGGCTGCTAACCAATGCAGACATAAACCATAATGCCAAGCTATTCCAAAGCACCTCGAGGTCCCTGTGAGTGGGTGAATGACATAGGCTGCCTTGGGAAGAATGCCTAGTGCACCCAGCCATTGTCTGCTGGTCGTGCCTTGTCAGCAGTGGGAGGAAGATGGTGAAAGCATGTGGGTATGACAGGGGCTTTGTACTATGGCTAGCCATAACTTAATCCCATGGGGATCGAGATAAAATATTCCTCAGTGATGGTGGCAGTGCCAGGGCTGAAGTGGGCGCCCAGGGGTGGCGGCTGTCAGCTCATGCCGCTAAGGCTTGGGCTTTACTTCAGTCCCAATACTGCCAGAACAGCCAAAAAGACAGAGATGGAAGGGAGATTGGCAGGTGGGATGAACTGAAGTGCTCCACTAGTCATAAGTGCAGACTGACTACCAAGCACCTGAATTTTGATTATGTGATTGCAGGGTCTCTGCAATGGATGTAACTTTGGAGACTGGGCCTAAATATCATTTGTTCAGTGTAGGCATAACTTTAAAGAGTTTCTGAATGAACAGCCATTAATCAAGGAACAACTGTGGTCAAATAATCAAGAGCATGAGGGTTCGCAGAAAAGATACAGGTAAGGAAGGAAGAATGTGTGGGTGCTAAGGTTGGGGAAAGTGAGCAATGGTGTGAAAGTGGTTGGGGAAAGTGAGCAATGGTGTGAAAGTGGTTGGGGAAAGTGAGCAATGGTGTGAAAGTGGCTGGTGTGGCACGAGTGGAAAAGGTCTGGAAAAGGGTGTGTGGGTGGGGGATACAAATGGTGACCATATGATCTCAAGTACTACAATTGGTTGTAAGTGTAAGGGCAAACCAGTTGCCAAGCACCCAGATAGCAATCATGACCACAGGGAGTGCCGGGAGAGCTGGAATTCTTGAGGACTGATAGTAAGCAACATTTGTTCAGTGCCATTGTAACTTTGAATGGTCGCTGAATAAACTATTGTAGGATAAGGACTATCTATGTATCCTAGTTTTCCTTTGGGAACTTTCACTAGTAAATTCTACGCCACATCTAATGAAACAGCTTTGATTTCCACTTGAATAATATTTATAGGTCCAGGATCTAAAATATTTATGCTTCTTAAGACTGTTACTCATTCATGGTTGATGGAGGGACAGAGATTTTACTGAAGTAAGAAAATAGCACACTTTCACATCCAAGGATGTGAAATAAACTTGATAGAGATTTTTTGAACACCCAGGTAAATTGATAATTATTATATATTTAAAATAATGTTGATAAATAAACCATTAATAATTTACATTCTACAACTGAGCTATCACCTTCTATAGTCTGCGATTATACCAGTCTCTCTTAGCAAATCTGAGAATCTTTTTTTAAAACTTATATGGAAAAGCACAATATTTTCTTCTGCTAATATAGCATGTATCAACTGCTTAAAATGAAGTACTGTGAAGGCTAGTTGACAGAAGTCAATCATGTGTAAGGGTTTTGTTCTTAGCCATCTCACTTCCTAACCCCAAGCCTAAGGAAATGAAGTAGGATATGGTAAACTAATTTGAACCAATCAAATTTCAAACAACAACTGCATAATCACTTCTTTATCCACTCAGAGGAAGTAAGATCAATGAGGCTTACTTCCAGGTAAATGGATATAGGACTGCCATTTAAAATATATTTGATAGAGATGACAAAAATAGAAATGGCTTAGCATGGCTTTTTAGTCATTTGCTAAAATAGTTTTAATATTAAATGATGCAGGGTACTGCTTTAATCTATTGCAGTACTTCTATTCATTACGGAAAAAATATCTGTGTGCAGAACACAGCTGCCTACAAAATGCATTAAGGATAAAATAGCCTCTTCAGCTATTTTTTTAACCTTTCAAATGGCTTTGATTGAAAGCATTAGCACTTAGCTACTTTAGCTAGCATTTCTCTGCCTAGTCACTTTACAACACACATTATGTTATTTTCATAAAAGGTTTTGTTGGATAAGCTGAAAATGTTATTTTAATAAACACATCTCAAAAAGATCATTTGTTGAAATGTTTTAATGCACTGTAATTACTAGTTTGAAAGTATCTAATAGAATTGTCCCTTCCTTCCTTCCTTCCTTCCTTCCTTCCTTCCTTCCTTCCTTCCTTCCTTCCTTCCTTCCTTCCTTCCTTCCTCCTTTGCAGGACTATTAACAGAATTACTGTATGCCCATAGGAAAAAATTGCTTACCTTCAAATCATATTTTCTATAAACAGATAAACGATGGCTGAATACATTTCTTGTAACAATCATGTACACTTCAATTCCATCAACAGTAAGCCGGTACATGCCCAAAAATTGTGGAAGTAGTGTGTTTCCATGACATTCCACTATAAACTACAATGGCATTAAAAAAAAAAGGAATATTAGATGTTATTACATATTTTCATATATAGATCTAAAGTGATATCAAACCAGACAAGTAAATTACTATGAAAAATTGCAGTATCAAGAAATAGTTAAAATGAAAGATCTACATCCTTTAATTACTGATGGTGTTTGCATGATGAAGATTGCCCAGAATTAAATAAGGCTGTGACAGGTGAACCTGCAAAATCTTCAATTTTATTTGAACGTGTTTGATTTCCATAAACATTTGGAACAACCATAACCTGTCAATTCTCTTCTCTACTAGTTCTCACCCCAAATCTGCGTCTCATGATTAAACAGTTCACTTGAAGCAGATAGAAACTATGTACTTTCATTTCTAGGTTTCAGCATTCCCTCACAAAAAAAAGAGGTCCTCCTTTTATATATATACACACATACACACACACCACTATAGTGTGTGTGTTTACAGAGGATAGATAGATAGATAGATAGATAGATAGATAGATAGATAGATAGACAGAGAGAGAGAGAGCGAGAGAGAGAAAGAGAGGGATGGAGGGAGGGAGATATATATATATATAGAGAGAGAGAGAGACAGAGACAGAGACAGAGACAGAGACATCTCAGAGGTGGGTTGCTCCCGGTTCAGCCTGGATCGGATGAACCGGTAGTGGTGGTGGCAGGAAGCTCCAACTATCCATCTGGACACTTCTGTGCATGTGCAGAAGCGTCATGCACATGCACGAATGAACTGGTAGTAAAAAAAGTGGAAACCCACCACTGACTGACTGACCGACTTACTCTCTCTCTTCCCCCCACTCTCAAGGAAAGAGTATCAAAACTGAAGATATACTAGTTGCAAAGCATCCTATATTGTGTCATCAACAACACAGCAGCTTTTCAACTCCTCAATACCTCATGGCATTGCTGGAGAATGGGAACATCCTGAGTTACAAGGATTATCCTGTTAACATTGGATACTCGGTAGGTATCTCAACTTTTCATATACATTTACATAAAATAAAATATAGCTATACAGCAATTTTAGAAATGTACTAAATATTTGAATAGCTGATATTATTTGGTTTAATGTTATTGAAAGTTAATTTTCAAAAAATGTATGAAATTAATATTTTATTTTCAGAAGGACATATACTTAAAATTAAATTAGTAAAGAACAGAAGAAAAACACTAGTCCTGCATTAATAAATATGGATGCCTTGATGTTATATGAATTATTTTTTAAAAAATAATAATAATAATAATTTAATAATTTATTACATTTATAAACCGCCCCCTCTCCCCGAAGGGACTCGGGGCGGTGTACAGGAAAATTAAAAACCATCTAAAAACATACAAAACATACAAAGTTAAAAACGAATTAAATTACCCTGTACTAGAATTTAAGAACATTAAAATTGTAACCCATTAAAACCAAATAGACAATTTGCAAAAACAGACTGGGGCAAGAAGCGTCAATTAGGCCAAACCGGCCTGATGGAACAAATAAGTTTTTACTTTTTGGCGGAAGGTGCGGAGGTCCGTGGTCGTTCTAATATCCGGGGGTAGGTCGTTCCAGAGGGTCGGGCCCATCACAGAGAAGGCCCATCCCCTGGGCGTCACCCGCTGGCATTGCCTGGTGAACGGCACCCGGAGAAGTCCCTCTCTGTGTGAGCGAATCGGCCGAAGGGATGTATGGGGCAGGATACGATCCCGCAAATAACTAGGTCCTGCGCCATGGAGCGCTTTAAAGATGATAATCCATACCTTGAAACGCACCCGAAAGGCCACAGGTAGCCAGTGCAGCTTGCGCAGGAGTGGTGTTACATGGGAATATCTAGTAACTCCCATAATTGCCCGCGCGGCCGCGTTCTGGACCAGCTGTAGCCTCCGAGTTCATCTCAAGGGGAGCCCCATGTAGAGAGCATTAATAAATACAATGCACCATACTTTTTGGAGTATAAGACGCACCCAGGTTTTGAAGAGGCAATTTTTTTAAAAAAGTAGGTAGGTAGATAGAGGGATAGAGAGGGAGAGAAAGAGAGCAAAATACAGTAGGTAGATAGGGAGGGAGAGAGAGTAGGTAGGCAGGTAGGTAGGTAGATAAAGGGAGAGAGGAGGGGGAGGGAGGGAGAGAGATATACAGTAGGTACCGTATTTTTCGGAGTATAAAATGCGCCGGAATTTAAGACACACCAAGGTTTTGAACAGGCAAATTACAAAAAAATGTAGGTAGGTAGATAGAGGGATAGAGAGGGAGAGAAAGAAAGAGAAATACGGTAGGTAGGTAGGTAGAGAGAGTAGGTAGGTAGGTAGGTAGGTAAATAAAGGGATATATACATAGAGAGAAATAGAAATATAGTAGGTAGGTAGGGAGAGAGAGAATAGGTAGGTAGGTAGATAAAGGAATAGAGAGAGAGAGAAATAGAGAGAGAGAAATACAGTAGGTAGGTAGGAAGAGAAAGTTTGTGTGTAGGTAGATAGGTAGGTAGGTAGGTAGAAAGAGAGAGAGAGAAACAGAAAGAGACATACAGTAGGTAGGGAGGGAGGGAGGGAGGGAGTGTGTGTAGGCAAGTAGGTAAAGGGAGGGAGACAGAGAGGGAAATACAGTAGGTATGTAGGGAGAGTGTGTGTGTGTGTGTAGCTAGATAGGTAGGTAGTAGAAGGATAGAAAGAAAAAAATAGAGAACGAGAGAGAGAAATACAGTAGGTAGGAAGGGAGAGAGAGAGAGAGTAGGTAGGTAGGTTTATTGTTTCCAGGTGTATTTACCCATGTCCTGGAGAAGGAAATCGCTGACAAACCTTAGGACTTTGTTTCTGCTGGCACAGAAACAGTTAAAGAGCCTTCCGAAAGGGAGGGAAAAAGCCTTTGCATTCTGCAAACCTCCCCAAAATGGCCCGTTTCTCCGCGAAAACGGTGCCAGTTTTTTTTCCAAATAAAAAGCATGAATAGCCTTGGTGGGCTTGCAGAGTGGTCCTACGGGGGGGGGGGTGTCAAAGTGAGCCCCAAAAAGGCCCATTTATCGTGAAAACGGGCCATTTTTGTGTCAAATAAATTGCATGCATAGCCCTATGGAGGCTTATGGAGTGCTGCTGGTGGGGGGGGGCAAAAATGGCCCGTTTTAGGCTCATTTCTGCCCTCCCCAGCCCCCAGGAGCTCTCGGAAGCCTCCATAAGGCTAGGCACAGCCAATTTGATGAAGTGGGTGGGGTTCCATGAAGCAAAAAAAATGTTGTATGCGATGTATAAGACGCACCCAGATTTTCAGCCTCTTTTTAGAGGAAAAAAGGTGCATCTTATACTTCCAAAAATACGATAGATATGGAGAGAGAGTGTATAGTTTAGTAGGTAGGTAGGTAAAGGGATAGAGAGAGAAATAGAGAGAGATAGAGAAATTCAGTAGGGAGGGAGGGAGGTAGTGTAGGTAAGTAGGTAGGTAGAGGGATAGAGAGAGAAAAATAGAGAGAAAACAATACAGTTATAGGTAGGGAGAGAGAGAGAGAAATACAGTAGGGAGGGAGGGAGAGAGAGAGAGAGAGAGAGAGAGAAGGTAGGTAGGTATATAGGTAGATGGGGGGAGAGAGAGAAAGAGAGAGGGAAATACAGTTGGTAAGTAACTAAACAGCCTTCCGAAAGTGAAAAAAACATTTTTTTGAACTCTGCAAACCTCCCCAAAATGGCCCTTTTTCGTGAAAACGGCTCTGGTTTTTTTTTTCTCATAAAAGGCATGAATAGCCTTGGGGGTGCTTGCAGAGTGCTCCCCGACTCAACCCATCCAAGACCGAGTGGCTGTGGCTTCCGGCATCACGGTATAGTCAGTTGATGCCATCTCTGACTATTGGGGGGTGAGACATTGGCTCCCGCAGAGAGGACTCACAACTTGGGCATCCTCCTGGACTCTCGGCTGTCCCTAGAAGACCATGTGACAGCCGTGGCCAGGGCGGCTTTCTATCAGGTTCGCCTGATACGCCAGTTGCGCCCCTTTCTGGATCGTGACGCCTTACGCACGGTCACTCAAGCCCTCGTCACCTCCCGTCTGGACTATTGCAACGCTCTCTACATGGGGCTTCCCTTGAGGTGCACCCGGAGGCTCCAGTTGGTTCAGAATGCGGCTGTGTGGGGGATTCTGGGAGCCTCTAAATGCTCCATGTGACACCTCTCCTGCGTGAGCTGCACTGGCTGCCTGTGGCTTTCCAGGTGCGCTTCAAGGTACTCGTGACCATCTTTAAAGCGCTCCATGACAAGGGACCTGGTTACCTGCAAGACTGCCTCCTGTTGCCAAATACCTCCCACTGACCAGTTCGCTCCCACAGAGAGGGCCTCCTCAGGGTGCCATCGGCCAAACAATGCGGGCTGGTGACCCCCAGGGGGAGAGCCTTCTCTGTGGCAGCTCCTGCCCTCTGGAATGACCTACCCCCTGCGCTAAGGACGATCTCGGACCTACATCTCTTCCGTCAGGCCCTGAAGATGCATTTATTCTGCGCTGCTGGCCTGTCGTAGTTTTAAAGGGATTTTAAATAGCGATTTTAGTATGGGATTTTAAAGATGTAGGCCATTTATTTAATACCTTTTAACACATTGTTTTAGATTTTGTATCACTTATTTTATTATGGCTGTACACTGCCCTGAGTCCCAAAAGGGAGAAGGGCGGTATAGAAATCAAATAAACCTCAACTTCCAGGGGGGGGGGGGGGGGTTGAGCAAAAAACCGGCCCGTTTTATGTCAACAAAATTTCATGCACAGCCTTATGGAGGCTTATAGAGTGCTGCTGGGGGCGGGGGGGGGGGAGGCAAAAAAATAGCACATGTTACAGTACTATCAAGAGATAGGTCAAACTCTGTTTTACCCTAGTGATGTGGCCGTTGAAAATGAGTAAATTTTGCAGAATTGATTATTTTAGCCAAAGTATCCCTGCTACATTCACTGTAGACAGAGTAAAAAACATAAAACATTCTAGTATGATTAGCTGAGTAAATATTATTAGGTTTGGTCACACCACTAGAGTGCTATTGCTGCTGGACAAAAAGGCTGTTTTCACAAAAAGTTGTCAATATTCCAAGATCATTTCATAGTAGTGAAATCCATCATTATCATATGAAATTGTACAAAAAGCCACTCGAAACTTCTTTGTAATGAAAAGGCCAGGCTTTATCTGCATTAGCTTTTAATTTATAACGTCATTGTTTTTATATTATTTGTATCACTATTGATACAGTACAATAACATATCAGCTTGCCAGCCACTGTCACTGCTGATCAAATCTTTACTTTATAACAATAATTGTCTCCTCTGATCTGTTTACTTTCTTCTCTGGGATTTTGATCACTTCAATAAATTCCAATTTAATTGTGGACAGTTTCCAGCATATAGTTTTGTCAAAAGAAATGAATTTTTCATTTGGCTTTGAAATTTTAAATATATTCTAGAATTTTGCAAGTTCATACAAAATGAATAAAAATCAAATTATATAAAACTGAAATGCATATCTGAATTTCTATTCCCACAGTATAAAATGCTGACCTATAAAGGCTTCATGTAAGAATAACACTTAAAAAAAATAGAACTGGTTCAGGTTCCGTCAGTTTTAGAAGAGAATTCTACAGCAGGGGCCTGGAGCAGTTCTTTCACATTCATATTAATCACTGATACAGTTTGGTTAGACCATTTTCTAATTAGCTTTGGGAAAACTTTTTCACAAAACTTTTGGACTATCAACTATGAAGATGTTTAAAGGTGCTATTATTCAGAAGTTGATCTGAATCATTTTGGTTCTGTCATAGGATAAATTTAAATAAATATGCAATTTCATTATCTGGACCAGGGGTGTCAAACTTGTTTTCATCAGGGGGTCAGATGGGCATGGCCAGGGCAGGCCAGCCCGACATCACTCATGTCAGGGGCACCTGTGGCTGCGTGGGTGGAGCTGGGGGGGATCCTCCTGCAGTCCTCTGCCAACAAAAACAGAACTTCGGAGGGGTATGCACAGCCCTCCTGAGCTCCTTTTTCACTGGCAGAGGCACCGCGAGCCAGTCCTTTGCTGTTTCCAGGGCAGCCCCAGCGGGCCAGATCTAAGCACCCCACAGGTGGCTTGGATCCAGCCCACGGGGTTTGAATTTGACATCTGATCTAGACCAGGGGTCTCCAACCCCCGGGTCCACTACAGGGTGAGGCCTGTTCAAAACCAGGCTGCAGGAGAAATGGGCAAGGATGCATGCATGAAGCTCCAACTGCACAAGTGGAAGGCATTTCCGCAAATGCTGCTTCACCCGCACACACAAGCATCCTCTGCTCATGTGCCCTGTTTATGCAATTGGAGCTTTGCGCATGAGAACAAATATCCTCTGCTCATGTGTAAATCTCCATTTGGGCATTTGGAAGGTGCATGCATGCCACTGGCACAAATGAAGCTATGTGTGTATGTGTGCTCCTGCCACTCATACATTACGCTCCCTGTACCAGGCCGGGCTGCCAAGCTGAAAAGGTTGGGACCACTGATCTAGACAGTGGTAGCCATGCCTTTTGTTATCTGAGATGGCATCAGACTTATGATGTGCAAAATTGGGTGTTTTAGGAAAATCCAAGCCTGGCATGATACAAAGAGGAAATATTTTTTTATTTCTTTTTTCATCCTTAATTAGAAACATATATCCTTCGCAATCATGGCTAATGTAGCTCTTCTGCATTACTTATTTTTGATATGCATACAGATAGCCGCTGACATATACCTCCGCCTTTTCCGCCAATGTCTAAAGATATATCTTTTCCAACAAGCCGGCCTAGCCTAACCTCCCATGGGGACTATTTTAGAGAGTTTTAAATTGGGTATTTTAAAAATTGGGTTTTAGCATAGGATTAGAATAGTTTAATATATTTTTAAATTATGTATTTATTTTTTGTATGTTTTTAAATTCCTGTGCGCCGCCCTGGGTCCTCTGTGGAGAAGGGTGAGATATAAATATAATAAAATAAATAAATAAATAAAATAACTGGTCGCTTAAAACCATTTGAATTTGCCATAGCCTTAAAAAAAGTATTTTCACTGGCAGAGTCATTGTGGGCCAATCCTTCACTGTTTCCATGGCAGCCCTGTGGGCCAGATCTAAGCATCCTGAGGGCTGGTTGTGGCCTGCAGGCCTTGAATTTGACACCCCTGAAATACAGTGTCACCTGATAGTCACTGTATCCTCTCCTAAACCTAATCCCATTTGCAAGGTTTGGAATGCACCTCACATCCTCACCCAACCTGCCCAAAGTCAATATGTGAAGATTTTGTTCTTGGGTCTGATCAGATAATTGTCAATATTTTTTTTTCTTCCTTCCAAACCTTTCATCGTTGTTCTAACAATAAAAGAATGTATAGATTTCAATTTTATAAGGTAATTTTGACATATGCTTGCTAAGAAACACTCATTTTATCTTTTCATCTACTATACAAGAAGTCAACATAAGTAAATAAATGCATAACAATTATTCAGCATAGATTCATTTTAATACAGAATATTTAAAATTTAACAAAAGTTCTTGAGATTTCTTGAAGGGCTTTTAAAAAAAAACATGAGTGTTACAATATACAATAAATTACAAATTCAAGAAAAATAAATTGGCAATAAATCTAAGTTGTAATGCCCATTTCTTAAGGCATTATACAAAAATTTAATCAATGAAATGTAATTACAACTATCTCATTCTCAAAGAAAATAATGAATTACCTGGTGGTATTTCTTCAATATATTGTGCATTTCTGCTACATCTTCACTTGTTATAGTTTTGATGACATATCTTTTGTCATAAGAGCTGTGGAATCGGGCACCACTCCGAGCTGCAGAATCATTAGCAAGTGGACAGCTTCTTGTCAGAGAATTCTGTCATAGTAATTAAAGATGGGATTAGAATTAGACATTAACGTAATTAATTGATAAAATGTCTAACTGGACTTGCTATACTCAAACATTACTTGGATTATATCAGAAAGATCTTGCAAAAAGATCAGAGTCGAAAATCAATTAATAGTGTTGTTTATGTTTGTTTATGTTTATGTTTATTCAATTTCTATACCGCTCCTATCTCCCCAATCAGACTCAGGGCGGTGCACAGGAAATTAAAAATGATACAAGCAAGCAACAATAAACACAATCACAACGTTAAAATACAATTAAATTAAGTGACCTGTGCTGAAATATTCAAGCTAATAAAATTTTAAAATCCACTGCCTAATCTATTAAAATTAGTCAAAATCTAGGCTCTAAGCTAGGCCGGCTAGGTGAAAAAAGTATTGTGACATTTGTACATAGATTTCTAAACATTTCTAAAGAAGATTTCTAAATTATCTGTAACTTGAGGGTATACTGCTGCTGAGAAAGATTTTTTTCAGTAGACAAGCGCTTAGAAAGGGAAGGAAAGTTTCCAAAAGCATAAAGTTTCCAATATCTGTCTCATATTTAGATACTTCTGCAGGTTCATTTTTATATTTTGAAGTGGAATATCTTGGAGCCAATCTACTTTGAATGTAATAAACAATTGCACACTGAAACAAATGGTTCAAGAGTGAATATATTGGGGAGTATAATGTGCTCAAAATATACCATTCATTTTAGTACAAATTTAATTTAAATTGACTGTGCTTTGTCTTGATCTTCATGCTTAATAGTTAGGAGAAGTGAAGCAGTTTGTAATTAGAATGAAAATCAAACTTTATTTTCTGAATTGCTATTCAATTTCACACCACATATACAATTTAATACAAAGAATTAATACCTATGTGAGAAAAAAAGAGAAATACATATGAAACATGTTAGCCTGCCATCCATCCTATAAACTGCTAACAATAATTAGAAGCCTATCCCTTTTCATCCACACTGAAATGTACTTCATACAAGCTGAAATTTAACATTTATTCTTTAAACAGAAAAAGCAATTGATAGATGAGCAAATGCAGAGGTTTTTTGTAAGACAAAGGTTTCCATATAAATATAATATAGTTTGAGGCATTTAAATTGCTTGATTAAAGTTCCCCTGAAACGGTGTTTATAACCGACCAGCTGCCCTGTTTAGGGTGACTGGCTCCCTTCTTCATCTGAGGGCGCAGGATGCTCCCTTGCAGGGTCGAGCGGAGGATTTTGGGCGTTATCTGCACGATAAAATTGATCAGATTCGGGATGGGTTGGCCTCCAACTGAACTAACTCAGATGGGCTGACGGAGGCAGGTCTTGAGAATGTCATCTGGGAGGAGTTCGATCCTGTGACTCCTGAGGACATGGACAGGGTGCTGGGGCGGCTGAACGCCAGCACATGTTTATTGGACCCGTGTCCCTCCTGGTTGGTACTGGCCTCCCGGGAGGTCACACGAGGCTGGATCCAGGGAATTATCAACGCTTCTTTGAGGGAGGGGTTTCTGCCGGCCGCCTTGAAAGAGGCGGTGGTGAGACCCCTCCCAAGAAGCCCTCTCTGAATCTGGCTGTTTTGGCCAACTATCGCCTGTCTCCAACCTTCGTTTTATCGCAAAGGTTGTTGAGAGTGTGGTGGCACGACAACTCCCCCAGCACCTGGATGAAGCTGTCTATCTGGACTCGCACCAGTCCAGCTTTCAGCCTGGGTACAGCACGGAGACGGCGTTGGTTGCGTTGTTTGATGATCTCTAGAGGGCCGGGATAGAGGTTGTTCATCTATCCTGGTCCTGTTAGATCTCTCAGCAGCTTTTGATACCATCGACCATGGTATCATGCTGCACTGGTTGAGGGGGTGGGGGGCACCGTTTTACGGTGGTTCTCCTCCTATCTCTCTGACCGGTCGCAGTTCGTGTTGGCAGGGGGACAGAGGTCGATGTCAAGGGGCCTCACTTGTGGGGTCCCACAGGGGTCCTCTCGCTCCCTCCTGTTCAACATCTATATGAAGCCGTTGGGTGAGATCATCTGTGGTTTTGGGGTGGAGTTCCATCAGTACGCTGATGACACTCAGCTGTACATCTCTACCTCGGGCCACCCCAACGATGCCATGGAAGTGATGTCCCAGTGTCTGGAGGCCGTGCGAGTCTGGATGGGGAGGAACAGACTTCGACTCAACCCATCCAAGACCAAGTGGTTGTGGCTTCTGGTGACACGGTATAGTCAGCTGATGCCATCTCTGACCATTGGGGGTGAGACATTGGCCCCCGCAGAGAGGGCTCGCAATCTGGGCATCCTCCTGGACTCTCAGTTGTCTCTAGAAGATCACGACAGCCGTGGCCCGGGGGGTCTTCTATCAGGTCCGCCTGATACGCCAGTTGCGCCCCTTTCTGGATCATGACGCCTTACGCACGATCACCCAAGCCCTCGTCACCTCCCGTCTGGACTATTGTAACGCTCTCTACATGGGGCTTCTCATGAGGTGCACCCGGAGGCTCCATTTAGTTCAGAATGCGGTCGCGCAGGGGATTCTGGGAGCCTCTAGATGCTCCACGTGACACCTTACCTGCGTGAGTTGCACTGGCTGCCTGTGGCTTTCCGGGTGCACTTCAAGGTACTCGTGACCATCTTTAAAGCGCTCCATGACAAGGGACCTGGTTACCTGCAAGACTGCCTCCTGTTGCCAAATACCTCCCACCGACCAGTTCGCTCCCACAGAGAAGGCCTCCTCAGGGTGCCGTCGGCTAGACAATGCCGGCTGGTGACCCCCAGGGGGAGAGCCTTCTCTGTGGCAGCTCCCACCCTCTGGAATGACCTACCCCCTGGACTACGGACGATTTCAGACCTACATCTCTTCCGTCGGGCCCTGAAGACGTATTTATTCTGTGCTGCCGGCCTGTTGTAGTTTTAAAGGGATTTTAATGTAATTTTAGCATGGGATTTTAAATATGTAGGGCAATTTATTTAATATTTTTTAATATATTCTTTTAGATTTTGTATCACCTATTTTACTGTGGCTGTACACCACCCTGAGTCCTGTAAGGGAAAAGGGCGGTATACAAATCAAATAAAACTAAACTAAACTAAACTCAGTTATCATCTTAGTGTTTTCTGAAAATTACTATGAAATTAGAGCAAACCGCATTAATATATCCATCCATCCATCCATCCATCCATCCATCCATCCATCCATCATCAATCTCCAAGATACAATGCCATTTGGAAGGAATAAGGGTGTACAAAAAGCTTTCTTGCATTACAATATGGTTCCAAGAAGGTCAGTTCAGGTTTCTGAGCAGAATATAAAATGCAGGTCATTTCATTAAAGCTAATATCTTCATTAAAGATTATGTTAGCTTATATTTGGGTAAATATTCAAAATGGCATAGCTGAATAAAGCTACAGAAATATATCATAGAAAATGAATTGTAAAAAAATTATTTAGAAACACTTGTATAATATATTCTCCACATTAGCAGAATCTTAAATAGAAGAACCATTCAGTAGAAATTCAGTAGAGCCAGCACATGGCAGCATTTTCCATCAGGCCGCACGATGGACCAACCAATCGTGCGGCACTAAATGCAGACTCAGGCCTATGTGGCTGAAGAAGACAGATGGATGGGGCTCTTGCTGGGACTAAATTGTGATCTCCCCATATGCAGGACCCCTAGACTGACTGACTGATTGACTTTACCCCTCCTGCCCCTAAGGATTATCACCTCTTGTATATCTATTGCACTTAACTTTATCACTTGTCACTTTACATCAGCTTTTTTCCCTGGACTCTGTTGGACTTGCAACTATCTCTCCGGGTCTGGGCGACCATCGGGTTTCCAGTAATGTACTCAAGGCGTCATCTCCTTTGCCTGCAAGAGTCTCCCCTCTCGCAGGCCTGGCCCCCTTGTCTAACACGGGCCCACCTCGAGGATGGACTCTCCTGAGAGGTGGGCGAAGCGCAAACTGAGGGGGTTCCTGTGTAACTTTTTAATTCGGCTTTTAGGGGGTTCCAGGGAGGGGGGGGTAGTCCAGTGAGGGGGCAACAAAGGACAGGGCTGGCCGGCGGAAGTAAGGAAACGGAGGAGGGGGAGGGGGGTCGTTTCCACTGAGGTTTTTTCCATCAGTTCGGTTCTGGGGAGGGGCAAGGGCGGCGGGAGACGGATAGGGCATCATCTGTTGGAAGACCGTGGCCGCTGGTTACAGGCGGTCACACGTTCCAACCCCCCGTGCTCCCATCGCAGACTAGGTGGGCAAGGACCACAGAACCAGCGCCCTAGGCTGATGTTATGCAACGCCAGGTCCATGGTACAAAAAGCCCCCCTCATTCGTGACCTTGTGTCAGAAGGGGACCCGGACCTGGTGGGTATAATGGAAACCTGGTTGGGCCACGAGGGGGGCTTACCCCTCGTAGAAATGTGCCCACCAGGCTACCAAGGCTTTCATCAGCTTAGGGCCCTAGGGAGGGCTGGGGGGGGTGGCGATTATGATTAGGGAAGGTCTTGAGCCGAAGGAGACCACGATCCCGCAGACGACCGGGTGTGAGTCCCTCCTCATGAAGTGGGGCTTAGGGAGGCAGTTGGGCGTGTTAGTTGTGTACTTGGCTCCTCGCTATGCAACAACAGTCCTGCCCGAGCTCCTAGAGGTGATAGCCGAGGCGGCGGTTGAGACCCCCAGACTATTGGTCATGGGGGACTTCACCTGCCGTCAGTAGGCGAGACCTCTGGAGCAGCTCGGGAGTTCATGGCCTCCATGACGGCCATGGACCTGACCCAGGTAGTTTTAGGCCCTACTCACGAGGGAGGACACACCCTGGATTTAATCTTTGTCTCGGGACAGTGGAGTAGTGATCTGGGAATAGGGGATCTAGCCATTACACCCCTGTCATGGACAGATCACGCTCTCCTTCAGCTGGACTTTCCAATCGCCACACCTCACCGCGGGAAGGTGGAGCCTGATATTCCTACATGGTTCCGCCCCAGGTTCCTGATGGACCCGGAAAGGTTCCAGAGGGAGCTTGGGCCAATTCCTGTGGCTTTGCCCCGTGACTCGACTGAGGACCTAGTGGCCGCATGGCTGAGTGCGGCCGCGGGGGCCTTGGACCGAGTCGCGCCCTTGCGGCCTCTCTTGAGGCGCCGAATCACCCAGGCTCCTTGGTTCACCGAGGAGCTGAGGGAGATGAAACGCCACAAGAGACGCCTAGAGAGCAAATGGAGATCTTCTTGCTCCGAAGCCCACCGAACACTAGTGAGAACCTATATTAGGACTTACTTAGTGGCGATAAGGGTGGCCAAACGTGAGTATTGTGCCACCCTTATTGCATCCGCAGATAACCGCCCTGCCGCCCTGTTTGGGGTGACCCGCTCCCTCCTTCACCAGAGGCCGCGGGAAGCTCCTCTGCAGGGACGAGCAGAGGAATTTGGAATTTATCTGCAGGATAAAATCACTCGGATTCGGAATGAGCTACCCTCCATCGAGAGTGGTCCGATCGGACTGTCCGAGGCTGTTCTTGAGACACCATCCTGGGAGGAGTTTGACTTTGTTACTACTGAGGATATGGACAGGTTGTCAAAGAGACTTAAGGTTACCACATGTTTACTGGACCCATGTCCTTCCTGGCTTGTACTGGCATCCTGGGAGACGACACGACGCTGGCTCCAGGATATTCTGAACGCTTCTTTGAGTGAGGGGTCCTTGCCTACCATCTTGAAAGAGGCGGTGGTGAGGCCCCTCCTCAAGAAGCCTTCCCTGAACCCAGCATTATTGGAAAATTACCGTCCGGTCTCCAACCTTCACATTTTAGCGAAGGTTGTAGAGAGTGTGGTGGCCCAACAGTTTCCGCGACACCTGGAGGAAATTGATTATCTAGACCCACGCCAGTCCGGCTTCCGACCCGGTCACAGCACCGAGACGGCATTGGTCGCGTTGGTTGATGATCTCTGGAGGGCACGGGATAGAGGATGTTCCTCTATCCTAGTCCTTTTAGACCTCTCAGCGGCTTTTGATACCATCGACCATGGTATCCTATTGCACCGATTGGGGGGGTTGGGGCTGGGAGGCAGAGGTCGGCCTCGAGACCCCTCTTATGCAGGGTTCCTCAGGAGTCGGTCCTCTTGCCCCTCCTGTTCAACACATATATGAAGCCACTGGGTGAGATCATCCGTGGTTTTGGGGTGTGATATCATCTGTACGCTCATGATACCCAGCTGTACGTATCCACCCCAGACCACCCCAACGATGCCGGCGAGGTGTTGTCCCAGTGTTTGGAGGCCATACGGATCTGGATGGGTAGTAACAAACTCAAGCTCAACCTGTCCAAGACTGAGTGGCTGTGGTTTCCAGCACCCCGTTTCAGCCAGATTACTCCAACTCTGGCCATTGGGGGCGAAACACTGGCCCCTGTGGAGAGGGCGCGCAATTTGGGTGTCCTCCTGGACTCCCGGCTGTCCATGGAGGACCATGTGGCGGCCGTGGCCAGGGGGGCATTCCATCAGGTACGCCTGATGCACCAATTGCGCCCCTTACTGGACCGGGCTGCCCTTCGCACAGTCACTCAAGCACTCGTGACATCCCGACTCAACTACTGTAATGCTCTCTACATGGGGCTTCCCTTGAGGTGCACTCGAAAGCTACAGCTAGTCCAGAATCCAGCCGTGCGGGTGATTACGGGAGCTCCTAGACACTCCCATATAACACCGATCCTGCGCGAGCTGCACTGGCTTCCTGTGGTCTTTCGGGTGCGCTTCAAGGTTTTGACGACCATCTTCAAAGCGCTCCATGGCTCGGGACCTAGTTATATGCGAGACCGTCTCCTGCCCCATACATCCCTTCGACCGATCCGCTCCCACAGAGAGGGCCTTCTCAGGGTGCCGTCGGCCGGGCAATGCCGACTGGCGACACCTAGGGGAAGGGCCTTCTCTGTGGCGGGCCCTGCCCTTTGGAATGACCTACCCCCTGAACTTCGCACCATCTCAGACCTCTGCCTCTTCCGCCAGTGTCTAAAGACACATTTCTTTCACCAAGCCGGCCTAGTGTAACCTCCGCTGTGACTATTTTAGACAGTTTTAATTTTGGGGATTTTAATTGGATTTTAGTGCAGGATGGGTATTTAATATGTTTTTTAAATTTAGTATTTTGACAGTTTGTATGTGTTTTTAAATTCCTGTGCGCCGCCTTGGGTCCTCTTCGGAGAAGGGCGGGGTATAAATTTAATTAAAATAAAAATAAATAAAAGAAACTCTGTAGCAGAATAGAAATGTAGGTAATCTTTTTAAAGTGGAAAGCAACTTTGGGATTTTAAGAACATGTCACAAAAATTCTCACAAAATTCCAATCAGCTTTTTCTTCAACCTCTAAAACTAATCAAATGTTGTCTTCTATTCCAAAGTAATTCTATCTTTTATTCTAGGGATATGGTCATACTTTCAAACAATTCTGAACCCTGGCCATTCATTAATTTTATTTTCTAAAAATGTCCATGGGTTTATGTATGGTTCAAAGGTAGACTTGTAAATAAACATGACGCAATTGCTTTGCAGCTTGTCCACTCCTTCCATTTCTTTAAAGCACACCCACCCACCCACATGATTTCTGGTAGGAAGGTAAGTCCTATGGTTGCCAAAGCAGTATTTGTATCAGATCTAATGGGAACTATGTTGTTTAGTAAATATTACTGATCTAAAACCCAAAATATCTTGGCTTCTATTGCATCTATTGCCATATCAAACTTTTTGAACTTTAAGATAATATTATAGTTTCCAATTCACTTTAAACAGCAGAGAAAAACAGCTTTGGTTTTTTTTTGTTAAAGCCAATTGATTTCTAATTTAGAATTCCTTAGAGTTCTAAAAGCATTAAGCAATGTCCTATACAACCTCTGGACTCTTAAGTCCTGATGTTTTTGTGTTTTAATTTTTGGATTTAATGCAGCTTTTTAAAAAAAAATGTACTCTCATTTTTATATAAACTGATTTGTACTTTTAAAATGTTATTATTCTACATTTCATATATTTACAACATTTTTATGTAAAATAACTTCCCAAAGCTCACTACAGTTTTTCCTGATCTATACTGGAACTGAAGAAGATGAACAGATTGGTGGCACCACTCTTTTAAAGCAGAGATGGGGCGCTTATCTAATTCCGTGATCTGGCTCAGAATGTCAGAATATCTCAGAAAGAAGTTTTGGGAAGATTTTCTCTCCTTGAGGCAGCAGTTCCTCCATGTACTGTACAGAAGGAAGCAGCTGCTTTCTTGTTTCCTCTGGCTATTATACAGGGAAGCAGTTTTCTTTTACCCCTTTCCTCATTTAGTATGGAAAACAGAACTGAGATGAGGATTGGCTTTCAGGAAGAAAGATTTTTTGCAGATTAGGAAAATCCAGCTGCATCCAAAATTGCATTCTTTTGAAAAACAATTTTTATTGGTTTTACAGGTTATAGAAAAGGAAAGGGGTATATAGGGTTCATAAAAAATATTTTGGAGCTTCAAGTCAGGGTTGGTGGTTGCACCCAGGTCTTCATACAAAATATAATTAATTAAATGGTGGTTAGAGATACATATATATCACATTTTAAAATTCATACATTCAATCTTTGTTTCATAATAACATCCGTTTCAGGAATTAGAGCAATTCAAAATAAACTTATTTCTGGGATCTGAGTCTCTTTGCTATTATGTCTTCTTCCTCCTTCCCTCCCATGGGCAGGGCCATGGCCCCTCCTGTCCCCTCTTGTTCATCTCTCAGGATAGAGGCATGTTTTTTGAGAAAGGCCTCCGCCTCTCCTACTGTTTTAATTCTGGTTCTACCTCCATCCCAGAATACCAACATTCCTTCGGGCATTAACCATTTGAACCAAATTCCGTTTTTGTATAATTTTTTGGACAAGAAGGAGTACTTCCTCCTTGTTTCTCTAATCTTTTTTGGAATTTGCTTCAATATGTTAATGTATTTTTGTTGATACTTCAAAGGCCCCTCTCGTTGCGCCCTTAGTATCTCATCCCGCGTGGACCTTCTTAAAAATTTAATATGAATCTCTCTGGGTACTTCATTTATTCTGGCATATGCTGAGTTAATTCTATAAATCAGGTCTATTTCCCCCCGAAGGTATTCTTTATTTTTTTTTTATGTAATCTGCTAAAATCGTACTCATCAGGTCTCTGAGGTCCTCCCCCTCTCTCTCAGGAATATTTTGAAATCTAAGGAAAAAAGACATTCTTTCAAGTTCAAACTTAGACATATGTCCAGAAAATTCTACATTTTCTTTTTGCAATTCCCTTATCTCTTCTTTCATCTCGACTGCTTAATGTTATTCTTAATAACATTTCTATTTTCTATGTTTTTCAAAAACAAAACAGAAAACCACTTTTTTGTCTAAAGGTCCATATTTCTGCCCCCAAAATAGCAGAAGTACAAAACAACATTAGCAAGAGCATATATTATTAAATCATGCTCATCGAAGTGTGATTATATCAACATTGACTTAATGCAATGGTCCCAACCTTTCCAGCTCAGCATCTGGGCACAGCCTGGCATTCATACAGCTCCATTTTGACGTGTGGCGCACAAACACACCCTCCACTTGTGCTGTGTGAGCAGCAAATACCTGTGCTTGCACATAAGCTCAACTAGCGTGAGCAGAGGGCATTTGAGCGGAGGGTGCTTGTGCTCACGCACAGAGCGCTACCTGTGTGGAGGATGCTCATGGGTATAGCACCATTCATGCAAATGGAGCTTCACACATGAGCACAAGCTCCCTCCACTTGCACGTGGAGCTTTGTGCATGAGTACAAGTTCCCTCCATTTGGCAAGTGGAGCTTCACATGCAAGCCCAAGCATCCTCCGTTTGCACAAGTGAAGCTTCACACACATGCATGTACTTGCCCACTACTTGTGCAAGTGCAGCTTTACACGTCCAGTGGCTTGCCCATTTCTCCCGTGGTCCAGTTTCAAACAGACTGTAGCCTGGGTGTTGGGGACCCCTGCTCTAATTAATCGGTATTTGTGGCACAGATAAATCACTTTGAGTAATAATATTTAATATTTCAGCTGATTATTTCCCCTTCACCGCATCGTTTATTATTGTTCCTGCTGTTGTGGTCTTCGTTGACTCGTTGCTGCCCACCGCTCCATTCCCCATCTTGCGGCGGCGTGCCATTATTCTTCGGTGCCTGGCTTCTGTTGTCTTCATCATCTGCGCCTGATGGACCCAGAGAGGTTCCAGACGGAGCTTGGGCCAATACCTGAATCCCTGACCTGCGACCCGACCAAGAACCTAGTGACTGCCTGGAATAATGCGGCCGCGGGGGCCCTGGACCGGGTCGTGCCATTGCGGCCTCTCACCCAGCGTCGATCTACCTTGGCTCCTTGGTTCTCCAAGGAGCTGAGAGAAATGAAACGCCGGAAGAGACGCCTAGAGAGCATTTGGAGGTCCACTCGCGCCGAATCTGACCAGACACGGGTGAGGTCGCACTTACAAACCTACCTTGTGGCGATGAGAGTGGCAAAACAGGATCACCTCGCCTCTCTCATCGCATCCGCAGATAACCGCCCTGCCACCCTGTTTAGAGTGACCCGCTCCCTCCTTCAACAGAGGCCGCAGGAAGCTCCCTTGCAGGATCGTGCAGAGGAATTTGGATGTTATCTGCAGGATAAAATCGCTCAGATCCGGGGCGAGTTAACCTCCAATTGGGTTGGTCTGGACGAGATGACAAGGACAGGTCTTGAGACCGTTATTTGGGCTGAGTTTGATCCTGTGACTCCTGAAGGCATGGATAGAATACTGGGGCAGCTGAATGCCACCACATGTTTATTGGACCCGTGTCCCTCCTGGCTTGTACTGGCCGCCCGGGAGGTTACACGAGGCTGGCTCCAGGAGATTGTTAACGCTTCTTTGAGTGAGGGGTCCCTGCCAACCGTCTTAAAAGAGGCCCCTCCTCAAGAAGCCCTCCCTGGACCCAGCAGTGTTATCCAACTACCGTCTGGTCTCCAACCTTTGCTTTTTGGTGAAGGTTGTTGAGAGTGTGGTGGCACGACAGTTCCTCCAGCACCTGGAGGAAACTGCCTATCTAGACTCACGCCAGTCCGGCTTCCGACCTGGGTACAGCACGGAGACGGCATTGGTTGTGTTGGTAGATGATCTCTGGAAGGCCCGGGATAGAGGCTGTTCCTCTATCCTGGTCCTGTTAGACCTCTCAGCGGCTTTCGATATCATCGACCATGGTATCTTATTGCACCGGCTGGGGGGGTTGGGGTTAGGAAGCACCGTATTACGGTGGTTCTTCTCCTACCTCTCCAACCGGTCACAATTTGTGCTGGCAGGGGGGCAGAAGTCGACGTCGAGGCCCCTTATATGTGGGGTGCCTCAGGGGTCGGTCTTCTCGCCCCTCCTGTTTAACACCTACATGAAGCCGCTGGGCGAGATCATCCGTGGTTTTGGGGTAGAGTTCCATCTGTATACTGATGGCACCCAGCTGTACATCTCTACCCCTAACCACCCAACGATGCTGTGGACGTGATGTCCCGGTGCTTGGAGGCTGTGCGAGTCTGGATGGGAAGAAACGGGCTCCGACTCAACCCGTCCAAGACCGAGTGGCTGTGGTTTCCGGCACCATGACATAGCCAGTTAGTTCCATCTCTGGCTATCGGTGGAGAGTCATTAGCCCCCACAGAAAGGGCTCGCAACTTGGGCGTCCTCCTGGATTCACGGCTGTCCTTGGATGACCATCTGATGGCCGTACCCAGGGGGGCGTTCTATCAGGTCTACCTGATACGCCAGTTGCGCCCCTTTCTGGATTGTGACGCCCTACACACGGTCACTCAAGCTCTTGTCATTTCTCGCCTGGACTACTGCAATGCTCTCTACATGGGGCTTCCCTTGAGATGCACCCGGAGGCTCCAGTTAGTGCAGAATGCGGCCGCGCGGGGGATCTTGGGAGTTTCAAAATACTTCCATATAACATCTCTCCTACGCAAGCTGCACTGGCTGCCTGTGGTCTTCCGGGTGCATTTCAAGGTCTTGGTGACCATCTTTAAAGCGCTCCATGGCATTGGGCCGGGCTACTTGCAGGACCGCCTACTACCACATACCTCCATTCGACCTGTCCGCTCACACAGGGAGGGCCTCCTTAGGGTGCTGTCCGCCGGACAATGCCAGCTAGCGACTCCCAGGGGAACAGCCTTCTCTGTGGCAGGTCCTGCCCTCTGGAATGACCTGCCCCCAGACCTCCGTACAGTCTTAGGCCTTCGCCTCTTCCCGTCGGGCATTAAAAACTTACTTTTTTCATTTGGCCGACCTAGCCTCATATAGCTAGTATAGCTATTTTATTATTTTAGTTGGGTTTTTAACCAATGTTCTTAGCATGGGTCAGTCCGGCTTCCGGCCCGGGCACAGCACCGAGACGGCATTGGTCGCGTTGGTGGATGATCTCTGGAGGGCCAGAGATGGGGGTTGTTCCTCCATCCTGATCCTATTAGACCTCTCAGCGGCTTTTGATACCATCGACCATGGTATCCTATTGCATCGGCTGGAGGGGTTAGGGGTGAGGGGCACCGTGTTGCGGTGGTTCTCCTCCTACCTCTCCGGTCGATCGCAATTTGTGTTGGCAGGAGGGCAAAGGTCGACCTCTAGACCCCTCACTTGTGGGGTGCCTCAGGGGTTGGTCCTCTCGCCACTCCTGTTCAACACATATATGAAGCCGCTGGGTGAGATCATCCGTGGTTTTGGGGTAGAGTACCATCTCTACGCTGATGACACACAGCTGTATATATCTACCCCAAACTACCCCAATGATGCCGTAGCGGTGATGTGCCAGTGCCTGGAAGCCGTGCGGGCCTGGATGGGAAGTAACAGACTCAGACTCAACCCGTCCAAGACCGAGTGGCTGTGGTTCCCGGCATCCCAGTACAACCAGTTGACTCCATCACTGGCCATAGGGGATGAACATCTAACCCCTGTAGATGGGGCACACAACTTGGGCGTCCTCCTTGATGCACGGCTGTCCATGGAAGATCAAGTGACAGCCGTGGCCAGGAGGGCGTTTTACCAGGTTCGCCTTGTACGCCAGTTGCGTTCCCTATTGGATCGGGGTGCCCTTTGCACAGTCACTCGTGCCACTCATGCCCTCGTGACATCCTGACTGGGCTACTGCAATGCTCTCTACATGGGGCTCCCCTTGAGGTGCACCCGAAGGCTTCAGCTTGTCCAGAATGCAGCCGCGCGGGTAGTTATGGGAACCTCCAGGTTCTCCCATGTAACACCGCTCCTGCGCGAGCTGCATTGGCTGCCTGTCATCTTTCGGGTGCGCTTCAAGGTGTTAGTTATCATCTTCAAAGCGCTCCATGGCACGGGACCTAGCTATCTGCGGGATCGCATTCTGCCCCATACATCCCTGCGGCCGATTCGCTCCCACAGAGAGGGACTTCTCCGGGTGCCGTCCACTAGGCTGTGCCAGCGGGCGACGCCCAGGGGAAGGGCCTTCTCTGTGGTGGGCCCGACCCTCTGGAACGACCTTCCCCCCGAAATCAGAACAACCACGAACCTTCTCTCCTTCCGACAGAAACTAAAAACACACTTCTTCTGCTTGGCTGGCCTAGGGTAATTTAAATTTTTAAATTGTTTAGCGGTTTTAGGGATAGTTTTAGTTTTATAGGAGTTTTTAGCGCAGGACCAGTTTAATTTGTTTTTAACTTTGTATTTTGTCTGTTTTAATTGTTTTTTAATTCCCTGTGCCCCGCCTCGAGTCCCTTCGGGGAGAGAGAGCGGGTTATAAATAAAAATAATAATAATAATGATAATGATAATAATAATAATAATAATAATAATAATAATAATAATAATAATAATAATAATAATAATAATAATAATAATAATAATAATAATTATTATTATTATTATTATTATTATTATTAAATCTTCATTTTAATCATTGTAACTGTTTGTATTTATGTGGATTTAATATTTATTTTTTATAGTTCCTGTGCAGCGCCCTGAGTCCCATTTTGGGAGAGAGGGCGGTATACAAATCGAATAAACTAACTAACAAACTAATTATATCCTGTCAAATAATTGAATTAAATAGTATTTAATCTTGAGAATTCCACACAGTTTTTAATCATAAGTTTATTATTTTTGCTAGTATCTTAACTTTCATAATCTATCTTTAAAGCAGTAAGTTGTTTTGTCTCTAATTAATCTATTCAAGAATTTATTGTCTGGATTCCTAGTATCTTTTTACATTAATATGCTCCATTTTATTCAGTATAGAATTCAATCATGGTCTTTCAGATCTGCTTTCTTCCACCTACATATTATTGGCTGGGTTGGTGGAAGTCACTGTCAGACCCATGTGACACTCTCCACATTGGAGAAATACTATTTTAGCTAACACATAAATAGAAACACATGGTTTAAAGTCCATCTATCAATAAACATTTGCTACACCAGCTGTCAAAAGGAGTCATTCAGAGCTTCCCTTCACCTTGTGAGGGAACATTCCATTAAATGGGGAAAACATTCTGCATTAAGCAATTTCAAACTGAAAGATAAAATGTGTGCAAGATAGATAGATAGATAGATAGATAGATAGATAGATAGATAGATAGATAGATAGATAGATAGATAGATAGATAGATAGATAGATAGATAGATCGGATCGGATCGGATCGGATAGGATAGAATTGAATTGAATTCTTTATTGGCCAAGTGTGACTGGACACACAAGAAATTTGATATCCATCTTTAGTGACTTCTAAGACTTATTAAATATATTATGTATCTTGAAGCTTAGATATCTGAATGACATACTCGATTTAAATGTCCTATTGTGGCGAAAATCTAAAGGGCATCCACTTTCCCTGATTCCTCAAGTGTTTTCTTGTCAATCTGAAAATTCAGAATAGGCACATAGATGTTCAATCCTAGTTAAAACCTCAGTTTTTCCAGATAAATAAAACTACCTTTATTCTTCTGGTAAAATCCTCCAATATTTGGTATATGTGTGCCACTGGTTACACGACTGGAATATAGTTCAAGAGTGTTGAAATTTTAGGTGCGTTAGATAAAAGATGCAATTAAAAGGAAATGCATGAATAGACTTGAGACATTCTGTCATGGTACCCAAGACTGATAAATCATTTTGGCACTTCAGAAATCCCCACAGGCAATATTCCCTCAGTATAAAAATACAATTAAAAAATTAACTAACGATTTACTACTCTTCTGAGACATCCCAAACCAGCTGCTAAGGAGCTGTCTCATGTAGCCAAAGGTATATGGAATTTTCACTAGAACAGGACAAATCAGGGTTTGGCAGCAGGTTTGGTAAATCTTGGAGTTTGTAAAATGGGATGAGACTAATTACAATTAACATTTCTGCAAGTTCTGTAGGAAAAGCTGCAAATGCCTCCCAGTATTACCTACAATTTGCTAGGAAAAAGGATTAACAAGAAGGAACATACCCCTTTTTTCAAGAAGTTTACCAAAGTAAAAATCTATTATTATCATAAAATCTGGGATCATAACTCTTGAATAGAAAGAATTCAAGAATTATTTTTTGCAAAATTACTCAAGTTAGGAAGTTATCACACAATTGCACATTGGTTTGGCTGTATCCTGAAATTAAACAGAAATGTCCCCAAAAATTGTTTACTAATCTTAATGATAAAAAGCTTATTCTGACTAAAAAAATCATTAGGAAGGAAGTTTAAATTACTAATATATTTTAATGATGTTGGACTTGGAAATAAACCTGGGTCCTTTGCTTCAAGCAGATCTTGCTTGTCTTTTAATGACTTTGGCTCCAGACTACTTTATCGCATTTATAGAGTCCCATTACATTTCTTCCCTCTCTGTGAGATTATATCTTTATTTCTGCAGTGGAATTAGACTTTTTGGAGCATAATATACAAACATAACAAAGTTCCTTCAACATCAATGTAATGGCAAAAGCAAAGCAACTCAGAAGTTGAAATTTGGACCGTATTAATTTGGTATGATGGTTATACTGGTGGGTTAAGCCTGAGGAGATCAAGGGTGAAGCCTAGCTTCAAACATATAGACTCCTTGGGTGACCCCGGAACCTAAAAACATAGGATTATTGTGCAAAAACCTGGGAGAAGTAGTTCTGGCCTGTCCTCTGGAACTAATTGTGTATAACTAGAGGAGAAATCTAACATACACAGAAGTAAGGACAGGATAATGTCAGTTCACATAATGATTCTAGTAATGGTTCTTTCACGTCTCAGAGTAAGAGCTAGAAAACATGTTGATCACTGTTTCATACTTCAGTGAAATGGTATCTTTTTCTTCACATTTAGTAAGTACTAATCTTTTTTTATGATAAAGTAGAGCTAAAGAACCAGCAATCCCAGGCATCATTTCTGAGGCCAAGGCTACATCATAAGGGACCAACTTAACCTAAATTAAAGGAATTTTAAAAAAAAATTATATATATCTTTTCTGTACATTTTTAATGTACAGAAAAAACAAAGTTATCTTGACCATACAAAAGGGAAAATTATTACTGATGTGAACAAATTTAGTTTAAAGAAGTTCTCTTCTATGTTAAAGGAAGTTACCAGTATGTAACGGCATGGGGTAAGGGAATTGATGAAATCCGTAAGCCTTTTCCTGATTAGGTAATTGGACCACTGTAAAACAACACATAAGCTTAAGAAACAAAACAGAAGAAACAAGAAGTACTATTTTAGTACTGTAGGAGCCAATCTACTTATAGGCATGGAATAAAATTCTGAAGATTTCCAGAATTTTAAACACACAAAATCTGCCTCTGATCATTTAACTATCCAATATATGTCTTTTAAGCAAACTTTGGTTGCAAATGTCACAATATATTTGCACAGGTGAATAAAAAGATTACTTTTAGGACATAGACAATCATCAAGATTATTTGTAGAAGTTGATAAAATATTAACTGACTTTAAAGTTTCAATTAAGCAGAAATCCCATTACAAATGGATATAGTGACTTGTTAGATTTACTATAGTACATAGTGTGGTAAACCTGAAAGTCCAATTGTTCAGATTTAAAAATGTAAAATATAATTGAATTGCAGTTGATCTAAAATGCTGCAGTCTATGTATTAGTAAAGTAAAGCTATTGTTATGCTTACAGTCTATGACCTCAGTGTTTCAGGCTCTTTGTTGACTGAATATATAGGACTACAGTGATCCCTCGTTTTCCGCGGCTTCATGTTTCGCGGCTTCAGTGCTTCGCGGGTTTTTCAAAAATACAGGGGGGGGAAATGCATTGGTAGGAGGCAAGCGCCCCCTAGTGCTTGCTTTAAACGATGTCCACCAACTCAAGTTTCCGGTGCGAATCCTACTTCGCGGTTTTTCAGTTTTCGCGGAAGGTTCCGGTCCCCATTAACCGCGAAAAATGAGGGATCACTGTAAATCCAACTAGGAAATAATAAAAGGTGGCAAGCACTATTGCTAGAACTTCCTTTTTCAAAAAGGCAAGCAACCTTCTTTCACCTACCTGATCAGCAGCATTGAGTCTAGAAGTATCCCCAAGTTGTGGATATTCTCCCTTAGGAGGAGTGAGCTCCAATTACCACAAGAGTGAATGAAGAGAGACAAATAGTTTCTGGGAAAATAACAACTGAGTCTTATGAGATCCATTTTCAATCTGTGTCCTGTCTATTCAAATTCTTATAATCCTTAGACACTGAAAGCTGTTTAGAGATCCTAAGAAGACCAGCAGTAGCACACTCTCCACACCTATGTGCCTCCACAGTTCATCCACTAATGACCAGTACAGATTTCATCCCATACCCACATCTGAAACCTGACTTAAAAGTATACAAATAACTAGCTTCTTCTACAGTCCAGTTTACAATTTCTTTCTACCATCTTCTATCAAAGAGAAGTCTGGACATTATCTGGATTCTGAGAGGCCTTTTCAGTAAGGGAGTGTATGATACCTCTTTCTAGGCAGCTTGTACTACAGCATACCTTCTTCTAACAAAAAGCTGACAATCTCTCTCTAATCCAACTACAAACCAAACTTCTGCGGAAGAATTCAGTTTAAGCTGGGGTATAATTCATAAGCGGTGATCTACATACTACAAAGCATCTTATCCATTTCCTCATTTCCTGAAAAATACCCCACTTAAAATGGCACGGTTCCATTACTGTTTCCTCCAGATTCTCCCTAAATGAATCAGAATTTGGTTGAATTTAAACATTATTACTGGTGAAATATTGTCAAGAACTGTCAGCACTTTGCTGCCACTTACTATAACTTGAAAGAGGGGTGGATCAACCTTAACAAAAGTACTGGGATAATTAAGGTGACCAGATTTTAATATTGGTAAAGAGGGACACCATTGACAGGGGCGGGGGGGGAGGGGGAGGTGTGGCCTATTTTGTGGGAGTAGCTCAGCGGTCATGTGACTGGGTGGGCGTGACCAACTTGGAAAATGTGGTGAAACTCACTTAACGGTCTTGCTTAGCAACCAAAATTTTGGCCACAATTGTGGTCATAAGTTCTTTCTTTCTTTCTTTCTTTCTTTCTCTTTCTTTCTTTCTTTCTTTCTTTCTTTCTTTCTTTCTTTTTCTTTCTGTCTCTCTCTCTGTCTGTCTCTCTCTCCTCCCTCCGCCCATCTGTCACTGTGTGTCTGTCTGTCTGTCTCTCATTCACTCACTTAATCACTCATTCTGTGTCTCTGTCTATCTTTCTCTCCCTCCCTCTCTCTGTCTCTCCAAACCAAACAACACAGCATTAATTTCCCCCACCTTGCTATTTCCTTTCTAACCATTATTTAAAAGGGCTAAATTGAAGGAAGGTAGCTATGGATATCCCATTTTTCAGTTCAAGAACTACTGGTGAAGTTCTTCATATATCAGCATTTACAGAAAATGAATAATTGGAGATTGAGTTGGAAGGAAGGAAGGAAGGAAGGAAGGAAGGAAGGAAGGAAGGAAGGAAGGAAGGAAGGAAGGCTCTCCCTGTATCTGTCACTCTGATTCCCTCCCTCCCTCCCTCTGTCTCCGATTCAATCCCTCCCTGTCATTCTCTCTCTCTGTGCCTCGCTCTGTCTCTCTCCCCCCTCCCTGGGACCCTTTTCAGCCCCTGGGAAGCGCTCCCAAGGCGAAAGAGGCAGCTGTAGCCCCCCCAGCCAGCATGCCGGCCACTCGTCTGCCTCCCAGGGGCTGAAGGGGCTCCGCGGGGGGGGGGGGAACTGCCGCCAGTGGGTAAGCCAGCAGAGCTGGCGGGCAGAATGTTGCTGGGCGCTGCCGCAGCGCCTTGCTTGCCCGCCCACTGGCTGTACAACTCCTCTAGCCCCAGCACCGCCCCGGTGGGTGAGCCAGTGGAGCGGGCAGGCAGGGAATGCTGCTGGGCGCCACAGCAGCGCCTTGCTCACCCGCCCATCCCGCCCACTGACCGTACAACTCCTCCAGTCCCAGCACTGCTGCAGATTTTGCGTCCCATGCTTCTTCCTGCTCCCGCCTCACGACCCAGATCTTCCGCCGAGGCAGGCAAGTCGGACCGCAGGAGGAGGAGGAGAGGAGTGGCTGGTGGGGAGGAGGAAAAGGAGGACAAGAAGGAGGAAGATTTGCAAGATTAAAAAAGCGGGACTTTTTAAAAGGCACGCTAGACGCGGGACTAATTATGAAAAAGCGTGATTGTTCCGCCGAAAGCGGGTCTGGTCACCTTAGGGATAATGCAATAAGGGCAAAAAGTAATATTCGCCACTGATCATAATGTTATAAGCACAAATATGAGTCTGTTTTCAGCTATTTATAGGACATCACCAATAGAATGGTTTATTAATGTGAATTATTATCTAAACGTCCAAGGTATCAACACTCCTGAACTCAACTACTTATTTTCTTGGGCTTATGTGATTAGTGCTTGAGACTGACAAAAGATGTAGCTTCTTGAAGAAGCAACAAACACAATGAGCATGCTCATGGCTGATCCAGAATAGTTTCAGTTCAGAATTATTGCAGGTTATGAAAGTTCTTTTTAAAAAACAGGGGGAAATATACTGAAGTATTTAGGATAGTTTCTATGGAATTACTTTTCAATTCTTAGATAAGATATATTGAAATTTAATTTCATCAAGTACTTTATATAGTTATACTTTTATTAATTAGCCCATTGCTACAATTATTAAAATTAAACAGCTAATTTAGCTGTTAATACTTACTTTCAATTGATAATCTACAACAGCACACGCCCTTATTAAGATGATCCATACCTTTACAAATAATAATTCAATAACAGTAATCAAGACATTATTTGCTGACAGATGCATAAGAAATCCAAAGACCAATGTATTCCAAGTCCTATTACTTCTATGGAAAACAAGGACAAATGAAAATAGAAGCAACAGCTGCAGCAATTGGCCCAAACAAGAAAAGGAAAATATTTTAGTAATTAGAGAGGAAGAAAGTAAAATACTTCCAGAATGAAGCTTTAAGTAACCTTTAACCAAGACTGCATTTGACACTTTGGAGTGCCTGTAATAAGTGGCAAAATTATGCAAAGTAGGCAAAGCTGACACTTTCCATTTGTTGAGGAAGAATTTGTATTTTAATAATAATAATAATAATAATAATGTGAATTGATTTTCATTTTTAGGGAGGGGGAAGATACTAGCTCAAAAACTGGAAAACCCCAACACTTTGTTTTGACAAAAGGGAATTCCAGAGACTGCAAATAAACTGTCCAAGGAAGACTTGTGATTTACATATGGACTAAGCAAACACTTGAATCAAATAGAAACTATTGCAGACTAGGAAAAAAAGAATACAGAGATACTGAGACTAGGCCAAGTGTCAGCATAAAAGACACTGAAAAGCAGATAAAATTATGAGAAAAACAATCCTTATGGCTCCAGTCTACCAAATTTGAATGTGAGACAATAACTCCAAATAGCAATATAGTAAGTTAGCTAAAATTCAAAAACGTTTTTTTTTAAATAACATCATATATTACTTATTAATTTCTGCTTATTCTGGTTTTTCACACAGATAGGATAAATGTCCTCCTACATAATGGAGAATACTGTATTTTTCGGAGTATAAGACGTACCTTTTTTCCTCTAAAAAGAGGCTGAAAATCTGGGTGCATCTTATACATCGAATACAGCATTTCTTTGCATCCTGGAACCCCTCCCCTTTCACCAAACTGGCTGTGCCTAGCCTTATGAAGGCTTCCAGGGAGCTCCTGGGGGCTGGGGAGGGCAGAAATTAGCCTCAAATGGGCCATTTCCCCCCCCCCCCCGCCCCCAGCAGCACTCTATAAGCCTCCATAGGCATGCAATTTATTTGACACAAAAATGGCCCATTTTTGCGATAAATGGGCCTTTTTTTGCTCACTTTTGACTCCCCCAACCCCCGCAGGAACACTCTGCAACCCCCCCAAAGTTATTCATGCTTTTTATTTGAAAAAAAAAAAAACGGCCCCATTTTTGCGGAGAAACAGACCATTTTGGGGAGCTTTGCAGAGTGCAAAAAGGGGTTTATTTTCCTTTGGAAAGCTCTTTAACTGTTTCTGTGCCAGGAGAAACAAAGTCTTAAGGTTTGTCAGCGATTTCCTCATCCAGGACATGGATAAATACACCTGGAAACATCAATCTACCTACCTAATCTCTCTCTCTCCTTACCTACCTACTGTATTTCTTTTTCTCTCTCTATTTCTCTCTCTCTATCCTTCTACCTACCTACCTACCCTCTCTCTCCCTACCTGTCTACTGTATTTCTCTCTCTCTCTATTCTCTATATATATTCCTTTATCTACCTACCTATCTACACACACACTCTTTCTCTCCCTATCTACCTACTATATTTCTTGCTCTTTCTATTTCTCTTTATCCTTCTACCTACCTACCTACACACACACACACTCGCTCTCCCTACCTACCTACTGTATTTCTCTTTCTCTCTATTCCTTTATCTACCTACCGACCTACGTACCTACTGTATTTCTCTCTTTCTATTTCTCTCTCTCTCTATCCCTTTACCTACCTACCTACCTACCTACCTACCTACCTTCCTTCCTACCTACCTACCAACTCTCTCTACCTACCTACTGTATTTCTCTTTCTTTCTCTCCCTCTCTATCACTCTATCTACCTACCTACTTTTTTTGTAATTTGCCTCTTCAAAACCATGGTGCGTCTTATACTCTGGTGCGTCTTATACTCCAAAAATATGGTATGTGCTATGTTAATATATTCTCAGTAAAAAGATTAGATAAACGAAAGCAATGGCAACATTTTTCCTTTGAAATCTATCTGCACCATAGGTGTTTAGGGATTAGCATTAAACGCCAAGAGAGCAGGAAGGATTTAAAGGTCAATTTAATTAGCTTCCTCTAATCTCCAATCTTTTCTACTTCTCCCTGGTATATTAATATCATTAAATTATAATTCTTAATTTTTCAGAAAATGAAAATATTTTTATACAAGCATGTAACCTATTTAATCTATATGGTGTCTTGTATGCTAATAATTGATATTAAAAGGGCTTTCAACAAAGCTAATTGCGTTGCTAAAGCTTTACTACACATCTCCAAACCCAAAATATGAATCTGATATTTTAAGGGACATGTGCATCATTTTTGTCATGTAAATAATCATCTATGGTCTTTGAGAGGCATAACAAAAAAGCAAATAGTATCTCCTGGAGTTGTAAATGGATTAATCTCCTAGAAAGATAAATGAAGGCCCTAAGCCTGAAAGAATGGGGAATATTTTTTTTTAAAAAACTAGGTTTTTCCGATTCCAAGCTGAAGTACCAGTACAATTTTAGAAGATTACAGATAGCACTGCTGTTGACCAACCAAGGAAGTCTGAGATGTATCAATACAACTGCACAATAACAGTGTGGAGTGGAGTGGGGTGGGGTGGAGTAGGGTAGGATAAGGTACGGTGGAGTACAACTGTGCAATAGAGAAGTCACTACAATCACTACAATTGTGCAATAATAGAGCAGTGTACTGTAGGGTAGAGTAGACTAGAGTAGGGTAAGTAATTAAGTAACCCTCTATAGCCGTGATGGCGAACCTATGGCATGATGCCACAGGTGGCATACCTAGCCGTATCTGCCAGCATGCAAGCTGTCAGCTCCAGCATGCATGTGCACACCGGTCAGCTAATTTTTGGCCTTCCGGAGGGCTGGGAGAGATCATTCTTGCCCTCCCTAGGCTTTAGGAGAGCCTCTAGAGCATGGGGAGGGCAAAAAATAGGCCCAATGGGTCTACAAGAAGTTTGGAAATGATCCAAAAAATGAGCCCAATGGGCCAACTGGAAGTCCGGAAATGAACTTCCGGCTGGCTCGTTGGGCCTGTTTTTCGGCTTCCTCAGGTTCTAGAGGATTTCCTAAAGCACGGGGGGGACGAAAACGGCCTCCCCCGGGCCCTCAGAGAAATACTAAGCTCAACTTGGAGACAAGTAGTGTGCTGCGCATTTCGGGCAGAGCGTGGGGAGATTGTGCATGTATGTGGGGGAGCACTTTGCATTATGGGTGCCAGCACGCATGCACCCTCGCATTTTTGGCACCCAACAACAAAAAGGTTAACCATCACTGCTCTATAGGCAGTCCTCGATTTATGACCACAATTGAGACCAAAATTTTCATTGCTAAGCAAGATAATTTTAAAGTGAGTTTTTCTCCATTTTACAACCTTTTGCCACAGTTGTTAAGTGAATCATTGAAGTTATTGTGAATTGTGGGGTCGTTAAGAAAATCTGGTTGCCCCAATTGACTTGTTGGAAGCCAGTTAGAAAGGTTACAAATGGTAATCACATGACCCCAGGGCAGTGCAACAGTCATAAACACCTACCAGTATCAGTTACCAAGTGCCCAAATTTTGATTATATGACCATGGGAATGCTGCAATAGTCATAATAGCAATAGCAATAGCATTTAGTCTTATATATTGCTTCATAGTGCTTTACAGCCCTCTCTTAGCGGTTTACAGAGTCAGCATGTTGCCCCCAACAGTCTGGGTCCTCATTTTACCCACCTCAGAAGGATGGAAAGCCGAATCAATTTTAAGCATGAAAAGGAGTTGTAAATCACTTTTTCAGTGCCGTTGCAACTTTGAATGGTCACTAAATGAATGGTTCTGAGGACTATGTGCATAATACAAACCTTTTCAATTTGCTTCTTTCCTGATAATTCCCATCACTGCCATCATTCCTAAAGAATGGCAGTTGAAGAAACTAAGTGGCACTGCAATCCTGAAAAATTGCAGGGAGCCAGATTTGCGGGTGCATGGCTAGGAAAGGGATAATATAATGAAACTGTAATTGGTCCTGGGGTTTTTTGGGGGAAGATTTAAAAATGCTAAAAGACATCTGTCAATTGTCTGCTTTCACAAAAATATAATAAATGCCAAGAAGCAGTTTAGCACACTTGACTTGCAAAATATGCCGAGAATGTGGCCTTTTTAACTCTCTCCTCCCATGAACAAATTTGTTTTCAGGAATTAAAAGGAAATTGCACTCTTGACTTTGAGAGATTAAAAAAATGTAATAAAAAATCCAGAAGGTAGAATTATCAATACTATGAAAAAGATTGAAGAATGACTCTAAATACTGAGACTACAAATGCAGATTGCCGGGCAAAGCAACTTGTTTCCAAATGATACATTATTTGTAAGCATACTGATTATATCCAGAAAGCCTTTTGCTTGAGAAAGGTCAAAGTCTTCTGCTAATGACTGTCCTAGTTTTATGACAGTGCTCTGACAGCTATTGATTAGGTCAGTCAGTTGTCTGAAAATACATTAATCAGCTCAAATCAAAATCACGTAGCTTTTTCAGTTCATGTAAACATTTGAATAATTAACAGTTTGCAACACCTTCAGAAAATAGATGGGTAGAAAACTCAAGAATGCTACTTCAAGTATTTGTGATTTACAAATGAACAGAATAAAACTAGGCATGACCTACTTAGAATAGATGTCCTTATATAGAAATTAAATGTGACAATTTGCAGAATTTAAACTATTAAAAAAGAAGTGTAACTTAAAAATACCATTAGCACACTATTCTGCATTTTGTCACTATAAGGCTTCAAGTACTTCAACAAAATGAATTTCCGCTTGAGGGCAATGGCCACAGATTATCATCCAAAGACTATCCTTGAACTGCAATTTAGGAACCCATCATGTCTGGAACAACTTATCAAGAATTATGTATTGAAAATCCAAAGACATCTGGGGAAAGCAGTTGTTTTAATTACATTGACATGGATTATTAAGCAACCTGGGAAATCTGCCATTTTGTTCATGTTTTCCCTGAATTGTTCTATGCTAAAAGCATAGCTGACAATTAAATTAGGTTTGGTATTCCCAAACCACAGTTTCTCAAGTATTTAAAATCAGAGTTATCATAAAAAAATAGGTATAGAGAAAACTTGAGTGGGAAACCCACCTAGCTCAAAGGCAAAAAGTTCTGCTTGTCGCTGTTTGCAGGAGCAGCTGGTGATCAGAAAGGTTAATACCGGGTCAAATTGAACAGCAGTAAAGATATAAAGAAAACCTCATAAATTCACTACGTTTGTATAGAAAAGAGTTACCCAAGATAATATTTTGTTGGAGATTTCAGAGAAATAATTCTTGATACCACTCACTCACTGAATGATTGACAGACGAAAGTCCACCCCTGTTCTGTCTGTGTTCTTGCTTTTAATCTTTAATTGTTGTTAATTTTTAATGTTTTTAGATTTATGTTTTTATACTATTACTAGCTATACCCGGCCACGCATTGCTGTGGCCCAGTCTGGTTAAATGGCCAACCAAACTGTGTGTAGATCTACACCTGCACACATACACACAACCACCGTATAACCCCCAACCTACCTATCTACTGTATTTCTCCCTCTCTATCTATCCCTCTACCTATCTACCGTATTTATTTATTTCTCCCTCTATCTACCTACCTACTGTATTTCCCTCTCTCTATCCCGCTACCTACCTACCTAGTGTATTTCTCCCGCTTTCTCTATTCCTCTACCTACCTACCTACTGTATTTCTCGCTATCTATCTATACACCTACCTACCTACCTACTTACCTACGGTATTTCTCCCTCTCTGTCTATCCCTCTACTTACCTACCTATTGTATTTCTTGCTTTCTCCCTCTACCTACCTACTGTATTTCTCCCTATCTATCTATCCCCCTACCTACCTACCTACTTACCTACCTACTGTATTTCTCCCTATCTATCTATCCCCCTACTTACCTACCTACTATATTTCTTCCTTTCTCCCTCTACCTACCTGCCTACCTACCTACTGTATTTCTCCCTATCTATCTATCCCTCTACCTACCTACCGACCTACCGACCTACTGTATTTCTATCTATTTATCTATCTATTTATCTATCTATTTATCTATCTATCACTCTATCTATCACTATCACTCTATCTATCTATCTATCTATCTATCTATCTATCTATCTATCTATCTATCTATCTATCTACCTACTTACCTACCTACCTACCTACCTACCTTTCTTCCTTTCTCCCTCTACCTACCTACCTACTGTATTTCTCCCTCTCTGTCTATTCCTCTACTTACCTACCTATTGTATTTCTTGCTTTCTCCCTCTACCTATCTACCTACCTGCCTACCTACTGTATTTCTCCCTCTGTCTATCCCTCTACCTACCTACCTACTGTATTTCTCCCTATCTACCTACCTACCTACCTACTGCATTTCTCCCTATCTATCCACTTACCTACCTACCTACCTACCTACCTACTTACTATATTTCTTCCTTTCTCCCTCTACTTACCTACCTACCTACCGTATTGCTCTCTATCACCCTATCTACCTACCTACCTACCGTCTGCCTGCCTGCCTGCCTATCTACCCACCCACCCACCCACCTCTCTATCTATCCCTCTATCTACCTACCTACTGTAATACAATAATACAATAGCAGAGTTGGAAGGGACCTTGGAGGTCATCTAGTCCAACTCCCTGCCTAGGCAGGAAGCCCTATACCCATGATGGCAAACCTATGGCACGGGTGCCACAGGTGGCACATGGAACCATTTCTTAGGCCACGCGAGGCATTGCCCTGTCAGCTTCAGTGTGTATGTGTGCCCTGGCCAGCTGATTTAGGCCTTCTTTTGAGGCCGTTTTTGCCCTCTAGAGGTGGGGGAAGGCTCTTTTCATCCTCCCCAGGCTCCTATAAAGCCTCTGGAGCCTGGGGATGACGTAAAAAGCATGCCAAATACAGGGGTCATGCACATAGCATTATGGATGTGGCACATCTGTGCACATCGCCCCTGCACTCCCCCTGGTTTTGGCACGCGAGCCAAAAAAGGTTAGCCATCACTGCCCTATACCATTTCAGACAAATGGCTATCCAACATCTTCTTGAAGACTTGCAGTGTTGGGGCATTCACAACTTCTGGTGGCAAGCTGTTCCACTGATTAATTGTTCTAACTGTCAGGAAATTTCTCCTCAATTCTAAGTTGCTTCTCTCCTTGATTAGTTTCCACCCATTGCTTCTTGTTCTGCCCTCAGGTGCTTTAGAGAATAGCTTGACTTCCTCTTCTTTGTGGCAGCCTCTGAGATATTGGAAGGCTGCTATCATGTCACCCTTAGTCCTTTTTGTTAAACTGTATTTCTTCCTCTCTCTCTCTCTCTATGGGCCACCTGGGAGTTTGCTATCTCAGTGCCTTTTTGGCCGTAAGAAGCCTCCGTACAGCCTTTTTGAGGAACTGACTGTTGGAAATGCCAGGTGGGAGGAGTTACAGGGAGGTGGAAAAATTTTCAGTGGTACATTTTACATTTGTGTACTGTGTACATGACACACGTGTGCTAGGCACAAAATGAGTTGGTATTCTATTATCCGAAGTTCTTGTGAACATTGTGTGAAAGATTGAGGTAAATCGGTCCAGTAGTTTTTGAGATTAGTGGATTCATACAAACTATTTTACATTTTTATTTATATAGATAAGTTGCCCAGAGTCACTCAGAAAAATGTGATGGGCAGTATATAAATAAACAAACAAAGCTTCTTCAGAACACATGCTTTTACAATGACCTATTTACATAATATTTGCATTTGATAATTAGAATTGAAATTGTTTACAATTATAACAATATTTCATACTTTTGTTTCCTTTTTTCTGTTGTGTTTTGTCACTTTTTATAAGTATTTGTTGTACATTTTTCTTTGATGTATGCCTAGCATAATTACTCCATGTTTTCTTTTTCTGTTATTATTTTAAAAGTAATACAAATAAATATTTAATTTAAAAAAAGATTTAATATAAAAGCAAAATCGTAAATTCAGTTTACATGAATTACCTTCTCACTCAGATTAAAAATGAAACCTCCTTTGTCTACAACAAAAGACACTGTGTATAGCAAATGAAATCTCACTATTCCTCCCGAAAGTTTTTCCAACCATGAGATTTGAGGATGAAAGAAAATTTCAGAGGTAAAGAACCAATATGTTTCTTGCATAGATTAAATGTACACAGGAGTGCAACCTTTTTTTTTTTAATGATCCAGTCTGAAGTATGTGCAAACAGACATTCAATCAGACTTCAAAGATACCGTACTTAAGAAACAAGTTTAAGCCAAACTTGGACGGCAAAAGGAAATGCAAAACTAGGTGGGTTATTTGCATTTATCTTTAGATAACATCTCCGAAAAGATACCATGACCACGTATTTTTATATAGTCACAATTCTCAATTTATTTGTAAAAACAATTATAAACACAATATGACAAAATCATAGTGATTATCAGATGATAGTAGCGAACAATGAAACTAGAAGAAGGGCAATCGCACTGGTAATTTAAGAAGAATTGCAGAGCAAAAGGAGAAAGTCTTCTCTGCAACTGGAAGGAAGGGAGGGAGGGGAAAGGAAAATGTAAATCATCATATTTTAGCATCATACCAAAAGTTCACTTCTAATGTATTTTATTTGAGAGTACTCTCAAAATTTACTTCAAAATTCTACATTTTAATCATACCACTTCCACAATTGAGAGGGACACAATGCTGGCAAAGTATAGATGCTTGAGTCCAACACATTGTGCAGCAGAACAGAGCTGGCTTCTTCTTACCTATGACTTGCTATAAGCACTACTTACCTATGACTTGTTATGTGCACTTTAGAACCACAAGGGCTTAGTGAAATACAGAAAGGAAATTTAGAAAACAAACACACCCATTAAATCATCTTATATGTCTCACAATTACCAGCTGAGTTTACACTTGGAAATTTGCAGAGATTTACCTTTTGGTCCACCTACCTTTCTCCCAGCAAAGAATACCTAACCAGACATTTCCTAAATATCAAGACTTATTTAACATGGTAACCAGCTTACCTGAAAGTCCTGATCATCAATTCCAAACCTCTCTCGCAAATTCCGAAAAACCATTGGACAATATTCTTTGAATTTGAAATGGCTTGGCATGTTTTCTCTGAAAAACAGATTTGATACTCAGTAAGGAATTGCATATAGAGGTAGTCCTAAACTTGCAACTATTTGTTTATCGGCCATTTGAATTTATGATGGTGCTGAAAGAATGATTTACAATCAGTTCTTGTATTTGTGGCTGTCACATCATTCCTGGGGTCACATAATCAAAATCCTGATCCTGCCAATTGGCATGTATTTAGGATGGTTGCAGAGTCTCAGGGACACACAGTTACCAATTCCAACTTTTCCAGCTGGCTTCCAACAAACTCAGTGGGAGAAACTCATTTCCTTAATGACTGTAGTAAAAAAGTTGGCAAAATTAGACAGGACTCAGTTGATGACTGCATTATTTAATGATAAAAGCCTTTTCATCTGTGTTTACCTATAATCAAATCAATGTTTATTTTTCATACACCAGTCTCCAAAGCATGGCTTGATTCGTTTGTTGAAAACTAATTTAAAGTTAACAACATTTCATACAATTCTTTTAGAAGACCACATGACACAATTCAATAATCAACTAATCCTCCCTGCCCCCATCCGCCCAAAATGTATTCTGCCAAGTGATCCCCCTCTACAGAGCCTTTAATAATATACCGCTCTAGGCAGTGGTCATCTGTCTGACCGCTAAACCTGCCTAATTAAATTTTGAATCCTTAGATTCTCTTCTGTACAAAGGTTCCGCTAAGGCAGGGTGCCCAACCCCTAGGCCACGGTCCACTACCAGGTCTCCCTCCACCTGCACAGCTAAACCGGAAATGTTTGGGACTGTTGCTCTAAGGAATTTTTATTTATTTATTTATTTTGGTTGTCAAGCATGTATGAGAAAACAAGTATAAGTATGAATATAACATATAAACATATAAGTATAAGCAGGTATACGTATATACATAAGAAATGAGTACAAATAAATGGGAACAATAGGACAAGGGCGGTAGGCACACTGGTGCGCTTATGCATGCCCCCTTTACAGATCCCTTAGGAATGGGGTGAGGTCCATGGTAGACAGTTTAAGGTTAAAGTTTTGGGGGTTTGAGGATGTAATAACAGAGTTGGGAAGAGCATTCCAGGCATTGACGACTCTGTTATTGAAGTCATATTTTCTGCAATCAAGTTTGGAGCGGTTTACTTTGAGTTTGTATCTATTTTTTGCTTGTGTATTATTGCGGTTGAAACTGAAGTAGTCGTTGATAGATAGGACGTTGTAGCAGACAATTTTGTGTACTAAGCTTAGGTCAGATTGTAAGCGTCCTTGAGTTTAAATCCCCATTAATTAATACTAATGCTGCTAGCCATTTATCTAAACAAGTGAGGATAAAATTCTCTATGTGCACCCAAGTGGCATTGGTCTGAATGTGTGTTTTAAAAGAAAGAATGAAAATGTTAAAAAACAAAATTTCAACTTGATTGGAAGAAAGCAGAGACCGGTACCATGGTTTCAAGTAAGATACACTTACGTTGCAAAGCTGTGTTGACTAAAGTCATAATGCATCCCTGGGGTGGCAAAATAGAGTTGACCCAGTAGCTATCCAGTTCCACCTATAGCCCAAGATTCTTAAAGAAAAAGGATGTAAAATTGTGATGGATAATCAAAGAAGGGTTGGTCTTTTGATGGTGCAAAACAGCAATATTCCAAGTTAACAAGGAAATTGCATCATCACTCAAAAACAGGCAATGGCTTGATTTTTATTTTGGCAGGCCAATGACCTGAGATTGTTGTGTTGAACTGAAGAACCAGTGGAGAACGACCAGGCTTCTCTAAACATTGGCTTGTCTCATGAAAATTCTGTAACTATTCCAGGGAATCTTGTTTTGAGAAAATGAAATTAGTACAGTCCAATAGACTTTATGTTGTAGGGTCTTCAACAATACTGGGTAGAGTAATGATAGCTCTTGTTCTATTTTGCTCTGTACAATTGAATCAGCAAGAAGTCTGCCTCTAGCCCCTTGCTTGTTACTTATAGACCCAATTGCATGTCTTAGTGTGTTTGAGAACCTTCCTCAGCTAAAATGGAGGTCTGGGTCAGCCCAAGAATCCCTACTGGTTCATAAGGATCTGTGGAGTTATGGATTGGGGGATAATATCTAGCCATTCCATTCTCCACTCAGGGGAGATAATACCCAGTTAGAGAAACAAGGCCTCTCAAAGGCTTAGCTGAGACTATGGTATCCAATAGATTGCTTTCCTCAAATTTTCTAACTTGTGTAGTATTTTATCTTGTTGGTTCTTTGCTAAGGAGCCAAAAGTATTGATAAGGACAGCTTCAATTATATCTGGAGAATGTTCATTTAGTAAATCTGACTCCCACTGTCTTGCTTTCTCAAATCTGAGAGTGGTGCAGTGGCTGCCTCGGAGATATCTGGGAAGTGACTTGAAATGATTGTTTGATGTAGGTGACATAGAATTGAGCAGAGATTAATCTTTCTATCACAAAGGACTCCATGGATAAGATTTGAATGTGCTTTGTTGTTAAATAACATCAGTGGAATGGTAAATTGTTTGAAACAAAAAAGAATTCACTTACGGTTTAAGACGCTTGGGAGTTTTTCAACAGCACACAGATCTATCTGGCTGTTTTGACTATGAAGAAGTTGGCCTAGAGAAACTACTATTGTTTTCCAAAACAGTTTGAACTAGAAATATTCTTCTGTTGCAGCTGGGGAGCTTCAACATGTGTGAAGTCCATCCTCTTCATTTTGTCAAATTTTACAGTGATATTAGAGTAAACATTTGGGTACTGTAACATTTTCCCAGATTATTTTATATTTCATTGTTTGTTCTTTAACAGACCCATGCTTCTGATAACAAGGCTAGACGGACCATTTGTATCAGCATCGATATGCGTGAAAAGTCCAGTTTCATGCTTTTGAATAGAAGCTTCAACATTATATTTCAGCATCTTCTATCCTTATTTTGTAAGTGAGAGATGCTCGAATATTAAGATCACAATTTTAGTAGTGAACAGGTATTGGGTTTGACATGAACTTTAGCAGATTTTCTCTGGGAGCCTTATTTTGGTTTTTATTTTTAAGCTTATTTTTATTTCCCCTGAGACTACTCACAATGAGAGTCCATGAGGGAGTCCTGATTCCCATTAAGTTCTTCCCTAGCAGATAAGGAATGCTGTGACAGCTGTTGTTTTTCTATTTCTGTTTGAAGATCCCATTCTAAGGCATCAGATTTGTTTGAAATAAAAGGAACATTTGTTTACTTAAAAGATCCTTTTCTTGCGAAATGTTCCTCTATCTGTGGTTGTTTGGCTGAGTTCTGTAAAGGGAGAGAGCTGGGCTCTTATATCATTTCTTTTTCCCATATCATTCAAGTCCACAATAAGTCCTTTATCTGTGCCTTTGCCTTCACATTCATCTCATCCAGACAGTGTAACTTGAATTAAAGAGAAAGTCCCTATTAAAAATTGCTAAAAACTAATAATACGGTTAAAACGGGAATGGGCTAAAAGAAAATGTGTTACTGGGCTGACACTCTGCTCCCCCCCAGTCCCAATTATGGTTGTAAGTTGAAGACTATCTTTAGCCAGGATGGGGAACCTATTGCACATGTGCCAGAGGCGGCACACAGAGCCCTCTCTGCTGACACGCGTGGCGTTGCCCCAGGTCAGATCTCTGTGGTGTTTCTTTCATGAGCTTGTTTCCCTGCAAAAGACGAAACAGAAGCTCACAAAAGAAAAAGATCTTACTTCTTGCCGTACTGCCAGGGTTGGGATACTTTGCCTCCTGCCTGCCAGCTGGTCTCCAGATATCTGTTGCACATGCATTATTTTATTTTATTAAATTTATACCCCGCCCTTCTCCTTGTTAGGACCCAGGGCGGCGCACAGGCATGCACCTTTCAGTTTGGGCATGCGTGTGTGTGCAGTTGGGGCACGTGGTGTCTAAAAGTTCACCATCACTGATCTATAGTGATTAACATATAGCCATATTCTTTCATATCTTTCAGATCAAGGATACACTCAAACACAATTGTAATTATTATTATTTAGAAGCTTGCAAAATTGCTGTATCCTAAAGAACTTGGCACTACAATTCCAGATGTCACATTTTTCTCAATTTGATTCCAATTTTCAACCAGGCAAAGAGGGACTTAAAACTATTCTCAGAGATCTGTACAAGGGAGTCTTAAGTGATATGGAGACATTACTGGAAGAATTGGGACAGTTATGCAGGTGGAGATCTCTTCTTTACAAGAGTCAATTTAGTTAAAACAAAATGAATTCTAAATATTCAGTGGCATAAATTAGTAGAAAATTTCAAAACTTTAAGGGCACAAAGAACTCGATTACAGAATACTCAGAATGATTCACAATCAAGTTATTAAAGCAACCATCTCTTTTTTAAAGCTTATATGAATATTGGCTTAAAAGAAGTTCAGTATGTTCCAAAACATTTATATGGAACTATTATTGAAGTGTGCATAGTCCTATTGTGCATTTCTGCTCTGCTAGTCAAGCAATTCTCCATAAATCGCAGAATCTGCATCTAACTTCAGAAAAATATTGTCTTCCATTCCATGGATATGTCTCTGATATAACTTGCAGCCTTCAACTCTAATCAGTCTTTAAGCCTTTATTACTGCAACACTAATCCAATATTAATATATATGACACTGAATTGTCTCAATAGAATATTCCACTTGTGCAGTTCCGATTCTAATGATTATGTGCATATGGAATACATCATCCTTGTGTTTCTATTTCCTAAATGCTTCCAGAAGTAATCTGTATTTGATTTAGAAATTCTCAATAGCTTTTTTGTTAAGTAATAGATAAGTAATTTGACTTAGCAAATCTTCAACAGGTATAACAATCAATTTTTACATTATCTGTAACTTTTCAAACTACAGAATTCCCAAACATTAACAGCAGCATTAACCTTTACCTCTTAGAATATTTTAAAATGAATTAAGAGCACCCTTTAAAAGTCATGTAAACATCATGTCTAAACTGTAGAACTCTGAGTTCTAACTACTGAGTTCTAACTACTGAGAAGCACTATTAGTTGATGCATACTAATGGAGACTCTCTTAGACCAGAACTGAAACTTTGTGAAAATTTAGCTTGGAAGCAACCTTTTGGAGAAGTGATAACTTTAAGGACATCAGGCCTACAAAGGAAGGTAGGCACATTGCTTCCTTCACTCCTTTGGAATTTCTCCTCTTCCACTTTTCAATTTCTTTTGGGATCCAAGTAGAAAAAAATATAATGAAAAACCAACTGCACAATAGAACTGCTGATATTCTTACCTTGTTTCCCCAAAAATACAGCATGTCCTGATATTAAGCCCAATTGGGTTTTTCAGCACATGGGTTAAAATATCCCCCCCCCCCCCCCCCATCCAAATAAACTACTTAAATGCATGCGCAACGAAAGATGGCAGGTTTTTTGGAAGTTTATCAAACCCGAAAGATAGGGGTAATGTGGCATGGGGGAAGTGAAAGGAGAGGGTTGTGATTTTTTATGTGTTTAAATGTGTCACATTTTGCACTCGGGTCTCCTTTAGCCTCATGTTGGATGGTTGCAGTGACTTGGGGACGGAGTTCAGGTAGGTCCCTTGGTTGCCCTCAACTACATCCAGTTAGGAGAAGTGGGGGAGGAAACTTGCCCCCAAAGGTTGGCAGGTCTCTGGAGAAGCAACATGTTCTGTCCAGCCCATCACATATTGTCCAGTTGTCACACAGAAGAAATCCGGCAAAGGAAACCCAACACCCACCCTGCCACCCACCCCACCCACCTCTATCTCTCTTGCCCTCTCCATGTGGCCCCTTAAGTTCTCAGGACATCGCCTAGCAAGGTACAGTACCTCCTTTTGGCAGCTGGACTGCCTTTCTACCTTTTTGTTAAGTGTGCCCAAACAGCTGAACAGGTATGCTCAGTGGCGGCTGTCAAAGTCGCTCCCCCTTTCCTTTCCTCCAGATGCCTTTTGGAAAGCACTGCTCCCACAGAGGCACAGGAAAAGGGAGGAGGAGGCTGCGCAAGTGGAGAAGCTTGGAGGTTAAAGGAGGAGGGGAGAGGCACTGAGAAAGTCAAAGCCCTCCTTCCTCTTTCCCTTCAGCAGTTTCTCCCCCCATCCTAAGCATCCCACCAGCCTCATCTCCACCCTGTCCTGCTGGCACGGCTCTGCTTTTTGCAAGGAAAAGAAAAGGAGGAAGGGAGGAGGGGAAAAGAGTCGTTGGCTTACCTGAACGATCTTCTCTGTGAGCTGCGAGGAGAGGCCAACAATGGGTTAATCCTGCCTTTCTGCCCTTCTGGACTGGATTGATTTTCTTTAAAGCCACGCCTCCTTCCGTTTGCTTGCCAGAATTTCAATTTAGGCGTGGACTAGTAGTCGTCTGGTTGGTTCCTTTATTGTCGTAGGCTTTAATGCCATTACTTCTGTCAACTATAATACAGTAACACAAACGTTTAACAACATACAACTTGAGGAATCTACGAGCTAGGGCGGGGTTGGCCTCTCCTCGCAGCTCACAGAGAAGATCGTTCAGGTAAGCCAACGACTCTTCTCCTGTGAGCTGCTTGGAGAGTCCAACAATGGGAAAATGCCCAAGCTAAATATTCCCAGGGCGGGAAAAACTGTCTCTGGTAGATTCCGTAGACAAATGCACCTGTTGCAACACTCTGCGCCCAAAGGCCGCCTCTGAAGATGCAAACTTGTCCAATCTGTAGTTACGTACAAACTGGGACGGGGAAGCCCAAGTGGCCGCCCTGCAGATCTCGTCAAGCGATGCCTGGGTTGCCCAGGCCGCCGAGGTTGCCGCGCTTCTGGTCGAGTGAGCTGTGATGCGGTGAGGTACCCTCTGGCGTTGAAGTTCATAAGCTGAGGCGATGCAGCTACGTAACCATCTGCCGATGGTGGCTGGTGAGGCCTTCTGGCCCATGTTGCGGGGCTGGAAGGTGACGAATAGGGCCTCAGACCGCCGATAGGATGCGGTGCGTGTTATATAGTACTTAAGTGCACGCCTGGCGTCGAGCTTGTGCCATCGCCGCTCTCTGGGATGTGTCGGTCTTGGACAAAAATTCGGTAGGACGATCTCCTGGGTCCGGTGGAAAGTTGAGTTGACCTTGGGGATGAATGTGGGATCGAGCCGTAAGGTCACCCTGTCCTCATGGATGATGCAGAGGTCGTCTCTGACAGATAAGGCTGCCAGCTCCGAAATACGGCGTGCCGAGGTGATGGCCACTAGGAAGGCCGTCTTCACGGTAAGACGCTGTAGGTCGCAAGTGCGTAGGGGCTCGAACGGCGGGTCAATCAGCGCCCTTAGCACCACGTGTAGGTCCCACGTGGGGTACCTGTGAACTACCGGTGGTCGGATGTTGGTAGCTCCTCTTAGGAAGCCCCTGACCCCTGGGTGTCTAGCCAGGGATGAGTAGGAGTCGAAGGCTAGCACGGTTGAGAGTGCGGCCGTCTGGCGCCTGAGCGTGTTGGCAGCCAGCCCTTGCTCCAGACCTCGCTGAAGAAAGTCCAGCACGTCAGGGATGGAGGCTGAGATGGGTTCGACTCCCCTGGAGCTGCACCAAGCTACGAAGGTCTTCCAAGTGGCATCGTATATCCTGGTGGTCGAGCCTCGTCGCGAGGCCTGGATGGTCCGGATGACCCCTTCGGAAAACTGTGCTCTTTCTAGCAGTTGCCTTTCACATGCCAGGCGGTCAGTTGCAGCCAGTGTGGCTCCGGATGCTCGATGGAGCCCTGCACGAGTGACACCTCCCCCTGCGGAATCCTCCACGGTTTGACCACGGAGAGGCTCACTAGGTCTGCGAACCAGGCTCTCCTGGGCCAGTAAGGGGCTATCACTATGACTTCTGCCTGTTCCTTGAGTATCTTCCGGACCAGGCCCGGCAGGAGCGGGAGTGGAGGGAAGGCATACAGGAGGCCCGGGGGCCAATGGCACCTGAGGGCGTTGACTCCCTCCGCCCCCTGGCACCGGTACCTGGTGAAATACCTTGGAACTTGAGCGTTTGCTGTTGATGCGAACAGGTCTACTGCTGGTTGACCGAACCTCTGCGTGATGCTGGAGAAGAGGTTCGGGTGCAGTTGCCACTCTGAATTGTCGATGGTGGCCCTGCTCAGCCAGTCCGCCTGGATGTTGCTCTCGCCCGAGATGTGTTCGGCTCTGATCGAGGCCAGGTGTCTCTCCGCCCACAGGCCTAGCCGTTCTGCTTCCTCCATCAGCGACTTGGACCGGGTGCCCCCCTGTCGGTTGATGTGGGCCTTGGTGGACACATTGTCCGTGAGCAGTAGCACGTGGCAGTTCTTGATCCTCGGGCGGAAGTGGAGAAGTGCTAGGCGCGCAGCTCTGAGCTCCAGCCAGTTGATGCTGTGTTTGAGTTCCTCGGGTGACCATTTCCCTTGCGCCACCTGCTGGTCCAGGTGGGCACCCCAGCCGTAGAGACTGGCGTCTGTGGTGATGACGGTCCGTTCTGGCTCTCGAAAGAGGCATCCCTTGGCCAGGGACCTCGCTGTCCACCACCCTAGAGACGCTCTGACCTTGTCTGGGACTGGTACGTGTCTGGGTGAGTCGCTCTCCCTGGCTCGCTGGTGTGGTAGGAGGCACCACTGCAGATGTCTCGAGTGGAGGCGCGCCCAAGGCACAATGGAGAGGCAAGATATCATCTTCCCGAGGAGCTGTGACAGGAGCACGATGGGGGCGGTTCCTGATGATCCTACCCTCAGCGCCAGTGGGATCAGGCTGTTCGCCCGCTCTGGAGACAGATAGACGCGGCCGGAGATGGTGTCTATGACCGCTCCCAGATGTGTCAGACTGGTGGTAGGGCTCAGGTGGCTCTTCTTCAGGTTGATGGAGAACCCGTGATGTTCGAGGGTCCTCATGGTCAGCCGGAGATCCCTGAGCGCCTGCCGGTGGCTGGACGACTGGATCACTATGTCGTCTAGGTACGCCTGTAATCTGACTGGCCGCGCCCTGAGGGACGCCAGGACCGCGGCAAGGATCTTCGTGAAGGTCCTCGGAGCGGACGACAGGCCGAAGGGAAGGGCCCTGTACTGGTAATGCTGGCCCGCATAATAGAACCTGAGGAATCTGCGGTGCGTCTCCCGGACTGGAATGTGTAGATAGGCCTCCTGAAGGTCTATCGAGGTCAGCAGGTCTCCTGTCCGGATGCAGCTCAGGATGGACTGGAGAGACTGCATTTTGAAGCGCCTGTATGCCAGGTGCTTGTTCAACAGCTTTAGGTCTAAGATCCCCCTCCATCCTCCCGAGTTCTTGGGGACCAGGAACAGGATGGAGTAGAAGCCTGACCCTGCCTGCTCTGCCGGAACCGGCTCTATGGCATTTATCCCCCTCAGGTGCGCCACCTCCTGTTCCATCAGAGACCTCTTGAGGGGAGAGGATGGGGTGGGGCAGCGGATGAATCGCCTGGGAGGCATGGAGAGGAATTCCAGGGTGAGCCCTAACCTGATGGTCTGTAGGACCCATTGATCCGACGTGGTTTGCTCCCAGGCCGCCTGAAACAGCTGCAGGCGGCCCCCTATGGGAGCGTCCGTCGGGGAGTCACTTGAACCTTCGGAAGGGACGGGAACCGGATCCACCTCTGAAGGGGCGTCTGGAGAAGGATTGCTGTCTGCCTCTGTCCCTGAAGGAGTGGCGGTCCTGCCCCCTATCTGGTCCCTGGTTAAAGGGCCGATGGAACTGCCCTGAACTGGTGGAAGGTTCTGTGTTCCGAAAGGACTGCTTTCGAAAGGAACCCGACCTCTTGTGGTCCGCCTTCTTGTAGACCGAAGGCATGACCTTCTTCTTGTCCCTGTTTTCCACCAACACCGGGTCAAGGACCTCGCCAAACAGTTTCCCCCCTTTATAGGGAGCGGAAGCGATCTTCCACTTTGAGCGCATGTCCGCGTTCCAGTGGCGGAGCCAAAGCAGCCTCCTGGAGGTTACATTGGAGGCCAGGGCTCTAGAGGCGAACTTTGCAGAGCTCAGGGTGGCGTCGGCGGTGTAAGAGACACCTGCCATTATCTTTCTCAGCTCCTGCCTAGCTCTAGCATCCCCTGCTGGAACCTTCGCTAACAGCTTTCGGAGCCACTTAAGAGTGGCTCTGGACATGAACGAGGCTGAGGTGGCCGTCTTGATGGCCCAGGCAGCCGCCATGTGGGTCTTGTGGCATGCCCTCTCCGACCTCTTGTCCTCCGCCTTGAGACCTTCCAAGAGGTCAGGGGGTAGCACTGACGTGGATGTGAGAGCCTGCACTGGGGCATCTACCGGGGGTAGCTTGAGTAGGTCCTCCAGGGGAGCGTCAACTGTGTACAGCTGTCTGTCAATGTTACTGTGCGAGGCAGCTGTGCCTGGCTGTGCCCACTGTTTCTGAATTAGGTTAAGAAACATCTTTGGTACGGGGACTACCTCCTGGGTCTCCTCTGGCTCCTCAAATAGTCCCTCATCATCCTCAGACTCCACCTCAGTGGTGGGTGTGGGGGTGGTAACCGTCATGCGGGTGGAAACCTTGGCCTTCGTTAAGATGGTTTTGAAGGAGGAGCAATGGAATAAACCCTTGAAGGCGGGCTTCTCTGGGACAGCTTGCTCATCCCCTGAGAATTCTTGCTCTGGGAGCAGATCATCCTCCACAGTGGAATCCCCGCTGTCCAGCGAGGAATGAGGGGAGGGGGATCTTGGAGCTTCTTGGCTTCCAGATGCTCTGGATCTACTGCGCCCCCTGGGGCGCTTGGTCTTTTGCTTAATGCCATCTGCAATGCCCTGGGCGATAGCCCTGTTAATGATGGCTTGCAATTCTGAGGATATCACAGTCCCTTGGCACTCCTCAGCTCTGGGCCTCTTGGGGGGCCTCTCTGGCACAGGTGGGGGGGTAATCCTTCTGGAGGAGGCTAAACTCTCTTCCTGAAACAGGTCCTCATCTCCTAGCAAGGAGGGTTCTGGGGAGTCATCAGAGGAGAATTCTTCTTCTTCCTCTTCTCTGACTATCTGGGGGATGGGTACTGTTGGGATACTGGGATCCACTTGAGCCATCCCCTCTGGATCCTCTATGGGGTCTTCGTTGGCCCTTCTTTGGGCCTTCTCGAATTCTTTTTCAAGGGCCTTTTGCCGCCTGGAGGCAGCCCTGTCTTGGGCCTTGTCCTGCCTCTTCCCCCCTGCCTTGCTCAGGGCTTCAGCTGCGGCCCTGCTGGCCTGTCTCACAAGCCCCCTGCTGGTGGATGGCCCTGGCTGCTCAGAATCTTGGGGAGCTCTCTCCGACATTTTGGGCCCCAGTAACTCACCACTCGAAGATCGCTGGTCACAAGGGGCTTCAGCCAGGTATCCTGATCCGCAGGCTTGAGGATGGCAAGGTGGAGCAGCAGATCAGCTTGCAAGCAAGACTCAAGGGCTGCCTCCGCAGGAGCAGGTCTGCACCGAGCTGAGGAAAGTCTGCCGGATCTGGGCCGGACAGAGATCTTTCCCCCGCTTCTCGCCTGGAGCCGGCCCAAAAGGAATCTTGTAGAAAAAATGGATGAAAAAATCCAAACGGAAAAAAGTTTTTCTTCCTCTTTAAAAATGCGGCTCCGCACGCGTTTTAAATGGCGCGCCTTGCCGCTTGCCGGTCGGAAAAAACACAGTCCTCCGGAAGAGGAGGAGCGGCCCTTCACGCCGCTTCCGGCTTCTCTATGGTTTCCGGCGCCCGCCAATGGCCGATCAGCCTCCAAAATGGCGGGCGCGATTCAAACGGACGGCGCGAAGCCGTCCTGTTTGATTCCTGAAAAAATGAAGAGCCTGCAGCTGCCGCTGCGAGGGGCTCAGGCTTGGCCGGTCCGGCGATCTGGGACGTCAGCGGCAGGGCTCCTCGCCACTGACCGAGACGTCTCTTGGCTCCCAGGTCGATCCTCACCTGGGGCCAGGTGAATGGACCCACGCGCGCCCGGGCGAACCCAGGTCGCGTCGGGTCTGCGGCAGCTGGTGAGTCGCAGAGCTTCACCAGCTGCTAGCTGTAGAAAAAATTCCTAAATAAAATAATTTAAAATAAAAAATACTCTACTTGGAGAGTCCAACTAAATGTTCTGAATCTCTTAGGGAGAACCAACAGAACGCGTCCTGGGCATTCAGACTGGATTGAAATTCTGGGAAGCAAACGGAAGGAGGCGTGGCTTTAAAGAAAATCAATCCAGTCCAGAAGGGCAGAAAGGCAGGATTAACCCATTGTTGGACTCTCCAAGCAGCTCACAGGAGAATGCTCCTTACAGGATATCGAATATCCCATTAAGCGGCACTTCTCCCCCACTTTCCCTTCCCTTCTTCTCCCGCCCTTCTCTCTCTCTCTCTCTCTTTTTTGATGAGCCCCGGGGAGTCCAAGCCAACATAGCCAGCCTAGTTCTCTTGGCAGTGCTGTTTTTCAGAAACTGAAGCGGAGTCTTATGGCCTGGTCCATCCCCTCCCCCCCCCCCCAATAATAAGGCCACAGCCATATTTCGGGAGTCAAAAGAAAATAAGACCCTGTCTTATTTTTGGGAAAACATGGTAGCATATTTTTAAAAACCTAACTCGGAGAATCAAAATTAAGTAAAATGTATTTATTTCAATTGAAAAATATAAAACAAAACAGAAGTTGGCATAACTTACTTATTGAAAAGGTGGTTGTCCACTTTTATCTTTGAATATGCTTTGAAGTCATCTGGCATCAGCATAATAGGAATTTGAACATGGCTCAGTTCATTGATCTACAAAGAAGGCAAAAAGGAAATTAAAAAAATTGAAATATGAGAAGAAATTAATTTCTTCCTGCCTCAGTTGGAAAACATGAAGACCTCCAGATGTTGACTTTCTATCCATCATGAATACTAGTTATATATTTATCTCAGTTTAGAAATTAGATTTTCCAAAAATTACTGTAGAAGTTGTTTAAACACAAGGAAAATATGGAGTATTAGTATTATATTTATTAGCATATTTTTTCATGTCTGAATTAAATTTGAATTTGTTGTATTCATCTATGGCTGTTTAATATGCCGTTTAGTATTTTTTTTTTGCTAATAATAAAATTCCATCCAAATGCACAATGCTTTTTTTCAGCAATTATTAAATTACAAATAGCATTACTTACTACAGGGAGACAACATAGAATTTACAACAATGGAGACAGGCACAGCAAGGCAATCTCTTGACTTGTCTTTGTTCTCAGGCAATGTTCAAAAGCAATGCCTCTTTAATTTAAGAATATCAAACAGAAAATAGAAAAAGAATCAATTGTTTCCAGATTTTGGTGACTGGCTTCAAGGAACCAGCCACTATTGAGGCTTTCTGTGCCAAAAGGAAAAAATGGTTTAGCATCATCTGCTACTCACAGAATCAAATAGCATGAAAACAATAGTTAACTTGTGTAATAACAGTGACACAAATTAAAATAAATGGTTTCATCAGAAAGAAGACCCTCACATTTTTGCAAGGAAAAAGCTTATATAATATAATATAATAAAACAAAATCCATGCTTTTCCTAGTGGAAAGTTATTTTATAAAAGCATGTACAAAACATTGTTCAAGTTAAAAAACACAACATCTAGAGCTCACAACATGCAGTTAGTCCCTGTGGTCTTGAAATCAAACCATCAGGTAACATTTGAGAGGCTTTTGCTAAAACCTTAGATAGCTGCCAATGACTCACACCATATAAAGCAATTTAAAGCTCTCTAAAATCTGCTCTGTGATATCTTGGATATATCTGAATGATAGTACAATTATAAGCCTTGTGATACTTTAAAAACTCTTTAAAGGTTCTTTTGCTTAATCCCAAAATTATTAAATGGTATCTTTTTAGAATTATAATAATTTGTAGGGAAGGAGACAATATGCTATTACATGTGGGCTTATCTTTTAGAATATATATTCAGATGTCATATTTCCACATTAGACATTATAACTTCTGCATTAGAGAGATAGAATGTCTCTTTTTTACATTTTAAACATAAATTAAGATTCATATTTAAAAATAAATAAATAAGGATTCATTGCCAAGGGCCCAGATTTTATAAAATTACTAGCTATACCCGGCCACGCGTTGCTGTGGCCCAGTCTGGTTAAATGGCCAACCAATCTGTGTGTAGATCTACACCTGCACACATACACCCAACCACCATATAAGCCCCAACCTACCTACCTACTGTATTTTTCTCTCTCTCTCTCTCTCTCTATCCCTCTACCTACCTACCTACTATATTTCTTTCTTTCTCCCTCTACCTACCTACCTACCTACCTACCTACCTACCTACCTATTGTATTTCCCCCTCTCTATCCCTCTACCTACCTACCTACATACCTACCTACTATATTTCTCCCTGTCTATCTATCCCCCTATCTACATACCTGCCTACCTACTGTATTTCTCCCTCTCTGTCTATCCCTCTACCTACCTATCTACTGTATTTCTCTTTTTCCCTCTATCTACCTACCTACCTACTGTATTTCCCCCCCTCTATCCCTCTACCTACCTACCTACTGTATTTCCCCCCTCTATCCCTCTACCTACCTACCTACTATATTTCTCCCTCTCTCTATACCTCTACCTACCTACCTACTGTATTTCTTTCTTTTTCCCTCTATCTACCTACCTACTGTATTTCCCCCCCTCTATCCCTCTACCTATCTACCTACCGTATTTCTCGCTATCTATACACCTACCTACCTACCGTATTTCTCCCTCTCTGTCTATCCCCCTACTTACCTACCTATTGTATTTCTTGCTTTCCCCCTCCACCTACCTACCTACTGTATTTCTCCCTCTCTATCTATCCCCCTATCCACCTACCTGCCTACCTACTGTATTTCTCCCTCTCTGTCTATCCCTCTACCTACCTATCTACTGTATTTCTCCCTATCTATCTATCTATCCATCCCCCTACCTATGTACCTACCTACCTACTATATTTCTTCCTTTCTCCCTCTACCTACCTACCTACCTACCTACCTACCTACCTACCTACCTACCTACCTACCTACTGTCTCTTTCTTTCTTTCTTTCTTTCTTTCTTTCTTTCTTTCTTTCTTTCTTTCTATCTATCTATCATCTATCTATCTATCTATCTATCTATCTATCTATCTATCTATCTATCTATCTATCTATCTATCTATCTATCTATCTATCTATCTATCTATCTATCCATCCATCCATCCATCTATCCATCTATCCATCTATCCACCTACCTACCTACATACCTACCTTATTTCTGCCTCTCTATCTATCCCTTGGGGGTCATCTAGTCCAACTCCCTGCTAGGCAGGAAGCCCTATACCCATGATGGCGAACCTATGGCACGGGTGCCACAGGTGGCACACGGAACCATTTCTTAGGCCACTCGAGGCATTGCCCTGTCAGCTTCAGTTTGTATGTGTGCCCTGGCCAGCTGATTTAGGCCTTCTTTTGAGGCCATTTTTTGTCCTCTGGAGGTGGGGGAAGGCTGTTTTCACCCTCCCCAGGCTCCTATAAACCCTCTGGAGCCTGGGGATGACGTAAAAAGCATGCCAAATGCAGGTGGTCATGCACATAGCATTATGGATGTGACACACCTGTGCACATCGCCCCTGCACTCCCCCTGCTATTGGCACGCGAGCCAAAAAAGGTTAGCCATCACTGCCCTATACCATTTCAGACTAATGGCTATCCAACATCTTAATAATAATATATTATTATTAATTAATTAATTAATCTTCTTGAAGACTTCCAGTGTTGGGGCATTCACAACTTCTGGAGGCAAGCTGTTTCATTGATTAATTGTTCTAACTGTTAGGAAATTTCTCCTCAGTTCTAAGTTGCTTCTCTCCTTGATTAGTTTCCACCCGTTGCTTCTTGTCCTGCCCTCAGGTGCCTTGGAGAATAGCTTGACTCCCTCTTCTTTGTGGCAACCCCTGAGATATTGGAAGGCTGCTATCCTGTCTCCCCTAGTCCCTCTTTTATTAAACTGTATTTCTCCCTGTCTCTCTATTCCCCTATCTACCTACCTACTGTAATACAATAATACAATAGCAGAGTTGGAAGGGACCTTGGAGGTCATCTAGTCCAACCCCGCTGCTCAAGCAGGAGACCCTATGCCGTTTCAGACAAATGGTTTTCCAGTCTCTTCTCTCTTCAGTGTTGGAGCATCCATAACTTCTGGTGGCAAGATGTTCCACTGGTTAATAATTCTCACTGCCAGGAAATTTGCCCTCAGTTCTAGGTTGCTTCTCTCCTTGATTAGTTTCCACCCATTGCTTCTTGTTCTGCCCTCAGGTGCCTTGGTGAATAGCTTGACTCCCTCTTCTTTGGGGCAACCCCTGAGATATTAGAAGGCTGCTATCATGTCTTCCCTAGTCCCTCTTTTATTAAACTGTATTTCTCCCTGTCTCTCTATTCCCCTATCTACTGTAGTACAATAATACAATAGCAGAGTTGGAAGGGACCTTGGAGGTCATCTAGTCCAACCCCGCTGCTCAAGCAGGAGACCCTATGCCGTTTCAGACAAATGGTTTTCCAGTCTCTTCTTAAAAACACATCCAGTGTTGGGGGCATCCATAACTTCTGGTGGCAAGATGTTCCTCTGGTTAATAGTTCTCACTGCCATGAAATTTGCCCTCAGTTCTAGGTTGCTTCTCTCCTTGATTAGTTTCCACCCATTGCTTCTTGTTCTGCCCTCAGCTGCCTTGGTGAATAGCTTGACTCCCTCTTCTTTGGGGCACTCTCTGAGATATTGGAAGGCTGCTATCATGTCTTCCCTAGTCCCTTTTTTATTAAACTGTATTTGCTGTCAGATGGGTGATTCTTTGTTACAGTTTGGTTCAGTCCGTATTAAACAGTTTAAAGCAGCTGCCTGCCTCCGTTTTTTTTTACCTCAGAGAACTGTCCTGAGAAGAATTTCTCCCCCCCCCCTCTATGGGCCACCTGGGAGTTTGCTATCCTCTGTGCCTTTTTGGCCCCAAGAGGCCGCCGTATGAGGCCTTTTCCAACACTCACAGTTGAAAAGCAGTTTGATGGGCGTGGCTACAGGGATGTTAAATCACATTTCAGTGAGTACATTTTTTTGTGTGTAATTTGTACACAACACACGTGTGCTAGGCACAAAATGATTAGCTATTCTATTATCGGAAGTCCTTGGCTACGTTGTCTGAAAGTTTCGTTTAAATCGGCCCAGTAGTTTTTGAGATTAGTGGATTCGTACAAACTACAGTATTTTACATTTTTATTTATATAGATAAAATACATATTGTGACATCATGATGCAAACTCCATTCCTTTTTTACATGTGTTTGCCATCATAATGCATATACAAAGTGGTGTATGTTTGTTTCATGATGCACCTTCATCTAAGCCAGGGGTGTCAAACTCAAGGCCCTGGGGCCAGACCTGCCCCATGGGGTGCTTAGATCTGGCCTATGGGACCGCCCTGGAAACAGCAAAGGACTGGCCCGTGGTGACTCTGCCAGCGAAAAAGGAGGTCAGGAGGTCCGCACATAGGTCCTCCCAAGCTCCATTTTCACTGGCAGAGGGTTACAGGAGGTGGTAGTAGCCAATTTTCTCTGGAGAATGCTCAAGTCACTTAGGTTCCCCCGACACGAGTGATATTGATTTGGCCACCGCCACCCTGGCCACAGCCACTCTTCCCCACCCCTCCCCCCCTGAGGTCAAACACAACCCTGGTGCAGCCCTCAATGAAATTGAGTTTGACACACTGATTGAGGCTTAGATCCTTTTAGAACACTAGATTTAAAATTTCTCCATTAAAATCTTGTCAATAGGGGCTTCACCTGTCATCCAGGTAACTTCTGGGATCTTCAAAGGTTATATCCTTTCCTTTTTTTCTTGCATCTTATTATACATAATGGTAATCTCACTTGACAAAACCTCACTTGAAGTGGATTGAAAATCCACTTTAAGAAAGCATGAAGTGAGAATTGATATTTCTGTATAGCTGTATTGATATCAAAATGAACGTAAATTAAAGTCTTCTTCAATTTGATCTCAGTTACTGCTGACTCCATGGTTATGGCTATGATAATTTTCATGGCATTAGTACAGAAGTTTTACTTTTTTTGCTTACCAGTTATATATTTTTGATTTTTCTTGGTTCTCACTACTTAAGTACTAAACAGGGACAACTCTGTTTAAGTGTAATTAACATTAACCAATAACTATAAATCTACACCAAGCCAATTAACTGCATTAAAAAATCTAGACACACCTATTTCCTATTATTTTCTGCCTTAGTGAACCTACCATACTGAGTCAGCTTGAGTCAGTCATTATCATTTTGCTAGACCTTCCTCAGTAAAATATGTTTCTGGAAAATCCAATTTCATTATGTGACTTCCCTAACTATAATAAAATGGACATATGTTACTATGGCAAAATAACCCAACATAATTCATACCGGCACACTTAATTGTACTACTTTTTTGAGGGGAAAGTTTGTCCATCAGGCAAAATCCAAGATGTAGGGCATGAATCTTGCAACATATAATTGAGATTTTTTTCTCCCCTGCCTGAGAGAAGAGATGCTACCGCTCCTACTTACATACATACAGATTATCTTCCTGTCTAAATCATCAGATTAACTGTTTTCCTCATTCCCATCATGCATTATACTAGTACTGTGGGAACTGTTTTCAGAAGATGCCTAACTTGACTCTACTGACTTGTCACCTTCCACCAAGAGAAACAATTTTCTATCACCTCTTATCTAGACCACTCAGAATAGCAACACTTGGTGGCAGCTCCAAGACTGGGCCAGAAGTAGAGGCCTGGGTCTCAACTTCAATTTTACCACAGCTACTATCATGGGCCTTGGGAAATAACACAATGGCCTCCATGACCTGGCAGTCCCCAAGATCTATCACACACTGCTTACCTTCAGACAGTGTTGTGTTTGTGTTGACAGTCTCCTAAAGCCTACCTGAGGCTACTTTGGGTCACATAAGGCCTTTGTTCTTGAAGTAAGCATTGGAGAATGCTTTTTCTGAGATCTCTAAAGCTTCCAAAAACTGCATGACAACATGGCCCTCTTTGCAACTTCTAGAGGCCATGCAAGAGCATATCCCATTCTCACACAGCCTCCGCAGCTTTTGAAAATCATGTAAGATCAGGGTCTACTTTCAATAATTATCATGCGTTGTGAACTATGTGTTACCCAAAATGTCATGTGGTGTCCTGGATTTACCATCATTGTATTATGGTAATTAGAACCAGTTAAGAAAACTTCGCTCTGAATCATTTTGATATGAAGCAACGTTGACTAATCAGTTGGAATTGTTTGTGATATGTATGTGTGCCTTCGAGTCAATGTTGATGACTGTCTGGGCTAGTCACTGCAGTTTACTTGGCAAAGTTTTTAAGACGCAGTTTGCCATTTTTTTCTTCCTAGGACTGACAGCTCAATATCACCTTATTGGTTTTGTGACTGTGGACTCATACTCTCCCAATTTCTAATCTGGTACATTAACCACTACACGAAACTGGTTCTTACTTTTGCAGCTAGATTTAAAAAATGCCTAATATTAGAATAGTTAAAAAGGGAGAAAGGGAAAGACAAGACTAGAATTTAATCTGTTTATGAGGGGGGGAAATCTATAATGCTGCCAAATGATATAAAACAGAATAGTACTGTACTTCCTGTGCATTTCAAAATTTGTTCTAGGAATTATTTTGCAATAATTGTCACAGTTCTAGAGAAGTATTTTTCAAACTCAAAAACTTTAAGATGCCTGGACTTGAACTCTCAGATTTCTTCAGTCCACATATCTTAAGAGTTGCCAAGTTTGAAAAACACTATGATAACCCAACATTTGCTGCATATGAGTACTCATCCTATATTTCCTTCTGCTTTGTGACCCCAAAGCTTGGAGACCTTTTGCTTGGAAACTCCATTTCTAAATTAGCAGTTGAGAAAGTTATTTTAGTCTGAAAAAGCAACTGAGAACTGATCGTTAGCTTAGGGGGCAATGTAAGCCCTACACAATATTCACAAAGATAAAGGAATTCTTTCAACAATTGAACAATCTTAAAAGAATATCTATTTTGCTTAGGTACCAATTTTTATATTTTAGGCATTTAAAGCTTTTTTTTTTTTTTTTTTGGATTATTTAAAAGTTATACAAGAAGAGGCCCGGCCATTGCAGCCTCAGATGGTAAGGAAGGTGTACCAGAATGGTTAGGGGGCTGGAACACCTTCCTTACCATCTGAGGCTGCAATGGCTGGGCCTATTCACTCTAGAACGACGGCGCCTGAGAGGTGACCTGATTGAAGTCTATAAAATCATGCACGGTGTGGACAAAGTAGAAAAGGAAAAACTGTTTTCCCTATCGCACAACACTAGAACTAGGGGGCACTCCATGAAACTTTTGGAAGCTAGACCTCAAACAAATAAGAGGAAGTACTTTTTCACCCAGAGGATCACTGGTCTATGGAGCTCCCTGCCAGAAGAAGTGGTGACAGCTGTCAGCCACGACACCTTTAAGAAAGGATTAGACGAGTTCATGGAGAACAAGGGTATCCATGGGTATCATTATGGATGCCTAAGGACACCCTCCGGGTTGGAGAGATAGGCAGGATATTTCTGAATGCCATTTGCAGGGAATCATAAGCAGGTGAAGACATCTGTTGGGAAGACACTGGAGCAAATGGGGAGCCACTGTGGGAGACAGAATGCTGGACCGGATGGGCTGTGGCCTGTTCCGGCAAGGCTATTCTTATGTTCTTATGTTCTTAAGAGACAGTTCAACTGAGGCATCTTAAACATTTGGCAATTAATGCTAAATAAATAACTACATTTTAGAATAAAGTACCTTCTGTGATAAAGTCCTTTTTTCCCTCTTAGAAAGTAGATACAAATGCCTTTAAATTTTAGTATCTCAAGAACAAAAGCACAAATTAAAATGTATTAGTAGAAAACTTCTCTATTAAAATAGTTCCATATTTTTTAAATCCAAAATTAAATATTTTTTTTAAAAAATGGAATGTAGTAACATTTGAATTATTATCATTATAAGATAGCAATATTTAAGCTACCTGTTATTGTTATATGCTATATGTTATAAATGTGTAATTAATACTAATATGTTGTAGGAATTTCCATTGAATATTTTGATGTAAAGTTATACTGATTGCACTATAGCAAATTATTTTTATATATGGCAAGAAAAATGGAAAAGGTCTCAGGCTTCAAATAGATCTTTTCATACTATTATACAAAAAATAATGCTTACGTGGTTTCAATTACCAAATGAAACAACTGATATAGGAACCGACATGTTTTAAAAAGAAGTAAGATTATTCCAATCTTAAAAGAGTAACAGAGTTGGAAAGGACCTTGGTGATCTTCTAATCCAAATCTTAGTCTAAATATTACGAATGGGAAAACGAATGGGAACAAACGAAGAATCCAAAACGATCCTTAAGAAAGATGATAAGTATAAAATGTTATGTCTGGATAACTGATAAAACTACGTCATAGAGTTTCTTCATCTACAACATTTTATCTGTGCAGTCATTTGAACTAGCCATTGTTTTTTTGGGTTTTATTTTTGTGTTTTATAACACATACTCTTCTAGTTTTTAAAAGTTGGGTCCTGGTATAAATCTTGAAACATTTTTTATATAAACAATGGTTGCTGGAATTGCGTTTGTCTAGTTTAATGAAAAGAAGAACTAGGGGTGACATGATAGCAGTGTTCCAATATCTCAAGGGCTGCCACAAAGAAGAGGGAGTCTAACTATTCTCCAAGGCACCTGAGAGTAGGACAAGAAGCAATGGGTGAAAAGTAATCAAGGAGAGAAGCAACTTAGAACTAAGCAGAACTGTCCTGACGGTTAGAACATTAATCAGTGGAACACCTCCCTCTAGAAGTTGTGAATGCTTTAAAATTAGAAATTTTTAAGAAGATATTTTCTGAAGTGGTATACGGTTTCTTGCCTAAGTAGGGGGTTGGACTAGAAGACCTCCAAGGTCCCTTCCAACTCTGTTATTCTATTCTATTCTAATTCTAACTCAAATTCTTATTCTATTCTATTCCTAATGCTTGGCTTCTAAGATATTCTGGTACATGTTGAAAAAACTCTTCTTCTGAGTGGAAAAAGAAGTTTTTCTATTTCATCTCAGTTTTTATGAAGTAGTTAGAATCTCCTTTAGAAAGGCAAGTTTCTTTAATTATCATGAAACTAGAATGCAAAATTAAATAAACAGAACAATTTTACATCTCATTTCCTTCTTTTATGTGCTACAAGGTTTGTACATTACTTTTGCCATAATCAGTCATAACATTTCAACTCATTCCACTAAAGAACCCAGACATCTGAAAATGCCTTTTTTATTCCAACTAAATATTTTTATCTTCCACAAGAATCAATGTCAGTAGAACCAGAGAATTAAACATTCTAAGATAGTTCCCCATCTCTTGAGACTGCAATATCTAATCTTGAAAAGCAACCATTTCATAGCCTATTCCATTCCCCCCCTCCCCCAATGATACTAGCAATACAGGTAGTCCTTAACTTACAACAATTTGTTAACTGATTGCTTAGTTATAACGCCACTGAAAAAAAATGACTTATGGCCATTTTTCACATATACAACCATTGCAGCATCCCCATGATCACATGATCAAAATTCAGATGCTTGGCAACTCACTCATATTTATGACAGTTGCAGTGTCTGGGAGTCATGTGATCACTTTTTGCAAGTTAATGGGGAAGCCATATTCACTTAACAACTGTGTTACCAACTTAACAATTGCAGGTATTCATTTAACAACTGTGGCAAGAAATCTCGTTAAATGGTGCAAAACTCACTTAGCAAATATCACACCTAGCAACAGAATTTTGAGTTCAATTGTGCTTGTTAGCTAGGGATTATATGTAGAAACTGGTAGCAGGTAAACAAGTAAGCTTCAAATTTCACCTTCAAGAGAACACCACATGCACCTTTGCCAGATAGTCACAGGGCAGGAAATAAAACTATGTGGTTATATTGCATTAAGATAGTCCCCATGGGCTGGAATATTGTTCAAAGAGAAAAAAGGCAAAATGGAAGTGATGATAATAAGAAAGGCCCATTACTCCATGCTTTTAAAAAATGGATAGCCTTAATTAGAAACTGCTTTCAGACACAAATCAGTTTGCCTTGTACCGGAAATGCCACTGCATGTAAAGAACTATGTGGGAAATTGTACAATCTGAGAATTTTTCCATATCTATTGGTGATAAATCAGTTTCAGAACAGTTGAAGGTCATTATAAAAGATCACTTAATGATGTCCCTTATCCTTAAAAATTAATTCAATTTATAACAAGACTGGGCTTATTACCCTACCCTGGAAAATTTCCCACGAGAAGATATTATTCAAAAACTTCTCTGTAACAAATATTTCATACTGCCCACTTCATTAAATATCAACCCAAATTAAAATATGAAGGCCTTGGCACTAAAAGTATTTAAACAAAAATATTTAACATTTCAGGAACATCTAGTAAACATTTTTTGCTTTGATGTTTATTATTACCCTAGAGAACAGATTAAGTGTTCCACTGAGAACTGTCATAGTTGCATGCAAGCATGAAGACACAAATGCTATTTATCTCAATGTTGGAAACACTTTAGGGTGCCTGACTAAAAACGCCAAATTCCGATATTTCACTTCAATGCTTATTCTTTCCATCAAGGTGGACTGGAATTCTCTTGCCCCTGACAAACAGCTTGAGCCTAAACAATTTAACTGCCACTAAAAGCTCAAGAATGGGCAATGGACAACAAATAAGGATCCCATTTACTATTTTATAGCTCCTGAAGCTATCCCATAGTGCAAATTGAATGTTCAGTATCATTCCTATTGGAAATGAAACTGAGAGAGCAACTCTCAATCCATTCGTTTAAAAAAGAAAAGAAAAATTATATCAAAATTATTTTCAGTTAAAAACCCGCTTCAGTATCCTTCCAGAAACATAAAAGTACAAAGCATATGAAGTTGAGGATACACACAGAAGATAAGGAAACTAGAGGAATTTCCTGAGTTAACAGTTGCTTGATTTCCATGCCAAATCATAAAAAACAATCATAATGAAGAAAGTACAATGTAGTTATGCAAAAGAAGCAATGTTTGCTCAACTTTAACATGATGTGTTTGAGTTTCAGGTTACTCTGTTCCCTGACAAGACAAGCTTTTACCAAACAGCTGTTATAGCTAACTACTCAGAGTTAATGGAACACATCCAAATACTAGTGGGTCTTTGAAAAAGTTATTTAAAGCTATAACTTTTGAAAGCTGAAATTCTATATTTAAATAAATTTACCATCAAAGAAATAACCCAACTTTTCCCTATTGATTTTTGTATCGGAAAATCAGGCAGATGGGATGCATCCGCAGTGGCGCAGTGGTTAGAGAGCGGTACTGCAGGCTACTTCTGCTGACTGCTGGATGCCTGCAATTTGGCAGCTCAAATCTCACCAGGCTTAAGGTTGACTCAGCCTTCCATCCTTCTGAGGAGGGTAAAATGAGGACCCAGATTGTTGTGGGTAATAGGCTGACTCTATAAACTATTTAGAGAGGACTTTAAAGCACTATAAAGTGGTATATGTCTGTGCTATTGCTATCCAAGACCAGGAAACCAATTTGGGGATCTCATTTGCATAGCACACAAGGATAAAATATTATATACTTAGTTTAGCATGTTGCATGAATGTAATATTTATGGCTTGCAAACTTCCATTTATAGTTTAGCATTCTATATGAACGGGGAAAACTGTAGCTTATTTAAAAACCATGATTAACCATTAACCTAGTCTCATAATTAGGTTTAATATGTTATACGAAGCCAATCATAGCATGTTTTCAGAAACTGCACGTTTCCAGGAACTGCACATTTCTATTAAACTATCTACATAATTTGTAATCTACAAAATCTAACACAATGTTACATATTAATATTAATATAGTGTGATTCTTAAAAGAAAGCTAATTAAGGCACCATGTTAGAAACTGAGAGACTATAAATTGTAGTCCAATCTTAGGCAGAAGCCAACTGGGTGATGTTGGACCAGTTCTTCTCCCTCAGCCTTAGGAAGTAGTAAGGCCAAGCCATCTCTGAAATTTTCCCAAGAAAACTACAGGGACGTGTCCCAGCAGTTGCCAGGAGTCTATACTGATTGAAGGAACCAAAAACAAACAAACAAACAAACCCAACAACAATTTATTCTGTTGGTCATGTATGCATTCATCTCTTTTTAACAAATTTAGTTTCTGGCTGTAAAAAAAAAACAAAACAATAAACAACTATTTTGGGGTGGAACGTGGGGGTGGCAGATAGGGAGGGGTAGGGTGGAGGAGAAGCGAGACGCACATTTTACCTGACTTCCAGCTACGTCAATGACGAGAACAGTCTTACCTCAATCGGTTGCCAAGAGCTTGGCCCCAATTGAGGATCCCTGGGGTGGAGTCTGCAACCCAGCGTTTGAGGGGGTCTTGGGGGAGGAAAGCCTCTTTATGCAACCCAGCCTCTCTTTCAAGTGGGCAGGAAGCTCCCTCCTAACATGTAGCCGGCTCGTTGAGAATCAAGCAGTCCTGGGAACCACTCACTAGCTGGACACAGAACTCCAGCAGGAAGGTGTCTCCTTTGGGCTACGGAGCACCAGTCTGCACACCTACGTGGTGCGGCAGGCACCAGGCTACAATCCTGGGTCTGGTGGGTGCTGCAGCTCTCATGCCAGCTGTGCATGAGATAGTTGCAGCTGGAGGTAGTGGAGGCTGCTGGGTAGCAACCGGGGATTGGCGGTGGGCTACACTGGGCAGAAGGAGAGATGGCTGCAGAGCCACCAGAGACAACCGGAGCAGCCCCATGCTTGCTTACCTTGCAGAGCTGGCATGAGAACTGCAGCGACCACCAGGGCTGGCACTCAACAGTCCAAACATTTGACAATGCAAGCTAGTGCCTAGCATGTGCCCAAACACTTTTCACCCGCTTTGTCTCCCTCTGGGCGAAAAGTGCCCAGTTCAAGAGATCATATCTCTCTCTGTGTGTGAGACAGAATGAGAAAGAGAAAAAAAGAAATAGTGGAGAACTGGGTCAGAGGACCAAGCCTCCCCATGCAGCCTCTCACAGTAACAAGAATTGCCTACAATTCTTGTAACTGTGAGAGGCTAAACGTTGCAAAGAAGAACGAAGCAAGGCGGTAGGGTGGTGGTGAAGGAGGATGAAGCAAGGCAGGGGCTGCAGAGCTGCCCCAAGACTCCACACTGGCTTACCTGAAGGCCTTTCAGTCAAGCCACCCATGCCAACCCCCCACGCCTCCCCAGGGCAGCCACATCCCTTCACTAACCTGTTTTCCAGCTCCATTTTCCGCTGTGCATTCTGGACAAGAAAATTAGTCTGTGTGACTATGGTAAAAAAATGCCAGAAATTCAGACCTTCCAACTTCTCGCAATCTAGCTCGGGAGGTGCTCTGGAGATCTGGGCCAAGTTACACAGCCTTCGCTGGCTTACCTGATCAGCAGGCAGTAATTAAGGGGCTAAACCTCCATGAGGTAACTGCGAAAAGGAAGGGCTGCCTCCTCTGCTGGCCAAACCCACCCCTTCACTAGGGCTTATTTTCGGGGGATGGCGTATATTTAGGTCCACCCCAAAAATCAGGGTTGGCCTATATATTCTGTTTTATTTTATTTACAACCAAAAACCAAATGTACATTTAAAAAAGAGATGAATTCATACATAAACAGAATAATAAATTTAAAATATGTGGAATCAAAGAAGGTATACTGTATAATAAATCCAGACAGAAACTACTAAAAAAGTGATAAGCAAGGTGTCTGATATTAGAAAATGACAATTTTAGTCCCCCAAAGAGTGGCCTGCTAATCCAGCTGAAACACGTTTAAGCCAATTGACTTCTGATGGCTATTATAATGGAGCAGAACATAGAAATGTGCGTAGTGGTTTATGTAAAAATATTTGCTGGTAAGAATGACATATTCTTGAACTAGGTCAAGTCCCCATATCTAGTAAAAAATAGGTGCAGTAATGACTTAATCTGCCTAGGTAGTACCACAGGAGATGAGCTATTACAGAAAGTCCTTTTCTAATTGTTTGTTTTTTTATACAACAAAAGTGTGGTCTACATACTGTATCCATACTTTTTTTTGGTTGGTAGAACAACTACCGAAGACAAATGAACCAATCAACATTTTCAGAGGGTTAAAATTCACAAAGGAAGAAGAAAACAACCACACATATCCTTCCTAGGTATCCTCATCAGCAGAGGAAATGATGGCAAATAAGAAACATCTATAGAAAAACAATGCACATTAACCAAGGGTTCCCTAACCAAAGTATCAACCCAACCTCAAACAACATTATTCAGATAAATACAAATGCACTGTAACAACCCAGAAAAAAAGGCTACTTATACAACATCTTTGAACAAAATGGATATCCACGGAAATTTATCAAAAAGGGCCTGATCACTTAATTCACTTTAGTAAAATCAACGTATGAAAAAATAACACTGCCATACATCCAAAACATTTTAGAAATAACCAATAGACTATTGCAATCACACAGCATCACCACAGCGCACAAACCAACCAAAGCCTTCAGACATTTAAAGTAAACCACAAGACTCAGATAGCCCACGAAGTAAAAACAGGAGGCATCTTACAACATGCAGTCTAAGAACTGTAATAAACACTATGTAGGAAAGACAGGGAAAAGATTTGAATAGTGCACCCATGGACATCAACTAGCAATTAAAAACATTCATTCCACCACACATGGAAAGATTCAGCCATTGTTTCAACTGGGAAGCTATAAATATCCTATACCAGATTCAAAAAGAAAGAAAAAGAAGCTAAGGAATTCCTAGAGGCTTGAAATTCAGACAAATCAGCCATTAATAAGACATATAGAGATAAACTAAATTTATATACTATTCAAAAGAGACAAAAGGAAACCTAAAAAGGAAACAAAAAGACCAGTACACATCACCTCCAACACCCTGTACCCAGATAAGCGGGAATTAACATCAGAAAACAATTAAGCAAAAGAAATGATATCCTAATCAAGGAACTATCAAAAAGAATACCACACCATCACCACCACTAATTTTTATATAAGCAGAAAGCAAACCCTACACTGTGCTGGCATCGTGCCAGCCCAGTGAATCAAGGAATTCCACCTGGCAAGTTCCAGAAGAGGAGCCTTTTCAGCCATGACCCTACCCTGTCCCTTGGATATCATACTCTCTAAGGTGAGATCTGTACCAATTCTCCTGACCTTCTGTAAAGGCCTAAAGATCAGGTTTTGCCAGTTGATCTGGGGTCCCAACAGAGAGGGGGGATCACTCTGGAGATGATTATCAAGCTAAGAGAAGACCCAGGTTCTCAGTGTTCCCTTCCATCTTTTAATGATAAATGGTTTATTGCACAGTCAATCAGATGTTCAGATTGGATTTGGCATTTTTATCCACTTATTGAGTCCTTCCCAAGGACCTGGGATAGGAAGATGAGGATTTGATGGTGTTATAGGTACCGTCACAGGGTGTAAGCTGTTCCAAGTAAAGCTGCCTTTTGCAATTGACTGATAGTGAATTTGTCAATGCTGATGGTGTTCAAATGTTTGCAAGATGCACACAAGGCATCTATGACTATTGGTACTAGCTTTGCTTTGTTTTGCCACATTTGCCCTATTTGTTTGCAGGTCTTTGTATTGATAAGTCTGCGGTGTTAACAATAGCAATAGCACTTATATACTGCTTTACAGTGCTTTGCAACCCTCTCTAAGTTTATACAATCAGCATATTGCTCCCAACAATTTGGATCTTCATTTTATCAACCTCAGAAGGATGGAAAGCTGAATCGACCTTGAGCTGGTCAGAATCAAATTTCTGGCAGCGACCAATGAGTTAGCCTGCAATATTGTATTCTAACCATTGTGCCAATGGCTCCTTGTTATGTTGTGTTATGTGACAGGTGCCTGTCTGTCCCAGAGCACTTTAGCTTCTTAATTTTCTATTACTTTTTCTGTTATGGTCCCACCAGTTCGTGATTGCAGGCAAATGATATTTCTTGCAAATCTTCCAATGCACCATTGTTGCTACTTTGTCATGCTGTGGTTTACAGTCAGCCTGTGCAATCTTCTTGCAATCTTCTTGCAGCAGATAACCAGGTGGTTCACTGTTTCTTCAGCTTCTTTGCAGAGGCAACAGTTGTTGTCTAGTGCTGTTTTCTCAATTCTGGCTTTGTATGTGTTTGTTCTTAAGGGTTGTTCTTATGCAGCCAGAATTAGCTCATGTTTCTTTTTCAAATTTCCTGCTCTTAAGCATTGCCAGGTCTTGTTATTATCTATTTTCCCCACTATTTTTTAAATGTATTGGTCACGTAGAGCTTTGTCTTCCATGCCTCTTTTTTGTTGTTCATTTGATCTTTCTTGCAGGCCAAGTTTGGTCTCAAACTCAATAAGCTTTTCTGGTATACTAGCTTTAGTGCATCTTATTCACTATCCTTCAGATATTGTTCCAATGCCTTTTTTTCTTCTTCAATTGTCTGACTTGCAACATAATGCCCACATATTTTCTTCGGTAAGTAAAATCGGTCAACACTGCTGCACAAATGAAGGACATAATTCATTATCATTATTTTTCTGGTGTTCCTATCTGGATTTTTCAATTCTACCTTTTAGCCAGTCTGCTATTGTTTATCCATAAACAATAAATAAATAAATAAATAAATCTGACTATGATTATCTTGAACAATTTAAGCTTTGGGATATCACTGATGCATCATGTCTATTAAGTTTCCAGGTCTTAATTCTTCCTGCAATGCAATTTTTTATATCTATAGGAGATGTACAATTCTACGAAGGAAGTTTTTATATTTCCTTCACAATTCTCTTTAATATTTTATGATTTAATATTTGAAAATGGCATCTTTTAGTTCAGTTCTGCCCCACTTTAAGATGCAGTACAGATAGTTCCCAATCACAATTGAACAGCAAATTTCTTTGCTGAGAGATATTTGTTAACTGAGTTTTGCTCCATTCTATGACCTTTCTTGCCACATTTGTTAACTGAACCATGGCAGTTGTTAAGATAGTAACATGATTATTAAATGAAACTGGCTTCCCCATTGACTTGTCAGAAGGCAGCAAAGGTGATCACATGACCTCAGAACACTGAAAATATCATAAATATGAATCAGTTACCAAGTATCTGAATTTTGATCATGTGATCATCAGAATACCGCAATGGTCATAAGTGTGAAAAACGGTAATAAATTACTGTTTTCAGTGCTGTTGTAACTTTAAACAGTCACTAAACAGATTGTTAAGTGAAGGGCTACCTCTATGTGATTTACTTACATTGGTTTCCTAAGGAAAATGTCTATGGAGATTCTCAGCCGTCCAGGTCATGGTTGTCCCAAAGATGTATTTTCAAGAGGCAACTGGACTTTCTGGTTTTTCTTTGAAGATATTTCACTTCTCATCCAAGAAGCTTCAGCTTCAGTCAGAGCTGAAGAAGCGTCTTGAATGAGAAGCGAAATGTCTTCAAAGAAAAACCAGAAAGTCCAGTTGCCTCTTGAAAAAGCACCTTTGGGTTTCCAAAGGAAATAAATGCAAGGTGAAATTTAAGCAACATTTGCAACAATGACTAAGTAATTAGAATTCAGTATATTCTAATTTAATCTGTAATAATTACCAACCTAACAATCTGTTTTGATGGGTGTTGTAAGAGTTACATTTGCTTTCATATCTAAAGGGCACTGTATCAGAGATTTCTGAATTACAACTATTCCTTTAAACTATTAGGAAGAAATAAATGGTCTTCTCAAATAAGCTGGCATTAGACGCAAAGGGAGAAAATTTATTCCTCTGAAGTACTTGAAGACACTTTTAATTTATTCTATGCAACACAGAGAAAGATGGTGTATGATTTTCTGCCATCCATTCTAGATGTCCTTTTCTTTTGTAGGACAATTCATAGTTCAAAAATCAATACATTTATGCTTCAGGAATTAGGTTTATCGTTATAACATTAAGAATGGTTGACAATTCTTGAAGTATCTTTCTAAGAAGAATGGGTCTGGTTTATACAAAAGAATCAGGATTTAGAAACATTCCATTGAGATATGAGTCACCACCATGGAAAGACATCTCAATGAACAAGCATAGACAACAACAACAACTATGAATAATGAAAGTATGTTCCTTTGACTAGTCCTTCAAAGGTTTTTGAAAAAGCAAAGAACAGAAGTTTGTCCACAAGTGCTGTGAATGGCAGCAGTCTCCCATGGGTTTGTACACCAAGAGCCAAGATACCTTTGTTCTCAGTAATAGTTGAGTCTTTAAAAGCACTAAGCCAGCCGAACTCACTTTCCAATCATATTCAGAAATGTTCAATTTAACCATTTTATTGCTATTAGAGACCTTCAAAACAGTGAGTTTAATTTGACATCTGGTGAGTTTTACCTTAACTCTTTGAATTTAACAAATTTTAAACAGAGATTTAAGAACTTAAAATAATATATAATTGACAGAAGGCACACGTGTGGACACGCACACACATACACACACTAGAATTTTGGTATGAGAAAGTTTTAAATGGAGCTGGAAGATATGGGAAAAAACATAATTAAATAATATATTCATGGAAAATGATTGAAATGGAAGTCAACTCACATTAGAAACCGAGACTTGATGAAAATGGAAAAGGACACTAGAGGGAACTAAAGGGCCAAGTAGAAATGGTTAAGCTAACACCTTTGATTATAAATGACTCTAACTTTTTGTTATCTTGAAAAGTTTTTGAAAGATAGACTTAAACATTGATAATTAATATCTGAAATGGGATACAAATTTCAATGAAATGTTTGGAAGATAAAAACAACTTTAAGAAATTGTTTATCTGATATGGGCATTACAGAGTTTTTAAGCCATGAAAGGCAAACATTGAAATTATTAAAACTAACGGGGAATATAATAAACAAATCTAGAAAAGGATGTTTTATTTGCAACAGTAAATGAGAGTGAAAGTGTCTGTCAGGCACAAGCAACCAGAATTGCTTGTAAATAATTGAGGTAAAATTTTTATTGACTTCTATCTATGTTACAAGAATTTTCCTAGACTGCTTGGCTTCTCCTGGGAATGGTCAAATAATGGCTTCATGAATCTTGGGGGAAGTCAAGCTTATGTGTTTTGCGGCTGTACAAAGAACCTAAATTAGGTCTCACTCCTTCCAGCCTGCATGGTAATTTCCAACGGTATTAGCTTATTCTCATTGTGATGAAGCTGAAAACCATTTCTTTATTATCTTTGTTGCCTGATTCTATTTTTTCTTTTTTTCTGTGCCTTCTGAACTTCTCTTTTTATAAACTAATTTATCTTTATTATGTTTATTAGTATCAGGCCAAAGAAACCAAGAAGAATATGAGTAGTTAGTTTAGAGTAGTTTCTTTATTCATATCCGCCTACAGGCAGAAAACTTCCCAGACTAAAGATTTATCTGTATAAACTATTTGATATACTCGGCAAACCAATGGAGGGGAGAAGGCCTTTGTCCTTTTCCTGCCTAACGAAGGCTCCAAGCCTATGTTGTGTCCTTGCTCCCTGGGAATCATCCCCTCCCTCTTGTGATTCTGGATTATATTCCACCATAACTAGAAATGTCAACAAAATAATTTATAAAAAGGTTGTAGACTATTAAGATGACCTATTTAGATGCGTGTGTGCGTATATATATATGCACACACGCATTTGTGCTGATAGATAAAATGGTTTCCTGCCTGGAAGGCTCCTAGGTTGGAACTGAAAGGCAAAATGGGTAGCAGTATGCTCCCTCTCTCCCATATTTGGGCATACCAGGTGCTCTGACATAAACACTGATACACACACACACACACACACATATACACAAACATACACATACATACATACATACATACATACATACATACATACATACATATAAAATTGTTCCACAACATCCTGTTAGGGCCCCAATTAAAGGAGGAAGCATACTGCTTTCCTCTTCTGCCTTTCGGCTCATCACCAGAGACCATCTAGACAGAAAGCCATGAGTTCCGTTGTGTAATTTTTTTAATATGTGTGTTAGTTTTATGAGCTGATCAATAAATAAATCAGGGAGACTAGTATAGATTTATTTCGAGCTTTTTAGCTCTCATCAGCTAGCCATACCCTTACTGGGATTTGAACCGAATAGCTCGAAGTAGATGTATGCAATACAGCCCCAGTTCTAATCCCAGTAAGGTTATGGCTAGCTGATGAGAGCTAAAAAGATCGAAATAGATCTATACTAGTCTCCCTGATTGATCAGCTCATAAAACTAACACACACACACACTATATATATATAAACATCTGCTTAACCTGAAATAGTTTGTCTCTAAAGTCAAGAATTCTTATTTTATTAATAACTGATCACAGAACTATAAAAATTGAGGCAGAATATTTACTAGACTTTTGGGTTTCCTTTGAAGATCTAGTACTGATATATTCAGAAGAATCTTTACCACTGATTTAGATTTTATTTTTTTATGAACCCACATAAACTTTTAAAATTTAGCTTGAGGGTGCATTTTTATTTATCCTTGGACTATTAGATCTGGAATGCAAAAGTCTGGATGGCCACTAGATGGCAGTTAAGAACTGTCACATGATGCTTCATTGGATTTCCCCACCCCCCAGCCCAAATGTGATAGTAATTTTGTAGACAAGTAGAGCAATCTAATAAAGTATGTGCACACAAAAGCTAATCTGTATTTTAAAAACTCAAAGACATTTAAATAGTCAGGGAATGAGTCTGTATTAATTACTTTAGGATACTGTGTGTTTACAACAGCCCAACAGCTGTTGTAGATTTTGTAACTGTAATTTTATACTGGACTGTATTATGTTACTTTATCTCAAATTGTCATGAGTAGATATTGAAGATGCAGGAAATCAGTAAAAAATGTACTGTTATTTTTTAAGTAAATAATTCTCTTGCCTTTTTTTTAGCCAACACCCACACTCAATATTCAGTTTTAAAATCACTGACACAATAAAGTATTCAATACTTTAGGACAATTCAGACACCAAATCCAAATTTCATAGAATGATATGCCTATACCTGACATTTAAATACCTTACTTAATGCATTATGTGTCCTAGCTTGACGTGACTCCTCACACATAAAACATGGGAAGGGAAGTGTATACCAAATTATCTAGAAGCCAATGTATGCAATATCAAACAATTGTTTTCTTGATTTTGTAAAAGTCGTATTTAGAGTTGTCAGCAAATTCACTTCTTGCCAATAAATATCTAAGAGCTTGTCAAAAATCTCTCATCAAAAACACATGGATACATTTAGTAATTCCACACTAAAAGGACAAGTCCTCTAAAACAGGGGTCCCCAACCCCCGGTCCGTGGACCGGTGCCGGTCCGTGGCTTGATAGGAACCGGGCCGCAAGGCCGGAGAGGAGGAGGGAGGACGGGGCAGCCCCCTGGGCAGAGCGCGCACCAGGGGCGGGAGAGCGCAGGTGCGGCCATTCACGCCATTGGGGGCCCTAGAGGGGCGAGTGAGCCGATTCACACACACCCGTGTGCGCATGCGCCGCCTGTTCCTCCCACCCTGCTCCCCCTCTACGCCAGCTGGTCCGCGGAATTTTCTTTAAAATGAAACCGGTCCCTGGTGCAAAAAAGGTTGGGGACCCCTGCTCTAAAAGATAAGTACAAAGTAAGAATAGGTGATCAGTTCCCATACTGTTATGGAGGGGGAATCCCAAATACTTCACATTTACTTTTTCATTTGTTTATTTGAAGTGATATATAAATAATTTGACAGAGATGACACATTTAGGATAACACAAAATAACTGGAGATTAGGATGGGCATTCCAGCATGAGAAAATATGAAGTGATGAATAGAGTTGAAAAATCTACAATATATTTGTGTTGCCTGAACTATTAGTGGCAGAGCAAAAATAAAATTCAGTGCTATACAAGGCAGCAATATAAAAAAAGGGTAATACACTGAACAAAAAAGAAAATAACACTGACATAATCTCTGCGCAACTCTGTAATCAAATATGCAAGATGTTTAAGCTTTGGCTCCTATCAATTCTAGTTGGTGGCAAGGTTTACAGGAGCTGTTGTCTGAAAATGTAGAATTGTTGAGAAAACAATTACTTGCCAAATGAATATACTTCTTTGAACAGTTGAATTTAACTGAAGGTTAAATTAAAATTTAACTCTCACACCTCTTGTTCTCATTAAAGGTAATTATTGATAGTGAAACCAGTAAAATGTATATCTCAAGGTTTACCTTTATAGTAATATTATTACAATGCAACATATACTATTTTCTGAATTATGAGGTGAGTCTCTTTTCACATTTAAATTCAAAACTGAAGATGCTGTATAAAATATATTTTCACAGATGTACAAGTTTCTCAGCACTGTATTAATTCTGCAAACCTCTCAATAAAAATTTAATTCATTATAAGCAACTTATGACATTACTATTACAGACATCTGTTTATACAATCAATTATCAGAAACCACACTCCAGATCTGCTCTCTTCATGTAACTTTGAGGGAAAATAAAATTCTGCTTCTGCAATGAAAGGTTAATGTTATTCTACTTTTTATTTCTCTAAATCCTCTATTTGTATTTCAAGAAGAAAGAAAATGTCTACTTTAGAATCAGAGGCTGAATTAGCGAACTTCCTCAAACCTCCATATTCATGTGTGGTATGAGCAAATATGTACACATATACATTCATCTCTGCTCAAGGAAGATCATCCATTGTATTTTATGTATAACATTGTCAAATTAATCACAAAACCAATAGTTGGCTACCAGTTTAGCCTATAGCAGTGTTTCTTAACCTTGGCCTTTTTATGAGGTGTGGGCATATGTTCGTTCCAGAATTCACCAGCCAGCCATGTTGGATGAGGAATTCTGGGAGTTGAGGTCCACATCTCTTGAAAAGGCCAAGGTTGAGAACCAGTGGCCTAGAGTTTGTGAAGTTATAACTATATGTGATGTGAAAGTTGCCATTTTCCCCAAGTGAAGGAAGTTTTATGTTTTGAACAGCACTTTTGTATGAAAGTAAATCATGCCCAAGGATTTTCTATTTAAACATTCAAAGAATTTATCTGTACTCATATTTACAGCAGTGCACAGGATCAGCTTTCCAGGAAAAAGAAGACAGTGAATTAATCAGATTTTAAAATCAATGTGCAAATACCAAATATAGCTTCTACTAAAATATGTGGCAGCTAATATATGTGGACATACGCATTACGCAATAAAGCAAATTCTCATTATATTAAAGCCAGACAATACTACTAAGGGGGGGGGAGCACATGACCTGCTCTATTAGCTATTTCTTTGAGAAGATTTTCCCCCTTTAATGAGATGTCAATTCTTGTGCTGAATAAAAAAAAGGAAACAAATTTCAAAAGTTCACAAGAAATAGACCGCCATAATCTTTAGAACCAATCTTTGTTACCACTCTGAACAAAGCTCTGCATATTTGGTCTATGTGCAAACACGCGCATGCACACACACACACACACACACACACCTGCAGTATTACTTCCCCTAACTAGGTGAATATAATTCTCATACAATTACAATGAGACACTTTCTATATTATCAACATTCTCTCATTTCTAACAGCTTACATCACATGAGTTTCATCATTATCAAAATCATGTTATCTTCAATAGTATTTTTCTTCTGTCAAACTACATTTTACATTTCTTTTCTCTCTGGTCTGACTAGCATAATACTGCATAGTTAAATGAACTGTTATTCCCATCTGAGAAACAGGATACTGCAGTAGTCCAAGGCAGCACATTGCCATCACCTTCTCTATCATAGCGACCCTACCATATTTTATCCCAGACATCTGCTTCCAACTCCATGATCCATTGAATGTACTGGGGATTAGAATGAAAAAAGTTTCCCAATTCCTCTGCACTGTTTTATTGACTGCTTTTTTAACAATACTATGAAAAATACATTCAACTGTGGAGAGTACTAAAACCATTAGACAAGAAGACATTCAATTATGTTGCTGTCTGTCAACCATCACAACAAATATGCATACAGTGACATGTGCACTGGGTTTGCACCCCAGTGTTCTCTGGGTGAAGATGACACCAGGAAATTGCATAAAAATAGTTATTTGTCCAACCAAGATAATGTCTGTCTAGCATTATGAAGAGTCATCTTTGGGTGCTTATGGGCAAACACTAAAGGAAATATTCTAGCAGCTGATATTTAGCCCTTGCTTGAAGCGGAATTACTTATTCTACCAAAATACTGACAGTATCATACGCACTGAAGGCTTTGCAAAGATGCAGCCACGCATAAGAACAGAAAAACAATGGGAAGCTGCACACCCACAGCTGTTGACATCCCAAAGGAAACATGGCACTGCATTAGTGGATCCAAGAGGTTATCTATCCTTCCTGCAGAAGAGCATCTCTTTCCCCGGAATGAAATTTTGTATCCTCTTTCAACCAACTACACCGATCCGGTTATGGAGCACCGCTACTTCTGAATTCCTAAGGCTTAGTCTAAATCCGAGGTGTGAAGGAGCAAGATGGCCCTGCAAGATTGGGGGGGGGGGGGGGAGTTGCAGTCACAGGGCAGCAGCGATTGATTAGAAGGCGAGAGCTACATCAACCCCCATCACACCTTTCTTATGCCAGGAGGGAAATTGAGGCAGGCGGCAACACACCTGCAAAACCGAAGGGAATCTTCCTCCCTACCTGACGGCTCTCCACAGGCGCGGGACTATAGTTCCCATCGTGCTTAGCCGGCAGCTAGCCGGGGCTGATGGACTGTCTCTGCAGCCCCGTTGCACCAGGAGGGCGCTAGGCTGGAGGGGGGAAACTACAGGCAGGCGAGCCTTTCCCGCCCCCCGGAGTCGTCTGCGCGGCAGCGGCGCCTCTTACCGAATGGTTCACTCCCCACATGAGGACGCTGAGCAGCGGATCGCTGGCCCGGAAGAGCTTGACTTTCTGGGCCACGAAGTGCTTCTTCTTGGTCTTGGTCTTACTCGCCATAACGGACACGATATTACCCGGGGCCGCCATGGGAGCAGCCGAGGAGCAACCCAGGAGGAAGAGGAGGAAGAGGACGGCGAGGGTCAGTGCCCCGGAGCCGCCAACGGGCAGGGGAGGGAAAGGAAGAGACGGCGGGAAAGGAGGGGCCAGTAAAAGCAAGCAGCCCTGCTGGCTGGTTCTCAGGCAGCAGCACGTCGGGCGCTAGCGCGGCTGCGGCAGGGAGCGAAGCGGCGGGTTAGTCCCTGGCACGGCTTCTGCTACTGCTGCAGCTGCTGCCCCCGCAGGGCGATACCAAGAGCATCCTAGCCCGGACGCTCGCGCCGCTCGCTGGAAGGGCCTGCGCTCTCTCTCTCTCCTCCCCTCGCAGGCCCCGCCTTCCAGCCTCTGGCGGGGAGGGCGGGAGGGCGCCGTCATACCGCCCCCTTCCCTCTCCCGGCCTTCTCTGTATCTGAGCGCCCCGCCTCCCTCCCCCAAGAACACGCATCGCTCTCAGCGTGGAGTTGTAAGGCTAGAAGAACAAGCCGACGCGCGCGCGCCTCCTCCATGGGAGCATGCGCAGCGGTTCAGGGCGTGCGCGTCAGGAAAAGTGAAGTCTTCGCGGCGTTCTCTTTGCCCGACGTTGGGGCTTGCTTTCTCTTCTTCCCTCTTCTTGGGGCAGGTAGGGGATGCAGGGTAGCGGATGAGTGACAGGCTTTCATCATCACAGCCCACAGTGAAGGGATTTGCCTTTTTTTTGGTAGCCAAATAGTCAAGTAAACAATGAATTAAGGCTGCAATCCTAAATCCAATTCTTAGGAAGAAATATTATAAGAAATATATAGGATTCAGATAATACTGCTAAACCATAATAGTTTGAAATTAGGGTACAGTGTGAAGCCAACAATTATGGTTCATACAGTAATCTATAATTTATAATAGAGCTTCTCAACCTTGGCAACTTGAAAGTGCAGAGTCTTCCAGAATTTTCCTTGCAGGCTACCCCCCAGTAATATTGATGTACGGCTTTGCAGTGCATTGTAAACACTCAGTACAATATACCAGTAATGGCAAACTTATGGCACACGTGCCACAGATGGTATGCAGTGCCCTCTCTGGGCACACAAGCCATTGCCCCAGTTTAGCTACGCCACGCATGCATGCGCTCCTACCACTGGCCAGCTGGTCTTCCAATCTCTGCCATGCACGTGTGGGGGTGGGGCATGTGCAATGGGTGTGCATGCATGTGCAGGGCGCAGGGCACATGCAGAGGCATGCACGCATGCATGGCGTGGGGCATGCATGGAGCCATGTGTGCATTGCATTTTGGGCATCCAGGCACGCACATGTGCATGCGCGCATGCGCACTGTGGACACTTGGTCCGGAAAAGGTTAGCCATCACTGCAATATACCATACTTAATCCCGACATTAGAACAATTTCCAAGCCTACCCCAAATAAATTCATACAGTGTATCCTAACTAGTCCCCTACAAAATCTTATTGCATTCTTCATCGTGATGAGGGAGTGAACCATATGGGATGTAATAATTCCCGTATAGACAAACTGCAGGCCTTAAAATTTGTGGAACAATTTACCTGATAGCATCATGGATACATATGCAGGAACAGAAGCAGATATGAAATGCTGAATAGGTAAAGCAACTGCTGTCTTCCAACAAATGCACTCAATATGGAACACATCCACTATAAACACAGCAACCAAGATCAGATCATTTAATCCCATTTATGTCAGTGAGACCTAGAAATCTACAAGAAGAATTCATATGAGCAATGTCTTCCAACAACTTTGTCTCAGAAAGTTCTTCATATCTCATATCGGCCCCAAGTCACAAATGAGGAAATTCTACAAACAAGCAATTCTTGAAGACTCTCTTGAGATAGTGACATAATGCAGAACATGCTTTGCTGGACATGTGCTCCAAATTAGTGAGCAATGTCCAGCAAAGACTGCAATCAATTGGATACCATCAAATAGTTGGAGAATAAGAGGGAAGCTAAAAAAAATCTGGTGCCAAACATTTCAGGAAGAACATCAACCTTAAATGGAAGGATGAGATGGTAGTTGCAGTCTGAAAATTGTAGAATATGCTTGTAATCTAATATGCTTGGCACAGGTTGTGATCATGGTAATAATAACTGGTATATAAATAAATGTGGATAGATTGCACCATTGTTATCTGGTTCAACAAATGTTACAAAAATTCAGTGTAAATAAACACTACTTAAAAACTGTCAATGAAAACTGTTCAGCCATGGTGGTAGTCATAACCATGGTTTGCAGGTCACATTAATGAAGTTTATGTCTGACACTGAGTTAAAACCAATGAAACAACATTTGTACTACAATATATGTGGATTGCAGTGATTAAACACTTGTCAGCTGGAAAGTTGCCAGCTGGGGTTCTAGAACTGAGGGTTGCACAATGGGTGAATTCCCTTTACTTGCCCATCTCCTGCCCACTTAACAGTTCTAAAGCATGTACATATACACATAAATTATGTATTGGTTCCACAAAACACCATGCTGCTCAAATAATAAATGTGGCATTTACTTAACTGCATAAACAATTGTCACTGCAGGCTATTGGTGTCTCCCATTTTAGCACAGTACTGCATTACTAAATCATTTTTATTGAATTACTCTGCTTAATCCAGAACAGTCCTATTTCAGCTGTTCTGAATGTTCCCTGATATTATTATGTCTTGTTACAGCATAGGTGCTTTTTACTAGCACCCTTTCAAGTCTTATCCAAATTAAACTAGGGGTGCTGATATTAAGAACCTGCCAGTCCACACATATGCCAATATACTATTATGGCATTGTGTTAAAGTAATTCTATGGAGGATTTTCTTCCATTTTCTACTTCAGAGTGCCTTAGTGTTATTATGCTGTGACCTCATAAATCTTGACAATTTTTAAATTGATACTTGTTTTAATTATGGATGTATAGATAGTCCTTGACTTACAATCACAATTGGGAATGAAACTTCCATTGCTAAGCAAAGCAGTTGTTAAGTGAGTCATGCCTGATTTTATAATCTTTTTGGCCACAGTTGCTAAGCAAATCACTGCAGTTATTAAGTGAATCAAGTGGTCGTTAAATGAATTTGGGTTCCCCAGTTGACTTTACTTATTTGGAGCCAGCTGGGAAGGTCACAAATGCCGATCATGTGATCCAGGGATGCTGCAACCATCATAATTACATGCTGTTGGTTGGTGCCTGAATTATGATCACGTGTGCAAGGATCTATTGTAAGTCGTACTATTTTCAGTGTCTTTGTAACTTTGAATGGTTGCTAAGTATAAGTCAAGCATTACTGCATACATATGAAACTGAATTGCAGATAATTATTTTAAATAGGCATGGTTATATTTGGTTAGTTGTTAATAAGTATTTACTGATTTTATTCGAAGGATGTTTATCTAGCTTGGACTTATATCTTGTCAAAAATTTAAAAAATAAATAGCCATTGTTGTTGTTGTTATTATTATTATTATTATTATTATTATTTATTTATTTATTTTATTCATTAAACATGAAACACAGTCAAGTGAACATTTAAAGATGTGTCACAAATACCATTGATTGGTGCTAATGGTTGATATGGGTTGCTGCCAGTGTCCTCTGTATCAACCAAGTATCTTCTTAAAATTTATGATGTTCCCAGTAGCGCAGTTTTTTGCAGTTCTACTGGTGTTATTACAGGAAGAGCCAATTTTTTAATATGTTTTGTAAAAATCTTGGATACGGTACCAAGTGCCTCAATGACAATGGGTATCACTGTTACATGTTTCATCCATAGCCATGTAATTTTGATGGCCACATCGTGATATTTCGCAATTTTTTTCCAGTTCTTTTCTTCGACTGATATCTGCTGGTTCAGTGATATCAATAAGCTGTACACTTCGGCCCTCAACAACTGTGATATCTGGCGTGTTTGTTCTAAATGAGGATCTATCTGTGTTCGAAAGTCCCACAAGATCTTTGCCATCTCATTTTCGGTAACTTTTTCCACTTTGTGCTCCCATGACATTTTGGAGACAGGTAAGTCGTATTTTTTACATAATGGCCAGTGGATTAATTTAGCAACTTGGTCATGCCTAGCTTTGTAATCACTTTGTGCAATTTTGTTGCACTCACATATTAAATGTGAAACAGTTTCAACTTTGTCATTGCAAAGTCGGCAGTTGTTTTTGTTACCTCTTCTATTTATTAAACATGAAACACAGTCAACTGAACATTTAAAAATGTGTCACAAATACCATTGACTGGTACTGATGATTGATACGGGTTGCTGCCAGCATTTTAGGTGCCAACTAAGCATCTCCTTAAAATATATGATGTTCCGAGTAGCACAGTTTTTTGCAGTTCCTTTGGTGTTATTATAGGAAGCTGCAATTTATTGATATGTTTTGTAAAATTCTTGGATGTGGTACCAAGTGCCTTGATGACAATGGGTATCACTGTTACATGTTTCATCTATGTAATTTCGATGGCCAGATTGTGATATTTTGTAGTTTTTTTCCAGTTGTTTTTCTTTGACTCTGACATCTCCTGGTACAGCAATATCAATAAACTGTATGCTTTGGCCCTCAACAACCATGATAACTGGCGTTTTGTGTTCCAAATGACCATCCGTCTGTATTCAAAAATTCCACAAAATCTTCACCATCCCATTTTCGGTGACTTTTTCCACATTGTGCTCCCATGACTTTTCAGATACAGATATGTAGTATTTTTTACATAATGACCAGTGGACTAATTTAACAGAAAAATAAGACATACCGATATCTGAAAAATTATTGTTATTATTGTTGTTGTTGTTATTATTCTGTGCTCAATCTTTGGTGAGATTCACAGCCTTTGGGGCTGGTTGTTAGCTCAACAGCTCGAGTCCTAACCAAGGACCCAGGAATTGTTAAGGTAACGTTGGAGGATATAAGCTGTTGCAAGTAGGGTGGATTTTTGTAGAGTTAGAATGTTCAAGTCTGGTAAATTTAGAATTTCTACATAGTGAGGTAGCCCTTTAGGTATTACTCCAAGGGCTCCAATTACAATCGGGACAACACACGATGTCTTTTTCCACAGTCGCTCAACTTATTGTTGTTGTTGTTGTTGTTGTTGTTGTTGTTGTTGTTGTTGTTACTATTATTCCATTGGTTTCAACTACCAGGAAAGAATTTTGATCTTAAGGAGTTATTTTAATACAGTACTTTCTACACTTATGAAGTCCAGGCTTTAGTTACTAATGTTCCTTCTTAATGAGTTCCTCAGAAGCAAAACTTAACAGTTTCTTCATTTTATTTCCCCAGTCCCAAAAAGTTGATTGGACACGATTATGAATCCTTTTTGACAAATAAGGCACCATTTCTGTAAGATAAAATGTCCACAATGTCCCTAGGGCCACACTTATGCCTGTAAAGTGCAGAATATATTGTACCACTATAGAAATGGCTTGGGATTATTTGTATTCATATGTGGAGCTAAATCATAGTTATTTTAGGCTATGTAGAATATAGGGCTAGTGGGATAATAGGCTAATGAAAACCATGGTTCACCATTACAGACAACATACTGTATTATTTGCCACTTTAAGTTATTTGTAAAAACAATAAGGGCAGGATACAAATAAGTAAACAAACAAACAAGCAAATCTAAGAACTGAGTCAAAATAAGGTACTGTATCCATGTCTTTAATCTTCTGTCATCTATAAAGTTTGCCCTTTGCAGACTACTTTATAAGGACTATACAGTTAACATTGCAGTGAAATAACCCCTAAAATTAAATTTGAATATATTATTAGCCCTTATAATCTTGTAATGGTTTCTGGAACTAAGAAGGACCTAATATATCTATATCTATATATATTATGGGTATGCTAAATGCTGCTGCTATTTGCTTCTGCATTGTGTGGTTTTTTTTTTGTGGTTTCCTCCATTCCATGCCTTCCTAGATTTGCAGATGAAGTTGCTGCCAACTTCCTCTGCAAGCCAGTAACAGGTCAGCTCTCAACATTTGCAAACTGCAGAGGAAGTACTGTACATTTTTGCTGTGGAAGAAACTGTGAGTCAATGCAATTAGCAGCTCTTTGATGTTATTTGTCTTTACAGTTACCTGCTGCCTTTGACAGGAGGGTAATAAAGGGTAATAAATACCCAACTCCACGTGTGCTTTTCCAGCAGTTAAGCCCAACTGAATTCACTGAGATGTACACGAAGGATAATATGTATATTTATTAAGAATACTGTATATTTTCAACTCATTGGGCTAGTTAAGATTTAACCAAGATCTAATCTCTTGTTATGGAAACAAGCTTCAATAAACATATCAATTCCATCCAAAGAAGTTACTTGGTTTTTGTTAAATCATTTTTATCAAGATTCTTCTGTATCTTCTGGAGCATTGTTTGTACTTGACTGCTTGGTATTTTTGGAAGAAATGTCCATCTGGGTTCAGTTCCAAGTGGGGAGAAAGACATTGGAAACATGGAGACTGGTTGGAAAAATGGTTTAATTTTGAAGCAGAACCACAAGCATGTGTGATTCTGAGTAACTGACCACATGGAATGGAGAGTGAGTGGCATTTATACCCTCTCGGGCCTTGCCCTTGAGCTTCCTGTTCCTGTGGCAAGGGCATATATTTTATTGGTTACAGTCAGATTCCCATGTGGAGTCATGTTTGTCCGAATTAAGTTGAGTTGAACCTTGCTGGGTGATGTAATGTAGGGCTATCCTATTATGTCCTGGAGGGTCATGTCTTAATCCCATCACCCTGGAGTTGAGGTCTTTTGTTTTGTAGATAGGCTGGCCCAGCTCTCAATGGACACCAAATATCTGCTGGGGGCAGGGAGCTGCAAGGAGCTACTCTTTGTCTTTGAAAACATGTTTCTCCTTTTCTCATCCAGAGAAATATAATATTCTGCCTTTTTAATATTTCCTAGAATATTTATTCTTCTAGGAGAGGGGTAGGTGTTAACTCTCTACAGTATTATGTGCAAATTTGATGAGTTCCCCCTCTGTCCCCTCAGCTAAATTATTGATGAAGATATTGAAGAGTACCGGCCTAAGACAGAACCTTGGTGTATTCCACTGCATATTTCCTTGCAGCACGTAGTGCAGTTCCATTAAAAACTATACATTGAGTGCGGTTGGTTAGCCAGTTAGGAATCAATCTGATGGTGATGCTGTCTAACCTACATTTTTGTATCTTGTCAAGCAGTACATTATGCTCTACTTTATCAAATGCCTTACTGAAATCCAAGTTATATCCACAGTATTTATCTGGTTCACTAGTTTTGTCCCTTTATCAAAGAATGCAATAAGATTTACCTGGCATGATCTGTTTTTGACAAACCCATGTTGGCTTTTAGTTATGACTCCATTTGCCTCTGGGTGTTTACAGACTCATTGCTTGAATTTTCCTAGCTATTGCTGTCAGACCGATAGGTCTGTAGTTTCTTGATTTCATCCCCCCCCCCTCTTCTTTTTTTTGGAAGTTGGGAACTACATCAGCCCTTTTCTAGGCATCTGGTAGTTCCCCAGTGCGCGAAGATATTTGAAAGATATGGTGAGACCACGTCTGCCAGTTCTTTCAAAACCCTGGGGTGTAAGCCATCTAGTCCTGGTGATTTAAATTCATCAAACCAATTTCATTGTAATTTTAGTACAATGACAATAAAGATTATTATTATCTAGGGTGCTCAGGTGCTCTCTTACCATTTTCTTGCCTATTTTAATTTGTATTCCTAATCTGTTTTTATGGTATTGTTTTTGACAGGTTGGTCTGTTTTTTCCTTTTGTTTAAAGACAGATGCAAACACCAAGTTAAGCAGTTCTGCTTTATCCCTGTTGCTCATCACCTTCTTGCCATTTTCTCCCATTAATGGACCTATCTTTTCCTTGGCTTTGTTCTTGTTTTTACATGTTGAAAAAAGCTTCTTTTGTAATTTTTGACTTTTGCTGACTTAGTTCATTTTGAGCCTTACCTTTCCTGAGTTCGTTATATAGGCCCAGACTATTCGTTGATATTTTGCCTTAGCTATGTGGCCCTTTTTTCACTTTTTATACGTTTTGTCTTTCAGTTTATCAGAGAGTTCTTTATGCAGCCATAAAGACCTGACCTGACCCTGCAAGGCTTGTATGTCTCCTGGTACACTTTTATTTATTTTATAAATAAGGGGCAGGACCGAGGGGAGACAATCTTCATCCTCCCGGTTGGTGGCACGTAGCCGTTGGTTGCAAACGGTCGGGTGCCACAACCCCCGCAGGCTAGGTGGCCAGGGAATACAGAGCCAGGGTCTGCGGCTGATGTTTTGCAACGCCAGGTCCGTTGTCAAAAAGCCCCCCTCATTAGTGACCTTGTGTCAGAGGGGGAGCCGGACCTGGTAGGAATTGCGGAAACCTGGTTGGGCCACGAGGGAGGGCTTCCCCTCGTTGAAATGTGCCCACCAGGCTACCGCGCAGTTCATCAGCCACGGGCCCTAGGCAGGGGAGGTGGGGTAGCGGTCATTATCAAGGAAGGCCTTGAGCCGAGAGAGACCATTGTGCCTCAGACTACCGGCTGTGAGTCCCTCTGCGTGAAGTGGGGCCTAGGGAGGCAGTTGGGCTTGCTGGTTGTTTACCTGGCTCCCCGTTATGTAGCAGCAGCCCTGCCCGAGCTCCTGGAGGTGATCGCTACGGTGGCAGTTGAGACCCCCAGACTTTTAGTCATGGGGGACTTTAATCTGCCATCGTTGGGCGAATCATCCGAGGCAGCTCGGGAGTTCATGGCTTCCATGACGGCCATGGACCTGACCCAAGTAATTCAGGGCCCCACCCACGAGGGTGGACATACGCCGGATCTCATCTTTGTCTCAGGCCAATGGAAGAGTGATCTGGGTATAGGGGACATAGTCATCACACCCTTGTCATGGTCAGACCACTCACTTCTCCGGCTCGACTTTCCGACCGCTGCTCCCCTCCGCGGGGAGGCGGAACCAGAGTTACCAATCTGGTACCGCCCCAGGCGCTTGATGGACCCGGATGGGTTCCAGACAGCGCTTGGGCCATTTCCTGTATCCCTGACCCGCGCCCCGATGGAGGACCTCACGGCCGCATGGAACATTGCGGCCGTGGGAGCCTTGGATCGGGTCGCGCCCTTGCGGCCTCTCTTGCGGCGGCAAACCACCCTGGCTCCTTGGTTCACTGAGGAGCTGCGGGTGATGAAACGCCGCAAGAGATGCCTAGAGGGAAGATGGAGGTCTAGCCGTTCTGAATCTGACCGGACACAGGTAAGAGCCCATTTACGGACTTACATTGTGGCGCTGAGAGTGGCCAAACGTCACCATTGTGCCACTCTCATAGCATCCGCAGAAAACCGCCCTGCCGCCCTGTTTAGGGTGACCCGCTCCCTCCTCCAACAGAGGGAGCGGGAAGCCCCGCTACAGGGTAGAGCAGAGGAATTTGTGACTTTTCTGCAGGAGAAAACCGCTCAGATACAGAGTGAGCTAGCCCCCATTCATGGCCCAGTGGGATGCCACGAGAGAGATCTTGTTTGGGAGGAGTTTGACCCCGTTACTTCCGAAGATATGGACAGGCTACGTGGGCGACTGCGAGCCACCACATGTTTATTGGACCCGTGCCCCTCCTGGCTTGTACTGGCATCCTGGGAGGTGACACGAGGCTGGCTCCAAGAGGTTGTCAACGCATCCTTAAGTGAGGGTTCCTTGCCTGCTTCCCTAAAAGAGGCCATGGTGAGGCCCCTCCTTAAGAAGCCCTCTTTGGACCCAGCTCTTTTAAACAACTATCGTCCAGTCTCCAACCTTCCCTTCTTGGCGAAGGTTGCCGAGAGTGTGGTGGCACAACAGTTTCCCCGTCACCTGGAGGAAATTGAGTATCTAGATCCACGCCAGTCCGGCTTTCGGCCCAGGCATAGCACCGAGACGGCATTGGTCGCGTTGGTAGATGATCTCTGGAGGGCCAGAGATGGGGGATGTTCCTCCATCCTGGTCCTATTAGACCTCTTGGCGGCTTTCGATACCATCGACCATGGTATCCTATTGCATCGGCTGGGGGGGTTGGGGGTGGGAGGCACCGTTTTACGGTGGTTCTCCTCCTACCTCTCTGGCCGATCGCAATTTGTGCGGGCAGGAGAGCAGAGGTCGACCCCGAGACCCCTCACATGTGGGGTGCCTCAGGGGTCGGTCCTCTCGCCTCTCCTGTTTAATGCATATATGAAGCCGCTGGGTGAGATCATCCGTGGTTTTTGGGTAGAGTACCACCTGTACGCTGATGACACCCAGCTGTACATATCTACCCCAAACCACCCCAACGATGCCGTAGCGGTGATGTGCCAGTGCCTGGAAGCCGTGCGGATCTGGATGGGAAGTAGCGGACTCAAGCTCAACCCGACCAAGACCGAGTGGCTGTGGTTTCCGGCTGCCCGATTCAACCAGCTCTCTTCAACGCTGGCCATAGGGGGCGAACATCTTGCCCCTGTGGATGGGGCGCGCAATTTGGGTGTCCTCCTGGATACCCGGCTGTCTATGGAAGAGCAAGTGACAGCCGTGGCCAGGAGGGCGTTTTACCAGGTTCGCCTGGTTCGCCAATTGCGCCCCCTATTGGATCGGGACGCCCTTCGCACAGTCACTCATGCCCTCGTGACATCCTGACTGGACTATTGTAACTCTCTCTACATGGGGCTTCCCTTGAGGTGCACCCGGAGGCTTCAGTTAGTTCAGAATGCAGCCGCGCGAGCAATTATGGGGACCACTAGGTTCACCCACGTTACACCGCTCTTGCGCGGGCTGCACTGGTTGCCTGTCGTCTTCCGGGTGCGCTTCAAGGTGCTAATTATCATCTTCAAGGCGCTCCATGGCTCGGGACCTAGCTATCTGCGGGATCGGATCCTGCTCCATACATCCTCACGGCCGATTCGCTCCCACAGAGAGGGACTTCTCCGGGTGCCGTCCACTAGACTTTGTCAGCGGGCGACACCCAGGGGAAGGGCTCTCTCTGTGGCGGGCCCGGCCCTCTGGAATGACCTTCCCCCCGATATCAGAACGACCACGACCTCCGCTCCTTCCGTACGAAATTGAAGACCCATTTCTTTCGACTGGCCGGCCTTGAATAGTCTCTCTGTCTATAGATTTCAAATGTATTTTAATGGGTTTTTAATTATTTTTAGCACGGGATAATATTATTTAATTGTGTTTTAAAGTATGTATTTTGTATTTATTGTTTATATTGTTTTTAGTTCCTCCTGTGCACCGCCCCGGGTCCCTGTGGGGAGAGGGAGCGGTTAATAAATTTGAATTTGAATTGAATTGAATTTTGAATTTATTTATTTCAATTTGTATCCCGCCTTTCTCCACAGAGGACCCAGGGCGGCCAGAGGCTTGATGCCAGAGGCTTGCTTGAGGACCTCCTTGAAGTGGTGGATGAGGAGATGTTCTGGCCAGTCTCTCAGCTTCTCAGCTAATTTCCAAAACTCCCAAATTAGTTATTTAGAAAACTGGACTTGTTTCAGCATCTTAATCTCGGATTTAGCTTCCATTCGAGCCATGTCCTCGAATTGGGCCCACATCATTTAGACAAACTCATCAGCATCTTCCAGCTTCAGGGGTTTCTTCGTCAGGAAGTTCTGTTAACCAGTCCGCCAGCTGGTTTCTTTTGAGATCTATTATTTTTCTTCATTGGAATTGTGCTAGACAAGACTTTTATAATCTCACTTTTCAAAATTTTCCAAGTTTCTTGGGCTGTTTTCCCCTTGAACATTCATGTCCATGGAATGCTTCCCAAGCTTTAGGTTTATTGAAATCAGTTCCCATAAAATCCAAGATCATTGAATTTTGTTCTATTGCTTGTGCTTGCATAATGTTGAATTAAAATAGTATGACCACTTTTCCCCAAGGTTCCTGTAAGTTCAACATCATCTTTTATCTCTGTTAGTAAGAATTTAATCCAATATGACTAAATCCTTATTCCTTCTCTATTTTGGGGGAGAAATGAATAATATGAATACCTTTAAAATACTAGTAATCAACATTGAAAATAATATTCATATATTCTTAGCTTACCTTTAATTTAACCCATAAAAACCTATTTATAAACAAATCATAACATTTAATAATTCACAATATTTATCTAATCAAATCAAATGTAATCCTCAAAGCCCAAAGACATTTTTCTCCTTTTCCTATAGAAACTCTAACAATGATTTTCAAGCTACAAGGAATGTACTGAAACTCATCTCTAATCAAAGCAGTCAATTTTGCCATCTCTAGCTCCATTAGTTTCAAATTCTGTTCTTTCCTTGTGGGTATAGTCTCCTCTTTCCATCTTTGTGCATATAATAGACCTATCCAAAACTTCAAACCTATCCAAAGAAGCTTTGAAGTTTTGTTCAACTGGGTTCAGATATTACTATCCCATAATAGCTTCTTATTTAGGGTTTATAAATAAGCTGCGGTTGGTTGGGCTCACCTAAAAGGTAACACAATAATCAATCATTTACAAATTGGAATAGTTGAGTTCATACAACAAAGCCAAGCCCAAATAAAAGTAGTTTTGGCTTTTGAATCATCCTGCTGAAAATGCTGATCAATGTTACGGTATATAAACCAGAATGACTATGTGTACAAGGTGAAGTAAGCCAAAGCAAAATAACCCTATTATCACCTAATGCAACATTTAGATCAAATCTCAGAACATATTTTGTGTAATATGTAAACCTGACTTATTGTATCTTATGCTACAAATTAGAGTAGAATAGAAAAGAAAAGAATAGAATTCTTCATTGGCCAAATGTGATTGGACACCCAAGGAATTTGTCTTTGGTGCATATGTACTATATATAATAATAGTAATACATTCTTTGTAAATTATTGACAGTATTGTGGGAATTAGTTGTTAAGCAGAGTGATGGCATTCGGGACAAAACTGTCCTTGTTGTCTAGTTGTTGTAGTGTGCAGTGCCCTATAATGTCAGGGTAGAAGTTGAAACAATTTATGTCCAGGATGTGAGGGGTCTGTAGATATTGTCACGGTCCTCTCTTTGACTTGTGCGGTATACAGGTCCTTGATGGAAGGCAGGTTGGTAGCAATTGTTTTTCTGCAGTTCTAAATTATTCGTTGAAGTCTGTGTCTGTCTTGTTTGGTTGCAGAGCCAAACCAGACAATTGTGGAGGTGCAGATGACAGACTTAATAATTCCTCTATAGAACTGAATCAGTAGCTCTTTGTGCAGTTTGAGGTTTCTGAGTTGGCACAGAAAGAACATTCTTTGTTGTGCCTTTTTAATGACGCTTTGGAATAGAGGTTGTCCTCAACTTATAACCATTTGTTTAGTGACCAATTGATGTTACAACAGCACTGAATATGCTTGTTAATCATTTAACAGATCAACAGAGTTGGAAGGGACCTTACAGGTCATCTAGTCCAACCTCTGAATAAAATGACTTGTGACCATTTTTCACACTTATGACAGTTGCAGCACAGTTGGTTATGTGATCAAGATTTGGATGCTTGGCAACTGGTATGTAACAACCATGTCACTACCATATTTTTCTAAGACGCACCGGAGTATAAGATGCAACAAAGTTTTGAAGAGGCAAATTAAAAAAAAGTAGGTAGATAAATAGAGAGGGAGAGAAAGAGAGAGAAATACAGTAGGCAGGTAGGGAGAGAGAGAGTGGTTATGTAGGTAGGTAGGTAGGTAGGTAGGTAGGTAGGTAGGTAGGTAGGTAGGTAGAAGGATAGAGAGAGAGAGAAACACAATAATGTAGGGAGAGAGATAGAGTAGGTAGGTAAGTAGGGGGAGAGAGAGAGAGAGAGAGAGAGAGAGAGAGAGAGAGAGAAATACAGTAAGGTAGGGAGAGAGAAAGAAAGAGTAAGTCGATGTTTCCAGGTGTATTTATCCATGTGCTGGAGAAGAAAATCGCTGACAATCTGCAGCACCTAAGACTTTGTTTCTGCTGGCAAAGTGCTTGATCAATGTAATTCTCATCAATCAGTTAAAGAGCTTTCCAAAAGGAAAAAAAAAGTTTTTGCACTCTGCAAACCTCCCCAAAACAGCCTGTTTTTCGCAAAAAGGGTTCCATTTTTTGAAAAAAAAAGGCATGAATAGCCTTGGGGGGGGGGTGGGGGGTGGATCAAGCAAAAAATGGCCTGTTTTTGTGAAAACGGGCCCGTTTGTTGTAAAAAAAAATTGCATGCATAGCCTTATGGAGGCTTGTAGAGTGTTGCTGGTGGCTGGGAGGGCAAAAAACGGCTCGCTTTTTGCTCATTTCTGTTCTCCCCAGCCCCAGGAGCTCTCTGGAAGCCTCCATAAGGGTATGAATGGCCATTTTGGTGAAGGGGCGGGGCTTCGGGAGGCAAAAAATGCTGTATTCGATGTATATGATGCACTCAGATTTTTAGCCTCTTTTCTGAGGAAAAAAGGTGCATCTTATACTCCAAAAAATACAGTAACTTAACATCTATGATAGGAATTGAGAACAATTAACAACTGTCTTACTTAGCAACAGAAATTTTGGTCTCAATTGTGGTCATAAGGTAAGGACTACCTGCATTGTGTGAACTTAAAAGTAAGTTCACACCATGCAGGTAGTCCTTACCTTATGACCACAATTGAGACCAACATTTCTGTTACTAAGTAAGACAGTTGTTAATTGTTGTCAATTCCTATAATCTCTATTATTATTATTTACTTTATTCATGAAACATGAAACTCAGCCAACTGAAACATTTAAAAATGCATTGCAAATACCATTGACTGCTCCTAATGGTTGATACGGTTTGCTTCCAGCATCCTCCTCCTCCTCCCCCCTATTATTATTATTATTATTATTATTATTATTATTATTATTATTATTATTATTATTATTATTATTATTGCTTGAAATGCTGAAAATCTGTAATGTGGCTTGTTCCTTCCATACCAGAGCATCCCTGGTTGGGATAATTAGCACTTCTATATTATATCTACATTTGTTATATATTAAAAATATTGAAATAATAAAGTTACCTTTATTATTTTCAAGGTTCATTTTCCATTTCCAAGTGCAGGCTCTTGCTAACTATTATGTGTGCCATTTATTTGATAGAAAAGGTTGATTAACTGGGAGATTTAACATCCTGGATATAATTTTATTTATTTACTTTTTATCCTTTAAGTTAGTGTTGTCTCTTGGTAACTGCCTGGAGAAGTCACTGCAGTTTTCTTGTACTGTCTTTTTCCTAAGACTGAGAGAGAAGGACTGGCCCAAGGTCACTTAGTTGGCTTCATGCCTAAGGCAAAATTTATAGTTTCACAGTTTCTGTCCTGATGCTTTAACCACTGCACCAAACTGGATGTCAGATACACTGCAACTTTAAGCCCTAGAGAGAAAAAAATTCAATTTTTTACTTTACTTTCTCAATTCATTGAGAAAGAAATTTCTTTTATTTTTTTCCCAAAAGGGAAAGAATATTTCAACAGAATTCTCATAAGCTGTCTGTAGGTGTCTTGCATTTACTTACATTTTGAAGTGGCCCAAGGGTGGGTTCCGCCAGTCAGTACTCCTGGTTTGCTTGTGGGTACACCCTGCACGCGTGCTTGATGTAAGCTGTGCGTGCATGCACACTGTAATATACATTGCACTGCGCATGCGCAGAAGCAAAAAACAAGATGGTGGCACGTATGGCACACCTGAGAACTGGTTCGGGGGCCTGGCAGGCCTGGGTCGCTGCCAGTTCCAGTGACCCAGGCCACCAAATCACTACCGGTTCGGCTGAACTGGTCCAAACTGGGAGGAATCCACCACTGATGTGGCCCAAGCTTTGTGAAAGTATCTTTTCTTTATACAATTTTTTCTCCTGTGGGTCACAATGGTTCTGGGTTCCATACTTCAGTATTATGCCATCCAATGAGGCTTCTCCTAGCACCGAAGAACAGACTGATTGTGGGATTGTAACCAGTCCCCTTTGGTCATAGTAATTTCTCAACAATAGTAATGTTTCTCCCAGTCTGTAAGTGAAATAAATTTACATCATTTCCAGCTGAACTGAAGTTAAACTGTTATTTTTCTTTTATTCCAATAATAACCTACCATATGTAAAGTCTGTGAACAATTGCATAAGAAAAACTTCAGGGGCTGTAGTGGTATAATAGCATAATAGAGAAAGATGGGCCATTGGGCTGGGGCCATTGGCCTATTTTGACTCCATAACATTTCATTACGCAGAAGAGGCTGCAGATTGATGGCTGCAGGAAAAGGAAGTGAATGGGAAGCAAATCCTTAATAAAAGCACTCTCGCACAAGAACTCTAGCTAGAATCCCACTCCTTTTGTTCTTTCCCCTTTGTTGGGATTCATTCAAGTAGAGTATGGAAAGCTATTTTTCATGGATGGTTTAAATTTGATTCCATGCTTAAGGAATGGTTCTAGACTTGATAACTTAACTTGCCTTTTCCAATTAAATGATGCTTGGAAAGTGGGGTAGGGTGGAGGTTGGCATGTTGCAAAGTATCTTCTTCTAGCATAATCATTTACAGAAATGCCTCCAGGACTAACTGTAGAGGAAAACTTAGAAAATGAAAGCTGGTAGGTGATGGCAGCAGTTTAGAGGTTGTTTGGAAATCATGTTCACAGCTCAAATAAAGATCAGGTGAAGTGTGGTATGGAAGATACTGTGAGGTTAAAGTGGATGGTGATGAACAGTCTGACTTCTGGTAAGTTGATATGACTGTGTGTACTCTGCATGGCAGCCATTTTGTGAATTGTCAAGGACATTGTGGCTGCCAGTTTATGGGAGCTTTTATGACATACATATGTTGGAAGAAATGTTCTTCTGGGTTCAGTTTCAAGTGGGGGGAAAAGACACTGGAAACATGGAGGCTGCTTCGAAAGATGATTTTAATGGTGGACAGGACCACATGGTTTGAGGTCCTGGGGAAAAAGGTGATCACATGTGTTGAGGTCGTCGACTTGCGACCGGTCCTCGACTTACGACCGGCCGCAAGTCTTCAACCTCCACCTTGTAGGCTAGGCAACAGCCAGTTGCGTCTGATTGGCTAAGACGCGACTGGCTGGATTTGGGTTGCCGGGCTACCTGATTGGTTCCCCACTTGACAGCTCTTGTTTAAATAGCTGTCAAGCGGGGAAGCCCTTGTCTACCACACCTTTTGCTTTGCTGAGTTCTACTGTTCGCTTGCTTGTATTTTCGCCTAATAAATGGCTGTTTGGTTCTAACCTGCCTGGCTCGAACTCCCTCTGTCCAAGCTACAACACTGGCGACGAGGGCTGGGGACCAGGTCTGGTTCTTTTCCTAAGCTTGCTTCCTCCTGCGAAGACTGCATTTTTCCCGTTTGTTTTTCTTTGCGGTACGACCATGATGGCATCGATGCCCCCGTTCGTGCCCTTCAATGCAGCCAAGGAACCGTGGGCGTCGTTTCTGGCACGCTTTGAGTGCTTTCTCATCGCCAATGATTTTGGCGAACTCTCCCCGGCACGGAAACTGAGTTACTTCCTTGGCTGAGGGGGACCTGAACTTTTTGCGACCACAAGGAATATCGCAGCCCCAGCAGCTGTCTACGAGGTGCCGTGGGACACCCTCCTCGCAAGGCTCCAAAGCCATTACACACCGATGCCATCCCGCATTGCCCAGCGATTCGCTTTCCAGCAGTGCCGGCAGATGCCATCGCAGTCGGTCGCGGACTTCTTGCAAGCTCTTCACGCCACGGCCATACCGTGCGAATTCCCAGCGGCCTTTTTAGAAGACTCGCTGGTCGAGCAATTTGTGTGCGGGGTGCAGGACATTCGCCTCAGGCACCGCCTTCTTGCCAAGCCTAAGGTCACGCTGGAACAGGCCGTGGAAGAGGCCCGAGCGGCAGAGCTCTCGGAACTCTCCACAGCTGAGATGTTCCGCTGGCAACCGGCGCACCCCCCTTCGCTGCAGGCTTGCCTCATCGAGGACCTTGCTCCCCTAGAGGATCTCGACCTCGAAGATCACGTAGACAGTCTGCGGGTCGCTGCCCGCAGAGCTGCCCGTCCTCCTGCTGCTCGAATGCCCGCTGCCCCCTGCCTCGGCTGCGGAGGTGACCACCAGCGCCCTGACTACCCCTTCAGGGCCGCAGTATGCCACCGCTGCTCCCAGAAGGACCACATCGCCCGGGTTTGCCGTGCCGCCCTGCCTGTGCCTGCTCCGGCCACTGCGCTTCCGCCTCAAGCTGCCCTGCCTGCCCAGCCTCGCCAGGCTGCACCGCCTCGTCATCCGGCCCACCGCCAGCCGCTGCCTGCTGACTGCTACGCCCTCACCGAGGTTCCGGAGTTGGTCAGCAAGGCCACGGCCGACCGTACGAGACTTTCCACTTCTGTGCGGCTTGAGGGGGTGGCCGTGGAGATGGAGGTTGACTCGGGCTCATCCCGGTCCCTCATCTCCTGGGCTCAGCTGTCCCAGCTGTGCCCTTCCCTGCGGGTGGGATGTCTTACCCCCTCCCTTGTGGTATTGAGGGACTACCAGGGTGCCCCGATCCCCACCCTGGGTCAGTTGTGTATCAGGGTTATCTACGGCCCTTTCCAGGGCTCCCTGCCCATTCTGGTGGTGCGCGAGCTCCTCCCTGCCTTAATCGGACTGGACTGGTTCCCTTCCCTGGGTCTCTCAGTCCAGGGGGTGCACCAGGTGCCCTCCGGCTCGCCCATCGAGGATGTGTTGACCGACTTCACCCACATCTTCGACGGGCAGTTGGGGGCGTATAGGGGTACCCCCGTCACTCTCAACTTAGACCCCCAGGTTGCTCCTATCCGTCTCAAGGCCCGCAGACTGCCGTTTGCCCTGAAGCCCAAGGTTGAGGCGGAGCTTGATCGCTTGGTGGCGCAGGGCATGCTGGAACCCATCGATTAGGCAAGATGGGAGACCCCAATAGTGGTCCCCATCAAGCCTGACGGGTCCATCCGCATCTGTGCCGACTATAAGTCGACGATCAACCGGGGGCTTCAAGCAAACCCATATCCAGTTCCTGTGGTGCAGGACCTGCTCCACTCTTTGAGGCAGGGCTGCATCTTTGCGAAGCTGGATATGGCGCAAGCCTATCAGCAGCTCCCGGTGGATGAGGCTGCTGCGGAAGTGCAGACCATCGTTACCCACCGAGGGGCTTTTCGTTGCTGCCGCCTCCAATTCGGCGTTTCTGTTGCCCCGGGGACCTTCCAGAGCCTCATGGAGCGCTTGCTCCATGGGCTCCCAGGCGTGGTTCCCTACTTTGACGACGTCCTGATAGCTGCTACCAGCCTATCAGGGCTCGCCAAAGTACTGAGGAAGGTCCTCATCATTTTTAGGGGCGCGGGCTTAAAACTCAAACGCAGCAAATGTGTATTTGCTGTGCCACAGGTAGAGTTCCTGGGCTTCATGATTGATGCCCAGAGAATTCACCCCACCCCCTCGAAGGTCGAGGCCATTAGGAACGCCCCCATGCCTGCCTCTAAGGCGGAGTTGCAGGCGTTCCTCGGCCTTTTAAACTTTTATGCGCCTTTCATTCCACACAAGGCATCGCTAGCCGAGCCGCTGCATCAGTTGCTCGACCGATCCGCGGCCTGGCACTGGGGCAGCCGCGAAGCGCATGCGTTCATGGCTGTCAAAGCTATGCCAGCGTCAGAGGCGGTTCTAGTGCAGTACAATGACAGGCTGCCCCTGACATTAGCATGTGATGCCTCCCCTTACGGCCTGGGGGCTGTCCTGAGCCATGTCCCAAACATGTTCCTCCATTTCTTATCCAAGGAACTGTAATATTCTGCCTTCTTAATATTCCCTGGGATATTTCATTTTTCTAGGAAAGGGTTGGGTTTTAACTTCCTACACATAGATTGTGCATGCTCAGTACACCAAACCACAAATAACTACATTTAACCAATACAAGAGAATATTTTTAGTTCAGTATTGCACTGTGGGGTCCTTGATGCTCTCTGATGTTGGCTGTTTTCTTGAAGATGTTTCATTACCTAACTAGATAACATCATTAGTGCTAGAAGGGAGAGGGGCTTGCTTTCTGTTTATAATACTGGTGGCTTGCCCTGTCAGTGTTGGTGAGGATGTTCTTGCTGGTTCCTTGATTAAGGGTGTTGTCTACTTTTAGTTTATTTGTCTGAGTAGGTAGCTCCTTGATTATAGACTGCTTGATTATTGGTTTAGTATTAATGTTTGTTATAGCTTGGACAGATGTTGGTGTTTATCTCTGCTTAATTGGGGTTGATTGCTAGAAAGATGGTGCTTGGTCTTCAAACTATGGATAGTCTGTCCATATATTGTGTGTAAGAAAGTTCAGAGTACATCGAGGACTCTAAGGTACAACTACATTTAAGCCCAGCATATTGTGTAAGTCCAATTATGTGGTTAGTTGACAATTCCATGTTTTATGTGTGAATTTAGTAGACTGCGAGAATCCTGGGTACACTGTGAACTTTTCAGATGTAACAGCCTGTCTGGTCTGCTCTGGTACAGAGCATGGGGAAGAGGAAGTACTCAGAATATTTTGACCAGCCAGAAGATGGCAAGATAAGAACTGGAAGGAGGCATCAGGAAGCAGCAAGAAACAGACCCAGAACTGGAAGCCTTAGAGAAGAAATTGGGACTGAAAAGACTGCATGGGAAAATAATAATAAAGCAAGGTTGTTTTGTTCACCTCTCTACATCTATTGTGAATCAAAGAAACTGCCAGCAGAGTTACACATTCTGTGAACACAAAGAGGCACCATCAGCCAAAACATATGAGTCATTTCACAAAAATACCTATAATAGCATGTACTCCAGCAAATCCTCAAGTGCTTAACAAATCCATTCAGCTCTCCACGTGGTTAAGTTCTGAGTAATTTTTTAAGCAAAAAGAAAAACCAGAATTTTTTAAAAAGTGCTGCAGTTTACTGCTTTGGTAATTGATTATAAACCTTCCTGTGTAGTCTGAGATAGTGGCTTTGTCTAAGAGAAATGCACTTTCCTATCTTAGTTATTGCATGTCATCTTTTATTTTTACCCAAAGGTAATGATCACTTACTGGGAGTGTTGTATTTTTGTTCTTTGAGGGAGATGGGCAATTCAGAAATGTAAAATGTGAACTATAAATAAATTAAAAATAAAAATAAATAAAGTGTTGTGTTCCCTTCAAATTTAATTTGAAGGTTTTGAAGAGGAAGATTATCTGGACAATTATTAGATAACAACAAAGACATATAACAAAACCTAATTCATTGTTGCCATCTAGTGGACAGCAGGATATTTGCAGTCTAAATCTGATAGACGTATTACTGAAACAATCCAGTAATTTTCATCCTTAGCTGAGATGATCACCTAATTATTATTTTTTATTATAATCAAGCAGAGTTCATTATGATTTCTGCTGATTAATTCCTCTCATTTATATGGTTTGATAATAGGTTCCATATTTAAAAGTCATGACACCAGCAGAAGTAATTTAAAAAAGGCAAACGCCTGGTCCACCAATTGCGCCCCTTACTTGACCGGGAGGCCCTTCGCACAGTCACTCAAGCACTCGTGACTTCTCGCCTGGACTACTGTAACGCTCTCTACATGGGGCTCGCCTTGAGATGCACTCGGAGGTTGCAGTTGGTTGCAGAATGCGGCCGCGTGGGTGATTATGGGTGCTTCAAGGCAATCCCACATAACACCGCTCCTGCGCCAGCTGCACTGGCTGCCTGTGACCTTCCGGGTCACAAGGTTTTGATGACCATCTTCAAGGTGCTCCATGGCACGGGGCCTAGCTACCTACGAGACCATCTGCTGCCCCATACGTCCCTACGACCAATACGCTCTCACAGAGTGGGTCTGCTCCGGGTGCTGTCAACCGGACAATGCCAGTTGGCGACCCCCAGGGGAAGAGCCTTCTCTGTGATAGGCCCAACCCTCTGGAATGCTCTACCTCCTGAACTCCGTGTCATCTCGGACCTCCGCCTGTTCCGCCAGCAGTTAAAAACGCACTTCTTCCAACAAGCCAGCCTGGCATGATTTTACTCGACACTGTACTGCTTTTAGTTGACCAAAGTTTTAATTCAGGGGTTTTAATATGGGTTTTAGCGCAGAGTGGGTTTAATTTAATTCAGTTTTAAGAATGCTTATATTCTTTTTTTTTTTATATTGAAAAAGTTTTATTGGTTTTACATTTTTTCTATAGGGTAGGGTAAGGGATACAAAGAAATTTTGAGAGCATTCACGTCAGAGTCGTCGGCCCTTCCGAGACCTCAAAATACAGAGTATAAAATAACAACAACAAAAAACATTTTTCATAACACTACAAGGTAAAAGCAAGTACATATACCTAAATTCTCAATTCCATGCTGTCAGACATTTACAAAAATCCAGATAAAATATTATGCAAAATTGTTCAGAAAAATCAAGGCAAAGTTATTTTTTCGATCTAAGTCTCTTGGCTATTGTATCTTCTTTTTCTCCTCCCAGTCCGTTCAGCCTAGCTGGCAGCAAGGGAAAAAAAAGTCTTTTTTAAACTCACTCTCCCTCGCAGCTGAAGCCTCGGCAGACCTTCCGATCTCTCCGCTCAGCCCTCTGCATTAAAGTGAATGGCGCCGACAGCCGTTGGCGAAGGGAGAACCCCCCGCAGCATGTTCCTCCTCACCTAGGTCGCGGAGGGGAGCGCTCTCCCCACCGCCGTGAGGAAGAACGTCCTCTCCGAGCCGACCCTACGGGAGACCTCCGGTAACCGGAGCGTCTCGCCCCCGTGGGGGGGCAGAAAAGGCAACAAAGCGGTGAGCGAGCGCTAGGCTCGCCCGTCGCCGCTGGAGCCGGAACCGGAAGTCAAGAATGCTTATATTCTTGTATATATGTATATTTATATTTTATATTACCTGTGCGCAGCCCCGAGTCCCTATGTGGTGAGATGGGTGCGGCTTATAAATACGATTAATAATAATAATAATAAAAAACAAATGAAGGGGGCTTTAACTCAGTGAATAGCAAAGCAGCATTGAAAGTTATATTGATGGACTTCCTGTTCCTGTTCCTGGTGGCGACGGATGAGCCTTGGGGTTCGTCTGCCATTTTGTTCTTTTTTCTGCCCCAAACGGGGCGGGGTGCCCCTTTTTTGGGGGGACCCTCCGTAGGACCGGCTTGCCTGGACCTGTTCAGCCTGGCGGCGGCCGGGGCAAGATCCTTGTCTTCGGTCTAGGTGGAAGAAGACATGCTGCGGGGGACTTGGTTCCCTTCGCCAACGGAGGACAGAAACAAATAATTCATTTGGAGAGAATGGGAGCGTTCGGGCCGGATGGCTTTGCCGGGGCTTTGAGCGAGGTGGAGAGTAAGTGACTTTAACCTTTTTTGCTGGCAGCTTTGATTGAGAGAAACGTGGAGGGGGGTGTTTGTTAAAACCCCCCTCGGATTTACAACAGCGGCGCGCAGAAATGGCTCCTCGAAAACGAGGGAGCGGATATTTCGCATCCGGACTTTTGCGGAACAAGTGAAAGTCTTTTGCGGCTGGTTTCTATACAATGTATCTAAGTCCGGCTTTATTGAAACAATTTTCTTTGCTACTCTCTCCGGCTGGCTGCCAGATTGGGCGGTGGAAGATGGCTGCCCTTTGTTCCTAAACGACTATTCTTTATGGAAAAATTTCCAACATCTCTTTGTGACCCGGACTGCCTCTCTCTACTAATGGAGGATTTTTTGGATTAATTAATTCCTTCCCTGGAGTGCCTTCTTTGTCTTAATAATTGATAGTGGAAAGTGTCTCTCTCTCTGGATATTATAACTTTTTACAACTTTTCTGAACTTTTTCCCCTGGACTTGCTCCAGCGGCCGCACCCAAAAAACGCCATCTTAGTGGCACTGACTTTAACAGCTCACCATGGCTTCAAAAAAACAACCAGAAAATTCAGGATTGGAAGAAAGAATGACAGCTATGGAAGCAGTGTTACACTCCTTGGTGTTGGAAATTAAAGAACTGAGAAAAGATCATTGCAGCTCTAAGCTTGAACTTTTGGAGACACGGAAAAAATTGATGCAGAATACCCAGAAGACCGAGGAGTGGGAAGTGGGGCTGGCTGGGGCAAAGGGGGAACTTAAAAATATTAATACTGAAATTGGAGACTTGTCTGGTCATATGTCTAGGATGGATTTTGAGAGGATGTCATATTTTTTAAGATTTCAGAATATTTCTGAGGAATCTGGTGAATGCCTTCCTGATCCCATGAGTACAATTTTAGCAGACTATTTACACAAACCCGAAGATGAGATCAGGGGGGACATTGACCTAGTCTACAGAATAAATTCAGCATATGCCAGGATAAATGAAGTACCCAGAGAGATACATATTAAATTTGTTAGAAGGTCGACTAGGGAGGGAATCTTGAAGAGGGAGGGTCCGTTAATTTATCAACAAAAGGAAATCGCTATCTTGAAGCAGATCCCAAAAAAGATTAGGGAGGTGAGGAGGAAGTACTCCTCCTTATCTAAAAAATTGTTTAAACACGGGATTTGGTTTAAGTGGGCGATGTCAGAAGGGATGTTGGTGTTCTGGGAAGGAGGAAGAGTAAGGATTAAAACAGTTGCTGAGGCGGAAGCCTTTCTTAAAAAACACTCCTCTACCCTGGGGGAAGATCCGGGAGGGGCAGAGGGGGCCACGGCCCCGCCCACTGGGGGCCAGGAAGGAGAACAAGAAGACACAATTGCTAAGAGACTTAGATCAAAAAAATGACTTTTATCTTTATTAATACAGTATAATTTTTATCTGGATGTTTGTACACGACTGCCAGCATGGAACTTAGAATTTATGATGTATGCATTTATTTTCACCTTGTAGTATTATTGAAAAATGTATTACCAATGTCTTATTAAGAAGCCCTGGAGGGGCCAACGATTTCGACGTGAAAGTTCTCAAAATATTTCTGTATTTCACCATACCCTACCCTACTTGAAAAAATTTGTAAAAACCAATAAAACTTTTGCAATTAAAAAAAAAAAAGTTATATTGATCAAATGGCACAACCAAATAACTAGAATTCCCAAATGTGGTTATAAAATGGAAGGATATATATATATATATGTTTTAAATAAATAAATAAATAAATAAATAAATAAATAAATCATGTTTATGATCTTGGAAGAAATAGCTTTTTAGCTACTAAGATTTTTTTCTTCCACAAACAATAAAAATTTAATTATCTGGACATCCATTCAGCACTCAGTGCCACCAATTTGCTGCCACCAATTGTTTTAAAATAAACTATGTAGATAAAGGTGCTATGGTGATGTCATAACAGTTATTACCAGATGTGAAAGAATTTCCAGAAAAGGGCAACTTTATTCATAATACAATGGCCACCCTGTCCACAAACCCATGGGGAAGCAAAAAGTATAGTTCAGACTTCAAAACAGATTCTAGCACAAAGAGATCAATTATTAGCATTATTAATTTATAGAGCAACTCTTAACCATGCTGCTAAGAAGATCCTAACACAAGCCACAACTGCAGTAAACACACTTGTGTTCCGACTTGATTTCAAGTTTTAAAAACAAAATAAATTGCATATTTCTCTTTGATAATTAGTGTGGAGTGCATGCTTTGCTACAACTGCACCTTGGACCACAAATGAAAATTAGGTGACCAGAAAGAATAGTCAGAACCAGCAATTAAGCAAGAACAGGCACCACAATCCTTTATTGCCAAGACCAAGAGGGAAATAAGGAAGAGAAGAGAAAGTTCCATGGGCATGTCTAGAGCAGTGATGGGATTCAAATTTTTTCACTACTGGTTCTGTGGGCATGGCTTAGATTGGGGTGGAGTCAGTCAGAGGTGGTATTTACTGGTTTTCTGAACCACTCAAAATTTCCGCTACTGCTTCTCCAGAACTAGTCAGAATCTACTGAATACCACCTCTGGTCTAGAGCCACCTGTAATGGCAGTATGGGCTAGTAGTGGTTAAGGTACTAGGCTAGAAACTAGGAAACTGAGTTCTAGTCCTACCTTAAGCATGAAAACCAGCTGAGTGACCTTGGGCTAGTCACTCTCTCTCAATCAAACCCGTCTTACAGTGTTGATGTTGTGGAGAAAAATAGGAGAAAGGATTATGTATGTTCACACCTTGAGTTATTTATAAAAATAATAAAGTTGGAATAAAATAGATAAATCTGTAACTGAGTGTTTTGATCAAAATAATAAAGAATATACACTACTCTGCTCCATGGTGATGTGCATATGATATCATAATGCAAATAAAAAGGGATAGGGCTTCTGTTACAATGGTGTGATATTGTTTTCTTAAGACTTAATGGTTTGATGCCCTCTTTACCCCACCATCTTATACAATACAATACAATACAATACAATAGCAGAGTTGGAAGGGACCTTGTAGGTCTTCTAGTCCAACCCCCTGCATGGGCAGGAACCTTATACCATTTCAGACAAATGGCTGTCTAACATCTTTTTAAAGACTTCCAGGGTTGAGGCATTCACAACTGCTGGAGGCAAGCTGTTCCAGAGGTTAATTGTTCTTACTGTTAGGAAATTTCTCCTTAGTTCTAAGTTGCTTCTCTCCTTGGTTAGTTTCCACCCATTGCTCCTTGTCCTGCCCCCAGGTGCCTTGGAGAAAAGTTTGACTCCCTCTTCTTTGTTCAAAGCTGCCGGCCGTGAGTCATTCCCAAATCCCGAACAAGCCACGGAGACATCCGCGGGAAGGAGGCCGAGGACCCCTCACCGCTTCTCCTGCCTCGATTCTAGGGCTTGATCAGAGACCCGCATTGCTGGGAACTCACCCACCTTCAGAAGGCGGCACCCTGCTAGGGTGGCAACTTGGCCCTTCCCTCAGACCTTCCCAGAGGCGGGAGATAGGGTGATGGGCACCCAGCACGTAGCCTCTACGGAGAGCTTCCTCCCAGCAATTATTTTTGAATGCTGCAATCCTTATATTTACAGAAAACTCCAGAAAGAAGTTCAAGTAAAATATATTTACCAAGAACCAAAACTCTTAACAGCTGCAACGTTTAACATGTTCCTTGTCTTCAGATGTGGAAGGTGTGACTTCTAGCAGCTAAGTGATATGAAATCATGCATATTTTAAAGGTTAAGTAAAATTAATAATTTTTATTAGGGAAGAATAATCTTTTGATGCTATGAGAGAAATATATATATATATATATATATTAATGTACACTCAGAGCATATGCACCAAAGACAAATTCCTTGTATGTTCACACTTGGCCAGGTGGTGGGTTTCAATTTATTTTACTACCTGCTTGCTCGTGCGCTCACTCATGAGATGCTTCTGCGCCTGTGCAGAAGCGTCCTGGCGGGTGGGCGGAGCCTCCTGCCACCGTCACTACTGGTTCACCCGATCCGGGGCTTACTAGCAGAAATCCACTTCTAACTTGGCCAATAAAGAATTCTATTCTATTCTATAAAGAATCACTGAATCAGAGCTGTGTGTAATGAAAGGAATTATCTAGCCAAAGTAAGTTTTTTTAAAACATTTATGCCAGGCATAGATTTTAAAGACAAGCACAATTATTTTGTAGCAAAGATATCATTTGTTTTCATTTCATTTATAATACAGATTTTTATTATACCACAACTCAGATGAAACTGGTTGTTTGTTTTATCTCAGAAATTATGTAATAAACATCTGCCTGCTTGTTAAGATCTACTGAGCTAAAACAGAGAATGTGATAATAAATAAATACCATACCACAAGAAATTAAATGTCATTCCTTTCTATCTCTCTGTTTGGGATCTTTTTTAGGAGGGAATAGATTTTTCCCTGATGGTGGCCCAATGCCTGTGATGTCTGCAACAAGCCATGATGGTGTGTATGATGATGTGTATGATCACACAATTGCCCCATTATATATTTCTGCCTGAACATCTGATGCAAATATGTAAGTCGCAGAATTTGTGTAACAATTCTTGTGCCATGATTTGCTTCCTCTCGCTAATGAAATCACTATTCATACCTATCCCTGTAGGCTTACTCTATCCAGACCATCATTGGTTCAGATAGGCCTTATGTTGAATTATTTGGGAATTTTGTGTTTAGTTTAAAAGTTTAGATTTCACACTATGCCATAATATAATTTGAAATTCAAATGTATGGTTCAGGGCACAGGTATGCAGTTTATCTGGGCTTTGTGCAATGCAAAACTTAGGACATCTTGTTGGAGAATGTTAGGGGGTTTAAGAGGGGAAAGGGACATAGATCCTGCATGGCTCTTCCCTTATGCTCTGTCTAGCTCAGTGGTTAAATTCATTTTTTTTTACTACCAGTTCTATGGGCATGGCTTGTTGGCCATGGTGTGGCTTGGGGAGCATGACTTGGGGGGCATTGCAGGGAATGCAAAATCCCCATTCCCACTTCACTCCAGGGGAAGGATACTGCAAAAACGCCATTTTCACCCCCCTCTGGGGCCAGCCAGAGGTGGCATTTGACGGTTCTTTGAACTACTCAAAATTTCTGCTATCGGTTCTCCAGAACCTGTCACAATATTTAATTTTTGTTCTGTTTCATATGTCTGTAGAGATTCTCAGTCATCCAGTTCATAGTTGTCCCAAATGTGCTTTTTTCAGGAGGCAACTAGACTTCCTTTTTTTTCCCTTTGAAAACATTTCACTTTTCATCCAAGAAGCTTCTTCAGAAGGGAATGGAAGGATTTATACACCTTTCTTCTGTTTCATATCATTCAGACCAGTTTCTCTCACCTTGACAGCTTCCAGGTTGACAACATTTCATCCTTTTGTCCTAAAATTCATCTTTTGCTCTGCTCCTTTCTGCCTTCTCTTTACAAGTCCCTAATCTGTTTCTTCAATCTAGTAAGACTTCTAAAACATTCGGTAAATATTTGTTTATTTTTACCCCTGTTTTATTTTACATTTCCCCTCCAATGGAAACAGGCATTTGAATTTTCATAAATGGGTGGATAATAGGTGCTATTTTTTGTGTAAACCATTTTGTATGTTGGGGACAATGAAGCACCTCCCAGGCTAATTACACTGCAACTGAAAATAATAGAACAAAGCCTCATAAGTCACTGCTAGATTTTGAGTGATGCACATGGGATAGGGCACTATGAGATGAGTTAGTGTCATAATGCTCAGTGGACAGGCAAAGCAACCTGAGTCTTGTGGATACTTAAAGCTATGACATTTAACAGAACAGAATAACAAAATAACCGAGTTGGAAGGGACCTTGTAGGTCATTTAGTCTAAACCTCCTCCCAAAAGCAAGAGACCCTACATCATTTCTGACAGATGGCAATCCAGTCTCTTCTTGAAATCTTCCAGTGATGAAACCCCCACAACTTCTGAAGGCAAGCTATTCCATTGGTTGATTATTCTCACATTTTTCTGTCAGTAAATTTCTCCTTAGTTCTAGCTGGAATCTCCCCTTGATCAGTTTCCATCCATTATTCCTTATCTGTCCTTCGGATGCTTTAGAAAATAGGATTGACGCCCCTCCTCCTCCTCTCTGTGACAGCCCCTCAAGTATTGGAATACTGCTATCATGTCTCCCCTGGTCCTTCTATTCACTAGACTAGCCATGCTCACTTCCTGTAACCGTTGTTCATATGTTCTAACCTCCGGTCCCCTAATCAACTTTGTTGCTCTTCTCTGCACTCTTTCTAGAGTCTCAACATCTTTTTTAAAGCGTGATGACCAAAATTGGATGCAGTATTCTAGGTATGGTCTTACTAAGGCTATTTATTTATTGCTCGATAAATCTGTGGAAAACTTTATATTGCTAGGTATATGGTGTTTTTTGTAACTAGGACATGCTGGGGAGAGGATTATATAATAAATAGGAGGTTAGAGAGTTGTAACACAGTTGAAACATGGATCTTAGTCTTTGCCTTCCAAAGAAGCTTCACTGCCACTTCATGGTAGGTATCATCATGTTGTTGTTTTTTATTCATCTCCAGTAGTTCCAGACTGAAACCTAGAATCAGCAGCTCAGAAGAAACCTGGATAGAATAAGCTCAAGATATCTTTTCAGGCAATCTCTGCATGGAAGAGAGCCACCAGTATGGGACAGAAATATCCATTAGATTATCAGGAAAATTATTAAGTACCCTCTTGAAATTATCCAGATCCATCTGGTGTCTCAGGCAGACCATCGTAATGGGTCCATTGCCATGATAGAGATCCAGTGAACCCACAACCTGAAGTTTGGCAAGCAACAGATCTCTATAGAGCCAAAGGACATATGTCAAAATACTTCAAATTCAGATCAAACCTGATCCAAGGTCCAGCATGTGTTTGCCTTTGGAGCTATAAGCAATTGTAAACATGTTCTTGGGTATCTTAGAGGCAATAAAATCATGAGATAACCCAGGCTTCTCCCACAAGGCATGGAGAACAAAAGCCACAGGGACTCCAGCACTAGCCCTGAGATGACATCCTCTTGTGCAGAGCCATTGCTAAGCAGCAGGACAATTGTTACACAATAGCAGTCTTAACTTGACACCATATACTCTTTCTCTCTGTGTGTGTGTATACTAGCTGATGAGAGCTAAAAAGCTTGAAATAAATCTATCCTGGTCTCTCTGATTTATTTATTGATCAGCTCATAAAACTTAACACACATATTAAAAAATTAACACAACGGAACTCATGGCTTTCTGTCTAGATGGTCTCTGGTGATGAGCCGAAAGGCAGAAAAGGAAACAGTATGTCTCCTCCCTTAATTGGGGCTCTAACAGGGTGTTGTGAAACAATTATAGATATTAACCCTTCTGTCTCAGCTGATGCAATTGGGAGAGCCAGGCTGGCTGAATGGTTTAAAGGCTCCTGCCTGATATGCAATACAGCCCCGGTTCAAATCCCAGTAAGAGTATGACTAGCTGATGAGAGCTAAAAAGCTTGAAATAGATCTATCCTGGTCTCTCTGATTTATGTATTGATCAGCTCATAAAACTAATATATATATATATATGAAGTGGATATTTTGTTACAGCTTCCTGTTAGGCCTATTTAAGGGAGGAGACAAACTTGTCATCCTTCTCTGTCCTTCGACTCAACCTAGAGACCATCCAGACAGAGACCTATTAAATTGCTGCTGTCTTTTTAGATATGTGTTAAATTTCTTTAAGGGATGATTAATAATAATTAATTAAGAGACCAGGATGGATCCATTTCGGGCTACTTCCAATTCTACGCGGGAGAAAACCCGAACAACCAAAGACCTACATATATATATATATATATATATATATATATATATATATATATATATATATATATATATATATATATATATATATATATATATATAATAATAATAATAATAATTTAATTTATATCCCGCTCTCTCTCCCCGAGGGGACTCGAGGCGGGGCACAGGCAATTAAAAATACAAATAAACACAGACAAGTACAAAATACAGAATTAAAAATAAATTAAATAAATCCTGCGCTAAAACCTATAAACTAAAAATTACCCCTAAAAAACCCTAACCTAAAAAGAGACTACCCAAGGCCGGCCAGACGAAAAAAGTGAGTCTTTAATTTTAAGCGGAAGGAGCGGAGGTCCGTAGTTGTCCTGATATCGGGGGGAAGGTCATTCCAGAGGGCTGGGCCCGCCACAGAGAAGGCCCTTCCCCTGGGCGTCGCCCGCTGACAAAGTCTAGTGGACGGCACCCGGAGAAGTCCCTCTCTGTGGGAGCGAATCGGCCGTGAGGATGTATGGGGCAGGATCCGATCCCGCAGGTAGCTAGGTCCCGAGCCATGGAGCGCTTTGAAGATGGTAATTAACACCTTGAAGCGCACCCGGAAGACGACAGGTAGCCAGTGCAGCTCGCGCAAGAGCGGTGTTACATGGGCAAACCTAGAGGTGCCCATAATTGCTCGCGCGGCTGCATTCTGGACCAACTGAAGCCTCCGGGTACACCTCAAGGGGAGCCCCATGTAGAGAGAGTTGCAATAATCCAGTCGGGATGTCACGAGAGCATGAGTGACTGTGCGAAGGGCGTCCCGATCCAATATAATATATATATGTTAAATTTCTTTAAGGGATGATTAATAATATATATATATATATATATATATATATGTAGGTCTTTGGTTGTTCGGGTTTTATTAGTTTTATATATATATTAGTTATATATATATATATATGCTGGTCTTGTTGTATATATATATATATATACAAGACCATATATATGCTGGTCTTGTATATATATATATATATATATGCTGGTCTTGTTGTATTCGGGTGTTTTCCCGCGTAAGAATGAGGTTGTCCCGTGTAAGAATGAGGTTGTGTTTGCAACGTTTCGGCAAGATCTCGCTTGCCATCTTCAGGCTTTGGTCACACCAAAGCCTGAAGATGGCAAGTGAGATCTTGCCGAAATGTTGCAAAGACAACCTCATTCTTACACAGGAAAACACTCAAATACAACAAGACCAGCATACCTACACCTGTGAAAATCTACGAAAACAAATACACACACACACACACTCAAAACCAATGACAGATGATTGGTTCCTGTATGGATTATGGGACAGTAATCCCCCATCTCTAGCCTTGGTATTGGAGCTACTGCAGAGACTGAAACTCAAGAGAACAATCCATGCCTCTGCCAGCCAAAAAGTATGGTACAGAACATTTTTCGTCTATCATGTGGTTTAATTCTGTCTTATTGTGCATTGTCTAGTTTTTACCAGGAATAGTCTGAATCCAAGGTCCCCCAAGATTCAGCTTCCAGTAATTAGATTAGAAGGCATTTTTTTTATGAATGAGTGAGTTTTCTTCTTTTATAAGAGTCTACCCAGAATCTCTATGTGAGCCAACTATATCTGTGCCCCTGATATTTTCTCTGATCCTAAATACTCTGTTTCCCTTGACATTTATCCACTTAAAATGTTGGCTTAGTGTTTGCATGAAAGCTTACAAATTTTGTTTTATAAACTATAATTGAGTATGTTGTGCAAACTCAAAAGCTATGGTTATTCAGTTTAAATAATAGACCATAGAATACCACATGTGAACTTCTTTTATGTGTTCATGAACCAATAGCTCACATGAGAATTGAATTTTAGACCATGAAAGTGTTGGTGTTCAGGATGTTTTAAAACTCACCTGATGGTAAAACAGATGTTCACATCTTAGAGATCTTGACTCTTATTCAACTGAATCTTAATTAACTTGAGAAGATCACAAGTAGTCCCCAGTGTAAAGAATGAGTTATAGAAAATAGCAGCAATTGTTTATTCCAACATGGAAAATCAAATACTGATTCTCATGTGAGGAAAGCAACACCTACTGTTTATTAGTTAGTTGACTAGGGAGAAGCATCTAAACTCAGCAGGATTTAGAACAAACATGTGCAAGAACAAGACTCCAATACCTATGTATTTGTTTTCACTCATACCTGTGCTTTATTGCTAGCCTGAACATAGGCATGTAAAAGAGAGGCAGCCAAAAATGAAATATGTTTTAAAGGATTACATATTATGCTACCATTAAAAACTGGAATTTAAGTCCATGATCAATCATGGAATCTTATCAGTCTAGGCTACCTGCTACGTTTCAGACCAATTTACTGCCCTGGATTGTCAGGGAAATGTAATTGGAGAAACTCTATTACATTGCATTGAAGAGGGGGAAAAAAGTAGACATCTAAAAAAAAGAAATTCGTTTAAATGTTTTAATTATATTAATGCAAATGCATACACTGAAATTTTTAAAGAAAACATGGGAAATAATATTCATTATAATGAATACATTAGAAAATGGAAATAGAAAATTATATTAGAAAAATGAAATATAATTCTTCTGCTTTTGAAAAAAAACATTCTAAGAAAATTAATTAAAAAGATTATCTTGGCTACATTGAATTTTCCTGAGGATAAACATTATGTAGGTTAGATTTGCTTCTTGTACTGTTTCTTAAAAACAGGCTTGTACCTCAGCATAGTCTCTGAAAAGGGAATATCTGATTCACCATTTCCATGTGATTGTTGTGACTCTCACATAATTCTGAATAGTTAATAATGCAGAAATGATGAATTGGGAGATGCTGTACTGAAAAGCATTATTTTAATTTAAAAAAAAATCCAGCAGTTCATTTCTAGTGAACAATTCAAAATAGACACATCTCTAACAACGCAATTCTATGCATATTCCCTCAAGAGAAAGATCCACATGCATAAAAAAGATTGCCTAATATTTTAAAATCATATTTGATTATTATTTTATATACTGTATACAGAGTTTCCTCCTGAACAACCTGAAACAGATCTCCAGTATATAAAATATATTCCAAGGTATTCCTTTTAGCAGTCAGGGATAGAAAAATTGTAACTTGATCATATAATCAAGGCAGTATAGATACAGATACAAGCAGTATCTCATTACCCACCTACTGCTCCCCAGAATCCCATCACCACCAGTCAGTGGCGTAGCGTGGGTTGTCAGCACCCGGGGCAAGGCAAGTAATTTGCGCCCCCTAACCCTCCCCCAGATAGTCCCTCGCTCCGCTTTCAAACCACAATAAAAGTGGGAAGAGACGGAAAAGTGCGCGTATGGGGGCGGGGGGGGGAGCGGGAGGGGACGCCCTGCGCAGGGAGGGGGCGCGGCGCTGGAGGGTCCCGGGGGGAAAGGGTGGGGGCGGAGGGGGATGAGGAGCGGAAGGGGGTGTCTGGCGGGGGGGGCGTTCCTCCCCCCCCCTCCTGCTCGGCCGGGGTGTCAATTTGCAGCGGGAGCTCCTCCTCCGCCTCCTCCTCCTTCCCGGCCCCTCGCTCGCATTCTCAACCCTCCCCAGGTGGGCTGAGCAGGGGACCCCTCCGGCCGCCGGAGCGAGCGACTTCCACCCAGGCTCTCTCCGCCGCCTCCGCCCAGGCTTCCCTGTTCGGCGCCGCCTGGCCTTTTCCCGCCTCTCCGCGCTCCCTCGACGCCGCAGGAGGGGAAGCTCCGTGGCGCCTCCGCCTTCCTTCCCGCGAGTGTCAAAACTTTGTCGGGGCGGTGGCGGCGGCGGGACGGGGCTGAGGCGGGAGGCCGGCCTGAGGCAGGCGGGGTGCGCGGTGCGAGCACGCCCCCCCAGATGTTGCGCCCGGTGCGGCCGGCCCCCCCTGCACCCTTCACGCTACGCCTCTGCCACCAGTTTAGCTTAAATGTTGTTATTTTTTCATTTGGTTTAAGGAACTTGGAACTTTTTCCTCATTGGGGTGAGAATGTTCACTGTGCAAGGCTTAAGGCACTCATCTTGCTTCTTATCTCTCATTCAAAGAGCTGCCTCTTGTTGTGAAGTCATAATGTCACTGGCCATAGCTTCAGCTTTCTTCAGGTGCAACATCTAAAAAAAAAGGTGGTGGGATCCATCCAGGGATGGGATTTGGAGGTTCTCTGAACTGGCCATAATGTTAGCTAGGGGTTGTCCCAAACCTGAGCAAACCCGTAGCAGCCGAGTCCTGGCTCTGCCCATTAGTACTGTTATTTTGGATTCCTTCCAGTTCCTCCCTATCTAGTACACCAACATCTCTCCAAGCTGTCAACAAGGTATAGAACATAGCTTTAATAATTTGATTTTGGGAAGAACAGGCATATCTGAACTTACTTGTCATGAAAAAGGAGAGGTGATTGCATTTAATTAGTTTAATTTCCCTGGATCTTTGGGACGTGGCTATTTGCAAATTGTGGCAGGATTGGCCTCCCTCTTTTCTGGAATTATATCTGCTATAGTAACTCATATGATTGGGAAGAGAACAAATCAGAAGCCAGACAGAATCCTGAATGTAGGCCTTCCCCATTCCAGATATCATGCTCTGTTTCATGGATGTTATCTTGGCCGTATAGCCACTCAGAATCACATGTTTGAGTTGAGTAACCTCTAAATCTTAAATTTAAATAAATACATGTGCACATTTTGAAAAGAGAAGGCAACAAAGATCAAAAAAAGAATGTAATTTAGGAACTGAATAGTAAGTTACAATAATTGTAACGTATATAATTGTTCTTTTAGATGAGGAAAAGTACTATATGTACTTAATATAGATTGTGAATTAATCCAATGACTGGAAAATGGGACCGGAGTTTTACTCCCAGGTGAATCACTGTGCAGGTTTTTGAATTACACTTGAGATGTTGACAATAGTCTCACTGCTGACAACAGATGCAGGGTTAATACTGTTTTTCTCAGGTTGTTATTCAGTTTCATTCCAGAGATGTCCCTTTATGTATTTTATCTGAATAGACAACAACCTCAAGCTTATAGCCAATTTCTGTATACTTCAGGAAGTCCTTGATTTACAATCATACCTTTAGCAACTCTTCAATGTTAAAACAGCACTGAAAAAAGTGATTTATGAGTTGTCTTATAACACTTACAACTCTTCCAGATCCTCATGGTCATATGGCAAAATTCAAGCACTTGGCAACTGGCGCCATCTCAGAGTCATGTGATCGCCCTTTTGACTTCCCATAAAGTCAACGAGGAAAACCAGATTTACTTAACAGCTACATGATTCACTTAACAACTGTAACAAAAATAGTTGTAAAATAATTAAAGTGCCTTGCTTAGCAAGGGAAATTCTGGTGCCAGCTATGGCTGTAAATCAAGGAATACTTATAATGATACAGATTGAACAGATTCTGATGAGCGTTGCACAGGCAGCTTCAGCACAACCTTTTGGGAACAACTATTGTATGACATATTTATGTGAGCAACTATTAAAAGCAGTTCTGGTGTGGAATATTCAAACACACTATTCCTGGAACGTACTAAGTAAATTAAATAGTAGATATGTGGATAGGTTAAGTAAATAGATTCTTTATTATAGTCAATGACCAGTCCATGAAACTTGAGGCATAGATAAAACAAATATTCATTATTTAATTAAATGATATTTTATTTCTCTCCCCCACCCCCGAATTTCAGGGCTCACCCTTTAGAAATCCAAACAGTTTGTTTTAGAGCTGTCTCTCCTATTAAGGATCATTCTGTTTGTGAACACTTGTGTATTTTAGTTGTTTGAAAGGGGTCATACTATTAAGAAGTGGTAGGTTTTGCTATGGACAGGCTTGTAGGGAGCATAATAGGTTGTCCTGCTTTATACCTACAGCTTTGTGTTGAGGTTTTGCATAAAGTTATGCCTGGAGAAAATATTTCTCCAGGAACTCCCCCCCTCCCCCCCACCGCATCAATCTTACTGGAATGTCAAGGATTGATATAAGTTCATATCATAATGTAAATTCTGTAAAACAACCGCATTTGCATATATATTTAACATTGGAAATAATTATATTACTCCTAAGATAAATCCAAAATGTACTATATATGGTAACACTTTTTCCCATTTATTAAAATAACTTTTGGCTTCAGTTCTCCCTTTCAGCTTAGATAAGCTAATCTGTCCATTTGTTAGAATGATTTATTTTGTTTTCGTTTTGTTAAATACATTGGTACAAGACAAACATGGTTTTAATTACTCCTGCACAAACCTTCTGGCAATTATAATTTTACCTACTTTTGCTCATAACTGGGCTAACCCTACAAATATGGCTGATTATTTATATTTGGAAGAATAAATATTTAATTAGCAAAACAAACAGAATATAAATGCTATAGAAATATTTTATATGCATATTGGTTTCAAAATTGCCACTATAGAGAACTGTTGAAAAGGTATTAAAAAGGCAATACCTTTTCCAAAAAAAGAAAAAAAGTAAATAAAAGAAATAGTGTTGTCTGTCTCAAAGTCTGTTTGCAATTAAGGTGCCTTGTGTGTACATTCATAAGTAAATATTAGAAGACGTTAAGTTTCCATTTGATTCTCAACTGCCCAGAAGTATGTACAGGGGTTGGTCAAAAAAGTAAAGATAGAGTTGCCATGATGCAATAGAAGTTCTGGTGGTTGTTTATATGTAATGTTTAATGCATATAAACAATAGATAATCATGATTTTTTAAAATCAAGACTGCAGATATCACTATAGGAAATATAATTTCTTGCTGTAGTATTTGACCTTTTCCCACCACAATTGCTTATTTTTGAGAGATAATTTTGAATTCTGAACAAATAAATACTCTATAGCAGGGGTGTTAAACTCAATTTCATTGAAGGCCGCATCAGGGTTGTGTTTGACATCAATGTGGATGTGGCCAGGATGGGTATAACCATATCAACAACACTTGTGTTGGGGATGCCTGTGTGGCCCAAACGCTCTACCACGAAAATAGACTCACGAGCTCCATTTTTGGCTGTGACAGCCTCCTGCAACCCTATGCCAATGAAAATGAAGCTCGATAGGGCCTCATGGAGATCTAAGCACCTGGGGGGGGGGAGGATCGGTTCCCAAACTTTCGGATTGCCCGTAACACCTTTGTTCTTCCTCCAGATAATTCAGGAGGCTCTGAAGCCGCTGGAGGGAGAAAAACAGCCTTACAGGCAACCCGAAAGTTCGGGAATGGACTTCCAGGTTGCCCGTAGGGCCGTTTTTCACCTTCAGGAGGCTTTCCTAAAGCATCTGGAGGGATAAAAACAGCCCTATGGGCAACCCGAAAGTCTATTCCCGAACTTCTGGGTTGCACATTGAGTTGTTTTTCACCCTCTGGAGGCTTCAGGGAAGCCTCCAGAGGGTGAAATACAGCCGAAAATGAAGGCCGAAGTTTGCTGGTCAGCATGCGCATGCGCACTGGAGCTGACAGAGCAATGCCTCACATGCCCTAATAAAAGGCTCCATGTGCCATCTGTGGCACACATGCCATAGGTTCACCATCACAAGACTAACTGTTTGTAATCCATAAGGGTAACTGTTAAAATTATTCCTGTAGGGAAAAAACCTGGATCTATGTCCAGGATATTTGAAGTTTTTTCCTAGTCAGTCAGTCAGCCTGCCTGCCTGCCTGCCTGCCTGCCTGCCTGCCTGCCTGCCTGCCTGCCTGCCTATCTATCTATCTATCTATCTATCTATCTATCTATCTATCTATCTATCTATCTATCTATCTATCAAAATTATTTTTCGTTCCGTTTTCATTTCTCTGGAAAAATACTTTTGCTTGATAGTTTGTTCATTTCCCTTTATCTTATAGTTTGGTTCAGTGGTGTGATTTAAATAATTTAACAACTGGTTTTCTGCCGTAATGACTGGCTGGGTAGGCATGGCTGGATGGTCATGTGACTGGGTGAGTGTAGCCAACTCGACATCACTCACGTCGGGGGGTGCCTTGCCTGGACTCTCTGTGTCACATCTCCCCCCCCCCCTCCCCCAGCCACTCCTTGTCATGCCCGGGCGCTCACCTTGCTGGAGCAAGTAGTTTTCAAATAAAAAGAATGCTTACTTTGTGCAAAAATATTACAAACACCTTGACTTCAGGTTTGATGCATCTTGCAAAATATTACTGCTCATTCTAGTCTCCTTTCTTACTAACAGGTCCATCTCAGATTGTAATTTGCTACAACCACTCTTGCCTTTTGCATCATTCTATGGGAGATTATTCTGAAATGTTATCTGTGATGTTTGCAGCTTAACAAATTTGTTTCCTCCAACCCTGTTTTTGCATGAAATTCTTCCAAGTTATATTGACATTCCGTCCTCCTTTTTCAACAAAGTAATGGTTAAGGTGCTGGCCTAGAAACCAAGAGACTGTGAGTTCTATTTCCATTTTAGGCTTGAAAAAAATGACTGAATGACCAGTCACTCTCTCCCCGCCCAAACCACTTCTTAGATTGTGTTTGTGGGGAAACTAAGAGGAGGAAGGAATATTACATAAATTCTCCACCTTATAAAGTCATAAAGACATGATAAACATCTAACAAAATAAATAAATCATTTGTTAGAATGATGTCCTTCTAAAGGAGAAGGGGTGCTGACTTCCTTGTCATATGCCTTACACTACTGCATTTATTTCATTTTTATATACATTATTTTTTAATTTATTTAAGAGCCACAGTGGCTCAGTGGTTAGAGTGCAGTACTGAAGGCTTCTTCTCCTAACAGCCGGCTGCCTGCAAATTGGCAGTTCAAATCCCACCAGGCTCAGGGATGACTCAGTCTTTCATCGTTCCAAGGTGGGTAAAATGAGGACCTGGAAAATTGTTGCTGACTCCATAAAACCACTTAGAGAGGGCTGTAAAGCATTGTAAAGCGGTATATAAGTGTAAGTGCTATTCCCAAGTGCTCTTGCTATTATTATTCTTTACTTTTTGGTTTATTTTTCAATGATGGCATAGTCTGTGAAATTCTTACCTGTCTCACATGCCAGGGTTATGTGGAAAAACATCAGGTAAACACATCCATGTGACTGACAGGCAATGGCACAGGAATCACTAAGCAGCTACATTAAGACAATAAGGTGAAGGGCACCAGGGTGCAAAAAGCAAAGGATCTCAGGGAGAGGAGAACTGAGACATCTCCCGTTCATCAAACTGGCACAATCTAGTCAACTACAAAAAGGTAGGAAAGTCATCCATACCTCTTTTATATGCTCTTTCCATTGGAAATTTTGAAATTGTTTCAAACTGACAGTGTCCTAGCTCTACAATACTGGTGATCTTTTTAACGATCTTTCACTTTTTATCTAGGGAAGTGCTGACAGGATTTAAAAAGCAAATTCAACCATGCCCTTTTTTCTGTTTAATTAATTTTGCCAAACATCTCCCCAACTCACAATAAAATAGCACAATATAATAGCACTGTTCCAATATTTGAAGGGCTCCTACAAAAATGAGGGGGTCAATCTACTGTATTTCCCAAAGCACCAAAAGTAAACTGACCAAAGAGAGAAGCAACCTAGGACTAAGGAGAATTTTCCTAACAGTGAGACCAATCCACCAATGGAATAGCTTGATTTCAAGAAGTTGTGGGTGCTCCTAGAGGATTTCAAAAAGAGATGGGACAACTAATTGTCTGAAATGATATGGGGTCTCCTGCTCGAGCAGGGAGTTGGACTAAAAAACCTCTGAGGTCTCTTCCAATTCTATTATTCTATATCAGAGGTAGGGAACTATGGCTCTTTTATGAGTCATGGACTTCACTACCCAGAATTCCTGTGGCTGGCTCAGGAATTCTGGGTATTGCAGTCCATGAGTCATAAAAGAGCCATAGTTCCTTACCCCTGTTCTATATGTTCTAAGTTGGGTGCTTCACAGCAGAAGTAATACAGGTGGCTGGACCACACATGCATTAAATTCAGGGCCTGTATGATTAAGTTGCATCATTGTCCCATCCTGTATCTTTCCCCCCCAGGAAGGAAAAAGAAATAGCCAACACTGCAGCAGGTATAAAAGGTTTTGGGGAACTCTAAGGACCATCAGCTGATCACAGAAGTGTTACTTAATACCCTTTATAATGAAAATAATCATTTGTAATCTTGTCCTTCTTCCTTAAGAGAAGAGGTTAATTCCAGCCCTAAATGGGTCATTGATGGGTTTCCTGTGTATTACCTTACCCTAATCCTGTCAGCTTCTATTGTTTATTGAAGACATGTGCCAGCTGCATTCTTGTGGTTTTGTTATTGCAACTAAGTATTTGCCTGTTATGTGGTTCTTGGCTGTCTGTCTGGAGGTATTAACTGAAGGGAGAGAGAAGAGAAAAAAAAACTATTGCGCTTTATTTTCAGCCAGTTTACTGAACTGCACAAAAATTTAACTGGAATCCTGGGAGACGACACGAGGCTGGCTCCAGGGCATTGTCAACGCATCTTTGAGTGAGGGGTCCTTGCCTACTGTCTTGAAAGAGGTGGTGGTAAGGCCCCTCCTCAAGAAGCCGTCCCTGGATCCAGCATTATTAGAGAACTATCGTCCCGTCTCCAACCTTCACTTTTTAGTGAAGGTTATTGACAGTGTGGTGGCTCAACAGTTTCCGCGACACTTGGAGGAAGTCGATTATCTAGACCCGCGCCAGTCTGGCTTCCGACCCGGGCACAGCACCGAGACGGCATTGGTCGCGTTGGTTGATGATCTCTGGAGGGCGCGGGATAGAGGATTTTCCTCTATCCTAGTCCTATTAGACCTCTCAGCGGCTTTTGATACCATCGGCCATGGTATCCTATTGCGCCGACTGGAGGGGTTGGGGCTGGAGGCACCGTTTTGCGGTGGTTCTCGTCCTACCTCTCTGGTCGGTCACAATATGTGTTGGCAGGGGGGCAGAGGTCGACTTCGAGGCCCCTCATATGTGGGGTGCCCCAGGGGTCGGTCCTCTCGCCCCTACTGTTCAACACATATATGAAGCCGCTGGGTGAGATCATCCGTGGTTTTGGGGTGGGATATCATCTGTACACTGATGATACTCAGCTGTACATATCCACCCCAGACCACCCCAACGATGCCGTCGAGGTTATGTCCCGGTGTTTGGAGGCCGTACGGATCTGGATGGGTAGTAACAAACTCAGGCTCAACCCGTCCAAGACTGAGTGGCTGTGGCTTCCGGCACCCCGTTTCAGCCAGAGTATTCCAACTCTGGCCATTGGGGGCGAAACACCGGCCCCCGTGGAGAGGGCGCGCAATTTGGGTGTCCTCCTGGACTCCCGGCTGTCTATGGAGGACCATCTGGCAGCCGTGGCCAGGGGGGCGTTCCATCAGGTACGCCTCATGCGCCAATTGCGCCCCTTACTGGACCGGGGAGCCTTACGCACGGTCACTCAAGCACTCGTCACGTCTCGACTCGACTATTGTAATGTTCTCTACATGGGGCTTCCCTTGAGGTGCACCCGAAGGCTACAGTTAGTCCAGAATGCGGCCGCGCGGGTAATCACAGGAGCGCCTAAACACTCCCATATAACACCTATCCTGCGCGGGCTGCACTGGCTTCCTGTGGTTTTTCGGGTGCGCTTCAAGGTCCTAACGACCATCTTTAAAGCGCTCCATGGCTCGGGGCCTAGTTACATGCGAGACCGCCTCCTGCCCCATACATCCCTTGGACCGATACGCTCCCACAGAGAGGGCCTCCTCAGGGTGCCGTCGGTCAGGCAATGCCGACTGGCGACGCCCAGGGGGAGAGCCTTCTCTGTGGCAGGACCAGCCCTTTGGAACGACCTGCCCCCTGAACTCCGTACCATTTCTGACCTCCGCCTCTACCGCAAGTGTCTGAAGACACATCTTTTTCAACTAGCCGGCCTTGCGCAGCCTCCAACACCGCCAGTCGTAAAATGGGGATTTTAATTCGGTTTAACACAGGCCCTTAGTGGAATATGTTTAAAAATGTTTATATGTTCTGTATGTTTTGAGTTTCCTGTCCGCCGCCCTGAGTCCATTTGGAGAAGGGCGGGGTATAAATTCAATAAATAAATAAATAAATAAATAAATAAACTATTGGTTCAGTTGAACCTGTGTGAACTGGCTGAATCTCAACAGTAGTTTGGTTTACTTAATTAAGTTTTTTTCTTCTGTTCAATTGTGTCTGATTCTCAGACACTGCCTGGATAGGATTCTGTAGTATATTAATCAGTCAATCCATTGGAAAGATGTTTCAGAAGTGGGTTGCCAGTTTGTAGTCCGCTGCCAGATAAGGTTGGGACTGTTATATTAAGGATTACCAGAGGTAACACCTTATCTTTTTTAGTCTTGATCAAACAAACCAACTTTATATTCCTCCCTTTTGCTTTTAACAATCTTGATCTTGTCTAGTGATGGTGAACCTTTTCAGCACTGAGGGCCCAAACCAGAACAGGGTGCGCATTCACACCAGAGCCCCAGAAACTCAAAGACCAGCTGGACAGTGCATATGTGTGCATGAAGACCAGCTGGCCGGCACGTGCATGTGCACCAGCCAGTTGGTCTTTGAGTTTCTGGGGCTCTGGGTCACATGCACGCATGCATGTGCACGTTCCAGTTTGGGCACTCAGTACTGAAAAGTTTGGCCATCACTGGACTAGATCAAGATTGTTAAAAGCGAAAGGAAAGAATATAAAGTTGGTTTATTTGATCAAGGCTAAAACAGATTAGGTGTTATCTCTAGTAATCCTTAATACAACAGTCCCCAACTGTCTGGTAGGCAGTGGCAGTGTTTGGGGGCAACAAGATGGTTTTGCGCATGCAAATGGAGTTTTGCATGCCTGTCCACTGCTTGCCTGGCCTGGTTCCCCATGGGCCGATGGGCCGTGGATCAGATGCTGGGGATCCTTGCCTTAATGGACTTCTGTTGGTCAATACTAAAATTATGAGAATTTAAGGATTTGTTTATTAATATTTTTATTTATTTAGCGTCTGGCAAATACATGGACTTATAGTAGTTCAAATGTTAATGTCCAGTCCACCCAGCCATTCAGGGACAGGATGGTCTATGTTGAAAAAAATCAGACATTGGGATGATGTAAGCTCTTGATGATGTTTATCTGTTGCCATGTATTTAGAGATCTAGGAGTTGTACAAAGATATCTGACTGCCAACTGTCATTAACTGCCAATTCTTCAATGTGGGCTGGCTGCCGATTGTTGCTAGTCATTTGGTTCACATTTCTGTGCTATCCAGGGTACACTACAAGGCGACAATGGAAAAAAGAGATTGTATTTTAAGAGAAACAGATGTTATAATGAAGAGGAATGTCCTTTTAATATATATTTGTTTTTTCTTTATTTTTTATATTTTTTTATTTCTCTGTTTAGTTTGTATTCATTTTTATCTTTGTAATTGAAATTTATAATAAAATTACTATAAATAAGGAAGGAAGGAAGGAAGGAAGGAAGGAAGGAAGGAAGGAAGGAAGGAAGGAAGGAAGGAAGGAAGGAAGGAAAGGGATAACTAGCAGCAAAGTAGATGGACTTTGTGCACTGATGGAATATCCAAAATAGTATTTCCAACCTTGACAATTTTGAGACATGGACTTCAGTTTTTAGGATTCCCAGCCAGCAAACATTGATCTAAAGAATTATAGTGGCACAGAGCATTCTGAAGAAAATCTATGTGGTTGCTAAGAATCAACATTGATGTGATGGCAGATAATCAATTGATCAATCAATCAGTCAATTAATCAAAATCTGTTTTCTGTTTTCAAAAGATCAGGATTATTTTTAAATTATTTTGCAGAATATTTTAAATTATCTTCAGAATATAGTAAAGTAATAATTTCATTTCATTTAATACTTATAAACCGCTCCCTCTCCCCATGGGGACTCGGGGCGGTGCACAGGTAGAATAAAAACAGTAAAAAACATACAAACAACAATAAAATATACAAACAATTTTAAAAGCCAAATTAAACTCAACCTGTGCTAAAATTCCCATTAAACTAACTCTAAAATCTACCCAGTAAAACCCCAAGACAGGGGGACTATCCCAAGCCGGCCAGACAGAAAAAGTAAGTTTTTAATTTAAGACGGAAGGAGCGGAGGTCCGTGGTCGTCCTAATATCGGGGGGAAGGTCGTTCCAGAGGGCCGGGCCCGCCACAGAGAGAGCCCTTCCCCTGGGTGTCGCCCGCTGACACAGTCTAGTGGACGGCACCCGGAGAAGTCCCTCTCTGTGGGAGTGAATCGGCCGTGAGGATGTATGAGGCAGGATCCGATCCCGCAGATAGCTAGGTCCCGAGCCATGGAGCGCTTTAAAGATGATAATTAGCACCTTGATGTGGTGCTATAATGTGACAGCTGCAATGGAATAATCATTGTGCATGTGACATTGTGCATTTTGACTTTCTTGATCATACTTAATGGACATCCCTGATTATTGTTCTACCAGGTCCTATTGCTTAAGTCTTTAATTGTTTGAAAACTTAAATATTGGATGTGTTGGATCTGCACTGAATTTTCCTATGCTTGAAAAAAATGTCGAGTCTACAGATGTTTAAAAAGGCGTAGAATTTTCAGTGGAATGGAACAGTGCCTTACTACCTACTGTAGAAGACTGAGTTATAAAATTGATGGAGCTATTTTATATGACTTTTTCTTGAAGAAAATAATTTATAGATTTGGGGAAATCTCAAACTCTACAAGAAGAATCAAACAGGAAGGGGAAAGAATAAGATAGAAATTACTCTTTGACAGGAGGAAGGTCATAATTGTGTCTTTCCTGATTTCTAAGCGAGAATCTGTATGAGGAAGATTTGATGATTTCACCAGTAAATAATAGTCAGTGGATTGTCAAAAATGACTTCCTCTTTGTTTTTAGCAGTAGTGTTATATCAGAGAAAATCCTAACATTGGCTAAAAAAAATTACCAATCTATATAAATAAAAATGTAAAATAGTTTGTACGAAGCCGCTAATCTCAAAAACTACTGCACCGATCTGCCTCAAATTTTGACACAATGTTGCCAAGGACTTCCGATAATAGAATATCTACTCATTTTGTGTCTAGCACACATGTATCGTGTGCAAGGTACACACATGTAAAATGTACCCACTGAAAATGTTTTTACCTTCCTGTAGCTACTCCCACCCGGCTGATACGTCACGAAAAAACTCCCTTCACGTGCGACTGACATGTGCCTCCCTGTCAGAGCCCAACGGCCTGCGTCCCTGGCGGCATATCGTTAGGGGCCTTGAAACGGCACGTTGCTCCGGGCAAACGTGCCGTTGCCCCTGGGAGAAAGTAATAAATCCAGTAGGTAGGTAGGTAGGTAGGTAGGTAGGTAGGTAGGTAGGTAGGTAGGTAGATACAGGGATAGATAGAGAGGGAGAAATACAGTAGATAGGTAAGTACAGGGATAGAGAGAGAGAGGGAGAAATACAGTAGGTAAGTAAATAGAGGGATAGATAGAGAGGGAGAAATACAGTAGGTAGGTAGGTAGGTACAGGGATAGATAGAGAGGGACAAATACAATAGGTAGGTAGATAGGTACAGGGATAGCTAGAGAGGGACAAATGCAGTAGGTAGGTAGGTACAGGGATCGATAGAGAGGGACAAATACAGTAGGTAGGTAGGTAGGTAGGTAGGTAGGTAGGTAGGTAGGTAGAGGGATATATAGAGTGACAAAAACAGGTAGGTAGGTAGGTAGAGGGATAGATAGGGAGAAATACAGTAGGTAGGTAGGTAGAGGGATAAATAGAGAGGGAGAAATACAGTAGATAGGTAAGTACAGGGATAGAGAGAGAGGGAGAAATACAGTAGGTAGGTAAATAGAGGGATAGAGAGGGAGAAATACAGTAGGTAGGTAGGTAGGTAGGTACAGGGATAGATAGGGAGAAATACGGTAGCTAGGTATGTAGGTAGGTAGGTACAGGGATAGATAGAGAGGGAGAAATACAGTAGGTAGGTACAGGGATAAATAGAGAGGGAGAAATACAGTAGGTAGGTAGGTACAGGGATAGAGAGGGAGAAATACGATAGGTAGGTAGGTAGGTAGAGAGATAGATAGGGAGAAATGCAGTAGGTAGGTAGGTAGAGGGATAGATAGAGAGGGAGAAATACAGTAGATAGGTAAGTACAGGGATAGAGAGAGAGGGAGAAATACAGTAGGTAGGTAGGTAGGTAGAGGGATAGATAGGGAGAAATACGGTAGGTAGGTATGTAGGTAGGTAGGTACAGGGATAGATAGAGAGGGAGAAATACAGTAGATAGATACAGGAATAGATAGAGAGGGAGAAATACAGTAGATAGGTAAGTACAGGGATAGATAGAGAGGGAGAAATACAGTAGGTAGGTAGGTATGTACAGGGACAGATAGAGAGGGAGAAATACAGTAGGTAGGTAGGTACAGGGATAGATAGAGAGAGAGAAATACAGTAGGTAGGTAGGTAGCTAGCTAGCTAGGTAGGTACAGGGATAGTTAGAGAGGGAAAAATACAGTAGGTAGGTAGGTAGGTAGGTAGGTAGGTAGGTAGGTAGGTAGAGGGATAGATAGAGAGGGACAAATACAGTAGGTAGGTAGGTGGGTAGGTAGGTAGGTACAAGGGTAGATAGTAAGGGACAAATACAGTAGGTAGGTAGGTACAGGGATAGATAGAGAGGGAGAAATACGGTAGGTAGGTAGGTAGGTAGGTGGATAGATACAGAGGGAGAAATAAAGTAGGTAGGTAGGTACAGGGATAGATAGAGAGGGAGAAATACAGTAGGTAGGTACAGGGATAGATAGAGAGGGAGAAATACTGTAGATAGGTAAATACAGGGATAGATAGAGAGGGAGAAATACAGTAGATAAGTAGGTAGGTACAGATAGAGAGGGACAAATACAGTAGGTAGGTAGGTAGGTACAGGGATAGATAGAGAGGGACAAATACAGTAGGTAGGTAGGTACAGGGATAGATAGAAGGGACAAATACAGTAGGTAGGTAGGTACAGGGATAGATAGAAAGGGAGAAATACAGTAGGTAGGTAGGTAGGTACAGGGATAGATAGGGAGAAATACGGTAGGTAGGTAGGTAGGTGCAGGGATAGATAGCGAGGGAGAAATACAGTAGGTAGGTAGGTAGGTTGGGGGATAGATAGGGAGAAATATAGTAGGTAGGTAGAGGGATAGATAGAGAGGGAGAAATACAGTAGGTAGATAGGTAGGTAGGTACAGTGATAGATAGAGAGGGAGAAATACAGTAGGTAGGTAGGTAGAGGGATAGATAGAGAGGGAGAAATACGGTAGGTAGATAGGTAAGTAGGTAGGTAGGTAGATACAGGGAGAAAGTAAGAAATACAGTAGGTAGGTAGGTACAGGGATAGAGGGAGAAATACGGTAGGTAAGTAGGTACAGTGATAGAGAGGGAGAAATACAGTGGGTAGGTAGGTAGGTAGGTAGGTAGGTAGGTAGGTAGGTAGAGGGATTAGCGAGGAGAAAATAGAGTAGGTAGGTAGGTAGGTACAGGGATAGAGAGAAAGAGATATACAGTAGGTAGTTAGGTAGGTAGGTAGGTAGGTTGGTAGGTAGGTAGAGAGAGAGAGGGAGAAATAGGTAGGTAGGTAGAGAGTAAGAAATATAGTAGGTAGGTAGGTTGGTGGTTATACGGTGGTTGTGGGTACACAGTTTAGTTGGCCATTTAACCAGACTGGGCCACAGCAACGTGTGGCCGCGTATAGCTAGTGTTTTAAATATGAATGAAATTTTACAAAACTGACATATTCAGTAGAAGTACTGCTAAGATGTTAATATTCTTAAACAACATTTCTGTGTTCTCAGAGAAACTGCATGAGATCTCAAGAATAGGTTCTTCAATATCTTGAGAAATTTAGGACACCAAATATCCCAAATGTGGTACCAAACTGTATAATGGTACTAAATCTGAAATATATATTTATTTTTCCAACCAGATCTGTAATTACTGAATTCTAAACTTTGTGGCAAAAACTGTGGTTCAACATATTAGACATTACCAGTCAGCCCTAAATTATTAATTGGGCCTGTGTTCTTAGTGTGAACATATTGTGCCACATAATAATAACATAACAGCAGAGTAGCTATGTGGAATCAGTATTATTGATAAATAGAGAAGAACATTCATTTCTAATTACACATTAAATGCTCAACAACAATCTGGAAAACTCTATTATAGCCAACCTGTAGGAGAATTGTGATGCAAGTTGTGGGTGTTTTGTGACATTACATGCACATTAAAAAAGGGATAGACCATGTATCACAACAGCGTGACATTCATTTCATGGCTTTGAGGAATTCTGCAGAGGAATCTACTTGCATAATTGCACAACTATAAACCCTATACCTTGGTAACTTGAAGCTTAAGATTTCTAAATCATTCAATAAATGCTGCTGTAGCTATTGGTTGTTTCTTGCCTACTTAAACCTATTATACAATAGTAATCTTATCTTTTTACTGCTCTGTTGCATACTTGGTAACAGAAAAATAAATAAATTATTGGCCAGTGGTATCTTGTATTTAGTTAGCCTGGGTCTAAAATTTAGAAGATTGAGAAAACAAAAATATTTCCCTTTGCTTGCATAAAAGCTGGCAGAAAATTTCTCTTGTTGAATATATTATTACATTATAATTATATTATTTAATTATAATTATATGGTTCTTTGTACAGTCAGCCAGATGTTCAGACTGGATTTGGGATATTTGTCTACCTATCAGGGTTAGGACTTTCAAAGGACTTGGGATAGGCAGAAGTGGATATTTGATGGTATAATAGATTCTGTTCAAGGATGTAGCGGATATAGTCACCTTTTCCAATTGATTGATAGTAAATTTGTCAATGCTGATGGTGTTCACATAATGCTCCAGTTGTTTCAGGATTGTACAAGGCGGCTATTATTATTGGTACTACATTTGCTTTTTTCCCCCAGATAAATGAACTTTTACGTTCTACAGGTGAAAAATTAGAATATTGTGCAAAAGTTCATTTATTTCAGTAATGCAACTTAAAAGGTGAAACTAATATATGAGATAAGACTCATTACATGCAAAGCAAGATAGTTCAAACAGTGATTTGTCATAATTGTGATGATTATGGCGTACAGCTCATGAAAACCCCAAATCCAATCTCAGAAAATTACAATATTACATGCAATCAATAAAACAAGGATTGTACATAGAACAAGATCGGACCTCTGAAAAGTATAAGCATGTATATGTACTCAGTACTTGTTTTGGGCCCCTTTTGCATCAATTACTGCCTCAATGTGGCGTAGCATGGAAGCTATCAGCCTGTGGCACTGCTTAAGTGTTATGGAAGACCAGGATGCTTCAATAGTGGCCTTCAGCTCTTCTGCATTGTTCGATCTCATGTCTGTCATCTTTCTCTTGGCAATGTCCCATAGATTCTCTATGGGGTCCAGGTCAGGCAAGTTTGCTGGCCAATCAAGCACAGTAATTGCACGGTCATTGGACCAGGTTTTGGTGCTTTTGGCAGTGTGGGCAGCTGGAAAATGAAGTCAGCATCCCCATAAAGCTCGTCTGCAGAAGGAAGTATGAAGTGCTCCGAAATCTCCTGGTAGACGGCTGCGTTGACTCTGGTCTAATGAAGCAAAGTGGTCCAAAGTCCTGTTGCTCAGTGGTCCAAAATCCTCTTTTCTGATGAGAGCAACTTTTGCATCTCATTTGGAAACCAAGGACCCAGAGTATGGAGGAAGAATGGAGAAGCACACACTGCAAGATGCTTGAAGTCCAGTGTGAAGTTTCCACAGTCTGTGTTGATTTGGGGAGCCATGTCATCTGTTGGTGTTGGTCCACGGTGCTTCATTAAGTCCAGGGTCAAGTCCAGCCATCTACCAGGAGATTTTAAGAGCACATCATCATGCTTCCTTCCATAGATGAGCTTTATGGGGATCCTGACTTCATTTTCCAGCAGGACTTGGCACTTGCCCACACTGCCAAAAGCACCAAAACCTGGTTCAATGACCGTGGGATTACTGTGCTTGATTGGCTGTACACCATAATCATCACAATTATGACAAATCACAGCTTGAACTATCTTGCTTTGCATGTAATGAGTCTTATCTCATATATTAGTTTCACCTTTTAAGTTCCATTATTGAAATAAATGAATTTTTGAACGATATTCTAATTTTTCAAGTTTCACCTGTATTTCTATTTGCAGATCTTTATATTTTGTAATCTTCTCTTTTTCTTCTCCAGATACTGCTACATTCACCATCCAGACCTTTTTTTGTCTTTCTTATAGATGATTTTTAAGTCTGGTGTGTAAGGTATTAATTATCATCTTTAAAGCGCTCCATGGCTCGGGACCTAGCTACTTGCGGGATCGGATCCTGCCTCATACATCCTCACGACCGATTCGCTCCCACAGAGAGGGACTTCTCCGGGTGCCGTCCACTAGACTTTGTCAGCGGGCGACACCCGGGGGAAGGGCTCTCTCTGTGGCGGGCCCAGCCCTCTGGAACGACCTCCCCCCCGATATTAGGACCACCACGGACCTCCGCTCCTTCCGTCTTAAATTGAAAACACACTTTTTCTGCCTTGCCGGCCTGGGATAGCTACTCCTCTGTCTTTAGGGTTTATTGGGGATCTCTAGTTAGATAGTTTTAACGGGTATTTTAGCACAGGTCACTTAATTTAATGTATTTTTAATGAAATATGTATATAGTTATTGTTCTTATTCCTCCTGTGCACCGCCCCGAGTCCCTGTGGGGAGAGGGTGTGGTTTTATAAGTAATAAATTATTATTATTATTATTATTATTATTATTATTATTATTATTATTATTATTATTATTATTATTATTATTATTATTATTATTATTATTATTATTATTAATATGGCAGGTATCTGTTTGCATTCTAAAGTCCCAGAGCAATTTAGTTTCTTTATTTTCTATAACTTTCTCTATTTTAAGGTCCCACCAATTTTTGCTTGTAAGAAAATGGTATTTCTTGCAGATGCACCATTGTTGCTGCTTTGTCATCCATTGCTTATAGCCAGTTGTTAGAATCTTCTTGCATCAGCTAATCAGGTAGTCCACTGTTTCTTCAGCTTCTTTGCAGAGGCGGAATGTGCTATGTTTTTTCAATTCTGGCTTTGGATGCATTTCTTTTTAATACTTGGTCTTGTGCAGTCAGAATTTCTTCGTCTTTTCTGCTCTTAGCCATTGCCAGGTCTTGTTATTATCTATTTTCCCTGCTATTTTTGTAATGTACTGGCCATGTAATGCTTTGTCTTCCCATGTCTCCATTATGTTTTTCATTTCGTCTTTCTTGTAGGCCAGGTGTGTCAAATTCGATGTCATTGAAAGCTGCATCTGGGTTGTGTTTGACCTTGGGAGGCTGGGGTGGGCATGACCAGGATGGGAATGGCCAGCTTGACATCACTCATGTCGTGGGTGCCTGTGGCCCGAACACTCTGCCAGACAAAACAGGCTCCTGAGCTCTGTTTTTGGCTGGGATGGCATCCTCCAATCCTCTACCGGCAAAAACTGAACTCGGGAGGGCTGTGCATTTACTGGCAGAGGCATTGCAGGCCAGTCCTTTGCTATTTCCAGGGCTCCCCCATGGGGAAATCTGAATACCCTTAGGCTGGAGTTTAACAACCATGTTTGTAGGCAAGTTTGGTCTCTTCAGTAATCAATTCAGTAAGCCTTCTTAGTATACTAGCTTTAACACATCTTCCCTATTGTCTTTCAAATATTCTTCCCATGACCTTTTTTCTTCTTCAACCATTTATTGTATTTGCAACATTCCACGCCCACACTATTTTCCTTGGTAGAGTCTGTCAATGTCATTGGGAGGGTGACATTGTCATTCTTTTTCTGGTCTTCATATCCACAGTTTTTAGTTCTGCTTGAATCCAGTCCCCTATTGTAGTGTGTCTATTAATTGGAATTGTCCAGGTATTGATTGCTTTGATGGCATTTCCTTCACTAACTTTGGATTTTAAAATCTTCTTCACTCTTTTGTTGTATTCACTTCTAATCTTGATTTCAGTGTACTTGATGTTGTCAACTTGAAGGAGGCACAGGAATTTTTAGTGATAATTTCCCCTCATACTCTAGGGCAGGGATCCCCAACCTCTGGGCCGCGGACCGTTGCCGGTCCGTGACTTGATAGTAACCGGGCCGGAGTGAGCCTCAGGTTCCACATGACCGCCAAACGTGCGTGCGGCCCACGTGACTCGACTCACTCGCTGGAGGCTCCCACCGGTCCATGGAATTTTTTTTACATGAAACCGGTCCCTGGTGCCAAAAAGGTTGGGGATCCCTGCTCTAGGGCATCTTGATTTCTTCAGTTTTCACTATTTTTCCCTGTTTGATGATGAGTATGGTACGTTTGTCCAGTCAAAACTCTATTACAATGTCTTGGTTGCATGTACATAGTGCTGAGCAACAATTCTATTTCAGAGATGATTTTTCCATACAACTTTAGATCGTCCATGTAAAGGAGATGGAATAGTCTGGCAGATGTTTTTCATGTCTGATAGCATAGCCTGGGTTATCTTCATAACACCTTATTTTTTTCCCTAGGCTGCAAGGAAGAGGTAGATAGCTGTTACCTTATGTCTGAAAATCTTGCAAGGAGGTTTCGAAATTGGCCTTGGGCCACAGTTTACAAAGGTTTTTCATTTTTCTCTATATGATCTTGCAGCTGATCTATTTTGATGCTTTGCATTTATGATTTTGCATGCTACTTTCCTCTGGATTCATTAGACTCCAAAATGAAGAGCCATTTTTTTTTCTATGAACCTCTTGAATGAGAAGTGCAGTGGGTGGGACAAGATTTATTTTGAGTACCAATTCTGTTTCCATAATCTTTTGATTCTAAGGTGATAACTCCTATTTCAGATGGCACATTTATTTAAATTATGTGCTTTAAATATTATGCTCTTTTTTGGCTACTTTCTAATTGGAGGGGAGGTTGTTTTGATTAATATGTTGCCAACTGGCAAGTGCCTTTGAAATAGCTTAAAACAGAAAAAAACTAGAACAAATTATTTTTTAGTTGAAAAGGTAGTGGAAAATGAATATACTGAAGGTTCTTCTCTCTGTGAATCATATATGAGACATTTTCTCTATGACAAGCAAATGCCAAAGGCACAAATTTATCAACAGCATTTAGATATATTTATATTCTAAGCAATTACTCTGGAACGAAAGAGATTCTTTATTCATTTATTCAGTATATTTTTTGTTTTATTTTCAATTGGTTACTTCATGAAACATTTCCCTTTTGTGAAACAAAGAGACAATGAGAGATTTTTTACATAAGACATTTAAATAGGTAAAAAAGACTAAACAATTCCCTACTAGTAAGATATACAAGAAAAGAAAATAGAGATGAACAACAGGCCTACAATTACATTATGACAGCAAACTTACCCAAATACATAAAATACAAACTACCAGAATGAGAAAATCAAGCACATATCCTCTCTGCCATGGCCATTTTATTATCTACATCTTGCCCCTAGGTTTACAAAACCCTATGTTCATAGAAATATGGACTTTTTCTCCTTGCTTGTCGGGCAATTGATCATTCTTTAGACCATAAACTATTACCAGGTATATGATATTTTCCACCCAAATGGTCTACAATATCATTTAGTAGTTTAATATTGCCCTGTTTATCCCTTTATAGTCTGGTAGATTGGCACCATGTCAAGCAATAATGAGATGATGTATTTTATTGGCCAATCAATATTTGCTGAAATCCTATTGTTTTAGAATAATGGCCCAGCTGTTTGGAATTAGGCAGCCCATTTATAACAACTTCATTGATTAATTGGTTATATTAATTGTATCATCAAATCGTTATTGACTAGCAACATGGACAGATTTTGTCCATGTTGATTTGTCCATAACCTGTTGTATCAGCTCACTTCCATACGCACTCCTGTCACCACTGTACTAAGAACAGGTGCATGGAGGTCGTTCTTTTTAAATGTCCAGTTACCATACATTTTCCTGCTTTGTTGAGTAGACCATTAACATCAGAAACTGAGATTACCATACTATAATGGTAAAAAAAGTTTCCATTAACAAGTCAGCACTCTGGTGATCCCTATAACCAGTTACATGTTCTATAAATAAAATAGGGAAAAGGCATTAACTTATTCATAAACCTCTCTCCAGATTTCCCTAGTTCATTTTTGTAACTTTTGATCTAAATAGGATACAAAAGAAATGTTCAGTTATATCCATTTCCAGATAGTCCTCAAGTTATTGTTGTAAAGAAGTCTGCCCATTTATGTGTGTATGTTGTAACAGTTGGAAAATGAGTCATGTGACTGACTCAATTATGATGGGTTTTGCAATGGTCATTAAGTGGTTTTAAGTGCAAATACCACAATACTTTAAAGGGAACACCATTGTTCTCTATGGTGTAGTTTTGCTGAAAACCGGAAATAACTGCTGGTTTTCAGCCAAATTATTATAGAATGTGGTCATATAACTGTGGCATACTGCAAACAATTGTAAATGTGTCCATGTTGCCAAATGCCCGAAGTATGGGCATGTAACCAGGGAGAAGGGACTGCCAGAATCTTGGATCCAAGTTCCCTTTTTCAGATACATTGTAATTTCAAATAGTTGCTAAACTACCAGTCATATATAGTAACAAGGATGCCTCTACAAGATCACTCACATTTGAGTACAAATAGCTTGCCAGGTTCCTTATTTGATTCAAGTTGTAAGTTCCCTTTTTCAGGTAGCTTGTAACTTCAAGCAGTTGCTAAGTGACCAGTCATAAATCAAAGACTACCTGTATTAGATTACATTTGAGTACAAACAGCTTACCTGGTTCCTTAGCCTGGGAGTTTTATAAACATGGTCAACCAAATTTAAAGACTTTTATTTAGATCTCATACAAAACCAGATGGAGGAAAAGCTAAAGCGACTTTTATATGTTGCTCACTTTCCCTTCCTACTGTGATGCATTGATATTGCAAATAAACACCTCTTCCTAAAAACTTCAAATCAGGAACTCAGATATTATTTCTCTTTCAAATCCTTCTTCTGTCAGAACCTGCACGTATGCCTTGAAACACAAAATTAATCTCAAATGGGTAATATAAAGCTACGTAGGTTGATTTTATTTGGAATTCCATGTGAAAGTCTGTACAGTATGGTTCAACTATTTTAGTATGGCTGAAATATTTTACCAGGAGCAAAGATACCACATTCTAGTCCATCTTCATTCAGAGAGTCAGTAGATGACTTTGGATCTTTCACTTTCTTTTAGCCGTATCTACCTTGTTGTGGTGGGGAACAATAAGAGAACAGATTGCTTTGAATGCTGTTTTGAGTTGGTGAATAAAAGTGAGAAATACTATATAGTGGAATGGTACATGTGCACAATTGAAATCCAAATCCAGCTCTTTCTCTCCAGCCTTCTGGAAGGTGTTTGAAAGAAAACTGTACACTACTTGCTTTGGACAAAACACCAATATGGCTCTATATGTGATCCTGGCCTAAATTGTGCTGACAGCTGCACTTATTCAAATGAACAAAAATATAGTTTCCCTTCAGACCTTCTGCAGAACTCATGAAAATTGGAGAAAGACAGGAGAGAGATTGTGTATGTCCTCATTCTCTTCCTGCTTAGGTTTTCCAATTGTTTTGGCATGGCAGCTCAAAAGCTGCACTGTTACAGAAAAATTCTGCACCAAAGGCTTTCCTGTATGCAGGAATGCTTTGTCGCTTTTAGGATTTTTATATATTTTGTGTATTTGGGGCAGCATTCCCAGAACTGCGCTCTTCATATAGGATGCTGTGAAGTAATGGACATAATATGCAGTCCAATACATCTATGGATGTCAGATTGAGAAACTAATTTCCTTCCTTCCTTGCTTCTTCTTTCTCCCTGTCTTCTCCCTCTCTCTTCTCTCTTGCTCCCTTTCCTTCCTTCTTTCCTTTCTGTTCCTGCATTTTGCTAAGGAAAAGGTAGCACTTCACAGTTCAATCTCATTTCTTGGTATTTACATACTGCCTTCTGAGTTATAATAGTAAATGTTATGGAGTTGTACAATTTGCGATGATTAACTATTCCTTACTTAATGCTCCATTCTTCTGGCTTTCTTTACAGTAATAATAAACAGGACATCAGCTTGCTAATATTGCGAATGCACGGGAAGAGATACACCGTTTCATTGCTTTCCTTTTTTCCCTACAGTATTATTCCCTCCACTCCCCCGCCCTCCTCCTCCTCGGGTGGCTAACAGTCAAGCTGTGTGAATGGTGTTTCAGAATGGGAAGGAAGAAATAATTCTTCCAGTAAATTGAGAATGCCTTAGGAAATAACACTGGATCGTGTTTCTAATGCACAATAGCCAAGCTGTGACATAGGCCGGGGGGGAGGGGAAGGGGGGGACACGACACACCGGATTCTACAGAAAAGGAATGCCAGCATGAGCAACTCCAACCAATTCAGCCCTTGGGACTAACTACGCATGCGCTAACAATTACACAAGGAAAGCATAGACCGATATAAAAATTTAGTGAGCACCGCTTGGAACTCCAGTGCGGTTGGCGATTTGAGGGACTCGTCTTTGTAGTTCTTTTGACAGCGGATAGGCCTTGATCTTTCCTATCCAAGCATGTCAGATCTACCTATTTTTCCTGCTCAGACGAAGATCCATGAAATAGAGCCATCATATTTAATCGATATGAGACTAGATTCCGAAACAATGTCTCGCCTATTAAGAATTTTTGCCCTTGATCCATTGAAGCGCAATATAATCCGTTCAGTTCTTTCCAAGCCTAACTTAATGCACATCCATATTTGGAAACAAATTACTGATTACGATCCTATGAACTTTTTTGTTTTAAATATGAAAGCTCTGAATATGAACGGTTCGGCCTCGATACCGGGGTTTTCGAACCTGGCACTTTATGATATCCACCCATTTTAACGCTGCCAAATCGCTGCTCTTTTGTGGATAAAATGTAACCAGCATATGTATTCAAGCAATATAATTGAATTGAGAAATACATAAAAGACATTGTGAAGGGAACAATCTGTCTTTCAAATCTGAATTACTCGTTTAATGTGCTTTGTATAATACTTTATTGTTCTATTCCTCAGAAAGGGAAGAATGGTGCTTAATATGAACTCGGAAACTCTAACTATACATGAGTCTAATGAATAGAAGTCTATGATCTATGACGGTAAAGTTGTGCCCCCTGGCGAAACTCTATTCTGTAATTCAACGATCTAGAAACTGATATTACGCATGCGCCTTAAGGTTTAGCGTAACCTAGCGACAAGCAGAGCGTTCTCAAGAGCACGAGACCAGTATTGAAGTCGTGGGAACGTGTGTATCGTCCTAAACGCTCAGATACAGATCTTCCTGTGACTGAAACTTTCTGGGGACGGTCTGATTTGAAAAGTCATCTGAAGAAAGGAAACCCCTTCGGTAATTTCGAAAGATGTGCGTGGTGTCTGCATAAACTTTAGTTAAGATTTCTTCGTTTTATAATCTGTTAAATACATTTTAGATAATACTTTGTATTTCATTATACAACTAATAAAGTAAGCACATAAGCAAATTGTAAGTAAAAAAAACCCCTCCCGTTATATTTTGTCTCCCAATATTGCCTATTCTCAGAAAATAATTATTTTTCTGTATGCGGTCTCTCTCCTATCACCCTGTGCAAAAGAAACGAAAAATAGCTACCCTAAAACACTGAAAAACAAATACTGAAAGTATATTGAAAGGCTGTATGTGGGGGGAAAGAACGTCCTAAAATACATTTCCCATTAAGCTCTTTTATTTTTTTTATTAAGCTCAATTTTTTAACAGTGCAATTAAAACTGACGTTCTGATGACTAAATTTTATTTAATGTTTTATAGTGTTTATGTTTTTATTGATTAATATGAGCAATCATAAGAGATATGAAGCTATGTAAGTCAAAGATGATAAAAGAAAAAGGGAAATATCAAAGTTGCTTTCACATTTTTTGGCACATGGTGCTTATAGGTTTTTGAATTTTCAATATTTTGAAAATGGTCAAAATGACCCAAAATGTAATCTAACTTTTTTCTGCTTTAACTGGTTTTTGTTCATGTGATTTACATCATGCCTACTTAATAATAATAATCTTTATTGTCATTGTACTAAAATTACAATGAAATTGGTTACTTACTCTTAAGATTCAGTTCATGGAGAGATGTCCTAACATTTTTCTGTAAAACGTGCTTGTAGAATTAAGAATCCACACTTCCATCACTATTGGAACCATCACAATGGATTATTGGTAAGCCATCCTGATCCAGAAGCAGCAGGGTCAGACCATGATTTGCCACCACTATGCTTCACAGATGGGATAAAATTCTTATGGTGGAATGCAGTGTGTGTCTTTAAGCAAATAAAACACTTCTCACAAAGTGAAAAGATGAGATTAAAGTTTTGATCTCATCTGTCCACAGAACATTTTTGCAAGAGCTTCTTGGCTTATCTGTGTAATTTTTTTTCAAACTATAGATGGGCAGCAATGTTCTTTTGGAGTATGACGGCTTTCTTTCAGCCTTGAGTGTTTACTATTGTTGTTCAGTGTTCTTTTGAAGGTGATTTCACAAAACTGGGACTCATCTGTGCAAGAGAGATCTTTAGTTCCTTAGACATTATCCTCAGACTCTCTGGAATATTACATGATTAGTAGTTGATACGATCTTGGTTGGTTGATCACTCTTGGGAAGAAAAACAGTGGTATTTAATTGTCTCCATTTGTACCCTTCTGTCTAACCGTGGACTGGTTGAGTCTAAATTCTTTAAAATTAGTGTTGTCCTCTTTTCCACCATTAAGGTCCTTGGAAATCTCCTTTGTACAAGCCATGATACACTTCCACATTCCTGTGTTGTGAAGATTGGAATTTGAGAGTAGATATCTAGATTTCTGTTCTTTAAAGAAGGTAGGACTTCCAACACTCAGAACTGATAGTTGTCCCATTGATTGAAATACCTGATTCTAATTTCTTGTTCAAGTGAACTGATAATCCTAGACTTACTTTGGTCACACAGAGGGATGTAGCTTTGGATCATTTTCTCAATAGATCAATGAACAAGTATAATATTTTTGAATAGAATATGGCTCCTTTCCAAAATGCAGCTGAACAGTAAAGAGTTTTTTTTCTCTTGCCAACATTCTGCTGATTTTGCTGCCAAAGCTGTTTTTCTAGCAGTGCTGGATTTGAATGAGAGCACTTCAGAATGACCAAGATAGCTTTCAGATCGTCATGGATCCACCTGGAAAGAAGAGTCTTGAAGATTCCAGTTCCCTAGGGCAGGGGTCTGCAAAGTTGGCTCTTTTAAGACTGGTGGACTTCAACTCCCAGAATTCCCCAGCCAGCAAGGCTGGCTAGGGAATTCTGGGAGTTGAAGTCCACCAGTCTTAAAAGAGCCAACTTTGCAGACCCCTACCCTAGGGGAATGGTTAGAAAGTCATTGGTGATCCATCTTCCTCTTGGAAATTCATTTTTTTAAGTATTTCTGGGTTTTAACTTCACTTTTTGAATCTTTCATTTTGCTCTGTTTTTTATCGTTAAAAAGTTGACTGGTTGGTTGAATGCTGATTTATTTTAACCTCTTATTGGACTTTAGCTATTTTTTTCTTCCTTCCTTTGATTTATGTTGTTTTGAATAACTTTCAGTTTTCCACAAAGAAACATGTTCTTGGATGGTCAAGTGCTTTCATTTGATTTACATTAATATTGGACTCTGACCAAGGATGTTTACATTTTATTAACCTGCAAAATATTTAGAGCTTATTTTTAAATCTTCGCTTTAATCTTGGATCAAAATATTCAGAAAATATCTTCCCTATTTTCATTTTTTTATTTTTTCACTTTGCTTCAATGTTCTTTGTTTCCTGTTTAAGTTATGCAGGGCAACAAAGATTACAGACAAGCAGCGATATAGACCATTTAATAAGATGCACATTTTAGTTGAAAGCTTTTTTAAAAAGTTTGTTGAAATGATAATGGCTGTGTAAAATATTCAGATGCATGTAGCTCTGGATAAATTAGATTCACAAAAGGTATGTGATTTGAAAGTTGCAGACCCATTGGAAAATGCTATGGACTGTACAGACTTAGAACTGTACAGTTCTAAGTCTGTACTTAGAACTGTACAGTCGATTGCATATGCCCCTCTGAAGTTCAAGCTGCAATTGAAGTGATAAATTGGTTTTTCTTAGGAGGTTTGAAGGCGATTGGGAAATTGATTATAATACAATTAGAATTCATTTTTATCTGGATTTTGTTGAGAAGATAGACCAATTGTAGAGGCTGAATTTATTATATTTAGCCAAACAGCAATTGATAAGAGATGGTATATAGAAACAAAAATTGATATTTTATCCAGAATGAATTACTCTTACCTCTCAGGATGATTTGGGTAGATAAGATGCTGTGGTCAGTTTTCTACAAGTTGATAACAGTAACAGTTTGTTAACAGAGGGTAATGAAACTAACCTTACTTTTTATTATTGTGTTTTCTGTTAACTATCATTAATATAGTATACAGATGACAGATCAATGATTTGCAAATAGATTTAGTAGTGTAAAATTTTGGGGCCCTGTTTCACAAGCGGTGGGAATAATAATATTTTTATTATTGTTGTTAGTCATGAAGTCATGTCCAACCCATCGCGACTCCATGGATAACATTCTTCCAGGTCTTTCTGTCCTCTACCATCCCTCAGAGTCCATTTAAACTGAGCCTACTTCTTCAGTGACTCCATCCAGCTACCTCATTCTCTGTCATGCCCTTTTTCTTTTGCCCTCAATCATTCTCAGCATTAGGCTCTTCTCCATTGAGTCTTTCCTTCTCCTTAGGTGGCATTTGAGTTTCATCTTCAGGATCTGATCTTCTAAAGAGTAGTCAGAATTGATCACCTCCAGGACTGACTAGTTTGATCGTCTTGCAGTCCAAGGTACTTGCAAGAGTCTTATCCAGCACCATAGTTAAAGGCCTCAATTTTTTGGCGCTCAGCCTTCCTTATGGTCCAACTTTCACAGCCATACATAGCAACTGGGAAAATTCTTGACTATACACACTTTTGTTGGCAGGGTAATGTCTCTGCTTTTTAGTATGGTGTCTAGATTTGCCATTGCTTTCCTCCCCAGGAGCAAGTCTTTTAATTTCTTGGCTGTAGTCCCCATCTGCAGTGATCTTGGAAACCAGGAAAATAAAATCTGTCACTACCTACATTTCTTCCCCATCTAATTGCCAGAAATTGAGAGGGCCAGATGCCATGACCTTAGTTTTCTTAATGTTGAGTTTCAAGCCAACTGTTGCACTCTCCTCCTTCACCCCCATCCAGAGGCTCTTTAGTTTCTCTTCACTTTCTGCCATTAGAGTGGTATCATCTGCATATCTGAAGTGGTTGATATTTTCCCGGCAATCTGAATTCCAACTTGTGATTCATCTAGCCCCGCTTTCTCATGATGTGCTCAAATAATATAGTAATGTATTAATAAGTATTCAACTGGGGAAGATAAATGTGCTGAATTTTTTAATATGCTTTTTTCCAATGTCTTGCTTGCTTTCTGTTTTTTTGGGGGGGGGTTGTTTTATATATATATTTTTTTTCAAATAAAATAAAAATAGAATAAGAAGAATAGAACAGAACAAAATAGTTTGGGAAGTGTGGTTAAACTCAGAAGGAATTTGTCTCCAATATAGAAGCACTCAGTGTACTTGCAAAACAATAAATAAATAATAAACACCCAGAAAATTCAAGTCATTAGATACAAAATTAGAATAATGGACTGGACCTAAGCAGAACTAAAAACTGTGGAAAGGAAGAGCAGAAAAATTATGACAAATGAATCATGCCTTTCATGTTCGCAGTGGCCTAAACAGACTCTACCTACCAAGGAAAATGGTGGGTGTGGGATGTTGCAAATATATCAGACAGTTGAAGAAGAAAATGGGGCATTGGAAGAGTATGTGAAAGACAGTGAAGAAGATGCACTAAAGCTAGTATACCAGGAAATCTTACTGAAGAGGCCAAACTGACCTACAAGAATGACCAAATAAAGAACAGAATGGAGGCATGGAAAGTCAAATTATTACATGGCCAATACATCACCAAAATACTAACTTAGAACTGAGGAGAAATTTCCTTAGAACAATTAATCAGTGGAATAGCTTGCCTTCAGAAGTTGCGAAAGCCCAAACACTGGAAGTCTTTAAGAAGAGGTTGGATAGCCACCTGTCTGAAATGGTATAGGTCAGTGGTCGGCAAACCGCGGCTCGCGAGCCAAATGCGGCTCTTTGGCCCCTCGAGTGCGGCTCTTCCTCCACCCTCGCCGACAGTGGGACTCCTGGGACCCACCGGAGAAACCCTCCCTACCGGCCACCGATTCCCTCCCCCCGTGGAACCTCCCCAGCCGGCATGCCGCCACTCGTCTACTTCCAGGGGTGCGGAGGCTCCGCGGGCATGGAATTCAGCTGGCTCGCCCGGCTGGCCGCCCACTCGTTCACTCGTGCTACTTCCAGGGGTGAGAAGGCCTTCCCCACCCCACACGGAACGGGCGGGCTATCGGGCAAGCTAGGCTACTTCCAGGGGGTGCGGAGGCTCCGCGGGCACGGAATTCAGCTGGCTCGCCCGGCTGGCCGCCCACTCGTTCACTCGTGCTACTTCCAGGGGTGAGAAGGCCTTCCCCACCCCACACGGAACGGGTGGGCTATTGGGTGAGCCAGGCTACTTCCAGGGGGTGCGGAGGGAACCGGCGTCCAGAGGGTCGCCGTTCCTTCCCCACCCCACACCGAGCCCTGGAAGTACCCTGAGCGGGCGAGCGAATGCGGCAGGCGGCCAGGCGGGCCCGGCTAAGGCGAGCGAGCGAGTAACCGTGGCGGGCTGGGCTGAGGAGGCTTTGCGGGGGGCGGGGGGCAGACAGACAGACAGAGAGAAGCACAGACACAGAGAGAGACAAGGAGGGAGGGGGAATCAGAGAGTGACAGACACACAGAGAGAGACGGAGAGACAAACAGAGGGAGGGAGGGAGAGATAGATAGAGACACAGAATGAGTGATTAAGTGCTTGAATGCGAGACAGACAGACAGACACACAGAGAGTGACAGAGATGGGCAGACAAAGCAGATAGAGAGAGAAAGAAAGAGAAAGAAAGAGAAAGAGGGAAAGAAAGAGAGAAAGAGAGAAAGAGAGACAGAAAGAGAGACAGAAAGAAAGAGAAAGAAAGAGAGAGAGAGAAAGAAGGAAAGAAAGAAAGAGAGAGAGAGAGAGAAAGAGAAATGGAGAAAGAGAGAGAGAAAGAGAGAGAGAGAAATGGAGAAAGAGAGAGAAAGAGAGGAAGAAAGAAAGAAAGAAAGAAAGAAAGAAAGAAAGAAAGAAAGAAAGAAAGAAAGAAAGAACTTATGACCACAATTGAGCCTAGGTTTGGTTGCTAACCAAGAGTTTCACATTTTCCAAGTTGGCCACGCCTACCCAGTCACATGACCTCTGAGCCACTCCCACAAAACAGGGCACACCTTCTGGCTCTCAAAAGAAATTTCAATCGTGGTATTGTTGATATTTGGCTCTGTTGACTAATGAGTTTGCCCACCACTGGTATAGGGTTTCCTGCATAAGCAGGGGGTTGGACTAGAAGACCTCCAAGGTCCCTTCCAACTCTGCTATTGTATTGTATTGTATTGTATTGTATTGTATTGTATTGTATTGTATTGTATTGTAAGACTCCTGCGAGTCCCTTGGACTGCAAGGTGATCAAACTGGTCAGTCCTAGAGGAGGTCAAACCTGACTGATGTTTAGAAGGCCAGATCCTGAAGAAAATAGCTAGAGAAGCAGATAATAACAAGACCTGGTAATGGCTAAGAGCAGGAAAGATGAAGAAAGAGACCAAGGGGCTCATTCTGGCTGCATAAGAACAAGAGTTACGAACAAATGCATACAAAACCAGAATTGAGAATTCAGTAACAGACCGCAAATGCTATTTCTTCAAAGAAGTTGATGAAACAGTGGATTATCTGCTGCAAGATTACACAGAGTGATTATAATCAATGGTACGACAAAATAGCAATGGTGCATTATAAGATCTGTAAGAAGTATTATTTTCCTGCAAGCAAGAACTGGTCAGACCGTAAAATAGAGAAAGTAATAGAAAATAAAAAACTAAATTCCTGTGGGAGTTTAGAATTTAAATAATCAGGTACCTACCATATAACATCCTAGACTTAACAACTGTCAGTAAGGAGGACAGTGAGTAGTGGACATGGCAGTATCTGGAGACAGCAGAATAGAAAATGAAGAAATAGAGAAGAAAAGAAAATACCAAGATCTGCAAATAGAAATAGAACAATTATGATAAAAGAATGGAAAAGTAGTATCAATAGTCATAGATGCCTTGGGTGCAATTCCAGAACAACTGGAGCACCACTTGAACATCATTGGCATTGATAAATTCACCATAGGGCAACTACAAAAAATGGCTTTACTCAAAACAGCTTACATCCTGCAATGACATGTGTAATATCATCAAACAGCCACATCTGCCTAGCCCAGGTCTTTGGAAAGGTTTTAATAAGTAGACAAAAATGCCAAATCCAGTCAGAATATGTACCTGCCTATGTGAAGAAGAAGAAGAATATTAAAAGCGTGCAACCAGTAGAAAAGGGAAAAAGAAGTACTAAATGGATAAATAATACTACATCCACACTCTATGGGTTAATATGCATGCACATTAGTTGATCACTGTGTTTTGTTAACTGCGAAAATTCAGTGTTCAGCAGAGTGACAGAAAAAACTGTCTCTGTCTAGTTGTGTTGGCATATAATACTCTGATGCCAACCTAAGGGTCTAAGAAGTTGTACCCAAGATGTGAGGGATCTGTAGATATCTTGTCAGCCCACCTTCTGGCCCTCACAATAAATAGTTATCCTATGGAAGGAAGGCTAGTCGCAGTGATTCTTTCAGGAGTCTTGACTATCTGTAGCAATCTGTACCTCTCCTGTTTCATTGCTGTACCAAACCAGATATTTACAAAGAAGTACAAATGACAAATTAAGTAATTCCTCTATAAAACAGTATCAACAGCTCCTGGGGCAGTTTGAACTTCCCGAATTGATGCAGGAAAAATATTATTTGCTGTGCTGTTTTAATAATGGTTCTGACATTAACAGTCCATTTCAGTTCTTGGGAGATTATAGAATCCAAAAACACGAAGGACTGTATTACTAAAAACCTGCTGTTGAATATAGCCAAAGGGGGGTAAAATAGAAAGTCTCTCCTAAAATTCACTATTAATATACTGTAATTTATACCGTGGCAGGGGTGTCCACTCAATTTCATTGAGGGTCGCATCAGGGTTGTGTTTGATCTTGGGGGGCCAGGTGGGTGTGGCTAGCTCGATGTCACTCATGTCGGGGGCAATGTGGTGGCCCGGGTGGGGCTAGGGCATCCATTGTGTCTAGCCTGCCTGCCTGCCTGTCTTTTCTTCTTTTTCTTTCCCCCTTCATTCTCCTTCCTTCTTCCTTCTTCTCTTTCCTTCTTTTTCCTTCCTTGCTCTCTTCCCATCTTTTTCTTTCCTATTTCCCTTTCTCCTTACTTGTCTTTTCTTGGAGATTAAAAAGCAAAAGGGGAAAGTTTTTTCCCCCTTTGTTTTGTTTTGCTTTTAGTTTGTTTTGCTAGCCCCCAGAGCTCCGTTTTTGCTGGCAAAGGGCTGCAGGAGGCTGTCACGGCCAAAAATGATTCCTGAGAGGGCCGCATGCTAGCAGAGCCAATGCGGGCTGGTCCTTTGCTGTTTCCCGGGCAGCCCTGCAGGCCAGATCTAAGTACCCTATGGACTGTACTCAGCCCCTGGGCTGTGAGTTTGACATCCCTGTACTGTGGCATTTGCTAATAGACCTGCCTTCGTTATTTGTATTAATATTATACTTTTCCTACTATGAAATACTTATCCCTTTCATCTTACATAATTTCACATTTAAAACAACAAATGAAGATTTCTTGCATTCATGTATCATGCAAATGAGACCATAACAATTTGCACTGTTTGAACCCAGGCATTTCTATTTTGTAAATTATGGGTTGCAATTCATAATTATGTACAAACCATGCCATTATATTTTATTTCACAAACTGTGGCTTAAGGCAATATGTGATTCTATCCAATAAATGGTTACATGAACGTGGGTCAATTTTGTTTAAATTATAACTGAAATGGAATTGAAACTGAAATTGCTTTGTTGTTGTTTTGGTTGGCATCTTAGATTGCTTTAAAAAAACATGCATGTTTACCTCTCCCTGCCAACATAACAGACAGCTAGCAATAGCTAAAGCTTTTGTCTCTCTAAGAACATTTAGCAGCCTAATGAGTTTGGGTTTAAAGAACAGCAACTTAGCCAATATTGTGTGGTGAAAGAAGCAGGAGGATACTGACTTATGTAGGAGGATTTCAAGGGATTAAGAAAGTAATGCCTTTCTGAAGTGTACATTTTCCCAGTTCATAATAAATCAGTTAAGGTCAGCATAGCTAGAGTTTCATGCTGTCAACATTATCCCTTGAGACTTTGAAAGGGATCCCCAAGGACAGGGGTTAGAATTGGATGCACATATTAGCAGTGCAGACTAAAGCACAAGAATCTGCACTACTAATGCAGAGATGCCACATTTGTCAAATGCTATTTTTCAATGCTAGTTAATTTATGTGAGTAATAAATATGGAACTGGAATACAAATAACAAAGCTATCAAATAAAGCATATATAGCTGTTTTATGCGAAACTCATTATAGGCTGACTCGGCAATATTCAGGTTTTGAAACATCAGATCAGGAAGAGATTTTCTGAATCCTGTCATCAGAAATACTGAGAAAGATTTAACCCATGATCTAAAATAAGGATACAATTTTTTTTTTAAAGTTCACTTGTCAAAATATTCTGTTTCTTAGGAAGAACTTTGATTTGATAGTTTTGTCTGAATATGTTCTTGTGTATTGGATACCGTATATAAATATATGTGTTGTGAGAATATCCATGAGCATATGTATGTTTATAAAATGTCATTAACATCTTAGCATTTTATACAACAGATACCATATTTTTCAGAGTATAAGACGCACCAAGGTTTTGAAGAGCTAAATTTAAAAAAAAGTAGGTAGGTAGATAGAGGGAGGGGAGGAGAGAGAAAAATATAATAGGTAGGGAGAGAGAGAGTAGGTAGGTAGGTAGGTAGGTAGGTAGATATATATATAGAGAGAAATACAGTAGGTAGGGAAGGAGATTAAGTCGGTGGGTAGGTAGATAGAGAGAGAGAGAGAGAGAAATACAGTAGGTAGGTAGGGAGAGAGAGAGAGTAGGTAGGTAGTAGGTAGGTAGGTAGGTAGGTAGGTAGGTAGGTAGGTAGGTAGAGGGACAGAGAGAGAAATACAGTAGATAAGTAGGGGGGGAGAGTAGGTAGGTAGGTAGGTAGAGGGGGGAGAGAGAAATACAGTAGGTAGGTAGGTAGAGGAATAGAGAGAGGGGGGGAGAAATACAGTAGGTAGGTAGGTAAAGAGTGGGGGAGAAATATAGTAGGTAGGTAAGTAGATAGAGATAGAGGGATAGAGAGAGAGAGAGAAATACAGTAGATAGGTAGGGAGAGAGAGAGAGAGAGTAGGTAGGTAGGTAGATATTTCCAGGTGTACTTATTCATCTATTGGAGAAGGAAATCGATGACAATCTGCAGCACCTAACTTTGTTCCTGCTGGCACAGTATTTGATCCACGTAATTCTCATCAATCAGTTAAAGAGCTTTCCAAAAGGATAAAAAAAACCTTGTTACATTCTGCAAACCTCCCCAAAACGGCCCGTTTTTTGCGAAAATGGGCCCATTTTTTTCCAAATAAAAGGCATGAATAGCCTGGGGGGGGGGGGGGGCTTGCAGAGTGCTCCGGGGGGGGGGCAAAAAACCCGGCCCATTTTCCACTAAAACGAGCCATTTTTTTGTCAAAAAAAATGCATGCATAACCTAATGGAGGCTTATAGAGTGCTGCTGAGGGCTGGAGGAAGCAAAAAAGGCCCATCGTTTACTTGTTCCTGCCCTCCCCAGCCCCCAGGAGGTCTCTGAAAGCTTCCATAAGGCTCTGCACAGCCATTTTGGTGAAGGGGGTGGAGATTCAGGAGTCCAAAAATGCTGTATTCAATGCACCCAGATTTTCAGCCTCTTTTTAGAGGAAAAAAGGTGCATCTTATATTCTGAAAAATATGGTATGTGTAATTTGAAGTCCCATATCTGCATGCACTTGTCAGAAGTTTTAGACGTAGTCACCAGATTACAACAAAAGACAAAATTATTAATTATCCAAGGAGTGATTTAATGCAAAAATAAGCCAACACTATTTTTTTTCTCAGACCACATCTACTTTTGCAGTGCAACCCTTGACATGCCAATAAAAGACTGAGCACAAGGTGGGGGAGAGTATCCTTTTTTTATTTTTTACTAGCTATACCCGGCCACGCGTTGCTGTGGCCCAGTCTGGTTAAATGGCCAACCAAACTGTGTGTAGATCTACACCTGCACACATACACACAACCACCATATAACCCCCAACCTACCTACCTACTGTATTTCTCCCTATCTATCCCTCTACCTACCTATTGTATTTCTTTCTCCCTCTATCTACCTACCTACTGTATTTCCCCCTCTCTATCCCTCTACCTACCTACCTACTGTATTTCTCCCTCTTTCTCTATTCCCCCACCTACCTACCTACTGTATTTCTTGCTATCTATCTATACACCTACCTACCTACCTACTTACCTACTGTATTTCTCCCTCTCTGTCTATCCCTCTACCTACCTACCTACTGTATTTCTCCCTATCTATCTATCCCCCTACTTACCTACCTACTATATTTCTTCCTTTCTCCCTCTACCTATCTGCCTGCCTGCCTACCTACCTACCTACTGTATTTCTCCCTATCTATCTATCCCTCTACCTACTGACCTACCTACCGACCTACTGTCTTTCTTTCTTCCTTTCTTTCTTTCTTTCTTTCTTTCTTTCTTTCTTTCTTTCTTTCTTTCTTTCTTTCTTTCTTTCTTTCTTTCTTTCTTTCTTTCTTTCTTCCTTCCTTCCTTCCTTCCTTCCTTCCTTCCTTCCTTCCTTCCTTCCTTCCTACCTACCTACCCACCCACCCACCTACCTACCTACCTACCTTATTACTCCCTCTCTATCTATCCCTCTATCTACCTACCTACTGAAATACAATAATACTATAGCAGAGTTGGAAGGGACCTTGGAGGTCATCTAGTCCAATTCCCTGCCTAGGCAGGAAGCCCTATACCCATGATGGCAAACCTATGGCACGGGTGCCACAGGTGGCACATGGAACCGGACCTGGTGGGAATTGCGGAGACCTGGTTGGGCCACGAGGGAGGACTCCCCCTCGTTGAAATGTGCCCGCCAGGTTACCGCATTTTTCATCAGCCCCGGGCCCTAGGCAGGGGTGGAGGGGTAGCGGTTATTGTTAGGGAAGGTCTTGAGCCGAGAGAGACCATTGTGCCACAGACCACCGGTGTGAGTCCCTCTGCGTGAAGTGGGGCCTAGGGAGGCAGTTGGGCTTGCTGGTTGTATACCTGGCTCCCCGCTATGTAACAGCAGCCCTGCCCGAGCTCCTCGAGGTGATCGCTACGATGGCAGTTGAGACCCCCAGACTGGTAGTTATGGGGGACTTTAATCTGCCATCGGTGGGCGAATCATCGGAGGCAGCTCAGGAGTTCATGGCTTCCATGACGGCTATGGACCTGACCCAAGTAATTCAGGGCCCCACCCACGAGGGTGGACATACGCCGGATCTAATCTTTGTCTCTGGCCAATGGAAGAGTGATCTGGGTATAGGGGATATAGTCATCACACCCCTGTCATGGTCAGACCACTCACTTCTCCGGCTCGACTTTCCAATCGCTACACCCCACCGCGGGGAGGCGGAACCTGAGTCACCTATTTGGTTCCGCCCCAGGCGCCTGATGGACCCTGACAGGTTCCAGACGGCGCTTGGGCCACTTCCTGTATCCCTGACCCGCGCCCCGATGGAGGACCTCGTGGCCGCATGGAATAGTGCGGCCACGGGAGCCTTGGATCGGGTCGCGCCCGTGCGGCCTCTCTTGCGGCAGCGAACCAGCCTGGCTCCTTGGTTTACTGAGGAGCTAAGTGTGATGAAACGCCACAAGAGATGCCTAGAGAGGAGATGGAGATCTACTCGGTCTGAATCTGACCGAACACAGGTGAGAGCCCATTTACGGACTTACCTTGTGGCGCTGAGAGTGGCCAACCGTGAGTATTGTGCCACTCTCATTCGCAGATAACCGCCCTGCTGCCCTGTTTAGGGTGACCCGCTCCCTCCTTCAACAGAGGGTGCGGGAAACCCCATTACAGGGTAGAGCAGAGGAATTTGGGATTTATCTGCAGGATAAAATCGCTCAGATTCAGAGCGAGTTAGTCTCCATCGATGGTCCAGTGGGATGCCCCGAGGCAGATCTTGAGACAGTTTTGTGGGAAGAGTTTGACTCTGTTACTTCCGAGGATATGGACAGGTTACGTGGGCGACTGCGAGCCACCACATGTTTATTGGACCCGTGTCCTCCTGGCTTGTACTGGCATCCTGGGAGGTTACACGAGGCTGGCTCCAGGAGGTTGTCAACGCTTCTCTGAGTGAGGGTTTCTTGCCTGCCTCCCTTAAAGAGGCTATGGTGAGGCCCCTCCTGAAGAAGCCCTCTCTGGACCCAGCATTATTGGTTAATTACCGTCCGGTCTCCAACCTTCACTTTCTGGCGAAGGTTGTAGAGAGTGTGATGGCACAACAGTTTCCCCGTCACCTGGAGGAAGTTGATTATCTGGACCCGCGCCAGTCCGGCTTCCGGCCCGGGCACAGCACCGAGACGGCATTGGTCGCGTTGGTAGATGATCTCTGGAGGGCCAGAGATGGGAGTTGTTCCTCCATCCTGGTCCTATTAGACCTCTCAGCGGCTTTTGATACCATCGACCATGGTATCCTATTGCATCGGCTGGAGGGGTTGGGGGTGAGGGGCACCGTTCTGCGGTGGTTCTCCTCCTACCTCTCCGGTCGATCGCAATTTGTGTTGGCAGGAGAGCAGAGGTCGACCTCAAGACCCCTCACATGGGGTGCGTCAGGGGTCGGTCCTCTCGCCTCTCCTGTTCAACACATATATGAAGCCGCTGGGCGAGATCATCCGTGGTTTTGGGGTAGAGTACTACCTCTACGCTGACGATACGCAGCTGTATATATCTACCCCAAACCACCCCAACGATGCCGTAGCGGTGATGTGCCAGTGCCTGGAAGCCGTGCAGGCCTGGATGGGAAGTAACAGACAGACTCAACCCGTCCAAGACCGAGTGGCTGTGGTTTCCGGCATCCCGGTACAACCAGTTGACTCCATCACTGGCCATAGGGGACGAACACCTTACCCCTGTGGATGGGGCACGCAACTTGGGCATCCTCCTGGATACCCGGCTGTCCATGGAAGATCAAGTGACAGCCGTGGCCAGGAGGGCGTTTTACCAGGTTCGCCTGGTACGCCAGTTGCGTCCCCTATTGGATCGGGATGCCCTTTGCACAGTCACTCATGCACTCGTGACATCCCGACTGGACTACTGCAATTCTCTCTACATGGGGCTCCCCTTGAGGTGCACCCGAAGACTTCAGCTTGTCCAGAATGCAGCCGCGCGAGCAATAATGGGAACCTCGAGGTTTACCCATATAACACCGCTCTTGCGTGAGCTGCATTGACTGCCTGTCGTCTTTCGGGTGCGCTTCAAGTTGTTAGTTACCATCTTTAAAGCACTCCATGGCACGGGACCTAGTTATCTGTGGGATCGGATCGTGCCCCATACATCCCTGCGGCCGATTCGCTCCCACAGAGAGGGACTTCTCTGGGTGCCGTCCACTAGGCTATGCCAGCGGGCGACGCCCAGGGGAAGGGCCTTCTCTGTGGCGGGCCCAGCCCTCTGGAACGACCCTCCCCCCAAAATTAGAACAACCACGGATCTCCGCTCCTTCCGTCAAAAATTGAAAACACACTTCTTCTGCTTGACCGGCCTAGGTTAGTCTTCTGTCTTTTAATTGGGTTTTAGGGGATTTTAGCGCAGGGATAATTCTGTTTAATTCGTATTTTATCTATTTATCTATTTATGTATTCTATATCAGTATTTTTAATTTCCCTGTACACCGCTCCGAGTCCCTCTGGGGAGAGGAGGCGGTTTATAAATAAATTATTATTATTTTTATAAAATATTATTAACCATTTCTTAAGCCACGCGAGGCATTGCCCTGTCAGCTTCAGTGTGTATGTGTGCCCTGGCCAGCTGATTTAGGCCTTCTTTTGAGGCCGTTTTTGCCCTCTAGAGGTGGGGGAAGGCTGTTTTCATCCTCCCCAGGCTCCTATAAAGCCTCTGGAGCCTGGGGATGACGTAAAAAGCATGCCAAATGCAGGGGTCATGCACATAGCATTATGGATGTGGCACACCTGTGCACATCGCTCCTGCACTCCCCGTTTTTGGCACGCGAGCCAAAAAAGGTTAGCCATCACTGCCCTATACCATTTCAGACAAATGGCTATCCAACATCTTCTTGAAGACTTGCAGTGTTGGGGCATTCACAACTTCTGGTGGCAAGCTGTTCTACTGATTAATTGTTCTAACTGTCAGGAAATTTCTCCTCAGTTCTAAGTTGCTTCTCTCCTTGATTAGTTTCCACCCATTGCTTCTTGTTCTGCCCTCAGGTGCTTTAGAGAATAGCTTGACTTCCTCTTCTTTGTGGCAGCCTCTGAGATATTGGAAGGCTGCTATCATGTCACCCTTAGTCCTTTTTGTTAAACTGTATTTCTTCCTCTCTCTCTCTCTCTCTATGGGCCACCTGGGAATTTGCTATCTCAGTGCCTTTTTGGCCGTAAGAGGCCTCCGTCAGTTTTTGAGGAACTGACTGTTGGAAATGCCAGGTGGGAGGAGTTACAGGGAGGTGAAAAAATTTTCACTGGTACATTTTACATTTGTGTACTGTGTACATGACACACGTGTGCTAGGCACAAAATGATTTGGTATTCTATTATCCGAAGTTCTTGTGAACATTGTGTGAAAAATTGAAGTAAATCGGTCCAGTAGTTTTTGAGATTAGTGGATTCGTACAAACTATTTTACATTTTTATTTATATAGATTTTTATCAAATTTATATACTGCCCTATCTCCCTGAAGGGACTCAGGGCAGTGCACAGAAATATAAAAAACAAATACAATACAATACAATATAAAACAGTTTAAAATGAATTAAATTAGGGTCTGTGCTAAAAATTTGGATTAGAAAGGTTAAAATCAATTAAAACTTTACCCATTAAAACTAAGCCAGGCCGAAGATCGTTTCCGGCTTCGGACGCGGACGGACGTGGATTCCACACGTCCGCCGCTGTGTTGCCTCAGCCGCGCCTTCGGGTGCAGGGGGGGACAGGCATAATCCCCCCCCTCCGTATGGGCGGCTTGCAGTGAGGGCCCCCATCTCGATGGCGGTCGGGGGGGCTGCTCCCGCCTCGCCCCAGGGGCTGAGGAACTTTCGCGGGGGGAGTTTCCCTTTCGCCGAAGGAGCTGGAAGATGGAGAATTTTTACAAGGAGCTGAAACGCCGGGGCTGAATGGCTGCGCCGAGGCTCCGGACTAGAAAAATGGTATGTGCCTTATTTGGATTTTTTGCATTCAACTTTATGGAAAGAGAAGATAGGGGGGAGTTGGAAACAACCCCCCTGGAACCAAAGCGGCATTAGAGAAAGAGTCCCGCGATGCGGAGAGAGTGACTACTTTTTGCCTCCTGGAACCCCGCCCCCTTCACCAAATTGGCTGTGCCGAGGCTTCCATACAGCTCCTGGGGGCTGGGGAGGGCAGGAATTAGCCTCAAACGGGCGATAAATGGGGCGGGTTTTTTGCTCATTTTTCACACACACCCCAGAAGGCTAGTTATGCTTTTTATTTGGAAAAAAAAACGGCCTCATTTTCACGGAGAAATGGGCTGTTTTGGAAGTTTGTCCCATGCAAAGGCTCCCCCCCCCTTTCGGAAGGCTCTTTAATTGTTTCTGAGCAAGCAGAAACGAAGTTTTAAAGTATGTCAGCGATTTCCTTCTGCAGGACATAGATAAATACACCTGAGAACATCAACCTCCCTACCTAATCTCTCTCTCTTTTTACCTACCTACTGTATTTCTCTCTCTTTCTATCCTTCTACCTAACTACACACACACACACACACACACTCCCTCCCTACTTACTGTATTTTGCTCTCTCTCTCTATTTCTCTCTCTCTATACTTCTACCTACCTACCTACACACTCTCTTCCATCCTACCTACTGTATTTCTATTTCTCTCTCATCCTTCTACCTACCTACCTACACACACACATCTCCCTCTCCCCCTACATACCTATTGTATTTCTCTCTCTCTTTCTATTTCTCTCTCCATCCTTCTACCTACCTCCTACACACACACTCTCTCTCCCTACCTACCTACTGTATTTCTCTATCTTTCTATTTCTCTCTCTATCTTTCTACCTACCTAACCACACACATTCTCCCTCTCCCCCTACATATCTACTGTATTTCTCTCTCTTCCCCTTTACCTACCTACCTACCTACCTACCTACCTACCTACCTACCTACCTACACAGACACTCTCTCTCCCTACCTACTGTATTTCTCTCTCCCTCTCTATTTCTCTCTCTATATATCCCTTTACCTACCTATCTACTCTCTCTCTCCCTACCTACCTACTGTATTTCTCTCTATTTCTCTCTCTCTATCCCTTTATCTACCTATCTACCTACCATATTTCTCTTTATTTCTCTCCCTCTCTCTCCCTCTATCTATCTACCTACCTACCTACTTTTTTTTGTAATTTACCTCTTCAAAACCTTGGTGCGTCTTATACTCCGGTGCGTCTTATACTCTGAAAAATACGGTATGTTTAAGGCAGTCCTGGACTTGAAACCACTGAAGGAATGTTGTAATGGATATTGAGGATTAGTGTTAATTACTTCTAAAGATTTTTTCCTATTCTGTAATTTTTGAGACCTAATGAGAACACTTAATAGCTGTGATTACGTTTCAGTGATTCAAGTATAAAGCATATGGCTAGGGACATTCTGGTTGTGTTTTTGCAATAGGAGCTGGGATGATTTATTTTCCTTCCTGAGATAAGTTAACAGGAAGGGACAAATGAGATGGATATACTTAAGAGTAAGTTTTCTCTGGGATGAGAAAGAAGCAGACTTATTTTGGTCTTTGAAAGAAACTTCTTTCTTGATTTTTGTATATCTGATTGAAAAGGATTTTTCAATTAATTCTTAATTCTATATAATCTAAAAGATTATATATTAATGTATACATATAAACCTTAAACTAAGATATAAATGCTTCAGTGACTTCTTTGTAAGGAAACTGGACAGTTAACACTCCTAATAATAGATTAAAATATAGTGAATAAGAATAAATTTAATATAGATCTAAGCAGCTCCTACAATTCAAATTTAACTGAGTAATAAGATAAAACCAGCTAGCTAGTCAGTGACACGTTATTATTTTGCCAAATAATTTTTCATATTCCTGAAAAGGGTTGAAAGCAATCAAAGATCCTAAAGGCAGAATATCAATCCTATAATCAATCCTGGGGAAAGGAGATGTTGGCTTCCTAAGTGATCAGAGCAATATATAACAGCTCAGTAGCTCATGTTACATCCTTATTTTACTGTCTGTTCTCCAGAGGAGGTAACTGCCCTCAGAACTGACCTCTGATTCCTTGAGTAAGTTAAGTTACACATCTGGTATTGCTTTCACTTTTAAGTTTGCTAACTGCAGTTCCTAGAGCTTTAGAACCCACCCACCCCTATATCTATGATGTGTGTTTTCAGAAATTGATGAAAGATGAGGAAAGAAGTAGTTCTGTATTTCAATTGGTCATCCACCTATATAGCTGGGTTTTTTTTAAACTTTAGGCTGCTTCTGATTAAAGGAATTATTTATTCACTAGTTCTTTTGGATTCTCTGATTTAAGTAAAGAGTTAGCAGGTGAATAGTACATCATATTTTAGTTTAGGGTTACCCTATCTGGATTGCAAGACAAAACCCAAAAAATACAGGTGTCTGCTAGCTGTTAGTAAGGAGTTAAAAAAATTATATTGTTTTGCTTCCAACTTGTGGTCAAAAAGGCTGGGAAATGCTGGGCTACATTGAGGGACGGCCCTAATGAATGGAAAGTGGCACTTCTTTCTTGATAGTTGCTATTTGTTGTTAACAATTAACATATACATCAATACATTAAATGGCAATAGAAAGTTACAATTTTCTGAATTTGTTTGTTTCCATCTAGTGGTCACATGAATTTCTACAGCTGCCAACAGTGCTGATGGTTTTCTGATATTGTTAGATCTTGCTCTGCTGGCAGTTTTTGAGAACCTTGGTAGCCAAGCCCTTAGAAGCAGGCAAATTCAGGGAACAAGAACTAATTTCCTTTCTGGAAAAATCTTTATGGCTTGTAAGATAAAGTACGGGATATTGAAAGTTTCGTGAAGCTATTTTCCAGATCAATTTATAGCAATAGCACTTAGACTTCTATAATGCTTCATAGTGCTTTACAGCCCTCTCTAAGCAGTTTACAGAATCAGCATATTGCCCCCTATAATTAAGTGAGAATCACTTTCTCATGCTTCTCCATTTAGGATGAGGCATCCCTTTGCAAAACTCCTGTTTTCTCCCTGTGTTTTTAGACATTCCTTTCAGCAGCAACAGTGGGCACCATAAGGATTGGTGCTTTTGGAGTGATTGGTTTAGAATTGTCCTATGGGAATCTCCTAGATGTATATAAGACTTGAAGAAGATGACAAAGCTCAATTCAGCGTGGTAGTTGGAATTAATTTTTGATGTTCAGTGGCAGGAAAAACGCCATTGATCAACTTTGTAAGAGTTGGCATGTGCTTGCCTGGCATCACCAAACAGCTGCTTGGTATTGAGTTGCAGAACAATGGTACTAGTGGCAAATACTACTCTGTGGTTGACAGCAATTTCTTCTTATGGCTTTGATGAAGAATGATAAGTTTTGATCAGGAATGATAAGCTTCAATATGGCAGCATGCTGGAGCAAATGGGTGCCATGAGGAAGCAGCAATAGGAACAGGATCAACATCAATGACCAGGTTAGATGCTAGCTACTGCCGAGTTCATCAGCTTGAACAGTGGCCATCTTGCTTTCTTCATGTTGTACCATTAGAAGTGAACTTTCAGCTGCCTGCTCCCACTACTGTCAGTGCTTTCCTTTATTTATGTCTTTAGTACCAGATGAAGTTGGACCCATGGGATGTACGTTTAATGGTTTTAACGCACAGTGATTGGTTCCCTTGGACTGGATTGTTTTTCATTTGGGTGTTAGGCACTGGGGGCCAGCAAAAGAAAAACCTAAACTGATGTTGAATTATGAAAGACAATTGTAATCAAATATAGGTAAATGCTTCTATTAATAATTACACCATGGTAAGAGCTATAAAACAAAACAAAAAACAAAAAACAAAAAAGCAAGCCAACCTGAATTATTTTTCCCACTGTGATTTTATGGACAAATTGCATTTTACAGTCCACCGGCCACATCTGACCCTTTAACTGCCCCTGTTTGGCTTGCGGCCCATTGGGCAAGGAGTGGCAACCCTCTACAACAGCTCCAGTTTCTTAGGTGGCCCCTTGGGAAAATTAATTGCCCACTCTGATTTAAGATAAGCCATTTCCCAATGGAGATTTGGGCCAGAAAACCATTTGAAGGATTATAGTGAAGATCTTTGAAGTATCTATTGAATGAAACCTCTCGCATTCACTCAGAGCTGCAGCTGTGCAGTTCCTATTCAATTAGCTAAGTTGTGGCCTTCCCATGAAACTCTGTAAAGCGTTTGAATACATTGGTCTTAGAAAGTGGAAAGGATCATGGGAGCTATGAATGGAAGTACCTGTCTATAAAATCCATACCTTTGGTGGTTGATCAAGAAGTGATGTGTGATGGGATTCAGGTGATGGTGTATTCATCCTTGAGTGAGGAGTAATTTCATTTTTGCTTAAAGCGGCTTTGGTTTGAACCCTTCTAAAGAAGCCAATTCCTGGCTCTAATGATTCGGACAATTTCCAAACCAATTCTAACCTTCCCCTTTTTTGCAGAAGGTTGTGGACAAAGTGGTCAGACAATTTTAGACAGCTTAGTGGAAAACCAATTAATTGAATCATTGGGTTTTAGGCCTAGGCAGAGAAATTGATCATGGCTATGAATAATCCATAGTAGGAAAGAAATTGACATGGTATATTTCTTATTTTCTTCCTACTGTTTAATATCTGTTTAATGAGGCTATTGGGTCATCCATTGGCATGAGTTAAGATATTCATCTCTAGATAAACCATAACAACACTGAGTGGCTATGAATTTGAAGCCTTGTGGATCTGGAGATATTTCATCTATTGTTCTGTATGGAATTCTTCACTTCCCTAAAGAGCTCCTAAAGTCTCTTCACCCTAAAGTGAACAATGTGGTGTCCTTTATGGCTGGCAACGATTGCTTGAAGATTAAATGAAAACCATGGCATGAATAGTTTTCACACAAATCTTGTGCACCAGTTTCACCCATTGCTGGTTTGGAAGATCATGCTCACATATACCTCAGGACCAGTGGTGGGATTCAAAAAATTTTACTACTAGTTTTGTGGCCGTGGTTTGATGGGCATGGCATGGCTTGGTGGGTGTGACTTGGTGGGCACGGCAGGGGAAGGATGCTGTAAAATCTCCATTCCCACTTCACTCCAGGGGAAGGTTACTGCAAAATCCTTATTTCCTCCCCATCAGCTGGGACTCAGGAGCCAGGGAGTAGATGGGGGCGGAGCCAGTCAGAGGTGGTATTTACCAGTTCTCCGAGCTACTCAAAACGTCCACTACTGTTTCTCCAGAACTGATCAGAATCTGCTGAATACCACCTCTGCTTGGAACTGGTACAATATAATCTTCAGGAGCCACAGTGGCACAGTGGTTAGAATGCAGTACTGCACGCTACTTCTGCTGACTGCTGACTGCCTGCAATTTGGCAGTTCAAATCTCACCAGGCTTACGATTGACTCAGTCTTTCAAGGTGGGTAATATGAGGACCCAAATTGTTAGGGGCAATATCCTGACTTTAAAACCCCTTAGAGAGGGCTGTAAAGCACTATTTACAGTGCTATTGTTATTGCTACATGGAATTGCCTTAGAAGACTTCAGAAAGGAGCAGCATAAGGAATTATGTTTATATTTGGAATGCACATGTAACATTGCTACTACCTGAGTTACAGTGGTTGCCTGTAGGTTTCCGGATGCAATTCAACATTATGGTATCTTCAAAGCAATTTTTGATAAAGATCTTTTTAAAAAAATATTTGCAGGACCATATATTTCCTGCCTACCTGATAAAAACTGATAGAACTAGCATCCTCTAGGCCTGTGGTGGCGAACCTATGGCACGGGTGCCACAGGTGGCATGCGAGGCGTTGCCCTGTCAGTTCCAGCACGCATGTCCAGCTGACTTTGGCCTTCTTTTGAGGCCGTTTTTCACCCTCCAGAGGCTTCCCTGAAGGTTCCCGAGGGCTGAAGGCTCCTGAAGGCTCTGGAGGGTGAAAAATGACCCTATAAGCAAACCAGAGGGGGAAAGCACACACATGTGTGGCACGCCCATGCACGCCTCCCTCTGTTCTCCCCCCACTTTTGGCATGCGAGTCAAAAAAGGTTCACCATCACTGCTCTAGGCCATGCCTTTCAAACAATCTTGCCTTATGAGACTCAGGGGATGTGTATTCTGTATTTATTTATTAAATTTATATACTGCCCATCTCAATCATTGCAGTGACTCTGGGTATCTTACAAAACAAGAAAAAAGAATACAAAACAATTAAAATTAAAATTAAGATTAAAATAGATTAGAAACCAATAGAACAGGTAATGTGGTATGAGAATCTTTTCTTGAGCCTGTCAGCCAGCCCCAGCATAGAGTGCACGTATAATTTTTAAAAATTTTTATATAAATTTGGATGATTATACTCTAGCATAAAAGGTCCACGTTTAAATTAACAGTAAGTGAAATATTTCCATGTTATGCCAGAATTTGGAAAAGTAAATATTATAAAGTAGGAAAATAGGCTAGATGGGGGGATTTATTTGGCTCATCAGTTAAAGCCACTGCTTTTGTGATGATTTAATATATAAATGCTTGTTCTACAGATATAAATGCATCTAATAGTTATTAAATTTGAAAGTTTGGAGGAAATCCTTTGCATGATTTAGTTATGGGGTATATTGAGAAAGAAAATGATTCAATCTTCAAAACAAAATTATGAAGAAAAAATTTGGTTTTCTAGATTTTCTAACTTACATCTTATTTTTGTAAACAAAATCTGTAACCAGTTCATATTGATGTGTTAGATGTTTATTAATTGCATATATAAATTGGAACAAAAAATTGGCAGTCTGGAGAATCAGTTGGCAAATTTTAGAATAAGTGTCTTTATATAATTATTATTTTAATTTCCCACTCTTAGAGTTACATAAATCCATATTTTTCAGAAGTAGAATGTTCATTTTTCACATTTAGTTGATAATTTATGAGTGAGCAAAGTCAGGAAATTATAGTTACCTACCTATGGGCAAAAAAGAGTGAAAATTGTTATTATTATTTTAATCAACGTTATGTCAAAACATACCATGAAAAGTCAGTCAGTCTATCTATATTTTAGTCAATGACCAGCATAGATGCCCTGAAGTAGCACACCAAACTTGTAAATAATAGCTTTGTATTGTAAGAAACAAACTCAGAGAGGGCCACATTAAATGATTTGCAGAAGTCTGTGTATCATAATTATCAAGATGTTTGCCTTTTCAGCTTTGCCTGGAGCTGTGATTTACAAATATTAATATTCATGTGCTACATTGATGCTAAAAAGTGCAGGTAGATTTCTGTGAATTCACATAGGCCTGTAATTAAACATGAATATTTACTGAAATAAATCTAATAAAGAAAGCAACATTAAAAAAATATAATAAGCAAACACACACACACACACACACACCCTATTTAGTCATGGTCAAAAGAAGAAATAGCTCTGGCTTCTCTTGAAAGCTAAATAGGATCAGACCTGATTATTATTTGAAATTGAGATCCCTAGAAAATTGCTGGACTATAGATTAGATTGGAAAGTTTCTTTTAAAAAAAACATCCTGGAAGAGAGCAATTGCAAACATTTGCATAATATATTATTCACCAGGAACTGAGTTCAACTCAAGAGACACGGGCACTCTAGTGTTTAGTAAGTGGAGTTCAAAATGCTACACTCTGGGTTTTTTTAATGTGTATAAAATACCCAATGCTATTTCCTAACTTGAATGAACAGATCTTGTTAATCTAGAAATTTTTCACTTCTTTATAGCAATGTTTTTATATAGGATATGAATTTGATTAAAATACAAGCTGAGTACTCACTGATTATTCACTGACTATCCCTGCTGTTCTGTTTGTTTTTAGAATGGGTAAAAAGGTAAAAAAGGAAGTTGAGCCTCCTCCAAAGGATGTGGTAAGTTTATAAAGCAGTACTCATAAAAAATGTCTCACAATTACAATCTCCAGTTTTGCTCTTCTTTAGTCTTTTACTCCTACTTACTTCCCTTTGGTTTCTAAAAATACCATATAAACATAATTATATTTCTTCTACATAGTCTTTATGTTTAAAGAGCAGGGGGAAATCACATTGATTTCATGAAGAATATTGTATTCTGTCTGTAAGGCAGGACAGGAAGTTACCAAAGGCCAGTCTTCCATATTATTTTCTCTTTTAAAAGAAATAATAGAATACAATAGAATAGAATTCTTTATTGGCCAAGTGTGATTGGACACACAAGGAATTTGTCTTTGGTGCATATACTCTTAGTGTAGATAAAAAGGCAAGATACATTCATCAAGAATCATAAGGTATTACACTTAATGATAGTCATAAGGTACAAATAAGGAATCAGGAAACAATATCAATATAAATTGTAAAAATACAAGCAACAAAGTTACTGTCATGCAGTCATAAGTGGGGGGAGATGGGTGATACATGAGAAGACTAATAGTGGTAATGCAGCCTTAGTGAATAGTTTGACAGTGGTGCGGGAATTATTTGTTTAGCACAGTGATCACATTCAGGGAAAATTGTTCTTGTGTCTAGTTGTCTTTATGTGCAGTGCTCTAGTCTATAGCATCATTTTGAGGGTAGGAGTTGAAATAATTTATGTCTAGGATGCAAGGGGTCTGTAAATATTTTCCACAAAATACTTATTTTTCTGTTATCATAATCTATATTTTTACCATACATTGCCCAGCTGCAGATTTATGGGAGGTGTGTTTTTTTTAGTCTGAATTTTTTCATTATAAATTTAATATGTTCTAGAAGAGAGTCTCGACAGATTTGTTCCCTGTGTAGGTTTTTTAAGGATGTTGTGTTGATAGCTTTGCTAAATTGCTAGGATTAACAGTAGAAGATACTGTTTCTTTGATGGGTCATTGTTCTCTGAATCTGTTTGTTTTCTTGCAAATGTTCATTATATCTGCAAGAAATGTCTGCAAGAAAAGAAGTAGGCTCAGAGAACAATTATTGACCCCTTATTTCAACCCTGAGCTACAAATATTCCCCTTTATTAATACTGGTTGTTCATAGAAAACACCACTCCCTTCTAGTATTCATTGAAAGAATGAGCAAGATCAAAATATTCTCACTTCATCTGTAGAGATTTATTAGGGATTTCTTCATTTAGCTAACCCTCTGTCTGCAAGTTTATCTTGTATTGTGTCTTGCAATAAAAGAAATTTCCTGTTTTTTCTCCTTGAAGAATAGTAACTGGTAGTTCATCACTTTGATCTGAACTGTAGGCTAGCTATTCAGTTCCACTCAGTTCTGTATTTTATGCCCATGTTTCAAACCCCAAATTGTGGCCAAATTGAACTATTAGTTGGCATTCAAGAAGTACAAAAGAGTGAGAAGTATGGATACAAAAGAAAAACAAAATCTTAAGTAGAGACAGAGTTCTACTCCAAATATGCCGGGCTTTTAATATTTCCCTACTCAAGAATTTCAGATGTTGTTGTCTTCCATTTTTAGATTTCCTTTGTTTTCCCATTGCTGTTGTGGCATCTCACAGAGGAGCATCACTGGGTCAATTCCTCCTCCACAGTTAACCTTTGAGTGGAACCAGCTGTTGAGGAAGGAATTGAACCAACATAAAACAGCGTGACTGATCTCTAGACTCAGAAAATACTTCCATTTAGGTTCTGACAAAGGTCATTCGTGAGATTTTTTTTTTTTTATGACCCTAAAGTCTCTTAATTTGGAGTAGAGTCAGGTCGATTAGATGAAGCTGAGCATTTATGGGCCAGATAACTTTTCTGATGTCCATGTGGAGTTAGCAGCAGATCTTTTTTCTTTGGATCATAGAAGATGATCAAACATCTGCCACTGTTTAGGATTGAACTCTCAACCTTCCAAATCAGAGGCGAGCATCTTCATCACTAGGCCACCACACTGCTCATGGTTGGCAAAAATGACTCATGCTATTATGAACCATAATCTACTATTCTGTTTCATTGTGCGTTGGTTGATGTTTGTCAGCTTCATAGAGTGAGAAAAGGAAGCTTGGCTATCACAGGTTTTTTCTTGTATACAAATAATCAGATTGAGATAAAACATTGGAAATTTGGGTAGTTGATTAGTTTTATCTCTCTTCAATACTGGACAGGACTAAACATTACAAAGAAAAAGGAATTGCACAATTATACATGCTTTTAACTATTTTAGAGAAATATCTTACTACTATATCTGTAATAGTTTAATTATCTATTTTCTATAAGCTATATTCTCTAAAATCCAGTTTTGCTGTATTTTCATAACTACTATATCCCATATATATTTATTTATTGTTGGCCTCTATATTTCTTTTGTCTTCAATCCTATACATACCTAGTAAGAAATGATTTGACTATTGCAAAGTGCCTCAAGACGCAAATCAAAATCCATCGGCTGGGAGACAAACTCAAGGTGTACATTTGTTGGGATAAAGATAAATGCAATTACAGACTAAATCACAATAAATCTAGTCTCTGGATCATATAATAGGTCTACTATATTCTGTATCCATCAGATCCAAACCTTGAGTTTTTTATCCAATTCTGGGCACATTGGATACAAATTGAAACAGGTCTAGAGAAAGACACTGACGATAATTGAGGGACTGAAGCTAATTCTAGCAAGGACATAGCAAGAAAATTGGGGAGGTTTTGCCCTGAGATAAGACAACCTAAGGTATGTAACACAAAATTAGGTCAAATCCCATTTTCTGTTGTCCCATTGTACAGAATAATGGTCATAAATGCACAAAGGCAGTACTTCCTATCAGTAAGAGCGATTCAACAAAGGAGTCAACTACCAAAGAGTGTGAGCTTTCCTTTCCTAGATATAGTTAAGCGATAGCTCCACAGCCATTTGTTGGGGTTGCTTAATTTGGATTTCTGCACTGAACAGGGGGTTGGACCTGGTGGCCTAAATAGCTCTTCAGCTCTATGACACTGTGATTCACTTATGTAGCATATCTGAACTTTATATCATTAAAAAAAAGAAAAGAAAATTGTATAGCCTGTTCAGCCTATCTATCCATCTGATTCCATTATTTCTTAAGTTGGCTTTGAGGCTATTATTACTGGTACAAATAGGAGTTTTCAAACGAAAACTTCTGAGAATTTCTGTCATCTCAGTTGTCATGCTTGATATCCTTTTTCCCACTTGATAGGAATGTTCTTTTTGAGTTGATCTGATCAATGTGGTCCATGGATTCCACATGAAAGTGCACTGCAGGGTTTTGTAATACAATTGCATTTTTCCTGTACTATTTCTTTTCCTTTCTTCTTCAGACTTTTTGCATCTCTAGTAACCTGTTTTTAGTACACTGAGCAGGGCTCTTCACTGAATCATGTACAATGCTGTTATCTTTGGCTTTTCTGACCCTTTTATGTGGGATGCAGGGAATTACTTGAGTAAAATATATTACGATGTATTTCAGTAAAAATTGTCTATGTACGTTGTATTTCATAATTGAATTTTCTATGTTTGATCAAAACTGTAAGTGCTTTCTTGTAGGTTTGTTGCCTATAGCCATATCAGCAACAAATGTTTCTTCCTTTAAAAACTCATTGATCTCAAAATCTTAGAATTAATGTCACAGAGTCCATTTCATTGCCATCTCTTTTTCAGAATTACTGATTGATTTCCAAAACTCTGTTATATGTGCTCAGTGGATTTCTTTTGAGTATGAAAAAGAAGCAGTTTGCAGGAAATTTCTAAGCTAAATGCTGAATTATTGGAATTTGAATTCCTTTTTTCATTATAATTATTTTTCATCTCCTATTCATCCATATTTTAGAGGTAGGCTATCTGTGGCCAAGGCCAATCACATTTCAATAGCCCACTGCAAGCATGCATTTGGGACTTCTATTTCCAAAATCCCCTTGCAGGGAGAATAAGGGAAGAGAAAATGGAACCTTCTTATAAGTCATAAAATTGCCATTAAAGTTACAAACAATTAAATCCTTCCTGTTAGATATTTTTATAAGTATAATATATATGTAAATATAATATTATATATTGTAATTTCAAAAGATGTGTTCAATGGTTGCCTTATATCAGTAAATACCCATGGCACTGAACTTTATAACACTGACTTATATTAATATCCTTACTGTTTGATCTAGTTTGATCCTTTGTCAGTTGAAAGCAAAAAAGCTGCAACAGTGGTTCTGATGCTCAGTTCCCCTGAAGAGGAAGTGCTATATAAAGGATGTGAAGCTCTGTATAAATTTGCATTAAAAGGTTTGTTCTTCTTTTATCTTGTTCCACCTGCTTATTAATGAGTACTAAATACTTATGTGAATCATTCCTATTTCTGTTTAATATCTAAGTGCCAGCACTATGCAAGACATTATATAGAGTTACATAGAGTAATATAAAACTATTAGTTAAGGGAGCTTCTCACATATTAGCAACCTCTTCCAGATAAAGAACAGCAAGGAAAATCAAATCAGATTATTATGATTGGTCTCACATTCAGCTAGATGTATAGACCAGCATTTTTATCCACGTATTGAGTCCTCCTTAAGGATCTGGGAGTGGCAGATATTTGTTTGTTAGCGTATGTCCCATATTATTATTTTTATAAATAAAATATTTCTAATTGTGAACATAATTAGAACATATCTAATACTCCTTCCTCATTTTCCCCACAAAAAGAACCCTGCATTGAGCTGAGAGAGAGTGACTGGCTCAAAGTCACCCAGCTGGCTTCCTTTCCTAAGGTGGGATTTATGGTTTCCCTATTTCTATCCTAGTGGCTTAACCACAAAACCAAATTGTCCCTCTATATTGTTACTTGATGGTGCTAAAACTATCATTGCAAGATATAAACTTTTTCCAAATAAAACATATAGTTTGCCATGCAGTCCGTGGTTTTGGGGTAGAGTACCACCTGTACGCTGATGACACCCAGCTGTACATATCTACCCCAAACCACCCCAACGATGCCGTAGCGGTGATGTGCCAGTGCCTGGAAGCCGTGCGGATCTGGATGGGAAGTAACGGACTTAGGCTCAACCCGACCAAGACCGAGTGGCTGTGGTTTCCGGCTGCCCGATTCAACCAGCTTTCTCCAACGCTGGCCATAGGGGGCGAACATCTTGCCCCTGTGGATGGGGCGCGCAATTTGGGTGTCCTCCTGGATACCCGGCTGTCTATGGAAGAGCAAGTGACAGCCGTGGCCAGGAGGGCGTTCTACCAGGTTCGCCTGGTTCGCCAATTGCGCCCCCTATTGGATCGGGACGCCCTTCGCACAGTCACTCATGCCCTCGTGACATCCCGACTGGACTATTGTAACTCTCTCTACATGGGGCTCCCCTTGAGGTGCACCCGGAGGCTTCAGTTAGTTCAGAATGCAGCCGCGCGAGCAATTATGGGGACCACCAGGTTTACCCACGTTACACCGCTCTTGCGCGAGCTGCACTGGCTACCTGTCGTCTTCCAGGTGCGCTTCAAGGTGTTAGTTATCATCTTCAAAGCGCTCCATGGCTCGGGACCTAGCTATCTGCGAGATCGGATCCTGCCCCACACATCCTCACGACCGATTCGCTCCCACAGAGAGGGGCTTCTCCGGGTGCCGTCCACTAGACTTTGTCAGCGGGCGACGCCCAGGGGAAGGGCGCTCTCTGTGGCGGGCCCGGCCCTCTGGAACGACCATCCCCCTGATATTAGAACGACCACTGACCTCCGCTCCTTCCGTGTAAAATTGAAGACCTATCTCTTTCGACTGGCCGGCCTTGAATAGTTCTCTCTGTCTATTGATTCCAAATATTTTAATGGGTTCTTAATCTTATATTTTTAGCACGGGTAATACTGTTTAATTCTATTTTAAAGTATGTATTTTGTATTTATTGTATATTGTTTTTAGCTCTGCCTGTGCACCGCCCCGGGTCCCTGTGGGGAGAGGGTGCGGTTAATAAATTTGAATTTGAATTTGAATTTGAGATGTTTAGACTGGTATTTTGGTCCACCTATTGACTTAAAACAGGGAGATGCTGTTGAATAATAGTGTTAAGCATATCATTCCATGGTATAAGGCTGTTCCAAGTAAAAGTGCCTTTTGCAATCGACTGATGATTTTTTGCACCAAAGTCACCTATTATTATTAGTATTTACTTTCTTTTTGCATATGTTTGCATTTTGTATGTTGTGATTTTCTCCAGTTCTTTCTATTCTGCAGCCTCTAGGTACTGAACATCTAGATTATTTTGTCTTTTTTATTGACAGTTGTTAAATCTAGAGTGTTACATGGCAGATACTTGTCTGTTTGAATTAGAAAATCTCAGAGCACTTTAGTTTCTTCATTTTCTATTACTTCATCTATTTTGTGGTCGGAGTAGTTTTTGCTTGCAGGCAAATGATATTTTTTGCAGATATTTCAATGCACAATTGTTGCTACTTTATCATGCTATTTGTTTGTGATCAGTGTATGTAATCTTCTTGCAGCAGCTAACTAGGTGATCCACTGTTTCTTCAGCTTATTATTAATTGCTATTATTTATGCATTACTATTATTCATGCATATTATTATCTTCTACATGCTTTAGTTAGGTTACTGCTAGATCATTGCTGGGGGAAAGAGTGACCTTGATAGACACATATAACATTTTCTGTTTCAGGCTAGTTCATCCTTTGATATTGTTATTTGTTTTTCTTCTACAATTACTACTATTGTTACAATAAATCTTCATTTTAAGGAGTTTACTGGACACACTGAGTGTCAATGGACAAAATCTGTCTCTATTACCATGTCTAAAATTCCATATGCCTTTTACACTTACAGAAAATGCATCAAATATATAAAAGACTTGTGTAAAATGTATTCAGGATTATTAATATTTTTTTGTTTTGTTTTATGAATACTTTTCCCCATTGGTCTGTTAAATCAAAAGCTTACTGTGTTATTATAATTATTAGGGAAATTTGAAATTAAATGTAATTAACAATTGCTTTTTAGGTGAAGAAAACAAACTGACACTTCTTGAACTTGGAGCATTAGAACCTTTATTTAAATTAGTTATACATGAAGATCCCACTGTTCGCAGAAATGCTACCATGGTGGTTGGAATCATGGCATCTCATAGTAAGAGTTCCCTTTAGAAACCTGGGCAGTATTATGCATTATGAAACTGTTAACACATATTAAACTGATGTTAACTATGAAATTGTTATATGTCTAATGTTTCTGCTAAGCAACACTAAAAATAGTTAATTGAGTTTAACAAAGTTAACTTTGAACTGTTCTACTATAATAATGGAATAACCTTTGTTCTTAAGAGGAAAAAAATGTAAAGAAGGTATGTGGAGAGAACAAAACTATACAAGACATGAGGAATATACTATTAAGTATGTTAAGCGTGCAACTTTTTCAACATAAGCAACCCTGGCCTTTAGGAGTCATATTATGAGCTTCATTCCAAGAAGTGGGCATAGTTGAGAAAGAAGGCGAGAGCAGGGTGAAAACTGAACTTTATTTGATAGCTTTAATTTAATTAAAATTGAAAGTGATAAGTTGTGTATTTCCTTGTATTTATTAATGTTGTAAAAATCTAACAATATTTGACAATCTGTCAAAATAATCAAGCTTACAGGACATAAGTGGTCCTAAACTGCAATCAGACAAAGATGTTTGCTAATTAGGAATAGATTTTCAACCCAAGTTAAGGTTTACCAGCACTGGATTTTACATGAGGGTATCACATTTATGTCCTTATACAAATATGTAGCAGAGCCAGGAGAACAGCAGGCAGTGTACGCATAGTGAGAACATACAAAAATATTATATTTGCTTTAAAACATAATTTGCTGAAAAGTATGGATTTTCAATACAATATATTGAATTTTTGAAAAGTATTTCATAACTTGTGAAATTATTACCGGAACTAAAGCACTGTAAGATTAAGAGTGCTATTATACATAAGATTTATTTTTATTTTTTATTTTATTAAATTTAAAGATGATATCCTGCTGAACAAAAACTACATTGATTATTTTTAAATAAATGTGTAAGCCATTCAAATTACTATTTAAAGAGGCATCAGTAATTTTAGTAATTTTAGTCAAATTAGTCATTGTCCTTCATTCTTTGGTGAAATATTATTCTATGTCTCATACTAGGCAAACAAAAGATACATAATTCTATTTTGGAATTTGTTTGCTTTTTCGTTTTACTGATTTCATGAAATATACTTTTTCCTGTCAATTGTAAATGAAACATAGTCCATTTCTTTTGTTCTTCCAGACCAATTCTTTAATATCATATTTTTTCTACAGGATGATACAATATAGTATTATGCCTGCATTATTAGTCATGACAGCATACTGTATTCCTTCAATTAACAGAATATATTGCTTTATGTCCTTCATTATAGATGATGTGAAGAAATCACTACGGCAGCTTGATGTCACAAGTGCATTCATAGCTCGTCTGGCACCAGAAGGTAACTTGCAGCATCTCTTTGGTAAATTCTTGCTTCTCTTATTTGCTGGGAAGGTGAAAAAAATCTAAGTAGAAGCTTCAGCCATGATTGATGCCCCTCTAATACCACAACACACAGTAAAAAATATGGAGCTTTAATCATATGGTCTCAGTCCTTCAAGGTAGTCCAGATAAGAAGCACCAACCATCTACTATATACAGTATATAACTAAAATTATTGTGCCTATAACCTTTAACTGGGCAAAACAGTGCATCATAAGACAATGATTTTTGAATCAAGATACCTCAAATGAACTAACTTACAGAATGCATCCAAAACTAGGATCCATGACTCCTGTGGGATTTTAATTCAATAAATTTGTGGTCACTTCTGTGTTACCACATTGTTGTGACACCACCAGATTTTCAGTAGATCAGTTCTGTCTTAGCCCTCTGAATGCCAGGTAGATTGCCCATGCTCCCAGCATCTGGAGATCAAGTAGATCAGCCCTGCCCTTACCGGCAGGGTGGGTCAGTCCCATCACAGGCAAGTTGTCGGCAAGTCAGAAGTCGTACTCACTCCCATTGGTTTTTTTCTGCCCTTGGCTATTTTTTTCTCTGGCTAAATAAATATCTCTGAAACAATGACCAATAAGTTGTTTAATGAGTACTATTATTTTTATTATTAGTTTACAATAACAAAACCTTGCAAATCTGAAAGTACTTCTCCCCTTCTTTACTTTTAATGTCCAGAAAATTAGGAATGATTTGTTTTGAGATAATTCCCCATGTCAGTTTTCCTTCTGTGGATTGAGATACATTTTTGCATGACAGTTGTCTTTCACAGTTTCTGTTCCTGTAATTGAAAGACTATCAACAGCTTACCTAAAATATAAAATCAATGCAACATACATGATATAAGAGTCTATAAAAACAATTACCATTGAGCATAAAAATACAAAAATGAAAATAGAAACTTTCCGTTCCCATTTGGCAACATATTTTTGTAGGAATGTAATCTTTTGGATAATTTAAAATAAATATGTGCTCCATTTATTTTTAAAATCTTGAAAATAATTAATTATGATCTGGTTTTAATTGGTTATCTCAACATGTGCATATTTGTTACTGGATAATGTTTGACGCTTGTCATTTTTTAATATTTTATAGAAGATGTTGTCATCCATGAGTTTGCTAGCCTTTGTCTCGTGCATATGTCAATTGATTATAATAGTAAAGTACAAATATTTGAGCAAGGTGGACTAGAGCCTCTTATCCGATTGCTAGGAAGTCCTGATCCTGATGTTAAGAAGAATTGTGTGGAATGCATCTATAATCTAGTGCAGGTGATGATTTCCTCCCATTTTTCATTAGAAAGTAATGTCTTTTTCTAGAAATGAATCTGATATTGGGTGCTGATCCACATTTTGTTTACTCAACTTTTCCTGCCTTCTTATTTTCAAATGCATCCTCCTCCTCCTCATATCTCCTCATACTGACATGGGCTGGTTTACTTGATGAATTCCCCCTGCCAGTTAACAAAGCTATTGTCATTATTTTAATCCATAAAACTGCTGATTGTAAATTAGTTAGGAAGAAAACTAAGCCCTCTTAGTTATAAGAGGGCTTATAAGAAACATTGAGAAACATTCATGTTTTTGTTTTCCATCCTTGGTAAAATATGATTAATGCTATCACTATGCCCATAGATCTGAATTTGCTCACAAAAGTTTTACTGCTTTCAGTTGGTAAGTGCTGGATGTCAGATGTCTCTTGAATGAATTGGGGTGCTTTACTAAATGGCAAGTCTCATTGATTCTGATTAAATTTGTTAATTAAATGTGTTTAGTATAGGTTGAAACATGCTCCATTTAAATGCCTATAAAGGAAATAATTTTCAGTAGAAGAATGCATAAAACTGATTGTCTCTTCATTGTCTGGAATAATGCTTAAATTCTATAAAAGACTATAAAAATGCCAGTTTATGATGATTTGGAATAAGAAGTATTATTTTTGTATTATTTTTGCCTAACGCATAATGATTTTGCACCTTTTAAACTCTTAGTAAATGATTTTGACAGCTTCTTTTCAGAAGGGGGGGGGAGGTTATTGTAATTGGTTACTTTCACAATCAGTGTTAATGTCACCATATGCTGGTTAGCAAAAGAATAGTAAATTGGTAGAAGAGCTCTTTTCAAAGTCTAATAGCCCAATCTACAATCCAGTGAAGCTGAAACAGTGGGACTTAAGTTACTTTAGCTCTCCTGATTTAAATGGTACCAAATTGGCTTAAATCCAAGTGCTCCAATTGAACAGGGTTGTGGACCAAGTTATAAGTGAATCAACTCTGTAATGAATTCAATTCACAGTTCAATCTTTTCTAGGGCACCAGAGCATGTCTTTATTCTGAATCACATTTTGCTGTTTCCATTCTTTGGCTATCTATCCTTATTGTAAGGTATATCAGGACAACTGCACCTGGTGCTTGTTTAAACTGATAAGTGAAATTGTATAGAAAAATGCACAAAAAAATGGCTTTTGAAAACTTATAGTAGTAAGTTATTAACTAGTAACTTTTACTATTTTAATATTGCACAATCAGAAAAAGTTTAAATATTTAGCAAGGCAGTTTAAAAACATTTAGCCATTAAAAAAACAAGAAAGTAGTGAAATGAAAATACATACAAATATGAAATAGTCAAACTGCATTTCTTTTATTTCTCTTGTGTCAATATACTAGAAATATTCTCTAGTAAAATTTATCATGGATGAATTACGATATTTACAAGCTAAACATTTCTGACTTTTGTTCTGTATAATATATAATTTGTGACACATGAAACTCAATGCTTGATCTGTTGAAAGTGTCTTTAAACTGTATTTGAACTAACATTCATTTTGTAACAGTCTTAATTATATTATTCTTTATATTGTTTTTCTCCCCAATCACATTATTTTTATTTGATATTTAAATATAGGATTTTCAAAGTCGTGCTGCAATACGCGAATTAAATGTAATGCCTTCTTTGTTGGAACTTCTGAAGTCTGACTACCCAGTTATTCAGTTGTTAGCACTCAAAACTTTAGGTGCCATTACCATTGATAGAGAAACAAGAGTGATGCTAAGAGAAAATCAAGGATTAGATCATCTTTTCAAGATACTGGAAACTAAGGTATCCTTGAAGACATCAAATATATGAATTTTAGTCAGTTAATCAATTCAAACTGGAGAAATTGCACATGAAAAAATGCAGTACTTAATATGAATGTTAGAAAAATTGTTCTACATTAAATATATATTTAATGATAATACTTTTGTTAAAAGGGCAATTTGGGGTTTTTTTCTTGGTTAATTAAAGACTTTTGAGTTCAATGAGATATTTTATTTCTTTAATCAATTAAAGTAATGTCAGCTAAACTAATTATAAATTAGTTGTAAATGGAATAGATGTAAGCAGATTTTCTTTAGATAAAATGAGTGCTTTCTAATAATATGGAATAATGTTCTATTGGTTTCTTAAGGCTAGAGGGGACCTCTAGACTGAACTATACTTGCATGCATCATTTGATCCATACATTTGGCCTATCTTCTCAATGTGAGGCTTGTTGAGCATAATTTATATAATTTTATTTGGTTGATTTATATATTACACAAAATCACCATATAATTTATTTGTGAATATATGATATTCATTAGAATTATATAGGAATTTATCAATAAACCATGATTTGGCCTAATCTTATATGTAGATGTTTGTTTGTTTATTCATGTCAGAAACATCACAATTAAAATAAGGCATACTATATGATATAACATTTAAAATATAAAATACAAGATTAAAATATGCACGGATTAAACAGATCTTGCCCAGAAAACATTAATTGCAGGTGAAAGTTCATTCTCCAAGCTTGTGAGTTGGATGTTTTGTTACCAGGCTAGGTAACATCTTCAGTGGAGTTTAGAGGATGTCAGTGTCAGTGTTCTGTTTATAAGGGCTTCAGGTATGTGTGTGTCAAGTGACGGTCTTGTAATGGGTCAGTTATGAGTCATCAGTGAGAGTCTTGTGATAGGGAGTTACATCAGATCAGGGTCATTGGGAAGTGAATTGTTGGTAAGGAGGGTTGCATCGGTTGGTTAAGGGTCAATGCTGTCTCTGGTTGCCTGTGCGGTTGATTTGGATTCTGAAGTGTTCATAGGCTGGCTGTATGTCAGTGCTTCTCAAATAGTGGGGCGGGCCCCCCAGGGGGGGCGCGAGGCTCCGTAAAGGGGGGCGCGTTTGACCTCGGTAGAGGTGTACTTATAACAATTTTATAGACAAATGATACTATTTACAGTCGCGCGGGGGGCGCGAAATGTTTTCTTCTTCCTAGGGGGGCATGACAGAAAATAATTGAGAAGCACTGCTGTATGTCAATGTGTGTGTTGATGGAACTGCTTGTGTAATGTCCTAGGCTTCGATGAACCCATGAGTGTGGCAGGTGATAGTGTGGCTGATTGCTCCAATTGAACTGGTGTTGTTTTGTATGTATCAGTGTGAGTAGAGATTAAGGATTTGGGATTGTGGCATTTGACAGCTAGCCAGTGTTTGTGGATCCTGGTTTTTGATTGATGTGATGTTTGTCCCACATAGAATTGGTTACAATAGTTACAGTTGATTTTGAAGATATATTGTTTCTTTCATCATTATGTATCTTGTCTTTACTTTTGGATAATTCCTGACAGAGTGTGGCTGAGGATTTGTCGGCTATTACTATTCCTAGGGATTGGAGGATTCTGGCATTCATTTCCAACACCCTTTTTGTGTATGGTAAGATTAATTTTTGCATGATGGCTGGCTGTGTGGTGTACTGTGGTTTGCTTGCTATGTGTTGAAATATGAAGTTTTTTAGATAATTAGGGAGAAAGACGTCTTAGCGTTGTGGTGCTGCATTGTATCCTGGCCCTTCTGAAGAGGGTCTGGACACAGCTTTTTTTGGGTGCAGTCGGGTGGTTGCTTGCAAAGCTGACTATGTGGTCTGTGTACATGGGTTTGCAGAAGACAATGGATTTCCAGTTCTCTATTGTCTAGTCTCCTTATGTTGATGTCGAGAAATGGGAGTCTGCTGTCTCTTTTTTCTTTAAGGGGATATATTATTGAGTAGGTGGCTTGTTTCTTCAATTTGGCAGCTTTTTTTTTTTTTATATATAGAAAAAGTTTTATTGAGTTTTACAAATTTTTTAACAAAAAAGGGTAGGGTAAGGTGAATTAAAAAGATATTTTGAGAACTTTCACGTTGGGAACGTTGGCCCTCCCGGGCTTCTTAACAAGACATTGGTAATACATTTTTCAATAATACAACAAGGTGAAAATAAATGCGTACATATAAATTCTGAATTCTATGCTGACAGTCGTGTACAAACATCCAGACAAAAATTATACTGTATTAATAAAAATAAAAATAAAAGTCATTTTTTAGATCTAAGTCTCTTAGCAATTGTGTCTTCTTGTTCTCCTTCCTGGCCCCCAGCGGGCGGGGCCGTGGCCCCCTCTGTCCCCCCTGAATCTTCCCCCAGGATAGAGGAATGTTTTTTAAGAAAGGCATCTGCCTCAGCAACTGTTTTAATCCTTACTCTTCCTCCGTCCCAGAACACCAACATCTCTTCTGGCATCGCCCACTTAAACCAAATCCCGTGGTTGAACAATTTTTTAGATAAGAAGGAATATTTCCGTCTCATCTCTCTAATCTTTTTTGGGATCTGCTTCAAGATGGCGACTTCCTTTTGTTGGTAAATTAACGGACCCTCCCTCTGCGCCTTCAAGATTCCCTCCCTTGTCGACCCTCTAACAAATTTAATATGTATCTCTCTGGGTACTTCATTCATCCTGGCATATGCTGAATTTATTCTGTAGACTAGGTCAATGTTCCCCCTGATCTCCTCTTTGGGTTTATGTAAATAGTCTGATAAAATTGTACTCATGAGATCAGGAAGGCATTCACCAGATTCCTCAGAAATATTCTGAAATCTTAAAAAATATGACATCCTCTCAAAATCCATCCTAGACATATGACCAGACAAATCTCCAATTTCAGTATTAACATTTTTAAGTTCTCCCTTTGCCCCAGCCATCCCCACTTCCAACTCCTCGGTCTTCTGTGTATTCTCCATCAATTTTTTCTGTGTCTCCAAGAGTTCAAGCTTAGTGCTAGTATGATCTTTTCTAAATTCTCTGATTTCCAGCACCAAGGAGTTTAACACTGTTTCCATAGCTGTCATTCTCTCTTCCAATCCTGGATTTCCTGGTTGTTTTTTGAAGCCATGGTAAGCTGTTTAAATCAGTGCCACTAAGATGGCGTTTTTTGGGTGCGGCCGCTGGAGCAAGTCAGGAGAAGAAAGTTCCAATCAAAATTGTAAAAAGTTGTAGAGCCCAGAGGAGAAGTGATTTTCACAGTCAATTATTAAGACAAAGAAGGCATTCCAGGGAGGGAATAAATTAATCCGAAAAATTTCTCCATTGGTAGAGAGAGGTCAGTCCAAATCACAAAGAGATGTTGGAAGTTTTCCATAAAGAAATAAGTGTTCAGGAACAAAGGGCAGCCATCTTCCACCACCCACTCTGGCAGCCAGCCGGAGAAAACAGCAGAGAAATTGTTTCAGTCAAGCCGGACTTAGATACATTGTATGAAAACAAGCCGCGGAAGACTTTCACTTGTTGCGCAACAGTCTGGATGCAAAATATCCGCTCCCTGCATTCCAGGAGCCATTTCTGCGTGCCGCTGCTGTAAATCCGAGGGGGGGTTTAGCAAACAAACACCCCCCTCCACGTCTCTCTCATCCAAAGCCAATTTGGCAGCTTTTGATGATGATAAAGGTATCATCTATGTAGCGTGTCCAGAATTTTGGTTGGATGGTTGGTTAGAGCAATGGATTCCAGTCGTTGCATAACTATGTCTGCTATTAGGCCTGATATGGTGATCCTAACAGGGTACCATGTACTTGCGTATAGATTTTGTTATTGAACTTGAAATATGTGTTGGCATAGATCCAGGAGTTTCATTATGGTTTCTGTGGACATGTTCTGTAGTGGCATCATCTTTGTGGGTGTGGTGTTTTGTGAGTAGATGGTGTATGGTTTGTTTAGCCAGGCCGATGTCAATCTAGGTGAAGAAAGCAGTGGTGTTGAAGGATTTCTTCCTTGTTGATCTTGGTGTGTTTGATGCATTGGAGAAATTGTTCTGGTGAGTGTATTGAATGGGTTGAGTCATTGACCAGGTGTCTGAGTTTCCTCTGCAGGGTTTTGCTAGTTTATACTCTACAGGTAGAGACTCAATTGGGCTGAAGATGATCCTCTTCTTGTGTATTTTAGGGAGCCCATAGAATCTGGGTGTGGAGGAATCTTGTGATTGCATGTGCTTTCTCTCTAGAGGTGTTAGCTGTTTTTCTTTTCCCATTTTTCTTAGGGTGTATTTTATTTTGTTCTCCAGCTATTTTGTTGGATTATTAATTGTGATCTGTCGTGCTGCCATAAGGTCTTCAAATGTACACTGAATGGGCACAAAGGGTTAGGGTTATTATTAGTTGTACCTTTTCAGTGATGGTTCTAATGTTAGGTGTTCATTACAAGTTCTGGGAGATTATAGAACCCAATAGCTTGAAGGACTCTACTGCTGCTACAGTGCTGTGAAATATATGTGTGGTAGAAGGCCTTCTCCTAGCATCCATTCTCATCTCTACAGTTTTAAGCATGTTCAGCTCCATATTGTTTTGGCTGCAATAAAGTCATGGAAAAAGGTGGCAAAGAAGGGAGCTGGACATATGAGGGAAGGGGGTTGAATTTTTATTAGTCAGCCACCTCCAGTACAAAGACCCATATCTTGCAGGGTTTTAAAGGTGATTATCAACACTTTCGATTGCACCTGGAAACAGACCAGCAATCAACACAGCTTGAGAAGCAGCGGGGTAGCATGGAACACTCAAGGGCCCTAAGAACTGCTTGTGCCACCACATTCTGCACCAGCTGTGCTTCTGAACACTTTTCAAATTATGGGAGAACTTGTCAAATGTTTTTCTGCAATTAAGGTATCCTGTCACAGCATATTAGTTTACGAGACCAGTGTTTTTATATATGTAAATAATGATAGCTGCATTATGGGAATATGGCGTACCAAAAGATGTGGTCAGAAAACAGTAAAATAGTTTTAAACATACTTACAATGTTAATATCTGCATCTTTTTAACTTATAGGAGTTTAATGACCTACATGTAGAAGCTCTTGGAGTTGTGGCAAATTGTCTTGAGGATGTGGATACTATGCAACTGATCCAGGAGACAGGGGGTCTCAGAAAGCTACTGGCCTTTACTGAAGTTTCCACTCTAACTGAGTTTCAGAAGAATGCCGCAAAAGCTATTGCTAAAGCAGCCGCTGATCGTACGTCATTACAGAAATTCTTTTGTCTTGAAAAAAGCCTTTAAAATATATGAATGCCCAATTAGTGGTTCCTTTTTTTGATTAAATACCATTATTAAAACGTAATAATTTGATCCAAGTGTTCTAAAATAAGGAGCCTGTGATGTCATATCCTACAACTTATTAGCTCCGCAAGGCAGTGATATACAGTACATTTTGATAAGACTGCTAGCATATTCTGTCATCCCAGGTTAGCACAAAATAGTTTTGCTGCCTGAGATTACTATTCTGTAGATCAGGGAGAAATGCTACAATATCCAAATGCTGGATAAGATTCTGGTGCCTGCTAAAAAAGATTTTTTTCAATTTCTCTCCTTGGAGTCAAAGTTCATAAGGCATAAAACCAGTTGCCTTAGACAACTGTCTTTCTAATAGTGAGGTGGGTTCTCTCTGCTTTTAAAGATCCAGTGTCTTTATTTCTTGGAAGCAAGTTAATTAAGTTGCTTTTATATTTGAATATTACAGAATTAACCACAGAGTCACCATGTCAATTGTTATAAACGCTCTGCATTTAGATAGAATATATGTAAATAGACAGATATAGTAGATAAGAAGCATAGAGAAATACTCCAAATAATACAAAGACATTCCTCTTCCTTCCCCCCCTCTTCCCTCCCTGCTTTTTTTATATCTTATTCACATAATGGGCTCAGTTCAAGATAAACAAATTTAGAAGATATGGCCCATCTTGAATATATCTTAAATCAAGCCACTGAGCTTTTTTACAAATCTTCTAGGTCACACAGGCAAACAAACAGTTCATATAAAATGCTGTAGCATCCTCTTATTTTTTTTACCATGTTGTACATTCATATGTTGGTACTGTAATGAGGACATGTGGATAAAAAAGTTCTCACAAATAAATCATTTGTTATTGAATTAAACAATCCATCTCAATATACAGAATTTGTTTCTAAATTTTCTCTTAGGAAATATTTTTCTTTCACAAGACTGATTCTTTATCATCATTATCTAATCTGAGTAAATTAAGATACAGACATGTTTTTTTTAAAGATATGACTTGTCTCAAAATACCTTATAGATTAATGTCCCCACCAAATTAATCTCTTCCTTTACCCTTTTGTAATGATCCATTTTGTAATTCTTTGTTTATATGACCAGTTCACTGCTCCTGAATTCACCATGGAATTCTGAAGCAAGCAGACTGGGTGGAAGTAGCTTACACTCAGCATGACAATGCTGTTTAAATATGTCTCAGAGTGGCATCTATATTGTGATTTGTCAAGCTGCAGTTGAAGCACAGCAGTGCCATATAGCAAAATGTAATAATATAGAGAATAATGTACTTCTTATTGTCTGTAATAAGATTCTTAGTCTCTCAAGGGACTCTGATGACATAAGCTGTGACAGATTTAGACAGTTCTTATTTCAACCATCTCTTGGTTATTAGTTATTTCTAGCACCTCTCACATTATTATTTTAATTTATGTATATTTGTTGTACATAATTTGTAATGCAGGAAACCTTGTCCTGTGAATTTTATTTCTTTTTCTCTGCTGCCTCCTCTGTTGGATAACCAAGTCGAATTTTAGATTTATTTTTAGGAACTAATCATAGTCTATTTAAAGATGATATTAATGGGACAATATATATTTATTATTATTTCATTTAACCAGTTTATTTCTGGGAAATATTACTATCCACATAGATCTTCAACCTGATACATATTTTAGTTTCAGTTTTTAACTACAAAAGTGGGGAATAAAGAAGCTTATATAAAAGTATTTTTGAAGAGTATTCCTAGAATTTACTATATAATAAATGAATTCAAGAAAATAGTCAATTTAACATATAACATATCACTCTTGCTTAGTTCTGAATGAAAAGAAAAAGAAATAAATTATCCTCTCCTTTTACAAATATATGTATTTGTGTATGTGTGTGTATACAAAACATACATACAAAATATATACCGTATTTTTGGGATTATAAGACACTCCGGACTATAAAACACACTTAAGTTTTGGGGAAGAAAACAAGGGGAAAAAATTGCCTCTGCCTCCCAGCAATTTGCCTCTTTGCAGCAAACATCAAACAGCCTGGTCAGCTTCAGCACAGCCTGATTTAATATGAGCAGCTGATTGACAGTTGGATCTGTCTCCCAGCATACCTCCAATCATTCATTCCAGGCTGCAGGGATCGCTGACACCAATCGGTGCCATCACCGCCCATCGCCATCTCCTCCTATGGCCATCTCTGTGTACCCCATTTTCGGCCTCCATGTGTCCCGTTTTTGGTCTCTCACCCCATTTTGGAGGATCGCCACCACCTGGAACAAACTGAACCAGGGTACACAGAGGCTGAAAAGGTGGCCTGTGGAGGCCAAAAATGGGGCACGCAGAGGTGGAATAGGTGGTGGCTGTAATGGATGGCGGTGATCCCCACAGCCTGGAATAGCTTATTGGTAGTATTCGGGGAAACAGATCCAACCGCCAATCAGCTGTTCGTGCTAAATCAGCTGTGCTGAAGCTGACCAGGCTGTTTGCTGTTTGCTGCAAGGAGGCAAATTGCTGAGAGGCAGAGGCTGAAGGGTGGGGGCAGCAGGTGGGCAGCAGGTGGACAGGGCTTTAGCAACATTTGTTCTATAAGACGCACATTTGTTCCCCACTTTCAGGGCAGGGGAAATGTATCTCATAGTCCAAAAAATACAAGATATATATATGTATATAAAATAACCCACAAACAGTTTCCAGCAGTTCTCTGGTCCATTACCTCTCATCAAAGCACTTAATTTCACCATCTCTGCTTATTTCAGTCAATTTCAAAATCCATTCTTCAATAGTCGGCATCTTTTTTTCTTTCCAGTGTTTGGCAAGTACGATCCTCACAGCTGTCACCATGTGAAGGAATAACACCCTAAATTGTTTTTCAATTGGCTTTTCCATAAAAGGAAAGCTTCAGGTTTCATTAATATTTGTATCTTAAATATTTTTGCATTGTCATTGTTACGATTATCAAGTATGTTTTTATATATTTGCAACATGACCACATATGATAAAATGAACCTGGATTTTGACTACAGTTCCAGCACTTATTAGAAATCCCTTTATACATTTTTGATAGTCTACATGTATCTGGGGACAAACACCAATGATATATCATTTTATATTCTTTGAAACTATAATTTAATGTAAATTTTAGTTACTTCGTCCATACATCCTCCCATTTATCTAGCATTGTATTATACCCAAAAAAATCTTCCCATTTTACAATATACTCTTTAACATATTTATCTTCTAGATTCATCTTGAAGTAGCATTTTATATAGTTTAGAAATCAAATGGTCATCTCCAGAATATAAATTAACATCCAATTCAGATTTAGTTCCTGTGAAATTTTTTTTATCAAGTTTAAATCTTTCAAAAATTATAATAATTAAACTCACAAGAAAATCCTTCAGTTACTGGTTGTTCCCTTGTCTTTATCTTAAATCCCTCTTTTTCAAACATCAGTAAGTCTCGATATGCCATCTATTTACATTTGAAAATCATCTCTGTCCTATGCAGTGCTTCATGAGGTGATAGCCAAAGTGGCACCTTATCAGCTAATCATCTTTTAAACTTCCACCATACACGTGCAATCAATTGCCTAATAACATGAATCTGAAAACCGGGATTAACTTTTAGTTAGTCATATCATAGGCATGCCACCCAAATCTCAAATCAAAATCTTTGAGGTTTAACAGCCTTGAATTTTTTAAAGTTATCCGATCTTTTAAACATAACAAACAATATACAGTAATCTAAGATTGGGCAAACTCAGACCGCCTCTATCTTCAGAATCTTGTAGCATGCTTATACTTAATTCTTGGTGGGTGTTTTTTTTGCAAAATAAATTTAAATATATCTTTCTGCCACTGTTTGAAAGTACACTGTTTGAATTGCTAATCAATGTCAGTATAGTATGAAACAGAAATAACATTTTAGGTAGTATATTCATTTTAATTACTGAAATTCTTCCCATTAGTGACAAATCTACTGTTTGCCAACTATTTAAATCCAATTTTTCTTCCACGTTTTATTGTAATAAAGCTTATAATTTTCCTCAGTAATAGTCACCACCAAATACTATACCTTTTTCATGACTTCAAAGCCAATTCTAAAGTCCAGTTTCTTCTGATCTTCTACCTTTATGTTCTTAGACAGTACTGTTGTCTTTGATTTATTTATTCTTTAACCTCCCATTTCTCCAAACATTTTAATCTTCCTCATAACATGTTCAATGCTCTCTAACAGGTCTTGCACAATCAATACTAAATTGTCAGCAAATGCATAATTACGCACTTTTATTTGTGGTTTTTTTACTCTGTTATCTGATCTAATATCTCTGTTTAACATTTCACCACTAGAATAAATAATAAAGAAAATAAAGCACATCCCTCTCTTATTCCCTTCTGGATTTCTACTGTTTTTGTAAAGTCTCCATTCAGGTCATAGAGAGCTGATGCAAAACAAGCAGGCCCGTTCATAGAGGCAGATACTTAGGGAGGGATTTTGGTTTTCTCTAATATGTTAGATCTATTTTAGGATTTAGTCTACAAAATGGAAGAAATATACTAACAGTTTTCAGGGGTTGTAGTAGAAGAAATCTCCAGGAGTCACAGCAAAAGAAAAGTATTCAGGCCTTATTCAGACCTCAGATCTCAGGTGTTTTGTGAACAAGCAAGATGCTGCTGCTTTTGTAAAGCCTACAAGATGCCTTCTATTCATGCAATCAAGAGGACTTGGTCTCACATTCCGAGAAATCTGACAAAGTTGCACGAAGCAAAGAATGGTTTTTAGAAATGCTGTTCTGTTTTTAAATACTCCATGTTTAGATAATACAAAATGAAATTGGCTTATTTAAACAGTTGGGTTTTTTCTCCTTTCTGTGGAGGAGAATAACTGGGGAGTTGATTTCTGAACCTCATGTTGCCTTCTTGTTTAGGCATATACTATTACACCATTTAATGCAGTCTCCAACCATTTTCAGTCAGCAATGTTATGAGGGTTTATAAAATGGCTACTATAGTGTGCATGGCCACTAAAATAAATACACTGATTTAACAGAAGGCGAAAAGGATGAGCTTGCTCCCCATTCTCCTAACTTTGTAGGATGCTGTTTACCTCCTCAAAGTAAATGTTTCAGGTACTTTTATAGTGTAGCATTTAGTTAAAAGAATATAAAAATAAAATCGGTTGAAACCTACAGCTCAGTAGGCATCATGGGGGAAACCAAGAAAGTCGAAATGTTGGTTACAGCTCTATGATTAAAGCCACTATCTTGACTTTTATCATAATTCCCTATTAACAACCTCAGACAATGTTTTGGAGAATCTGGTTTACAGTTGCAAGAAAAAGTATGTGAACCCCTTGGGATTACGTGGAGTTTTGCACGAATTGGTCATAAAATGTGCTTTGAACTTCATCTAAATCACAACAATAACAAAACACAGTCTGCTTAAAATAATACTACACAAACATTAGATGTTGCCATGGTTTAATTGAACATAACATGTAAACATTCACAGTGCAGGGAGGAAAAAGTATGTGAGCCCCTAGCCTAATGACTTCTCCACGAGCTAATTGGAACCAGGAGTGAGCCAACCTTGACTCGAATCAGTGTGATGATATTGGATGTGTTGCTGACAGCTGTCCTGCCCTTTAAAAACACACACCTGGTTTGGGTTTACTGGTTTCAAGAAGCACTGTCTGATGTGAATCATGCCTCGCAGAAAAGAGCTCTCAGAAGACCTACGATCAAGAATTGTTGACTTGCATGAAGCTGGAAAGGGTTACAAAAGTATCTCCCAAAGCCTTGATGTTCATATATCCACGGTAAGACAGACTGTCTACAAATGGAGAAAGTTTAGCACTGTTGCTACTCTCCCTAGGCGTGGTCGTTCTGTAAAAATGACTGCAAGAGCACAGTGCAGAATGCTTCATGAGGTAAAGAAGAATCCTAGAATGTCAGCTAAAGACCTACAGAAGTCCCTGGCACATGCTAACATATTTGTTGACACATCTACAATAAGGAAAACATTAAACAAGAATGGAGTACATGGGAGGACACCACGGAGGAAGCCATTGCTGTCCAAAAAAATATTGCAGCACGTTTGAAGTTTGCAAAAGAGCACCTAGATGTTCCACAGCACTACTGGCAAAATATACTGTGGACAGATGAAACCAAAATTGAGTTGTTTGGGAAGAACACACAACACTGTGTGGAGAAAAAAAGGCACAGCACACCAACAGCAAAACCTCATCCCCACTGTAAAACATGGCAGAGGGAGCATCATGGTTTGGGGCTGCTTTGCTGCCTCAGGGCCTGGACGGATTGTTGTCATTGATGGGAACATGAATTCCAGAGTTTATCAAGACATTTTGCAGGAAAACGTACGACCATCTGTCTGCCAACTGAAGCTCCGCAGAGGATGGGTGATGCAACAGGACAATGACCCAAAGCATACAAGTAATTCAACAAAAAAATGGCTTCAACAGCACAGAATACGCCTTCTGGAGTGGCCCAGTCAGAGTCCTGACCTCAACCTGATTGAAATGCTGTGGCATGACCTTAAGAGAGCGATTCACACCAGACATCCCAAGAATATTGCTACACTGAAACAGTTTTGTGAAGAGGAGTGGTCCAAAATTACTCCAGGTCGTTGTGCAGGTCTGATCTGCAACTACAGGAACCGTTTGGTTGAGATTATTGCTGCCAAAGGAGGGTCAACCAGGAATTAAGTCCACAGGTTCACATACTTTTTCCTCCCTGCACTGTGAATGTTTACATGTTATGTTCAATTAAACCATGGCAACATCTAATGTTTGTGTAGTATTATTTTAAGCAGACTGTGTTTTGTTATTGTTGTGACTTAGATGAAGTTCAGAGCACATTTTATGACCAATGCATGCAAAACTCCACGTAATCCCAAGGGGTTCACATACTTTTTCTTGCAACTGTAGTTTATCAAGCCAAAATGTAATCACTAATAAAGTATAAAAACAATAGAAGCCTCCAGGCAGTAATTCTTAATACGAGGATAAATTAATTACTCTGAGAATGAATTTGAATTAATTCAGAGTTTCTTTTGGCTACATATTGATCAAAACTATTAAACAAGTATCCATTTTTATTTGTTTTGTATTGAAGAGTAATTGTCATCCTATATTGTTATTATCATACTACAGTAATTGTTAGTATTAGTATTACTTTTACTAAGTGGTATCCAGCCAATTTTGCTAATTTGATAATGCATTCTATATTCAACTGCATGTAATCTTTGGGGCAATTTCAGTCTTGTTCCATGGAAACAATACTGTGCTATCATCTTAATGTCACTAAAAAATCTTACGTTTTTCTGTGGTTTTAATTTTCTTTTAATCCTATTAGCTTATTTTATTAAGCTTGGAAAAAGTTTAGCTTATTTCCTTTTGTTCAAATTTCAGAATCAAAACAATGAATATTTCAAATATCCTTTTATCATGACTGTTCTGTGCAAGAAAAACAAGAATATAATATGTACTTTTGTTCCAGATACCAAGAATGTACATGCAGTATAACTTGCTATATCAAAATCAAATGATTGAGGAATGGAAAATCCTCTAGAGACCACTTCTAGGGATTACACACAGGTTTGGCAAGCATCAAGCCAGAGGCAAAGTCCATTATGAGTCAAGCCAATCTGTAATCCCAATTAATGCCCTCTCTAGCGTGCTTGCTGTTGAATATGGCTGCTATGACAAACCTTATTTCTGCTTTCTTTTGTTCAATAGTCTTACATAAAATAAACATCCACAAAATACCCTATTGATCTTCATAAAAGTAAAATTATCTGAACATGTGAAGTAGATAGGCATCCAATGAAAAATATATTGATTTCTTATTATAATGTATGAAATAAATATTTTAAACTAAAGATAAGATTTCTTTTAAGAATGCCAGAATTAATCTATTGGTTCATATTGCCAAACTGTCAAGTTAGTATGTCCCCATAAGCATTCATTAAAGAACTGCCTTGGGGAGGGGCAGAAAAATTTGTGATATGCCATCAAAAAGGTTAAGTAATAAAGGAACAAATGAGAACAAAACCATTGAGATATACTGAGAATTCAATTGAACTATAAATTAAAACAATACATCAATAATTTAAAAGACCCCAAAGTGTACTTAACCACCAATAATGCCCTGTTTTGTGTTTTTTCTCACCAATATAACATTTCAGTCATGATGAAAAGATTTTAAGAGCTACTTGTCCTTATTATATCTTGAAAATGGAATAATGCTACCAATTGGGTAATTATTTTACACAAAAAGTATTCTTCCTATAGCTTAAATATATTGTGCAATAAATAATTATTTCACTTTAACAATTATGGTTTATATTTTTATTTAGCAATGAATTGGAATTAAAATTAATAATATATGATATTTACATTTTTATTGAAAATATTAAAGCTTTTCAGTCACTTCTCAGAAGAAGAGTAGATAATGTTTCAGGATATTTGTATGCTTAAACTAAATGAAGTAGTACTGATACAGAAAAATCTGCATTTCTCATAATAACTTGCATTCTAGAATATTTTTTAGGTTATTTTTCCCATTCTTCAAAACTAAGCAATAACGCCTTTCTAGGTATTAGCTAGAATACATAACATTAACAGTAGCATTGAATTATCCACATTCTAATAGTATATGATATGGGTGGGATTGGGAGCAGGCAATCTTTGCAATTTATTCATCAATTTAGAAAGAATTGTGGGTGGCAAACCCACTCATTCTAATCCTGAATGAGTACAGAATTGAGTTTGACTTCATTAAATACATCAAGAAGAATACACCAGTATAATAATGTCAAAGTATAGTGTATTCACATAAATGCTTAGCATCAGGTGATGGAACTGGGCACATTAACAATCTTTTTATTTCTTTCTGTTAGTCTGGACTTGCATGGAGAGTAAAGGGATCCGAGAAAGAGGAATAAAACACTTTTTTAACCACTCTTCCATTGTATCTAGCCTGTGCATTAATTTGATTAGCACTGCAACTGTCAAATACACAGTATCTCTACTGGAAGAATGACCTTTTAATTTCCATACACATGGCTCCTATTAGCACTAATTGAGTGGAAGCATTGTAACCTAGTGAGAATAGATCTGAGGGCTACAGATGCATGTTTTGTTTAAAGTGGACATACTCTTTAATATTACAAACCCACTTAGTTGAAGCTCCTGATTAGAAATATAGATTTCTTTCTAATAAAGATTACTTTATTTCTGCAGACTTCACCATACTTGAATTCTGTTTAAAGGCTGATACTTTAACTGTCTACATTAATGTAGTAATGTTAATATTTGCTGGCAACAATATCTGCATAGAAATTGATATTTTGCTTTCTTTCTACCCATGTACCATCTTATTTAATTGATGAAGGTTAGTATCTATGATGACTTATTGTTATTTTTTATAAACAGCTGAAAACAGAAAAATCTTGAATGAACAAGAAGTTGAAAAATGTCTTATCACTCTTTTGGGAACGGATAACGAAGGAACCAAAATAGCTGCTTCTCAAGCCATCTCTGCTATGTGTGAGAATTTAGCTAGTAAACAAACCACTGGAGCATTAGGTAAATAGTTATGGTGACAATGGAATTATGATCCAGAAGAAAATATTTATCAATTTACAAGGTTTCCATAGTTAATTTAAAACTGCCTATATACATTTCTCCTCTCTTAGGAATTCCCCAGCTCGTTCAGTTGCTAAGCAGCGAAAATGAAGAGGTAAAGGAAGCTGCTGCTACAGCTCTGGTTAATCTAACAACGGCCCATCCTGCCAATGTAAGGTAAGCTCAAGATGAACAGAGGATTGTTAGACACTTTAATCAGGAAATACATTTTTCAATTTTTCTAGTTTATACAATTGGTAGGAATTTTGGCACAGTGCTTTGTTACTTTTATTTCACATCATGTCATCTCTGTGCCATTTAACTAAGCATGACTGCATGCTTGTTTTTATTATTATTAGTGTATTAATAAAATATAACTAATTAATTGGTATTGTGATTTTAGTTAGTGTCTGGGTGTGCTTTTCTCATAAAAACTTGCATATTTGGAAAGTTTGAAAAGCTAAGCGCAAAAATAAAAAAAGGGATTCCCTATAAATGTTTACATTTTGCTAAAGATGGGTTACTTTGGAATCTCCCTATTCTATAACAGCCATGAATATGTATATGTATTGTTTGAATGCTAACCAAAATTTAAATGTCAATAGTCTAATTCAATAGAGTTTAGATTCATCAAAGGGCCTTAAAGAGCATGCGGTTAACAATATTTGATAAATAGAAGTGGATCCACCTCGCTGAAAACAAAATATCTATAATATTTGCCCAAGGAAAAAAAGAGTGTTATTAATATCTTCTGTCATCAAGGAAATTTGGCTGTAGCTCAGATATTTATTAAATAGACTGAATTTTATTAGGTACCTTATAAGTGTTGTATATGCTGAATATATCTCTCTGTAAATTTATCTTTGTAAAATGCACTTAAAAATTAGGTTCAATCCTAGCTTAGCTGTTTTTTCAAAAATTTGGAGCTTTTCTAATTACACTGTGTGACCTATTTCGCTATTCTATATGAAATAAAAATAAGGGAAATTTTAAGATTCTTTTGGTTGATTAAATGTAAACATAATTTTTGATTGCAATTGGACAATGTTATAAGAAAACAAATAACTATAGATTGGTCGATCAGGATTTAGCTCTGATATTTGTTTTAAGTACATTGCTTTATCTTACTATAAGTGGCATATATTTGTGGGCTCAAGCAGGAAACATAATGAAAATAAGTCAGCATATGGATTCACATATGCAGATATTTTTCTCTTCAATTTACAATATTTCCTTCCCTATTAAATTTGGAAAAGCTGTTTTCACTCGATAAGGAAACCAACTGTAACTTAAATAAACACAGTCAAATGAGCAAGTAATCAAACTTTTAAGGGATATAAGGTAGTCAAATTTGCAAAAGGCTTCTTAGACTTTGGCAAATGGTAAATAAAACAGAAAAGTGTATTGGCTCATATAGCCTTAATGTATCAGTACATTTTATGTCACAAATTATTCACTCAATTCTAATAGCCACTGACATTAATTTAACATCACTAGTTGAAATATTATTCATTTTGTGTAGACATTGTCTACTCATCCATTCTCTGGAAAAATGAAATAGATATTTTCTGATAATCCTTCTTATAATTCAGTTGTGGCCAGCTTTTCAACCGGCTTTATGCCTCTAGGGCCCAGCCTTTCTAGAATTGCTCTTCTCTTTCTTACAGTTAGAAATTATTGTAAACTTGATTGATACAACCTATTGAGGATTTATCTATGAAAGCTATTCTCGAGACAGTGAATCCGCATACTTTCTTTTTCTCTTGTAATCTCATTTGAGAAAGGAATGGTGCTTAGCTCCAGTGATTTCTAATTACTAAAATATTTTATATAGTAATTTTATTAAAGATTAGAATTACAACAATAAAAACTAAAGAAATAAAATTATAAACAGAAAGAGTAAAAGGTGCAGAAAAGAAAGGAAAAAAGAAAAAAAGAAAAAATATAGTAAAAGAAAAGAAATAGAAAAGTAACTAACCCTAACATACATCACAAGCATAAATAATTTAGTAGGTTAACACCTTTTCTTAAATAACAACAAATAATCTTTTCATATCCTACCTTTATCTATAAATTATAGAACCATCCTGATGTCAACCTCTGATTAAATAAGCTAATGTTATATCCCTTCCTTTTACTTCTGAAAGTCTTTAGTCTCTTCAAATAATAACCTAGAACTTGATTCCTTTTCATATTTTCTTTGGCTCTTCTCACAAAACTAATCAAAACTTTTACAAACCTCTTTTGTAAACCCAGTATAGAATATTCTGTTTGCTGTTTGTATATTATTTATTTATTTATTTATTTATTTATTTATTTATTTATTTATTTATTTATTTATTTATTTATTTATTTATTTATTTATATTAGATTTCTATACCGCCCTATCTCCCAAGATGGGACTCATGGCGGTGCACAGGAACTATAAAATATAAAATACAAATAAATACTAACAGTCACAATGGTTAAAAGGAGAATTAAATAAAATTTGGCCCGTGCTAAGAACATTAATTAAAACCCAACTAAAATAATAAAATAGCTATACCAGCTATGCCAGGCCGGCCATATGAAAGAAGTATGTTTTTAATGCCCGACGGAAGAGGCGAAGGTCTGAGATTGTACGGAGGTCTGGGGGCAGGTCGTTCCAGAGGGCGGGACCTGCCACAGAGAAGGCTCTTCCCCTGGGAGTCACCAGCCGGCATTATCCAGTGGACGGCACCCTAAGGAGGCCCTCCCTGTGGGAGCGGACAGGTCGAATGGAGGTATGTGGTAGTAGGTAGTCCTGCAAGTAACCCAGCCTGATGCCATGGAGCGCTTTAAAGATGGTCACTAAGACCTTGAAATGCACCCCAAAGGCCACAGGCAGCCAGTGTAGCTCACGCAGGAGAGGTGTTATATGGGAGTATTTTGAAACTCCTAAGATCCCCCTTTTAATGATTAAGATATTATCCCGTTTCTTTTGCATGTCCAATGAATCATCTTTTTCCACATTGTAACCTGTAACCTGTCATTTTTAAATCATTTTCATATCAGTTTCAATCCTGTCAGATAAAATATATTCTTCTTGACACCTTTTAAAATACATATTAATAGCGGACCCTTCAAATTAATTTCTGGGTACAGTATTCAAAAATGTCCTTTAATATATTAACATATTTTGCTTCATTCTCTAACTAAAAATCAAATTTGAGTGTTCTCCTTTAATTGTAATTTTTAGTTTCCTCTAATGTCCAATTTTTAAAATCTTATTCCCCCCCCCCCCCCCCCCAAAATTCAAATGGGAAGGATTCTTTATAATTAATTCTAAAATCTTATTTCAAATTTGTCTGGACCATTAGTTGTTTAAAACTTTCTAAAATCAAATTTTTAATCTATCTTTTTACAAAATAAATAAATTCTTAAACCTGTAGTTAAACTTTATTAAACTAAGAATTGAAGAAAATTCAACTGGCCCTATAAAACTTTCAACCCAATGACTTGGACAGCTGTAGAACAGTTGGCAAAGCAATTTCAAAAATTATTAGAAAAGGAATTGTACTTACTGCTCTTTCACAGACATCGATGTGTTTTGAGCAAGATACTGTAGTTTTCGGACTATAAGACACACCAAGATCTCAAATAGGTAAGTAAGTAATTTTCCACCAAAATGGGGGCATTTTTCCCTTCCCCCAGCCCTGCTGAAGTCCTCAGAGTGCTTCTGGGAGGTGGGAGAAGGCAAAAACATCACTGTTTGATGAAAAATGGGATGCGGGAGCAGGGCTTCACAAGGTCAAAAATGGCTGTATTCAGTATATAAAACGTGCAAACATTTCCAAGCTCTTTTAAGGGGGGGGGGGAGTTGTGTCTTATACTCCAAAAAATATGGTAGTTATTTCCTCTAACCAGTTGGAGATTGCTATCTTTTTGTGAGGAGTAGCTGTCTGGAACACTTGTTCATAATCTTGAATCCTCTCCTTGTCTAGAAAGGAATTATCAAAATTTAGTCTACTTGATGGGCCTCCATTCATCAGCTCCACTTTTTACAGAGCTACCATCTGTCATTTCTTCCTTAAAAATCACTAATTACTAGAATCTTGATGTCAGGAATATTTTATTATTTTAAATCTGGAATATTCTACATGTATATGCTTCATGATCTAAAAGGGTGTAAAATTGTGGTAAATCCATTTTTCTTTCTATATCTAGCATAATTTGTATATGCCAGTTCCTAATTCTTGCTCTACCACAGAGGCAAAAGCAAGTTAATGTGATTAGCTTTTTTAATTTGTCAGCTAACATGCTGACAGTAATTTTACCCAAACTCCTGAGGCCAGAATTATTTTATGATCATTTAGTGCATTAAATGTAAAATGATTCATTTTTTGTTTGGAAATGTGTTGCTAAGTATAAGAATGAGGAAAGGGTTATAAAAGCACTCAAAATCAATCAATCAATCAATCAATCCAATTCTTTACTGCAAAAATTAAGATTTCTGAGTTGCACTCAGCTTTATAACAGATGCTGTTATAACCCTATTTATATAGTTTTTGTGGCAGCAGAATAGAAGTGGTTTGCCACTGCTGTTTTTTATTTCTTCTTTGGCTTCTCAGAATAGAATTCCCTAATGGCCCCCTCCAAGCACTAACTAGGCCCAACCTTGCTTAGTACCAACATATTACCCAGCTAAATAAAATGTAATTTCTTTACTAATCTTACTTATAAATCTTAAATGATTGAATCTAATAATGCATTTACATGCACCAAATATTATAAATTAGTATCAATTGATCTAAACCTGTATCCAGGTGTGTGTGTGTGTATGTGTGTGTGTGTATTTGTGTATTTGTGTATCACACACAACACACATACACACTATATACTACACAGACACACACAGACACACACACACACACACACACACACCAGCCAGAGTTTCTATTTCCAAAGTGGAAGACAGATTTTCTGAAAGGTAGGGAGGTAAACATGAGCTCAACTGTTAGGCACTATGCATTCCAGTTTCATTGGCAAATGTGACCTGTTCAACAACCCTGATAGAGGTAGGAGAATGGGAGGAATTAAAGTTAATTCAATGTTTTGTTTATTGTATTCAATGAAGTATTTATTATCAATTCCATCCAAACATTCTGGTTAACTCACAAAGTCAAAGCAGCCAATAAAATAAAGCAAGAGCAATAAAAACAGCAGTCAGTCTGAATAGTTAAAGTGTAAAGCAAATAAACCAACTTAAAATTAGATGTAAAATTAACAATAAAAATAGGAATAAAAATAAACATACCAAAGATAATAGTAGCCCAGCAAATGTTATTTTCAATATATTGCCTTAGCTGCTTTTCTGAATGCTAGCCAAGAGAGAGCCAGTGATAGGCTATTTCCTATCAATCAAATTAGGAAATAATCAAATTCATATGTGGTGTTCAAAAGTAGATTCTGATCAGTGATTAAGTGTGCACAATATTCCCTTCATGGCTTGGTATCTAATTTATAGTTTTACTGCCATCTATTGGCCATTTTAGAGTTTCCTCCTGAAAACATGTTATTTGAGATAATAACATGAATAACATTCATTCCTATAGCTACAGATCGGATATAAGTTGCTAAATGTAAGATGTAGTTGCCTTATCAATCTTATATTAGCAAAAGCTTCTTGTTGATGTAAACAGTTGTTATACAAAGAAGATTAGAGGAACAATACGCAATAGTTGGAAACTTCATATTTGCTATAATTTCTTGGAAATCTGTAGTTGTTTGAAAAGACAATTCATTTAGGATATCAGATTATCAGAAGAACAAAAATGGTCTGACGAATTGTTATTCCTCATAAGGAATGAAATTTATGTGGTATTTAGATTGGATAAAATCAGTCTTCTTTTCCTCCTCCTCCTCCTCCTCCTCCTCCTCCTCCTCCTCCTCCTCCTCTTCCCTCTTCTTCTTCTCCACCTCTGCTTCAATTTAATTTTCTTGAACCAAAACAAAAGAATAACAGTTGGAATGCTCCCCAAGTGCCACTGCATTCAAAGAGCAGGCATTTCCACTCATTGGAAAAATCACAAATATAATTGGAAGTTTTTAGAAGTATTGGCAATATAATTTCCAAATGCAATCTCCAAAGAACAATTTCAGATCTTCTCTCTATGCCAGAAATACATGTTGGTAATTTCCATAATATAAAGTATGCATGTAAGAAGATGTATTGGATATGTTCACCATCTTGAATTATTTGAAAAAAATAATAAAGCCCGGATTCAAATAAATAAACAAACATATTATAGATATCTTTATTGTTGAAACACATCAATATTAAATATTACTGCAGACTTTCAAGAATAACACTTAAGAATTTACATGGAACAACAGTTATGCAAACACTTTGACATTTTTCTTTATTATTTGCCTAATTTATAAATGTTTCATTAGAACCCTTTCTCATACTTATCCAATACAGTAATACTTAGATTCATAATATGACATAACAGTGACCCCTAGTGACAGTTTGTAGAATTTATTAATACTTGTTAGAAATATCAGAAACATTTCTTTGTGCAAAAAGAAAGCTCCTGCTGAGCTCACCAGAATACAGTAAGTCCCATGTGTGGGGTTACAAAAAGGTTACCTGGAAAAAAATGTCTGAAATCCTAGGTAATTTCTAGGTAATTAAATTGGACCTTAAGTCTTTAAATTAGGAAACTTCATTGCATGGGACACAGATATTGGCAATTTAATAGGAAGGTCTGTACTCACATGTGCAGAATTTATACAGCGTTTTTTCCTGAAATCTCCACATAGATGTATATAGGATTTCTACTTAAATCATTAAGATTAATGGACAGTCATTGTAGAGACAGTGTTAAAATATATAAAACATTGTTTAAGATTAGTTTATCAACATATGGCTTCTTGAAGACCTATGGCTATCAGTTAATTTCTGTCATAAATTAGTTACTGCCATCAGCCTTCAATCTAAAAAATATTTTCCATTTAAGAAAGACATAACATTTAAAAAAAAAAAAACTTTGACCAGATTGGAGAGAGGGACATTTGCAACTTCCTGCTTATTTTAAATTTATATTGCTTCAATAGATGAAATCAAGGGAGTTGCCCTGCTGAAGCCTAAAGGCTGACTTTGTGATAAAAAAATTATTTAGGTATTTTTTGTTCTTGGTCTATAGTCTAAGAAACAAAATTCTATTAGGATATTAAGTCATTAGTTCATTGGATTTTTAAAAAAGAATTCTTACATTCATAATTGCATTTGCTTCTGTGCTTTATTTAATTGACTCTTTCTTAGTAAATATGTTATTCCTTTTTGAGATTTTGACTAGACTGCTTCACTAGATTGTAGCTCTGACTGCATTTTTGAATTCAGTTTCTTCTTCAAAAAATATAAATCCCATCACTCAGTGAAACCAATTCTTAGAATATGTGGCATAAAATATATGCGAAGGTTTTGCAATGGAATACTCTTTATTTCATGTATTGTGGATAACACTATACAATGAAACAGTGGATCAAATAATAACATTAGAATACAAAAAGAAAGAACTGTTAGTGAATAGAAAGTTGGACTGTTTATTTCTGCAACTTTCTCTCTTCCCAAAAAGGTTTGAGTAAAATATGAATGAATGTACAGCTGTCAGTATTATTACAATACAGTAGCATTTTTTAATTATTTAGTATGGACACTTTCATTGTGTTTTTGAGAACAGAACAATTTTTTCTACAGAGCAGAATGAAATGTTTCACCAGTTTGCAATAAGATAACCATACAGTATAATATGGACATAAAAATATAATACTAGCTATTAAGTAGTGACAATTTTTATGTTCATTATGAACAGACTATACCTCCCTGAAAACATAAATGTCATCAAGAACTTTTCTGAAAATAAATGTATGAACATACTTTGCTGTGATTTCTGTTTCACAACTGGGACACTTTTTCCAAAGGTGGAGGGAGGGTCCCCACAATTCATTTGCTGCTCTCCAACATTACTTTCTATTCCTTGAAATGGTGGAGGTTTATAACTAACAATAGCTCTGTGATTGGTTCAAAAGGTATGGAATGTTGTTTTGTTATTGAAGCTTATTGGCTAGAGCTAGACTCAATAAACTAGATGAAAAACCCTTGGGAAGAAATTGAATTTGATATGACAAATAAAAGAAATGTAATAAATTGTTTAGAACCATGAATAGTAAAAACCAATTGCTATTTTGTCCCATTTTGTATTAAAGTTACAATTAAAGATTAAAGATTAAAGTTACAAATTTATATCCGCCAACTGAGAAACAAATTCCATTTTGCTCAATGAGACTTCTGAACAAGACTGAACGTGTAAACATATCCAGCTAGGAACTATTTTGAACACAATGGGACTTATAGGATACTGATACAAATGGGAGATACCATGAATAATTGAGATTGCCACCTGATTATATCCTTCTGTTAGCACCTTTGAATAAATGAATGAGTTCAATGAATGATCTGAGTTTTCTGCACAAACTATTCTTGTTTTTAAGCACTCCTAGTTAAATAAAAATACTTGGTATAATATATGTTCTAATTTAAAGCTGAACTGCTATAAATACTTATTTATGGAAAAACAAAGATTTCTGGTGCAGTTATTTTTAAGTAAACATGTATGTTGTTCTGTAAAGTTATAATCCTGTGCATACCTATTTAATAATTAGTGACATTAAATTCAATGGGCTCGGGGCCTAGTTATATGCGAGACCGTCTCGTGCCCCATATATCCCTTAGACCGATACGCTCCCACAGAGAGGGCCTTCTCAGGGTGCCGTCGGCCGGACAATGCCGACTGGCGACACCCAGGGGAAGAGCCTTCTCTGTGGCGGGCCCTGCCCTTTGGAACGACCTACCCCCTGAACTCCGGACCATCACCGACCTCCGCCTCTTCCGCCAATGTCTAAAGACATACTTTTTTCATAAAGCCGGCCTAGCCTAACCTCCCATGGGGACTATAGAAAAGTTTTAAATTGGGTTTTAATTAATAATTGGTTTTAGCACAAGTTTGGGATTTAATATATATTTTAAATTATTTATGTTCTATTTTTGTATGTTTTTTAAATCTCCTGTGCGCCGCCCTGGGTCCTTTGCGGAGAAGGGCGGGATATAAATGTAATAAAATAATAAATAAATAAATAAATGACCCTTAAACAGTAAAAGTTAAGTCTTTTATGTTTAATGTCATTTCTAGTCACTTCTAGGTGAGATGGATGGCATACAAGTCTAATAAATAAACAAACAAACAAATAAAGCATCATGTTAGAGCTTATTTGTTCAATTCTTGATTTGTATTATTGCCTTCCTTTCTTGCTGCTTAGACATTACATCTCGACAAACTGAGCAGGGCCCCAAAACCTAGAAGCCACAACCAAACCATGCATCAATATTTAGATAGCGAATTCTGCAATTTTGTTTACCAATTGCAATTGATAAATCAAAATAATAAACCATGGATATGTGCAGTTTACTGCCTTAAAATAAGCCATATTATAATCATGCCCAGCCAGATTTCATTGTGCTTAGCAGATAGTTGAACTTATAGGAAAGATTAGATTAGATTAGATTTATTTAACTTATATACCGCTCCCTTTCCCAAAAAGGGACTCGGGGCGGTGCACAGGAAATTAAAAAAGCATATAAAAAACAAGACAATATACAAAATTTAAAATCAAATTAAATTATAACCCTGTGCTAAAAATTTACAATAAATTAAGACTATTCCCCTTAAAAACCGATTAAAACAATTTGATGTCAGGCTAAAGGCTAGGTAGAGCCGGCCTGTTGGAAAAAGTAGGTCTTGAGTTTCAGACGGAAAGAACGGAGGTCCGTGGTCACTCTAAGTTCGGGGTGTAGGTCATTCCAGAGGGTTGGGCCCGCCACAGAGAAGGCCCTTCCCCTGGGCGTCGCCCGCTGGCATTGCCTAATGGACGGCACCCGGAGAAATCCCTCTCTGTGGGAGCGAATCAGCCGCAGGGATGTGTGGGGTAGTATGCGATCCCGTAGATAACTAGGTCCCGTGCCATGGAGCGCTTTAAAGATGATAATCAGCACCTTGAAACGCACCCGAAAGGCCACAGGCAGCCAGTGCAGCTCACGCAAGAGCGGTGTTACATGGGAGCACCTAGGGGCTCCCATAATTGCTCGCGCGGCTGCATTCTGGACTAAGGGGCTGTCACCATGTCAGATGTGAAGAAGATCCTCAAGGCCTATTCATATTCTCTAGCCTTTCTCTGAATGAGATATTATCATTCAGGTCTACATTTAATTGTAACTGAATCAGATTTTAATACTACTGGGGCTCGGTGTTTTGACCAATGGAGTTTGGAAGTTTCATTATTTTTTCTTATATTTTCATTGAAAATGTTTTGCTTTTATTGACACTTTATTGTATTTTCAGTATGCACATTTTAATTACCATAAGTCACCTGGGAAAGAGTAATATATCTTTGCAGTTATTTCCTTTTCCCACTTCCTAGTGCTGTTGCTGAAGCTGAAGCCATCGAACCGCTAATTAGTGTTCTGAGCTGTAAAAGAGATGGCGCTGTGGCTAGTGCTGCCTCCGTTCTCACAAACTTAGCCATGCAGGAGCCATTACGTCTCACCATCCAAAGCCATGGTTTTATGACTGCCATTGTAGAACCACTGAATTCCACTAACAGCATTGTGCAGAGCAGAGCAGCTCTAGCTGTGGCTGCTATGGGCTGTGATACTGACGCCAGAACTGAGGTAAGGCACATGTCTGTCCTCTATATTAGGAAAAATAAATCTTGGCATTTTTCATATCGCACAGCTTTCTTGGATCAGCATATTTTGCTGTATTTCTAGGTAAAGGTCAAAGTTTTGGTTCTCTAATATTGGATCTCTAATACTTGGTTGTGTAAAATTGTCAGTTTCAATAAACAATTTGCAATGCTTATATTCATGTTAGTTACCCTCTGGCTTCTCAGCCAGATTTGAAAAATTTCAAAGGACAAGCGGGTTAGAAATTGAACCGTGAATCAGGAAAAAGTATCTAGGTAAGGTCAACTTTCGTTTACATATGTAGTATATATAAATTCTAAGGAGAAATGTTATCATTTTTATACTGCATGGTGAAAAAAATGATGGATGTAATCCAGGGGTGGGTTCTGGCAGGCACTACTGTCGGTTCGCTCATGGGCATGCTGTGTGCATGCGTCCTTGGTGCACGCTGTATGCGCATGCACAGTGCAGTTAAAATTGTTCCGCACATGCACAGAACCCCCCAAAAAGATGGCAGCGCTGCCTAGGGAACCAGTTTGGGGGTGTGGCAGGCCTGGGTTACTGCTGGTTCCAGTGATCCAGGCCGCCAAACCACTACCAGTTCGTCCGAACCAATCCGAACTGGTAGGAACCCACCACTGGCGTAATCAACACAAAGCACATAATTATTTTGTTGTAAAATTCATGCTTTCCATGTAAAAAAATGTGCAGACACGAGGCTTTCCATTTACAATTGTGATAAAATCATAGGACTGTGGAAAGCATTTTAAAGATGCATTCTGTAAAGCTTGTTGAACAAAAAAAAATTGGGGGTTGGTCACTTCACTCGGAAGTCTGAGGGCTGCTTCAAAGCTATTGTCCAGCTGTCTATTTATGTATATGGATGCACACATAGTATTTCTACTGGGATTGCCAGCAATGCAAAGCAGTTACATACATGGCTGCTTTAATATTTTGAGGAGAGATGTTTTCCCCACATTATCTCTTTGCAAAACACCGTCTTTGAGTGCTTTGCACAGCCCTATCAAATAATATGTACGTAGTCTGAAATTCAATGCTACTAGTCAATTTAAGGCTATTTGCATATATTTGGCCTCATGGATTGGCAACAGGGCAATTTTGTTAGCTCTCCAAACACAATTTAAAATTTTTGAATCTAAATTTTAAATTGATCAACATCAACATCAACATCTCACCACCGGGAGGGGGACCGCGGCTGCTGGTTACGAGCGGTCGCTTGCCCCAACCTCCTGTGCTTCCCCATGATCTAGGAGGGCAGAGCTTGCAGCGCCAGGGCCCCAGGTTGATGCTATGTAACGCCAGGTCCGTGGCTAATAAAGCCCCCTTCATTTACGACCTTGTGTCGGAGGGGGAGCCGGACCTGGTGGGGATCATGGAAACCTGGTTGGGCCATGAGGGGAGTTTACCTCTCGTGGAAATGTGCCCACCAGGATACCATGCATTTCATCAACCTCGGGCCCTAGGCAGGGTTGGGGGGGTGGCGGTTATTATTAAGGAAGGTCTGGAGCCGAGAGAGACCACTGTACCACAGACCACTGGCTGTGAGTCCCTCTACATGGGATGGGGCCCTGGGAGGCAGTTGGGCTTGCTGCTTGTGTACCTGGCTCCCCGCTACGTATCAGCAGCCCTGCCCAAGCTCCTCGAGGTGATCGCCAAGGTGGCGGTTGAGATCCCCAGACTTTTAGTCTTGGGGGACTTTAACCTGCCATCGGTCGGCAAATCAACCGAGGTAGCCCGGGAGTTCATGGCCTCCATGACGGCCATGGACCTGACCCAGGTAATTCAGGCCCACACACACGAGGGTGGACACACGCTGGATTTGATTTTTGTCTCTGGTCAATGGATGAGTGATCTTGGTGTAGGGGAGTTAGCCATCATATCCATGTCATGGCCGGATCATTCACTTCTCCGGCTCGACTTTCCGACCGCTACACCCCACCGCAGGGAGGCGGAACCAGAAATGCCCATGTGGTTCCGCCCCAGGCGCCTGATGGACCCTGAGAGGTTCCAGACGGAGCTTGGGCCACTACCTGCGTCCCTGACCCACGCCCCGATGGAGGACCTAGTGGCTGCATGGAGTTCGGCGGCCACGGGGGCCTTAGATCGGGTCGCGCCCTTGTGGCCTCTCTTGCGGTGGAGAGCCACCCAGGCTCCTTGGTTCACCGAGGAGCTGAGGGGGATGAAACGCCACAAGAGACGCCTAGAGAGGAGTTGGAGATCCACACGATCTGAGTCTGACCGAACACAGTCAAGATCCCATTTGAGGACTTACCTTGTGGCGATAAGAGTGGCCAAACGTCATCATTGTGCCACCCTTATTGTGTCCGCAGATAACCACCCTGCCGCCATGTTTGGGGTGACCCGCTCCCTCCTTCAACAGAGGCCACGGGAAGCCCCTCTGCAGGGCAGAACAGAGGAATTTGGAGAGTATCTGCAGGATAAAATCGCTCAGATTCGGAGCGAGTTGGCCTCCACCGAAGGTGGTCTAGAGGGATTGTCAGAGGCAGGTCTTGAGACATCCTTATGGGAAGAGTTTTACTCTGTTACTTCCGAAGATATGGACAGGTTACGTAGGCGACTGAGAGCCACCACATGTTTATTGTGTCCCTCCTGGCTTGTACTGGCATCCTGGGAGGTTACACGAGGCTGGCTCCAGGAAGTTGTGAATGCTTCTTTGAGTGAGGGGTTCTTGCCTACCATCTTGAAAGAGGCGGTGATGAGGCCCCTCCTCAGGAAGCCTTCCTTGGACCCAGCATTATTAGTAAATTATCATCCAGTCTCCAACCTTAACTTTTTGGCGAAGGTTGGAGAGAGTGTGGTGGCACAATAGTTTCCTCGTCACCAGGAGGAAATTGATTATCTGGATCTGCGCAAGTCCGGCTTCCGGCCCGGTCACAGCACTGAGACGGCATTGGTCGCGTTGGTGGATGATCTCTGGAGGGCCAGAGCTGGGGATTGTTCCTCTATCCTGGTCCTATTAGGTCTCTCGGCGGCTTTTGATACCATCGACCATGGTATCCTACTGCATCGACTGGAGGGGTTGGGGGTGAGGGGCACCGTTTTACGGTGGTTCTCCTACCTCTCCGGTCGATCGCAATTTGTGTTGGCAGGAGGGCAGAGGTCGACCTCGAGACCCCTCACATGTGGGGTGCCTCAGGGGTCGGTCCTCTCGCCGCTCCTGTTCAACACATATATGAAGCCGCTGGGTGAGATCATCCGTGGTTTTGGGGTAGAGTACCATCTGTATGCTGACGACACTCAGCTGTACGTATCTACCCCAAACCACCCCAACAATGCCGTTGAAGTGATGTCCCGGTGTCTGGAAGCCGCGTGGGTCAGGTTGGGAAGGAATAGACTCAGACTCAACCTGTCCAAGACCGAGTGGCTGTGGTTTCCGGTGCCCCGGTTCAACCAGTTCCATCGCTGGCCATAGGGGGCGAACACCTAGCCCCCGTGGATAGGGCACGCAACTTGGGCGTCCTCCTTGATACCCGTCTGTCCATGGAAGAGCAAGTGACAGCCGTGGCCAGGGGGGCATTCTACCAGGTTCGCCTGGTACGTCAGTTGCGGCCCTTATTGTACCGGGACGCCCTGCGCACAGTCACTCACGCACTCGTGACATCCCGTCTGGACTACTGCAATGCTCTCTACATGGGGCTCCCCTTGAGGTGCACCCGAAGACTGCAGCTAGTCCAGAATGCAGCTGCGCGGGCAGTTCTGGGAACCTCCAGGTTTGCCCACATAACACCGCTCCTGCACGAGCTGCACTGGCTGCCTGTGGCCTTTCGGGTGCGCTTAAAGGTGTTGGTTACCACCTTTAAAGCGCTCCATGGCATGGGACCTAGTTATCTGCGGGATCGCATCCTGCCCCATACATCCCTTCGGCCGATTGGCTCCCACAGAGAGGGACTTCTTCGGGTGCCGTCCACTAGGCAATGCCAGCGGGAAGGGCCTTCTCTGTGGTGGGCCCAACCCTCTGGAATGACCTACCCCCCGAAATCAGAACAACGACGGACCTCCGCTCCTTCCGCCAGAAGTTAAAGACTCACTTCTTCCATCAGGCCGGCCTGGCCTAACTTTTTATACCTAGTCGCAGAAAGAAATTGCTTAATTAGAATTTTAAGGGGTAATTGTTAGGGTTTTAGGGGTTCTAATATTGATTTTACACAGGGGTAATTTAATTCCGTTTTAATATTTTGTATATAGTCGTATTTATTAGATTTTTAATTTCCTGTGCACCGTCCCGAGTCCCCATGGGGGAGAGGGGGCGATCTATAAATTTAATAAAATAAAATAAATAAATAAATAATGCAATTGCTGTGTTCCAGTGGATGCATTTACTCACAGATCCATCTGTTTGTAAATAAGCCTGCAATTCTGTTATTACAAATTGTGTCTAAATAATTTGAAAAGGCTGCAATAATGTATATTGGTGGATAGACCAGGTTTCAGATTTTAAGAAAGGCGCTATCTTACTGCAATATGTTCTTGCTAGACTTCTTTCCACAGGATAGCCAGTTACCTCTTTCTTTCTGATGTGACCCATTCACATGCTTCTCCCTCGTCACCACTTTTTAAAAAGTTAACAGCTACACCTATCAGTTCTTTCATTGCCAGAAAGTAGAAAAATCCAGTAATTAGTAGCTTTAGCAGTTGCCAGCATTGCAGCCATTTTGTTGATTTACAGGTAGGTAGGTTAGTGACTACCTTGGGCAGTGACCAGTCATAAATACCATGGTGATAAAAAAGTAATATTATGACCTTTGCGTGCAAAACAAAGGAAAGCCAAATCAAAATCACAAATTCAATCAGAGTTTTATTTGGTGACTGCTTTGCTTCATAAAATAAAATCACCAATATCAATTATGGTTGAGACCAAATAATTTTATAACATTCAGTCTCATTAGTAGGTACTTCAAACCTATCTTAATCCTTGTGGAAAGTCTTTCTATTTCTCTTTGCAGGATTAACCTTACCTTGCGTAGAAAGGAAATCTCTAATGCTATTTCACTATAAGTATAGCCTTAATTATTCAGTCCTAATTTGATAAATATTCTTGGCAACAATTTTGCTCCTTAGGTTGAATGCAGCCCTTGCTAACCTATTTATATATATCAAGCCTGTCCTATCGTGCCGGGCTGGCAGAGGAGGCCTGCTGATTATCTTGTAGGTCAAGAAACTGTAACGGGATACAGTTGAAGAACTTTCTCTGCTGTAGCACCAAACCTCTGGAACATCCTGTCCCCTAATTGGCCTAGGGACCCAAAAAGTGAACCCATCACTGGGGGTGGCTGCTGTACAAATTAGCTGATCCTAAGTCTCCCCTGCACTTCATGCTCCCTCTCTGCCCATCTTTTTTTTAATTTCATATTATTGTACCTCCACTGATTTTTTTTTTTTTTAATACTGTTTTACAATATATCACCCAGTGCTGTACAAAACAAAAGGAAGAGTTGGTTTCAAGTATCATCTATTATCTTTAGGATCTCCAAAATCCACGTTCCCTCGGTACAGGCGTCGAGGCGTCCAAAGTTCCAAGTGCATAGTCCACAAATGGCTTCCAAGTCTTCCAAAAGATATCGTTTTTATAAACCCCCTCTCTAAATTTAATATCACACGTCATTTTATCATTTAAGGCTAATTTCCACATTTCACAGTACCATTCTTCTATTTTAATATTTACCTCTATTTTCCAATATCTTGCTATTACAATTCTACCCATTATAATCATAATTCTAATCAGTTCTTTCTCATGTTTTGTTAACTCTGGTTCATTAATTATCAATAACAATATAGTTTCTGGTCTCAATATTATTATTCTTTTCATCATTTCACACATCGTTCTTTCTAATTGCTGCCAAAACTTTTTAATTTTCACACATTTATACCACATATGCTCATAAGTTCCCAATTCCGTATTACATCTCCAACATTTATCACTCATTTTTTTATCTATCAGTGATAATCTTAGTGGGGTCCAGTACCATTTCCAAACAACCTTAAAATTATGTTCTTTAATCCTTATAGATAAAGTCCTCATAATCCGACTCTTCCAATTCTCGTTCCAATCCAAATCCAATATTTTAATCTTTAGATCTTCCTCCCAATTCCTTTTCATTACCATTTGTGAATTTCCATCAAAGTTTATAATCTTGTATATCTTACTGACGAGTCCTTTTAACCCAGTTTCATCTTTAATAATTTGAGATACTAAACTTTCAAATTTAGTTTTACTTCTATCTATGTTACATATTCCCCTTACTTTCATAGTCCATTTTTCTACCTGTATTTTTTCAAACCAATTTAACTCCAATTTTTGAATTACTTTTTTCTTCCTACTTTCAGTTCCTAAAGCTCTTAACCAATCTACTATATTTCCTATATTTTCATCCTCAATTACTTTGTTCCGACTTATATTAGTTTTAATCGGCCAACTTTCAGTTGTCTTTCCCAAAAACGTTATATCCGGAATCAATTTTTTAACAAATTTATTCCAAGTTTTACTCAACCCCTTTAACCAATAACTATTAATTGTCTTTTTTGTTTTTGCTCTATCTAAAAACCATATAGACCCAAATCTCTTAATATCTTTTAACTCCAGATCTCCCCAATGACCATCTCCACCTTTAAGTATTTTTATCACAGTTCTAATATTATACGCCCGATAATAATTAAGTAGATTGGGAATTCCCAATCCACCCTCTTTTTGGTTTTGATACCACAATTTCTTCATTAATCTTGGTCTTTTCCCACCATTACAAAATTTATCTAATTTCTTCTGATATTCTTCTATATCTTTCTCTGTCAAATTTAATGGTAGCATCTCAAATAAAAAGTTAAACTTTGGTAATAACATCATTTTACACATTGCAATTCTACCAAACCAAGACAACTTTATCTCTTTATATTTATCTATCTTTTTCTCTACTTCCTTCAACATCACCTCATAATTAATTTTTTTTAATTCTCTAACTTTAAGTGAAAGTGTTATCCCCAAGTATTTCAATGTATTCTTAGCTCTTATCCCAAATTGTTCTTGCATACTCTCCCACTCCTTACCATCTTTATTCATTAATAATTCAGATTTTGACCAATTTACCTTTAAACCTGTCATTTCTTCAAATTCTATCAAATGTTTATTTATCCTCTTTAAATCTCTCTCTATATCTTTCAAAATAATCAAAGTGTCATCCGCATACAAATTTATCTTATATCCCTTGTAACCTTCCAACTCTTCATCTGCTTCTATCAATTTAATCAAAACCTCCATAACTAACAAAAATAATGTTGGAGACAAGGGACATCCTTGTCTCGTGCCTGCTTCCAATTTAATCTCTTCCGTCATTGTTCCATTCACCTTTACCTTTGCACTACTTTTTTGATACAGTTTTGAAATAACATGTATAAATTTATTACCAAAGCCTAATGCCTCGATAATTACTTTTATAGTATCCCATTGTACAGAATCAAAAGCTTTAAAAATATCTAACGATATTATACCTAATTCATCTCCATTATTCTCTGCTACATCTATAATATTCAATACTCTTCTAATTATATCACTCATATATCTACCTTTAACAAACCCTACTTGGTTATAACTTATATATTTGTCTATAAAACTATTTAATCTATTACTTATAATAGCTGTAAATATTTTAGCATCTTGGTTGATTAAAGAAATAGGTCGATAGGACTCGATCCTCTCAAGATCTTTATCCGGTTTAGGAATTATAGATATTACTGTCTTATTCCATGACATCGGGACTTCTCCACCATGTAAAATTCCATTGAATAATTTTTGCAGTTTTGGTACTATTAGTTCCTTGAAATCTTTATAAAATTCAGCAGGTAATCCATCTTCTCCTGGGGTCTTCCCTAATTTTAACTCTTGTATTATTTCGTTGATTTCCTCCTGTGTTATATCTCTTTCCATCAAATCTTTGTATGTTTGATCTATTTTCATACCATATTTTCCAAGATGATTCTTCAATTTTTCTAAATCAATTGATTTCTTTAAGTATAATTTTTGAAAAAAATTCCTAGCTACTTCACATTTCTCCAATCTCTTATAACACCTTGTACCTTTTTCATCTATCAGAGAACCAATTTCTCTCTTTTGAGTTTTATTTTTCGCCATCTTTGCCAATAACCTAGAATTTTTATTACTAAATTCAAAAAAATCCCTATTCAAATATCTTAAATTTTTTTTAACCAATTCAATATCTTCTTCTATCAATTTAGTTTTTAATAAGGTCAATTCCTCCAAACATTTTTTATCTTTCGTAAGTGAGAATTGGTTCTCCAATATCTTAATTTGTCTTGTATCCTGATCAATTTTAGCTTTGTATTCTCTATATTTCCTGCTTGACAATTTAATACTTTCTCCTCTAAATATGGCTTTCATGGTATCCCAAACAATTTCAAATTTAACCTCTTCATTATCATTCAATTCCCAACTTTCCTTCCATTTTTTGAATATCCATATTTTATCCTCCTCCCTTTTGTACAATTTTTCATCATATCTCCAACCTCTTTCCTTTTTCTCAAAATTAAAATCTATTTCCATCATAACTTCTGCATGATCAGAATCCTTAAAAATTCCCACATCTATTCTATCTACTTTATTCAGCAAATCTTTAGAAACAAAAATATAATCAATCCTTGAATAAGTATTATGTACCTTAGAACAAAATGTATACACCCTTTCAGAGCCTTTCAACTCTCTCCAAACATCTGCCACACTGTTTTGAAACATCCATTTATTTAAAATTTCCCCTTTATTTGTTTGTCTAAAGCGGGTGGGATTATTACTATCAGTTCTATCCCTAATTAGGTTGAAATCTCCCGCCACAATTACTTTCCCTTCACTTTCTGTTTCCAAAATCTTAGTAATTTTATCCAAAAATCCCTTTTGTTTTTCATTCGGTAAATATAAATTAACCAATGTCACTTTTTGCTCGTTAATATTCCCTATAATTATTAAATATCTGCCTTCCTCATCTCTAATTACTTGTCTTTTCTCAAAGTATACCCTATTTGATATCAATATCGCAACTCCTCTAGCTTTGGAAGTCCCAAAAGATTTTTCATAAATTTGCATACCTTTAATATTCATTCTATTAAAATCCTCAGATTTTTGATGAGTTTCCTGCAAAAATAATATATCTGGAGAATCCCTTTTAAATTTAAGTTCCAATCTTTTCCTTTTTATATGATTGCCTGTACCCTTCACGTTCCATGTCATTATTTTTATAAACCGCATTTAAGCGGTAACTTTTTTAATCCTGACCCCTCCTCTTCCTTTATGTGCACACCAAACACCAAACAAAAAAGACATACAAAAACATAAAACTCCACAAACAATATATAACAAACAACATAAACATAAAACTCAAATATCAGACACAACAACCACAACAAATAACAAGCAATCTTCATCCCCCACATCCTCAATCAGATATCGCCTCTATATAAAGAGTGTGGGGGAGTGGGACGTGCCGATGGTCGGATCACCTCTTCGGGCTGTTCTTTAAATTCCACTTTCAAAAAAAGAAGACAAGACTGGCTTCGCCCCGGACTCAGCTTCCTGCTTTTTACTAAGATCCTCCATCTTGTCTGGCGTTCGTTCAGTATCTTCACGAATTTTCTTATACTCAGAAACTGCCGGGGAAATTTCTTTTCTCTTTAAACTCTTGGGATCCTGGCCGCCAATTGCACCTCTTTCTTCCAAAATTGGGGATTCCTCTTGTACTCCACCCGTCTTAAGCATATAATCTTTAATTTCTACCAAATCTTCCTCTTTCTCAATCAGCCCAAGCCCCCGAATTAATCTTAATACATCTGTTTCTGGAGTAATAGTATGCATCCTTCCTTTATAAAAAAATTTAAGTTGCTGTAGTGGCCTCCAATTGTACTTAATATCATTGTCTCTCAAGAGCTTTGTAACTGGTTTCAAATGATATCTCCAAGCTCTGTCTTCCCTGGAAATATCCGGAAAAACTTGGATTTCTTTCTCCTCAAACTTAGGAACACCTTCCAGTTCCCTTATTTTTGCCATGACCTCTAGTTTATCTCCAAGGTTTGCAAATCTTACTAAAACATTTCTAATCGCTCCACCTTGCCTCTTATAACCAATTCTAAAAACACTTACTAAATTTGCTGCTGTATATTCAAATCCAAAATCATTCAACCATTTTAACACCCTCTGCTTCAAATCATCCGATCTATTTTCTGGAATATTACGTATAACAATATTGAATTTTCTAGCGTCTTCCTCCAAAAGACTAATTCTCTTATCTTGTTGCTGGTTTTTATAAAAAATTCCTTCCATCTTACGATCAATTTGTGCATCGTGTGCATGGATTTGTTCAATTTCATCTTTAATAAATTTCACCTCCGCGTTTTGCTTTACAAAACTAACATTCAATTCACTTATCTGTTCTTTAGCTTTTTGAACTTCCAATGTCAAATTCGCCACATGATCCGTCAGTCCGGTTAACTTTTCGCCAATTGTATTTAAAGCTCCAAAAATCCGTTCCAGCTCTGAAGGCTGTTGAGTCGACATTTCAGTTCAAAGACAAACTTTATATTTATATTTCTTTGCCAAGAGGGTCTTTTATAAAGAATGAGGGCAAACAGTGTCCCAAATCAGATAAGGCTAAGCCGGCTTATAATGCACCAAAGGAGCCAAAAAAAAAAAGCCTAGGAGAGCTTCCCCAGTTTATTTAACTTTTAAGCCTCCATTTTAAGTGTAATCCAAAAAGCTTGTCCGCTACATTCAGCTCACACAATCCACTTTAAAAGAATTGGAAAGTTCAAAGGAGTTATAATCCACATGCCATCACCAACTTCCTTCTTTCTTAAACTTCAGCTTGTGTTTATAGCCTTGTAGCGAGACAAAAAGCATGCAAATGATCTTTGCCAAAGACAAAGGGTAACCCCCCTTACCTCGGCCGCTCGCCCAACCCTCTGCTCCACGGAGAAACAAAACTTTGAAATTCGAGCAGTTCGGGTTGTTCAATCACTTTGAAAAAGCAATTTACAAGTCACACCGACCTTCCAAAACATCTGTAAACATTTCCAGCTCCCAACGGCGCGTTTTAATCACTTTAATCCACATTTGTTAGTAAAAAAAAGCCCTACGAGGTGGAGAAAACGTCCTCACCTCATCCGGCCATAACCACGCCCCCCTCCACTGATTATTTTTTTCCCTTTGCTATTGTTATATTTTTATCATTTCCCCCCCAATTTTATTGTTTTGTTATTGTTGTGGGACCACATCCAGAGTAGCCCTAAGCAAGATGGACAGCAAATAAATGTAACAAACAAATGTTGTCTTTCAGTTACGAAATTCTGGTGGACTTGAACCTCTTGTTAAACTTCTACATTCTAAGAATGATGAAGTCCGAAGAAATGCTTGTTGGGCTGTTATGGTTTGTGCGAGTGATGAATTAACAGCAGCTGAAATGACCAGGCTGGGGTGAGTTGAGATGCCAAAGTAGTAGTGTTGATGGTGGTGGGATCAGATCCTTGTTTTATGCTGTCTTATATCCATCTTGTCTTCATGTTCTATTATAGTGTATCCATATTTAGGGAGTAACTAGGCACAACATGTTGCATCAGAATTCCATTTCATTGCTTATCCCATAATAGTCACACCTTCATTTTTGCCACAGTCTCTTTTCTGAAAGAAGCCTGATGATAGTTTTGTGCCTGAGGGTGATTTTTCCATAATATAAACTATTTTTTTATTTTAAAAAATTATTAATTTGTTATTATTTGTAATAACTATATTTTTATGCTGCCTTTTTGCATCTTTACTCCAGTCATGTTGGCCTTTGAATTTTTGTATTTTTAGATTTTATATTTCATCTGTTTTATTATAGGATAATTGGAACACACTAATACACACTTTATACTTTATACACTTTATACACACTAATACTTTTGTAGGTATCATATAATTATAATAAATAATAAATCCTCTTGGCACATGATTGTACTTGGCTATGTTCAGGAAAGTGATAAAAATTGTGGACCAACACATCAGGATAGCATCAGTTTAAGGGATGTAAGATGGAGATGAAGGTTACATTGCTTAAATGCGAGTAAATATTGTTGGAGATAATTAGATAATGGCAAAAAGGGATTAGTCATGTATTAGGCTTACACATAGATCATAATCAGCACTGACAGAACCAGGGAACTTGCCTTACTTCCAGTTGGTATCCCCAATAAAATATTTCCAAATATCCTGAGATTTCATGCAAGTCTAATGAGAAGTTTTGGGAAGTTTTGGGTGTTTGAACAAAATTCTTAATTTGGCTTTTAGGGGGTTCCAGGGAGGAGGGAGGGATAGTTTACAATTTAAATGGGGGATTTAATCTGGTTTTAGCGCAGGTTTTGTCATTTAATAAGTTTTTAAATTATAATTGGTACTATTTTGTATATTGTTTTAAATTCCTGTGCGCCGCCCTGGGTCCTCTCGGAGAAGGGCGGGATATAAATTGAATAAATTGAATTGAATTGAATATGCTGGTTTTGTGATTTTGCTACCTTTTGACTTTTGACTACTTTTACTATCATGTAAATTCATTCATCTCTTGTCCTGTTTTATTTTGTGAACATGGTCTTCAGAGAACTAGAAAACGCTGGCCGATACAGATCTGAAATCAAATATATTTCAGTACTGTTTGTAAAAGGTTATAGTATAATAGGAGAAATATTGTAACAAATTGGAACAATGTTTTTGGTAATTCTCTTCTTTTGTTTTGTTTCTTTGCTAAAGTGCTTTAGATATTCTTGATGAAATTAACCTCTCTATTGGTCGCAAAAATAACTTCAGTGAAGCAGCATTGGAAAAAATACTTGATCACAATCTTCCACAAAAATACAGTCAAATGGGTTTTTTAGCATCAACTAATATAATTTTGGATGGATTCTATGACTATGGGCAGGTAAGCTTTCTTTAAGTATACATTAAGAGTCTTTACAGAACTGCTGATTATCAATCAAAGATCATTAATTAACATCACCAGTACTTAGATCATAGCAAAAGACTTCACATTTATGAAAGTACATCGCACTTTAATTCCCACCATCTGGGTCATGTGAGAATAAATGCTAAACTGTCATTTATTATCACAAATAAATAGGACTGAGGTTTATCTGCTGTTGTCTTACTATAAGTGTAAGTAAAAGGTAAAGGCTTCCCTCCCACATATGTGCCAGTTGTTCCTGACTCTAGGGGATGGTGCTCGTCTCTGTTTCAAAGCCAAAAAGCCAGTGCTCTTCAAAGACATCTCCATGGTCATGTGGCTGGCATGACTAAACACCAAAGGTGCATGGAACACTATTACCTTCTCACCAAAGGTGGTTCCTGTTTTTCTACTTGCATTTTCTATGTGCTTTTGAACTGCTAGGTTGGCAGAAGCTGGCTCACTCTGTTACACGGCACTAGGGATTCGAACTGCCAACCTTTCTGATCGACAAGCTCAGTGTCTTAGCCACTGAACCATAAGTAAGGTACAAAGAAGGTTTTTTTTTAAGTATAGGTACAAAGAAGCTTTTTAATACTTTACGTTACACCTTTCTCAGTTGGATTTTTAAAAAACATCAATGTATGTTACTTATTTTTTAAAGATTAAAAAACTTCAGAAATAATTTTATTACTGATGCTTATTCCACTATTTGATCATATAATATGGCATTTTATTTTTTTGCTGAAAGATGAACATGTGTTTGTATCCATACAATCATCCGTGTATACTTCATTGCTGATGTTTATAAAAATACTAATTTTGTAACATGTCTAAAAGAACAAAAGATCATTCAAAACAGAAACAACAATAAAAAATAAATATTTTAACAGGGGTTTAAATAGTTTAACGTTATTCACAAAGATAGTTCAAGTTAAAAAGTTCAAAAACAGTTTAAAACTGTAACAGCTGTTTTGTTATGATTACAATAATAAAATTTGTCGTTTAAAAGAAACTTAAAAACCGGCTTCGATAGATATTTGTTATGTAAACATTGTGATTTAAAACAACATCTTGTCAGATGCCAAATAAACCAATAATAAACTTGCTTGTTACTTTAATAAACTAGAGTTTACTTTAAATAAAAAATCTTAGTTTGTATGTAACTCTAAATCTTCATATGCTAAAATGAAGCTGAATTTTGTTTCAGGCATTTTATTGATGAACATTATTCCTATGTGCTTAACACTAATATTAATATTAATGCTACTAATATAGTATTAGCAAGAGTTCCCAATAACTTTTGTAAACTTTCTAGAGATGGCAGACAATTTATATCATATACCTTATTGAAATTTTCTTGTAGGTGAAACCTGGTGAAAAACTATTGTCACTGGAGGAACTCTGTGCTCAGGAACTTAATGATCATCGTGCTATAATTTTAATAAATGCTAAACTATCAGAAATGTAAGTCTACTAATAAGATTATTATAGAGTTTTAATAATTGACTTCATCCGAAGCCAGAAAATCCAATTCTCCAAGGTTTCAGGCAAAGGTTTTTCATTGTTCATGAAATATCCTGGAATGTCTTGCTCCAAATAACCTTCTCTTTCCATTAAGAGATTTAAATTACTGTATTTATTCCTTATTCTAAAGGTAATATTTATAGTCATATTAATCTTACAACATCTCTTTCAGGTGGTGGGTGGAGAGATAATGATAGTTCACACAAAAAACTTTATAGCTCAGGGTTATCGAACCCACCACGACAAGTTGTCATCACGTAATATATTGCGTAATATATTGCATAATATATTTTAACAAATTTTAGTGTGGCCAGCATGTAACGCATCCGACTCACAAGCCACGAGTTTGACACCTGTGTTATAGCTGATCAGCGAGTTAAGCCCTGCTCAAAGCTATTTCAATAGGAAATTAAAGAGCAGAGTTCCAGATTTTTTAATATTTCTTTTCATAAACATAAAGTTTTGAGATTCAGCTTTTTTAAAAATGCATTAATCTAACCATGGTGCTACAGTAGTTTGAATGCAGTATTGCAGGCTAATTCTGCTGCCTGCTGGCTGCCTGCAGTTTGGCAGTTCTAGTCTCACCAGCTCAAAGTTGACTTAGCCTTCCTTCCTTACAAGTTCGGTAAAATGAGCAGATAGATTGTTGGGGGCAATGTGTGGACTCTGTAAATCGCTTAGAGACAGCTGCAAAGCACTGTGAAGTATATAAGTCTAAGTGCTATTTAAAACAATCTTATCTTGTGGTAGGGGAAAAGGATGCACAAACTGGAGTGCATTAAATCCTCACTATTCATATTTTCCAGCTCTCTACACAGCTTATTAGTTTTAGTCAACACTAGTGTGTGAGGAGAATCATTTGTGTGACTGCCCTAAGAAATGTTCATTTTCTCAAATTTCTTAAATTAGGTTGAAGCATCCATATCAACAGAAGGTAATACCAATACAAAATAGGATTTAAGTATACACAAAAAAGTAGAAGTAAAAGGAGGAAACTGAGCTCACACCACATAAATATATATACATAGGAAGAAATTGTGTCTATGTATATAAAATGAAATAAATTATTTCTTAATGTCATATACATTTCCACTCTAAAATCTCATTGCTACTTATTGCTCAGTCACAACTTCCATAACTAAGATGCTATATTTAATACCTATAGAAACAACCTGTTTGAATTTTCTTAGGCTAAACTCAGCAGCACTGAAAAAGAATTAAGTGTTCAGATGTTTTATTCTGAGCAATATGCAGAATAAATGTCTGATATGATAACATCCTTTCTGTTTCAGTGAACATCAAGCAATTTCCATATCAATTGAGGAAAAGCCACAAGAGACCCCAACCTCTCGAACTGGGGCATCTGTCACCAGTATCAGGAAATCTAGCAGAAATAAGTAAGTATTTAAATTTTTGTAATTGCTCTTTTTTCTTTCATGAATTGTAGGTTTAAAAATGTATAAATTAATTTCTTTTTAGAAAAATCAAACCACTTCCTTTATCAGTTTGAAATTTGAAATAAGTTTAAATAAAAATGGTGATCTAAAATAAGAAAGCTATTCAGGTTTCTGTGAAATAGATTCTTCTCAAACTTAAAAATCTCGTGGCTCCATTTAAACACCAATTTAATTTTATGTAGTCTCATTCATACCTACCCATCATTGAGGCATCAGGAATAAGCTATTTTGCCATGCTAATTAAGACAAATTCTATTATGACACTAAGTTCCTGCATGAAACTCCTTTTGAGGCTTTAAGTAATTGATAAACAAGAGTTCATGGAATATTTTCTATTTTTTCTGATTTTAACTGGCAATATGGTGATTTCTAGTAAAAACCACATCTAGGTAGTCCTTGAATTACAGCCACAATTGAACCCAAAATTTCCATTGCTAAACAAGACAGTTAAGTGAGTTTTGTCCCACTTTACAACCTTTCTTGCCACAGTTGTTAAATGAATCATTGAAATTGTTCAATTAGTAACACTTTTTTAAAGTGAATCTGGCTTCCTCATTGATTTTGTTTGTCAAAAGGTTGCAAAAGATGAGCAGATGATGTCAGAAGACTGCAACTGTCATAAATACATGCTAGTTGTCAACTATCCAAATTTTGGTCATGTGACCATAGGGATGATTCAATCGTTATAAGTTTGAAAAATGGTCTTGTGCCTCTTTTCAGTGCCATTGTAACTTTGAATGGTCACTAAAGGAATGGTTGTAAGTTGAGGACTACCTGTACTATATTAGAAAATAACAGAAAACATTGATAACACTACCGTGTTTCCCCAGAAATAAGACAGGGTCTTGTTTTCTTTTGACGCCCCCGAAATAAGTGCTTGGCCTTATTTTCAGGGAGGTCTTATTTTAGCACATGTGCTCAAAAGCCCTATTGGGCTTATTATCTGTAAAGGTCTTATTTTTGGGGAAACAGGGTAGTAAATTTTCCAGACTTAAAAAAATATCTAGAGTGTTATCATCTACATATAGAAGCTGGAAAATGCATTAATTTATAAATGGTATTAAGCAGAGGAAACCTTCTTGCTGCTAACCAAAGCATACATGGGATCTACCAATTCACATAATGTTTTATATATTTTTATTTAGTAACTAAGGTCAATATTACACAACATTAATACCAATGGATTCCTGATACCTGCAGCTCTCCCTACTCTGATTTCAACTACAATCAAGATAGCCCTTGTGTCTTTTGTATTGTAATCATTTAAGACACTTACAAAACATGATTTATATATAATAATATAAATACCGTATTTTTCGGAGTAAAAGATGCACTGGAGTATAAGACGCACCCAGGTTTTGAAGAGGCAAATTTTAGAAAAAAAGTAGGTAGGTAGATAGAGGTATAGAGAGGGAGAGAAAAAGAGAAAAATACAGTAGGTAGATAGGGAGAGAGAGAGAGAGTAGGTAGGTAGGGAGAGAGGGAGAGAGAGAGAGAGAAATACAGTAGGGAGGGAGGGAGGGAGGGAGTGTGTGTAGATAGATAAGTAGCTGGAGGGAGGGAGAGAGAGAAATAGAGAGAAATAGAGAAATACAGTAGATAGGTAGGGAGAGAGAGGGAGAGAGTAGGTAGGTAGGTATATAGAGGGGGGGAGAAATACAGTAGATAGGTAGGAAGAGAGAGTGTAGATAGGTAAGTAGAGGGATAGAGAGAGAGAAAGAGTGAGAGAGAGAAAGTGTGAGAGAGAAATAGTGTGAGAGAGAAATACTGTAGATAGGTAGGTAGAGAGAGAGAGGGTAGGTAGGTAGGTGTTTCCAGGTGTATTTACCCATGTGCTGGAGAAGGAAATTACTGGCCACCTTTGGAACAAATCTTTGTTTCTGCAGGCACAGTACTTGACCAACGTAATTCTCATCAATCACTCTAAGTAAACAGCTTTCCGAAAGGGGGAAAAAAACCCTTTTTGCACTGTGTAAACCTCCCTCAAACAGCCCGTTTTTTGTGAAAATGGGCCCGTTTTTTTTTCAAATAAAAGGCATGAATGGTCTTGGGAGGGGGGGCTTGCAGAGTGCTCTGGGGGTGCAAAACGAGGAAAAACGGCCCATTTGTTTCGTGAAAACGGGCTGTTTTGTGGTAAAAAAATAGCATGCATAGCCTTATGGAGGCTTATAGAGTGCTGCTGAGGGCTGGGGGGCAAAAACACCCTGTTTTTTGCTCGTTTCTGCCCTCCCCAATCCACAGAAGCTCTCTGGAAGCCTCCATTAGGGTATGCACGTGGCCATTTTGGTGAAGGGGCAGGGTTTCAGGAGGCAAACAAAATGCTGTATTCGATGTATAAGACGCACCCAGATTTTCAGGCTCTTTTTAGATGAAAAAAGGTGCGTCTTATACTCCGAAAAATACGGTATGCTAAAAGGATATATGTAACTATCAATAGTCACATATATTTCCAAATCAAACATGGAATGAAATGTATATACCATTGTTAAATTATATATGTGTATATCTATCTATACACACAGGCACCCAATAATTTATATAGTCATATATTTTATTGCTGTATTTATAGTGAACGGCTGCTTTTTTTTTTTTTTGCCTCTGTAAAGCTAGCTTGTTATTGCCTGGTACAGTAGACGGCTTTTTAATAATTGCCCAAAAGATTAAATGGATTGGATCCAAACTAGATTGCTATAGTCACAGTCCTATGCAGATTCCAACACACACACACACACACCGAGAAAATACCTCATCAGATTCAGCGGGTCTTTATAGATATTTACCTTAGAGGACTCAATTTTTTTTTTACTTCACTCTTATTTTAATGCGATCAAAAGCCAACTAACTTCCACTAGACTTTGCCGTCCACTAGACTTTGTCAGCGGGCGACGCCCAGGGGAAGGGCTCTCTCTGTGGCGGGCCCAGCCCTCTGGAACGACCTTCCCCCCGACATTAGAACAACCACGGACCTCCGCTCCTTCCGTCTTAAACTAAAAACACATCTGTTCTGCTTGGCCGGCCTAGGGTAGTCTCCCGTCTATAGGACTGTTAATTTTAGTTAGGAATTTTAGTAGTTTTAACTGGGATTTTAGTGCAGGGATGTATTTAATTCGTTTTTATTGTATGTATGTTGTTTTTATGGTTTTATTTGCCCTGTACACCGCTCCGAGTCCCCCCAGGGAGATGGAGCGGTCAATAAATTCAAGATTTATTATTATTATTATTATTTATAACTTATTTTGATACAATTGGTGTAATTAAGGATATATATTCTTTTGCTACTGCTTTTGCTAAAAAAGAAAAAAAGAAATTAGAACTATTGTGGACACAAAGTGGATGGAGTAACATGTAGTACCTATTTATTACTGTATACTCCAAATAAAATAGAATAGCCTTTCTGCCCCTGCACCCTTCTGTATCTCATACACAGCAGTTCATGACACAATTGCTTGGATAAAATGATTAGGAAAGATCCAAGTTCCCCCCTCCCCCCCCCCAAAAAAAATGGGAGAACAATTTGTGTTCTGTCAAAGCACTGTTGTATGGCTATATCCACCTCTCTCAAGGATAGTTGCACCATGCATCCTTTGGGTGTGATGCATGTTTCTGCAGCCATTTGAAAATGCACTTTTTTTTATTCCAGTCTAGATAACAGTTGGAGCAAATATTGCATGAAGCCAGTTTGTTGCTTTCATCTAAATTCTAAAATATTAAACCATAAATCATCTGTTTGAACCACAACTGCTGGATTCATTCAAAATGGCTCAACTTCATCTGTTGAATTCTCCATTGGCTTCCATGATAATGTTGCTACTTGATTTAAAAAAATGGAAATGTGCCTTAAAAGCAGCTATTTTTGAGGTGCCTACTGATTGCAAATATGACTGGACAGGCTTAAATAATTTTAAAATTAATTGGTTAGTCAAATAATTATAAAACAGGGAAGCAAGAAAAATAATTACATTAATATGGAATATAAGTTTTTACTATTGTATCCATTGGAGTGCAAAGAAAGGATTATTCCACAGAAAATTATTTTGCCTATTGGTTTTGGTTCCCTTTCCCTCCCAGTTCATTAAGAATTCCTATGCCTTACAGAAATAAAGAGATATTGGCAATTATTTTGTAATTTTGATAGTTCAATGGATGACAAACCAGAATCTCCAGGACGGTCTTCTTCAATCAGTAAAGGAAGCTCTAGAGAGAAAGGATCAAGGTATTGGTATTCTTGTTTCAAGCTTGAGGGTAAAAAGTTTGGCTCTAGGGCCTACATCCTAAAAACAAACTCAAGGAAGCAAAAAAAGGAGAGAGAAAAAGGAGCAGAACTTAATATAGATACAATAGAATATTATTTCAACTACATGAGCTGCATGTAATAATTAACAATTTTGGGTCCATGGGTAGCAACCTTGCAAAGATATGGATAATGTACTAAGGTAATTGTAAGGTCTGGAAAGTTGATTAGCATAGTATTGCTTTCCACTACCAGATATAACCTGTAATTCAAACAGTCTTTTTGTAGCCTGGCAGTTATCTTTTATACAACTTTACAACTCTGCCTTTTCTTGCTCTTATCAATATGAAGCCATTTTCTATTTAAATAGATAGATGAACTTAGAGAACAGTATGAATTATAGCAAGCAACCCATCCATGTTAGTCAGACTGAGCTTCAATCAATACTTTTTTCTTAGATCTCCTAGTTTCATCATGCCACAGGATGTAATTGAAATGTTCTTCTGAATATTCTTGGAGCTTTTTTTTTTTCCAGTATCCAATTTTACTAAATTATATGTGACCAAAATCATCTAGCATGGAAAAATAGCATTCATCTGGATTCATCTTCCTTACATTACTCTTATACTCTGATTTTTCTTCAGATCATATACATTTTTCTTACATTACTCTTTTTTTCAGATCTCAAATTGTTTAGAAATAGTGCTGAGAATTGAGACCCTTTGCTAAGTGCTTAAACATTTAACATTTTAAAGTTACTGCAAGGCACCTAAATAAAACCAAAGCCATGGTAACTTGTGCATGGCAATCTCTAATTATTCAATTATTAAACCTAGTAATTCCAAACCACACAGAAATATGTGCAGCTATTAATTGTTTCAAACTGTTTTAAGTGGGTAACTGTAACATATTTTTACAATACCAATCTACTTCATTTAGTGTGTAGTAGATTGGAAGTCTTGAATTTCCAGCAGTTTATTATTAGCCATGCAGGTAAAAGCTCTCAGGGTGACCCTAAGAAAAGTACAAATAAAACATAATAAAATAACCCTTTATTTGAAAGTTCACTACAAAAGTGACTAAAATATTACAGAGATAATGCTGTTTAAAAACACAGAATAGTTTAGCAACAGAAGAAAATTAAAAGGTCCAAATTAACATTCAGAAAATCATATTTGTTAGTGACAAAATCATAGAAAATTAGGAAGACTTTTTTAGAAGGATGTTTTATGGCTATAAGGTTATTACTGAAAAAAACCATTTCTGAGTTGCCATTAGTCATAATTTCAGAATAAGGTTGCATATTATAATTTTGGGCCACAGGTATAATATATGGTAAGAAGCTCTTTTCCAGCCTTCTTCAGAGCTATATTGTATATCCAGAATGGGCAGATATAAATTGATCGTGATTTTAGAGCAACTTGCTTTCTTTTGATTTATTGAATAAGCATTTATATTTTTGATTTATTTATATTGCATTTATATTTTTGTTTGCTGCTTTTTTGTGTGCATTCTTGTTCCCTTTTTCCTGTTTTTTCAGATTTTTAAAGAAAAGGTTCTTTTTATTCACTAGAGTCTTTAAATGACTGGAATTATGCAGGCTCCCATTCTACCATTACCATAAAAACTTTAATAGAGTTAATCACTTAAGGATTGCCAGAACCAAACAAACCATTACCAGTGGAGATGATTTCTTTATATATTACAAGTTACCTGTGGCATTTTTCCAACTTGAATTTTCTCACAAAATGTGCATATTCTAATATATGCATTGAAAGCTTGCAAGAAATTCCTGGATCATAATCTGGGAGTTAACTGAAAAAGACTTGTCCCATGTTAGTGACATCTGCACTGTTGATGGTAGGAAATATAAATATTTATGGCTATTAGCTAAAAAAATTGGAACTCTTTAGAATATCAAAATATTCATTTGAACATGAAGTTAGAAGAGAGATTGTTGAAAAGTGCTGGAAAATTCTAATATGACAAAAATACTTCTTGTGCTATGTTCCTTAGAGAAGAATCTCATGGTTTTTTTCTGAATGAGCCTCTGTCCTTTCTATACTGATTAAAATAAAAGCTTTGGAAACAAAGATATTTCTAATAACCAGTGTTATCTTTTTACAAAAGGAAGGGGAAAGGGAAAAAAGAAGAAGAAAAACCAAAAGATGAGGAATTGGAAGCATCTGTACCTAAAGTAGTTGAAAGCCCAGGAAAAGCTTTATGGATCCCCCCTTTTGACCCCCTTTTGTTTGATTATATTACTGAGATTTCCAGAACAATTCTGCCATTACCAACCAGCAAAGAGCAAGTGGTAGCTCTTGCACAGTGAGTATGTCCAATGCATGTGTGAGCAATACAAAGGGAATCTTTCAAACCATTTATTTAGACTGTCTATTGGTTAGAATTTTCATTGTATTCTATGATAGGACTGTCAATCTGTCAGGAGAAAATTTAGGGTACGTTTGTAGGAGTTATAGAGGCCATGTTGAGATAGAACATTATTTAAATTGATTTTCAAAGTAACTTGCTCATATATAAAAGGAGCAAAGCAAATAACTGTTTAAAGCAGGGGTGTCAAACTGGATTTCTTCAAGGGCTGGATCAGCATTGTAGTTCTCCATGGGGCAGCCAGGAGAGAAAGGGATGGATGCCTTCTGCAGCACCCTGGTGGCCAAAACGTGGTGCTTCTGGCTGCCAAAACAGGGTATAGGGGAGCTGCACGCAGCCCCTCATGTCCCGTTTTGGCTGCCTGAGGCACCATGGGCTAGTTCTTTGCTATTTCCAGGCTGGTCCCATGTACCAGATTTAACCACCCAGTTTGACACCCCTGGTTTAAAGAGTTTCAGTGGAAAAGAGGTTTATATTGAACCATGACTGAAGAATTAAAATAATAAAGCTGCAAACTTTTCTCCAAAGTTCCATCTCATCTTTTTCTTTGCCTCTTCTTTTTGTCTTCCTCTTTCCTCTACCACTCCTAATGCAAACTTTTCCCCTACTTCTCTCTGTTGTGTCTGCCCCCAATTGCATACATAAATTAGATCAGTCCCAGACTAATGCATAATCCAAACATGACTAAATTTGTTTTGCCATGTTAACTTTTAATTGTATCATCTAAAAAGTTTATCTAGGAAGCAAGAAGTGAGAAATCACAGATATTCCATCCTAATCAAGTGTGCACACTTGATGATGTCAACATTCCATCCTCACACTAATGGAATTTTTACCAGTTTTGCAATTGAAAAATACATTTCCCTTTGTTTAAATATCTGTCTCACTCGCTCAAAATTGTCCATGGATTAAGTTACTTAGATTTCTTGTTTCTCAACCCCAAAAAGTATCAAAATCTCTTTCTATTGTTCACAGCTATCTTTCTTGCACAGCAGACATCCAAGGATCATTAAATAAAGTTTGACCACTTCTCCTCCACTGTTCCTTCCTTTGACAAACTTCCACCAGAATATTAGGCCCAAAGTGTGAAATCTCCATCAATTCAAGGACCATTCCAGATTTAGCATAGTATATTGAAGATTTCATTTAAACACTAAATAGGGCAATGCTCATTGGGCTAAAGGTATTCATAGGAGCAGGTATTTTGTATGTTGCTCAAAACAATCCTTTTCAGTCAGTACAGCCTAGGCAAGCCAAAAGGTTGGATACCCATCCTTTAGAACATCGAATTGTATTGCTAGATGAGATCAATATTTATGTTATCGTAAAATCTACTGCCATCAAATAATTTCCACCATTGGCACACAAATAAATTATGAGCCATGAAAGAATCCATCATGAACTCTGTGCAAATAGTTGTCAAGAAGCAGAATTATTTCTTAGCCCAGTTAACTAGTATGACAAGAAAATAGATTTAATTTACTTTGTTTGATTTGAAAACAGATTTGTTGCAGATAGGTTGGGTGGTCCTATTGAAAGAGATAATCTACATGAATTCAGCTGGGAGCTTCATATAAGTGAAATTGAATATGAGCTTAAATGCAACGTGGTACCTATTGGGAAGATTGAGAAAGGGACCTTCTACCACAGAGCTTTGCTTTTCAAGGTAAAACTGTGTAGCTCAGAGGCGTCAAACTCAATTTCATTGAGGGACATATCATTGTGTTTGACTTCAGGGAGCTGGGGTGGGTGGACATGGCCAGCTCAGCATTACTTGTCAAGGTTCCGTTTTCAACCACGACAGCTCCTGCAGCCCTCTGCCAGCAAAAACAAAGCTTGGCGAGGTAGTACGTGGTCCACCTGGGCTCTATTTTCGGCTGCAACTGCCTCCTGCAACCCTCTGCCAGCAAAAACGGAGCTCCCTGAACTCCATTTTCACTGGCGGAGGTACCGTGGGCCGATCCTTCACTGTTTCCAGGACGGCCTCATGGGCCAGATCTAAACACCCTATGGGCTGGATCCAGCTTGCGGGCCTTAAGTTTGATACCACTGGTGTAACTAAACAAATATGCTGCCCAAATTGCATACTTTTAGTTTTAATGAATATGTATATGCTACTGTCCCATCAGATTAAATTTAAGTATTATAGTATTAAATTTTTTCCAGGTGCACAATATTTTTGCTCATACTTGGTATTGATTTCCAATCAATAAATATGAATTTTTCTACTGTACACTGTTTATAAGCTCCATTAAAGTCAATGCAACCGTGAAAATAAACAGAAAAAGTCCTATGTATGAAAAGGCATACATTATGACTCAAATCAGGAGCACATTTAGAGCAGAAAAAAATTATGGGAACACTAGACATACTTTCTTAATCTCATTTTGTTTTCTGTAATATGTAAATAACAATACTGACCAAATCTATAAAGTAAGGCTTGATAGTAGATTGATGAAGGTATCTAAATGTCAAAAAATGGCACTGAAAAATGCTATACATGTTTGATGAAAAGGAAGTAATAAATGCTATCAGAATTCTAGAAAATTGTAGGCAATAGCAAAACAAAGTTTTCTTACAGCAATTTCCTGCTGAAGTATAAGAAGAGCTGTCAGAATTTCTTGTGCATTAGTACTATTATCTCTTTGGCAAGTTGTAACATTAGAGGCATTGCTTTTAAGTTATTTATGGATAAATATATTAAGAAATACTTACCATTATTAGATATGTTTGAAGATTTAAATATATATGTACTTTTATGCAGTTAATTCCAAGTTGTTGACTAAGATTTTCACTGAATGATACAATGAAGAATATAATTTGAAAAATGACATGTCAAAAACAAGTCCATTGTGTTTGGCAGGGATAATAAACTCAATAATCTTTCCATCTGCAGTCATTCTTCCAGTGAATTCTCAGAAGGAAGAATGGGAACGTGTCCTCTGTGTGGATTGACTGAAACCTACTGCTGTTTGGCTCCTTACTGACCCCAATAATTCTTCATTAAATAGTATTCAATTGACTTCTTTTCCTTTTTCTCTTTTAACCATTAGCATACCAAATTATAAAGCATTATTACCAATGTGTCTCTTTGGCTGTAATGAGAAAGGATTGTAATGGTCCCTCTGATTTTTACACCCTATATCTTGTAAGTCTACCAGAATGCCAATCACAAACATAACAAAACTAAAGTATATTCTTATTCTTCTTTTCATAGGTTCTGGCAGACAGAATTGCTATTAATTGCAGCCTATACCGGGGTGAATATAATAGAGGGTGGAATGAGGTGAAATTGGTTGATGATTCTCCTTTGGGAATACCTGGACTTCTGCTTCCCCCTCAACTATATATTGTGGATCTCATGTATCAGCCAGGCTGTCTCATGAAGGAAGGAAGTCCAGAGGCAGATTGTTATCGACGGATTTGATTATTTTTTTTCTTAACTTTCTCTATGTATGTATTTATTTACTTATTAGCACTTCAGTTTGCTTTATTAAAATCCTACATATAGGGCTTATTTTCCAAGTTGGGTATCTATTCCCAGACGTTGGGAGTTGGAGAAAGTTGATTGTATTTTACATTTTTAAAAAGACATATTGAATAAATAAAAAAGAATTTTATACCTGCAAAATTAAAACTGTGGAGAAGCAAATGATTGTTCATATTTACAAAGAAAAATGAGTGATGAGAGGTATGGCAAAATGCTGCAGTGGTTCTTTATTTTCTAAAAAAACACAAATACCCTATTAACATTTGGATGGCTATAGATTACATTGAACTATTTTGGATAACTGGTGGGATAACGAGACAAAATATTTTCTTTCAAGAGGATGAGCTTTTTGATAGGACTTTGGATTTTTTCTTCTACGTTAAACCTATTTTAGAATGTATAGCTTTTAAATATTTTTCAACTCAAAATGACAGGAAACTGGATCACTATCATCAAATTTGAATGTAGGAGCGACAATGAAAGAAATATGGGATTGCTCCATCCGGTTTTATAGCTGTGTAGAATTGGGAATTGAACCATATGGTCTGTAGGGATTCAGGGAGTCCCTAGACTCCATCCTAAAGGCTACATTAAAAAAATGCTGCCCGGTTCTTCCTGTTCCGGCTTCTGGCGGCGACGGACGAACCTTGGGGTTCGTCCGCCGTTTTGTTCTTTTTTCTGCCCCAAACGGGGTGGGGTACCCCTTTTTGGGGGGGTCCCTCCGTAGGACTGGCTTGCCTGGACTGGTTCAGCCTGGCGGCGGCTGGGACACAGTCCTTGTCTTCGGTCTAGGTGGAAGGAGACATGCTGCGGGGGGATGGTTCCCTTCGCCAACGGAGGACGGTAACGAACAATGAATTTGGAGAGAACGGAGCGCTCGGGTCGGATGGCTTTGCCGGGGCTTGAGCTGCGAGGTGGAGAGTAAGTGACTTTAGCTTTATTGCTGGCGGCTTTGGATGAGAGAGACGTGGAGGGGGGTGTTTGTTTGCTAACCCCCCCCCTCGGATTTACAGCAGCAGCGCGCAGAAATGGCTCCTGGAATGCGGATATTTCGCATCCGGACTGTTGCGCAACAAGTGAAAGTCTTCCGCGGCTTGTTTTCATACAATGTATCTAAGTCCGGCTTGACTGAAACAATTTCTCTGCTGTTTTCTCCGGCTGGCTGTCAGAGTGGGTGGTGGAAGATGGCTGCCCTTTGTTCCTGAACACTTATTTCTTTATGGAAAATTTCCAACATCTCTTTGTGATTTGGACTGCCTCTCTACTAATGGAGAAATTTTTTGGATTAATTGATTCCCTCCCTGGAATGCCTTCTTTGTCTTAATAATTGACTGTGAAAATTGCTTCTCTTCTGGGCTCTATAACTTTTTACAATTTTGATTGGAACTTTCTTCTCCTGACTTGCTCCAGCGGCCGCACCCAAAAAACGCCATTTTAGTGGCACTGATTTAAACAGCTCACCATGGCTTCAAAAAAACAAACCAGGAAATCCAGGATTGGAAGAGAGAATGACAGCTATGGAAACAGTGTTAAACTCTTTGGTGCTGGAAATCAGAGAATTTAGAAAAGATCATACTAGCACTAAGCTTGAACTCTTGGAGACACAGAAAAAATTGATGGAGAACACACAGAAGACTGAGGAGTTGGAAGTGGGGCTGGCTGGGGCAAAGGGAGAACTTTAAAATGTTAATACTGAAATTGGAGATTTGTCTGGTCATATGTCTAGGATGGATTTTGAGAGGATGTCATATTTCTTAAGATTTCAGAATATTTCTGAGGAATCTGGTGAATGCCTTCCTGATCTCATGAGTACAATTTTATCAGACTATTTACGTAAACCCAAAGAGGAGATCAGGGGGGACACTGACCTAGTTTACAGAATAAATTCAGCATATGCCAGGATGAATGAAGTACCCAGAGAGATACATATTAAATTTGTTAGAAGGTCGACAAGGGAGGGAATCTTGAAGGCGCAGAGGGAGGGTCCGTTAATTTACCAACAAAAGGAAGTCGCCATCTTGAAGCAGATCCCAAAAAAGATTAGAGAGATGAGACGGAAATATTCCTTCTTATCTAAAAAATTGTTTAACCACGGGATTTGGTTTAAGTGGGCGATGCCAGAAGGGATGTTGGTGTTCTGGGACGGAGGAAGAGTAAGGATTAAAACAGTTGCTGAGGCGGATGCCTTTCTTAAAAAACATTCCTCTATCCTGGGGGAAGATTCAGGGGGGACGGAGGGGGCCACGGCCCCGCCCGCTGGGGGCCAGGAAGGAGAACAAGAAGACACAATTGCCAAGAGACTTAAATCTAAAAAATGACTTTTATTTTTATTTTTATTAATACAGTATAACTTTTGTCTGGATGTTTGTACACGACTGCCAGCATAGAATTCAGAATTTATATGTATACATTTATTTTCACCTTGTTGTATTATTGAAAAATGCATTACCAATGTCTTGTTAAGAAGCCCGGGAGGGCAAACGTTCCCGACGTGAAAGTTCTCAAAATATCTTTTTAATTCACCTTACCCTACCCTTTTTTGTTAAAAAATTTGTAAAACTCAATAAAACTTTTTCTATATAAAAAAAAAATGCTGCCCAAATTAAACCAAAAGAAATGAAATTAAACTTTGATTTTTCCCTTTTTCAGAACTACCATTAAAAAAACAACAATTAAACTACCATATTTTTTGGAGTATAAGACGTACCAAGGTTTTGAAGAGGCAAATTTAAAACAAAAGTTTTTGTACTCTGCAAACCTCCACCAAATGGTCCATTTTTTGCAAAAACGCCCCCCCTTTCCCCCAAAAAACGGGCATGAATAACTCTTAGGCGGCTTGTAGTGTTCTTCGGGGAGGGGGACAAAAGGGAGCAAAAACAGTCTGTTTTTTTGCAAAAACAGGCCCATTTTTTGTCAAAAAAGGGCATTAGGAATAGTGTGATCCTGGGGGCTGTGGGGGGGCATAATTGAGCAAAAATGACCCATTTTTTGTTCATTTCTGCCCTCCCAAGCCCCCAGGAGCTCTCTGAAAGCTTCCTAGAGGCTCTGCACAGCCATTTTGATGAAGGGGTGTGGTTTCAGGAGGCAAAAAAATGCTGTATTCAGTGTCTAAGATGCACCCAGATTTTCAGCCTTTTTTTTGACGGAAAAAGGTGCATCTTATACTCCGAAAAATACGGTAGCAAATATTCTGACCCAGCCCAAGTGGTAGTGATCAGTACTGCACTCCCTTGAGCCTTCCAGCTGACTTTGCAATGCTACTTGGTATGCCTGCAAGCAGGGACAATCAAGGCACCCACACCTTCCTGATACATACAATTCTATGCTGTTTATGGCAGCCTGCTTCCATCAAAACATCCAGTAGAAGCAGAGAGAACAAATAGAACGTTTTCTGAATGTACTTTCATACTCATTCGCTTGTCAATTACTGACACTGCTTTTTCATGCTTTTGTTTTGGCAAGTATGGTTACAGTGTTGGTTCAGGGGTGGCATGATTTGTGTTTGGATGGAACAAAAGAGGTGGACATTGAGCCCAAATAAAAATGCAGAGGGTATTGGGAGATGTTATGATCTTTGTGTATTTGTGAGTGTCCCCGAGAATGGGAATCTGACCAGAACAATGACTGATGGAACAGGTTTTATAAGTATATTAAAAGTAAGGTTTAGTTACAGGTAATATACTATAGAATTGGTAACACTTGGCAGATAGCTGAGTCAAAGTGCATGTGCTCTATACGTGTGAGCTATGAAGAAAGGCAGAAGGAAGTCACGTCAGATTTGTAGTTTGACAAACATCAGTCAAAGTAATAGACCAATGGGAAGACAGTCTCTGAGCTCTCTTAGACCTTCAATAATGCTACACAGGCTGGTGAGGGCATGTCAAAGTGTTCTTTACCATGTTTTCGCTCATTTATCAGTGATACATAAGAAATTGGCAATAACCCACACAATATCACCATCCTATTATAAAAGGAGCTGTTGATAAATGAGGGTCACATAACATTTACTTAGTAGAGGTGCCATCAGTTGCCCAAAAGTCCTCAAATGCAACTTAAAGTATTTATGAAACCTCAGATGGCCTGGGGATTGGATACTTACAGAACCATTTTCCATATTGTACAAAAAAGGAAAAGGTGATCAAATAAATTTAACATAGATCCATCCTGCCTGGGTTCTGAAAAAAAGCAGTAAACTCTCTTCCATTTTTCACACACACACACATGTACACGTACACATACACATACATTCATACATATATAAAGTGAAAAGAAAGCATCAACAGGTTAAGCTAAACATTACACTAATCTTCAATTTTCTCTTAAGTTTATCTGTTATTGTGTTTAAGATTTTTTCCCTTTGTTAGTGATGTTTTTGTTTTTCTGTTTTCTATGGGTTTTTTTATGATAAAACAATAAACACTATTTTAAAAAATGACCACATTGATCCATTTGGTAGGATCACCATATCAAATCTGAATCTCAGATCTCCTGGGGTGAAGGTGTGGAGATCACAGATAATAATGTTCAGTTACACGTCCCTTAGTTTGGAAAGTTAACTGAACACCCTTACTGCTAGCCTTCCAGAAACTTGTTTAAGGCATCAGAGGATTGAGGAATGGCTCTATTGCACTTATTTGTATTTTTGCGTTTTGCACATAATTTATATTATTATAATGCATATATTATGATTTTAACAGATGTAAAGATTATATAATATAAAAATATACAAATGCAATAGAATATGTTAGTTATGGTGGAAGGCACTTGTTTATTATACATAGACACTGCCCAATAACTCTTGATAGCCAGGAATCCAGATTATATCTTAATATTACATATTACATATTACAACCAATTTCATTGTAATTTTATTACAATATTATTACAATGACAATAAAGATTATTATTATATTATCTTTTTGTTGTAATCTTCCATCTGACGGGCAATATAATTATGCAAAGAGATGAAGTCCAATATTGCTAAGACATAAGTTTATTTATTTTACATATAAGAACATGACAAAAGAAAAATAAACATATACAGAGAATCCACGTAATTATATATAAAACTTCTATGGAAGGGTATGGCAGTGGCCTCACAACTGGATATCCAATTCAGCTATCTAGGAGATCACTCTGATGTTGCTTCATGCAGATCTTCTAGGTCAGATGTCTCCAACCATCGCAACTTTAAGCAAAGCTGGCTGAGGAATTCTGGGAGTTGATGTCCGCCAAACTTAAAGTTGCCAAGGTTGGAGACACCTGTTCTAGAGAACCAGAGAATGCATGTCATGGGCAATCTTGCACAGAATTGACTAATTCTGGTCAATTTCCGGTGGTTTGGTAGAGGGATCGCTAATGGTCAAGCCACAAGAAGGTACCATGGACCATTTCTCTCTCCAGGCATTCTTGGGGTTAAACTGGATAGATGTTAAGTGAATAGTGATTTTCCATACTGGCCTATGGGACTAAAATCGTGTGACAGAGCCTACATTATCCTGGACAATAGGGAGTTGTTAAGTGTGTTCCATTAACACACTTCTGTTAAGACAGAAATGCAGTGCTGTAATTAACACTAACTAATTAGTAGCCTTACCAAGCTAAAGGAATTGAGTTACCTATTAGCAAAGTTTGGCTGTCATCTTCTAGATTGTGTAGGTTTGAAAAATATACCGTACATTATAAATCTACTAAAACTGAATTTAAATTTCAAGCTTCAATAAGTTCACTTGATAAGTCTTGATATTTTCTAGCTGATCTTCATACCTGGAAACATTTTCTGCTCGCAGCTTGACTTCTGTAACGGAATCTTCTAAACCAGGAATGTACAATTTACTCTGATTGTTTTAGGGAGAGACACTCCAAGAAGTATTGATTAAAACCAGAGTTTGATTCATTTTATATTTACCTAAAATTCAGCATAGATAATATCCACTCTTGTTATATACTGAATTATTTTCACTGTTACAATTTAGTACAGGTAGTTCTTGATTTATGACTACAGTTGAGCTCAAAAGTTCTGTTGCTAAATGAGGCATTTGTTAAGTGAGTTTTGCCCTATTTCAGTGATGGTGAACCTTTTTCCTACCCAGGTGCTGACCTGCATGCCGGAAATCGCATGCAAACCCTCCCATAAGGAACAAGCAACCTTGCTGGCCTTCGCGCGCAGAAGCACCAAAACCTGGAAGAGCAGCGTTTCATCATGCATGCACACACCAACACCCAAAATTTCAGTTTCCAGCACAAGCCCAACAAATAGCTGGAAGTCATGCATACATGCAACGGAAACATGGAAGTTTGGGTGCCGGTGTACGCAAGTGGCCCAGAACACTGGTCTTCCAGATTTTGGCACTCCCACATGCGAAGGCCAGCTAGCTGGTACGCATGTGTGCACAGGAAAGCGGAAGAGGAGCCAGCGAGGGTGTGTGTTCTTTGCGGGATGGTTTCTTAGTGATGGTTCAAAATTACGACACGGGGGCTCTGAGATGGGCGGTGGAAAGTGGCTTTTCTTTGTCCCTGCCTGACTATTTTAATTATGGAAAATTTCCAGCGTCTTTTTACAATTGGGACTCTCTCTGGATATTAATGAAGAATTTTTTTCTTGTTGGATTTGTGGTTCCTTTCTGGATTACCTTCGTTATTATAACAATTGAGTTGGAAAATTGTCTCTCTCTTGGTTCCTGAATTTTACAACGTTCCAACCTTGATCTGAACTTTTGGCTCCCGGTTAGTCTCACCAGCCCCACCCTGAAAACGCCATTTTGGTGGCACTAACTCTAACAGTTAAGATGGCTCAAGAAACAGCACTGACAAGTTTAGAACAACGGATGGCTTCTCTTGAAACTGTTATACAAACTTTGGTTCAAGAAATTCAGGCCCAGCGGGCAGAAAACATCATTTTCAAGAAGGAGCTATTGGACACACGGAAGCAAACGCTGGAAATCACACAGAAGACTGAAGAATTGGAAGGGGGGCTGGTGGGGGTTAAGGGAGAGATTAAAAATGTTACTAAAGAGGTTGAGGAAACAAGTGGGCATGTGTCTAGGATTGATATGGAAAGAATGACATATTTTTTGAGATTTCAGAATGTTTTTGAGCAATCTGGTGAATGCCTCCTTGATCTTATGAGCACAATTTTAGCAGACTATTTACAAAAACCTAAGGATGAGATCAGGGGGGACATTGACCTAGCCTATAGAATTAACTCAGCATATGCCAGGATAAATGAAGTGCCTAGAGAGATACATGTGAAATTTGTTAGAAGGTCAACCAGAGAGGAAATCTTGAAGGCGCAGAGAGGGAACCCTTTAATTTACCAACAAAAAACGGTCACTATCTTGAAGCAGATTCCTAGAAAGATTCGAGAAGCAAGGAGGAAATTTTCCTTCTTGTCTAAAATTTTATTTGATCATGGGATTTGGTTCAAGTGGGTGACACCCGAAGGGATGCTGGTGTTCTGGGAAGGAGGAAGAGTGAGGATTAAAACAGTTGCTGAGGCGGAAGCCTTTCTTAAAAAACATTCCTCTGCCCTGGGGGAAGATCCAGGAGGGACGGAGGGGGCCACGGCCCCGCCCGCTGGGGGCCAGGGAGGAGAAAAAGAAGATACAATAGCCAAGAGACTTAGATCGAAAAAATAACTTTGCCTTGATTTTCCTGAACAATTTTGCATAATATTTTCTGGATTTTTTGTAAATGTCTGACAGCATGGAATTGAGAATTTAGGTATATGTACTTGCTTTTACCTTGTAGTGTTATGAAAAATGCTTTTTTTTGGTTATTTTTTTATTGTGTATTTTGAGGTCTCGGAAGGGCCGACGACTCTGACGTGAATGCTCTCAAAATTTCTTTGTATCCCTTACCCTACCCTATAGAAACAATGTAAAACCAATAAAACTTTTTCAATATAAAAAATTACGACACTGAAAAAAATGACTTAGGACCATTTTGCATACTTACGACTGTTGCAGCATCCCCATAGACCAGTGTTTGTCAAGGTTGACGACTTTAAGTCCTGTGGACTTCTAGCTGGGAAATTCTGGGAGTTAAAGTCCACAGGACTTAAAGTCACCAATGTTGAGAAACACTGCCAGACACGATTTACATTCAAATTCTTGTCAACTGACTCACATTTATGAAGACAGCAGTGTCCCAGAGTCATGTGATCCTCTTTTGTGACCTTCTGACAACCAAAATCAGTGAGGAAACCAGATTCGCTTAACAACCATGTTACCAATTTAACAACTGAAGTAATTCACTTAACAAATGTGGCAAGAAAAGTTGTAATGGGGTTATACTCATTTAACAAACGTCTGACTTAGCAACGTACATTTTGGGCTCAATTGTGATCGTAAGTTGAGGACTACCTGTATTCCAAAGCTTGTTCAAAATTAAATTGCAAAGACTTGTTCTTTGTAGTCTCTGTGCACTTTCTAAACTTTTTATCATTTTAATATTGAGGGTAATTAAACATTCTGCTCTTTTCTTGCTTAAGATGGCACTTCTATGTAATTCCAGGAGTTTTTTTTCTAAAAGTAGGCAGGGGTAGTCAACCTTTTTATAACTACCGCCCACTTTTGTATCTCTGTTAGTAGTAAAATTTTCTAACCACCCACTGGTTCCACAGTAATGGTGATTTATAAAGTAGGGAAGTCAATTAAATTTAAAAAAGGAAAAAGCTTCAGTATCGGACAAAACCCCTACCGCCCACCATGAAAGCTGGAACGCCCACTAGTGGGCGGTAGGGACCAGGTTGACTACCACTGGACTAGATTATAACAAATATCTATATCCCAAGTTTCCTTTGTTCAGAAAGGGACTCTTTCACATACCCATTGTTCAAATAGTCAGGTTGACTACCACTGAAGTAGAGCTTTGATTATCATAATAATAATAATAATAATAATTTTATTTTATAACCCGCTCTCTCTCCCCGAAGGGACTCGAGGCGGGGCACAGGGAATTAAAAACAGTAGAAAAAATACAAAATTTAAAACAATAAACATACATAAATACTGACTAAAAGGCATATTAAACAGAGAACCCTGCGCTAAAATTCCCAAATATTTACTAAAAATCCCTAAACAATCAGAAGAGACTATCCTAGGCCGGCCAAGCGAAAAAGATGTGTTTTTAATTTCAGACGGAAGGAGCGGAGGTCCGTGGTAGTTCTAATATCGGGGGGAAGGTCGTTCCAGAGTGCTGGGCCCGCCACAGAGAAGGCCCTTCCCCTGGGCGTCGCCCGCTGACAAAGTCTAGTGGACGGCACCCGGAGAAGTCCCTCTCTGTGGGAGCGAATCGGCCGTGAGGATGTATGGGGCAGGATCCGATCCCGCAGGTAGCTAGGTCCCGAGCCATGGAGCGCTTTGAAGATGACAACTAACACCTTGAAGCGCACCCGGAGGACGACAGGCAGCCAGTGCAGCTCGCGCAAGAGTGGTGTTACGTGGGTGAATCTAGAAACACCCATAATTGCCCGCGCGGCTGCATTCTGGACTAACTGAAGTCTCCGGGTGCACCTCAAGGGGAACCCCATGTAGAGAGAGTTACAATAGTCCAGTCGGGATGTCACGAGAGCATGAGTGACTGTGCGAAGGGCATCCCGATCCAATAGGGGGCGCAATTGGCGAACCAGGCGAACCTGGTAAAACGCCCTCCTGGCCACGGCTGTCACTTGATCTTCCATGGACAGCCGGGCATCCAGGAGGACACCCAAATTGCGCACCCCATCCACAGGGGCAAGATGTTCGCCCCCTATGGCCAGCGATGAAGTTAGCTGGTTGAATCGGGCAGCCGGAAACCACAGCCACTCGGTCTTGGTCGGGTTGAGTCTGAGTCCGTTACTTCCCATCCAGATCCGCACGGCTTCCAGGCACTGGCACATCACCGCTACGGCATCGTTGGGGTGGTTTGGGGTAGATATATACAGCTGAGTGTCATCAGCGTAAAGATGGTACTCTACCCCAAAACCACGGATGATCTCACCCAGCGGCTTCATATATGTGTTGAACAGGAGAGGCGAGAGGACCGACCCCTGAGGCACCCCACAAGTGAGGGGTCTCGAGGTCGACCTCTGCTCTCCTGCCAACACAAATTGCGATCGGCCAGAGAGGTAGGAGGAGAACCACCGTAAAACGGTGCCTGCCACCCCCAACCCCCCCAGCCGATGCAATAGGATACCATGGTCAATGGTATCGAAAGCCGCGAGAGGTCTAATAGGACCAGGATGGAGGAGCAATCCCCATCTCTGGCCCTCCAGAGATCATCCACCAACGCGACCAATGCCGTCTCGGTGCTATGCCCGGGCCGGAAGCCGGACTGGCGCGGGTCTAGATAATCAACTTCCTCCAGGTGACGGGGAAACTGTTGTGCCACCACACTCTCAACAACCTTCACCAAAAAGGGAAGGTTGGAGACGGGACGATAGTTAGTTAAAAGAGCTGGAACCAAAGAGGGCTTCTTAAGGAGGGGCCTCACCATAGCCTCTTTTAGGGAAGCAGGCAAGGAACCCTCACTTAAGGATGCGTTGACAACCTCTTGGAGCCAGCCTCGTGTCACCTCCCAGGATGCCAGTACAAGCCAGGAGGGACACGGGTCCAATAAACATGTGGTGGCTCGCAGTCGCCCACGTAACCTGTCCATATCCTCGGAAGAAACGGAGTCAAACTCCTCCCAGACAAGATCTGCCTCGCGGCATCCCACTGGGCCATCAATGGGGGCTAGCTCGTTCTGTATCTGAGTGATTTTCTCCTGCAGAAAAATCAAAAATTCCTCTGCTCTACCCTGTAGCGGGGCTTCCCGCACCCTCTGTTGAAGGAGGGAGCGGGTCACCCTAAACAGGGCAGCAGGGCGGTTGTCTGCGGATGCTATGAGAGTAGCACAATGATGGTGTTTGGCCACTCTCAGCACCACAATGTAAGTCCGTAAATGGGCTCTTACCTGTGTCCGGTCAGATTCAGATCGAGAAGACCTCCATCTTCTCTCTAGGCATCTCTTGCAGCGTTTCATCACCCTCAGCTCCTCGGTAAACCAAGGGGCCAGGGTGGTTCGCCGCCGCAAGAGAGGCCGCAAGGGCGCGACCCGATCCAAGGCTCCCGTGGCCGCAGTATTCCATGCGGCCACGAGGTCCTCCATCGGGGCGCGGGTCAGGGGTACAGAAAATGGCCCAAGCGCCGTCTGGAACCCATCAGGGTCCATAAGGCGCCTGGGGCGGAACCAGATCGGTGACTCTGGTTCCGCCTCCCCGCGGTGGGGAGTAGCGGTTGGAAAGTCGAGCCGGAGAAGTGAGTGGTCTGACCATGACAAGGGCGTGATGACTATATCCCCTATACCCAGATCACTCTTCCATTGGCCAGAGACAAAGATGAGATCCGGTGTATGTCCACCCTCGTGGGTGGGGCCTTGAATTACTTGGGTCAGGTCCATGGCCGTCATGGAAGCCATGAACTCCCGAGCTACCCCGGATGATTCGCCCACCGATGGCAGATTAAAGTCCCCCATGACTAAAAGTCTGGGGGTCTCGACTGCCACCGTAGCGATCACCTCAAGGAGTTCGGGCAGGGCTGCTGCTACATAGCGGGGAGCCAGGTATACAACCAGCAAGCCCAACTGCCTCCCTAGGCCCCACTTCACGCAGAGGGACTCACAACCGGTGGTCTGTGGCACAATGGTCTCTCTCGGCTCAAGACCTTCCTTTACAATGACCGCTACCCCACCACCCCTGCCTAGGGCCCGGGGCTGATGAAAAGCGCGGTAGCCTGGTGGGCACATTTCAACAAGGGGGAGTCCACCCTCGTGGCCCAACCAGGTCTCCGCTATTCCTGCCAGGTCCGGCTCCCCCTCTGACACAAGGTCATGGATGAGGGGGGCTTTGTTGACAACGGACCTGGCGTTGCAAAACATCAGTCTCAGGCCCTGGCTCTGTATTCCCTGACCACCTAGCCTGCGGGGGTTGTGACACCTGACCGTTTGTAACCAACAGCCACGTGTCCCCAACCGGGAGGATGGAACTTGCCTCCCCTCGGACCTGCCTCTCCCCACGACCTTCTGAATGGGAATGCCCTCCGTCGGAACGACTCGTGTTTCCCCCCCCCTCACGGATCCTTCCGCTTCCCTCCGTCGCCTGCTGGCCTGGCCCTCTCTTTCTGACCGTTTGTACCCTCCCCCTCCTCCCTGGAACCCCCTAAAATCCTAATTAAAAACCTCCCTAAAAAACCCCTCAACCTGCGCTTCGCCCACCTCTTAGGAATAATCAATCCATCATCGAGGTGGGCCCGTGTTAGACAGGAGGGCCAGGCCTGCGAGAGGGGAGACTCCCGCAGGTCAAGGAGGTCGCGCCTAGAGTACATGTTAAAAACCTCAGAGGTAGTCTAAGTCCAGGAAGGCAACAAACACAAGTCCGAAAGCAAATAAAGTGGGTAAGTGCATGGATATTCTTCAGGATGGGGGGTAAAGTCAGAATCATCAATTCTACAGGCTCAAAACTCTGGAACAAAGAGCAAATAATAATTTAATCGCTACTCCATCTTGAACTCTTATCTCTCAAAATAAGAAAACATAATATGAGATCACATATACAGAGTGAATTCTGGAGTGGGATGAAAACTTCAAGTAAATGTTCCCTAAGAGTATAGATAATTTATCAGTTAAAATTACTGCAAGAATTCATAACCCGTACACTATTTTGATTTCCTCAAGTTTGTTTCTATGCCAATGGACCATTAGTTGAAACCCAAAATCAACAGAAAAGTGGGCCATAAATGCACATACTCACATGTTGTGGCCCAGTCTTCCCTTATGACTGATCATCCAAAGCCATTTAAAATGAAATAGACTTAATTGAAAATCATTTAGATTTAGACTTCAGAAGTTTTCTAGAAAGGAATTGCCAAATCTAATCTTAAAAGAGATGAGAGGGATTCTTGTAGGAGATAACCAGGCTGAGTGGAGGGCAGGATCAAACGCATGATCAATCTGGCCTACACTCCAGAAAAGACTTATCTAAATCCTACACCCCACACCACCCTTAAAGTCCATTAATTCTTATCTGGTGCAATTTGTTAGCTAATCAGATTCTTGTATATAGGTTGCATGAAATTACTCAGAATTCTATCCTGGCTCCTGATTTCATGTATCTGACAATGCCTAGATTTCCCTTAAACTGGGGCATCTGTGCGATGATTTTTAATTTCTATCATTTTTCATCAATTAATCATATCAGGAAACAATTATATTGGAAACGTGCCAGAGATACTCTATCTATTAATACTTAACACTCCAAGTATTGGAGTTTCCTTTGGAAGCTGCCTTATTTGGTTCAGCTTCCAAATAAGTATTTAATATACATTATTTAATCATGCATACAGAAATGCAAAAAAAACAATGTATATGATAGGAAGATCTAACATATTTGAATGCAGCATGAAATGTATGTTCTCTAAAACTATGCCCTTTAAATTTATCAATGTTTCAAATAAAGAATTTCAGCAGAAAAAAGAGCAATGGGATTATGAATTTCATAAGAACCCTGAATCGTCATGCTAAACAGCCATTACTTAATACCAGAAATCTTATTTAATCAAACAATGTTACTTCAAAAAATTTGAAAGGCTTAACCCACTAATGTTGCCCTTCCTTTTGTAGATAGTTTTAAAAAAACATGCCCAAAAGATAAAAGCATTGTTGCAAGATTTGGACTTTTACTAATAAATTAGGAATAACATTAGAAAATATGCAGACTACTATTACCATGTATGACACGAAAGCAGAGTATGGGAAATATTCCAGGTCAATTTGTGTCTGCAAGAAACTGGATCTTTTAACAAGGAAGTCAAGCTGTCATAGAAGTGAGTCATTTAACTCTGATTAGTACATGAAACATGGCATAAGCCTGCCCTTAAATCATTTATATTTTACTTTTTTATGATGCTATTGTGAATTACCTCTTTCTGCATCTGTAATTAGAGGACGTAACAGATGGCCTGGGCTTAGTTCAGGGTGATAAATCTATTCAAATAATCTACAGAGAAGCTCCTGTGGACAAATAGTTCTCTGTTCACTGCGTGGTTTAAGGTTTGAGCTCAATTTTTTTGGGAAAGGATAATTCTACAATAGCCTGGAGAAGTGTTTTTGGAACTCAAAGAGGCTTAGTAGATTGTTTTTAAGAAAGTGAGGTTCTTTCCAGAATTAGTAAAACATCTTGAAAGAAAACTCTTCTCTTATTGAAAATATGTGGTTAACCATGTTTGTTTCCATCTTTTGTGGAATTGCAATTAACTTATTTGTTTTAATAGCAATTAAGCATCTAATCAAATAAGCAACTTTGTAATGTGAAAAATCAAAGCAGGAGTACTTGCATGAGAAATCTAGAAAATTCCAGGATTATGATTTATATTGGGAAGGAAATAATAAAATTAATAAATTCCCAAGAACAAAGCTATGGCAAACTACTGTTTACTATTGCCAAGATAACTAAATGAACATATCCATGAAGTTATGAAGACTGAACTTGACACAAAGCAGATGTTTACCTTTTTAATATATACAGTATATTGGACCACATTCCAAACTTTTTCCACAGAGCATCTTGAGGGTGCTAGAGACCATTTCTTCATTGACTTCTTTTGAGATTTTTGGAATTTTAGGAATATTTCTTTTGAAAAATAAAAAAGGCATGATTCTCAGGACACTCAATCCTGTCGGTGTGATAAAACTGCAGAATATACATAATTCTGCTATGGCAGCTTTATTTGGACAGTGAAATGATCGGACTTGGTTTGGTGAGTACCAGTTCTATTACCACCGCCAATGGACAAAACAGAGCATAAAATACTGTATTTTTCAGAGTATAAGATGCACCGGAGTATAAGACGCACCAAGATTTTGAAGAGGCAAATTACAAAAAAAAGTAGGTAGGTAGGTAGATAGAGGGAGAGGGAGGGAGAGAAACAAAGAGAAATACGGTAAGTAGGTAAATAAAGGGAGAGAGAGAGAGAGAGAGAGAGAGATAGAGAGAGAGAGAGAGAGAGAGAGAGAGAGAGAAAGAAAGAAAAAGAAAGAAAGAAAGAAAGAAATACAGTAGGTAGGTAGGGAGAGAGTAGGTAGGTAGGTAAAGGGATATAGAGAGAGAAATAGAGAGGGAGAGAGAAATACAGTAGGTATGTAGGGGGAAGAGGGAGAATGTGTGTGGGTAGGTAGGTAGGTAGGATAGAGAGAGAAATAGAGAGAGAGTGTGTGTGTGTAGGTAGGAAGGTAGGTAGGTAGGTAGGTAGGTAGGTAGAAGGATAGATAGAGAGAAATAGAGAGAGAAATACAGTAAATAGGGACGGAAAGAGAGAGAGTGTGTGTAGGTAAGTAGAAGGACAGAGAGAGAAAGAGAGAGAGAAATACAGTAGGTAGGGAGTGTGTGTGTGTGTAGTTAGGTAGGTAGAAGGAGAGAGAGAGAGAAAGAGAAATACAGTAGGTAGGGAGAGAGAGATAGAGAGATAGAGAGAGAGAGAGAAAGAGAGAGTAGGTAGGTAGTTTGATGTTTCCAGGTGTATTTATCCATGTCCTGCAGAAGGAAATTGCTGACAAACCTTAAGACTTTGTTTCTGCTGGCACAGAAACAGTTAAAGAGCCTTCCGAAAGGGGGGGGGGGGAGCCTTTGCACTCAAACCTCTCCAAAACAGCCCATTTCTCAGTGAAAATGGGGCCTTTTTTTTCAAATAAAAAGCATAACTAGCCTTGGGGGGAGGGGGGTTACAGAGTGCTCCTGGGTGGTGGGGGGACAAAAATGAGCAAAACATCCACCCCATTTATCACGAAAACAGGCCATTTTTGTGTCAAATAAATTGCATGCATAGCCCTATGAAGGCTTATAGAGTGCTGCTGGGGGAGACTAATTTCTGCCCTCCCCAGCCCCCAGGAGCTCTCTGGAAGGCTCCATAAGAGTAGACACAGCCAGTTTGATGAAGGGGCGGGGTTCCAGGAGGCAAAAAAATGCTGTATTCGATGTATAAGACTCACCCAGATTTTCAGCCTCTTTTTAGAGGAAAAAAGGTGTGTCTTATACTCAGCTAATGTTCTGTCCTTCTGGGCTAGATTATTTCTTACATCTATTCTCTCTCATGTTTCAATCCAATTTCTGACCACTTCTAATTCTCTCCTGACACAAGTAACTGGAAAAGTCCATCAGACATTCCAGTGAAATTGCTATTATATCATTAAATCAGGAAAAAAGTATTCTTGTCCATCACTTACTTTTTAAAATTCGCCCATGTGTAGTGTTGCTATTGTAACTTAATAGTAACATATCCTGGAAATTCAGCTGTTTTTCGTCCCGCCAAGACAAGATATATTTTTATCATAAAATAAACTATCTTTGCCAGACAATAGATCCATTATACAGCATAATATTTAATGTTTTGTTATGCCCAAAAATCACTTTTGTCCTATGTAACATATTTTTTTTCAGATTCCATTTGAACTTCCAGCAAAGTTCAGAATTCATAGTTGGAGAGATCACAGGCACAAGTCCTTATCTACTCTAGCAATTTTTATGAGACACAAGACAGAGCATATGGCTTAGGCGAACCTGATGGCGAACCTTTCGGTACCAATTGCCCAAGCCAGAACGCGTGTGTGCGCATGCGCATGTATGCGTGCCATCAGCTTGTCTTCAGATTTCCAGCACTCTGGTGCATGCAAAGACCGGCTGGCTGGGATGCATGCGGTGCCAGAAACCAGAAGAGCAGCTGGGGTGGCGCGCATGCCCACAGAGTGGGCTCCGTGTGCCAGCTCTGGCACACGTGCCATAGGTTCACCATCACGGGCTTAGGTCATTCCATTCATTTTTCAATTGCAAGGTTCTCCAGCTCTCCTTATTCTAAGCCAGCCATTTTGAATCTGAGAAAATCAGATATTAGTGTAGATCTATCAGTTGATTCATTGAAACCTCTGAATGTTCACAGCCTGTCAACCAGCCTCAGCTTCTCTTCTTCCTATCATCAAGTAATTCTGAATTGGTTTGATGATGTTACAAGTAAGCAAGTAACAACATGGGTATTGACATACAGAAAATTAACATAAGCAGATCTCGTGCCATTATAGACTATGAATCCATATATACTAAGTCGAGCATTGTTCTTGTACAAATAACCAGAACAGGAAATCATAAATACAAAAACGTGAGTCTTTTAAAATGTGATTCCATTTACTTACCTTCAGCTCCTTAGTTCTAAAAAGATTACTTATGCATAATATCCTTTACAAACAGTTTTGTGATAAAAGTGATTGTTATTATGACCTTAATTACATAACAGAATTTGGATGATAAATATTTAATTTTATTTTTTTGTATAAAATTTAATTCAAAAAGATTTTTAAATTTTTAAATGAAGAGGGTGGAATGGAATGAATATAACTATAGTCATTATTTTATCCCTTCCATGTTCTTAAAAATGAAAAGAGGCATTTGTTTAATTGTGTCCACAATTGCAGGAAATTTGAGAAGCAGTACATTAAACTCCCACTTTCCCCTGACATCTTTTTTTATTAGTAGAATCCTAAAGAACAGTGCTTGATCTGTTTTTAGTAAAATAATTGCTGTATATAGGTCCCTTGATTATTCTGTTTATATTTTTAAGCAATTATATTGATCTAAATATTATGACAATACCACTCTATCACAGTTAACACTCCAATTTTTGAAAGATATATGAAAATGACAATATCTGTACAGTTTTGATTTCATATCTAACAATTCATACACGTTTTCTGTTGTTTCCTGTATTGCTAAACCAGTGTCTTTCTGCAGTAACGTTTGGAAACAATATCAGTTCACCTTTCTGCTATACTATATACTATTAAAATCAGTGCATTATCCATAAGTAACAGCATGCCCCCTCTGAGTCCTGAAGCTAACATGTTTAATCGTTAATCAAATTTAGTACTGAGTGTTTCCGCTGCATAGTTTCCATGAACTTTGACTCAAGAATAGACAGCAATTAATGACTCTTATAATTTGATCTCCAGAATGCCCTCAGCATCCCCTGAACTTAGCACCTATTCTCAGCGCACAGATAATTTATGTCAAGAGCTAACTGACGTAGTTACACTAAATTTCCTTTTCTTAAAGATAGGTTAAAACATTAAATGTGGAAATGTCTGGATAGAAGCTATGCTCATAATTCACTTCTCATTCAATGTACTTCTACAGTATAAGATGTGATTACTATTGCTTTTGTTTTTAAAATATATTAGCACTGGCTCTCAATATACTTAATAATTGAGTAATGTGAAATGTAGCTGAAAACCAGAAACTGATATGTAAATAGGATGTTACAACACACTTACCTGCTGCAAAACCCTGTCTGAAATGATGCATCTGCCACAAGATTGGCCTACAAAATGGCCAAATTCCTCATTTGGGACAAAGCCTAGTTCTGAATATATATATTTTTTTAAAGCTTTAAAATGTAAACTCTGGTGATCTACTTTATTTCAAAATACAAAGTGTTTGTGAATAAATAATACTGTATGGTTAAGTCAAAATAATTGTTTATAATAGAAACATACAGACTATGGCTCTATATTCTAAGAAATGCTTTGTGTGCCAAACTATTCAGATTGAACCCTGAGCTCCTGAAATTAAGATTTTAAGGATCAAATTACCTAAAGCATCAGATCCTTATGACGGGCAGACTCTCAAATGAGAATTTCCCTCTCAAATGAATAATTTCCCCTCAAATGAGCATTCTCATTCCTCAAATGAGTATTTTTACAGGTTATCTTAACAAAGGAAAGAATATTTACTCATTTTTCCTTGTAAGAGTTTGCAATCCTCTCCCCACTGCTATTTCAAACCAGGGAGCCCAGGGAGCCTCTAATCATTAATTCCCTCCCTCTGCACAATAAGATTAGTCGTGTAATAAATTCCCGAGGGGGGCAGATTGCACTGGATAAAATAAATCCGTTTTGCTTTCAGAAGGCAGATAACCTCGAAAATCCAATGCAATCCCTGCAGAAAGCGCCAGCATGCCTTCTTTTCCACTGAGAAAAAAAAACACCGGATAAAAACAGGCCTTTGCATTCCGCAGCCCTCCAAAGCGAAGACAAATTAACAACCTATCTATTCAGTCTAGAGTAGAGCATGGGGATTAACGGGGGAAGGAAGAGGGGGGAGGGGTCCTGTTTTTTTTCCTCATAGGCTCGTGAACGTCTGAAAAGAAGGCCCACCCAACATATGGCGTCGGCCCAACCCGTTTTTAAACTGGAAGTGGGCGGCGGGGAGAAGCAGAGACCACCTTGCCATTCGCTGAAAACTTAGGAAGCCTTGGCGCCGGTTGTTCGGCCGCTTGACCCCTAGATCCGCCCTGTGCCGCTTGAGAACAAGAGATTGAGGAAAACGAAGCGACGGAGAGCGTACAGGGCGCAGCCTCAGCTGCCTCTTGCTTGGCCACCTCAGAGACCTCAGCATCCGCGCGAGGCTCCACAGGAGGATTTCGCCTTCACCTTGACTCCAGCCTGCCGGCGCTTGAGGGATCTAGAATGGCTCATACCGACGCTCAGTGTTCGGCTACTTCGAGCCAAGTGGGGCGGAACGACGAGAGAAGGAAAACGAGTTAGCAGCCGTGGCTCCTTGTCTGGTCTGGGACACAGCAGATACGTCGAGTTTGGGTTTCCCCCCCACAGCGGTCTTGCCTGGTTCGGCCAACTTTTGCAAACACCGCACTAAACGCGATGAACTCTGGTTCTTTGAGAAGAGCTGCAAGGTGGCTGGGCCTTTGGAATTCGATCTCTTCAGCCCGAAAATTTGCTGCCAAATGAATCCCGTGACAGATGCGCTGCAGCGTGATAAGCACAGTAGAATTTATTGGCCTCTAGGTGGTAGCACAACCTTTAAGCAGAGTCAAAGATGGTCGCAGATAGTTAATACGTCTTAAAATCCCAGGCGGATAGACTACTTTTCCCCCCACCTCAGCAACTTAAAGGTGTGTGGACTTAAATTCCTCTAATTCCCTAGTCAGCCTACAAATTCAACTCCAGTTATAGAAGTTTATAATGCCTTGGTAATGCTACACTTCATAATGCCTCGATAAGGCCACACATGGAATTCACTGCATCCAGAATGTTAAAAAAAAGTGGAAACTCTAGAAAGAGTGCATAGAAGAGCAACAAAATGATTAGGGGACTGGAGGCTAAAACATATGAAGAACGGTTACAGGAACTGGGTATGTCTAGTTTAAAGAAAAGAAGGACTAGGGGAGACATGATAGCAGTCTTCCAATATCTCAGGGGTTGCCACAAAGAAGAGGGAGTCAAACTATTCCTCCAAACACCTGAGGATAGGACAAAAAGCAATGGGTGGAAACTAATCAAGGAGAGAAGCAACTTAGAACTGAGGAGAAATTTCCTGACAGAACAATCAGTGGAACAGCTTGCCTCCAGAAGTTGTGAATGCCCCAACCCTGGAAGTCTTTAAGAAGATGTTGGATAGCCATTTGTCTAAAATGGTATAGGGCTTGCTGCCTAAGGGGGGAGGGGGGTTGGACTAGAAAACTTCCAGGGTCCCTTCCAACTCTGTTATTCGATTCTAAGTAGAAGGCCACACATCTTTAAGTTACTACGATAGAGAAAGACTACACAGGTAGGCTTGATTTATAACCACAGTTGGCTCCCATCACTAAGTAAAGGGGTCATTAAATTAGTTGTGCCCAATTTTACAATTTTTCTTTTTGCGTGATTGTTAAGCAAATCCAGCTTTCCCCATGACTTTGCTTGTTAGAAGCCAACTGGAAGAATCACAAATGGCAATTGACAAAGATTGACTCAGTTTTCCATCCTTCTGAGGCCAGTATTGTTGGAGGCAATATGCTGATGTTATAAACCACCCAGAGAGTCCTGCAACGCACTATAGGGCTGGATGTAAGTTTGAATGCTGTTGCTACCTAAGTGCAATTGCTATGCCAAATGTCTGAATCACAATCATGTGACCATGGGGCCGATGCATCTGTTAAAAGTGCAGGGAGCACTTCTAACAGATAACATTGTTTAACATTGCTCTAACTTTGAATGGTCACTAAATGAATGGTCGTAAGTCAAGAACTACCTATAGCTTCTCTTGGGCAATTTAAAAAAGAAGCATTTCCAATAGAAACAATTAAAATTACTTTTGTGTTATTTCAGAAAGACATACATTGATGTCTCCTTGAAGTTACCAAGAACAGCTTCATTTTAAGGAGACTTTTCTTTTTATAGGTATCCATGTAATTGTCTGTAGAGATTCTCAGTCACCCAGGACACATTCAAGCAGATCAGATAAAATTTTGCCAAACAACTACATTCACCCAACACAGTAAGCTTATATATCTTTTATCCTGGCTAAATTTTATTTGATTTAACATGTTATGCAAATTTGGATCATGTGGTTAATTTATTATTCGATTCATTATGCAAACATAGCAAATGGATTGTTTTTGTGCAGGGAGTGTTTTTGACCTGGGAGATATGTTATATTGAAAGATAGCATCAGAGCCATGCTGATGGATCAGTGCCCTTAGATATGGGGAAAGCTTTTTAAAATTGGATTTTTCTAGTTTTAAAAAATGGAGAAACAGCCTGCATTAAAATGGAACTACAGCAGTCTGCAAAGGTGATTTAACTTTTCTTTGTCTGGATTCATGAAATCATACTATAGTTGGTGCATAAAGATAGACAATCTTTTCTAGTAGAGGGATTTTAATATTTGAAGGGAAAAGTGTTTTTCAGCCCTGGCAACTTTAAGATATATGAACTTCAGCTCCCAGAATTCCCCAACCAGGAAGGTAACTGGCAAATTCTGAACTTTGAAGTCCACACCTTATAGTTGTCGAGATTGAGAAACATTAAAGTACAGTACTCTTCCACTTATGGCCACGAATGGGATCAGAATTTCTACTACTAAGCAAATCAGTTATTAAATGAATCATGCCTGATTTTACAATCTTTTTTGCAACAGTTGTTAAGTGAAAACAGGTTAATTGAATCTTGCAATCTTTAAGGAATCAAACTTCACTAATTAACTTTACTTGTTGAAACATACTGGAAAAGATGGAAATGGGGATTGCATGACCCCCACTGCAACAGTTGAACATACATGCTGGTTGCCAAGCACCTAAATTATGACTATGTGACATTGGGGGTGCTGTGACAGTCATAAGTTCAAGGATCAGTCATGAGCCATTTTTTCAGTGTCATTGTAACTGAATGGTTGTACGTTGAGGAACTTGATAGATCTAGGCCAGTCCTCCCCTGCATGGTATACTCCCCAATCTATGGTACAACAATTCCTATTACTTCCAGCTGATACATATTATACTAGGTATAAGTGATGAGAGTTATTGTCTAATATTTCTGGAAGGAGGAAAGCTGATTTAGACTTTACACAAATCCAAATTCTATCAAGATTAATTTACTAATGTGCTTCTGGACTGGAACAATCCCTGGCTCAACATAAGGACCCACAATTAGAATATTTACAATATTTCCTTTCTTCGCAAGAAAGTTGATATACTTAAATCAGCAATGGTTTTATTGCTAAACTAAATCAATGAAACACTTACTGAAATATCTGAAGTGGTCCCTATATCTGTAGTTTATTGCACATTACTGCAGTCATGACTGAGGATTATAGATGTATGAAATATGACCCTTATTTTTTACTGATAGCAAATCATAGGTTTTTAATGGAATGTTCATACTAAAACCATTTTTTTTCAAATTTTCCCTGCTGTGTGTATGATAACATACAAAAAGAGATCAAAGCAAATGACATATTGGATTGATTATAGGTATTAAAGCATTAACTAATGCAAATGTTTGGGGAATAGCCAAACACTGTGAATGTTCGGGTAAACTGTTTCAAAGAAAATAGAAATATGAACAATGCCATTTTGGTGGCAGTGAACGTTTTCCTGTGAAAAAACCTAAGCACTTTAACATAAATGATACAGACACTTTTGGTGTAGAATCAGGTAAAAATTGACAAGGGATTTTAATTGTAAATATAAAGAGGAGCTCATAAATTTGCAGATAATACCAAGCTGGGGGAAATTTTAACACATTGGAAGAGAGTGAAGATCTTGACAGACTTAAGCATTGGGTCATACTAACAGGGGTTGCCTTGTGGTAAGGTGGGCAGTTAATTAGTTTACAAATAAATAAACTAGATGCAGTTCAGAGAAAAGTAAGATCCTGTTAGGCAGAGAAATCCAAATGCAGAGTTACAGAATAGATGGTACCTGTCTCAGCTGTAGTAACTGTGAGAGGGATCTAGGTGCTCTAATGCAGAGGTCACCAATCATTTGGACCTCATGGACTACTAAATTCATAATTTTAAATCCCAAGGACCACTAATATGATTTTTTTTAAAGATAAATAGTAGTGCAATATAAAAATGCAAATAATTTGTCTGCGAAAATTTTTTCGCAGACCACTGGTTGGTGACAACTGCTCTAATGAATCACTATTTGAATATGTGTCAGCAGGTGCTGCAGCTTCCAAAAAACCAATGGACATCTAGGCTGTATCATCTGAGAAATACCACTTTATACTGCATTAATGAGACTACTTTGGAATATTGTATCCAATTCTGATTACACTCCAAAAAATATTGAGACCCTAGAAAGAGTGCAGAAAAAAGCAAAAAATGATAAAGAGCTTGAGGCTAAATCATATAATAAATGGTTAAGGGAACTAGGTATGTCTAGCCTAATGAAGAGTTTTGAAATGTAATAGCTGTTTACTTGCTGGTACTTGAGTGGCTGTCATTGAGAAGAAGTAGCTGACTTATTCTCCAGAGCATCTAAGTGTAGGACAAGAAGCAATAGATGGAAGCTTATCAAATAAATCCTACCTAAAAGCTAAGAGAAATTTCCTGATAGAGAAAAATTAATAGAACAGCTTGCCTCCCAGAGTTATGAGTGCTCCATCGCTGAGAAGTTTTCAAGAAAAGATTGGACAACTATTTGTCTGGAATTGGTACAAGAACTCTCGCCCTATGTAGAAAACCACAGATCTGTTCCAGTTTTATGATTTGATTTGCCTCTATTCCAGGCAAAGTTGAGAACTTAGTGGATAAATGAAATATTCATTCAAATCCACAGGTAAAATCAGTGAAGAAAGGGAAGCTGGTTGTATTGTTTGTACAGCAGCTTTTCACAGCAGCAGTAAGAAGTTTCCATTAACTCTATTTAAGATGAGAATTTGAGGAAAATGGTTCTGCCCCATTCATAAATAAAAGTGATGAGGGATTGTGTCCCTCTTATTTGCTTTAAATGTCCAAGCTGTATTTCTGAATAGGATGGTTGCTTTTTTTTAAATCACTCTCCCAATACTGGAACTGAAGGGGCTTGGAGAGAACAGCCATGGAACAATATTTTGTTAACTTACAGTTACTAAAAAAAAATAAATGCCTGTCTTTGTGTTTAAGTGAAAAACACATGTATCCGCTGCTGGTGGTGGCTGTATTTTTATTTGTAGTTTGTTCTTTGACATAAGGGCACCAATTCAGCGTGTAATCCAATCAAAGTTGCCATGGTACTCTGCTTATTCACCAGGACAAATCCAATTGATTTCTGTTGCAGTTTCTTCTGAATAATCAGAGGATCTTCTAAAGTTCATTGGGCTCAGTGTGGTGTTGAAGAATAGACTAAATTTCTCCCCATAAAGTCAATGGGACTTCCCAAAACTTTTTATTTTAAAATTTAGAAATAGAAATGGATTGTTAATTGATTGGAATATATTTTCACATATCTATCTGTTTGAAAGAAAAGCCTCCCCCACACCCCTTTCAGTATAAGAATAAACTAGTCACATTTTAACAGTGTAATCACAATTGTTATTTACCACTAGATGACACTGTAGAGCAACAATTCAACAATGCTTCCAAAGAGCAGGACAACATTCTTGTGTAAAATACATTAAAAGTATTTATCCATTATACCATAATAAGGATACATGTGAACAATCCAGAATAAAAACTTTTATTTGCTAGTAAACATTATGAGAAAGGAATATTCTGTTTATTTACATCTTTCATTTGAAGTAATCAGAAAACTATTGTTTATCTTTTAGTCTACCTGGTACAAGTAAATATCTATTGATGAGTATCCTAAAGTACAGTTAGCTAAGCTAATGATTCCCAATGTCAGCCACTTTGAGATGTGTGGACTTCAACTCCCAAAATCCCACATCCAGGTTCTGTTGACGTCTTTCTGACATTGAAAAATACTGAGCGAATGTAGGATTTAGAAACAAGTTAAATCCAATATTTATTGATTGGAAATAATATTTACTGATTTATTGTGTGCTGGGATTGTATTTATTTAGCTTTTTTATTTTTTTAAAAAGTCTCTCTCTGGATGTTACCCAACACAATAAACTGTCATGATACTAAAGAAGCCCATAGAGATTACTTGTTTTATGAGTTTTTATGTTCTTTATTTATTAAATTTGTATCATACCCTTATTATTTTTATACATAACTCATGACAGGTGAATATGCCTAATACCCTTTCCTCCTCCTATTTTCCCTACAACAAGAACCCTATCAGTTGGATTGGAGAGAGTGACTGGGCCAAAGTCATCCAGCTAGCTTTTATGCCTAAAATAGGACTAGAAATAACTATCTCCTTATTTTTGATTACCACCAAACTGACCAAACTGGCACTTCTTTTTTTTTTTATTTGTCTGTCTGTCTAACTATCTATCCTTTATCTATCTTACCATGTGGACTGCAGAAGAAGTAGAAATGAGTTCAATATCACTGGAACCACTATGAGAGAGGAGGTTATGATTCTTTTCTGTAATTCATTTTACAAGCCTAATCAGCTATCTCTAGCCTTTTTTTCTAAAATAGGGGAGAATACATTAAGTAGTCAAGTTCCTCCTTAATAGCTGTATTAACACCATTAATATTTAGTTTTCTGTTCTAAATTAGCTCAAAAGCCAAGTAGGATTCCAACAGAGAATTGCAGCCTCCTTTTTCAGAGGTCTGTGGGATACATGAAATTAAAAAAAATAGTATCTATTTACTAGGATCAAGTGACACCAGAGTTATTTGTAAACAGGTACTTTGCAGATATTAAAAAAGTTGGAATGATGTTTAAATGTAGTTGATGCATTTCATATAGGAACTATCTTTTTGGTTGCATCTCTTCCTTTGCATAATTTTCTTTCAAAGTGCTTTCACCATATTTTGACATGAATCCCTATGTACAAACTTCTGGAATCAATCTTGGACTGCATAATAATGCTAGAAAAAACCCTGAAGAAACAGTGGAGCACCTGGTTCGTTGCTACAAAAAGATTGCAAAGCAAAAAACAATAGGATGACAAAGTAGCAACAATGAGGTGTTGGGAGGCCCACAAGAAATGCCATTTGTTTGCCATAAAATAGAGAAAGTAATAGAAAACTAAAAAGCTAAAATTCTAAAAGCTAAAAAGCTAGATTTCAAACAGACAAGCATCTGCCACACATCACCCCAGACTTAACAATTAATAACTGGATGATGGATAAGAAAACAAAATACGAAGATCCACAAACAGAAATAGAATGACTAGAGCAAAAAAAAAAGCAAATGGTATCAATGGTAATAAGTGCCTTGGGTACAATCCCAAAACAACTGGACCAACACTTGAACACCCTTAGCATTGATAAAATCACCATCAGGCAATTATAAAAAGCAAGTTTACTTGGAAAAGCTTAAATTATGCAACAATATCGTTTAACACCATCAAAGATCAACATTTGCCTCTTCCAAGTCTTTGGGAAGGACACACTAGGTTAACATATTAGTTATTTGCCAAATCCAATGTGAAAATCTTGCTGACACTGCAATGCATTATAATGATAAATGAGGGCTATATCTATTGTATTTCTAAATTCCTAATTTACTAATTGAGTAAAATTGCTTCCAGATGTGAAATAGCAATGGCCTATATTCTCCTGCATAGTTCAGTAGTAATACCATAAATTCAACGGAACTTAGTCTAAGTTAATATGCCTATAGTCTAATTACTTAAAATTGGACAGGGTAATATCAATATTATAAAATCAAAGGCAAATGTAACAATCTTCCCTATGGTTTTATCTAGAACTAGCTATCCCGGCCACGCGTTGCTGTGGCCCAGTCTGGTTAAATGACCAACCAACCTGTGTGTAGATCTACACCTGCACACATACACACAACCACCATATAACCCCCAACCTACCTACCTACTGTATTTCTCCCTCTCTATCTATCCCTCTACCTACCTACCTTCTGTATTTCTTCCTTTCTCCCTCTATCTACCTACCTACCTACTGTATTTCCCCCCCTCTATCCCTCTACCTACCTACCTATTGTATTTCTCCCTCTCTCTCTATTCCTCTACCTACCAACCTACCTACTGTATTTCTCGCTATCTATCTATACACCTACCTACCTACCTAATTTCTCCCTCTCTATCTATTCCCCTATCTACTTACCTGCCTACCTACTGTATTTCTCCCTCTCTATCTATCCCTCTACCTACCTACCTACTGTATTTCTCTCTATCTATCTATCCCCCTACCTACCTACTGTATTTCTCCCTATCTATCTATCCCCCTACCTACCTACTGTATTTCTCCCTATCTATCCCCCTACCTACCTACCTACCTACCTACTGTATTTCTCCCTCTCTATCTATCACCCTACCTACCTACCAGTGGTGGGTTTCTGCAGGCTCGCACCTACTCGCGAGAGCCTGTTGGTGAAATTTAGAGAACCGGTGAGAGGGGGTTCCCCCGGCGTACCTGGAAGTAAATCTGGCCCGCCGCTGCCAGTGACCCAACGGGAAGGGAAGGGAAGGAAGGAAGGAAGGAAGGAAGGGAGGGAGGGAGGGAGGGAGGGAGGAAGGAAAGAAAGAATGAATGAATTTATCATCACAATTGAGCCCAAAATTTTGGTTGCTAAGCAAGAGCGTTGTTAAATGAGTTTCACCACATTTTAAAAGGTGGCCACTCCCACCCTGTCACATGACTGCCAAGCCACGCCCACAAAATAGGCCACACCTACAGAGTAGGTTCTAAAAAATTTGAAACCCACCACTGCTACCTACCTACCTACCTACCTACTGTGTTTCTTCCTATCTATCCACCAACCTACCTACCTTATTTCTCCCTATCTATCCCTCTATCTACCTACCTACTGTAATGCAATAATACAATAGCAGAGTTGGAAGCGACCTTGGAGGTCATCTAGTCCAACTCCCTGCCTAGGCAGGAAGCCCTATACCCATGATGGCGAACCTATGGCACGGGTGCCACAGGTGGCACATGGAACCATTTCTTAGGCCACGCGAGGCATTGCCCTGTCAGCTTCAGTGTGTATGTGTGCCCTGGCCAGCTGATTTAGGCCTTCTTTTGAGGCCGCTTTTTGCTCTCTGGAGGAGGGGGAAGGCTATTTTCACCCTCCCCAGGCTCCTATAAAGCCTCTGGAGCCTGGGGAGGACGTAAAAAGCATGCCAAATGTAGGGGGTCATGCACATAGCATTATGGATGTGGCACACCTGTGCACATCGCCCCTGCACTCCCCCTGCTTTTGGCACACGAGCCAAAAAAGATTAGCCATCACTGCCCTATACCATTTCAGACAAATGGCTATCCAACATCTTCTTGAAGACTTGCAGTGTTGGGGCATTCACAACTTCTGGAGGCAAACTGTTCCACTGCTTAATTGTTCTAACTGTCAGGAAATTTCTCCTCAGTTCTAAGTTGCTTCTCTCCTTTATTAATAAATAAATAAATAAATAAATAATTTAATTTATAACCCGCTCTCTCTTCCCGAAGGGACTCGAGGCGGGGCACAGGGAAATTAAAAATGCATATAAAACTACAGACAATACAATATTAAAAAAGAATTAAACTAAACCCTGCGCTAAAATCCCATGTAAAACTAAAACAAATCCCTAAAAACCCCTAAAACAGTTAAGCCGGCTAAGCAAAAGAAGTGTGTTTTTAATTTTTGATGGAAGGAGCGGAGGTCCGTAGTTGTTCTAATATCGGGGGGAAGGTCGTTCCAGAGGGTCCGGCCCGCCACAGAAAAGGCCCTTCCCCTGGGCGTCGCCCGCTGGCACAGCCTAGTGGATGGCACCCGGAGAAGTCCCTCTCTGTGGGAGCGAATCGGCCGTAGGGATGTATGGGGCAGAATGCGATCCCGCAGATAACTAGGTGCCGTGCCATGGAGCGCTTTAAAGATGGTAACCAACACCTTGAAGCGCACCCGAAAGACGACAGGCAGCCAATGCAGCTCGTGCAGGAGCGGTGTTACATGGGAAAACCTAGAGGTTCCCATAATTGCCCCGCGCGGCTGCATTCTGGACAAGCTGAAGTCTTCGGGTGCACCTCAAGGGGAGCCCCATGTAGAGAGCATTGCAGTAGTCCAGTCGGGATGTCACGAGAGCATGAATGACTATGCAAAGGGCACCCCGGTCCAGTAGGGGATGCAACTGGCGGACCAGGCGAACCTGGTAAAACGCCCTCCTGGCTACGGCTGTCACTTGATCTTCCATGGACAGCCGTGCATCAAGGAGGACGCCCAAGTTGTGTGCCCCATCCACGGGGGCTAGACGTTCGCCCCCTATGGCCAGTGATGGAGTCAACTGGCTGTACCGGGATGCCGGGAACCACAGCCACTCGGTCTTGGACGGGTTGAGTCTGAGTCTGTTCCTTCCCATCCAGGCCCGCACGGTTTCCAGGCACTGGCACATCACCTCTACGGCATCGTTGGGGTGGTTTGGGGTAGATATATACAGCTGCGTGTCATCAGCGTAGAGATGGTACTCTACCCCAAAACCACGGATGATCTCGCCCAGCGGCTTCATATATGTGTTGAACAGGAGAGGCGAGAGGACCGACCCCTGAGGCACCCCACAAGTGAGGGGTCTCGAGGTCGACCTCTGCTCTCCTGCCAACACAAATTGCGATCGACTGGAGAGGTAGGAGGAGAACCACCGCAACACGGTGCCCCTCACCCCCAGCCCCTCCAGCCATAGGATACCATGGTCAATGGTATCAAAAGCCGCTGAGAGGTCTAATAGGACCAGGATGGAGGAACAACCCCCATCTCTGGCCCTCCAGAGATCATCTACCAACGCGGCCAGTGCCGTCTCGGTGCTGTGCCCGGGCTGGAAGCCGGACTGGCACGGGTCCAGATAATCAATTTCCTCCAGATGACGGGGGAACTGTTGTGCCACCACACTCTCTACAACCTTCGCCAGAAAGTGAAGGTTGGAGACCGGATGATAATTTACCAATAATGCTGGGTCCAGAGAGGGCTTCTTGAGGAGGGGTCTCACCACCGCCTCTTTAAGGGAGGCTGGCAAGAACCCCTCACTCAAGGAAGCGTTGACCACCTCCTGGAGCCAGCCTCGTGTGACATCCCAGGATGCCAGTACAAGCCAGGAGGGACACGGGTCCAATAAACATGTGGTAGCTCGCAGTCGCCCACGTAACCTGTATTAGTTTCCACCCATTGCTTCTTGTTCTGCCCTCTGGTGCTTTGGAGAATAGCTTGACTTCCTCTTCTTTGTGGCAACCCCTGAGATATTGGAAGGCTGCTATCCTGTCTCCCCTAGTCCCTCTTTTATTAACCTGTATTTCTCCCTCTCTCTCTATTCCCTTATCTACCTACCGTAATACAATAATACAATAGCAGAGTTGGAAGGGACCTTGGAGGTCATCTAGTCCAACTCCCTGCCTAGGCAGGAAGCCCTATACCATTTCAAATAAATGTATATCCAACATCTTCTTGAAGACTTGCAGTGTTGGGGCATTCACAACTTCTGGAGGCAAGCTGTTCCACTGGTTAATTGTTCTGTCAGGAAATTTCTCCTCAGTTCTAAGTTGCTTCTCTCCTTGATTAGTTTCCACCCATTGCTTCTTGTTCTGCCCTCAGGTGCTTTGGAGAATAGCTTGATTCCCTCTTCTTTGTGGCAACCCCTGAGATATTGGAAGGCTGCTATCCTGTCTCCCCTAGTCCCTCTTTTATTAAACTGTATTTTTCCCTGTCTCTCTATCTATGAGCCACCTGGGAGTTTGCTATCCCAGTGCCTTTTTGGCCCTAAGAGGCTTTCATACGGGCTGAGGAAATGACTGTTGGTGGGAGGAGTTACAGGGAGGTAACCTGATCAGTGGGTACATTTTACATTTGTGTACCTTGCACATGACACACGTGTGCTAGGCACAAAATGAGTAGGTATTCTATTATCGGAAGTCCTTGGCAACATTGTGTCAAAATTTGAGGTAAATCGGTTGAGTAGTTTTTGAGATTAGTGGATTCGTACAAACTATTTTACATTTTTATTTATATAGATTAGGGAAAGCATATTTCCAAAAGTGCTTAATTTAGCAATGAGAGTCAAAGATGGAATATGATTTTCTTGTTGGCTTCATATATGGAATTTATTATAAAGTATAAAGTATATAAAATAATTTTTGCTAAAGGAAAGCTCCCTTTTTTCACCTAAAGATCTATCCATCAAAGATAAGGAATATTCTCATTTCATTCCTAATATATTTGGAGGCTGAGGTTCTCATGGAGTTGTTAGTGTTAATGGGAAATGCTATTAGTTATATGCCAATTGCTTGCTTAATTGGCCCCATTGGCTATGAAATCCGTTTGTATAATTTATGCAGATATGTTTTAGTTCAAGAAGCTAAAGCTGCAGTAAAATCTCTTCTTTTGCAGCGTGATGCCCATCTGGGCCATGTGTTCAGAGATGGTCTCAAGCCATCTGGGCAGAAATTCTGCATCAAAAGTGTTTCATTAACATTTAAACCAATCTCCAGCCAGTCAGGATTATATTTTATGAATTGATAGTGCTCTAATGCTCAGATCTCTTTTACTCCATTGGGCTACCTTGAAAATAAATTGAGAACCTGGTGCCAACTTTTAATGTGTCTGCTTCTCGCACATATACTGCATCTAATGAATTAGCATGTATACAGCCAATGCCAAGCAATTGATGCAAATTATGTTGTATTTAATCCGTGCTGGAATACAGTTCTTTGATGTAGCTGGTTTCCTGTAGATTGCTGGGAGCCCCCTTTATATGCACACACAGCTCTCCTTCACCTAGCCATGCTTCTTCCATTGAATCCAATGGAAATGTAGGATATTATTTGCAAAAGAATTGCTTCTGTTGATAATTACCTTCTCACCATTAGGTACAATAGTTCATTGCAGGGAAATAAAATGCATAAATCCAAAACTCTAATGCAGGTGTCTTTTTTATGCATCTTAAATGTGGGTTCAAAAAGATGTAAATAGGATTTTTGAAGAATAACTCCTTGTTAGGAGAAACACCACTTTTTACAGTTTACAAAAAGTATATGTTTGGGGCATGAAGATACAGAATGCTTTCATTTTAAGAACTGAGCCTCACAAACATGTAAATGATGTCAACTTTTACTTTTGAGACTCCAGCTGCTGTCACAAGCTTGTCTTGGCTGCCTGCGATCATAAACCTGGTGTAAAATATTGGAGAATGCCACATAATTTTCAGATTTAAGTTCCAGAATATATTCAATTGCCTTTGATTGCTGATGGAAAATTCATTGAAGTTAGAATGAGAAATCTACAGTTCATATCCTTGGCTGGGTTTGTGTATGGACTTAAGTTACAATATTGGAATTTGGTTTAGTGTGCTTCAGGAATCTAACAAATGTAGTTGACAACCTATGGGGTGATAATTTAGGTTTTTGAATAAACCACGAACTGCCATATATTTAACAAGCCATATTTAACAAGCACAGAATGAGCAAACTGGCTATGTCAGGGCTGGAGGCAAACACTAAAACCATTAATGCTTTGAAACTCTCTCTCTGGCTGCGCTCCTAAATTGGGAAAGAACATTTAAAAATGGGACTTGGGGGGCTAGAACATGCTTGTTTAAAATGCAAAAAGCTCTCCTGCCTCAAATAAAAAAATGTCAGCTGCTCAGCGTGCATATTCCATGCTCCTCTAAACACTTCTAGCTCAATGGAGTACATGAACCAATGTGATGAGCAGCAATGATCAGCCAATCAGGGGGGGAAAAGATAGTTTAAAAATACAAGAGAGTCTTTGCAGAGAATCACCAAATGTTTGATTGGCTAGTTTACTGGTGTTAATTATCATCTTTAAAGCGCTCCATGGCTCGGGACCTAGCTACCTGCGGGATCGGATCCTGCCTCATACATCCTCACGGCCGATTCGCTCCCACAGAGAGGGACTTCTCCGGGTGCCGTCCACTAGATACTGTCAGCGGGCGACACCCAGGGGAAGGGCTATCTCTGTGGCGGGCCCGGCCCTCTGGAACGACCTTCCCCCCGATATTAGGACTCATCTTTTCTGTCTGGCCGGCCTAGGATAGTCTCTCTGTCTTTGGGGTTTTTACTGGGTAGTTTTAGTATAGTTCAGTTTTAATGGGAAATTTTAGCGCAGGTTAGGTTTAATTTGTTTTTAAGGAATGTTTGTATGTATTTATTGTTTTTATTCTACCTGTGCACCGCCCCGAGTCCCTATGGGGAGAGGGAGTGGTTTATAAGTATTAAATTATTATTATTATTATTATTATTATTATTATTATTATTATTATTATTATTATTATTATTATTATTATTACTGGCAATATTTTCAGATTGGAAAATTGGTGATTATTCCCTGCGGATTATTTTATTTCTTTTCTCCTTGTATCATTTGAATGACATGCAGAGCTGAATTGAAAAAGTTCTGAGTACTCTCAGAGGAAGAAAATAAATAAAAAGTTGTGGCCACATTTCCATAAGAGACTAAAGATCAGGTAGTTTAGGATTCCAATGGGGGAGCATCAAGGCTATGGTGATAAGGGTAAACAGTGAAGTCAGGAATGGCCTGGGAGAAGTCACAGCCATTGAAATTTAACATTTCAGCTGGAATATGAGATTGAAAAATGACCCGTGTGTTTAATGAAGGGATATTGATGAAGAACAGCACCTGTTATGGCACCTCAGCTTTGAGTCTTCCCCCTTATCCTTATATAATTGATACCAGATTCAATTAATACCAGTTTCATCACCAGATATAAACTTTTCTGTTACCACCATGTTTTTCCTGTTCATTCATATGACAAAATTATCTGCCATCTCATAAACCTGATTAAATTCTAGGACTCCTGCAAATAGCTGGACTACAACCCAACGATTCTTGTGGCATGATATAATGTAATGCTTGACTTTTATTACATTAGTAAATATTCTTTTAATAATCAAAAATAAAATCTGGAATTAAATGTCTTTATAAGAATACAAGTTTACAGCAAATATGTTGCTTTAAAGTTATCTACATATTCGCTGTAATTTTACCTATAATGTTCCTATAAGAATAAACTATTTAAAATAGTTTCAATAATATCAAACTATTTGATATTTGAAAGAATTTAAAAGAGATATATTGGTGTTAATGTATGTATGTATGTATGTATGTATGTATGTATGTATGTATGTATGTACTGTATGTATGTATGTATGTATGTATGTATGTATGTATGTATGTATGTATAAGATATGTTTATACCTTAGCTATTTCCAAAGTACAAATTAATCTTCCCAAAATACATCAAATGTAAATAATTATCTTGTGAGCTTTGTAGACAGGCTGGAACCAAACTAAGACATTTCTAACAGGTTCTCCAAGTTGTGAAAAAATTTAGTGTTAACATAGGAACTCTGAAGTACAGCAGGGTAGCTGAGGTTTCACATAAAGCTCAACAGGAAGAATGTTGAAGAATTAACACAAGATGGCACCAGAGAATAGGTTTAGCCTTAGACAACTTTGTCACCTTTTTGTAGTACAGTAATGGAGTACCTAAAATAGGACTATACAAATATATTGCACTCCAAATTTATTTAGACAAATTGTAAATTACAAATCAATTTGATAAATCAAATCCACAGGTAAATTTGATTCAGAAAACTGAATAATCAAGAGCAACCTGGTATGAATGGGTGTATTTTAAGTATGCAAATTGCCCCAGCTGCAATTGGTTCCTCCCAAAATTTGATCCGAAGCCTTTTTTTAAATTGATACATTTGCGGTAAGTCAAACAGACCTATTTTAGATACCGTAGTCTACAATAAGTTGTTCGTAGCAGCTTTGATTTTAGAAACTGGGTAAAGATATTGTTGGTTGTACAAATTGCCCAACAGGTAATCTTCTGAGGAGAAAGGAAATCAAGCCATCCAAGCTGCTTCAAAGAAGCAAAATAGAATTATATGATTCTAGTTCTTGTCTCTTAAATCTCAGCATAAATTTCAATCAGTGAAGTCAAACTCAAATGACAATGGAACAGAAAGTACAAAATGTGTTTGATTTTCTCTGTTAGATTTCTATTTCATCTATCATCCAAGAACTTAAAGGTACTTTGCATGTAACTTCTTTTTTTTTTATTTCTGTAGAGTGGGATGAAAGAGACTGGTCCAAAATCACTCAGTGAATCTCCATGGTTGAGGGTGAACTTCCCAAGACTGATTTTTTTTAAACAATTCCCCTCTGAAGCTGTAGGAATCTGTTATCAGTCATTGGCTGAATTAATATGACAGATTAACATATTCTTTTAAAAGAAAGAAACATGATTTGCTCTTAAATAATCTGTTCCATAAATCATAATTTACAAGCCTTAATAACTGTGTCAATACTTCATGCTAATCCAAATCAAGCAAATCACTTTTTAGCCTAGAATGCTGTGTGAACCTAGCTAGTAATTCTGAGCAAGTTAAAAAAAAGCATTCTTACCAGGGATTGCAAACAATAGTAGAACTCTTGTGCCCTAATAATGATAATTAAGATGCTGTAAATGTGTTAGTAAAATTTCAGTGTATCATGGTAAATTTAAAAGGATATAATTTTTTGTGGTGCAAAGGAAATTTGTTCATAATATTAACTGCTTAAAAAGAATTACATTTAGCAATTTGAGTAGCCAAATGACCTCTAAAATGTAAACATTTAAGAATTATCAAACTGCAAAAGTGGCAGAATATAAATTCGATAAATAAATAAATAAAACAAAACAAAACAAAACAAAAGTGCTGAATGGGATACTGTTCTGATAATCTGCTTCAGAACATTTTATTACCATTATCTTTTCACAGTTGTAGGTTTCAGTGACTGATCTATTTTTGGGAATATTTGCGGAAATAATCAACAATGTCAAGCAGATTCTTCACTACAGTTAAAAAAAAGCTCATGTATTTAAAATAGAAGACAGTTCCGCTGATTTATAATTTATATTTCACTTTCTGCCAGGAAATTAGGAGAATCAAATGGAAAATTTCTACAGGTTGTCCTCATTTAATAAGTGCCTCAGACAGTGACTATTCACTGTCACAATGCAATAAAAAGATAACTTTGCATCCAGTTTTCATATATACAATCTTTCTTGGTCTGTAAAACAAAGGAAAACAGCTAACATAGCACAATTGTAGTTTCATTTAGTGACAGCTTCACATAATGACCAAGTTGCTGGATCCAATTGTAGTCACTAGATGAGGATTACCCACTTTTTTTTATCCTCATGATGTCTGGCATTAAATTGGGCCAAGAAAAAGGGGCATATCCAAAGGCGCTCTGTATCACTTAACCACTATAGATCTCACATTAGAACAATCTTATTATTAGATTATTAGTCCAATGGCCAGTCACACGGTCTTTGGCAAAAGTACATCGGCTGGGCTATAGCTCAATTAACAATTTAATTGTCTTGCTCTAATTCTTGCTTATAAATTTGAATCCATGTTAATTCTAGCATCAATTCCAATCTGAATCAAATTGTCTTCCTTTGCCCATATCAGTTTTTTTTTAAGTCTGCTATTTTTAAAAAAATGCATATTCTTTAAGCATATTCAATTTCTTAAACATTTCATTATAAAATACAAAATACCAGTTTGAAAAGTGAAGAGGATTGCACTCTTGACTCAATCTTGGATGGATGTAATATACAACTTTTTCCAGTGGGAACCACTTACTCTTAAGATCATTGGATTGCATGATGCCAAACTACCATGGCAGCATTCCAAGAGGGAAGGGAGACTCAGTGTGAGAAATACACAGCAGAGGGATAATAAATTAGGACACAAGCTGTACAGCCCCGTGCAGCATCCACGGTGCACTAGCAGCATACAAAGAGCACTAGATTCACACCCCTTTCCTGCAGCTTCGTATGCCAGCTTAGAAGGCTCACTGCAGTATCGGAGGCCTGTTGCTACATGAGCAGGTGCAGCCCCACCCAAACAACAGCATGAGAGGACAAAAGAGAACCAATCAGCATTAAATCCACCATAGTGCTACTCATCCTAGCAATCAGAGACAGGTGGCATTGGGTAATTCCTGCTCTCCTCAAAGCCCTTGGTAAGCATATTGATAGAGCCTGTGAAATGACTGTCAGTATGTTGTAGCAAGATGATGTATATCGAAGAGCAAATCACCTACCTGTGGCATGGGAAATTATCTTCCCCTGGAAAATAGCTTATAAATCCACCCAACCAAGACATAACCTCCATAGCCTGCTCTCACACACTCTCCCATATGCTGCGTTGAAGATTAGTTTTCGACTTGGAAAATTTCCAGCTTTCATGGCATTCTAACTGGATATGCTGTTTATGAAAAGGAAGGGCCATATTATGTGCACTATAGCCAGTGGTGGGATTCAGCCAGTTTGCACCACTTCGGGAGAATGTGTTGTTAACTTTCTGAGCAGTTTGATGAACTGGTTGTTGGAAGAAATCATAGGGCAGAAAGAACCGGTTGTTAAATTATTTGAATCCCACCATGAGTATAGCTGATTTGAAGATACAGTACATTCATTCCCTTAATTCAATACCTTCCCTAGGCTACTTTAGGAAGTTAGGAGTATAATGAGTCACAAGCAAACTGTACATTCCTTTGCAGTCTGCAAAGACTCATTGTAGAAAAGGTAGCAGACAATCTTCAGCATCCTTGTGCATGGTGATTCTGAACTGTACAGCACTTTTAAATGTTCAAAGTAAGTGGCACAATTTGCATTTGCTCACTAGAATAGTGATATTTGTGTGCTAACAAATCTCTCTTTCATGCCTCTTATATGGCATTTAAATTAATTGCATTTTTCGCAAACCAGGTTTATGTCTGTGTAGTAGTCAATAACCTATAGAGTTGCTACAAATTTTGCTTCATTTCTTATCCCATTCCAACAATCAAAAAGGGTGGTTTAATTTATATTTCATCATGTTATGTACATAGTTGCTAATGCAGTAGCTTACTTTAAGGTTTAGCACTACACACACACACACACACACACACACAGCCACTATGGTTGCAAACAGTCATTTCCAGCGTAGCATAATCTATCAACCCTGGCAATTGTGACTTGTTTAACAAACCATCATTCAGGAGATTGTTATAATGCAATATGTTTCTCAGATACTCTGTCCCTTTGCCAAATTGTATGTTGGTCATTATAGGCAGTGATACATTGTATCTACTGGGAGTCCTCAACTTATAGCCATTTCATGTAGCAACCATTCAAAGTGGCACGGAGAAAAAAGTGACTTATGACTGGTCCTCACATTTATGTCCATCAGAGCATCCCTACAGTAACATGATCAAAATTCAGGTGCGTGGCAACTGGCGTATATTTACAACAGCTGCATTGTCCCGGGATATTGTGATTGCCATTTGCAGTCTTTCCAATCAGCTTCCAACAAGCAAAGTCATAGGGAAAGCTGGACTCACTTAACAACAGCATGATTCACTTAACAATTCCAGTGATTCCCTTGAGAACCACAAAAGAAAAAGGAAAAAAATCAGGCCAGGCCAGACTTAACAACTACCTTGCTTAGCAATGAAAATTACTAAGCAACTACCTTGCTTAGCAATGAAAATTCTGATCCCAGTTAGGGTTGTAAACGAGGGCTGCCTGAGCATAATATATAGCCTTTTCTTTGTTTATCAGTCTCAGTAAATGCTGAGCTCCACCCAGTTATCCCAACTCCACCCCAAATTAAGGGATTACAGATTCATAAAAGGGATGGGTTTTTTTTTTGGTGATTTGATTGTTATTGACAACTTGTATCAACTCTCAACTACATAGGCATTTATTATCTACAGTTGCAAGAAAAAGTATGTGAACCCCTTGGAATTACGTGGAGTTTTGCATGAATTGGTCATAAAATGTGCTCTGAACTTCATCTAAGTCACAACAATAACAAAACACAGTCTGCTTAAAATAATATACACAAACATTAGATGTTGCCATGGTTTAATTGAACATAACATGTAAACATAACATGTAAACATTCACAGTGTAGGGAGGAAAAGTATGTGAACCTGTGGACTTAATACCTGGTTGACCCTCCTTTGGCAGCAATAACCTCAACCAAACGGTTCCTGTAGTTGCAGATCAGACCTGCACAACAATCTGGAGTAATTTTGGACCACTCCTCTTCACAAAACTGTTTAATTGTAGCAATATTCTTGGGATGTCTGGTGTGAATCGCTCTCTTAAGGTCATGCCACAGCATTTCAATTGGGTTGAGGTCAGGACTTTTACTGGGCCACTCCAGAAGGTGTATTCTGTGCTGTTGAAGCCATTTGTGTTGAATTACTTGTATGCTTTGGGTCATTGTCCTGTTGCATCACCCATCCTCTGCGGAGCTTCAGTTGGCGGACAGATGGTCGTACGTTTTCCTGCAAAATGTCTTGATAAACTCTGGAATTCATTGTCCCATCAATGACAACAATCCGTCCAGGCCCTGAGGCAGCAAAGCAGCCCCAAACCATGATGCTCCCTCTGCCATGTTTTACAGTGGGGATGAGGTTTTGCTGTTGGTGTGCTGTGCCTTTTTTTCTCCACACATAGTGGTGTGTGTTCTTCCCAAACAACTCAATTTTGGTTTCATCTGTCCACAGTATATTTTGCCAGTAGTGCTGTGGAACATCCAGGTGCTCTTTTGCAAACGTCAAACGTGCTGCAATTATTTTTTTTGGACAGCAAGGGCTTCCTCCGTGGTGTCCTCCCATGTACTCCATTCTTGTTTAATGTTTTCCTTATTGTAGATGTGTCAACAAAAAGGTTAGCATGTGCCAGAGACTTCTGTAAGTCTTTAGCTGCCACTCTAGGATTCTTCTTTACCTCATGAAGCATTCTGCACTGTGATCTTGCAGTCATTTTTACAGGACGACCACGCCTAGGGAGAGTAGCAACAGTGCTAAACTTTCTCCATTTGTAGACAGTCTGTCTTACCGTGGATATATGAACATCAAGGCTTTGGGAGATACTTTTGTAATCCTTTCCAGCTTCATGCAAGTCAACAATTCTTGATCGTAGATCTTCTGAGAGCACTTTTCTGCGAGGCATGATTCACATCAGACAGTGCTTCTTGAAACCAGTAAACCCAAAACAGGTGTGTGTTTTTAAAGGGCAGGACAGTTGTCAGCAACACATCCAATATCATCACACTGATTGGAGTCAAGGTTGGCTCACTCCTGGTTCCAATTAGCTCTTGGAGAAGTCATTAGGCTAGGGGCTCACATACTTTTTACTCCCTGCACTGTGAATGTTTACATGTTATGTTCAATTAAACCATGGCAACATCTAATGTTTGTGTAGTATTATTTTAAGCAGACTGTGTTTTGTTATTGTTGTGACTTAGATGAAGTTCAGAGCACATTTTATGACCAATGCATGCAAAACTCCACGTAATCCCAAGGGGTTCACATACTTTTTCTTGCAACTGTATTTATGTGAAATGATGCCTTTGACGGTAGATAGAGCCTCTTTCTCTAGCATCTTCCTACTACACGTAGTTCTCAAAGTGAGAAATTTGTTAAGTGAGTTTTGTCCCATTTTACCACATTTGTTAAGTGAATCACTGCAGTTATCAAATTAGTGACACAGTTGTTAAAGTGAACCTGTTTTCCCCATTTGGGCTTTGCTTGTCAGAAGGTTGCAAAAGGGGATCCCATGACCTTGGGACACAGTAATGGTCATAAATACCAGTCAGTTGCCAAGCATCTGAATTTTGATCACGTAACCATGGGGATGCTACAATGGTCCTAAGTGTGAAAAACAGTCATGCCACTTTTTCCAGTGCTACTGTAACTTCAAATGGTCACTAAGCGAACAGTTGTAAATCGAGGACTACCTGAATATCACTGCTGTCCCAAATAAGGGCTGTTGCTTTTGATGAGACTCTGGGTTTGAGTAACACCAGGCTTTGATTAACACCATATACCTTGTTTCCCCTAAAATAAGACAGTTTTTATTTTCTTTTGACCTCTGAAATAAACGTGGCCTTATTTTCAGGGAGGTCTTATTATTTTTGAGGTGCAGAAGACGGAGAGCATGGTCACCTCATGGCTACTGCTGTGTTGCAATATTTTCAAGGAGGGCTTATTTTAGCACATGCATGCAAAAGCCCGATTGGACTTATTATCCGGGAAGTCTTCTTTTCAGGAAAACAGGGTACCATATATACTCTGGGTATACATTCCCAGGTGGCTCAGTAGCTGTAACCTCCGGTTACCTGTCCCAGCTTTTGCCAACCTAGCAGTTCAAAAGCACGTAAAAATGCAAGTAGAAAAATAGGGACCACCTTTGGTGGGAAAGTAACAGTGTTCCATGTGGCTTCGGCATTTAGTCATGCCAGCCACATGACCACGGAGACATCTTCGGACAGTGCTGGCTCTTCAGCTTTGAAACGGAGATGACCACCACCCCCTAGAGTCAGGAGCAACTAGCACAAATGTGCGAGGAGAACCTTTACCTTATAAATTCCCAATGCTTTTTTTCTCCCTCCTCTCAGGGTGAGGCAGCACAGAAAGACTTGAAGTAGTGCAGCTCATTGGTTTAAATGCAGTTATTTCTAATTAAGTATACATAAGGGTGTGTAAAAATGTAGATAGGTTGTTCAAAAATAATGGCAGGTCTTTATAATTGAGCTATTTAGAAGATCCTTGAGGTGCTCTTTTTACAAGTGTGCACATGGCTGTAAGGTAAACTTTTTATTTAGGCATATGTAACATTTGACATCTAAGTATACACTTCTACTGGCCACCTGTAGCAATGAGTTCCATGGGTTTCCTGTGCCATAGTCTGATTTTAGTTTAAGGCCTCTAAGCATTGGACTTGAAAGGGCAGCTGTCCTACTGCAATTCTTGAAATCTGCAAGCTTTCTCACCTGTGGGGGATTCTACCCTCCTGCCACTCAAGGTCTGGGACACAGCCGTTTCTTTTTCTTTCTAGTTTCAGAGATTGTTTGCTTTGGAGTTTGGACTTCTTTTGCCTCACAGTTGCTGTTGCTGGTGGTCTTGAAGAAGGACGGCGGAAAGAAAAACTGACGAACTTAAAATCTGAAGCCGAGGCTGAGAATCAGCCCGCTCAGCTTTCCCACCGCCAGAGCCGCCCGGGTGAGTAAGTGTCCCTAGGGTCTGTTGTGCCCGGGAGCTTTGGCGCGGTCCTCCGAGCGCAGGTTGTTTCTCAACCAGGCTCAGTCAAGCCTCACTCTCTTTACAAGTCTGCCTCTCCCCCCACCGTCCCGCCCCACCCCCAAAATACACACACACAGGTTTTGTTTGTTGACTCGCCATTGATCTTCGACGCCTTTCTGGGTTCTTTTGAAACTGCCTCCTTTTTTGCAGCTCATTGTGCGCTCAAATTTAGCACCATCCCTCTTTATGGAAATCCAGGCGAGCCCTTTGGTCTTGGGGAGCAGGTGCCTACGGGTTTGCGAAGCCAACTCTTGCTCCAATTTACAAGGAGACACTGTAAAAAGTGTCGCCTCCCCCATTACTCCCCTTTACCTCCCGGGCTCGTGTGAAATCCAGTAGCTAACAAAAGTGGGACTGAGCGGCGGGCGGCGGGGGGAGCTTCTGAATAGCTAAAGACCTGCTTTCAAGCCCCCTTGCCCGTCTGGGGTGACTTTGTCTTCTTTCTTAAAAGCCGGGTTTGGGTGGTGCGAAGCGCGGGGGGTGGGGGGGAGCGAGAGAAGATGGCGAAAAGGGCAAAAGTACAAAAAGATACCTGTTTGCCTTGTAAAGCGCCTGGAAATCACCCGTGAGCAACCATATATAATTTGATTTGCTAGGCAATCTGCAGAGCGATTGCCCATCATTTATAATGTTCATTGAGCATTTTGCTTAATTGTGTCTCTTTTTGTAAAGGAAGCGCAGCCCCCCTCCCGGCAGCAAAGCGCGCAAGTGGCCAGATTCCCATGGACTGGCCCGGTCTGCAGCTTTGCAGGCTTTCCCAAGCGCTCTGGGCGGGTGGGAAGCCTTAATAGCCCTAGGCCGGCTGGAGGAAGCAGGCGGGACGAGAAGGGGCGGGGCGGAGCAGTACGGGGGACGCAGCGAGCGAGCGAGGCAGAGGGGGAGAAAGGAGGCTCCCGAAGGCACGAGCGTTGCTCTCTCGCCTTTTGCCTCTCCTGCTAAGCCACCCGCAGCTTTTGCAGGTGCGGTTTCATACCCTTTGAAGTTACAAGCCGCTTGCAGGTCCTCTGAGCACGTGGTGGCCACTAGTTTTCCTACCGAACAGAGAAAGCGAGCGGATGATTCATCTTCGCGGACGGAGAAGCCCCTTTTGGCGAAGGAGAGGCGGAGCTAAAGCACTCGGGTCAGGGGCCAGCGGGATGTCCGCGCCTCGGCGCGCTCTCTTGTTCTGACCTAGGTGAGACAGGTGGCGCGTGTGCCGGGATGTTCAGGTGGATGAAAAACCAGTTCCCGCGGCTCTGAGAAACGAATCCAACTGCGCACTCCGCAAATGTCGGTCTCGGAATTCACACACCCCCTTACCGCCCAGTCCCAACAGAGGCCACCTTTCCCCGATCACTCCCCAGGAAGATATGGTTCTGCTTCTGGGGTGGGGGAATCGAAGGGTGCTCCTCTGTTGTTCCGCTATTTAATCTTTGTTGCTGGAGGCAACGCGGGATCTCTCGGTAGGATTGGTTATATCTCTCCTTTTATCGCCATGCAAGAAGCTGTTATTTTAGGGAACAGAGGAGTTTCCATTCACCACCCCCGGCCCTTAACACTAAAAGGAGAAAAAAATACTGCGGTTGGATTAAGCACCTGGGGGTTCACATCAGTTGTACCACTTGTGACAGGTGCTAAGCGAGACTCAGCAGGTGGCTATGATCTACCGCTATGGCAAAGGCTCGGTAGCTAAATAGGAATTGGCGGTGATTGGAACCTGGCTAAAAGTCCGTACTGGAAGAAAGGGCGAGCTTCTGATGTATTGCTGTCTTCTGTACTCGAGCTTCATTAGAAACAGCCTTGACATTTTTATCCCACTGGCATAGGTAAAACAAATAAACGCTACGAGGAACTTTCCAATGCAGTACTTTCCAATCTTGGCAATTTAAAGTCGTCTGGACTTAAAACACCCAGAATTCCCCAGGGACATGTGCTAAATGGAGAAATCCGGGTGTTTAAGTTTACACCTGTTAAAATTGACAAGGTTGAGAAACAGTCCTTTATTAAATCCCAACTGTGGGGAGAGGAGCACCCGTAGGTTATTGCAAAAGAAAATCAATATGGCGGAGGGCAGCGTGGTCGATGCGCCGCCTGTTTTTCTCTTGAGCTTAATCAGCCTGAGCTTCCACCATGCATGCCTTCGCGAGCGCCATATTGACCTTTTTGCCCACAACGAACCTCTGGGGGAAACTTGGTTCTCTTTCCCCGGTAATCCTGCTCCATTGGTTTCTCCACCGACTCAAGGCCCTCCTTAGCCTTGAGGCCTTCTTCATACCCAGATCTGCGCGCTGGAAGCGCCTCGCGGACCTTTGGAGCGAGGGACGCCTCGGGCTCCCAAAGAATTCTCACTGTTTCTTGGGTGTCCTGGGGACAGGCGGGAGGAGTGGCTGCCTTGCAGCTCTTCCTCCAGGCAGTAAGAGAGAGTCACAAGGAACACTGCCATCCTGAATATTCTTACTGAGAATTCAACGGGATATTTTCGTTGCTGAACCTGCTTCTCGCCGCGCGTTCACGCTTTCAGCAAAATCTCCCAAGCGCTGTTCGAGGGGCGACCGCAGAGAAGCGCCAGCGCTTCCGTAGCCGGAGGCAGAAGGCGGCCAACTGAATGGTCGGTTTTGTTAATTGTCACCTCACACCCGTCTACCTCATCTTCCTCTCTCCCTCCCCTCATTTGATTTGCCTCTGCGTCCTCTCCGGGAAATCGATGGCGATCCATTTGTTATAGTCTTCCACCGGTTCTGTGACGAGCGGGGGAGATGTCTCCGCCCTCGGGCTGCCTTCGCCTTCGAGCGCACAAGTGGCGGGATTCCCATGGATTCGGCCTGCTTTGCAGCTTGGTATAGGGGCGGGGCGGCAGCGGGGACAGGAGACTCTCTGACCTCAACTTGAAAGACCTTGAAAGGAGGTGCGTTATGGCGAATTACCAGCTGGGCTTTGCTCAGGTACCAGCAACTCGCTGCGCCGAGTTGCAGGTGCGCCGTCGCGCTTTCGCATTCGCGACGGGCCTTTTTTGTCCCTCCGAGGAGAGGCCGTTGGATTCGCGATTCCATTAGCGCCGCTTCCCTAGGGCGCCGTTCTGCTCTGGAGAGAGGCTGACGCAGAGAGGAAGCTGTTTAGCCAGGGTTCCTGTCCTAGGCAGCCCTCTCCGCTCACAAAGCTTCAGGGCTGTGCGCAAGGGATGCGCTTCCACAGCTTCCATCTCCAAGCTCTTTCAGTGTGTATACAGGGCCCCAGAAAGACCGACCACTAGGACAGAGAAGTCGTTTATTTCTGAGGAAGAATTCACCAAAACAAAAACATGACAAGTTTTGTATTAATTGACTCCAATAAATGTCCCCGTTCATCAACAACATAAGGACGGTGTTTCTGTATCAGGTGGAAGCAAGGGTGAGGGTCTCACTCAGCTTCACTTCCAAAATCAGCCAGGATGATTTTACATAGGGGTTTTTTAAAGAGGGGAGGCAGAATGGAAACATCATAACAATGTGCCATTATGCCACATTTTTTCTGTGCCTGATTGCCCAGCATATCTATCCACAACAAAACAGCACTTGGGGTGATCTGAATGATTGTTGTTTCTAAAGAACGTGTTGTTTCTTTGCTTTTAAGAAAAAGAACCAACATGTCCTCTCCTGCAGTAGGCCTCTGATGGGAACTGATGTTTTGTAAGCAATATGTCCCCGAGACAATAGCAAATGAGTTATCGCATAGGTTTACATAGATAACACTCACTTCTGTTAGATACTATTCCATTTCCTTTCAGCAGCTTAGATGGGAACATTTTAGTATCATGGACAGGGAAATTCTTTTTAAATGTATATTATTTCATTGATTTGGAAGGTAGCCTGTTTGTATCTGGAGGCCATTGTGCTCTTTTATATTGATCAGACCCTGAATTTGTTTTAGAGTTCTCCCTGATAGCACCACTGCTATAAAAACTAGCCATTGTTAAGGTTTAAAAAAAAACTTTTAGCCACACTTGGGTGGCTATTACCAGCATCAGAGGCTAGTTGTATTAAATCTTGTTTTGAGTTAGAAAACAAAAGTATACTTGGTTGGGTTTATATAAAACTTTCCCTCTCAAATTTAATGGCCAATAATTGCTGTGCTGGCTAGGGAGAGAGCTTAAAGGGGTGGGACAACAGCAGCACAGTTGCTGCCTATTTTGTAAGCAGCCTATCCTCTTACAGTTTCTTTACAAATAATTATTACTGATCTGCAGAGAGGAAGAAAAAAATAGTCATCTTCTGAATCAGAATAATGTTTGGAAAGAAGGCTTGTAAAGGACGCTATATAAATCCTCTGTGCAGCAACCTAAAAGAAAGGGTCAAGGTATTCTCTTGTAGAGAGGAAGAGTGGAAGGACAAGGAGAGAAAAAGAGAAAGAAAAAACAAGAAAGCCCAGTATTTTTTTTGAGCAGTCAACAGTACATTTGCAAAGATCTATACTGTAATACCTAAGCATATTTGCAAGATCAGCACTTTTTATAAAGAAGGAGTAACTAGGTGTCTCAAATCAAAGTATGCTAAAGTAAAAGTAAGGCAAAATTATATGTTAATTTAATTCAAATTTTGATTATTATCTTTCTAAATTAGTAGTATGGGCCGACTTGATTCTTTGTGGACATTTCCAAATAGAATCCAACAGGTTTTTTTTATGAAGCATTGGTGAGGGTATGCACACTGCAACATTATACTATTTTTTACCTGAGAGTAAATCCCTAGAATGGGTAGGGATTTAGGTCTAGCATTTTAAGCAAGGATACCTTTAACTAACTTTAGAGAGAGTTAATTTCACCGCAGTGGTTGCATCTTGAATACTTAAGTCACTTATAGGAGGAGTGATTATTTGATCGCACCTACATCAAATAAGCCACGAGAAATCCTGCTGTCCAATTCTAAATAATGAGAGTCATTATGTTTGGAAAAGATCATAAGTAAAGAGAACAATTACAGTTCTTCTAATAATTAAGCAGCCTTAATTAGGCTGCTAATTCTATGTGATGTAACAGGCAAGAATCAGTTGAAGACAGAAACTCAAATATTGAGATAAATAATAGTTTTCTGTCACTTAATATTGGCAACATTTAAGAAACTTCTAAAATCATTCCAGCACTACAGTCCATGCATGTTCTATAAGCTGGAAATAAATTCTGCTGAGTGGAGCAAAACTTTCAGATTGTATGAATAGTATTCCATACAGACCAACTCTACCCTTAGGAGTTAGAATCGTTTGGTTTAATATACCTTATTCTTAAGGTTATTTGTACCTTCAAATCAGTGTTGACTCTTGGCAATTGCCTGGACTTGTCCTGGTTATTCTGGGAAGATTCTTTTTAGCAATAACTCCCTTTGCTTTCTTCCTGAGCTTAGAGAGACTGACTGGCCTAAGTGATAGTTGGGCTTGTGATTAAGGCAAAATTAGAACTCTTGGTCACCTAGGTTCTAGCCTGGTCTTATGAGAATCCCATCCCATGGAGTGCATGGAGTCCTACCCATTACACTTTGTATGCTGGCAGGAAACTGAGGCTGACCTCTAGCATATACCCAGTGAAGCCACTATACAGTAATACTAAGTTTGGTATAAATCACACTTACCTGGTATTTTCTTTAGATCAGAGAATTTATAATGATGTTTCTACAACAGGCTGAAAGTTTATTATGTATGTTGACATCTACTCATATTTACTTCCAAGTCTCAATTAGAAACATCACTTTAATCCATATGTAAAGTTACATAAATGGATAATCCTCACCAAATCTTGAAGTGCTGTAATGAACTATATAATTTAAAGATACAGTATATGGAGTCTGTCTTGGATCATGTTAGTGGAATATAAGGAGAGAGTAAAAACCAAAGTATCCCATTCATCAGTGGAATTTGTTTCATATAATAATAATAATAATAATAATAATAATAATAATAATAATAATAATAATAATAATAATAATAATAATAATAATAATAATAATAATCTTTATTGTCATTGTAAAAATTACAATGAAATTGGTTATACTGTGGCTTACAGAATTTAAGTACGTGTGAATTCATTCAATCAACTTGTATTGACTTTAAAATTGTTTGCAGCATAGTAGGAAGTGAGAAAACTTTTTCTCCTCCATTTTTATGAAATGTGAATTTCATAAAACTCCCAACAAAATCTTCCATCAACCAATCTTTCTCCAATATGTTCCTGCCAGATCCTTTTTTTCTATAATACCTGTTACTGTCAATTTAGTTTATTCAAAATCTCCAACTAACATCTTGCAGTTACAACTTATTGCTACAACTTACAATAGAAATCTTAATTCTACCAGCTTTATACATGAAAAGAACTGATTCTGAAAATGAGAACCTAGTAAGTACAAAGTGGCAGTGGTGCGGGCCATTCAGATCTCATTTGTAGTCAAGTTCAAATTTGGTCCAATAAGATGATGAGATAAGATAGCCTTTATTGTCATTTTTGTACTCTGAGTACACTGGTCTACATTAAAAATGAAATAATGTTGCCTACTCCCAAAAGAAAGTATATATCTACCATATACATACATAACACACATATAAGATTGGCCTAGTAATTGAAAACACCTAGTATTCTCTGCCTTCAGAAGAGTGAGCACAGTGCTTCTCTATCTTCACCAAGAGAAAAAAAACAATTTCAAAGTATGATGAATGGCCAAGGTTCAAAGACCTCCGCAAACTGATATAACTGGAAAACAAAATCCAGAAAAGCAGCCTGGCGCTGAACAAAGGTTTAATTCTCAGAATGTCTCAGGGCTGGACTCATTCCATTCCCAAAAGAGGAAATCAAAATAATGGTGAAACGAAAGTGTTATTGAATTGGTAGGTGGCAAACATCCATTGATTGCTCTACAATTATTATCAACAGACACTCTGGGGCTGCTTCTAGGGTTCAGTGAGCTTACGGAGGACTTGAAGATCTGTGTATTCGAGAGAGCTGATATGAGCACAATCTACAACATTGCATTACTTTTTGAACATGTAATATGGTGTTTCTTATACTTGCTCAGACTCCTATTTTGCCTATGTCACCCTGACTTGCATGAAATAGATATAATTAATTATGTGTCATTAATTTGTGAAGGAATTGCACAATAGTCAAGGCAGCCTTGACTATTGTATCTGCTCCATGGGTTATTTTGAATGCTGCAGCACTCCATTCCTATGCCAAAATGCCTTGCTTGTTTTTGTAATTAGGTGGTTTTTGGAGACTTCTAAGAAGGTGGGTGAAACTCTTCAATGTTTTAAATCTAAAATCTACTGGTGCAGGTGTGGAATGGTATTAAGTGTTCCGAGACTGAAAAACTATCCATATTTGCCTAAGTGAATTCCATGCTCATTGAGAAGATTATGTTGAAATAGGTAATAGTGGAAGTAACCAATAGCTCTTGAGATTTTCTAATCAAATTAGTTGTTAATACTCTTCAACTCTCCCATCACATACATATTGCATATGATTTGGTGAAACTGTATTTTTAATTGTAGTGATACAATTCAGAGTAAAGAGCATAGGCATAGCATAGAAAAGAGCCATGCTCCTAAGCAAATACATTTAGAAAGTAAACATTTTGCCAGTAAAAAAAAGCAGACCCCACATACCTCCCTTCCATTCTTTCATTCTTTGTTAGATATATTTTTCTTCAAGAGAGAGCCCTCCTTTCATGAGAAGATCCTTTCATTTTATCCCCACAACAAGAATCCTTTACCTCAAAGGATTGGGCTGAGAGAAGGTGCCTTGTCAAAAGACTTCCAGGGAGTTTCTGTGCTTGAGGGTGGGTCTGAATTGTGGTCTCTCAGAAGTTATTCCAACAACTGACTACTACATACACTGGGCAGACAAAATGAGGATCCATCTTTGGCATGCTGGCTTTGCAAGGAAGTCATAACAATTTTAGAAACCTGTCTTAGGCATTGCAGCAGCTCTTTATCAACCAGTCTTGATCTTGGCCTCGGGTAGCAATGTCTTTTTGCATCATCATGAAAAGAATTTCCTTAACATTGTTAAAGTATTCACTAATGTTGCATTACTGTTACTACTAATCTTCTCATCCTTCCTATCACCCATCTTATCCCACTGTATGACTGAAACTTTGTTGCTTGTATCAGTTTTAATTCGATTCGCATCAGTACTATTGATATTGATATTGTTTCCTGATTGCTTATTTGTACCCTATGGCAATCATTGTGTTGTACCTTAATGATTCTTGATGAGGCGAAAGTATCTTGCCTTTTTATCTACACTGAGAGTATATGCACCAAAGACAAATTCCTCGTGTGTCCAATCACACTTGGTCAATAAAGAATTCTATTCTATTCTAAAAAGAAGGAGAGAAAGGAAAGGTGAAAGACCCTCAAGTTAGAAAGATAAGTTATGATTTGTTGCAAGTGCCATCAGTATGGGACATTTTAATGGCCACCAGGACAGCTCTCTCATTTGTGGATCCCACAACTTCCTAAATCAGAGATGCTGAATCATGGCTTGTTGCCTATGACAAAATAGAAATATGGTCTACAGACAACAATATATTGAAATAATTGACTTTGGTTCATATAGCAAGGAGCATCAACTTTAAAGATTGTGGCTAAACTAACTATACAAGCATACAAGGAATGTATTTGTCTGAGTTTTACAATACTTGTAACTGGGAAACACGAGTTCAGCTGACACACGTGCAATGCACCCACCTGCTTTTAGTTAGCAGATGATTTGCCTTTTCTACACACTTAGGACTGAATCTCCATATTCCATAGTTGTGGCTCTTCAAGGCTGCTATTTTCTATCATTATCACAACAGGTGACAAAACTCAAGCATATGGCCTTGACTCTGTTCCCTGTGGAGGGAATGGCAAACTTTCGAAGCCAGTGATCAGGCTAGCCAAGGTAGCAAGGACAGAGTGGTGGGAAGGGGAGTTAAATGTTTCATCAAGAGAAAGTGGTTTTTGGAAAAGTATCTCCATCTACTAAATGCTGAAAATCTAGAATAAGATTTCAGATTAATCCTCTGTGTTTCTCCCTTTTGACGGTCTGCCTAATAACCTATCTAAAGAAGTGGTGTATACACATAGTATTCTTAATGTCTGCATGCAGTCAAAAGGAGTCGAGTCTTAGCCTGACAATGGCTGAGCAAGAAAAAGCAAGATAAATAATACTAACCGCTCATGAAAACGGGAATTTGGATAGGACATAATGTTAGACTGGAATTATTCTTCTCCCCTTCCCAGGCCCATTCTAGTTGCACTGAGGCAGGTAGATCCGACAGGGCCCAACCAGAACCCAATTTCTCTCCCTCTCTCCTCCGCACCTATGGAGTGGACGTTTGCACAGGGCAGAACGAGAGCGGGATAGTAGAAAAGCCTGAAGACAGGTTGGTTGCATCAACTTCGGCGCGAGTTGCTTCATGGCACTCCAAGGGCCTTGGGTCGCTCCAGAGCATAGCGGAGGTAACGGTACCAACGCGTTAATCTGTCTGCTGACAGGTAGAAGGAAACCAGCGAACGCGGACACCACGAGAGAGCTTACTGTGTTCTCGCTCCCCTTCAGAAACAGCCTAGGTGTACACTCCCCCTCCCACTTCCCCTTGACCATGGGAGGTCCTCCACTGAGCCCTGATTGGCTGGCGATGTTGGTTAATGGCACGCGCCTGCGGTTGTTCTTATAAGAATCCTCGCGTGCCGGCCCTCAGTTCCTATAAGCCCACAGCTTCCGTCGGGGAGAGAACGCGCGTAAATACGCAGAAGGGAACAGTAGCAAATCGCAGCGCCGCAGGAGCCAAGGACGGAGGCGGGGGGCAGAGAAAGAAAAAGCGACTGGCCCACAACTGGCTTCCCCTTGCGCCTTTTCCGAGCCACTTCTTGGAGATCGGGCATGGAATCGGTACTCCTGGAACACTTTCCTGCTGGACTGGACTCCTTCTCCTCAGAATCTTACTTCGACGATGAGGAATTTTTCACCGACCAGTCTTCGCGCGACCCTCTGGAAGGTGACGAGCTCCTAGAGGCCGAGGTGGGCTTCCTGAGCCCGCCGTTCCACGAGTGTTACCGCAGCGACGGGGCTGGCGGTGGCTCAGGATCCGAAAACGTGCCCGAAGGCTCTTTGTGCTGCGAAGCGGATCCGAGTAGTTACTCGATGTCCTTTTCCTCGCCGTCGTCGTCCAGTTTCACCTATGAGTGCTGCGGAATGGCTGCATCGCCCAGGGGCAGCCTCAAGGCTTTGAGCGCGGCGGCGGCGGCGGCGGCGGCAGCGCGGAGACAGCGGCGGGTGCGCTCGGAGGCTGAGCTGCAGCAACTGAGGCAGGCGGCCAATGTGCGCGAGCGGCGGCGCATGCAGTCCATCAACGACGCCTTCGAGGGGCTGCGCTCTCATATCCCCACGCTGCCCTATGAAAAGCGCCTCTCCAAGGTGGACACGCTGCGCCTGGCCATCGGTTACATCAACTTCCTCAGCGAGCTGGTCCAGTCCGACTTACCTTTGCGCAGCGCGGGCAGCCAGAGCCCATGCCAGCCCAAGAAGGTCATCATTTGCCACCGGGGCACAAGTAAGTGCAGGGTGACCTTCGCGTCCTTTTTTCCAAATGAAAAAAGAGGGGGAGTAGCTCGGATGCTGCTGTGGAACCCTGCAGACGATCGTCTTGAAGCTCAGGCGCCTCGCTTTCCCCAAATCCACTACTCCCCTGTCCCGGGCAGTGGGAGGTCGTCGCAGCCCGAAACCTTGCTTTGAAACTCCCTGACTTGGCGCACAAAATGGGTATCCAATAGCATTCCATTCGCGCTCGGATTTCCTCATGGACATGTCTGTTCCGCGGCTCCTATTGCTGCTATCCACAAGTATTTGCACGAGCAGACACGGAAACTTTATCCTTTCCTTTGTTTGCTAATGAAATGTGCTTCCATCGATCCAAAGGCGATCCTTAGATGGGGGTAACAGCTAAGGATCGCCTTTGGGGCGGAATTTAAATTCCACGATGCCGTTATTTTGCATGGATCTGTAGGTTGTTTGCATCCAAATCGCTGCACTACTGTAGGTTGTTATTACTGAAACCTAACCATACTCACAGTATTCTTAATGTCTGCATGCAGTCAAAGGGACTCGAGATCCAAATTAGGGCGCTCCCTAGATAGCCTCTGCAGAAGCCCTCGCCCATTGGGAAAGGCTGAATAGTGTGCTACATCTGCTTATCCATCTTCACGGCCTCCAGATTTTGGGTTTCCAAATACCCAGCCATCATGGCTGTAATAGAGATTAGCCCAATGTATCTGAGGGGCTGTTCTTTAGCTATGGAGAGAGGCTGTTTTCTCCCAAATATAATGCGGGGTTAATGAACGTACTAAATTCCTTTAAAAACTGATAGACTATCCAATACCTAGATTAAATGGTGAGTGAATTTAAGACATATATTCAGCAAATGATGTCACAGTTAGCTGAGTCCCTGTCACAGGGGTGACAGAAAATGGGAAGTTATTTGGAAATTTTATTTTGCCGCCTACTCATTCATGGTATGTTTATCCCAGTCTATGGTAAGAATATCCAGTCTAATGCTCTCCCCCTTCCTTTTTTTATCTTCCTTCCAGGATCACCTTCTCCAAGTGACCCAGATTATGGACTTCCTCCTCTTGCTGGGCATTCACTCTCCTGGACTGATGAAAAACAACTCAAGGAACAAAACATTATTCGAACAGCTAAAGTCTGGACTCCAGAAGACCCCAGAAAGTTAAACAGCAAATCATCTATGAACAACATTGAAAATGAGCCCCCATTTGATTTCACATCATAACATGAGAACATTATTATATTAAAATATCAATATTTTTGCCAGCATACAATTGTATGAATTCTTGGTTCTGAGCTTGGTTGTTTGCTTGCAGACATTTCATTACCTGATTAGGTAACAATGTGAACCTAATAATGTTCATCTGCAAGCAATCAACTGAACTTAGCACAAACTGAACTTAGCACAAAGAACTGTTATTGGAACAGTTTTGCTTAACAATACATATTTTCAAAAGTACATTACAATACAAAAAAGTATTCTAAGGCAATCACTTTTTTCTATTTATTATACTTGGGGGAATGGAGCTACCTTTTTGAATGTATAATTTATATAATTTATCCTAATGTTGAAATATGCAATACTTGTAAATTCATTCACCAGCACCTTGGCAAAAAGTCTTTGTTAGAAAGGAACATGTTTCCCAAGAAATGTGAACATAATATATTATTATTTGTTGAAAATGTTAATTATATTAAAATATTAGTAAACTTTGATTAAAATGAGTTTATTTGGAGAAGGATGAGTTTATTTGGAGAAGGATTATTTGGAGAAGGAACCTTTGGAGAAGGTTCTCAGGTAGAACTTTAGATTAAATTGTTTATAAAGCATTGGAAGTTTCTGCAGATCCAGAAGATGTCTTGATGCAGGATTCCACAAATAAACTGTGCTAATAAATTTATTCACCTAATAAAATTGGTTATTTAAAGAACATCTCTCTTATTGGTTCTGTGCTGCAAAATCTCAATTCTATATTACTGTATGGAGAAACCCAGTGTCTTCCAGACGCATAAGGATTATAGTTCCCAGAATCCCTATTTAAATTAACTGGCAACTAAGGGACAGCTTTTCAACACTGTAACTTTCTTAGGAAATCTATTATATCTGAAAAGCTCTCATGGTTACATTTGATATTAAGATGTAGGAATGTAAAGTGGTTTAGAAACTGGTAACAACATTGAAACGTTCCAATAAGCTTTTCATTTCAAAAATAAGTCATGGGTGGTATAAAGTTGGGTGACATCCAATGGATAAAGTTGTAATCCAGGTTTGTTGATTCACTAAAGGATATTTCTCTTGTGTAAGAAAGTTCGTTTCCTTATAGCAGCAACCCATTTTACCAGTTTTATTAATGTTGCTTAGCTAACACTTCTAATGGGTTTGTAAAATCTTAGAAGGCTTAGGATGACAAGCATTTCATTGGATCACTTATCAATACCTAGCATTTGTCTGAGCTCAGAAACTAATCAGGTTCTGTCATGGTTAATGATATCTAAAGGTAAGTGCTGTAGTGTGGTAATGCAACAAGTTTATTAGAAGAGGCGGGAGTTTTGCTTCATTGAATGACTTCAAGAAAGGTGTGTGTTGAGGATCGCCAATTTATAGACTGCTAGTGGATAGCAAAAGGCTGAGCTACATGAGGTTCCTTATCTTTTAAGTTTTTTGCAATTATCTCTTAGAAACTTGTAATGTTGATGTCTCAATCAAGTCTGCAGATGGGTTCCAGCAGGATTTTTCCTGTGACAAATTTGATGAAAACGTGTCCTACAGTAAAGAAAGAGTCTTTACTCTAGCCCCTTTTAATCTTTCTATATTCTATGAATTTACTATTTTTAAAAGTTATTTTTTTCTTATTGCAATGATTCTGCATATCCACATATGTTCCTGGGAAGGGGAGAGAAACGTCATGTCTTTCTAAGAATTTCACAAGATTTGCTTCAAAGGTTTATGTCAGTTAAGGTTTTATGAACCAGACAGTTAAAAATAAGGCTATTCCTGTTTCTACAAATAGAATTGCAAACAGCAACAGCAATAGCAGCACCTTCAACACTTTCAGAAGCAGGTGAAAAACTGGCTGCTATACCTCTGGGAAATGCTTTCCCACCTAATGCTGGCAAAGATTGAGAGCAAAAGAAGAAGGGGACGACAGAGAATGAGGTGGCTGGATGGGGTCACCAAAGCAGTAGGCGTTGAACTTAAATAGAGTCTGGGGGATGGTAGAGGACAGGAAGGCCTGGAGGAACGGGGTGGTCCATGGGCCAGACATGACTTCGCAACTAACAGTAACAACAATACTACTGGGGACTTGAGTCCCTGTGACCAGATTCAGCCTTGTCCCAAAATAAATGTACCAGACAGCTTTTATAGAATTCGCTGTAAGCTTCAGCTTACCAGTGTATAACTTAGTTAGAAAGGCAAACTACCTTACAACATTGTTAGTGAGATCTGCGGATGTCCTAAAGGCACAGGAAATCACAACAAAATATTTTTCTGCACCTGTAGCCCTAATTTATCTTATATATTTCCTATCCCAAATTCCACCAGTGTGTGTGTGTGTGTGAGAGAGAGGGGGGGGGGGAGGAGAGGAAAGGAGAAGAGAGGGACGGAGGGGGAAAGAATTGTAGAAGGACAGCCCTTCTGAAAAGTAATCCTGGCATGGGTTATATTCAGTCCGAAAAGTACCCACCCACCCCACCGCCCCGAAAACAGGACGCCGTCATCTGAGACCACGACCCTGCATTGAGTAAAAACCTACTTTGCGAAAATGGATCGATCTAGCGAAGAGGCTAAACTGAGCGCGGCGCAGTGGGGGTTCCCAGGGTCGGAGGTGTGTAGCTTAGAGCAAGTCCCACACCCCACGGCGAGGGCCGCGAAGGCGGCGGAGCCCTCTGGCTGCCCTGAGGCTGCTTCAGCCGCTTGTGCTTCCGCGGCTGGCCAAGGCCGCAGGTGCTGATTTTCCCATGTTAGACGACATGGATCGGCGGGAGAAGCCCAGCTGCCTAGCCCGGGTCTAGTATGTCTGATCCAGCGCTGTTCTTGCTGCTCCTACCCGGGGGAGGGGAGAGGCAGGAGGATGGGAACAGCGGTCAGCCTTCGGAGCCCCAAAACAGCTAATGACCTCTCGCTATGTCGGCACTTTCGGAAAGCAACGGGAACGCATCACCCGCTCGGGTAGGCTAATTGCATTAACCTAGATAGGCTGGCAAATCGGCCCATGTCTCCCGTCTGGCACCGTCCCTTCCAAGGGCAATTAGCCAGATTTCAGTCCCCTTGCCCTCCTGCATTGGCAATCTCGGGCGGCGGGAAGATGAGCAGGGCCGCCTTCCCCCCCCCCTGCCCTCCCCCCCCGCAGGAAAAGGAGCAGGAGAAAATCCACCGGCAACATAATTAAACCGCCGAAAGCCGCGAAGAGAAAAGGGGGGGGGGGGGTTGAATAGCCCAGCTACAATTCGATGGTCCGGTATTAGGCTCCCATTAAACACAGAGAGACTCCCTGGCACAAACGCTTCCAGAAGGCATGTAATTTCATTACGCTCATTAGAAAGTCAAATGGTCGCTGGATTCGAACGCCCGAAGACTAAGCGGCGGAAGGTCCCGCTGCTCTGCGGCCGAGGGTGCGCGCACGTGTGGTATCGGCTGAGGCTTAGTTTGCACCTTTCCTAACGCGGCTATGGGACGTCCCATTCTCCGAAGGCATCGCATGCGGGTGCGAGGAGGTGCGCACGCACGCGTTTTGTCATTCAAGGATGGCCTCCTCATCACATCCTTTAAGTCTAGCGCAGTTCAAGCGGAAGAGCCGGGGCTGCTCGGGGGGGGGGGGGGGAAACACAGGGCTTCTGTGTCATGTGACTCTTCTTGGTTTGACTTGACAGGTCCCTTTAATAACGATCTCCAAATCATCTCCCAAGTCTTTTGCCGTTCTTCCTCAACTATTCACTACAGTTGCAGAGAATGTTTTAAAGGCCAGAAAAATAATTTAAAAGGTGGTGGGTGCGGGCGCGCTTCCACACCCACATACATGGACACACATGTGTAACCCACATGCTAAATGAAATCAATGTCTCTCGCAGGACCCGAGTCAAAAGTGGTATTTAAGGTAGGCGCGGGAATTGCAAGACAAAGTTAAAACACCCAAACGCCCCCCAACCCAATGAAGCAGCAATAGTCGCCCTCGCCCGCCCGCGCGTGTCTGTGTATAATATTGCTTGGCACTGGAAGGAACCAGCGTGTGGGCTTCCATGAGTGACAGCTATTCAAATCTTTGAAACCAGGGTTTTCTCTACTCTCCTTCTTTCCCCATCATCCCAAAAAATGAATCATGAGCGACCATAAAGAGATTCATAGATAAGCTCCTCCCCTTGGTGGCTGTACGTTTGCATTCAAATAAATAATGCCCTCCCACCCTCCCCAGCAATCTGACCGGAAGCCAATAGCATGCGTTGTTGTGGTTGGGGGAAGGGCTGAAAGATCAAACTAAATCATTTTTTCTACCTATAAAATAATCCAGTACTTCAGGATTTTAAAAGACCTCCACAGTGATCTGATGGAAAAATATCTTAGTTCCTGAAGTTTTCTTCAGAATGTTTACTACTAATATTGGAATTGGCCAGTGAACTTGAAAAGAGCAACATGCAATTTTGGCAACAATCTAAGCCAGGGATGTCCAAACTTGGGAACTTTAAGACTTGTGGACTTCAACTCCCAGAATTCCCCAGCCAGCATAGCTGGCTGGGGAATTCTAGGAGTTGAAGTCCACAAGTCTTAAAGTTCCCAAGTTTGGACATCCCTGATCTAAGCTATTCTTCAATTTTCAGGTTGAAAAAGATTTCCATCCATTCAGTAGATACTACAACATGAAAGTTGGCTTCTCTCTGTACACAATGTCCTAATGGGCTAAGGTGCCGCTCCTGAGATTTATGTCTAGAAGACACACCAGTCCGAAGCTGCTGCTGCTGCTGCTGCTGCTGTAGTACCACCAGATGATGCAAGAGTTACTAAGATCCCGATTTTCTTTTACTGCTATTAATCAGACCACCCTTGACTTTAAAATCAGTAGCATTTGTGATGCCCCTGCCAGCGAAGGAAGGTGGACTCCTGGACTGGACGAAGCCAGAACCAGAAATCCCATTAAAACCTCGAGGCATCAATCTCTTTCAACTCCAAGTGCAGGGAAAGTATGAGAAAGGAAACTGCTTTCGCTTGAAAAGCAAAGGCAGGGTAGGGTGAAAAAAGAACCTGCCCCTAATGGAGACTGAGAACCTGCCCCTTTGGGATTCCCAGGCTTTCTAATCTGCCAATATTGGGATTAAAGGCTTGTAATATATGGGGTGTGAAACCTCGGCTTAGGCATGAACTCATCCCATTTCCATTAAGGTCTCTTTTGCGGTGGCATCGGGGATCAGCTGCCAGGATGAACAAACACCAGTTGAGGGTCCCCGCTAAATCTCCTCTCACCCTCTCTCTTCCCCCCCCCCCTCCCATGAAGCCTGTGGGAATGGACCCACACTCATTCCACAACAAATAGCATTTTCTAGATCTGGAAGCCTCGGCAGGCAATGATTCCCACGACGGGATGTGGGGTCTGGCCAACAGGTGCTCGGACTTGGCTGAGGAAGATAGGAGGACTCAGAGATGGGAAAAGGCTTTGCTGCCAGCAGAATGAGGCTTCCCGGGTGCCTCTTGCTTTTTACATGGCGTGGAAGCTGGAGACAATCAAAATGATATCTTTATTGCTAGGTTCATGTCCTGGGCTATAACATATCAATCCCTGTCGAGTTTCTCTCGGATGCACCTGGTATTTCAAACTTGTTCTTTTTGTGTTTCTGGGTGCTGGGCTGCAGCTGCCTAAAGCAAGCAAAGAGATTGAGAGAGGCCCTTACAATGTCTCCAAGACGTGTTGGCATGGTTTGCTTGTCTTTAATGTACCATTAAGCATTGTCTTGACACAATATGGGAACTGTAAAGCATGACATGTGTTATAATAAAACGCATTTTCAATGATACACTTGCACTAAGAGCTGAGATGCAAGCAAACAAACAGGCCCGAGTCTCGGTTTTTTTGTTTGGGGTTTTGTGTTTTTTGTTTTGTTTTTTTGTTTTGTCTCCTTTTGCTAAGCCTTCAACTGGCAATTAAACTTAAGACCACTACTTTCCCCTCTCCTATCAGCCAATTAAATTTTTCTTCTAATTTTTCACTCAGAAAAAAAGTCTCCGTGCTGGCCTCTAAAGACATTGATTTTCTTGCTATCACCTGGCGTTCAGACTTTAGTTCCATTTATCAAGAAGGGGAACGTCAAGCGTTGCATAAAGTGACTCTGTTACCATAAGGCTCTCACAATCCTGGCCCATTGTTTTCCCTTGTTAATAACTCATTACCAGGATTTAACAAATCCACCATTACATATGTTTTGTGTCTCCATATTTTGATCCGTACGATTAAGCAGATGTTACGATTGAAAATTGAAAAGTCCAAGGCTACTCTAGGCTGAAAGAACGAGGGCAGCCTCAAACAACAAGCTAACAATGACATTCAGAAGATCTTCAGAAAAACATTTACGACCAATAAACAGACTCCAACCTGCTCCATTTCAACCATTGTGTGCTTGAGGGAATAATTAAGTTTAATAGGGAATAGGTCTGCGGGGTTTTCAATGCCAAGATCACAGGTGCGGGTGGCACGCTGAATGATTCGCCTGATTTTGCCAAGCTCAAGGGCTCTTCTCTGGGACTTGCGAGCAGGGAGAAAACATTGTCATTTCTTTTAATTCGCAGCATTACTTTTAAGGCGAACAAAAGAGGGCGGAGGGAGGGGGGAATGAGGGCTGGAGCGGTGAATGAGGCGCGCGCGGCTGCAGTAGAGAGAGAGAGAGCAGCCTTCTCAGCCGAGCGCGCAGCCAGCCTGGTGCGCAGGGGCCTTTCTGGGTCTCCTAAAAGCTTCGCTCCTCGCCTCCCCTTCAGCTGCCCCCGGTCTCAGTTCGTCATTATCAGGAGCAGGGCAACCCCCCAAAGGCCTCAGTCAGATTGCTTAGTGCTTTGAGTCCAACTCTCGAGTGCTTGTCCCCTTTCTGAGCAGCTTGGCCAAACTCTCTTCACGCTCCCAGCGGCTGGGACGGTCCCCGGCTGGAGACGCACATGCGTTCTGCTTCTCTCCCAAAAACTCGGGGTCCGGGGGAGTCGGCAAGAAGCCGGCCCGCGAAGCCCCGGGAAGGGGAAGATCTCCCCTGCCTGAACTTTAAAACCTTCTCCTTGCTGTTGAAGGTCTGGTCTGCTGGAAAGAGGCAGCCAAGAAACGGTACCCGTCTGCTTGGCGTCGTTGCGCATGGAGGTCTCCAAGAGGGGTCCCGTTATCATGGGCCTGCCTGAGGCCTGAACGAGCGGGACAGGGGTGTACCGGTGGCTGAGGACAGCCAAGGAGGGCGCAAAGGGGAGAACGCCACCTTCATGCCGGAACCACTTCTTAGGCGGTTGACATAGAGAGAAGAACTGGATCTGCCTGACCAAAAAAATCTAGGCGCTCGCCTACAATGCCTGGCAAGCCTGTCCCGCCGTCGTTTAGGTTAGAGGTACCCAGGGACATGGTGGTTCGCTTTTTTAGATTCAGCCTAGTTTCCGGGGCCCAGGAAAGCTCTCCGAACCTCCGGGCTTATTCGCCGTTCTGACCTTCTCCCAGTTTCCAATTTCCTTCCCTCCCACCTGCTCTGAAGACAACTTGTTGCGCTGAGCGCCTGTCGCGATGCCAGAGATCTGTGTTCCTGCTCAGAGGCTTCCCAAAACAGCCCGAGCTTGCCACACCGAGGCAAAGGAACAAATCAACCTACCTCTTCTGGGAAATGGCCTTCAATAGGCTTTCCTGTCTTAAGGCAAACGCGTGGCTCTTGACCTGTCCGGTCCCCCAATATCTGCGGACCTTGGCTATTTCTTAGACTTCTGTCCAACCTATTAGCACGAGGAACAGAGCGTTATCGGGAGCAGAGAAGCTCCTGTTGTTAGGCCGGGAAGGAGGGGAAGAGGAGCCGAAACTGGACCCCAATCTTGCCGCCCGAACACTCCCGCTCCCGCTCTCGCGCAAAGCCACCCTTCTGCCCTGGTCGGTCTTCTGTGCTGGGTAAGGCTGGCGCACGCTATAGCAATCAATCGGGGCATGGGCAGATTATCAAATATTTCCCAATCGGCCTGATTCTTTCTGGCTGGTTTAGGCCATTCTCCATTTCCGCAACAGATTTTCAAAGAGGGAAAGGTGAAAAGTGAAAAGGGGGAAATGGTGCCCTTTGTCCCTCTCGGCGAGGGCAGCCACAGGTAAAGCGCTCAGACACCGGGGAAGAAATGGAGGACTAGCTTTCCCTAGAGAGGAGCGACCCTGTCTCCTTTGTACATCGGACCCTGGCTAAGGGGTACTTCAGTTAGCAACAGCCCGTTTCCACGTTGGTGCAAACTATTTGGGACTTTGTCAAAGTTTGTTTTGTGGAAGGCAGCTCCTTTAGCTAGAGGCTCAATGGGTACCCACTAGAATGCGTAGAAAGCGCCCCCCCTTCTTTCCCAGTCCTTTTCAGGAAAAACGTGAATAGTTGTTGTCAAAGTGGACGAGGCTGAAAAAAGGAGGTCCAAAAAGAAAAGGGGGAAAAAGCCTTGAAAAGTCTTGGAAATGGGTAGGTTTTGCAGGTGTAGAACGAAGCTAATAACCATGCACAGTGTGCGCTCCCCCAGTGTGGAGAGTGTGACAGGGACAGCTGGCTCCGTTTTCCCTGTGAAAACCCCCCCTTGGTGGACCATACACAACGACAGTGACCTTTCGGCAGGGGAACCAGAGCCGACCCTTTGACTGAATTAGTCACAAAGACGTCTTGCTATGACTTTTGTTCCTCGCCACAGCCAAGAAATATTGCGTTAAATATGAGAAGGATTGTCTCCAGCTTTCTTGTGCTTCTTCAGGAAATATGGCCAGACTGATTTAAGGGGGCTCGTTTCTTTTCGCCGCGGCCTTTCATTCCTCTCTCGGCTACCTCCCCCCCCCCCCCCCACCGCCCCGCGACCTGGGGATGAGGAGGTGCGCTTTTTACAGCGTGTCTCCTTCCAAAGAGGAACGCTGACTCTGGGTGTAACAGCGGCGAATTTATCAATCTTTTCAGGATCTGACAATACTTGGAAATACATCATTGTCACTGGGGTGGTTTGATAGATTAGCTGGAGGCGCCGAGCCTTTCCAAGGTCAAGTTGAAGATTCTCATTTGGTGTTTAACCGAAGTTTTTTGAAGGGCTAGACAATGGCTGCCTGTTAACTTGCTCCTTGTTCTGGACAGGAATCCCCTTAAATTCACTTTTGTACTGATATCACTTCGGGACAAACAGACGTGTGATTTTCGTATTTTTGGGAAGTGGTTTTTTTTTGTCTTTTATGCTTTTCCATAAGAGCAGATAATAATTAATTACACAAAATCTAAAGAGCCGAGAAAGGCTCGTGGGGGCGAGAATGCACTTTTGTCGTTCTGCAGGCTGCCCACTTTATCTTCTTTCGTTTTTCAATCAACATTTAGTGGTTTTCTCTCATTCATGTTTTAATGCTTTCTCTTTTTCCACGAGTTGGAAACCCCAACGGTTTTATTTGTGGCAGGCTTCCTTTTTTTTTTAAGCTAGCCTTGAACCTGTTGTCAAAGTCCCTTTGAACTTCCCTTCGCTGGGCTAAATATTTTCTTTTACCTCTTTACAGAGGTCTGCGCTAGTCTGGGTTGCACCCGCCGTTTCCTCTCCCTTTCGCGCTGAGATGATTGATATTTGTTATTCAATCCAACTTTTATTTACCTTGCAAAAAATGTTGGAGGGTTCCGATGTGATAAATTGCAGATATGCAAATCACATTGAATGGTCTTGTAAGTGTGTCTCGCTAGAGCTGAATGAGGCCTTGCAAGCCGGTCTGTGCGCGCTCAGGACCCCAGGGAGCTGATCAAAGCACCCATTCTCTTTCATCCCCGTTATTCTCTTCCAAACTATTTCGATACAATATGTTTCCATGATGCCCTTAATGGGCTTGGGACACAGAACTCATTACAACCTAGCTAGTTTTGCCGACCTCTTTGTTCAGAGGCAGAAAGTTAAAGAGAGGGGGAGAGGGGGGGAGGGGAGAAGGGAAGAGGGAAGAGAAAGACACTGCTAGTTGCCAGCTTTCTAAAATGCTAAAGCATGTGTCATTTTTCACTGGATCTCTTCTTCATACCTTCAAAAGAAAAACTATGAAACCTTGCCTGCCTTTTCTAGCATAAATCTCCCTGCTGTCCAGACATTTCTCTGCAAGACAACTTATTTAAAAAAACACCATGAATGCATTTTTGTCAATATGGGGGAAATGGAAATGAATTATGCTATTTTTATTATTCACTTTTTTATTTAAATATTGGGACCACAGAATTCTGTAACTCAGTATAATATTGCAGAAATGTAACACCAAAATTATTCCTGAAATTAGTTTCACATAGATTAATCTTTATTTCAGAAACAGAATTTGGATGAAAATGAAAAACCTGGTTAAAAAATTTCAGCCATTCCAAACCACCCTTCCCCCAAATTTGTTGCAGTGCTCAAATTTCCACCACCAGATTACAATAGGGATGTCAGGAAGTAAGTTTTGGTCCATAAATGCAGTTTTGTTCTTGACATAGTGGTAAAGGTGAACTGACAACTATTCAACCATAATCTTTTCAATGGGTGAATTCAGCATAAAAATCTTGCAGAGGGCCCCTTCAGCTACTAGCGTACAAGAAATAGAAAATTCTAGCTCTCTGTCGCCATCTAATGGTTGCTTGGATTTCTGCGACCCAGATGTGGTAGTTCTAAAAGCAAAGGTGATTCACACAAAAGGGAGTAGGACTTTCCGAGTATAAACTGATCTTAAGTAGGTTTAAAATAAAGTCTGAAAAGCAGGAAGATAATCCAGACCGGAGTTGTTCCAGCTTGATGTTGCAGGTTCTCATGACTGGCAATTCATATTACATTTGAGAAATGAGAAAGCAGAGAGACTGCAGAAGAGAACAAGGCTTGAATTTCCTTTCCTCACATTCTCTCATTTGGATTGCCCATCTTTTGGGCAAGGACTTTGAAGCTTTGGATTTAATGCTGAGCAAAGTCAGAATCTGGGTGTCCTTTGATGGCCCTGCAGCGGAACAACCACATGTTTGGACAGCTTTGCTGCTGGTGGCTCTCAAAGGAAGCTCATCATCTCTATTTCTCTGATAGGAACTGTGAGGAGCGAGTGCATTTGTTTCTGGGTTGATTTGTTGATGGAAAATGGCTGGCAGCCAGTTCTGGGAACGATTCCAGCCCTGACTCCGATTAACCCTCTCTGGTGAAACTCTGCTGGAAACCAACTCACCAGCCATTGCCATTAATCTACTTACTAATTAAGCCAATTCATTTCTAAAGGAGGAAAAATGCCTTTCTTTGGCCCAAGTAATGGGAGGAAATTTGAAAGAAGCGCCAAACTGTGTAACTGTAATTCAGGCAGGGGAATTGCTAAAACAAGCTTGTTGATATATAGCAGGAGGTTGAAACCAAGTTTCTAGGGCAACAATCCTTTGGAAATGCCTCTGGCACACAGAGTAAAAGGAGCTGAGCTGAAGCCTGAAGAACGGTAGGGGCTTGCAAAGGGCCATTGTGTGAAAAGGGTGTGGGGGAAACACTGTCACCCCCCAACCGAGTTTCTGCTCATTTCACTCTTGCATCCTGTCTGGTTGCCATCAGCTTCATTCTAATTGGGTAATCACAAAGAATTTGGAGCTTCGAGCCCAAACAAGACAAACATTTTGTGATCTTGGTGCAACTGGGCTAGGCGTACAAAATCAATGGCCAATTAGTGCCTAGGAGGCAGTCACTTACCCAAGTACCTCTGTTTTGTTCAGCGACTTTTACCCCTCATCTTTCACTTTTATTTGTAAGCATGTAGTTATAGCTCAAAATCAGAAAGCATTCTTGAACTTCACTGTCACTTTGCAAGCTTAAGAGTACAGTATAAGAAATCTTTAGGTTGGGAAGAAGTGCCCGACCCAATTATGGCACGCTTTGGGTGGAGGTTAAATACTAAAGCCAGTTTTCTCCAAGCTGTATCCTTGGGATGTGCTGAGAAGAGAATATCACCTGCAGAATAATCAATCATTACCAGAATCTCCAGCTGGAAATTCTGAAAGCTTAACTAGCAACAAATCTAAAGATCAACAAGTTGAGTAAATCTGACCTACAAGCCTAAAAATCAGTTAGAAAGTCTGTATCAGTTGTTCTTTCCAAGGTTCGCTAAAGCAACACAAAAGGCAGCAGAAAAACAAACCCTGAATGAGTTCACCTGACACATTAATCAAAATGGAGCCCTATTATGTTTTACCATATTGCTTAAATCTGCTGTAGATTACACAGCACAATGTGGATTAATACGGTCCTTGAATCTAAGCCCCACATTGTAAAAATAAATATGCCAGGAGCAACAGTGTGTGCTGCATGCTGAATCTTGGACCACCTCAATACCATGTTTTAGGCTAATAATAAATAATAATAATAATAATTTAATTTCTTGACCGCTCCCTCTCCCCGTAGGGACTCGGAGCGGTGCACAGGGAAACTAAAAAACCATAAATATACAATAGATATACAACATCTTAAAAACAAATTAAACAGTACCTGTGCTAAAATACCCATTTTAGACTAAAATTCCCACTAAACAACTAAAACCCCATAGAGAGAGACTACCCTAGGCTGGCCAAGCAGAAAAGATATGTTTTTAATTTTAGACGGAAGGAGCGGAGGTCCGTGGTCGTTCTAATGTCGGGGGGAAGGTCATTCCAGAGGGCTGGGCCCGCCACAGAGAGAGCCCTTCCCCTGGGCGTCGCCCGCTGACAAAGTCTAGTGGACGGCACCCGGAGAAGTCCCTCTCTGTGGGAGCGGATCGGCCGTGAGGATGTATGAGGCAGGATCCGATCCCGCAAATAGCTAGGTCCCGAGCCATTGAGCGCTTTAAAGATTATGATTAATACCTTGAAGCGCACCCGGAAGACGACAGGCAGCCAGTGCAGCTCGCGCAGGAGAGGTGTTACATGGGTAAACCTAGAGGTACCCAGGATTGCCCGCGCGGCTGCGTTCTGGACCATCTGCAGTCTCCGGGTGCACCTCAAGGGGAGCCCCATGTAGAGAGTTGCAATAGTCCAGTCGGGATGTCACGAGAGCATGAGTGACTGTGCGAAGGGCGTCCCGATCCAATAGGGGGCGCAACTGGCGAACCAGGCGAACCTGGTAAAACGCCCTCCTAGCCACGGCTGTCACTATATCTTGAAAGGGGTATTTGAAACAATTGGACAAAACTATTTTATCTTCAAAGTTCTCCAGTTTGCCCTGTTTAAAATGATAGAAATTTAAATAGTCATTTTATTTTGATGGATTGACAGAACATATTTTACATTCCACAAAGTCTGGATTCTTAGAAATCGAGCTCAGTTTAGCAACTAATTTTTTATTAGTAGTAAGTCTTTTGCAGAATAATAATTCAGAGAGATATGGCCTTAAATTTAAAGCTTTCGTTTATTTTTGAAGCAGGAAAAAACACTCCAGTGTTCCTTAACAGTTAGAAACAGTGCCCCAGAAATATCTTGACTCACTTCTACCATTGTGTCATTTGGGCAGAAAATGCTCAAGCATTCTCGGGAGCAAAAGCTTCTCATCTGGCCAGTTTGTTTTGGGTTCCTTCTAAGCTTTAGAAAAACTGAAAGCATTCAACCCTTTTGGTGCAGACAATTGTTCCAGATAAGGCAGAGGATTCCAACCCCACATCGGCGTCACTAGACACAAGAGGTGAAGACAGTAACCTTGATTGCCAAGCCCTTCCTCATCTACAGAAGAAAGGAAGGAGGAAGGAAGGAAGGAAGGATGGATGGATGGAAAGAAGGAAAATGAGAATCACTTGAATGTGTTCTCTACCCAGGTCTGTTTGATAGGAATCAAGGTAAAATGGTATCTTGCTTGGCTGATGGATTACAGAAAGGTACGTGTATTGCTGTAGCAGGTAATGAAAATCTAGCCTGTGTAATGAAGTTACTTTTCAGTATATCGAGCCAGAAAATCTGGCTATATCATCAAAATATAGACTATGCTTGCATGCTTTGTTTGAATTGGATTTAGCGTTTTTGTGAAGGCAGCTCATAAAGTTTTAAACCATGCTTCATGGCTTGCATTTGATTGTGGTTATTAATAAACAGTGGGTAACTAAATCATGACTTTGTGTTACAATATAAGGGACCATACTTTGGTCGTTGGAGCTGCATCATCTACTATCACTACAAATTATCTTATCCTGATTAAAATCTAACTGCTATGTTAAATTTATTGTCAGCCAATGTAGGAAAAAGAGACTATTAAATTCCTAAGGAGGCTAAGTCTGGTGAAGCACATTTAGACTATAAAGCATTTGCCACCATGGGATTACAAAACAGTCTTATGGTTTTGAAAAGTCAGCAGCATACATTATGGGAGCTAATTTCACTTTCATGCAATATGTCTGGTCTGTGAGCTAAGACTGTGAAGATTTCTGGGATGAAAAAGTGCCCCTCATCAGTGTATTCAACGGTCTGTCTATGGTGTACTCTAGTATAACCATGGTACAATCTGTCTTATTTCTAAACATTCAATAACTGTGTTAGTTTGGTTTGTGTTTTATGCTACTTCATTAAAAACAGGTCAAAAGTCTACCCACACACTTGTAGGAGAAAACTTGCTGGATATTGTTAAAAAATGATTATGCATCTATAGAACGTTTGCTTTTCTTTGCATGACACATGGGAATAAAAATGACTCTATAACATTGTAATCTAATGGGTGGGATAAACCAAACCTACAGTATCTGGTTACATCATGGATCTCTGTGTTGTATAAACTCAGAATCTTGGCTCAACTGAATAAAACTAAGGTTTGCAAACAAAAATCAACAATCCACATAAAATACACAACCTGTCGATTTTATTACTAAGAAATGTTTTTTTGGACCAATGAATGAAAATGCTTTTGACTAGTTTATAAAGAAGGAGAAATGATTTTATTGTATAACTATTTATAAACAATGGGTTTGGATTTATGTAAATTCTAAAATGAATTAGACTATAAAGCATAACACCCACCCACACAAATTCACTGCTCATACCTACATTGGCTCCTTGTAAATGTCATAGGTATCTAATATATATTTTTTCTACTTTGAAACCCATTAGTAGTCTATCCATTTCTTGTACTTACTTGTCTACTGGCAGACTGGCAAACAGAACTTGAATCTTTGGTTAGTATTATTTTTCTAATACAAAGTGTATTGTTCTAATAGCTTTAAAACATGCAATATTAATACTAATACAATTCTTATAGTGCATCTCTATCCTGCTGTGTTAATTTACTCTAAAAGGAAGTGGGAGGAGAGGAAAGCAGACAACCTGTTCCAAATTCAGCCAATGACATTTATTGTTAGGTGTAATTTTGAACCCAGGGATTTCTACAAAATCTAGCACTTTCATTCGTTATAGCCTACTACTTCTTAGGCTGAAATTCAATTTCCTGAACTGGAGAACCTTTAAGAGATGGGGAGAAGATGGGGATTAAGTAAAATAATCCATAAGACATTATATGGCTAAGAGGCTAAAAAACTTTGGTTACAATCTTACATCCAGTTTTCTGGCAGTAAATCTATTTGAGTTCAATGGGGCTTATTTTGGAATAGATATGTATAAGACTGTATCCAACATTTTTTTCCTCATTTATACATCTCTCTGGAAGTTTCACTGGGTTTTAGAACATCTGAGTAAATGCACCTAAGATCATGGTATAACTGTGAACAAGGTTCACACATAGGAGAAGAAACTTAGGTCCATTCTTGGGTGAAATCCCTTAACTTAGTGGGTCTTTCCATTTCACCTGCCATGTGATCAGATGTGCTACGACGTCTATACATAGTATAGGGAATGCAAGGTTTTTTTTTTTAAAAGCAGTCCTTGAAAAGAGGTGAAGTGGTTTTCAACAACAGACTACTTGTCTGTAGAACACAGTGAAATTAGGGAGGATGTCTTTTACTAACAGGCTTCCTGTACTGCTAAGAGTTTTGTGAAAGACAGAAGTTCAGCAGGTGCAGTCTCTCCCCCCCTCTCCATGCCCCTCCTGGCTGGGAAAAATTACACTTGTTGAACTTCTGCCAGATGCAGCTGTTCAAGGCACAGAAACTTCTGCCAGGACAAAACGGTGGCATCTCCATTGTGGATCCCTATTAGCTGAGAATTCTCAGGCAGAGGCGAATGCCACCAAAAAGGCTCAGATGCTATCCTTTCATACGCAGCATTCATTTACATGTGAGCTTCTATTCCAGCTGCTGAGCAAATGTCTTATTGTTCACACACAGGTTGCTCTTGTGTGGAAAGTGACGTCTTCAAGCTTAGCAGTTAATCAGGTGACGTCACCAATGCAGCTTTTAGTGAAATACTGCTGTCCTGTTCAAAACCTTCCGAAGTTTGGGAAGCAGGTGCGCAGACATCTGTGAGACAGTTTCTATAAATAACTACTCTCCATTTCCACTGCAAGTAGTGACAGCAAACCTCTAATTCTTTGGCAGGAAAAGCAGACAGGAGAAAGTCAGCCAAGTGTCCAGTTCAAAGAGTCATGCACTGCCAATTAAATATTGCTTGTCCCTTTCTATCTGGAACCTCAGTCTTCCGTTCTGGAAATGTTAGTATACACACCCACTTGAAAATCAGGTTTTACGGGGAGAGAGGGAGGGAGGAAAGGAGAGGGAGAGACTGAAGCAGTCAAGTATAAAGGTTCAATGCATTTGAACTGAAATTTACAAATTTCAGAAATTATTCAGAAAGGGCCTCCAATGCAATGGATTAGTTTTACATTGTCTGAATATTTTAAACAGCTTTTTTGCATAAAAATATCTGGGAAAGAATAGGAAGGAGATGATAATAGGAAAAAATAAATAAAAATCCATCTAAATGTAACCAATTATCATTTGCAAATACTATGAAATTAAACAGAAATGCATTTAAGTATCTATTTATAAAGTATCTCTAGCTAAGAAAACGTGACTTTTATGTTGATCTGAAGCACTAGCTAGCGCAGAAGCAATTATCATTAAAAGAAAAGTTCAAACAAGGGCTTTGCAAAACTGGCATAAAAATTGATATCCCAGATGTTTGGATGTCAACATGAAATTGAGCGTGACAACAAGAGGATAAGAGTTAACACAAAGAAGAAAAGTTAGCTTCTTTCTTTTCTTCAAGCCTATCTCAGGTTTCATAGTAAAAATTGGATGCAAATATCCTAAAAAAGACTAATGACATTTCACAGGTAATGCAATTTAGAAAGAAACACTTCCATGTTTTCTTTTCCAACAATGTGCATTTTTGTAAACTGCTATAAATTGCAATTCAAAAGCCCTGATCTTCCCATCCCCAATCATTTTTTATACTGATCAAATGAATGCAGATACTCTCATTTGGGAGGGGCAACATGACATTTCACTTGGCACTTCTAAACGGGTCACGGACCTTTCACAGACCCTAAGGCAGTGGGAGGGAGCGCTTTACGAAACCGTGTAACCAAATCAAACCAATGGTTACCCCCTTTCAATTCCACTGGAGTGGCTTGCACAATGCTTATTCACATAGCAGCAGAGGAACTGAAAGGATGGTCATCCAATGGAAATGTCTTTTCCTTTGTTTGATCTTAACAGAGCTTCAAAATCGTAGAAAACCATTACATCTAGCAACAACAAAACCGCACACAAACCCAGTACACATCTTTGAGAAGGTGGATACATTAGTGAGGGTAGTGAGCTTCAATGCTTAAAACAGCTATGCAGGCTATATGGAATTGAATATGGACATTTATGGGAGATGTTGCTTTGTTTGAAGCCATGAACACAAAGACACAACATGGCTGCCCTGGAGATGACCTATTGCTTTCAAGTTGCTTGAGCACATCAGAATTTCCATTGTTAAGGTTGATTAATTGAAACTGATAAGTTACCATGAATAAAGATTGTTTTTCTGTTTAATGTGGTGGGCCTGATTTGGTAAATGCTTCATTCATGTAGCCTTGCAGTGCAGCATATGGGCAAGATTCATTCAGTATCACAAACATACAGAATTTATTATGCTTGTATGGTCACAGCGAAAAGGCCTTTCTAGTTTAATGTCAAAGTCTGAAAGAAAAATTCAATTTAAAGTGTCACTAGTAATGTTGCATCTGAGTTGTTCTTCGGACTGGCTCTTTAGTTTCAAATTCAAAAATCGTACATTAAAAAGTTAAATTCAACAACGAAGTAGATGAGAGAGGTAAGGAGGCATCGGCTTTCTTTCAAAACAGACAAGCAATTTATCTGAAATGTTTGTAGACACCTATGACAAAGGCACATGTTATGGTCTGGTGCCGCCCTATGTCACACACTGCTGATAAAGTTATCACCATAATGTTTCAATAAGATACTGTCACCCCAGTTCTAAGGATCTGACATTCCTGTGTCTTTTTGCTGGAAGAGAAAGTCAAGTTTACATAATAAATGTGTTCTTTTAGAAAGAGAAAATCAGAAACCAAAGCTCTATAAATTATTTTACTGCAACAGTACTGTCACGACCAGGCAAATATTGTATATTCTTTGAAGTTCAGCTGGTTTAATTAATTCCGTTAACAATTAAAAGGCGTTACATTTACAAAAATAAACTAACCAGCCAATGATCGCATCACTGATACAAAATAATAAAATTAAATTAAAATTGGTTTAGGCTTTATTCATTTTGGGATTGGATAGCATATACATTGGTAACAACAAGAAGCATAATTGTTGTTCTTAAGATCTTAGAAAAGCTACTGTCAATGCTTAGGGACTTATTGCTGGAAGTACTGTATTTTCTTAGCAGATGTTAAACTGATATGGTTAACAATGCAGAAAGCAGGTTTGTGGCTCTGTGTTGCACCTTTTTGTGACCTCAAAAGAGTGAAGCCAAAAATGAGCAATTTTTTTTCTATTGCATTTTCAGGTTTGAGAGAGTTTAAATGTTTCTCACACTGGCTACACCAGATAGTTCTGAGGTGTTTACCAGCAGAAAATAGAGCCATACTCTTCGCTGGCTATTATTCTTTTACAATTTGAATTAGGAACCATTTCCCCCTCAACCCTGAAATAACTTTTGATCTTTAAAACTACAAGACCTGATCTGTCCTCCATAAAAAGCTTTAAAAATTTTCCACGTTAATGGAGATCACTCAGTTCACTGGTAATAATTTCCACAGATTAATTATGCCCTGTGTGGTGGTGAATTTTCTTTTGTGTGTTCTAAATGTCTTTTCTAATAGGTGACTTCTGGTTCTTAGGTTTGAGAAAAGGAGGAAAACGTAGCTGCATCTATTTTTTCCATACCTGCATCTATTTTTTCCATGACACTAGGACCATGATGGCGAACCTATGGCACGGGTGCCACAGGTGGCACGTGGAACCATTTCTTAGGGCACGCAAGGCATTGCCCTGTCAGCTCCAGCGCACATGGATAATTTAGGCCTTCTTTTGAGGCTGTTTTTCACCCTCTGGAGGCTTCAGGGAAGCTCCTGAAGCCTCTGGAGGTGGGGGGAGGCTGTTTTCACCTTCCCCAGGCTCCTAGAAAGCCTCTGAAGCCTGGAGAGGGCAAAAAAAGCATGCCAAAAGCAGGGGGTCGCGCACATAGCATTATGGGTGTGGCACGCCCACGCACGACCCCCCCCTGCTCCCCCCCTTTTGGCACACGAGCCAAAAAGGTTAGCCATCACTGCACTAGGCTGACTATGGCACATCTGAAGAAGGTGGTGAGGGACAGAGGGGCTTGGAGAATTGATCCATAGAATGGCCAAGGATTGGACATGACTGAATGGCTGATGATGATGACAGCATTGTTTGATATATTTTGACCATTTTCTTCTTGCCCCCGTTTTTCTAAACTAAAAAAGTCCTGTATGTTCTAGTCACTTCTTCTATAGAGGTACTTAACATTTTTAGGTATTTTGTTTGCCTTTTTCTTCACATTTTCAACCTTTTTTCAAACATGCTGATCAGACATATATATGGTATTTCAGATGCAGTTAATGTTATATGTACTGTATATTTGTAGGAAGGCATTATAATGTTGGCAATATTATTTTCAATTCTACTCATACTGATCCTTATCATGAAATTTTCCCCTTTCATCAACCCTGCACTCTGATTAAACATATTCATTAAGCTATCTTCTTTGACCCAAGATAATTTTCCTTTAGCTACAGTTTAGGTTTCATAACTTTTGAGGTTAAATTATGGGAATTATTTTGCATCTATTTAATTGAACTATATTTTAATTCATAAAGAAGTAAAAAAAGCATCAGATGCAGATCTCTGAAGAGTTTCTTATTTCCCTCTATTGAAATACAAGTGTGTTTCTACTTTTTGTTTTCTCTTTTTGAAACAACAGTCAAGCTCATGATCAAATTTTAAAGAAAAAGGTATCGAAACCTTACAGCCTACTTGATGACACCGTCTGCCTATTAAATCCAGCATTCTTTTTCAGAAAATTGGAACTTTTTTACGTGGGCAGAAAAGGCAAAAAATAATTTTCCTTTCTCACTGTGGCTTTAAAACAACCCAAGGTTACTCTTTTCTATGATCAAAGGAACAGTACAGGTCGTCCTTGACTTACAACCACAAAAATCTCCATCTCCATATAAAGTATAATAATGAATCTAATGTATAAGTGTGTATGATCTGAACATTATGAATAACTTTAAGTAGTGAATATTCGATACTGGAAATATTTTTTATATGCCAAAAGGATTAATAGATGTAATGAATAATTGAAACATATATGAATGGAAATATTTAATAACTATTGGTGGTAACAATTGAAAATTAGAACTGGAATATGTTGTATACTCCATGGAATATTAATGCTAATTTGAGCACACAATGCTCAATAATAGCGATGTGTTTAGTTATGTTTGATGGATAACCTGTGATTCTAATTCTAATTGCAAGAACTGATACACAAAAACTTGTAACCAAATGACATGCTTGATGAAATTGAGGAAAGTATTTTATATGTGTTGTTTTGTCTTTGTTTGTTTTAAAAATATAAATTTTATTCAAAAAAAAAATCTCCATCGCTAAGAAAGACAGATGTTAAATTAATCATTGCCCCATTTTATGACCTTTTTGAATGGTTGATAAGCATGAAGTTGTTAAGTGAATAATGTGGTTGTTACGTGAATGACTTTGTCTTGTCAGAAGCTCCCTAAGAAGCTTCTTAGGGAGAAGAAATAACAGTCCCAGGATCCTCAAATCCTACAATCATCATGCATGCATGCTAAGTGACAAACACCCAAAGTTTGATCACATGACTGCGAGGATGCTAAAATGGTCATAACTGTGAAAATGTGTCGTAAGTCATTTATTTAGTGCCACTGTAACTTTGAACAGTCATTAAATGAATGGTTGTACGTCGACGATTACTGTATTTTCGGAGTGTAAGATGCACCTTAGTTTTGGGGGAGGAAAATAAAAAAAAATATTCTGCCTCTGCCTATCAGCATCCATGGTATTCATCTGGCTAGCATCCTGTCAGTGTGTGAGAGAGTTGAGGGCTGTTTGGAAACAAACAGTATTTGTATGAGCAACAAGGAAGGAGACAGCAAGGAGACAGGGTGTGGCTTGTTCTGTATTAAAGCTGCATGCTGTGCTAATATCTGAAACTGAAAATTCTCTGCTGAACTACCACCTTGGAAAACCTGCTTTTGATATTGTATATTTACTTAATGTGTTATATTATATATAAAGAGAAGTTATTGAATGCTGCTGAATCAGTTACTTGTGTGTGCTTTCTGAATGTGATTGCTCCTGCAAACTCTGACACATCCATGCAGAAAATAGCGAACAGCCAGGTCAGCTTCAGCATATTGTTGCAGTCTGATTCAGCATGAGCAGCTGATTGGTGGGTGGATCAGCCTCGTGGAATACCCTCAATCAGCTGTTCCAGGCTGCAGTGATTGCAACAGATCATCGTTTCCTCCATGTCTCGCATTTTTGGCTACATTTGGTGTATAAGATGCATCCAAATTTTTACCCTCTTTTAGGAGAGAAAAAGTGTATCTTATATTCTGAAAAATACAGTATTTATTTGTATCCCGCCTTATTTCTACAAAATAACTCAAGGCAGTGAACATAACTAATACATCTTCATCCTCCTATTTTCTCCACAACAGCAATCCTGTGAGTGAGTTGGACTGAGAGAGAGTGACTGGTTCAAAGTCAGCCAGCCAATTTTTCAATGCTAAATGTACATCTGGAACTACAATCTCCTCATTTCTAGCCTGGTAAGATAAAGCATTCTCCTCTGCTAGATATTTTAGCAGGGGATTATGGGTCTGAAATTCAACAATCTGAAGGTTTGCTGAACCTTCAGAAGATTAATCTAAACAATATTAATTGGTAATTCATACTTATTACAGTTCATTAATCAAGTCAACTCGTTCTCTTTGTTGCAATGGAAAAGTGTTATAACTAATGATGAACTTTTCACAGGTAACCCCAAATCTTAAAAGTATTTAATGATGGTAGTATCATAGGTAATTTTTCCCATACCACAATTTTGAAATTTTTATTCTGATGAAATTCTCCACTGACTTGAACAGAAGATTACATAATAGTACATAATATAACATAACGACAGATCTAAATGTTGTGTTTCAAAGAGTTTTCATTAATAAATGAGATAGAGTTTAAATTTATTTTACAAAAAGTCCTGTCCTCCCCTAGCTTTTAAATCTGATCTTCTTTTTGACTTGTTTCAGCTGAAAAAGAAGAAGAAACAAACAATGCAATCTATCCAAATAACCTTAGCTGCTTCTGTGTATCAGATAGTTTTGTTTAAGCTTTCTCTTTTTGACAAACTATGGAAAGAGTTGGTATTCCTTGGCAGTTTTATCTTAGGGGTTCGTGTCTTTCTTACTCATTAAGACTGCTTCTAAAGATAACAAAGAGCAAATACTGCCTCGCTACCAGACTGTGAGAAAAGTCTTCTTCAGTCCGAAAAGTAAACATTTTTACAGAGCGAAAGCTTGGATGTTGTCCACTATCTATTTTATCACTGATTGAGAAGAGATAATAAAGTTCTCCAAAGCAAAGCAGAAAATGATGATGAGGCAATTGATCTTCCCTGAGTTGCTACTACAGTTTACATAGTTGTCTAGGACTAATCACATTGGGCAAAATGATAGTTGTCACCTGTTGAGTTAAACCAGTATTTTAAAACCATGATTTATTCAATCAATCACAGTGGGATGGATTCATATCACTAAATTGTAGCAATGATTTGTAAGTCACAATAGCTATATTCACACAACACATTAAATCAAAACCAATCTATTCATATTATGACTTAGCTTATTATATGAACCGACATATGGCTTACCTCTAAATAAGTAAGAAGAGGGGATGGATCATATTGCTTTTGGATCAAGCATATTCTTAGATTTAGAAGTTATCAGAGTAATTTCCTGATTTCTTTCTAGTTAAGTGATTCTCAACATGAAGGTGTGTGGCCCTCAAATCCCAGAATTCCTGAAACAACATACTGGCTGAGGGAATTCTGGGAGTTGAGAGTCATTTCAAGTTGCCAAATCTGAGAAATACTGCTCTACTTAAAAGCATCAGATGATGTAAAAGATGTCCTATTGCTAGACAGAGTAGATAATACTTGTCAGGTGGATAAAAGTTTTTAATCTAATAACTGCTGCACATATTCCTAATGGGACTTCAATAAATATTTACGTGATTGTCTATTACAATAAAGCCTATTTGAACCAATGCTTTATTCTGGTTGATTTTTCCTAGCCTAGGAAACAAAAGTGGGACCAGATTTGATTAGTACTCAGATGATAGACCATGGTTTATAAACCAAGACTAAGAATATATCTCCTAGTTTAGGGACAGTGGTATTTCTAGTAATACCAAGGTGTACAAATTTTATCTATAAGATTTTCTTCAAATAGCAATATAGCTTTGCTTGGATTGAATATTTTACACTTAGAGCAGGCAGGGAAGAATATTATTGATTGGTGTTCTGCCTTAGAGAATGTCTATTTTGAATCTGAATTGTTGCTCAATCCTACTAACAATGACACTAGATTTATTAAAGTTTTGGAAGTTCACATACATGATTAGGCAGTATCACTCTGTGCAGAAGGTTTACTGTCGGAAGCTCTTGTGACAGTATCTATTGAAATAAGCTAATATGTCTGTTGTTTATTTTACATACACTCACCCCATACAAAGGCTGAGTATTTCTGGCTCTTGTAGCCAGTTCTGTGTACTATAAATAGCAATAGAGAAAGGTGTAAAAAAGAAAGAAAAATAAAGTTTAACTGCTTCTGATGGTATATGAAATAAACAACAGAATTATGGGCAATGTTTTTAAATTGAGGAATCTTTTACATTATAATCAGCAAGAAAATAAACAGAAATCTGTAAGATTTAAAAGTAACCAAGATAATTGATGCCACATGAAAAGAGAGGAAGAAGGACTTCCGGTATCCGGCTCCAGCGGAGACGGGCGAGCCTAGGGCTCGCTCGCCGCTTTGTTGCCTTTTCTGCCCCCCCAGGGGGGCGAAACTCTCCGGTTACCGGAGGTTTCCCGTAGGGTCGGCTCAGAGGGAGCGGCCCTCGTCACGGCGGTGGGGAGGGCGCTCCTCTCTGCGACCTAGGAGGAGAGGAACATGCTAGCGGGGGTTTTTTCCTTCTCCAACGGCTGTCGGTGCCATTCGCTTTAATGGAGAGGGCTGAACGGAGAGGTCGGGCGGATCGCCGAGGCTTCAGCTGCGAGAGGGAGTGAGTTTAAAAGAACACTTTTTTTTCCTTGCTGCCAGCTAGGCTGAACGGACTGGGAGGGGGGTGTTTAATTTTTTAAAAAAAAACCTCGGATTTAAGCGGCACGCTAAGATGGCTTCTCTGCAAAGAGAAAGCGGAAACTTTCACTCCGGACGGTCTTTAACAAGGGAAAGTGGATTGTGACTTTCTGCAACATTGTTTCTAGGTCTGGCTGAGCTTAAAAAATTTCTTTTTTTTGCTACTCTCTCCCTCTGGCTAGATGGGCGGTGGAAGTGGCTTCTCTTTGTCCCTGCCTGACTATTTCAACTAAGGAAAATTTCCAGCGTCTCTTTGAAAGCAGGACTCTCTCTGGATTTTTGAAAAAAATATTTTTTTGATGGATTTATGACTTCTTCTCTGGAATACCTTCGTTATTACTATTTGCTGATTTGGGAAATTGTGTCTCTTTTGGTTTCTGAATTGTTTGCAACTTCACAGCCCTGAATTGAACTGAGCTCCTGATCTGCCCCACCAGCCCCACCCGGAAAACGCCATCTTGGTGGCAGTGACTCTAACTTTTAACCATGGCACAAGAAGCAGCACTTGTAAATTTGGAACAAAGAATGGCTTCTCTTGAAACCTCTATGCAAACTTTGATATCAGAAATAAAGGCCCAGAGGGCTGAAAATAGTACTTTTAAAAAGGAACTATTGGATACCCGGAAGCAAGTGTTGGAGAATACACAGAAGACCGAGGAATTGGAGGGGGGGCTGGAGGGGGCTAAGGGAGAGATTAAAAATGTTTCTAATGAGGTGGGGGAAATAAATGGGCATGTGTCTAGGATAGATATGGAAAGAATGACATATTTTTTGAGATTTCAGAATGTTCTTGAGGAATCTGGTGAATGCCTACCTGATCTTATGAGTACAATTTTAGCAGACTATTTACAAAAACCCAAAGATGAGATCAGGGGGGACATTGACCTAGCCTATAGAATTAATTCTGCATATGCCAAGATGAATGAAGTGCCTAGAGAGATACATGTGAAATTTGTTAGAAGGTCAACCAGAGAGGAAATCCTGAAAGCGCAGAGAGAGAAACCTTTAATTTATCAACGAGAAATGGTCACTATCTTGAAGCAGATCCCTAGAAAAATTAGAGATTCAAGAAGGAAATTTTCCTTCTTGTCTAAAACCTTGTTTGATCACGGGATTTGGTTCAAGTGGATGACACCTGAAGGGATGCTGGTGTTCTGGGAAGGAGGAAGAGTGAGGATTAAAACAGTTGCTGAGGCGGAAGCCTTTCTTAAAAAATATTCCTCTGCCCTGGGGGAAGATCCAGGGGGGACGGAGGGGGTCACGGCCCCGCCCGCGGGGGCCAGGGAGGAGAGAAAGAAGATACAATAGCCAAAAGACTTAGATCAAAAAAATAACTTTGCCTTGATTTTTCTTGAACAATTTTGTATAATATTTCTATCCGGACTTTTTGTAAATGTCTGACAGCATGGAAGGGAGAATTTAGGTAAATGTACTTGCTTCCATCTTGTAGTGGTATGGAAAATGTTTTCTATGTTAACTTTTTTAATGTGTATTTTGAGGTCTCGGAAGGTCCGACGACTCTGACGTGAATGCTCTCAAAATTTCTTTGTAACCATTACCCTATCCTGTTAAAAAATGTAAAACTAATAAAACTTTTTCAATAAAAAAAAAAAAAAAAAAAAGAGAGAGGAAGAACACTTGCTATATGTTAAAGAAGAATTACTTGCCTTGTGTTAAAGCGTTGGGTACTGCAGGTGTAGGTGGACTGTTAGCATCTTCATAATCTGACTCAATATCGATCTCAGTAGTTATCTCCGGCTGCAATTAAATATTTTGTTATTAAAAAGTCTTATACAATTAAATTACAATAAACTTTAAAGAGAATCATTGCATATATATGGTTGATTGATCTGGTAATATTAATGCATATTATAACATTTGAGGATTGATAAATTGTAGAAATTTTGAGCAAAATAAATATAAGTGGAACAGATAAAATATAGTTCTTGACATTGCAACTTGTATTTTTTAAACATTCTGGCTGAGTTAATTTATCTTGAAGAAAGCTATAATATGGCTTGCTAGGTTTTGGTTTAGTGTGTTGGGTGAGCCACTAAGATTTGCAAAACACGATTTATTACCATTGCAGTTTGCTTAATGGACTACAATTAAACAACCCGTGCCTTAGGACAATAGATGAACCCAGTCATTCAAAAATAAGTGATGCTAACACAAAGGAGGATTGATCAGACTTTCAGAGTTCTTGAGCAAAATATGGAATTTTGAGTCCATGTTGCAGATATTTTCCCAAACTGGAGGCTGAAGACAGGTTTGCTAATTCATAAAATGAATGTCAAAAAGGGCATAACATCTTACAAAACACCAATTTAATGGAAGATAACTATTTTCCTTTTTAGTACTTGTTTCAAAGAACATTCCTACCCTGTAGACTTAAACTACTATATAAAATGCTTGTGTTTCTATTTTATGGAGAGGTTCTTCCTTCTTGTAAATTTGGTTAGGGGTGGGCTGCTGGGGGTTTGCAGGGGTTCAGGAGAGCCTCTAGCTAAGATTCTATGCAGTTCAGAAAACCTCCAAATCCCACTCCTGGCTGGCCATGGCCACCTCACCCCTCCCAGGAGTCCTCACATGGCCTGTTTTGGATGCAGGTAAAAGCAGTGTGTGTGTGTAGGCTTGGGAAAGGCAAAAACGGGCCTACTGGAAGGCCAGAAATGGGCCCCTTTCCAGCCTCTAGAGCAGGGGTCCCCAACCTTTTTTGCCCCAGGGACCGGTTTCATTTTAAAGAAAATTTTGCGGACCGGCTGTGATTCATGTGACTGGGTGGGCGTGGCCAACTTGGAAAATGTGAAACTCACTTAACAATGGTCTTGGTTAACAACCAAACTTTTGGGCTCAATTGTGGTCATAAGTTCTTTCTCTCTCTTTCTCTTTCTTTCTCTGTCTCTTTCTTTCTCTTTCTCTCTCTTTATTTCTTTCTTTCTCTCTCTTTCTCTCTCTTTCTTTCTCTTTCTTTCTCTTTCTTTCTCTTTCTCTCTTTCTATCTTTCTCTCTCTATTTCTTTCTCTTTATTTCTTTCTCTTTCTTTCCCTCTTTCTCTCTTTATTTCTTTCTCTTTTCTTTCCCTCTTTCTCTTTATTTTTCTCTTTCTCTCTTTCTCTCTCTCTTTCTTTCTCTTTCTTTCTCTCTCTCTCTTTCTTTCTTCCCCTCTTTATCTCTCTTTCTCTCTCTCTTTCTTTCTCTCTTTTTGTCTCTTTCTTCCTCTCTTTCTCTCTCTCTCTCTCTCTTTCCTTTCTGTCTCTCTTTCTTTCTCTTTCTGTCTGTCTTTCTTTCTCTTTCTCTCTTTCTCTCTCTCTCTCCCACTTTCTTTTTCTTTCTTTCTCTCTCTATCTATCTCTGTCTCTCTCTCCTTCGTCCACCCATCTGTCACTCTGTGTGTGTGTATGTGTCTGCCTGTCTCGCATCCACGCACTTAATCACTCATTCTGTGTCTCTCTCTCTCTCCCTGTCTCTGTGTGTGTGTCTGTCACTCTCTGATTCCCCTCTCCCTCCCTGTCTCTCTCTGTGTCTGTGCCTCTCTCTGTCTGTCTGTCGTCCCCCCCCCCCCCCCCCACAGAGCCTCCTCAGCCCGGGCTGCCGTGCTCACTCGCCTTAGCTTGCCTCGCCCGCCCGGGCGCCGCACTTGGTTGCTCGTTTGCTCGCTCAGGCTCCTTCCAGGAGCTGAGAAGGCTCGGTGGGGGGGGGGGGGGAGGAAGGGAATCGGCGGCCGGTAGGGAAGGGCGGCAGCGCCCAGGAGTCCCACCATCGACGAGGGTGGAGGAAGAGCCGCACTCCAGCGGCGCGAACAGCCGTGCCTGCTTTCTCCCGCGTGCTCTGCCCAGGGGGCTGCCCCCTCCTCCCTCCTTCTCCTCTTCCGCCCTGCAGCCAGGTTCCTACCAAGCCACGGACCGGCATCGGTCCGCGGCCCGGGGGTTGGGGACCCCTGCTCTAGAAGGCCCCCGGAGCCTGGGGAGGCGGTTTTCGCCCTCCCAGAGACTCAAGGAAAGCCTCCAGAGCCCAGGGAGGGGAAAAACATCTCCCCACTGTGGTGCAGGGGGCTGATTAGGCCGCGCCCACCATCATCATGTCCATCCAGCAACCAGGCAAAGAACCCTTTGCTAAAATTTTGAAGCCCACCTCTGTTTGGGACCCAATGATTATTGAATGAGCAGATGGCCATTTCATCTTAGTATTGTGCTATTGTATGAATTTTGCACAACACTGTTATGATTCTTTCAATCCTTATAAACCACCTGGAGGCACTGCAGTGAGATGAATAGCTCTATAAATTGCTAAAACAAATAAACAAATAAAAAGTACCAACTTCAGAATGCATTGGACCAATGATTCTCACTTTCAGGCTCTCATATGAGTAATTTTCCATCTACAGCCATTTGTTTAGCAATTATTCAAAATTATGATGATGCAAAAAAATTGACTTATGACTAATCATAATCATAATCATTGTGGCATCTCCATAGTCATATTATCAAAATTTAGATGTTTGGCCTGAATTTACAATTGTAAATTGTAAATGGGGTCATGAGTCAGCATTTGTGACCTTCCCACTTGGCATCCAACAAGCAAGGTCAATGGGGGAAGTTGCATTTGTTTAACAACTTTAGTGAATCATGTAACAACTATAGCAAAAACAGTTGTAAAATTGAATGAACTCATTTAACAACAAACCTACTTAACAATGGACATTTTGGTCTCAATAATTCCTGTAAGTTAAAGACTACCTGTATATATATATTAAAAACCAAATAGCAAGGTTATTCTGCAGGTAGTTAACTCGGTTCAGCATTGATTGTATCTCTAACTTGGAGAACTGTATGGCAAACAGGGATTGTAGCAGCATCTCCGAGAGGTGGACGCTGCTACAATCTTTGTGACATCATGGCAGACGCTGCCCATTTTCTATGTTTATTGTGATACCACATGCATGTACAAAAGGGGAAGAGCTTACATCATAATGCCATGAAGTTGTTTTCTTAATTCTGACAAAAGCTACAAGTAATTGTAGGTAGCCTGGATTGTAAATTTACAATACTTTACCATCACTTTTGAGAATGCTAGTAATCTTCCATGCCCTGACTAAGTGACAGGAAAGTTAGCAGCATTAGCAACAAAATTATTAGCCATATGTTAAATTACACACCAGAGGTGAACACTGCATATATAAACTACTTGAGATCCAACGGCGTTTATGTGGAGGATTCTGAATTCGATTCTGGATGTGTAAAGGCATAGCTTTCTGGAAAGTAAAACATAATTCAAATGATTTAGCGGCCATTGAAAACTCATGGTTTCAAACTCTACCCTAGCATTTTCAAAATCATTACTAAAAAATGAAGTTATATAAAAGTTTGAAATGTGGATTTTTGGAGGAATCCTTGTTGGCATTGGTGTTCATATTAAGAACAACTGCCAATATAAGACAAATGAAAGATAATGTTCATTCTCCAAATCAGAAGGACAAGACATTGTGTGATCTAGAGCTCTTAATTCACCAAATGAGTCACAACTTGCAAGAGATAGCATTACGTCCATGCAGGACATGTAAGCCAGAGGTGGTATTGAGCAGGTTCTGACCAGTTCTGGAGAACCAGTAATGGAAATTTTGAGTAGTTCCGAGAACCAGTAAATACCACCTCTGATTGACCCTGCCTCCATCTATTCTCTGCCTCCCTAGTCCCAGTTGATCGGGAGGGAATGGGGATTTTGCACTAACCTTCCCCTGGAGTGGGGATGGAATGGAGATTTTACAGTATCCTTCCTCTGCCACACCCACTAAACCACACCACGCCTACCAAGCCATGCCCACATAACTGGTAGTAAAAAAATTTGAATCAGAAGAGCCACATAAATCAGAAATCAGGTCCCTTCTGTACTTTAAATTTCAAAAATAGCACATGCTTTTAGATTTAAAGAAAAAAAATTATGGAACATGGGTACCTATTATACCTACCCTTTCACTTAGTAATGGGCGTCGGAATTTCACTGATTGCTGCAGTGATTGTCTAAGATACATCTCATTCTTAATAGCATGCAGGCTAGAAATAAATGGAAAGAATCCAATTTTTAAATTAATTAAATGACTGTCCCTCTGTAGCTTCATTTTTATCCGAGTAGGGTTGAAACTGAAAGTTTTATAGAAGTTCCCCAAGACTTATTTAGGTGGCAGTGAACCCATCCACTCAGTGTCTCATTGTAAATTATTTCTGCAAGTTCCCATAGATTCAAAGAGAATCAACTTTGCTGCTTAACAAGCAAAATAACCTGTAAATTCCAGTCTAAATAATAACAACTTGGACAGATGCTACCACAAGCTATTTTTAAATATTATAACAAAATATCCTTTGCCTTTACAGTCTGGAATGTTGAATCTCTCTCCCCTTCTTTCCCAAATTTGGAGGTAGCAGTATTTGCCTCCTCTTAAGCTTTTGCGCTTCAACAGTTCTTGGAGATTTCTCAAGAACAGAACATAAGGATTTAACTGGACTATCAGCTAGTTGTTTCAGGACCTAGGACTGTGATGGCGAACCTATGGCATGCGTGCCACAGGTGGCACGCAGCGCCCTCTGTGGGCACTCAACCTGTAACCCCAGTTCAGCTCTGCTGTGCATGCAATGTCTCCCACCAGCCAGCTGGTCTTCAGGTCTCTGCTATACATGTGTGGAGGGGGCGTGTGCCTGGGAGGGCATGCATATGCATGAGGGGGAATATGTGAGGGGGCACTTTGGGCACTCAGTCCAGAAAAGGTTAGCCATCACTGACCTAGGATATATTTTACCTGGTCCTGGAAATTTAGACTCAATGTAAAAAATATTTCCAGACCATATTTATATCAATTTCAAACTTTAATCCTGCACTTTGCAATTTCCTGGTTGGATACATAGAGTTTCTTTGTTAGAAAACGGGAACTAAATCGTTTTCTTTGCTAGCTGTTAGCATTTTGCCTTTTTTATTAGGCAGTTTGTGTGACTATTTTAATTTTAAATATATTTAACAACGACCTTTTGATTGGTCTTAGCATTCTTAGCCAACATCAGCTCATTCTGAACTTTCATTTTTCTGACACTGGATTTACAATTCTGGGCTACCTGTCTGTATTTTGCTTTGTGATCTGGCAATCTTTCAATTTCCTGAATGTGTCCTGCTTTGTTTTCATGTCTTTAGCAAGTTTTTTGCATAGCTACACTGGCTTCCTTTCATATTTATTCTTCTCACTGAAATTTCTTTCAATTTTGCTTTTCATGTTTCCTTCTTTAGGAGTCCCCATTGACACTGAGCATCTTTTCTTATTGGTTTCTCCTGTCACAAGATCTGGCTTTTAATTTTTAAACTTGAATAAAATCTACTGTCTTTAAAACTAAATTGCATATTTTGATTATGGAGTTCTTGGTGTTCTCTGAGCTTGGTTGGTTGGTTGCTTGCATATGTTTCATTAACTTCAGTCATTATGGTTGCATCTATTCATGTATTGTACAAACATCTAACAGAGGGGAAATTTGCAAGTACATTCCCCAACCACCAAAATTCTCAGGTAAATTCCTGATTGCTCATTCATTTAACTCCTCCTTGAAACTAGGCTGTCTGATATTGCTCTTTCAGTCGCTGCTGACTCAATAAGGAGTCAACCATCTAGACCAGGGGGGTCAAACTCTATTTCATTGAGGGTCACAACAGGGTTGTGTTTGACTTTGGAGGGCTGGAGTGGGCGTGGCCAAGGTGGGCATGGCCAGCTTGATGTCACTCATGTTGGAGATGCCTATGGTGGCCCGAGTGCTCTGCCGGTGAAAATGAGCTCCTGAGCTCCGTTTTCAGGTGAAATGGCTTTCTGCAACTCTATGCCAGCTCTGTTTCTTTGCTGTTTCTAGGGCGGCCCTGCAGGCCAGATCTAAGCACCCTGCTGGCTGAATCCAGCCTCCTGGGCCTTGAGCTTAACACCCTTGACCTAGGCAATCAGCAGCTTCCAAGATACAGTCCTTGTAATTATCCACTATTTAGGAAATGAAAAAAAGAGCTTTTCATACTTTACTGTCAACACACAATTCCTCAGAGTTTCTCTGACTTCTATTTTTCCTCTCCGGCAAATTTATTTTAGCTTTCTTTCTTCAGTATTTCAATGAAGGATACTGTATATTTTGAAATCTTTTCTCAGCCTACTAATTTTAATTGTGGTTTAGGTAATGCACAAAAAGGGGTACCTAATTTGCTTATAGGATTCTGGACTAATTCTAGTTGCATATGTATTTTACCAACACCTTAAAATGTCCAAAGAGGTTTTGTCATTATTATGTGTGAGTGTTATATTTAGAGTTATGGGTGAAGAAGGCCACAATGATGGGTTCCACAAAGCATAAAACAAAGCAAACACACAAGGTATGTGTATTTGTAGTATGATGTGTTAATACAATCCAATAGATATTAGTAACATAATACCTTCTCTTTAGAATATCAAACTTTAATTCCCAACATTGATTCAACTCACTCAATTCCTTCTGAAGTCTGAAAAAAGAACAGAGGAACATTTATAAATGTTACAAATGTTTTGTAAATATGGCATGATTGTCTTATACATATATTCTTGTGCACTTACTTTTGTGCTTGCAATCTTGCGTGCTCTTCTGCTTTCTTAAGCCTTTTTATTTCATTATACAATGCTTTTCTTTCAGCCGCCGTTCCCTTTTCAAATATAATTTGCAGCACACACAGACAGACAGACACACACACATACAAACCATGCATTAATTATGGACGTATGGAAAATGCTGAACAGAGTTATAACAGTTGAGCAGAGAGATAAATATTGATTCATTTAACATTATCTATCTATCTATCTATCTATCTATCTATCTATCTATCTATCTATCTATCTATCTATCTATCTATCTATCTATCTATCTATCTATCTATCTACCTACCTACCTACCTACCTACCTACCTAATGTATCTCCATGACCAAATTCCCTTAGAATTGGAGCCACTATATGTAGTCCTCGATTTACATCAGTTCATTTAGTGTTCAAAGTTACAAAAGCACTGAAAAAAGTGCCTTATAATCGTTTTCCACACTTATGACCAATCCAGCATCCCCATGGTCACATGATCAAAATTCAGACTCATATTTATGACGGTTGCAGTGTCCTGAGGTCCTGTGATCACTTCTTTTGATCTTCTGACAAGCAAAAATCAATGGAGAAGTCAGATTCACTTACCAACCATGTCAAGAAAAGCAGAAAATGAGGCAAAATTCACTTAACAAATGTGTGTCCAAAACCAGAAATTTTGGGCTTAATACTAGTCGTAAGTCAAGGACTACCTATAGTAAAAAGCTTACCTACCATACACCATATTAAAACTACTGAATGTAATTATTAACCAAAAATACACAGCAGCTGAGAAGGCTATGGGTTATACAAAAGCCTTGGAAAGCAGTATGTACTTACAGTATGTACAGCAAGTTTATTCAGAAGCCTACATCTTGTTTAAAAATCTAAAAGTGTTATTGTTATTTCTAGATAAAAAAGATGACATGTAAACACAGATTAGTTCAAGTGCTATTGAAAAAGGTAGTGATTTGTGAAGATCAGGAGTACAATGTCCTGTCTACAAATGGCAATAACTAAGGTCATCTGCCAGATCTTACTATCGTGTTTCCCCGAAAATAAGACAGGGACTTATCTTCTTTTGACACCTGAAATAAGTGCTTGGCCTTATTTTCAGGGAGATCTTATTATTTTTGAGGTGCAGGAGGCGGCGAGCATGGTCACCTCATGGCTGCTGCTGTGTTGCAATATTTTCAGGGAGGGCTTAGTTTCGGGGGGAGGGCTTATTTTAGCGCATGTGCTCAAAAGCCCGATTGGGCTTATTATCCGGGGAGGTCTTATTTTCAGGGAAACAGGGTATCTTCATCAAAACTGCCCTCTGCTAAGTATCTGCAGTGTCATTGACAAAAAAGATGGGACTTACACCTCAGAGATGCAATGCTTATTTTGTTATTAGGCCCTGCTTCCCTGGTGGAGAACATTGCTTCCAACCTCCACAGTCTCTGGACAAGTTAACTGGTCTTGTTAAAGTTGTAGAGGGGTTATTAGCTGCTCCACCCATAGTCTACTGGTACAGTGGCCAGTAATTTGAATTCTAACTTAAAAGAGTTTATATTTTTGTTCATTTGCTGGCCCGGTTTGAAGAGAAAGAGGGCTTAGCATAATCGACTGAGTTAAATATATTCCCTATTGTTATTCTGCTTATTTCTTCCTTTGTTCTTAGTAATTATCCAACAAAACTCGAGTTATGTCTAAGCAGGACATTACAGTTAGACTAAAACAATTTCTATTTCTGGATTATTTCAGTATTGAAAAGCAGTTTGGTGGTTGACATAATGGAAGATCGTGATTAATTGAAAACTGTTACAAAGAGGGAATAGTTACTGAAAAGACAGAGCATGAGGTAAGATGGATGGCCCATAAATGAAACAAACAAACAAACATGATTACAGAGCTTCTGCATGTTGCGGCTTATTAAACTGATTAACACATCCTTACAAAACCAATAAATCTTAGCCTAATCCCACTTTTCGGTTTTTCCTCCAGAGAAAAGATGCATCTTCTCTAGAGCAGGGATCTCCAGACTTGGCAATTTTAAGCCTGGCAGACTTCAACTCCCAGAATTTCCCAGACATTCTGGGAGTTGAAGTCCGCCAGGCTTAAAATTGCCAACTCTGGAGATCCCTGCTCTAGAGTACCGTATTTTTCGGAGTATAAACACACCTTTTTTCCTCTAAAGAGGCTGAAAATCTGGGTGCATCTTTTACATCGAATACAGCATTTTTTGCCTCCTAAAACCTGGCCCCTTCACCAAAATGGCCACGTGCATACCCTTATGGAAGCTTCCAGAGAGCTCCTGGGGGCTAGGGAGGGCAGAAATGAGCAAAAAACAGGGCATTTTTGCCCCCCCCCCCCAGCAGCACTCTATAAACCTCCATAATGCTATGCATGCTATTTTTTGACCAAAAAACAGGCCGTTTTTCCTCGTTTTGCCCCCCCCCCTCCCAGGAGGACTCTGCAAGCCCCCCCAAGGCTATTCATGCCTTTTATTTGAAAAAGAACAAGACCATTTTCGCGAAAAACAGGCTGTTTGGGGGAGGTTTGCACAGTGCAAAAAGGGTATTTTTTTTCCTTTCGGAAAGCTGTTTACCTAGAGTGATTGATGAGAATTACGTTGCCTGCAGAAACAAAGATTTGTTTCAAAGGTGGTCAGTGATTTCCTTCTCCAGCACATGGTTAAATACACCTGGAAACATCTACCTACCTACCCTCTCTCTCTCTACCTATCTACTGGATTTCTCTCTCTCTCTCACCTACCTACCTACCTACCTACCTACCTACCTACCTACCTACCTGTTATCTCTCTCCCCACCTACCTACTCTCTCTCTCCCCCTACCTACCTACTGTATTTCTCTCTCTTTCTCTCCCTCTCTATCCCTCTACCTACCTACTTTTTTAAAAAATTGCCTCTGTGTCTTATACTCCGGTGCGTCTTATACTCCGAAAAATACAGTAGTTTTCTCAATTCGAACACTTGATGAGAAATGCTAGTGGAATGTAGTGTGGAACGTGCCACCTGTCAGAATAAACTGAAAATTCCTTGCTCCCTCTTCATTTTGCCCTTTTGTTACAAAGGTCTTTGAGAAACGTTATGAAGACAGTGCTGCAACTAAGGATAAAGATGTGATTTGGGGATCAGGGTTGTCTTAGCTTAGAAAAAATAGCTCAATACCTCATCCCAAACTTCACTTGTTCCATCTCCTTTGGTGGCTGCTTCTTTGGTGGCTTCTTCTTTGGTGGCCGCTTCTTTGATGCCTGCTTTTTTGGTGCCTCCTTTTTTGGTGCCTGCTTCTTTGGTGGTTGTGTCTTTGGTGGTTGTGTCTTTGGTGGTTTTTGGTTTAACAGCTGCCTCTTTACTCGCTGTCTCTTTGACAGTTTTCCCTTTTTCTTTTTTTCGGCCTTTTTTCATTGTTTCTTCCTGATCTGAGACTTTCTATAAAATACAATTAATAATCCTTCCATTTAAGACATGAACGTTCTTTGTAAAATAACTCTCAGGCATTAAGCCCTGATAGAAATCTCATTTCAAAGCTTGACTAGGGGTGTGTGTGTGTGTGTTGTTGTTGTTGTTGTTGGTGGTGGTGGTGAGTGGATCTTGTCTAGCACCTCAAAAATCCTCCTGAGGAAAACTCACCTTTGTTCATCCTTTGATGGCTGTTTCAGAGATTCCCACTTCTTAAGGTTTATGGGTATAAATATTAGAAATGAATAAAACACAACAATAACAAGCTTTGAAAGGCTGAATGGCAATTTATAATTTAATTTTAATTTAATTTATTCACATTTCTATACCGCCCTATCTCCCTTGTGGGGACTCAGGGCGGTGCACAGAAGAGATAAAAACAAGCATTAACATATAAATACAGGATAAAATACAATTAAATATGATAAATCTGTGCTAAAATTATTAAAAACTATTAAAAACAGTTTAAAACATTATCTTAAAATTAAATCATGAGATCTATGCCAGGCCGGCCAGATGAAAGAGATGCGTTTTAAGCCCCCGGCAGAAGAGGCGTATGTCTGTGATGGTACGAAGATCGGGAGGCAGGTCGTTTCAGAGGGCTGGAAGCGCCACAGAGAAGGCTCTCCCCCTGGGGTCGCCAGCCAGCATTGACCGGCGGATGGCACTCTGAGGAGACGCTCTCTGTGGGAGCGGATAGATCGAAGGGAGGTATGTGGTAGGAGGCGGTCATGCAAGTAACCAGGTCCCGTGCCATGGAGTGCTTTGAAGATGGTTATTAACACCTTGAAGCGCACCCGGAAGGCCACAGGCAGTCAGTGGAGCTCGCGCAGGAGAGGTGTTACGTGGGAGTATCATGAACCTCCCAGAATCCCCCGCGTGGCTGCATTCTGCACTAGCTGGAGCCTCCGGGTGCACCTCAAGGGGAGCCCCATGTAGAGAGCATTGCAGTAATCTAGACGGGAAGTAACGAGGGCTTGAATGACCGTGCGTAGGGTGTCTCAATCTAGAAAGGGACGCAACTGGCGTATCAGAAAAACCTGATAAAAAGCCCCCCTGGCCACGGCTATCACATGGTCGTCCAAGGACAGCTGAGAATCCAGGAGGACGCCCAAGTTGCGAGCCCTTTCCGCGGGGGCTAGTGACTCGCCCCCGATAGCCAGAGAATGGAACCAACTGGCTATATCGAGAGGCCAGAAACCACAGCCACTCGGTCTTGGACGGGTTGAGTCGAAGCTTGTTCCTCCCCATCCAGACCCGCACGGCCTCCAAACACTGGGACATCACTTCAACGGCATCGTTGGGGTGGTTTGGGGCAGAAATGTACAGCTGAGTATTATCAGCGTACTGATGGTACTCTACCCCAAAACCACGGATGATCTCACCCAGCGGCTTCATATAGGTGTTGCACAGGAGAGGTGAGAGGACCGACCCCTGAGGCAGCCCACAAGTGAGGAGCCTCGACATCGATCTCTGCCCTCCTGCCAACACAAAGTTGCGTCAGAGAGGTAGGAGGAGAACCACCGCAACACGGTGCCTCCCAACCCCAACCTCTCCAGCCGGTTCACTAGGATACCATGGTCGATGGTATCAAAAGCCGCTGAGAGATCTAATAGGACCAGGATAGAGGAACAACCTCTATCCCGAGCCCTCCAGAGATCATCTACCAACGCGACCAATGCCGTCTCCGTGCTGTGCCCAGGTCGGAAGCCGGACCGGCGCAGGTTTAGATAGACAGTTTCCTCCAGGTGCAGGGGAAACTGTTGTGCCACCACACTCTCAACAACCTTCGCAAGAAAGCGAAGGTTGGAGACCGGACGATAATTAGCCAACACTGCTGGGTCCAGGGAAGGCTTCTTGAGGAGGGGTTTCACCACTGCCTCTTTCAAGACGGCCAGTAGAAACCCCTCACTCAAAGAAGCATTCACTACTTCCTGGAGCCAGCCTCGTGTAACCTCCCGGGATGCCAGTACAAGCCAGGAGGGACACAGGTCCAATAAACATGTGGTGGCATTCAGCCGCCCCAGCAACCTGTCCATGTCATCTGGAGTCACAAGGTCGAACTCTTCTCATAAAACGGTCTCAAGGCCTGCCTCCATCTGCCCATTCTGACCACCCTCATTGGAGGCCAGTTCGTCCCGGATCTGAGCGATTTTATCCTGCAGATAACATCCAAATTCCTCTGCACAACCCTGTAAGGGAGCTTCCCGCGGCCTCTGTTGAAGGAGGGAGCGGGTCACTCTAAACAGGGCGGCAGGGCGGTTATCTGCGGATGCGATGAGAGCAGCGAGATAATTACGTTTCACCACTCTCATCGCCACGAGGTAGGTCCGCAAATGGGACCTTACCCGTGTTCGATCAGATTTGGAGCGAGTGGACCTCCAAATGCTCTCTAGGCGTCTCTTTCAGCGCTTCATCACCCTCAGCTCCTCGGAAAACCAAGGGGCCAGGGTGGATAAGATAATGGAGCTGTCTAGTCCAGTCACTGCATTGTCAAAATAAAATAAAAAAACAGATTTAAAAACAGCAATAAATAGCTAATGCACAGCTAGGATGAAAAAGGCAAGTAAGATAAGGAAACTAATGTGGGAGGAGGAACACAATGGGAAAAAACTATTTTTAATCTTCACTCCACAGGACAAATCTGATCTGTTAAGTGCCTATGACATCCCTGTTATAGATGAAATGCATTTGAGATGAGATGGGATTTATACACAGGATGCTCACTGCAGGCCTTGAAAAACATAGAAATGAATATGGCCCTTTAGAGGGGGGAACGTTAGTTATTTCTGCCTTAAACTATTCAATATGTCAACAGAATTTTATTGCTATTGTATATTATTTTCAGACATGTGTATATATTAACTTCAGAGCAATGGTCTTCTACAGATCCTAAAGTTGAATATTTAAAACCAAGGTTTGTTAAAGAAAGCATTCTTAGTTTCTAAAGAAATTACTCTATGTTTGTTCGCTGGTGTCTTTGATTCCCAGTATACCTACAAGGTATCTCACCTGGTGCCAACCAGGGCTATGTAATAGTCTTTAAATATACAAACAATTAGGAAGTTAAATGCAGTCAAATGAGGTGCTAACCTCTAGAATAAGCTGAAATATAGCACTTATATACTGCTTCAAAGGGCTTTACAGCCCTCTCTAAGCATTTTTACAGAGTCAGCATATTGCCCCCAACAATTTGGGTCATCATTTTACTGACCTTGGAAGGATGGAAGGCTGAGTCAACCTTGAGCCTGGTGAGATTTGAACTGCCAAATTGCAGGCAGCCTGCAATCAGCAGAAGTAACCTGCAGTACTGCATTCTAACCACTGCGCCACCGTGGCTCTTAAAAATGGCTCTATTAAAATGCTTCTGGATCCTAGGGAATCTGAGAGGCATACTTAGCAATTAGAAATGATGGATTGCCTGTATTATATAGTGAGTGCTGCCAAAGAATAGGATAATAAGTGGTTCAAAGAATATGAAATAAAGATGGATGGAATATACAGGAAGTCCTTGACTTTTGGACTTTGAACCCAAAATTTCCATTGCTAAAGCAAGGCAGTAGCTAAGTGAATTTTGCCCCATTTCTGCAATCTTTCTTCACAGTAGTTATGTGAATCATTGCAGTTGTTAAATGAATCACATGGTTATTAAGTGAACCTGTCTTCCTCATTAACTTTGCTTGTTAGAAGGTTGCAAAAGGTGATCATATGACCCCAAGACAGTGCAGCCATTTAAAAAATGTGAATTGCCAATCATCCAAATTTTAATTATGTGACCATGCCATGCTGCAACTGTTGTTAAGTGAGAAAAAATAGTCATGAATCACTTCTTTCAGTGCTGTTGTGATTTTGGTCACAAAATGAATAGTTGTAAATTGAGGACTACATATACTAAAATTCTGTACACCAGAGATATCAGCATTCAAGATAACTTAAAAAAAAATGCTAATCATATGAGTCTCCAGTACTAGAAGGTGATGTCGAATCAGCATTCTGGCCATTTCCAAATTGGAAGTTTACAAAATTGATGGAAAAATCTACACAAATATGGAAACAACAGAAAAAGACCCAGAAAGATTCTAACAAAATTATACAGGAAATTTGGAGAATACAGTGGCCAACAAAATGAAAAAGGTAAGTCTATGTACCAATATCAAGAAAGGAGAGAGACTGCATACTCAATCAATTAGATCAAATTGTAAGTTTCATGTTAGCAAAATAATTCTTAGGATTATGCAGGTTAGAGAGCTACGTATCAAAAGACAGATGCCAAATGTTCATATTTATTTTAGAAAGATTCAGGGAACAAGGAACATTATAGCTGATCTGTGCTGGATAATTGAGAAAGCCAAAGAACACTAAAAAGAAGTTTGCATGTCCTTCATTGATTATAGAAAATACTTCAACGGCATCAACTACGTCAACCTGTAGAAAGTGCTTAAGAAAACGGCAATCCCAGAATATCATATTTCATTGTGTGAAATCTAAAGACTAGACAGGAAATTGCAGCCTGGATTCCTGCCTTTCACAATATGGCAAAATAAACTGCTCCAGGTTGGCAAACAATGAGACAAGGCTATATATTCTCTCTTAATTTTTTTTAAACCTATATGATGAATATATAGGAAGGAAGCTGAACTGGTAAATTAAACTGATTAAACTGGTAAATTAAACTGAACTGGGGGGGAGCACTGGCCTTTAAATACCTTTCTGAGTCCTGGTCTGATTTTTGGTAATGCTATCATCTCATCCCTACTCCTTCTCTCATTAGACTTTACATTCTCAGTTTCTGTAACTCTTCATTATATGGTTTAGCCGCCTCTAATCATCTTTATTGCTCTTCTCTGCACTCTTTCTAGAGTCTTAAGAGTCAAATCTTTTTTTGTATCGTGCTGACCAAAGCTGGATGCAGTATTCCAAGTGTGATATCTCACCAGTGCAATATAAAGTGGTAGTAACACTTCATGTGGTCTTGATATTATCCTTGTTAATGAAGCCTAGGATTGCATTGACTTTTTTGGCAGCTGCAGCACATTCCTAGATCCTACTTGTCCACTACGACCCCTAGATCCCTCTCAAAATTATTGCTTTGAACCAGGTACCATCTGTTCAATATGTGTGACTTTGGTTTTTCTTGAATAAATGTAAATTTTTGCCTTTCAGTGTTGACTATCAACAGCAAAATTTCAATATATGTCACAGAGTATCACTTGGTGAGATAGCAATAAAGACAATATATTAAGATGTCACAATGTGCTTATACTTGCAGAGACCAAAACCGAATAGTCAGTGGTTTTCTCTATAATTCTATGTGGAGAAAAGTTGAACTTTGCAGAAATAGGATATTGATGCTTCTGAACTTTGATGTTGGAGAAACTACTGAGAAGAGATGAATAGCCAAGAAATAAACAAATATAGAACAAATCAGTCTGGGGTTTTCATTTAAGGTCCAAGTGACTAGGCTCAAGGATTACATTTTGGGTATAACTGAGTTCTCTTGAGAAGTCTATAAGGAGAGGTTTAATGGCTAAGCATCAGGCTAGAAAAGCAGGAGAGCATAAGTTCAGGACTCATTTTAGCCCATGAAAGCTGGCTGGGTGTCCTTGGGCCAGTCATTCTCTCTCAGCCCAACTCACCTCATATAATTGTTGCTGTGGGGAAAATGGGAGGAGGAATGTGAGCTTGATATGTTTGCCACCTTAAGTTTTTTAAATAAAAATAATAAAGGTGGGATACATATAAATGAATAAAAAAAAGCTGGGAAATATACAGTACATAGTAGGAAAAAGAAGGGGGTGACTAGCATCAAGCTGGGTAGATTTGATTGCAGCAACAATGAGTGCACCGTTGGAAGATCTGAAAGGCCTAATCTGAGGACAAATCATCCATTGAGGTCTATCTATCTAGTCACTGAGAGTCAATACCAATTTGATTGTAAATAATAAATCAATTAATAAAATAGTTTCCCTTTGTGAAGAATTGTTCAACAACTGTGTTTCCTGCTTGACCTGCACTGTTCAACAGCTAAACAAATGTATTACACAGTTGTAGTTATACATATGCAAGCATCAGGCAACTCAAGAACTTGTGCTGATTAAAACATATTAAACTTACTTTGCTTTTTATTTTTTAATACAAAATATTTTTTGTACAAATATGGCTCAGATATATACAAATATAAGATGTAAGGAACCTTTTGAAATCCTGACAGGTGCCCACTACTGTATCTCTCCATAATACCAGCTACTTCACTAAATCTGTGTTAGAAGACAAATATTGAACAAAGCATACATATGTTTAACCACAATTATATTCTATTTTCTCTTATGCTGTTTCATGAACTTCATTGTACAGTTTCCAGTATGCCTTTGAATAACAGCTCAAAGTAACCAGATAATTCTGTTTACTAACCTTCTCACATAAAAAGCTGCACTGTAAAAATCAGGACAGCTAATAGAAGACAGCAAAGAGTTAGTTTTCTATATTTTCTTTGTGCCATTTATTGGTTGTTTGGATTTTTGCATCCCAGAGCTGTAAGTCTAAGCAGTGTTTAATGACACATATTAAGTGAATTAGGAATAGATGCTTGGTAGTGGCTGTGATGGGACAGTGGGTTTTGGGATTATTGTTTTGTTAAAGAAGAAAAACACTTTATTTATTTGCTGGTTTAAAGCATTTATCTAGCTCTTCGTTTTATATTGAACTCTGGGTGACTCCCAAAAAACAACATCAATATAACATTAATCTATTTAAAATGTATCCATTAAAAAAACAACCTTATCACTTGGCACCACACTTGCACATGCAGTTCATCAGACTCATCCTATATTTGCATTTAATGTATTTTGCATTTGGGGGGGAAAAGTTAGGTCTTAAATACTTTTCAGTGGGCTCTGAGGGAAGGATGTTCCTTAGGGAAGGAGTGCCATGGAAAAGGTACACTCCCCAAATCCCATAAAATGTTTAAGAGAAGGAACTAGAAGTGTGCCATTATTTTTGACTTTGTAGCAGGTTGTGGCCAGTTCGGCCAGTTCGGCCCGGATTGGCTGAACTCGTAGTAGTGGTGGCAGGAAGCTCTGCCCACTCACCCAGATGCTTCTACACATGTGCAAAAGGATCACGCAAGCATGGGAGCGTGCCCAAACCAGTAGTAAAATAATTAGACCCTGTGCCATATAAGGCTTTCAAAGTAATAATCAGAACCTTGAATAACACTTGTGAGGAAAATGTGAGCCGGTACAGCTCAGGCGTTACATGGACAAATCTAGGAGCACCTATCACTATGCACACTGTCAAATTCTGTACCAGTTGTAGTTTCTAGGTGATCTTCTAAGGAAGCCCTATGTATTGTGCATTACAATAATCCAAATGAAAAGTGACTAAGCTATGAATGTTTATGAATAAGGCCTTCCCATTCAGGAGGGGCACAAATGGCATACTAGGCAAAACTGTACAAAGGCCCTGCTTGAGATATAAGATGTCGCCATGATGTAGAAAAGACGTGGAGACTCTGGAAAGAGTGCAGAGAAGAGCAACCAAGATGATTAGGGGACTGGAGACTAAAACATATGAAGAACGGTTGCAGGAGCTGGGTATGTCTAGTTTGATGAAGAGGAGGACCAGGGGAGACATGATAGCAGTGTTCCGATATCTCAGAGGGTGCCACAAAGAAGAGGGAGCCAAACTATTCTCCAAGGCACCTGGGGGCAGGACAAGAAGCAATGGGTGGAAAATAATCAAGGAGAGAAGCAACTTAGAACTAAGGAGAAATTTCCTGACAGTTAGAACAATTAACCTCTGGAACAGCTTGCCTCCAGAAGTTGTGAATGCCCCAACCCCGGAAGTCTTTAAAAAGATGTTAGATAGCCATTTGTCTGAAATGGTATAAGGTTCCTGCCCACGCAGGGGGTTGGACTAGAAGACCTACAAGGTCCCTTCCAACTCTGCTATTGTATTGTATTGTATTGATGTAGCATCTCTCACTTCATGTCACTAATTCATGCTTTGTTTCCTAATATGAATGTTTGTCTTTCTGTAACAATGGTGACTCAGAAAATCCTGGGTTCAGACTTTTCGACTTTACATTTGTCAAATAGGGTGAATCATTATTTGCTTCATCTATGTCCATAGCTCCTTATTCTCTTTGATTTTTTAAATGTATTTTTCTATGGTAAGATTGGAAACATGCTGTCCTTTCCTGGGATTCAAAACGATCTTTGAAGAGCTTCCAAATATATAAACACAGGACTGTCATACAATGAATTAAAATGAAGTAAATGAGGAATGTGGACTGGAAGAAAATATTATTCTTTGTCTTTCAAAGAAAAATGATTTTTAGATAGAAAGAAATTCACTTGATTATCTGATTCTTTCTAGGTTTGCTGTATCAATAACAAAAATTTCCAAATTTAAAATTAGTCTTTCAGTACCAGTTCAAGGCATTCCTCTCCCATGCTTAAGTCCAAGAAGTCTTTTCATAATGGTTTTAAACCACATCAAACTCAAAGCAAAGTGTACCTGCTCATAAGTCGTAGCTTAGAGCTGTAACTCTTAGTTGATGCTACAAAATGATTTACTAGAAATGCATATTTAACGGAACAATGACACTGATATATTAGTTACTGAGTTACCCTCTTAAAAGTAGCAAACACAAACGTCTTGATAACACATTACTTCTTTTATCTGAAAACAAATCAGAGATATTTCAAAACTATTTACCACATTATAATTAACTGATCATATTTCTCTCCTTTCTTTTGGGGACTGCTTTCCAGTCCAGCTAATCTCAGCATGTGTGACTTTCCCACTACATGTCACACTTTTACAAATATAGGTTTGATTAATAAAGGAAAGCAAATTCCTCTTCCAGCCAATGCAGCATCAAAGGAGCAGGTGAGTTATACATGGATTTAGACATTAACTTCTGAGCGCTTGCTTGCTGTGTGCCTTTATTTGAAGTTTGAGAAAGATGTAGGATAACAGTAGCCTTTAATCAAACACAGTTTTATCAAACTCCATATTAAGAATATCTTTAGGAAGGAATACAAAAACAATCCTTTATTACTTAAAGAACCTACTGACTCATCCATATATTGGAACATGCTGCCTGAAAAAATGTTAAAGAACCATAAAGCAGATTTTGTAATAAAGTGATCAGTTGCAAATGTTTGGTTTTTTTAAAACTTGCTTAAGATATGACCATTGCACAAGGTGTTTTATGAAGTCTTGCTAGAGTTTCAGTTGTTAAACCATCTAATCTGATCTTCTAAATTTACTCATAATTTTTTGAGAATCAACTGAAAACAAATATGGAGCAAGGCGTGTTTTGTGAAACTTTGTTTCCCATCAACTTCAATCATCATGTTCGATCATCAGCTAACAACTTCCATGCTCCACTTTTGGATTTTTTTCCTACAGTTATTTTTAAACAAATTATAAAACATGTGGTGTTTTTTATCCCATTGTTTTCCTCCTCTATGTAGGTAGGATTAGTTTATTATTTACATCGAACGTGTATCTTTATATAAGAATATATATTTATATATTAATATTTATGTATCCTTGTGCAATTATTTCTAAAATCTTGGATATAGCAATTAGCTAAATGCATTTTAATGTTCTTAATCAGACTTGTGAATAGCAAACAAAGGCAGCCTGTTAGCTTCATGTCTTATCAGTGGAAATGTTTGACTGGCCACAGATGGAAACAGCACTGGGCTAGACAAAACTTTTGGCCTTCTTTGGTAAGATCTTTCATCTATTCTTAGCATAGAATATTATGTAAGGGTGTCTTCAGGTAAACTATGCAAATCACTCATAAAAGGTATAGGTTCCCCTCATACATATGTCCTAGTCATTCCTGACTTTAGGGGTAGGTGCTTATATCAGTTTCAAAGCTGAAGAGCCAGTGCTGTCCGAAGATGTTTTCATGGTCATGTGGCTGGCATTACTAAATGCCGAAGGCATACGGAATGTTGTCCCTTCCCACCAAAGGTGGTTCTTATTTTTCTACTAGCATTTTTACATGTTTTCAAACTGCTAGGGTGGCAGAAGCTGTGACAAGTAACGGGAGCTCACTCCATTATGCAGTGCTAGGGATTTGAACCGCCAAACTGCCAACCTTTCTGATCGACAAGCTCAGCGTCTTAGCTACTGAGCCATTGTGTCCCTTTAAATCACTCATATGTTTCGTAAATTTGAGAAAGGAGCTGAAATGTGTTTAATTCAAAAACAGCAAAATAAAATGTTATATATGGAAATTGGTCTTTTACATAACCATTTGCTTAATGGCTGTTTAAATTCATAATGACCTCAGAAAAAAAGGGCTTACAACCTGTCCTTGCACTTACAACCAATGTACCACTACCATAGTCATGTGATAACAATTTGGGTACTTGACGACTGGCTTCTATTTAACAATAGTGTCCTAAAATTACTTGGTCATGATTTTTGATCTTTTTTTTACTGATTTCTGGTAAAAAACACCCATTTAAATTGAATTTGCTTAACAACTGTATGGCTCAATAACCAGGTGATTTGCTTAACAATCACTCGAAAAATTGTAACATTGGATCCATCATTGACTTACAGCTGCAGTTACTTACATTGGAAATTTTGATCTCACTTGTGACCATAAGTTGAAGACTATCATTACAATAAAATAAAATACATTCATAGTTAATAGACTAACTTACCTGAGCTCCAGTTTCTTTTAATTTTGCGGCAGCATCTTGAGCTTCTTTTAGTTCCTTAAAAATAAAGATAAAATAGAATTGAACATAATTGCAATAACAAAAGTGGTGATGGGAATCTCTAGCACTAGAAGGGAGATGTTTATTTGCCTTGATTTACAATCAAACTAATATATAGAACCAAGCATATTGGGCAGGGGCGATGGGAGACAGGAATTTTACCATCGGGAGGGGGGCCGGGGCCGCTGGTTATGGGTGGTCGCTTGCCCCAACCCCCTGTGCTCCCCCCGCGATCTAAGTGGTCAGGGTTCGCAGCGCCAGGGCCAAAGATTGATGCTATGTAACCCCAGGTCCGTGGCTAATAAAGCCCCCTCATTTGTGTCGGAGGGGGAGCCGGACCTGGTGGAGATCACGGAAACCTGGTTGGGCCACGAGGGGGGTTTACATCTCGTGGAAATGTGCCCAGCAGGATACCGTGCATTTCATCAACCTCGGGCCCTAGGCAGGGGTGGGGGGGTGCCGGTTATTATTAAGGAAGGTCTGGAGCCGAGAGAGACCATTGTATCACAGATGACCGGCTGTTTTATTTTTTATTTTATTAAATTTATACCCCGCCCTTCTCCTTGTTAGGACCCAGGGCGGCGCACAGGCATTATATAAAACCATAAATACAATATACATCAATTAAAAATATATTAAATTAATTCACCCGTGCTAAAACCCGTTATTAAAACCATAACCAAATTATAATTTATATTTAAAAGTCAGACGCGGGGGGCTATCCTAGGCCGGCTTGTTGGAATAAGTACGCCTTAAGACGTTGGCGGAAGAGGCGGAGGTCCGAGGTAGTGCGAAGGTCGGGGGGTAGGTTGTTCCAGAGGGCCGGGCCCGCCACAGAGAAGGCTCTTCCCCTGGGTGTCGCCAGCCGGCATTGCCCGGCCGACGGCACCTGGAGTAGGCCCGCTCTGTGGGAGCGGACCGGACGAAGGGATGTATGGGGCAGGAGGCGGTCTCGTATATAGCTAGGCCCCGAGCCATGGAGCGATTTAAAGATGGTGGTCAACACCTTGAAGGCTGTGAGTCCCTCTACGTGAGATGGGGTCCTGGGAGGCAGTTGGGCTTGCTGCTTGTGTACCTGGCTCCCCGCTACGTATCAGCAGCCCTGCCCGAGCTCCTCGAGGTGGTCGCCGAGGTGGCGGTTGAGACCCCCAGACTTTTAGTCTTGGGGGACTTTAACCTGCCATCGGTCGGCAAATCAATCGAGGCAGCCCGGGAGTTCATGGCCTCCATGACGGCCATGGACCTGACCCAGGTAATTCAGGCCCCCACACACGAGGGCGGACACACGCTGGATTTGATTTTTGTCTCGGGTCAATGGACAAGTGATCTTGGTATAGGAGAGCTAGCCATCATACCCCTGTCATGGTCGGATCACTCACTTCTCCGGCTCGACTTTCCAACCGCTACACCCCACTGCGGGGAGGCGGAACCAACAATGCCTGATGGACCCTGAGAGGTTCCAGATGGAGCTTGGGTCACTACCTGCAACCCTGACCCGCACCCTGATGGAGGACCTTGTGGCTGCATGGAGATCGGGTCGCGCCCTTGCGGCCTCTCTTGCGGCGGAGAGCCACCCAGGCTCCTTGGTTCACCGAGGAGCTGAGGGGGATGAAACGCCACAAGAGACGCCTAGAGAGGCGATGGAGATCCACACGGTCTGAGTCTGACCGAACACAGGCAAGATCCCATTTGAGGACTTATCTTACGGCGATAAGAGTGGCCAAACGTCATCATTATGCCATCCTTATTGTGTCCGCAGATAATCGCCCTGCCACCCTGTTTGGGGTGACCCGCTCCCTCCTTCAACAGAGGCCGCGGGAAGCTCCTCTGCAGGGCAGAGCAGAGGAGTTTGGAGAGTATCTGCATGACAAAATCGCTCAGATTCGGAGTGACTTGGCCTCCACCGAAAGTGGTCTGGAGGGTTTGTCGGAGGCAGGTCTTGAGACATCTTTGTGGGAAGAGTTTGACTCTGTTACTTCCGAAGATATGGACAGGTTACGTAGGCGACTGAGAGCCACCACATGTTTATTGGACCCGTGTTCCTCCTGGCTTGTACTGGCATCCTGAGAGGTTACACGAGGCTGGCTCCAGGAAGTTGTGAATGCTTCTTTGAGTGAGGGGTTTTTGCCCACCGTCTTGAAAGAGGCAGTGGTGAGGCCCCTCCTCAAGAAGCCTTCCCTGGACCCAGCATTATTAGTAAATTATCGTCCGGTCTCCAACCTTCACTTTTTGGCAAAGGTTGAAGAGAGAGTGGTGGCTCAACAGTTTCCTCATCACCTGGAGGAAATTGACTATCTGGACCCGCGCCAGTCCGACTTCCGGCCCGGTCACAGCACTGAGACGGCATTGGTCGCGTTGGTGGATGATCTCTGGAGGGCCAGAGATGGGGGTTGTTCCTCCATCCTGGTCCTATTAGATCTCTCATCGGCTTTTGATACCATCGACCATGGTATCCTATTGCATCGACTGGAGGGGTTGGGGGTGAGGGGCACCGTCCTATGGTAGTTCTCCTCCTATCTCTCCGGTCGATCGCAATTTGTGTTGGCAGGAGGGCAGAGGTTGATCTCGAGACCCCTCACATGTGGGGTACCTCAGGGGTCGGTCCTCTCGCCACTCCTGTTCAACACATATATGAAGCCGCTGCGTGAGATCATCCGTGGTTTTGGGGTAGAGTACCATCTGTACGCTGTCGACACTCAGCTGTACATATCTACCCCAAACCACCCCAACGATGCCGTCGAAGTGATGTCCCAGTGTCTTGAACCCGTTCGGGTCTGGATGGGAAGGAACAGACTCAGACTCAACCCATCCAAGTCCGAGTGGCTGTGGTTTCCGGTACCCCGGTTCAACCAGCTTGTTCCATCGCTGGCCATAGGGGGAGAACATCTAGCCCCTGGGGATAGGGCACGCAACTTGGGCGTCCTCCTTGATACCCGGCTGTCCATGGAAGATCAAGTGACAGCCGTGGCCAGGGGGGCGTTCTACCAGGTTCGCCTGGTACGGCAGTTGCGGCCTTTATTGGACTGGGACGCCCTGCGCAGTCACTCACGCTCTCGTGACATCCCGGCTAGACTACTGCAATGCTCTCTACATGGGGCTCCCCTTGAGGTGCACCTGAAGACTGCAGCTAGTCCAGAACGCAGCCGCGCGGGCAGTCCTGGGAACCTCTAGGTTTGCCCACGTAACACCGCTCCTGTGCAAGCTGCACTGGCTACCTGTGGTTTTTCGGGTGCACTTCAAGGTGGTGGTTACTATCTTTAAAGCACTCCATGGCACGGGACCTAGTTATCTGCGGGATCGCATCCTGCCCCATACATCCCTTCGGCCGATTCGCTCGCACAGAGAGGGACTTCTTCGGGCGCCGTCCACTAGGCAATGCCAGCGGGTGACGCCTAGGGGAAGGGCCTTCTCTGTGGTGGGCCCAACCCTCTGGAATGACCTACCCCCCGAAATTAGAACAACGACGGACCTCTGCTCCTTCCGTCAGAAGTTAAAAACTCACTTATTTCAGCAGGCCGGCCTGGCTTAACTCTTATACCTAGCCGTAATAAAAATAAATTTGTTTTAATTTGAATTTTAAGGGTATTGTTAAGGTTTTTTTAGGGATTTTAAATATTGTTTTAGCAAAGGGGTAATTTAATTCGGTTTTAATATTTTGTATGTTGTATATTGTTATTTATTAGATTCTAATTTCCTGTGGCCCGAGTCCCCATGGGGGAGATGGGGCGGTCTATAAATTTAAATAATAAATAATAAATAAATAAATAAGTACCAATATAATCAATGATGTTCTCACATGTGAATTTTCTGACATATAAAGAATTAAGGACAAAGGTATTTTACAAAAATATTTAACCAATAGATGTGTTATAAGACGTATTTCAGTATTTTTTAAAAAACACAAATCAATTCATCTTGTGTTAATGATTCTAGCAAATACTGCTAAATTAGCAACAACAATACAACAAAACTACCGTATTTTTCGGAGTATAAGACGCACCGAGGTTTTGAAGAGGCAATTTTTTTTTAAAAAGTAGGAAGGTAGATAGAGGGATAGAGAGGGAGAAAAAGAGAGAGAAATACAGTAGGGAGGGAGGGGGAGAGAAAGAGTAAGTAGGTAGATGGAGGGAGGGAGGGAGAAAGAAATACAGTAGGGAGGGAGGGAGAGAGAGAGTGTAGATAGGTAGGTAGGTAGAGGGATAGAGAAATAGAGATAGAGAGAGAAATACAGTAGATAGTTAGGGAAAGAGAAAGAGTAGATAGGTATATGGGGGGGGGAGAAATACAGTAGATAGTAGGAAGAGAGAGAGTGTAGATAGGTAGGTAGAGGGATAGAGAGAGAGAAATAAAGAGAGAGAGAAATACAGTAGATAGATGGGTAGAGAGAGAGTAGGTAGATAGGTAGGTAGATGTTTCCAGGTGTATTTACCCATGTGCTGGAGAAGGAAATCACTGACCACTTTTGGAACAAATCTTTGTTTCTGAAGGCACAGTACTTGACCAACGTAATTCTCATCAATCACTTTAGGTAAACAGCTTTCCGAAAGGAAAAAAACCACCCTTTTTGCACTGTGCAAACCTCCCCCAGACGGCCCGTTTTTTGCAAAAATGGGCCATTTCCCCCCCCCCAAATAAAAGGCATGAATAGCCATGGGGAGGCTTGCAGAGTGCTCCTGAGGGGTGGGGGGGTCAAAAATGAGCAAAACCCCAGCACATTTATCACGAAAACGGGCCGTTTTTGACCCAAAAAATTGCATGCATAGCCTTATGGAGGCTTATAGAGTGCTGCTAGGGGCTGGGTGGGGGGGCAAAAACACCCTGTTTTTTGCTCATTTCTGCCCTCCTCAGCCCCCAAGAGCTCTCTGGAAGCCTCCATGAGGGTATGCACATAGCTATTTTGGTGAAGGGGTGGGGTTTCAGGAGGCAAAAAATGCTGTATTCGATGTATAAGACGCACCCAGATTTTCAGCCTCTTTTTAGAGATAAAAAGATGCGTCTTATACTCCGAAAAATACGGTAATATTATTTTAATTAACATTGTCTTTTTTAACAATGAAGGATTTTAGATTATCATTACTGATTCTGTTGTAGTAAGATGTTCTTGGTTGAGCTCTTTTTAAAACTTACTAGCTGAAAGAATTGCAAAAATATCAGACTGAAGGAAATGAAAATTAATATTTAAAACCCAGAGCACATAAAATGATTCCTCCTCCTTCTCCGTATAAAAATAATCCCCAATCCTTCAAACTTGTATATTTTTACTATAATACTGTTCCATGTAGTGATTAGTATCCACAAGGCAATGTTGGGGAGACAGCTTCATAGTTATTTTCTTTTAGTAGAGTATTTACATGGCAATTAGACATCTTATTTTGAGCCGATAAATGATTTTCTAACTTGAATTGGGGGAGTAATTTCTAAAAAAACCTGCTGCATTAAAATGCTGACTGGATATTTATAACTGGAATATGACTTTCCTGTTGTTGCAAAACTGCAATTCCCAGTATTCCTCATTCTGCCATCCATCTGGAGTTGCTGGGATCACAATTCAATGATTCCAATTTTCATTGCTTCCCCAACATTGTTTACCATAATGCAATATTAAAAACTTTTCATTTTTCTGGAACGAATAGAGTATCTTAAAAACAAAATGGCAGCATATTGGCCATTTATAAAAATAAACATAAAACGAACAGAGTATCTTTCAATCATTCCTCTGGGCTGCAACAGCTCTGAAGATCCTTGCCCTCATTTTTTTTTACAAATTTATAATGAAAGAATAGGTTTCTCCCCAGGTTTGATCTTCTGCTCAAGGACCTACACAGTGCTGAGCTTAACAAAATAGAATAAACAAATCAGCTGTAACTAGGCACAGAATATAACTGCAAAAAAGAAGTGAATATTTAACAGGTTTGGTTTGCTCTTCATAAATCTTATATTCTGAACAGCCACATTATTTGGCAAATTTTTAAAAAGTGAATCAAGATATGATGGATTTTAATGGATTTTATAAACAATATCACATTTAATCTGCTGTAACAAAACATGTTGGCATTGGCCAACATGAAACAAAGTTATTATGTTAAGAGGCGATAGTAAGAATAAAGAAAATTAAAAGCATAATTGGAACCATCAGGAATATTAATTTTTTAAGCAACACTGAACTGAAAGTACTGTGGCAAACTTTTCAAATTCTGAAAAGTTTATAGAGATGATTTTTTTATTTATGTAATGAAAAATAGTGAAATTAATTCCTGTAGCCAAAGGGATTTCCCCCCCATGACGTCACTATGTATTCACATTCATTTTCATATAGCTCAGAAAAAACATAAAACTATAGAAGAGCTGTGGTGGTGCAGTGGTTAGAATGCAGTATTGCAGGCTAATTCTGCCGACTGCCAGAGATTTGATCTCGCCAGCTCAAGGTTGACTCAATATTCCATCTTTCTGAGGTCAGTAAAATGAGGACCCAGATTGTGGGGAGCAATTTGCTGACTCTATAAATTGCTTAGAGAGGGTTGTAAAGCATTGTGAAGCAGTATATAAATCTAAGTGCTATTGTTATAAAGCACATGCAAAATAATATTTTTCATGGGTCTTGACATATCATGAGGCAATCTAGTATATACCATATTTTTCGGAGTATAAGACGCATCTAGTATATACCGTATTTTTCGGAGTATAAGACACACCTTTTTTCTTCTAAAAAGAGGCTGAAATTCTGGGTGTGTCTTATACATCGAATACAGCATTGTTTGCCTCCTGAAACCCCGCCCCTTCACCAAAATAGCTACGCACATACCCACATGGAGGCTTCCAGAGAGCTCCTGGGGGCTGGGGAGGGCAGAAATGAGCAAAAAACAGGCTTAGGAGTGGCAGACTGAAAACAAAAAAGATTTTAATAGTTTAATTCTTTTGAAAATAATCTTACCTGAGTCTTTGCTTGCACTTTTTCCTTCTCTCTGTCAAGTTCCGCCTTCAGTAAGTCGAAACCATTTGCTAACTAATAAAAAAAAACAATTATGGAACTTTTACAAGGTGCTTCCCTGGACAAAAGAGTGAAGAATGTGATAGAGCTGCCAGTCTCTGGTAAGAGGTACGTCTTGCGGTGAGGAACAATTTGGGGGTGGCAGGTGGTACGGGGGATGAGGCAGGCTGGCCTGCGAGTCTTGCCAGACACTAGCAGCTCCAGCAGCTCTTGGCTAGTCTGTGCAGGGAAACATCTTGCACGGTAAAGAAAAATTTCTTGTGAGTGCAAGCAATTAATGTCTCAAACTCGCAAGAAGATTTTCTTTACCGTGCAAGGTGTTTCCTTGCACAGACTGACCTAGAGATGTGATGGAGCTGCCAGTGTCTGGTAAGACTCGCGTCTTGGGCCCAACACCTCCCATCCTGTCTAAGGTTTTTTTTACAAGGTGCTTCCTTGGACAAAACGGAAAGGAACGCGATGGAGCTGAGCTGCAAGTCTCAGGTACTGCTAGGACATGTGCCTTGCTTCTCATCCATCCCACCTGTCACCCCTCTTGCTAAAGAGACAGTGGGGAAGAGAAGCAGCCAGGATGCTGTTGACATTAAGGCAGGGTGGGAGGCATTCTTTTTGCCAGGGAAGAAACGGGGAGCAAGGTGCTTTGGTGGCCTGCCGCTCTTTTTTTGCGATAGGCTCTTTTTGCCAGGGAAGGAATGGGGTGTGAGGTGCGTTGTTTTGCTTGGGAAGAAATGGGGCACAAGGTGTGTTGCTTTGCTAGGGAGGGAATAGAGCATGAGGCACATTTCTCACCAGCCACCTTTTTTGTGGCAGGCCCTTTTTGCCAAGGAAGGAATGAGATGTGAGACACATTGCTGGCTGCCGCTTTTTTTGAGATGGACCCTCTTTTTGCCCGTCTATCAGCTGTACCAGTAGATATGGTAAGGGCATGTGGGGTGCATGGGCCACGTGCCCCCTTCCCCCTTCCAGCCTTGCCTCATGATTTTGGTGTTTGCATGTAAAGCAATCAGTGGAAATGGCAAGGACTGGCTGAGCATGCGCTGAAGTAGTTGGGGGGGGCTTATATTTTTTGGGGGGGAGCTTATTTTAGCACATGCTCTGAAAAGCCAATTGGGCTTATTATCAAGACATACCCTATTTTCAGGAAAGCACGGTAGATGTTTTGGACGTTGCCTGGAAATATGTCCATTGAAAAATTATATTAAACATAACAAATTAAAGGAAACTAAAACTATTAACTTTTTTAATTCTCCAGCTCTTTAGTTCAGAAGTATTGGCATGGAGTAGAACAGTACTTACTATTAGTCAGAACTAGCCCATCGTCACCAGATAAAAGTGATTTTCTACTGTAGGTTAACTTGGGGCCCGCGGGCCAGATACGTCACTCACTGGCCAAGCTCATGCCTGCTTTAATGAATGAGGGAAATGTCCTGATATGACACATCACATCACTGTGACGTTCAAGTTTTCCATCAGATTACTTAGTTCCCATAGAAAATGCTATTGTTGAATCTTATAAGCATTTTGGCGGCTTGAATTTATCCAGCTCTACATTATACATGCATTGATCTGAATGATTACAATCTGAATGACACAATCTCTCTCTCTGAACATTTTGGGAGAAGCCGCATTTTAGTTGTAATATACCTCCTTTTTAATTTTTTTTAACAAAGGGACACACAATCTGTCCAGGACATTTATAGTCAACCAAGGTTTAAAAAGACATTAATGTGAACAAATTCTTACCTGAGATATTAAAAGAGCATAAATATCAATTTCCCTGTCCATTTCCCTTTCTTGTCCTCATATATAATTCTAAACCTGAATTTTTCTTAAGTACTGGTTTTAAAGAGGAGGCTTAAAATATCTTTGATTTATTTTATTCCTTCAGCAGTGAAATTATCAAAATAAATATTAAGGGTTTAATCAAAGCCTCCGTCAACAGAATGACTGTTAGATTCCACAAATCCAACAGGAAGGACTTTCCTCCCTTTTCTATCATAGAAACATTTTTCTGCCATTTCATTCAGTCCCACTTTCAGAAATACCACAATGTCCAAGGTGAAAAGCACAGGTGTCCAGCCTTCTGACTTGCCTGGGTTGCATTGAATGAAGAGGAATTGTCTTGGGGTATACGTAAAATAGTTAATGTATATAATGTATAGTTAATCTATATAAATAAAAATGTAAAATAGTTTGTGCAAAGCCGCTAATCTCAAAAAGTACTGCACCAATCGGCACGAAATTTTCACACAATGTTCCCAAGGACTTCCAATTCAATCATACGTACATTTTGTGTGGCTGGCACATGTGTGTCATGTGCAAGCAGCACAACTGTAAAAGGTACACACTTCTCAGGTTTTCACTTCCCTGTAGCTCCTCCCATCCGGCTGCTTCTTATGATGCGTCATGCACATGCCCCTCACATTTCCAACAGTCATTTTCTCAGAAACCGAATAAGCCTCTAACGTTCCCACATTGCATGGAGGCCTACTAGACCCAAAACTAGGCATGAGGGGTAGCACGCTCCCAGGTGGCCCATTTTTGGTCCCAGGAGGCTGTATGAAGGCCTACTAGGCCCAAAACTAGGCATGGGAGGTAGCACACTCCCAGGTGGCCCATTTATGGTCCCAAGAGGCTGTATGGTAGGTAGGTAGAGGAATAGAGAGAGAGGGAAAAATACATAAGGTAGGTAGGTAGGTAGGTAGGTAGGTAGAGGGATAGAGAGAGATAGGGAAAATACAGTAGGTAGGTAGGTAGAGGGATAAAGAGAGAGGGAGGGAAAAATTCAGTATGTAGGTAGGTAGAGGGATAAAGAGAGAGAGGGAAAAATACAGTAGGTAGGTAGATAAGTAGAGGGATACAGAGAGAGGTGGCAGGGAATATAGTAGGTAGGTAGAGGGATAAAGAGAGAGAGAGGGAAAAATTCTGCATGTAGGTAGGTAGGTAAGTAGATGGATAAAGAGAGAGAGAAGGAAAAATACAGTATGTAGGTAGGTAGGTACACAAGAACATAAGAATAGCCTGGCCGGAACAGGCCACAGCCCATCTGGTCCAGCATTCTGTCTCACAAACTGGCTCACCATTTGCTTCAGGGTATTCCCAAGCAGATGTCTTCATCTGCTTATGATTCCCTGCAAATGGCATTGAGAAATATCCTGCCTATCTCTCCAACCTGGAGGGTGTCCTTAGGCATCCATAATGATAGCCATGGATACCTTTGTTCTCCATGAACTCGTCTAATCCTTTCTTAAAGGTGTCGAGGCTGACAGCTGTCACCACTTCTTCTGGCAGCGAGTTCCATAGACCAGTGATCCTCTGGGTGAAAAAGTACTTCCTCTTATTTGTTTGAGGTCTAGCTTCCAAAAGTTTCATGGAGTGCCCCCTAGTTCTAGTGTTGTGCGATAGGGAAAACAGTTTTTCCTTTTCTACTTTGTCCACACTGTGCATGATTTTATAGACTTCAATCAGGTCACCTCTCAGGTAGAGGGATAGAGAGAGAGAGAGAGAGGGAAAAATACAGTAGGTAGGTAGGTTGGGGGTTATACGGTGGTTGTGTGTACATGTTTGTGTATGCAGGTGTACATCTACACACAGATTGGTTGGCCATTTAACCAGACTGGGCCACAGGAACGCATGGCCAGGTACAGCTAGTGTATATATAATCTCATAATAACATTAAAGTTTATGACCTTGTGGGCTGCATTACTAACTGTCCAGGGCTGCATGTGGCCCATAGGCCCTGGTTTGGACATTTTATCTAAACCAACAAATAAAAGTCCCTTGCATCCTTTCACCCATTACCAACCTGGAAATTTTAAAAAGTGTATGTTTAATTTTATTTACTAATTTCTCTACTCCTGATTACTTAGAAAATTCCTCTAATGCAGCGATCCCCAACGTTTCCAGTTCTGCAGATTGGTAGCGGTAGCAGGGAAGGAGATGGTTTTGCCATCTGTCGCTTGCGCAAATGTTCCCGTACTCGTCTATCGCTTGTGCGGCCCAGCTCTCAATGGGCTGTGGATTGGTACCATGTCATATACCGGGGGTTGCGGAACCCACCTCTAATATATATAAATCATATTTATAATTATAAATAATGGATTATTATTGTCATTTTTATCAATGTTTCCATTCTGTTTCCAAAAATTCAGCCACATTTAATTCCTATAATATGAAATAGCACCAAACCTGGCAAATCAGGAACATCATATTACTTTCCATTTATATTATTTGGTATTTCATTCTGCTTTTCTATCCTGCATCTAATCCAGGATGCAAGATTTCCACAGAAATCCTATATTTTGAAAACAATGTATAAAAGGTAACAAGCTTGGAACAATAGAATGGTAGAGATCCTATTAAAAATATTTTTTTAGTGAATTCCTAGACTCCTGCATCTATTGTACAAGTTAATCAATTACAGACATAAATAAATAAAAGATACAGTACCTTTTCCATTAACTTCGTATCTTTTTCCATTTTGTTCTGCAAAAGTTTCATTTCGCTCTCTGAAAGAAGTAAGGGTAAGGCAAGGATAAAGCACACCATGAAATTACATGGCTATTTGAATAGATTGATATTGTGCACTGCAGGTCATCCGGCTGCACAGTAGATGAAGGCATGGGCAGACTGGTGACCTTCACAACTGCCCTTGACCTTCACAGAATTCTGCCTGCTGTTCAGCTGGCTGGTCAAGAGAGGGAGATTAAGAAATAAGTTCAAGAGCCAAGTGTGTCTGAGCACCCTTTGCTTTTCATTAATATTCATTCGTGCTGCTAGTCACAGCTGATACAAAATGCTTTAGCAGGTGGTTCTAAATATTGCCAGAGATATGGGCAAGTTATCAGAGATGATAAAACTGAAAAAAATGTTGGCTTTGTACTAATTTATATTCCCATCCAATAGTATTATATTTCTATATTTTGTTTTTGCTACATGAGCATCATTGCTCTTTGTTATTATTCGTATGTCTTTAAATCTGGTTTTGATATGGATTTAATTGCTATAAAACTCTTAATTTCTAGGACGTAAAAATGACATATGATTTCAAATTTCAAATTTTCCACTTTCCAATGTTCAGCAAGGAGAAGAAAACCTATTGTTATTATATATCACATTAACAGACATTTTCCTACATTTCTTCATTTTTTATTTAGTAGGAGTGTATAAATACTGTTGTCTTATTAGAAATAAAATAATTATTAATCTATAAATAGTCAATATTTTGACATTCATAGATAACACACCTTTTTTTTACCAGAACAAAAACCAGAAAATAAGCATATATTCAATATAAATTAATTCCGCTAAGTATATCAAAGTTCAAGACCAACTCAAATTACAGAACAAATTGGAAATAAATGAACTGCTGGTTAGACACTATTCTGCCATTTACTTTTCTCACTACTTCTCTTTCTCTTTTCCTGCATATGCTTTATTTGATTTACAAGTAAAATTTACCTAAGTTAGTCTGTTCTTTTGCTCCCAGTTTCACAGTTTCTTGAAGCTGTGAGTTTTTTTCAATCAGGCTAACTATTTGCTCTCTCAACTCTCGCATCTGTTGCCGATGCCACTCCACATCAACGTACCCTTCACGTTGAAGCTGAAAGATTAAGAAGCCATCTATTTCTAAAGCAAGAGGCATAAAAGAACAACAAAATGTAAATCTGATGCTGGGATGGGTGGGGGACGGACACACAATGGTTATACAATGCCGCTATCATAAAAATTTCTGAATCCTGTCATGTAAGTTATAATATGAATGGAAGTAAAATCTAGGAGACGAAGTAGAACTTGCCGAAGAAAAGCTTTGGTCCCGCTCATACAAAGACGGAAACATGTGGGGATGTATTATTGACAGGCATAATACATATCATACTGTTTGTTTGCCCTCATCATTCAGGCCAATTTATTGTGGAAGCTGCATCCCAAAGGCAGCTGGGGCTATCCAGTCCACCCACCCAAATCTCTCATTTTAGAAGGGCCGTCTGTAACTAGGCAGGCCAGGGAAACCATGGGCAGACAGCTCCAGGGGGCTGCAATGTGCAGGGCTAAAGAGAGGGAGGGGGTGCCTTGTTGTCTTTTGTGCCATTTCTCAGTGACAGGGCTGCCATTGCAGTGACGAGTACATCACATGTCAAAATTGGAGAAATTTCCAGGCTGGGAGCCACATGGAGTCCATCAGGCAGTCTTACGGCAATATAGTTGGCTTTTTGCTTCGTGCTGAAGCCACCCAGAGCCAATTCATATTCTCAGCTTTAGAGCAGTTTTGCATGCACATCACACATAGACTACTGGGTTTTGAGTTTTTTTTAAAAATGCCATTGAAGGTTTTGGGTAAATCTCCATGCAAGCAGTGATAACCTTGTAGGAAAGTTTCAGGACAGCATTACAACAAAAGACTTTAAAGTTATACTTTTAGTAAAGCAAACTCATTTACATTTTTATTATGCATGGCCTTTGTTAAAATCTGGCCACATTCATTATGGAAAAGACTTTGTATGCATCCAAGCTTATTGGGAGAACTACTCTTTCTTCTTGTCTGCTTCAAAGCTATTTAGAACATTTGCATATATTGTTAAAAGGCTGTTGAGATTTTACTGCTGCATATTTCTTTTAATGAAAGGAGAATGGGGGGAAAGAAGTTGAAACAAGTTTTAAAAAATCACCCTGAAACCTAACAGTAAATAGCTCAATTACTTAAAGATGTAGTATTACTAATTTTTTAAGATAATTATTAAATAATTATTTTCTAGATCATCTGAAGATAGAAAGAAAAATGAGTACAATGATACTGACAATTTAGTAAACTGAAATGCTATATAGAATATATTTATTGCAAAATACACCCTAGAAACATAGTTTAACTTATATATATTATTCTGTGCTGACTTATTTCTTCCAGTTAGTTCATAAAGCTTATGTTTTTGCATAGTATCTTTCAATTCTACAATGTTTTAATGTGCTGCACACTCTTCCTTTTCCTGATAAAAAGGTTTCACAGTTTATTGGGCATTGTCATCTTGTTTGTCTTGTTTGGGTTGGTTTACCAAATCTAGGCATTCTCCAAGATCCATGCTTATGTTCATACGAACTGGCGCAGTAATAGATAGAGCTTCAGATATCTGGTTTTCTTCCATGTTCACAGTGTTTGAAAATTGGTTCACTAACTATGTTTGGAATTGTTGTTTATATCCTGGTTCAGCTTCTTGTGACTACTACAGCTTTGCTGATGGTGCCATCTGTCATTTTATGCATTGGAATTTAAGTTGAGTCATTGGTCAGATTAAGTAGCATAATGATTGGACCTGCAATCAACATCTTGTGTGGCATGAACATCTTTGAGGGATGATGAAGCTTAAAATAATAAAATACCGTATTTTTCGGAGTATAAGACGCACCAGAGTATAAGACGCACCATGATTTTGAAGAGGTAATTTTTTAAAAAAAAGGTTTTGCCCTCCCTGACTCCCAGGGGCACTCTGCAGCCATCCCAAACCATCTGCACACCCCATTTTTTGTGAAAAATGCAGAGAGTTTGGGAGGCCTGCAAAGTGGATGCTTAGGTGCCTCTGCAAGGAAACATTAATCCAAATGGAAGGGATCCCCAACCCTCCTCATCCAATGGGCCGTTCCCAGCCAAGCACAGCAGCAGCCATTCAGCAGCCCCTGCATGTCTTTCCCTCCTTGCTGAAGAGAAAAGTTGATTTGAGATCGATAAAAGCCTTACTCTTTAACAAGATCAAGCTCCTACACTTTGCATTTTTGCCCTCCCTGGCCCCCAGGAGCACTTTGCAGGCATCCCAAACTCTCTGCATGCCCCATTTTTCACAAAATTTTCCAGAGAGAAAGTGGAGATCTAGGGTCCTGAGAAAAGCCTTCGTGGATATTGTTTCTTTTCCCTTCCTCCACCCCCTCCCCGAAGCCGCCCGGATCTATCATGCTCTGAAGAGATACGATACTATCTCTGAGCACCTTTCGTTTGCAGCAGGGGGAGGAGGAGGAGAGCAATTTAAATCAGCACTTCTTTAAACCAAAGTCTCTGAATAACTGGGAAAGAAAGGCATGCTTTTCGGGTGGCAGTTTCCGGCAGATTCCAAGCACAGCTGTCTTTCCCAGTTACTCAAAGTCTTTGGCATACTCCGCCCTCACCCTCCTCCTCCTGCAAGTGAAAGGTGCCTCGGAGATTCAGCAAGCAGCTCAGGGGAGACAATGGCCACAATTTCATTCCCCAGCAATGTGAGGAGCCACTGCCACCGCCGCCACCCCGTAAGCCCTCCTGGGAGTCGAGCTGAGCGGGAGTCCGGAAAGCGAATTCTCTCTCCTTTCCAGCCATCACGATCTCTGCAGCGCCAGATTCACCTGCCCCTTTTTCAGACTACCCAGCCAGCTACATTTGGAGTATAAGACGCACCCAGATTTTCACCCTTTTCTGGAGTAAAAAGGTGCGTCTTATACTCCGAAAAATACAGTATGTCAAACTTCAAAGGAGGGAATTGTAGGAAATTTTATGGTGTCAAGTTAAAGCCTCTAATACAAGAAAGACAGCTACCGTATTTTTTGGAGTATAAGACGCACCGGAGTATAAGACACACCAAGGTTTTGAAGAGGCAAATTACAAAAAAAAGTAGGTAGGTAGGTAGGTAGGTAGATAGAGGGAGAGAGAGGGAGAGAAAGAAAGAGAAATACGTAAGGTAGGTAGATAAAGGGATAGAGAGAGAGAGAAATAGAGAGAAATACAGTAGGGAGGGAGGGAGGGAGGGAGAGAGTAGGTAGGTAGGTAGGTAAAGGGATATAGAGAGAGAGAAATAGAGAGGGAGAGAGAAATACAGTAGGTAGGTAGGGAGAGAGAGTGTCTGTGTAGGTAGGTAGGTAGGTAGGTAGATAAAAGGGGAGAGAGAGAAATACAGTAGGTATGTAGGGGGAAAGGGAGAATGTGTGTGTGTGTAGGTAGGTAGGTAGAAAGATAGAGAGAGAAATAGAAAGATAAGGAAATACAGTAGGTAGGTAGGGAGAGAGAGTGTGTATGTAGGTAGGTAGGTAGAAGGATAGAGAGAGAAATAGAAAGAGACAGAGAAATACAATAGGTATGTAGGGGGAGAGGGAGAATGTGTGTGTGTACTGTAGGTAGGTAGGTAGGTAGGTAGAAGGATGAGAGAAATAGAGAGAGAGAAATACAGTAGGTAGGATGGAAGAGAGTGTGTGTGTGTAGGTAGAAGTATATATAGAGAGAAATAGATAGATAGATAGATAGATAGATAGAGAGAGAGAGAGAGAGAGAGAGAGAGAAATACAGTAAATAGGGAGGGAGTGTGTGTGTGTGTAGTTAGGAAGGTAGAAGGATAGAGAGAGAGAGAGAAAGGGAGAAATACAGTAGGTAGGTAGGTAGGAGAGAGAGAGAGAGAGAGAGAGAGAGAGAGAGAGAGAGAGAGAGAGAGAGAGAGAGAGAGAGAGAGAGAGAGAGAGAGAGAGAGAGAGATTAGGTAGGTAGGTTGATGTTCTCAGGTGTATTTATCTATGTCCTGCAGAAGGAAATCGCAGACAAACCTTAAAACTTCGTTTCTCCTTGCTCAGAAAAAGTTAAAGAGCCTTCTGAAAGGGGGGGGGGGAGCCTTTGCACTCAGCAAACTTCCAAAACAGCCCATTTCTCCGTGAAAATGAGGTTGTTGTTTTTTAAATAAAAAGCATAAGTAGCCTGGGGGGGGGAGGGGGCTTGCAGAGTGCTGGGTGTGTGTGTGAAAAACGAGCAAAAAAACCCGCCCCGTTTACCCAGGAGACTAGGCACTCCATAAGGCTTGGCACAGCCAGTTTGGTGAAGGGGGTGGGGTTCCAGGAGGGAAAAAGGTTTTTTTTGCGCTTTGCATACTTCCTCCAAACTGCTCTTTCTCCGCGAAAACGGGGCCGATTTTCTTCAAATAAAAAGCATGATTAGCCTTGGGGGGGGCTTGCAGAGTGCTCGGGGGGGGGGGGGGGGGAAACTGCCCCATTTATCGCAAAAACGGGCCATTTTTTAGTCAAATAAATTGCATGCATAGTCCTATGGAGGCTTATAGAGTGCTGCTGGGGGCTGGGGGAGGGGGAAACAGCCCGTTTGAGGCTAATTTCTGCCCTCCCCAGCCCCCAGGAGCTCTCTGGAAGCCTCCACAAGACTAGGCACAGCCAGTTTGGTGAAGGGGGTGGGGTTCCAGAAGGCAAAAAAATGCTGCATTCAATGTATAAGACGCACCCAGATTTTCAGCCTCTTTTTAGAGGAAAAAAGGTGCGTCTTATACTCCGAAAAATACGGTATATTGTGCCAAATTAGGCAACTACCCTACAACAAAAAGCCATAGAACATTCAAAAGGCCAAAGTACAGATAAGGTGGGAAAAGTTATTTGGGGGCAAGACGAGTTTTAGGGAAGAAAAAGAAAGTAATTCTTAGAAACAAACAGCATCCCATTATTTTTGTAGTTCTGTCTCATGACTCATAGTTATACCCTAATGGGCTCATTGGCTTCACTAGGCATGTAGTGGGTTACATCTTATTAAATAACTGATTTCTCTATCCAATCACATCAGACGTGGTATTCAACTCCTCCCTTCAGGACACCACTATAGGGCATGTCATGCTGAAACAACTAGACATGGGGACATTTTTTCCCCTCATGCCATCACTCTCCTGAACATCTAATCACCATAGCACTGTCTTATGCCTAAGGATATTTACACATGTAATAGGGCTGTAAAGTATTATCCTTCTCATCTTTTCTGCTACCTTCTCTTATTAGTATCTTATGAATATATTATTTTGTTGTTTGTATGTACACTGAGAGTTTATGTACCGGACCCAACTTCCTTGTGTGTTCAATCACATTTGGACAATAAAGTATATTCTATTCTATATTCTATTCTAATAGCTTACATCCTGTGACGATACCTCTAACACATCCACATCTACCTATCCCAGATCTTTGGGAAGGGCTCAAGAGGCAGACAAAAAGTCAAATCCAGCCTGAAACACTGGCTGACTATGCGACAAACCACAATAATAAGGACCATTAACAATAATAAATAATTAAAAACAAAACAAAAACACAAACGGAACAATCAAAGGACAGACTGAATGGACCACTGTCTTTTTTTACCATCAGTTTTCTATGTTTGTGTCTTTTAAGAGGGAAAATTTGACAGTACAGTAACGTGAATCAGATAAATGTTAGAATTTACAGGAATAAAGAAATCACATAATAGTTTAGGACAATCCTTAAAGCAGAAATTTGTTAGCAGAAATTTATTAGATATATTGGGAATATTAGAACATAAGAAGAGGAGAAAGGTAGAAAAGGGCAAAAAAAGCAGGACAGGAAGCAAATTATTAAAAATTCGTATTAACTTGAGAATACCCCAAAAAGAGAAGTCAGGATGGCAGCTGGAGGCAAACAAACCACTCTGAGTCTGAGAAAACTAGTGAAAGAAATCAGAAAAAGAATTAAAAAAATTAAAAAGACCATGCCACAATACTATCTGGTACAGGGACAAAGAAATTGGCAAGAAATTTCTAAAAGCCACAGGAAAAATGGGGGAACAAATTGCAATAGAAAATTTCTCTTGGATTTTAAAACCATATTTCCCTCAGATAAGACCATTATATATTCTTCTAGTTCAGGGGTTCCCAAACATGGCAACTTTAAGACTTGTGCACAAGTCTTAAAGTTGCCAAGTTTGAATACCTCTGTTCTAGTTGTTTTGAACATTTGTGTAATTTATTTTGTAAAGTCAATCATTTTTATTCGTTGTCCTATTTATATTTGCTATTGTAAAAAGCAGAAAGAGCAAAAAAGGCCTCTTTTAATGGAAAGATATAATAATAAACACTTCAGTACAAGTAGTTCTCGACTTATGACCACAATTAAACCCAAAATTTCTGTTGCTAAGTGAGACAATTGTTAAGTGAATTTTGCTCTGCTTTTTGACCTTTCTTGCCACAGTTAACTGAATCACTGCAGTTGTTAAGTTAATAAGTGAATCTGGCTTCTTCGTTGACTTTGCTTGTCCAAGGGTCATAAAAGTGGATCATGTGGTCCCAAAATACTGCAACTTTCATAAATGTGAGTCAGTTGCAAAGCATCTGTATTGATCATGTGACTGTGGAGATGCTGCAATGGTTCTAAATGTGAAAAAAGGTGATATGTCATGTTTTCAGTACAATTGTAACTTTGAGCAGTCATTAAATGAATGGATGTAAATTGAGGAATATCTATTAACCTTATTATGGATAATCCCTTGACATATCATTATTAATGAATAGTTTCATACTTTTTAATGGGGTGAAATGGTAAATCACCTGGAAATAATTTCTGAACCAAGATACCAAGGTGAGCTAATTCACAAAAGGGCAAAAATCTGGGACCCAAGGCTCCTGAAGAAATGAAATTTGGGAAAGCTGTGACTGCTCAGTGCTATTTGCTTCAGCTAGGCTGAGACTATGGCCATGTGATTTTCATTTTCAGTGATTCAATGACAGTTTCCCAGGCAGTCTCACAATCCTTTGCTCCCTTTCCCACTCAGCGGCAGTTATTTATCTGCCAGCTGGGAAGGGAAGGGAAGGGAAAGGAATGGAAGGGGAGGATAGGGGAGGGGAGGGAGGAGGAAGGGAGGAAAATTTCCAATGCTTCCTGACAGATTCCCGGAAGGAAATTCAATGGGAAAGTCAGCAGGAAGTTGAAGTCACTCCTATTTTCAATGTTTTTTTTTTGCCCACCTTTGGTCATTCTGTTTCTCTGTTTAAGTAAAGAAATATCTCTGAAATGATGACACAAGGTAAGGTTGCCTAACTTTGAATAATGATGATGCCAAAATGGTGAGTCATAAAATCACACTGCGAGCTCTTTTGTTTTGTACTTTACTTGATTAGTATCACTTAATTATGTTTGGGGAAGAACTTGTATTGTGTTGGTGCAATATATTTTGCTTCATTTGCTTCCTTGCTTCTCAGTAGATGCTTATCATACCATTTGCAGCCTCAAGCACACCCCAAGTTGGTTCAGGCAAATTAGTAGCAAAGTAGCATTTCTCCTCAACATTAAAAAGAAAAAAGAAAGATGGGGAAAAAAACCCATAAGAGCCTCAATAATCCTCAGTAAAGATCTCCCTCTAGATGTTCATAAATATAAAGGAGTGATTAGTGCACTCCCTTTGGTGTCCTTCCACCATGTGTGGTTACAAAGGAAACCCCCAGTTTCAAATCAACAGTATCATGACTTAATGCAGGGTCCCCAAACTCTGGGCCATGGCTCACTATCGGGTAGGAGCCTATTCAGAACTGGGGCACATGAGAAGTGGACCGGCACATCTGCATGTGAACCACTCCTGCCGCTCTGCATGTGAACGTCTGCATGTCTGCATGTGAACCGGTGGTGACCCGCCGCTCCCATGAGTGGAGTTGTGCATGCATGTGCGTTCAGGCCCACTGATTGCACGCTTCAGTTCCCCTCTCAGTCTCCCAGCCAGGCTGCCAAACCACAAAGGCTTGGGACCGCTGATTTTAATAGGCTTAATAGTTAGTGTCTTAGCTGAGATATCAGGAACCACATTTAGTTGGGGAAAAAATACATAGATTGCACCATCATAACAACAGCAAGTTATTAAGAAGTAAACAAGCTGTAAACATTCTAGTAAACAAGGGAATTTTCAAGGGAATGGTAAATTACTTTAAAATTAAAGCAAGCCTATTTGAATGCAGACATTTAACTCAATTAAGCTGCATTGGCACTTTATATTTTAATCCATGGATAGGCTGTGATTTTTTTTGCACCACTGAAGTTTAACACTTGCTCCCCCAACCATTACACATAAGAACTGCTAAGAAACAAATTGCGTCTTATGATAAATATACTTCCCAAATCCAAATCTGGGAACCTAAGGACACCAGCAGGCAGTTCTAGCTTAACAAAAGCAGATAGTAAATCAGGCAATTTGAAAGTTGAAAGTGACATCACCTTTTGCATTTATTAAAGCATAGATTTCATTTTGCAATTTACCATTATAAAATGGTTGGCTTGGTTTAGGTGTATCTCACTGTGTTTTTATAGCATAAGTGGTAGAACAGCGTTTATGAAATTTAATTAATTATTAAAACTATTTAATAAGTTAATAATAATTGTATAATATGATTATAATTTTATTTTTATTATTTCATAATTTATTTAATATATGCGCTTGGTTTCCATCAAAACTAATGATTAATAATGCCTACTAATAATAAAAGTAAAAAACTATTAATACTCTTAATTTAAATTATTTTAACCTCAATTAACCAAAATAGAGAAAGTCAACATTTACCCTAATAGCTTCACCATTGTTATGTGAATCACTGCGGTTGTTAAATTAGTAACACAGTTGTTAAGGGAATCTGGCTTTACCATTGACTTTGCTTGTCAAAAGGACGTAAAAGGCAATCACAAGACTCTGGGACATTGTATCCGTCACAAATATGAGTCAGTTCCCAAGCAGCTGAATTTTATTAATGTGACTGTGGAGATATTGCTCCGGTCATAAATGTGAAAAATAGTAATTAAGTCATGTTTTTCAATGCCACTGTACCTTTGAGCAGTCATTAAATGAACTGTTATAAGTCAAGGGCTATTTGTATTAATGCCTTTAAATTCAAATTGTTGTTTTATATCACAACAATTCTTTCCCTTAGGAATTCAGTGTAACTTTACATTGGAAATGTTCTTCATTTTATTTCAATAACAAGCCTATGAGGTATCTTAGGCTGAAGGGAAGTGACTGGCTTAAAGTCACTGCTTGGATGGCTGAGTTGGTATGGCTGAGTGTGGACTTAAACATTTATCTAACCCCAACTTCCTGTTAGCTAGCTCCCACTAGTGGTTCTAGAATAAAATGTTATGATGTGTTTAGAAAGCTATCTCCAACTTTTTCTGCATGTAGCACAAATCTCATGTGTGAATTATACTCAAGAAACATGACTTTTGACTGCAACACTCCTTTGCAGAATCAGCATATTTATGGCCTCTTTGCATCAATATAAAAACTATAAATTGCTCTATAGGAAAATATTTTAATTGTGACAGAAGGTAGAAGTTGGATGGGACTATATCAGGAATGAAATACTACTGGTTTGGACTGGTTTGCCTGAACCGGTTGTAAAGATGCTACCCATTCGCCTGAACTGGTAGTAAAAAAAATGCTACTAGTTCAGGTGAACCGGGTTTTCAGACAATCAGCTATGACGCATGATTTATATTAGTCTAGATTACTAATCTTAATTGCATGGCACCGCACATTCCCCCCCCCCCCTCCCGCTTTTTGCTTACATTTGCAGTGAAACCGGTAGCAAAGGTAAGCACCAAAGCACCCCTGGACTATATCACGTTTGTGTGTGTGTGTGTGTGTGTGTGTGTGTGTGTCTGTCTGTCTGTCTTGTTTTGTGGACCAGAATAGCACATTGTACTCTCTGATGAAACTCTATAATGTAGTTTGCAGTTATCTTTTAAAAATACTTTCAAGACTTTATTTAAATCAGGAGTTCTGATTCAAAAGTACTAATAAGTTGGGACTGTTTAAAAGTTAATTCCTGCTCGGCCTTTGGCAGAAAAGTAAGAACTGAATGCAGAGGGGAGCTCTCTCTGATGTCTCACCTTGTTCAGATTTCCCATATATTGCTAAATCACAAAATCAGGAGAGGCACACATGCACTACATGTATAAAGATAAGAGTTGGGTCCTAAAAACTTTTGTATGCATTAATAATATTTGGGCCAGTTCAGGCCAGTGGTCTGCCATTTTGAATATAGCAACTTAAAAGCCATTCAACTTTAGGAAAGAAAAGTGCTGGAATTGTTTCCCATCACAGCCTCTAATCTCCAAGTTGTCCTTTAGAAAGTGAATCCAAACTTTTACACCTTTCACTCTCTTATAACCTTTATATACCAATACGTGCCACGCTACTGATTTTATCCCAATGTTTTCTGCCTCAGAAAAATTGCTATACAGCAATTACAATGGATGAAGGTAAGTTGGACTGCAAAATCAAACTAGATTTTGCACAAAAATCCCATTAGGAGGAGCAACAGCTTCTGGAGCCTTTTGTAATATTTTTGTTTCTTCTAAAGACGAATGTATGTTAATATGATTAGATCCACAAGAGGGGGCTGTTGTACAGGTTTATTATTCAAGGAACAGCAAAAAGGACACAACATTTCACTTGATTTGATTTAATTTAAATAAGCAAACATAGTTTGTTAATACGAACATACAAACCTACACAATTATACAGGTAGTTCTTGACTTGTGGGTATTTTCCTAATGAGCATCTGAAGTTAGAACAGACTAAAAAAAAAAAGTAACTTATGACCTGTTACAACTGCTGCATCACCCCTGCAGTCATTTTGGGTGCTTGGCAATTGGTTACCATTTGCAACTGGTTGCAGTGCCCTACAATAATATGATCCCATTTTGCAAAGTTTGTTACCATTTTCTGCAAAATATGCCCATTGGATAAACTGGATTCAGGCTTACAATGTGGTTAACAACCACATCATTTGATTATCGAGCATTCATTATTATCAAAATTCTGGGCACAGTTGTGATCATAAGTCAAAGATTCCCTGTAATGTTAGAAAGGGTCGCTCCAGTCACTAAGCCCAATTCCTTAATAACTGTTGTTTTGCTATGTTTTGGAGTCTGACAATGGTTTGGATCCCTAGTGCCCAACAATGTGAGAAATAACTCTCACAGGAGATTGATGGTTGGTTTTTTATTTATTGGCAATACAACATTCATGAGAGACATTGTGGCTCAGTGGCTAAGATGCTGAGCTTGCAGTCAGAAAGGTCGGCAGTACAAATCCCTATCACCGCGTAACAGAGTGAGCTCCTGTTATTTCTCCCAGCTTCTGCCAACCTAGCAGTTCAAAAGCAGGTAAAAATGCAAGCAGAAAAATAGGGACCACCTTGGTGGGAAGGTAACAGTATTTTGTGAGCCTTTGGCGGTTAGTCTTATCAACTAGTCAGATGTCTTTAGACAGCGTTGGCTTTGAAATGTAGATGAGCACAGTTGCTTAGAGTTGGGAATGATTAGCACATATATGCGTGGGGAACCTTTACCTTTAATGATTTGAAGCTTTTATAATGACTTTGGCCACTGACCATGATTTGCTTGTTTTAAAGTAATAATTTATATTTTATATGCTTTCATTTAATTTTAAACTTGTTTTATTAGATTTTGTATAAACTGTTAAAAAATTACAATTTAGAGTTACAATTCTCAATACCATTTTTTCTTGTATAATTTGTAGGCTAAGATCCACTGGCACTCTAGTCATAGAAGTTAAGACACTCTCAGTGTCTAAGCTGAGGAACCTCTAATTCTTCCTTCTACTCATCTCTTAACATCTGCATATCAAATTGACTATGAAATTAACATAGGTAGTCCTCAACGTATGACCACAATTGAGCCCAAATTCTGTTGCTAAGTGAAACATTTTGTTAAAATGGAGCTTTGTTCCATTTTACTATCTTTCTTGTCGTAGTTGTTAAATGAATCACTCCAGTTTTAAATTAGTAACATGGTTGCTAAGGGAATCTGGATTTTCCATTGATTTTGCTTGTCTGAAGATTGTAAAAAGTGATTACATGACCCTGAGACACTGGAACATCATAACTATGAGTCAGTTGCCAAGGCTCTGAATTTTTATCATGTGATCATGAGGTGCCATAATGGTCATAAGTGTGAAAAATGGCCAAGTCACTTTTTTTAGTGCTGTTACAACTTTGAATAATCATTAAATAAACTGTTGCAACCCAAGAACTACCTGTAGTAATTTTTTCTGTTTTAAAACATTTAATTATTTTATATCTTGGATATCTGAGAAGCTGAAAATGTTACTGGTCCAAACAATGTTGTTAAAAGAGGTTTCTAGTTGTAAATATTGCTATTGGGCTACAACTGGTAGAGCTGAAAAAGCTTCTTGGATGAGAAGTGAAATGTTTTCGAAGAAAAACCAGTAAGTTCAGTTGCTTCTTAAAAAAAGCACTTGTGGGACAATGTCCTGGATGACTGAGAATCCCCTTTCACATCTGGTAGATGATAATTGTCTCTTAACACATATCATCATGTACCACATATCATCATTGTCTCTTATCATCATGTATCAAGTGATCCAAAGTCAATACCTGAGGGTTTTTTTTAATATCACCATCTTTTTTTCCATTTTTAATGTTGACTTTCCCTGTAATGTCAAAATGGCATGGGAAAAAGTTTTTAAAGGTATTACATTCCATAGCTTTCTGATTGACATAATTGTTTCTAGAAATACTCCAGTAGCGTTCTATTGTATTTAGACCTATCTATTTAGAACTGTCTATTAAACCAAAGGTGCTATCTATGTGCATACTGAAGTTGTCTATGTCTGAAAATTAACATCGGTTATTAGCTTCCAGAATTTAATACTTGACAATAGATAAGTTTGAAGACAAATCTCCTGTTTCAGAAAACCAAATCTTCCCTAATTGGTGGTTGCATTTCCTATAAAAAGTATTCTCAGAATCAAAGAGCCTCATTCAAAATTTCTAAACTAAGATTTTATTTTCTGAAAATATTTTCCAGATGTTTGAATTTGAACAAGAATTTTTCTTGGAGTTTAAATTACTTTGGGAAAAAGCTTCTTGGCCTTTTAATCAAGATCAAGGCTAGTATCTTATTGCTTTCTTTTTTTATGACAAAATGTATATTGATTGCTATTTCATTTATTATTATCTATTCAATTTTCTAACTTTCAAGATAGTTTTAATGCTAATTTCTGTCTTTTAAGGTTTTTGCTATTTTATCCAGTTTGGTGTCGCTTCTATTTACTCTGTGCTCCCAGTTATTTATTAAAAAATGACACAGATGACCTTATTTCATTCTGTACCTCCAAAATAGGTAAGTTAATGGTTATTTGAAAATACACAAAAGACCCAGGCCAAGCCAGGTGAGCTCAATCTAATGACCTAGTGTAGGAGAGGGGGGCGGGGGGAACGACTCCTGCAACAAAATTGGAAAAAAAGATTTTATTTTAAGGCATATTTACCTTTGATGGATTGCATCAGACCTGCTGGACCACAAGCTTCAATGAAGCAGATCCTACAGCTGTGGCCTAATTTCTTTAATGGCTGTGATTAAAAAAAAACATACCTTTTCATCTCTCATGTCTCTTTCTTCTTCTAACAGCGCTGTTAAATATTCGATTTTATCTGCTTGCTCATCAATGATTCCCCTTAATTTATCTATTTTTGCAGCTGATAAATCTAATTTACATTGTTCATCCACTTGTACATATTTCTGTCAAAACAAAAGGAAGAATAGTAAGAGATCTCACTGCATTTAGTTGTCCAGTTACAACAATATGAGTAGCTTCAGGAGGCAACTAGTTTATGAATGTGTTTTTACCATTCTTTTTCGTGTAATCTAAAGAAAAAGAATAAGAGCTTTTGTGCTTATTTTAATTATGAGGTGGCCAAGGAAGGCGGGGGGAGGTCTGATATTTTATGGTACAGCAGTTTATATCCCGCCCACTTCGTAAACTTTAATTAACCCTCAAGATAAAATATGAAGAAATTATTTCCCTGGGGTAGAGGTATTCATATTAGGAAACAGTGGCAATCACTGCAGAAGAGGGGGAAATATTTATTTATTTAATAAATTTATCTAGTGCACAGCTAACTGAAGATGATTCTGGGCCATGTATTACTAACAAAAGAATGTCTCAGCAGTTTAAAAAAACCCTATAAAATATAAATAAAAACAATAATGCAGGAGGTGAACATCTTGCATCTAAACCCAATATGACCATCGTGTAGACTCCCTCATGGGATCCATGGCTGCCGGAAAAGCCATTTTCAGGGCCTTCCAAAAGGCTAACAGAGATAGAGCTAACTCCCTCTCCTGAGCAGGCATAATGTTTTAGAAGGCAGAAGTCACAGCAGAAAAAACATACTGTCTGGGTCTCATCAGATACAACTCTTTAGCAAATAGAATGTGCAACACCACCTCTCCTGCTGGCTCTGATGAGATAGGCAGATGGTGTTCCCTCATATAGCCTGACCCTATAGGCTGACCCCACACTATGTAGGGCTTCAAAAGTCAAAACCGGCACCATGAATTGTACCTGGAAGCAAACTGACAGCCAATGCAGCTCATGGAACAGAATATAATGATTGCCGTCCTAGAGGCACCCATAACTAACATAAAGGGAGGAATGCAGTGGCTGTACTTCCAGCTTACAACAGTTAAAGTCCAAACCATCACCATTTTAACAGCTAAATATAGGATAAATAGGATTGGGCCTTAAATCCGTGCAATCCAGCACTGATTGTCACAGTGGCCTGCTGGATGACTCAGTGAAACTGTCAAATATAAATTAGAGTATGATGACACCTTTCACTTTTAGCAGTCAGTGTGGAAGACTTGCAGATTACAATTCAGCATGTAATGAACAGCTACTAGTATTTATAGCCACTGACAGTATTATCTTCCATGAACTAATACAATCCTCTTTGAAATCATTCAGAGTTTCTTGTCATTACCATGCATATCTAATCTCTTTGAGTGTATTTTAGTAGATAGAGTGGCAAAGTTTAGATGGGATTCGGGAAGCCAATGTATTTCAGTCGTCCTGTTTACTCTTACGTAAAAATTGCTTTACATAATGATTGGGCAGAATGACAACATCTACTCAAGAGAACCTCACATGTTTCCACATTGATCCTTTAGAATATATTATCAGATTGTTTCACTTGTGTGTTTTTTTTATCAATTCAGGTTCTTGGTCAGAAAGTTAAAACATTGAGATAATTTGCTTCAAATACCAAATTTAATCCAATAAATAGAAGTAAGTTATATCCCTCTACTCTTTTTAATTTAAATTTTACATGGCCTGACTTCAAGTGACTGGCCAATTTACAAACACAGAAAAATAGCAATAAAAGAATAGTACAATAAAGGCAAAGAATGAAACAGATGGTAAAAACAGGTAATTATGAGAAACGTAACATATCTTTTATAAAAACTTTCAACCTCTGTAATAAAAAGTCAGAGCAAACAACATGTATTAGATTTTTCAAGTAAACATAGTAGCAAGAATCAAAAACTCACTGAATAGTTCATTCTAAGAATAGCAAGTGCATCACTTAATTGTTGTTGGTAGCTATATCGTGTTTTCATTTCTTTCTGTAATTAAAGAAAGGATTCATATTTGTATGAATTATTAAATTAATAGTAACTAGCTATACTCGGCCACGCATTGCTGTGGCCCAGTCTGGTTAAATGGCCAACCAATCTGTGTGTAGATCTACACCTGCACACATCCACACAACCACCATATAACCCCCAACCTACTTACCTACTGTATTTCTCCCTCTCTATCTATCCCTCTACCTACTGTATTTCTTCCTTTCTCCCTCTATCTACCTACCTACCTACTGTATTTCTCCCTATCTATCTATACACTTGCCTGCCTGCTTGCCTGCCTACCTACCTACCTACGGTACCTCTGTCTATCCCTCTACCTACCTACCTACCTACCTACCTACCTACCTACCTACTGTATTTCTCCCTATCTATCACCCTCACTCCCTACCTACCTACCTACTGTATTTCTCCCTCTCTATCTATACCCCTACCTACCTACCTACTGTATTTCTCCCTATCTATCACCCTACCTACCTACCTACCTACCTACTGTATTTCTCCCTCTCTATTTATACCCCTACCTACCTACTGTATTTCTCCCTATCTATCACCCTATCTACCAACCTACCTACCTACCTACTGTATTTCTCCCTCTCTATCTATACCCCTACCTACCGACCTACCGACCTACTGTATTTCTTCCTTTCTCCCTCTACCTACCTACCTACTGTATTTCTCCCTCTCCCTCTATCCCTCTACTCACTTACCTACCTACCTACTGTATTTCTCCCTTTCTCCCTCTACCTACCTGCCTACCTACTGTATTTCTCCCTCTCTATCTATCCCTCTACCTACCCACAGTGTATTTCTCCCTCTCTATCTGTCCACCTACCCACCTACCCACCTACCTACCTACCTACCTACCTACCTACCTACCTACCTACGTTATTTTTTCCTTTCTCCCTCTACCCACCTACCTACCTACTGTATTTCTCCCTCTCTATCTATCCCCCTACCTACCTACCTACTGTATTTCTCCCTATCTATCTATCTATCTATCTATCTATCTATCTATCTATCTATCTATCCACCTACCTACCTACCTACCTACCTACCTACTATATTTCTTCCTTTCTCCCTCTACCTATCTACCTACTGTGTTTCTCCCTATCTATCCACCTACCTACCTACCTACCTTATTTCTCCCTCTCTATCTATCCCTCTATCTACCTATCTACCTACTGTATTTCTCCCTCTCTATCTATTCCCCTATCTACCTACCTACTGTAATACAATAATACAATAGCAGAGTTGGAAGGGACCTTGGAGGTCATCTAGTCCAACCCCCTGCCTAGGCAGGAAACCCTATACCATTTCAGGCAAATGGCTATCCAACATCCTCTTAAAGACTTGCAGTGTTGGGGCATTCACAACTTCTTGAGGCAAGCTGTTCCACTGGTTAATTGTCCTAACTGTCAGGAAATTCCTCCTCAGTTCTAAGTTGCTTCTCTCCTTGATTAGTTTCCACCCATTGCTTCTTGTTCTGCCCTCTGGTGCTTTGGAGAATAGCTTGACTCCCTCTTCTTTGTGGCAACCCCTGAGATATTGGAAGGCTGCTATCATGTATTCCCTAGTCCCTCTTTTATTAAATTGTATTTCTCCCCCCTCCCCTCTCTCTATGGGCCACCTGGGAGTTTGCTATCTCAGTGCATGCTTTTGGCCCTAAGAGGCCTCCATATGAGGCCTCTTCCAACAATGACAGTTGGAAAGCAGCCTGATGGGCGGGGCTACAGGGAGGTGAAAACATGATCAGTAGGTACATTTTACATTTGTGTACCTTGCACACAACACATGTGTGCTAGGCACAAAATGAGTACGTATTCTATTATCGGAAGTCCTTGGGAACATTGTGTCAAAATTTGAGGTAAATTGGTGCAGTAGTTTTTGAGATTAGTTGCTTCGTACAAACTATTTTACATTTTTATTTATATAGATAACAAACTGAAAAAGTAGCAAAGTAATTTCCATTGTAAAAAAAGTTCTCATCAAATTTCTCTTTTTAAATATTTTTTATTTTTATTAATATTAAAGTATGGAGCTACTCTACTGTGTGGTCTGTTTCAGCGTTCTTGCCAAACCCTTGGAGTACACACCATAATAATTTTAATCTAGCATTATTAGATGTCTCCTGATTAAGGAAGACATTAAAGAATTTCATGGATTGGATTCAGGGTGGGTTCCAGCTGGCTTTACTGCCGGTTCACTTGTATGCATGCATTGCGAACATGTATAGTTCAATGAAAATTGTTCAGCACATGCGCAGAACTTAAAAACAAGATGGTGCCGCCGACCAGAGAACCGGTTCTAGGGTGTGACAGGCCTGGTTTGCCGCTGTTTCCACAACCTATGTTGCCATACCATACCGGTTCATCAGAAGGTCACAAAAGATGATCACTTGACCCTGAGAGACTGCAACTATTATAAATATCAACCAGTTGTCAAGTATCCCAATTTTGATAATGTGACCATGGTGCAACAGTGAAAAATGCTCACAAGTCACCTTTTTCAGTGCTGCTGTAACTTCAAATGGTCATTTAAACAAAATATTGTTAGTTGAGGACCATCTGTAACGTCCATCGTGAGACAAGGAATTAGTTTTGAAAGCATAAAGGACCTTAATGCAGCTCCAATGCCACTTAAGGTCAACCCACTGCCTGAGTTTTAGGACTAACTTAAAACACAAAATCTTTGGTTTTGGTCACCATGATGTAAAAAAGATGTTGAGACTCTAGAAAGAGTGAAGAGAAGAGCAATAAAGATGATTAGGGGACTGGAGGCTAAAACATATGAAGAAGGGTTGCAGGAACTGGGTATGTTTAGTTTGATGAAAAGAAGGACTAGAGTGACATGATAGCAGTATTTGATATCTCAGGGGTTGCCACAAAGTAGTCAAGTTATTATCCAAAGCATCCGAGGACAGGACAAGAAGCAATAGATGAAACTAATAAAGGAAAGAAGCAACCTAGAACTCAGAAGAAATTTCTTGACAATTAGAACAATTAACCAGTGAAACAACTTGCCTCTAGAAGTTTGAATTCTTCAATACAGGACATTTTAAAGAAGAGATTGTCTAAAATGGTGTAAGGTTTCCTGTCTGTGCAGGGGGTTGGACTGGAAGATCTCCAAGGTCCTTTCCAACGATTGCATTGCATTGCATTGCAGTTATTCTATTCTATTCTTTTGCTTTATCATCTTCATCTTCTCCTTCTCTTCTTCCTCCTCCTTAAAGAAAAATTATGAAGAGTTTAAAAGCTTGCACTCACTTTTATATTAATTGGATTTGTTTTTTGTAATTACCTAGTTATTCTTTTATGAGCTATATAGACAGTACAGAAACAATCATGCAAGGTGCAAAATGAAAATAAAGGAAGTTGTACCTGCTTATAAAGTTTCTCAATGTCTTCCAGTCGGTCACTTATCTCTAGCCAGATTTTGGATGAATATTCCTGTATTTTTTCTTCATACTGCATTTTCAGAATATTTTTATACATTGCAAAGTCATCAGAGAGAGAGTATGTAAACTAAAAATTCAAGAAAAGATAAATGTTATATAAATATTTTCATAATTTCTTTTGGAATTGTTGTGATTACAAAAGGTGGATACTGAATATGATGGATTATTTTTTTACTTTGGTTTCACTTTCTGTCTCCATGTTTTGTGGGTAGTTGAAAATAAAGAAGAAATAATAACAAAGTTGATCAGAAATGCAAAGGTAAATATCAGTGAAGCAAAGATCTTTGCAAATATTGAAGTGTAATGGTGACTATAGACATATGAACCTCATACAGATTTTATATGAGAACTAGCTCTCATATAAACAAGGGCAATTAATCACATGGACTGCAACAATTCAATTCATTATAATTGAATTTACACGCTAACTTCAAACTGGAGGCTTCTAATGAAACAAGGCAAGGTAAAAAGCATAATAAAGATAAAAAGAGAATATCTGAAAAATGGTAATTAAAGTTACCTCTAATAAAGTTCTTGTCATTGCTGCAGACTGTTTCAGTTCTCCTACTTCACTTATCTCAGTTTGAGTGGCATGATCAGAGATGACAAAACCTATTCTTAAATCGTCTGAAATGCAAGGCCTGCAGATTTTTTTTAAAAAAGTAGTTATTTTAAACAGCAGAAGAACTTTGCCTAATATAAATTAGCATTTTAATTTACAAAACGATCCATTTCTGTTTCAGTCATATATCTTCAGCGTAATAAACATAACTGGGATGGAATTAATGCCCATATATTTTGAAGCAAGCCTATTTATAGTTCCTTGGTTTTCAACTTGAATGCAGTGCTTTTGGGTGATTGATTTTATACTTTGTTTTTATTATTCTGCAGTCGAATGCTATAATTCTCTCATTTGGAAGATGGTTTAGTCAGAGGTGGTAGTCAGCCAGTTCTGACAGGTTCTGCAGAATCGGCCATCGGACATTTTGAGTAGTTCAGAGAACTGACAAATATGCTGCCCCCCCCTCCCCAGCTGCCTCCCAGCCTATCTTCTTTTGTTTCCCTGAACAGGAGAACGGTGCTGGAAAGCAGGTTAGTGGGATGGGGAGGGAATGGATATTTTGCAGTAATCTTCCCCTGCCACATCCACAAAGTCACGCCCACAGCACCAGTAGTAAAATGTTTTGAATCCAACCACTGGATATAGCTAGGAACTAGGAAAGGTAAAGAACCCTATAAACAATCAGAACTTTTATTCTTGATAGTAATACGAAGTGGCTTTTTTCCTAAGGGTTTTTGTTTGTTTATTTAGTTTCTCAATCTAGCTTCTGGGGTTTCCTAAGCATTTTGGCCAAATGTTAGCCAGGTCTAATTCACTTTATCTTTTTGAAATTAGCCCCGGTTGGCTGTGTCCTGCCACCTGATGGGCATTATATAGAGCAGGGGTAGTCAACCTTTTAATACCTACTGCCCACTTTTGTATCTCTGTTAGTAGTAAAATTTTCGAACTGCCCACCGATTCCATAGTAATGGTGATTTATAAAGTAGGGAAGTCAATTAAATTAAAAAAAGGAAAGTGCCTCATATCGGACAAAACCCCTACCAGCCACCATGAAAGCTGGAACGCCCACTAGTGGGTGGTAGGGACCAGGTTGACTACCACTGATGTAGAGGAGCAAATATGAAGCTGTTTAAAGGAAACTCCAGATTTAATTCAGGACATTTCTTAAAACAGCAGATGATATGGAAAACCTGCACTTGAAATCCAGATAACTACATCCAGTACAATTTGCTCATCTAACTTATGAATGTGGTAATTACCAGGTAATTTACATAATGCTCTTTTCCAATACAAACCCATTTCAAACAAACAGAGATAAATGATGTAACAAATAATTCAACAAAGAAAAGCAACAAAAAACAGGGATGCAGGATTAACTCCAAACCTTAAATTTAATTCCTTTCAATCAGGGTCAGCCCACAGCTCTTACCCAATTGTATAGGACCCATGTACTCAACATACCTACCTCACAATACCCAAGAGAAACTCTTTCCTCTTATAAACTAGAGTCGTTCATGCATCTCTAGCCTATACTAATGTTCTTTGAACTCCATCCCCTTCCACCTTAGTCTTTCTTTGGTTGTGTCCATACAACATGTTTTTCTAGGTGTAATTACTATGATTTATTCATTTCAGTTTTCTGGGTTCCCAGTGAATGAATGAATCTAAACAGATGAGCTACGATTGGCCAACATATTAGACCAAAATGTGGTTGACTAATTCATAATTGTGGGATTTGTAAACAGATTCTATGTACATAGCTAACCAGCCCTCTTAGATATGTCGATGTGTCATTTTCAGCACTCTAATAGTTTCTATTTGATGTCATATCTAACCATTGCCTGGTTTTGCAAAAAAGTAGATCATACAACCAAGCCAATATATAATAAATATTCTAATTCCAGCATTTTTTGAATTTTACTTAGACATAAGCCCATATCAAAGAAGAACACTAAATGCTTACCTAAGCCTCAGTGTAAAATAATGTGTGTAGTATACATACAGGTTTTAAAATATAATATAGGAATGACAAGTTTTCTTTCTCTCGGTCTATGATATCAGAGCCATATCATATACTGTAGTTAAAATTCTTACATTCTATTAAAGAATTTGGGTGGAATAGTTGTCTGCTATCCCATGAAGTGACCCACAGATCTGTAGCTTTTAAGGGATGAAATCTAAATCTGGAGAGACTATTGTGGCTAGGCAAAAACCAGGAGAAAAACTGTCCTTTTCAACTATTCGTGAGAGTTGGAATATGTACTATGTTTTACATGATTGGTCTTGCCCTGACTCCTGATTCTTAGCTTGAATGATTTGTGTTGGTTTACAATTAGTGTCTGTTCTCATGCAGAGTTTATGATTAGCCATAAAAATAAGTAATTTCTGCATAGTATAGATGTATGGTGTGTGTGTTGTGTGTATGTGTTGTGTGTGTGTGTGTATGTCAAAATAGGCCTAGTTTTGTAGCCTTACGGCCATACTACAAAATGTGGGGAAAGCTACAATAATACCTAAAATTGAATTTAGTTCAGATTGTTTGAATGCAGTTCATATTGACTTTTTGTACACTTACTAGCTTCCTCCTGAAAGGAAGGAAGTTAGTTACATTTCTCTTTTCATATTGATAGACCTAAAGAAGCTTTTGGGAGTTGTATTGCCTGACAATGGATTAAATAATTTAACTATCTTGTGCCTTCAAGTAGTTCTCTAAAGAGTCTGCACTCTAACCTAACTGCTTATACATGATTCATCATATTGACATTTTCAGCCTACAACAGCATAAAACACTCTTCAGAAGTATTTAGGAAAGGTTTGTTGCTTCCTCAATGCCCATTGTCAATTTATTTGAAAAGCAGGTTATTTTCCTTAGCAAGGTCTTGTGGGGACAGTTCGTAATGTCTAGCTACCTTGAAGGTGGAAACTATCCAAAGATTCCCCGGCTTTGGCAGTTCTGACAAACAGATGCACACAGTGATTGCTTAGTCTTCTGACCATCAAATCAGACTGAGTCAACATGTACGTCACCCAAGCTAAACTTAGCTCATTCAGAAAGGGAACTCTTAATGCAAACCTATAATAAGACACACGATAATGCCATTCTTAAATTGTCTTGAAATGACTCCATGTCATAATCGCTCCTAGTTTGCACTGTACAAGTGATTCCCAGTGCGTAAATTTGTGCCATATTTCAAACTCTTCCGATGAGAACATGAAAACATTCACTTGCAGGAGCAGGGAGGATAAATAACCTTTTCTGGTTCCAAATATGAATCCAGAGATTTAAATATGACCTCTGAATTTTAAGAGTCCATATGGACTGGGGTGGTCTATGAATGTTATAAGGTAAAGGTAGAGGTTCCCCTCGCACATATGTGCTTGTCATTCCTGACTCTAGCGGGTGGTGCTCATCCCTGTTTCAAAGCAGAAGAGCCAGTGTTGTACGAAGAAGTCTATGTGGTCATGTGGCTGGCATGACTAAATGCCGAAGGCGCACGGAACACTGTTATCTTCCAACCAAAGGTGGTCCCTATTTATCTACTTGCATTTTTTGCTTTCAAACTGCTAGGTTGGCAGAAGCTGGGATAAGTAACAGGCAATAGGGATTTGAACCACCGAACTACTGACCTTTCTGACTCCAAGCTCAGCATCTTAGCCACTGAGCCACCACGTCTCTCATGAATGTTGTATTGCCAATAAATAAAAAACCAACCATCAATCTCCTGTGAGAGTTATTTCTCACACTATTGGGAATGATATCTATTGAAATAGTAAACAGATACAGACAGCCACTCATTCATAAAGAGGCAAGCTTCCAGTCCTCTACATAAAAAATCCAGAAGAGATGAAAAAGAATTGAATATACTGTACATAGGGATCTCATTCAGAAATTAAGTATGAATGAAAATTCTCATGTTGCAACCATAATATTCTTTCTAATAAATGCCACTAAAGAAAGGCTTTAGAGACTTTTTTCATAAATTAAATATTCACAGTAGAGAAAAGTAGACTGATATCATCCTCATCTGGACACACTGGACAAGCTAACCATAGTATATTTCCATCTACATTTTCAGGATTGGTGGGCAAAGCTAATGACTAAATGCCACAATTGTTTGCTTGTTCACAGAAGTGTTTTAGTGACCAGCCTTGTTGGGTATAGATCAGTGGTGGTGGTGCCGAAAAGGGAGCACATGTGCTTGTCAGGGCTGCAACCCAGAAGAAGAGATGCCCAGGGGGCATACATGGAAAATGAATTTCTGGTTTCCGGCACGTGCATGCATGCCGGCCAGCAAGTCTTCTGGTTTCCGGCACTTTCCAAAGGCCAGCTGCTCATTAAGTGTGCATGTGTGCTAGAAGCCTGGAAGAGGAATGGACAACACTGCACATGCCAGGTGACATGCCTCTGCGTGCCACTTTTGCCACACGTGCCATAGGTTTGCCATCATGGGTACAGATAATGTAGTTAAGCATTATATTCTCACAAGAACCAATTAAAATCCCCTTGAGCAGCTCCAAAGCAGGACATGAATATAAGAATTCTGTCCTTTCTCGCAACTGATACTCAATGATGTGTAGCTTTTCTAGCATTTTAGTGAAGTAACACATTTCATATTATTTTAGTGACACCTGCTCTAGGGATTTAGGAGTATATCACAGGACAGGGGATATTCAATGTTATATTTGCTTTGATTTTAGAAGTTTGTAAGCCATCAAGACCAGCAGGGATCTGATCTAAACCTATTTTAATATAATCCACATTGGTCCTGATACTGTGATACTTTATTTCACAGATCAGGAGTCCTCAACCTTTTTTAAGTGGGGGGAGGGGGCTTGCCCCTTCACAATATTCCCATACCGACATAAACTGATACAAAGCACTGATTTACCAGAATATTACCTGCCTCTCCCTACAGTAGCCCCAGTATAGGGTATTGTCTATTAATCTTACTTGAATTAGTTCTCTTTTTGGCTTTGGAGCAAGATACATGACCAGCGATGGCGAACCTTTTTAGGCTCGCGTGCCATAATGAGGGGGAGCGCAGGTGGGTCGTGCACTGGCATGCTGCACCCATAATGTAATATGTGTCCCCCCAGTGCACATGCACACATGACAGGCGCTCCCCCCATTTTTTACATTCTTTTTTTGCCCTCTCCAGGCTCCAGAGGCTTTATAGGAGCCCGGGGAGGGTGAATACAGTCCCCCCTGCTGGAGGCCCTTTGAAGGCTTCAGGAGCTTCCTTGAAGGCTCCGGAGGACTAAAAAAGGACCCTACGAGCAAACCAGAAGTCTCCTTCAGGGGGCAGGGGGGGGCTGTTCTCACCCCCCCCCCCCGGCTCCTATAAAGCCTGGGGAGGGCAAAAAATGGCTTTAAAAATGGTTGAATCAGCTGGCCAGTGCACGCATGCGTGCTGGCTAGCTAACAGGGCAACGCCTTGCGTGCCCTGCCAAATGGCTCTGTGTGCCACCTCTGGCACGCCTGCCATAGGTTCGCCATCACTGTACTAGACCAAACATTTTTGTTTATTTTTCTACCAAGAATATTCTAGGACGGGGGGAATTTATCTTTAATTCTAAGGCTTGTGTAAAATAAAAGTGCAGGAAAATAAAAAGCTATTTTAAGCAAAAGCAAAGTATTTTTCAACTAACTCTGTTCTTTTTCATTTGAAAGACCTTTCCTGTATCCCAACCCTTATTAAATGATATTTTAATTGAAAAATGCAAAAATTTCAATTCAGGGAGTTTACATATCCCAGGATGTGGCTTTCAAATTACATGTATACCATCCCCTACTGGTCATTTTTAAGAGAATAATCTCTCCTCCATTGGAAGTGAACAATTTTTAAAAAATAACAATTAAAAACAAAACAATATATAAAAGCATCTATGGAGATTCTAGTCATTCTAGGTTATAGTTTTAGTGCGATCCCAATACGCCGCCCACTCCATCCCAACATCTTTTGGTCTTGCCTGCAACCATGCCAAGCAGGTACCCATGTGGGGCATTGGGATTGCCTGCCACCCCCCATATCTCTGCCTCTGCCTGCTGTCAGTGCTCCTGTGAGCTAGGCAACTGCGCAGCAGATCCAGATTGCCTGTCTTCCCCTGCTTCTGCCTCCATAGATATGTCTATCTGTGCTGCACCAAGGGGTTGGTAGGCTGTAACTGCTGCAGCTCACAGTTGGTCTCTATGCACTCACTGCCTCTTGTGCTAGCCATGCTCATCTCTCCGGCTTATTCTGGGGGTGGGGCTTATATTAGGTTCACTTAAAAAACCCAGGCTAAGTGTTCTGACCTAGGCTTCCCAAGAGCATGAAGCAAACTCCTTGTCCCAACAAAAACCCTTTTATTAATTTACTGTGAATTCTTCTTATTCACATCCAATTAAGCCTTTCAAGGGAGGATTTACAGTCACAGACCTTATCTGGCTTAGAGAGCTGCCAGGCCAATATCTGCAAAACTTGCCAAGGAATCTCGGAGAGTCATGAACCAATGAAGCGAACGAATTGTCTCCTGCAATCTCCACTCCCCTTTCGTTCCTCTTTTATTTCCTCTGGGAGGGGCCATACATCGTCCACCTGTGGCTTTACTCCCAAGTTGACCCCTGTTCCTTAGCTGTTCATATGGCAATTCTATGCATGTGCACATTAGGAACAGGCTCTAACTGTTTGTCTGCCTCACTGACGTTTGACTCTGAAGGCAGCTGATAACTGGCACACCTCCGTGGCTCCCTCTCTGCCTCTGACACAGAGCCCTCATAAGAGCCTTTCCCAGACTCTAGGACAGGTGTATGTTCCTCCCCAAGCTCCTCACTGTCCAAATCTACCGCCAGCTCCACTGGCCACTGGTGGGCCACAACACTAGGGCTTATTTTCCATCTATGTTACAACTGAACAGCCCTCCTTCAATTGAGAGGGGGAATATGATACCACCTATCTCCTGTTTACAACACAGTTCTTTCAGTAGTTCCAAGATGATTCCATACACCATTGGCACTCTGATTCAGGTGACCCTGAGGGCACAGATAAACCCCCAGGTGGCCTCAACGGGTCTCAGAGAGAGTGCTAACACCCAGATGATTGCAAAGAAATATAATCCTTCCATCTTCCCCACCATCCAGTCAGAACAGATAAAACCTCTTGGATGAGAAGCAAAACTTCAAGGAAAAATAAAGAAAGTCCAGCTTTCTTTAGAAAAAAGCATCTCTCAGATAATATATAAAAATGTAAAAATAGTCCTATTTCCCCTAGGACATGTATTTTCTAGTTTCATTCATTTTGTGGAATCAAATACAACTGGGCTGCCTTTTCCAAACCCAATTCTATCTGTCTCTGAGTTGGTTGCATCGCAGTAATATTCATTTCCATTATTTAATAGCAGAAATTTGTTTTACCTCATAAGTTGTTACACAGGGCCAAACTACATAATTGTTTTAATATGGACTGTGATGTTATATCATACAGTAACTGTATACTTTCAGTAAAGTATTAAATATTTCTGTATACATACGGCTTAAACTGTATGGTTACACATGATAACCAAAGGCATGTGACTTAGCTCTATTTAAAAATGACTATTGTCCTTTGGGAGGGTGATGATATGAAAGTTAAGAATGAGGTCATGTTCTGATGACTCCATCACACCCATGTAATTTGTAGGTGCATTGTTTCTAAATGAATTGTTACTATCACATAACCTAAGTTATCTCACCAGGTTCTTACCCCGATAATTTGAATACCTTAGAGCTGTATTATTTCTGAGGATAGTTTCAATTAATTAGTTCTAAGTAGTTAATGAAGATTTTTCACCAAGTTTGACCTTGGGCTTTATTCTGCTTTAGTTTTGCCGTTTCCTCTATTACTCCTGCCTTTTTGGTTCCATGTTTTGGGGGGTTTTCTGTCATTAAATGATGATTGTTTAAAGCCATTGTGGGCATATACCTACACCAGGAGGCTGGACTGGCCGAATATTTTAATTTTTAAAAAGGTAAACTTGTTTGAAATGAAGTGTGTCTATATACTTTCTACCTGAAGTAGTCTTGAGTAACTAACCCCTACCTCATAACTTCACCAGATGTTATCCCTCCCTTTTACTCTTGTACTTTATTATGAATCCTCCCCAAATGCTCCCTGTAGCTGGTTCAGCATTTTACCGGTAGTCCTTTTCCAGTTCCTCTAAACCACAAGGCAGAGTTAAAAGTTCTAGGATGTGTGGTGAGATGCTCAGCTTCTGGGTTGACAACAGAGCAGAAGTCTGCTCAAGGGTATTAAGAGCATTATACTCTTTGGAGTGGTAGGCAGAAACAGCATGGGCTTTGGCCATCTTTCTTCCTTTTCTTCTTGAGTCTTGAAAAGAACATTAGCAAGGAACCAATCATGGGTTACCATGGCAGCAATGTGGACATTCTGTATTTACTACTGTATTTCTTCTATTCCTCCTCGAACAAAAAAGTAATTCTAGTTGAAGAAGACTATGCTGGAGTGAACTTTGAGGAGAGGAAGTTGTGAGTGACCTTCACCTTCAGATCAGCAGAATTTTCCACATAACCAATTTAGTTATTTGATAGGGGAAAGACAACAGAAAACTAAAACGTCTTAACTCCTTTCTCTGACAAGAACTATATTCTCTGGCCAGTAAAGCGTACACTTGAAGTTAGACTGGATGTTGAAATGGAGAAGAACCTATTTTACTGACCTCCTGTCAGTAAAATATTACTGTCAGACATTGTTTTTCCAACTTAGATACTGTGGATTTAGATGTGTGGATTTGAGCTATCAGAATTTTCCAGCTGTCTTGGCGACTATAGATCAACTTCCATCACTTCTCTAGCATCCCAGGAGCTCCAACTAAAGTTTTCCCATTGGCTGGACAAACAGTTACAGCTCTGAGTAACAGCACTGAGGATTAGGCTAAGGAAACTCAGTGTGAGAGAGGAATGATGAAGGATTGGAAGCTGAGGTTACAAGTCTATTGTGAAATATTAGACATCACACACCCATCCAAACCTCTTGGTTCAAAGGTAAGCAAACTACAAACCATCTTTTTGTGGCTTCTTATATCCCTCTGCCAGTACATGTGAATGGGACATGGTTGCTCAATGTCAGAGATGTGATTTCCTGTTATTTTCAATTGAGACATGAGTGGAAACTGTAATTAATTGTTCTCTCTATGATTATAAAACTAGAACACCTTAAAAGAGACTTAATAGTTTCTTAATGCAAAAGTATTTCACTCTCAACAAAATAAGAAATAAATGGAAAATCCCAATATAACTATGATTATCCCTGCCTATGCCTAGGCCCAATCCAGCCTCTATCTCCAGTTTCAATATAAAGTGCAATCTTGGTCATCAACAAAGTCACCATCACAGCTGGAGATGAATTTGTAAATTGGAACTAGGTTGCATTATAACTAGCACTCTCATGCTGCATCTAAAAATCACATATTTGTTGTCCAGCACATCCAAAGGATGCTAGGATGAAGGCAGTCATAAAGTCTCCTTCAAGTTGCACTTGTTTCATAGACTTTGTAAGAGCATGTTTTTTTGGCAAAAATACCAAAGTAGTTTCTTTCTGACATCTCCATTTTTTACTTTCCTAGTTTAGCCTATCCTCTTAGACTTTGTCAGGTTGCCTAGGTGGACCACATAGGAAACATGGCAGATGAGTTGATTCTACTTTATTGTGAGGCTACATTAACAGAATCTTGCAAGCCTAAAAGTGAAAACCCTCTGCCTTCTTTTTTTTATAGCCTGAAAACTTAGGGTAGGTCCCTTCTGAGTCTTTCTCCATCCATTATGAAACTGCAGCCTATGGCCTTTCTTAACTGAAGACAGCATTCCACACACACACGCCCCTATCTCTCTTGAGATCATTTCCACATACCATTACTGGTTCCCTGATTGTCTTCTATCCAGTCCAGTCTTTCACATCATAGAATAACATAGAATAATAGAGTTGGAAGGGACCTTGCAGGTCTTCTAGTTCAGCCCCCTGCTTGAGCTGGAGGCCATTTACCATTTCAGACAAATGGCTGTGCAGTCTCTTCTTAAAAGCTTCCAAAGATGGAACACCTATAACTTCTGAAAGCAAGCTGTTCCACTGGTTAATCGCTCTCACTGATCGGAAGTTTTTCCTTAGTTCTCCTTCTCTCCTTGGTTAATTTCCATCCATGGTTTCTTGTCTTGCGTTCTGGTGTTTTGGAAAACAGACAAGGTCTCCTATGAGTTGCCACCAGGACAGCAAAGTCTAGTCCAACAAATATTGGAGGTGTAAAGGGAGACAGGAAGAACACTGATGAAAGAACACAAAAGCCATTAATTGGTAAGAGACTAAATGAAATATCAGCCCTGAAATAGGAAGCACAAGAAAAGATTTAGAGTAACTTCACTTTATGCACAGTACATGTAGTCTTCCAACTTAAACCACCACAATTAGGACCAGAATGTTCATTGCTAAACAAGGCAGTTGTTGAGTTGCATCTGATTTTTCAAACTTTTTTTGCCACATTTGTTAAATGAATCATTGCAATTGTTAAGTGGATCATTGGTCATCAAATGAATCCAATTTTCCCCATTGACTTGCTGGTTGGAAACCAGTGGCCAGGCTGCAAATGGAATCCTCATGTCTCAGGACACCTTATACATTATAAATACATGACAGTTGCCAGACATGCAAATTTTGATTGTGGCTATGGTAACAGACTGCGATGATTGTTAAATGTGAGGACTGGTCCTAAATATTTTTTTCAGTGATGTTGTAATTCTGAACAGTCTTTGAATGAATGGCTATAAGTTAAGGGCTACCTATATAATTGAGAGCGGAGAGAAAAATGGCAAGCTTCTGTTATTAACCTTACAAAAAAATAGTTCCAAATGTGCTTCAGGAGTTTCTTTTCTGAATCCCTGAAGAGCAGAAAGAAAGAAGGGGATTTTGTGCTGAACAAAATCCTTAGTTCTACCCCACAGATCAGTGATGGTTAACCTTTTTGTCATCATGTGCTGCAAGCGCACATAATGCAATGTGTGCATAACCCTGTGCCCCCGTGCATGCACGTGGCATCCTGAATGGACTCTACGGGTGCGCAGCAGAGATCTGAAAACCAGCTAGCTGGCGGGAGGCACGCACACATGTGTAGTAGAGCTGTGCTGGGATAGCTCACGTGCCCATAGTGAGGCTTCTGCAATGGGTTGTACCACTGTAAGTTTCTATAACTAAGAAGTTCTGATAATGTTACTTAGTCCGGGAATTTGCTGGTCATATTCTATTTTCATAATTATTTATGAATAGAGCAATCTGCAACTGATTCTTAAGTGAAAATAGATTACTCAGTAATATGTTATTCTAATTCTTGATTGTAATGGCCAAGTTATGGTAAAATAGTTTACTCTTGATTGATATGAATGATTGAAATGAAAATTTAAGAATACGCATTAGTCTGAAATGAAACATTTTCCTCTACAATCAAGTCTATCATTCACAATGGCAATGGTTTTGTAAAAAAAGCATAAGATAAAAACTATATTAAGTTGCTATTTATGAATATAAATAAATATAAATATTGTTTGTAAATATATTATTTCATTGTTAAAAACTCTTTTTTGCTGACATTGAGAATAGAATGTATACAGTTCTTGGTGAAGTGCACCCGAAATATTATTATAGGAATATTTTTATAGTATGCAATTGGACACATTTTTGCTTGAGGTCTTATTGTACTGTTCCAGCATAGACAGTTATTTGCCTAGGCCAGGGGTCTGCAAAGTCGGCTCTTTTAAGACTGGTGGACTTCAACTCCCAGAATTCCCCAGCCAGCTAGGCCTAGGCTATTGAGAAATTATATAATAAAGAAGATAATTTTACATTTGACCTTTGTTTGTTTTGAAGGAGCTTCAACTGTGTTCAGTTCAGTTCAGTTCATACTCAAGAAAGTGTTTTACAACTGTTAGAATTGCAGCCTATCAAATTATATGTATGCTTTCTCCTAAATAATTTGGTTGACAGTTTCATTCTATGCCTACAAACTTAAACATATGTTATAAGTAAGCCGATGTTTAATATGGCTTTTCATCTCACTAAATCTGTAGGAATTTCATTCCAAGACCTTCTAATAATTTGGCTTTCAATACAATTTTGTTTAGGATTATAATTTATGCTTACAGTTTACTAAATCAAACACTATCAATAAGGTATAATGAATATGGGTGTAGAATTTCATTTTTTTCTAAAAGAAATAATGAACTAGAAATAATATGGATTAAGAAATAAAAAATCATCATCCATCCATCCATCCATCATATATTTATCTATCCCCCATACACCAATTTCTCTGATCTCTTTCTAATCCTATCTATCTATCTATCTATCTATCTATCTATCTATCTATCTATCTATCTATCTATCTATCTATCTATCTATCTATCATCTATCCATCCATCCATCCATCCATCCATCCACCCACCCACCCACCCAACCACCCAACCAACCAACCAACCAACCAACCAACCAACCAACCAACCAACCAACCAACCAATCATTATCTTTTGAAAAAGAGCTAAGAGCTATACCTCTCTATTGTTTATATTTAAAAACCATACCTTTTATTTATATACACATTTATAGAATGATTGTATTTCTTATTTGATAATCATACTTCTGCTTGCCACCATTCACCAACTTTTATACATGGGCTACTAGGAGCTATCATGGTGAAGATTTCTTATGTGATGATTAATGGGTACATTGTCAGCACAACTCCTTCAATATGTCATCTGACAAGTGTGAAATGATAGCACAGAACTAAAAGCAATTATTTTTAGTGGACAGAGAAGTTACGCCAGCAAAGTTCCAGTAAATTCCAAAAGTTTAACTAAGAGCTAAAATAGGCAGTGACGTAAAATATCTGTTATCAGATTTCAGTTTAAATGCTTTAAAAAGAACTATGGGTAGTTTCACCTTTACAGCAGCAGCATCATGTGAAAAGGAGTTTACTCTTTCTTTCTGATCTAATCCTTGGTTAAAAAAACCCTCTCCCTGAAATTACTGTGTTTCCTATTACTGTGTCTCCTCTTCCTTAAATTACTGTGTCTTCTATGTTTTTAGTGATAATAGTTAATAAATTGGCAAAATTTAAAGAGTCATAAAATACTTATCTTTTCCTTCTAGCTAAACTAATATCATCTTTGGAGAGGAGAAATTAGGGATTTAATAGGTTATCATAAGTATTTAAAAACAACAGTCATATTCTTTAATTTGAGCCATATGTTGTTTGACCCTTAATCTTAATACTTTCTGGATCTTACTCTGGAAAAAAAAATAGCTGCCCACTGCAATATAGCTTTGGTACCATCAATTTAGAGATCTAGCTGAATGTTCCTCCTTTGCAAAACACTGGTTCTGCCCCTTCTCCAATTTAACTTCTAAATGAGGCCACTGGGTAAAGTATTCCATCAGTATGGGGTTAGATATCATCAGTATGTTGATGACAGTTGTACATTTCAACTCTTGCTCCTCCAAATAATGCTGCTGAAGTTTGGCCTTGGTATATGGATGCTTCTGAGATCTACCGGTAGATAGGAAAAACAAGGAAAAACAAGCTCAGACACAGCCCTCATAAGACCTATTGGCTTGGACTGTGGTTCTTTCTGGGTATGGGGACTTTCCATCTTTGGGTTTTCTCGCTCTCTCTAAATAACTGTATTAGAATTTTAAACAAGAAATACAGAAATTAACAAAAAATATATTATTTTAGGGAAAAGCAAGTAAAGCAAAAAAAAGAAACAAAGCCAAAAGTGCAGGAAAAAAAGAAAGAAAAAAGAAGTGACTTCCAATTTTTTTTACATGGATCAGACAAATATTGAAATGGAACTCTAACTATGGTACAAACTAGTGACCACTTGAATGTTTTCAGGCACAATGTCCTTAACCTTAGTAAAATTGGTTACTTGTTACCTATATTTTTTTTTAAAAACATAATACATTCTTCCAAGTCATCGTCACTAAGTTCAGCGGAAGCTTACTTTTTATTGAGTAAGAATGTAGTACTTATGGATGTTTTTTTTTAAAAGGCACAAGTAACCAGGACTACTAAGGGTAAGGATATCATTCCTGGTCACTTGACTGCAGCACAGTTAGAGTTCCATTTCTCACTGCTAGTTTGGACATTTTTGAAAGCCAGCACTAATAGTTTGCGTTCTATTGATCTAAATGAAATATTTTGCTCTTGCTGAAATTAATCAAGATCAAGTGACAGCCGTGGCCAGGAGGGTGTTCTACCAGGTCCACCTGGTCCGCCAGTTGCGTCCCCTATTGGATCGGGATGCACTATGCACAGTCACTCATGCCCTCGTGACATCCTGACTGGACTACTGCAACGCTCTCTACATGGGGCTCCCATTAAGGTGCACCCGAAGACTTCAGCTTGTCCAGAATGCAGCCGCACGGGCAGTTATGGGAACCTCGAGGTTTGCCCATGTAACACCGCTCCTGCGTGAGCTGCATTGGCTGCCTGTCGTCTTTCGGGTGCGCTTCAAGGTGTTGGTCATCATCTTTAAAGCGCTCCATGGCACGGGACCTAGCTATCTGCGGGATCGGATTCTGCCCCATACATCCCTGCGGCCGATTCGCTCCCACAGAGAGGGACTTCTCCGGGTGCCATCCACTAGGCTATGCCAGCGGGCGACGCCCAGGGGAAGGGCCTTCTCTGTGGCGGGCCCGGCCCTCTGGAATGACCTGCCCCCCGAAATTAGAACAACTACGGACCTCCGCTCCTTCCATCAAAAATTAAAAACGCACTTTTTCTGCTTGGCCGGTCTAGGTTAGTCATCTGTTTATTGTTTAATTGGGTTTTTAAGGGGTTTAGTTTTTATTATTTTGGGTTTTTAGCGCAGGGATAAATTGTTTAATCTTGATTTTATTTATATTTATGTATATTTATGTTTGTATATTTTAATTCCCCTGTGCACGGGAATTAAGTGCACGGGAATCCCCTGTGCTCCGAGTCCCTTCGGGGAGAGGAAGCGGTCTATAAATTAAATATTATTATTATTATTATTATTATTATTATTATTATTATTATTATTATTATTATTATTATTATTATTATTATTATTATTATTATTATTATTATTATTATTATTATTATTATTATTATGACTGAGGTGTATTATAAACTCAGGGTTTTACCAAAGAAGTCAGCATGTTATTTTTTAAAATTAAAATTCCACAAGTAATAAAATATAGAAAATGATCAGATAAAAGGAATAGGATTTGTTTGTAAACTCTGTGAAGTAATAATTTACTTAGGCTTAATTATGTGTTTGGCTTGTGTTGTCTTTGTTACTTAGTATATGGACAGGTTACGTGGGCGACTGCGAGCCACCACATGTTTATTGGATCCGTGTCCCTCCTGGCTTGTACTGGCATCCTGGGAGGTGACACGAGGCTGGCTCCAAGAGGTTGTCAACGCATCCTTAAGTGAGGGTGCCTTACCTGCTTCCCTAAAAGAGGCTATGGTGAGGCCCCTCCTTAAGAAGCCCTCTTTGGATCCAGCTTTATTAACCAACTATCGTCCAGTCTCCAACCTTCCCTTTTTGGTGAAGGTTGTTGAGAGTGTGGTGGCACAACAGTTTCCCCGTCACCTGGAGGAAGTTGATTATCTAGACCCGCGCCAGTCCGGCTTTCGGCCCGGGCATAGCACCAAGACGGCATTGGTCGCGTTGGTCGATGATCTCTGGAGGGCCAGAGATGGGGGTTGCTCCTCCATCCTGGTCCTATTAAACCTCTCGGCGGCTTTCGATACCATCGACCATGGTATCCTATTGCATCGGCTGGAGGGGTTGGGGGTGGGAGGCACCGTTTTACGGTGGTTCTCCTCCTACCTCTCTGGCCGATCGCAATTTGTGTTGGCAGGAGAGCAGAGGTCGACCTCGAGACCCCTCACATGTGGGGTACCTCAGGGGTCGGTCCTCTCGCCTCTCCTGTTCAACACATATATGAAGCCGCTGGGTGAGATCATCCGTGGCTTTGGGGTAGAGTACCATCTCTACGCTGATGATACTCAGCTGTATATATCTATCCCAAACCACCCCAATGATGCCATAGCGGTGATGTGCCAGTGCCTGGAAGCCGTACGGATCTGGATGGGAAGTAACGGACTCAGACTCAACCCGACCAAGACCGAGTGGCTGTGGTTTCCGGCTGCCCGATTCAACCAGCTGATTCCATCGCTGGCCATAGGGGGCGAACATCTTGCCCCTGTGGATGGGGTGCGCAACTTGGGTGTCCTCCTGGATGCCCGGCTGTCCATGGAAGATCAAGTGACAGCCGTGGCCAGGAGGGCGTTTTACCAGGTTCGCCTGGTTCGCCAGTTGTGCCCCGTATTGGATCGGGACGCCCTTCGCACAGTCACTCATGCTCTCGTGACATCCCGACTGGACTATTGTAACTCTCTCTACATGGGGCTCCCCTTGAGGTGCACCCGAAGACTTCAGCTGGTCCAGAATGCAGCCGCGCGAGCAATAATGGGTACCGCAAGGTATACCCATGTAACACCGCTCTTGCGCGAGCTGCACTGGCTACCTGTCGTCTTTCGGGTGCGCTTCAAGGTGCTAGTTCTCATCTTTAAAGCGCTCCATGGCTCGGGACCTAGCTATCTGCGGGATCGGATTCTGCCCCATACATCTTCCCGGCCGATTCGCTCCCACAGAGAGGGACTTCTCCGGGTGCCGTCCACTAGACTTTGTCAGCGGGCAATGCCCAGGAGAAGGGCCTTCTCTGTGGCGGGCCCAGCCCTCTGGAACGACCTTCCCCCCGACATTAGAACAACAACGGACCTCCGCTCCTTCCGTCAGAAATTAAAAACTCACTTTTTCTGCTTGGCCGGCCTAGGTTAGTCTCTACCTCAGGGGTTAGGGAATGTTAATTTTAAAAATGGGGATTTTAGTGCAGGGACAGTTGATTTAATCTGTTTTTATTGTATTTATTTATGTATATATTTTATGTTGTTTTAATTTTCCCTGTGCACCGCTCCGAGTCCCCCTGGGGAGAGGACGCGGTATAGAAAAATAAAATTTATCTATCTATCTATCTAGTACCAGCAAGTATCCTTGACTTAAATATCCATTGTGATATAGACCAATATTTTTAAATCTTTAGTAAATGTGGACTACTATTCCCAAAATTCCCCAGCCCAACATGGGGTGTCACAAGATTTCCTGAAAAAAAGGGAATAACTTGTTACTTTAAAAAAATGTTCCCTTTATGCCGGGACATTTTGTTGTATGTAATTTTGTTGCCATAGTACTTGTCTCATAATCTCTTCATCTACTCCTTTAATATCACCTTTTCCTAGTCTGAGACGACGTTTATGCAGGCATTGACCTTGATGGCCACTAGAATATTACACATGTCTGATCTGCTAAACTGAAGATAAAGAGATTAATCTTGGCAGAGGTGATTAATGTCTCTTTTCTTTTTTTTACAAAAGGGAAATACATGTTTAGAGGTTCTTCTCTTCTATTTAGTAATAAATAAAATATTGCAATCATACAAAACATCCATACCCTTTAACCACCTTTCTTGTAAAAGAGTTTTTGCTAGAAGAAACTATCCCTATGATTTTCTAATTCTTGGAGAAAGAGAGATGATAAAATTAAGGTCATGCCTTACAAAGCCATAAGGTAGTTTCTTTGGATTTGGCTTGGTATGTTTGTGGATTTAATAACTGTGGTTTGCAGTTATAGATCTATATACTATATATTGGGGTTGGGGGTGAGGGGCACTGTTCTACGGTGGTTCTCCTCCTACCTCTCCGGTTGATCGCAATTTGTGTTGGCAGGAGGGCAGAGGTCGACCTCGAGATCCCTCACATGTGGGATGCCTCAGGGGTCGGTCCTCTCGCCACTCCTGTTCAACACATACATGAAGCCGCTGGGCAAGATCATCCGTGGTTTTGGGGTAGAGTACCATCTGTACGCTGATGATATTCAGCTGTACATATCTACCCCAAACCACCCCAACGATGCTGTCAAAGTGATGTCCCGGTGTCTGGAAGCCGCGCGGGTCTGGATGGGAAGGAACAGACTCAGGCTCAACCCATCCAAGACCGAGTGGCTGTGGTTTCCGGCGTCCCGGTACAACCAGTTGACTCTATCACTGGCCATAGGGGGTGAACATCTAGCCCCCGTGGATGGGGCACGCAACTTGGGCGCCCTCCTGGATACCCGGCTGTCTATGGAAGATCACGTGACGGCCGTGGCCAGGGGGGCGTTCTACCAGATTCACCTGGTAAGCCAGTTGCGTCCCCTATTGGACCGGCATGCCCTTCGCACAGTCACTCATGCCCTTGTGACATTCCGTTTAGAGTACTGTAATGCTCTCTACACGGGGCTTCCCTTGAGGTGCACCCAAAGACTGCAGCTAGTCCAGAATGCGGCTGCGCGGGCAATTTTGGGAACCTCTAGGTATTCCCACGTAACACCTCTCCTGCGCGAGCTGCACTGGCTGCCTGTGGCCTTTCGGGTGCGCTTCAAGGTGCTGATTACCATCTTTAAAGCGCTCCATGGCATGGGACCTAGCTATCTGCGGGATCATATCCTACTCCATACATCCCTTCGGCCGATTCGCTCCCACAGAGAGGGACTTCTTAGGGTGCCGTCCACTAGGAAATGCCAGCGGGCGACGCCCAGGGGAAGGGCCTTCTCTGTGGTGGGCCCAACCCTCTGGAACGACCTACCCCCCAAACTTGAAACTACCTCGTACCTCCGCTCCTTCTGCCAAAAGTTAAAGACCTATTTGTTCCAACAGGCCGCCCTGGCCTAATTCTACCTCACCTAGCCTGTAGTATGTAAGCTAAATTGTTTTAATTTGGGATTTTAGGGGATATAGTTTTTAAGTTTTTAGCACAGGGTGATAATTATTTAATTTGGGTTTTAAATATATTTATATTTGTTTTGTATATATGTTTTTTAACTTCCTGTGCACCGCCCAGGAATAACCTCTCCCCGAAGGGACTCGGGGCGGTGCACATGCCATAAACACACTCCTGGTAGCCATAGTGCCTACAGTATACTATCAAAATGAGTTTCCCCCAGTCAAATATATATATATGGGGCTTCCCTTGAGGTATATATATTTGACTGGGGGAAACTCATTTTGATAGTATACTGTAGGCACTATGGCTACCAGGAGTGTGTTTATGGCATGCCCACTCACAGAATGGCTGGCATTGTGGTGTCCTAGTGGAAATTAGCAAGTCAATTGGACAGGCACCCCAAGGTCACCAGGTGAGGCTCACACAGGTCACTCCCCCCAGGGAACCACACTGAAAACCTCAGGTCTGAAGCTTTAGTGATAAGTGAAAGTAACATATTATTATGTCTTCAAATCATAGTTGAAACAAATATTGACTTGAATCAACTCACCCATTGTAATATGAAGTACTGTTGCTTCTACTGTGACTACTATCTATATAAATAAAAATGTAAAATAGTTTGTACGAATCCATTAATCTCAAAAACTACTGAACCGATCTGCCTCAAATTTTGACACAATGTTGCCAAGGACTTTTGATAATAGAATACCTACTCATTTTGTGCCTAGCACACGTGTATCGTGTGCAAGGTACACACATGTAAAATGTACCCACTGATCAGGTTTTCACCTCCCTGTAGCCCCGCCCACCAGGCATTTCCAACAGTCATTTCCTCAGGAACACTGTACGGAGGCCTAAAAGGGCCAAAAAAAGGCACTGAGATAGCAAACTCCCAGGTAGCCCATAGAGAGAGAGAGACAGAGAAATACAGTTTAATAAAAGAGGGACTAGGGGAGACAGGATAGCAGCCTTCCAATATCTCAGGGGTTGCCACAAAGAAGAGGAAGTCAAGCTATTCTCCAAAGCACCTGAGGGCAGAACAAGAAGCAATGGGTGGAAACTAATCAAGGAGAGAAGCAACTTAGAACTGAGGAGAAATTTCCTGACAGTTAGAACAATTAACCAGTGGAACAGCTTGCCTCCCTAAGTTGTGAATGCCCCAACACTGCAAGTCTTCAAGAAGATGTTGGATAGCCATTTGTCTAAAATGGTATAGGCTTCCTGCCTAGGCAGGGAGTTGGACTAGATGACCTCCAAGGTCCCTTCCAACTCTGCTATTATATTATTGCATTACAATAGGTAGGTAGATAGGGGAATAGAGAGAGAGGGAGAAATACAGTTTAATAAAAGAGGGACTACAGGAGACAGGATAGCAGCCTTCCAATATCTCAGGGGTTGCCACAAAGAAGAGGGCGTCAAACTATTCTCCAAAGCACCTGAGGGCAGAACAAGAAGCAATGGGTGGAAATTAATCAAGGAGAGAAGCAACTTAGAACTGAGGAGAAATTTCCTGACAGTTAGAACAATTAACCAGTGGAACAGCTTGCCTCCAGAAGTTGTGAATGCCCCAACACTGCAAGTCTTCAAGAAGATGTTGGATAGCCATTTGTCTGAAATGGTATAGGCTTCCTGCCTAGGCAGGGAGTTGGACTAGATGACCTCCAAGGTCCCTTCCAACTCTGCTATTATATTATTGCATTACAATAGGTAGGTAGATAGGGGAATAGAGAGAGAGGGAGAAATACAGTTTAATAAAAGAGGGACTACAGGAGACAGGATAGCAGCCTTCCAATATCTCAGGGGTTGCCACAAAGAAGAGGGCGTCAAACTATTCTCCAAAGCACCTGAGGGCAGAACAAGAAGCAATGGGTGGAAATTAATCAAGGAGAGAAGCAACTTAGAACTGAGGAGAAATTTCCTGACAGTTAGAACAATTAACCAGTGGAACAGCTTGCCTCCAGAAGTTGTGAATGCCCCAACACTGCAAGTCTTCAAGAAGATGTTGGATAGCCATTTGTCTGAAATGGTATAGGGCTTCCTGCCTAGGCAGGGAGTTGGACTAGATGACCTCCAAGGTCCCCTTCAACTCTGCTATTGTATTATTGTATTATAGAAGGTAGATAGATTGGGGAATAGCTAGATAGGGAGAAATACAGTAGGTAGGTAGAGGAATAGAGAGAGAGGGAGAAATACAGTAGGTAGGTAGGTAGAGGGATAGAGAGGGAGAAATACAATAGGTAGGTATGTAGATAGAGGGAAAAAGGAAGAAATACAGTAGGTAGGTAGAGGAATAGAGAGAGAGGGAGAATTACAGTAGGTAGGTAGGTAGAGGGATAGAAAGGGAAAAATACAGTAGGTAGGTAGATAGAGGGAGAAAGGAAGAAATACAGTAGGTAGGTAGATAGAGGGATAGATAGAGAGGGAGAAACACAGTAGGTTGGTAGGTAGAGGGAGAAAGGAAGAAATACAGTAGGTAGGTAGGTAGGTGGATTGATAGAGTGGGGGAAATACAGTAGGTAGGTAGGTAGGTAGGGGGATAGATAGAGAGGGAGAAATACAGTAGGTAGGTAGGTAGATAGAGGGAGAAAGGAAGAAATACAGTAGGTAGGTAAGTAGAGGGATAGACAGAGAGGGAGAAATACAGTACGTAGGTTAGGTAGGGAGGGAGGGAGAAATATAATAGGGAGGGAGGGAGAGGGATAGATAGGGAGAAACACAGTAGGTAGGTTGGTAGGTAGGGAGAGGGATAGATAGGGAGAAATACAGTAGGTAGGTAGGTAGGTAGGTAGGTAGGTAGGTAGGTAGGTAGGTAGGTAGAGGAATAGAGAGAGGAAGAAATATAGTAGATAGGTAGAGGGGTAGATAGAAAGGGAGAAATACAGTAGGTAGATAGGTAGATAGAGGGAGAAAGGAAGAAATACAGTAGGTAGGTAGGTAGAGGGATAGATAGAGAGGGACAAATACAGTAGGTAGGTAGAGGAATAGAGAGAGAGGGAAAATACAGTAGGTAGATAGGTAGAGGAATAGAGAGGGAGAAATACAGTAGGTAGGTAGGTAGATAGAGGGAGAAAGGAAGAAATACAGTAGGTAGGTAAGTAGAGGGATAGACAGAGAGGGAGAAATACAGTACGTAGGTTAGGTAGGTAGGTAGGGAGAAATATAATAGGGAGGGAGGGAGAGGGATAGATAGGGAGAAACACAGTAGGTAGGTTGGTAGGTAGGGAGAGGGATAGATAGGGAGAAATACAGTAGGTAGGTAGGTAGGTAGGTAGGTAGGTAGGTAGGTAGGTAGAGGAATAGAGAGAGGAAGAAATATAGTAGATAGGTAGAGGGGTAGATAGAAAGGGAGAAATACAGTAGGTAGATAGGTAGATAGAGGGAGAAAGGAAGAAATACAGTAGGTAGGTAGGTAGAGGGATAGATAGAGAGGGACAAATACAGTAGGTAGGTAGAGGAATAGAGAGAGAGGGAAAATACAGTAGGTAGATAGGTAGAGGAATAGAGAGGGAGAAATACAATAGGTAGGTAGGTAGAAGAGGGAGAAAGGAAGAAATACAGTAGGTAGGTAGGTAGAGGGATAGATAGAGAGGGAGAAATACGGTAGGTAGCTAGGTAGAGGGACAGATAGAGAGGGAGGAATACAGTAGGTAGGTAGGTTGGGGGTTATACGGTGGTTGTTTTTATGTGTGCAGGTGTAGATCTACACACCGATTGGTTGGCCATTTACCCAAACTGGGCCACAGCAACGTGTGGTCGGGTATAGCTATTTTATTATAAAGTTGATATGTACAAGGTATTTACAAACTACAGTAACCTCCACTAACAAGATTTGTTAATAGATAATAGATGTAAAAACTGAGATAGGAACATGAAAGTGAGAAAAACAGATTTTTTTTAACAGGAGGGCAAATAAAGCATATTTTTTCTTGTCCAACTGCAGATTCAATTTGTTACATTTATAGAATTTGTTAGTGACAGAAAAGCAATCTTAATGCAGGCTGACATCACTGGATATGAATGTTTTGCCACTGGCTTTGTACACATTGCTGGTTTAATTCCCATATAATCTACGCAGCTCTCTAAATTCTACCCATGAATCAGTTCTTACTATGTCAGTAGTGGAAACATAATTGTAAGATACATGTTTTCTTGATTAGCAAGATTAAACTATGCTTAAATATGTAATAATGTTTTCTTTTGTAATTCCAACAGAAGAGTACTGGGGGGGGGGCGTTTACATAAATTGCACAGTAGAAGAAAAAAGATGACATACACAAAGGTAGCAGGTTTCATACAAATACTTCAATTTTGGTCTATTCTGCTAAATATAATGGCTACTAATCAACCTATAGTATGTTTTACTAGCATGGATGGCACTCATTGCAGTGGTGGGATTCAGCCAGTTCACACCACTTTGGGGGAACCAGCTGTTAACTTTCTGAGCAGTTTGGTGAACTGGTTGTTGGAAGAACTCATTAGGGCAGAGAACCGGTTTTTAACTTATTTGAATCCCACCACTGCCTCATTACATTCCTTTTGACAGCCATTTTGCAAGACAGTCCTTTCTAGTCATTGTTTTAATTCTTAATATCAGAAGTCCAAAACCAAAAAATGAAATTAATTTACAGTTCGGTAAATGCAAATACAATATATGTAGTAAAATATACCTTTTCACATTCCTGTAATCATGTTTAATGTTCTATCTACCGTGATTGCTTAATATAAGAAGAAACTTTTGTAAAGTATCTTTTCTGACAGTAGTCTATCAATCTGGCATATTCTTTCATCTATTTTTCAGCTGCATTAGTTTGCAACAAATATAGGTATTATAGAGACTCTGCAATCCACCCAAATCTGCCAAAAGCAAAATATTTGATATTTTTACTACTACTTGGTAAACATATTGAAAAATTGTAAGCCTCTTTCTTTAAACAAGAAGTTTGCTTCTACTTTGCCTGATGTGCTGTGATGTCACTGTCACTCATTCTGAAAGTATTGCTTTCCTACAGATGCCAAGCCTGCCAGGCTAGTTGCTAGGATACAAGGGAATGTTACGGATTACTTTTACACTGAATCATTCAGACGGATTACTTGGGACAGAACATAATGTCATAGCACATTGTCAGTGAAGTCACATCAAGAATTACTTCACATTCTTTAAATATGTTGTTTTCCAATTGTGAACATTTTATATTAAAAAAGTAGTATTTTATTTCATGTTATAAACACTAATACTTTTCAAGAAAGTTATGAACTTTGAAATAGTACCAAATATTGGGAAGAAGAAACAATGTAAGTATTACAGAGTACTGAGAAACATTGTTGAATGAGTGTTAAAGCATTCCAAAGCATAGATTTCAAAGCCATCAGCTGGTCATTTGAAAAAATGATAACAGAGATTATGTGGTATTTATGACCACATGAAGGTAACTGGAATTGTTTCATTGCTATGCCTAAACGAACTAATATTTAAATGAAGAATAAAATATTTGCTCTTAACTTCTGATTTAACATCTTAATGTGGTGTTTTTCAACCTTGGCAACTTGGCAGATTTCAACTTCCAGCAAGCCTTGCTGAGAAAACCTGGGAGTTGAAGTCCTGCCATTTTAAAGTTGCCAAGATTGAGAAATACAGTAGAATAAAAAATAGTCCTATGATTTAGTCCTATGTGATCTCACAAAATAGGAGAAGGGACAGGGAAAAGACAGAGTTAGTTCTTTATTTTTGTAGTCTTTAGTACTTTAGTTTCATTTTGCCAGAGCAAAAGATGGCATGTACTAGGTATGAAGGGCAAGTACTATGTGGTGACCAAGAATATAGTTACAGTGCATCTGATGCCCCTCAACATTCCTTCTGTTTGCATGCTTCCCATTGCATTTTTTCGTTACATCACAGAGCATTAAAAGGCCAGATGCCTGAAAAAAGAGTTATGGTCAGCCATAGTCCCACTTGCACTTAACTATGGTACTGTTGGAAGGAAAATCCATCTAGTTCAGTTCTAAGTTGGGAGAAAGGTACTGGAAACAACATGGAGGCTCTTTGGAAAGAAATGATGAAGCAAAACCAACAGCAGTATAGTATGATACCTCCAGTCTTCTTCCACTCCTCTTCTCTCAGCTCTTGCAATTGTTGTTAGCTTATCCCCTATCTGATACTATCCAAAGGCAGCCTCAAAATCTTTGAAGTCCATTAGGTTTTGTCACCTTGAAAGAAACTCTTGGAACTGACAGCAACTGGGAATAAAGGGAGAGGAGTCAAAATAGTGATCTGCAATGAGGACATGAACCTTTATACAGGTAGTTTTGTTCCAACTTGAGAATGGATGGAGAACATTGTAACCCACTTGTAGAAAAAAGTTAAGAGATTATTACAACAAATTGACAGAAAAAATATACATGCAACTATTTAAACAATAATTGATATTATTAAAATTAATAATGATAAAGGAAGAAGCCAGGAAAATATAAATTTTGCTTTGTGTACATTAGTAACCTCAGTGAACATTCAGTAAGAGTTGGCTGTACCTGCTTGCTCCGAAGATATGGCATAGTAACATTAATTCCTATGATCTTGATGTGTCCTTTGAAATCAACAGGATTATTCACATGGATTGATGGATACTTTAAAGATGTATTTGTTGTTCTTAGCTGTGTTCCTAGTATTTAAAATTTCAGGACCTACAGATTTTTGGGACAAGAGAGTTAACAAAAATAATTATTCTACAATATGGCAAAAAATATTCAAAAATAAATTGTTATACATTTAAATTTAGATTAGTTGAGCAAAGAACAAAGCTTTTGAAGAATAGTCAGCCAATTGGGAGTGAAAGTGAATGTGCTATCTTTATATCTCGTTGCAGTATTGGTTCCTCACCCACCCCACCAAAATGAGATGGCAGCACCTAGCTGAACAATTTTATCTGGACCTTTTTGGAAAGATAGACCAATTTTGAACTTATTATATGTAATCAAACAGCAATGGATAAGAAATGGCATTAAGAAACAAATTTGATCCAGGACAAATTACTGTTAATCTTTGGGATGAGTTGGGATAGATAAGAAAGTGGAAAATTTTCTATGAGTTATTCACAATAATAGTTTGTTAACATAGGAGTACATTTTGTTTTTATTATTATTGTTCTTACTGTTAACTATTTTGTTATCAATATTGTATGTAGAAGACTAGCAATTTGCAAATGGTAGTTTAAAAGCAGATAACAGTTTGTCCTTAATTTGTCAAGTAATCAAATTGCTTGCGCATAGCAACTTCTAGGTATTTTTAAAAAAGATAAAAAGTGTCCTTCAAGCAGACTTTAGCCCCGAACCAGGGATTTCTAGATATTTTGTTTTTTTCAAAAAGAAAGATAAAAAATGCCCTTCAAGTGGAGATGAACTAATGGTGGCCAAGGATAGGGATTTTCCTTGACAAAAATGTTTAAATGATTTGGTGTGCAACTATGGTTTCTTCTGAGTTATTTTTCAACTTCTTAGCTGCATAGCATCAATACCTTCTCATAGTTTCCCATCAAAGTATTTATCATGACTCAGCTTCTAAACTGTTAACAAGATCAATCGAATTCAGTGTAATTCCATCAGATCAGGCACAGCACCAGATGTATTAAGCAGCTATACTAGGCTAAAATTTTCACTTTTCACCAGGGAATTATAGGGATATATATTTCTGTTTAGGGATAGGTGTAAAACAATCATTTCCTGCATAGTTTTGTGTGGGAGATAGAAATGTCTATAGATTAATATTGATGGGAAAATATGGATTATATTAAAAAATATAAACTACTTCCTCAACCAGGAGCTATTGCAGCGTTAAAGGAAAGCAGCACTTGTTATAATTCAGCAACAACATATCCTGGTTTATTACATATAACCTATTTCAATTTTCTGGAATCTTGGGTGATGTTTGTTTGCAGATGTTTCATTCCAGACTTCTATAGGTAATATCTTCAGTGCTAACAAGGAATGGGGTTTGCTTCTGGCTATTTGATTGCTTGTTTGAGTTGGTAGTTCTTTGATTAGGATATTGCTTATTGCTTATGTTAATTCTGGTATTCCCTGTTATAAGTGTTGATTGCAGGGAAGGTATTCTGGCATTCTTGTTTCCTTTTTAATTTTTTAAATTGTCTCTTGAATCCATGTGTAAATGTGCTTTATCTGTATGTGCCTATTAACAGCTGTTGGTTCTTTTGGTTTATTTAAGATATTTTGAAATTGTGCGCTTCAGTGGTGTATAATTGCCTATATGTTGCCTATATTTATAGCTAGTTTATCTCTTTTCTCTGGTGTTCTGCATTGTGCTTGTGTTAGTCTGAGTAATATTCTCACACAGGTCCTTTTGGGGGAAGATGGCTTGTTAGTTTGGAAGGGGAACAATTAGTTTTTGATAGACTTGTATTTCAAAGATGCCATTTCCTTTGCTGATGTGGATAGGTAGGTTAGGGTTGCTTTCTTCTTCCTTGTGAATGTTATTTCTTTGAAGATGTTGTCATGTAGTCCTTTTTTATTATTATAACAAAGGTGTTGTCTACATACCAGATTCATACTTTTGGTTGTATGTGTGGGAGTATTGTAGTTTCTAGACATTGCATTACAGTCTCTGCCATGACTTCTGAAGGTAGGGATCGTGTGGGTGTTTCTCTGATTTGTTGGTATATTTGTTTATCAACCTGAAAGTAGGTAGTAAGGCAGAGGTTGATGAAATCTGTGATACTGGGCATTTTGATGTTAGCATAGTTGATTAGATCTGGTGTGTTGTACAGTACTACTGCCATGAACTGCAACATTTCACTAGTTCTGGGTCTATAGATGTAAAGAGTGGTATACGCAGAGGTGGTATTGAGCAGGTTCCGATCAGTTCTGGAGAACAGGTAGCAGAAATTTTGAGTAGTTCGGAGAACTGGCAAATACCACCTCGGGCTGGCCCTGTCTCCATCTATTCTCTGCCTCTCCAGCCCAGCTGACCTGAAGGAAATGGGGATTTTGCAGTAGCTGGAGTGAGGAGGGAATGGAGATTTACAGTATCTTCCCCTGCCACACCCACCACGCCATGCCACGCCACACACACAGAACCAGTAGTAAACATTTTTGAATCCCACCACCAGTTGTGAGGTTGAATGAAACCAATGAAATATCTGAATTTTCTATAAAAAAAAAAACACCTCTCAAGATTAATCTATAAAGACATATTTCCCCCACCCTCGCTATAAAAGACTGGATAGGTATCCATTTTAAATGTATATATAGATACAGGAGACTTTCAGCCAAATAGCAATATTAAAGAGCAAATAGTACACAAAGATGAAAACATGCACTTGGGGAAGCTTTAAACCTAAGCAACTAGGGAGAAAATGTATTGGTATTCTGAAATTCCCTCAAGCGTGTAGCCAATACTATTTCTTCTCCCTCACACACACAAACATTCACTCACTCACATACGCACACAGAAACACTTCTTTTTAGTACCAACTGCTTTAAGAAAGTAAAACAAACTAGCACAAGACGCGGCCGAAGGGCAGTAGAATTTCTTTCTGCATTCCTTCGACCTTGCAACCATGCTGAGAGGCATTTCCTCACTGTGTTTATGCCGGGCTTCTAGCTCTCTGCTCGTCCCCACCTGTCTCTTCGTGCCTGACTATTGCACACCGGTGGGCTCTCCTCTTCCCTTCGCTCCTTGCTGTTACTGCAACTTCCTCGTGGCGTTCAAAGCGAATCCCAGGGACTCCAAACTGAGTAATTCCTACTGCCCCCCCCCCTCCATCCCCTCCTGAGGCGGCAAAGACAGAGGAACCTAGTGTGTGTGTTTGCTCGCGCGCGTGTGGGTTTTTTGCGGCTAACGTCCTCGGCCAACCGGCTGTGGCAGGAGGGGGAAATCGGCCAACCTCTGCCGGAAGCCTTGTCAAACGCCCCAGCAGGGGGACGTGGCCGAGGAGCGACTGCTGGGTTCCCGCCAAGCCCCTCCCATCTTGGCGACGTGTGTCTCGCAACGTGCTGAAGGGCGGGAAGTAAACAAGGCCCGGCCTTCCCTGGCCGCTCCCCCTCTGCCGGGCCTCCAGTACCTTCCAGGAGGGCCTAGGCCTGCGAAAGGGAGGAGGGAGCCGCCCAGAGCTGTGGCGCAGCAGGAATTCCCGCTCCGGCGCGGCCCGAGGAAAACGGGAGGGCGAAGGGAGGGGGCGCTGTTTCTGCGGACCCGCCTCCCCGCCCGCGTGAGGAAGGGGCGGAAGCGGTCTCCGGACGGCGACGCCGGGGGGCGGGGATGCCCGAGGCTATTTTTACTCGCTCGCCTCATCCTTTCTGGCTACTTTCACGGAGGGGCGGCGGCAAAGCAGTGGCCGCACTGGTTGCTCCCTAGCCCGGCCCCTGCAGCCTTCCTGGGTTGCTGTGAGCGCCGCCACCGCAACAGCCTATAAAGAGCCGAGCATGCAGCTGTACAGCACTATCGTCACTCATTATCCGGCCGCGGCGGCAGCAGCAGCAGCAGCGGCGGCGGCGGCGGGAAGCGGCGCGTCCAACGGGCCGGGAGTCGTGTTCAAAGTCTCGCCGGAGCCCGCGGGACAAAGCCCGGTTGGAATTGAGAGCGACGTCGGAGGTGGCGGAGGAGGGACCGCGAGTGCCGTCACAGCAGGAGCAGCCAACACCATGCCCGCCTTCTCTTGCTTGGAATTGCTGCCCTCGGCGGGGCCCGTCCAGAGGAAGCCGCCGCAGCAGCACCAGCAGCCGCAGCCGCAGGTATTTAGCACCGCGGCGCAAATGACCCGCCGCCGGCAGCTGGAGAGAGTTGTTCCCATCCAACTGGTGCCGCACTCTGAGTCCGTCGGAGCGGTGGGGGAGCTGGACCCGCAGGCGGCTTCCAATGCCCACCCGTGGCTGCTGCTGGAGAGCAGTGGGGGCGAAGTCGCGGCCGCCGCCCAACCAACCTTGCAGCCGGAGCCCAGCAATCGTGGTCTCCGCTTCAACGAGCATTGCCAGGCCTTGCAAGCGGCGGCGGCGGCAGCCGGCTCCTACTCGGGACTTGCAGTTGAATCTCAGCCCGCCACCACATTGAAAGTTGCCGAGGAGGCGAGCCCCAGCCAGTTGCGTCAGACGGAGCGGAGCGAAAAGCTGGCGCTCTACCTGGCCGAGGTGGAGAAGCAAGACAAGTACCTGCGGCACAAGGGCCGCTTCCGCTTCCATATCATTCCCGACGGCAACTGTTTGTACCGGGCCGTCTGCAAAGCCATCAATGGGGACCAGCGGCTGCACGGGGAACTTCGCGAGCAAACAGTGCACTACATTGCCGACCAGCTGGAGCACTTCGCACCCATCATCGAAGGCGACGTCGGAGAGTTCCTCATCAACGCTGCCCAAGACGGCGCCTGGGCCGGCTACCCTGAGCTTCTGGCCATGGGGCAAATGCTGAATGTCAATATCCACCTCACCACTGGAGGCAGATCCGAGAGCCCCACCGTCTCCACCATGACCCATTACCTGGGCCCCGAGGATCCGAGCCGAGCCAGCATTTGGCTGAGTTGGCTTAGCAATGGCCACTATGATGCTGTGCTGGATCATCAGTGTCCCAATCCAGAATATGAGGAGTGGTGCAGGAAGACTCAGATGCAGCGCAGGAGGGACGAGGAGCTGGCCAAAACTATGGCAGTGTCCTTGTCCAAGATGTACATTGAGCAGAATGCCTGTTCCTGAGATAGGCATTGCATCCCTTGCCTGCTGTTCTGGTGCCTTAATTGTTCTCCATTTCTTTCTCTAGCAGTTGTAATTCTTACATGGAGCAAAAACCCGAAGAGAAGGAAGGGAGAGTGAGATTTATAATGAATGCTTATCTCTAGATTATCAGATACTAGTTATTTTCCTATCTTTCATTTTGTGTATATAATGTTTCCTTTATTTCCATACACTCTGTTAAGAGAAGATTTTCTTTTTGCACTTTTTCTAGTCTTTGTTCACAGCCAAAATAAAATTTAAATTCATTCATTATTTGCCTATAGATTTTTTTTTCTGGCCTATGTGGCTGATAGCATAACAATTATTTTATATTAATATCTCACACATTCACAGTATCATTCTTTCAATGAAAAACTATTGCTTTCTAGCAAAGGTGGAGAGCAATTGGGCTTCTGTGTTCAGTTAGCTGGAGTAAGATGGGTTTTCAATTTATTTGACTGGTTCTTTTTTGCTTGTTAATCACACATAAACAATGTGGTTTAAAAAACTGCAGACACACAAAGATACTTTAAAAGTAGGCTTGCTCTTTTTAGGAGCCCCTATCTGCCCCTTGGTAGTCCATCAGCAGGTTTATAATTTTTTTTGTTTCCAATTGGCGTAAGATGGTATTATGTACAAATATATTTATACTAAGTTTGTATGGTTTGCTGGGTCAAACATCCAAGGTAGAAACCACCCTCTTCAATTTTGAATGAACTGAAATGGTTAGATATATTTATTAAACTGAGTTTGTACTTTTTTTATCTTGTGATTTTGGAATTTATACTGTATTTGTATAATAGCAATATTCATAGCATTCTGGAATAAATGTATAGTTTTGCTTGGATCTCTGACACATGTCTGCGTGGGTGAAAACATCTGTCCTAAACTTGGGGCTTCTGGTTAGGCTGCAGAAAGAAAGCGAAAGTTCCTGGCAAAGCCGGAATTTTTTCTTTGGTACTTTGCAACTAGGCTTGCTACTGGATCCACACCAGGAATAGTGAATAGGAAGGGGGACCTGAAAATTAAGTGCCATGAATGTAGATGTTAGAGTATCTCCAGGATACAATTTTGTCCTGTTGTTTCTGCTTTTTGAATAGTGGGGAAAGGGTTGAAATGTCAAAACTTTATATGAACCATTTAATATATAACCTAGTTCCCAGGTCATAAACTTGGTTAGAAGATAAATATTACTCTTACGAATGTTCATGAAAAGTGAGGGACCATATTTTGGGGCAAGGCAGTGATGCAAAATTAGCAGAGCTGGGATTTTTTACTTACAGGGGAAGAGTTTTCACACAAATAATTCAATTTATTTGAGTCTTAATTTTAGCATGTTTTCCATTTCAAAATAATATACTAATGATTGTAATTGTAGGGCCTGTGGAGGGGGGGACAGAATGGACTGCCTATTGGGGCTAAATGTACTTAATGTAGTTAGAAGAGCAATTGAGACCACAAAGTGGTAAAGGTGTAACTTTTTTGCTACAGGTCAGAAGACTTACTACCCATTCAGTCCCAAAGGCAACTGTTTACATATTTAATAGAACTTTTCATGGTACTTAGAATTACAATGTGATGCTGACAGCATACATAGAAATCAGCTTTATTAAAATTAATCAAATATATTGAATAAGCATGGACAGGTAAGAACATGTTATAATCAGGAATTCCAGTTACAACAAATCCTGTTGTGTACTAATCAAATTGCAGAAACCACATTTTACAGGAAGCGTCATGATTAGTGGAATTAACTTGACATCATGCTGTTCTGCATCAAATCCTATAAACTGATGTCCTAAAAATGAGCAGAATTTGCCTAAGAATATGCAAGTGGAGTTTGTGTGTTCTACTAGCAGTAGAAAGAGGTTCCTCTGTAAAGCCAATCATAGTGAGTTTTGCCACATAGAGATTTTCAAGCCTGTTTCCTTGCAATATTAATGAATGCTGCCCCCAAGTACAATATGTCCAGGGTTGCAAATGTGGAAGAATAACAACGCTCTCACTTTAAATTGGATGAAGCATACAGAATTTTGCTCCTGAGTTCATTTTGATTAACATCAATTTATAAACCAAACTAGGCCAGTTTGGAAGTTGGAATCACCAGCGGAAACCATGATTTGGATAATGAAGTGTCATTTTGAAACTATCCACCCACAAAAATAGGTGTGTTCTCTGTCCCTGTTCTTGGCAAAGGCATATTTACTACTTTTATAAACATGAATCAATTTATTAAAAAGATGTAGATGTAAACATAACTTTTAAAAAAGAATTTTAAAAAATTATTTGTAGTGGGAGGCTGTTCTCTTTAGGAAAAGGCAGAAGAAAAATCCAGAGATGAGTGTCAAGGTTAAATACCCTTGGCAAATTTTCTGATAACCGTCATTTACTATAAGGTCTTGATAAGAGCTGGTTCGGCCATTGGTCACAAAGTTAAGCTGAAAATTTCAGGGATCATGTGCTTCATTTTTTTTCTTAGCACTGAAACCCAACAAATTCTTTTAATGCTACATTTAAGAAAAAGGGGGTGATGCTATCTGAATTTTCCATCAAAGTGTCTTGAGCTATGCTTTAAATTGCTTTCACCTTAGATTCTGTTTGATGCTGACTTCATTTCATGAGCTTCTCTAATAACCTCCAATTCAACTCAATTGTATTTTTCATAATTTCTATGGTCATTATGACTGCAAATTCTGGGAATCCCCAACACATTTATTGGGACTCTAAATTAAGGAGTGCTGATCTAGGCCATCAAATGAGCTAACAGAAAACATTAAAGCATTATATATGAAAAGGTCTAATTTGCCACATTGCCTGGTTGCTGTGGGAAATGATGTATTCTCTATCGGAGTGATGGGTCCATGGAACATAAAAGATCTGGTTGAAACTGAAAGCCAGGCAAGCCTGACATTGGTAGCCCACCAGAAGCACTAAGTGTCAATATTTTATTTGATACACATTCATTATGCAGTACATATTCATTGACCAATGGTCAATAATGAAAATGATTCTCTGTCCTCCAAAGTTCCACACAAGATTGGTTTAGAACTAGTAAAGAAGTGCTTTTTCCCACATGCATAGCTACACTTTGGATTTATCATGTCCTCGGTATATATATACACAAGAATGTGTTTATATTGTCAACAGCAGTGGTTCCCAGCCTTTTTTTTTGGCCATGCCCCACTTAAGCATCTGTAAAATCCTGATGCTCCCCTATGACATAGAATTCTTACTTTACTCAAAAAGTGATCTCTACTCACATGGAGGAAGCTTAAAAGGGCATTAACCTCACAGGATGACTTTGACCTAGATATCATATGTAGGATATCATATTTTCACTGTACCTCAGACTACCGGCTGTGAATCCCTCTTTGTGAAATGGGGCCTAGGGAGGCAGTTGGGCTTGTTGATTATATACCTGGCTCCCCGCTATGTAACAACAGCCCTGCCCGAGCTCCTCGAGTTGGTCCCCGGGGTGGTAGTGGAGACCCCCAGACTTCTAGTCATGGTGGACTTTAATTTACCATCGGCGGGCGAGGCATCAGAGGCAGCTCGGGAGTTCATGGCTTCCATGACGGCCATGGACCTGACCCAATTAGTTCAGGCCCCCACTCATGATGGAGGACACACGCTGGATCTTATTTTCGTCTCTGGCCAGTGGAGAAGTGATCTTGGAACCGGGGACTTAGTCATCTCACCCTTGTCATGGACAGATCACTCCTTCGGCTGGACTTTCCAATCGCCTCATCTCACCGCGGGGAGGCGGAGCCAGAGACACCCAGATGGTTCCGCCCCAGGCGCCTGATGGACCCTGAAAAGTTCCAGAAGGAGCTTGGGCCAATACCTGTATCCTTGACTCGTGCCGCAGCTGAGGACCTAGTGGCAGCATGGTATAGTGCGGCCGCGGGGGCCTTAGACCGCATCGCGCCTTTGCGGTCTCTCACGCGGCATCATCCCACCCGGGCTCCTTGGTTTTCTGAGGAGCTGAGGGAGATGAAACGCCGCAAGAGACGCCTAGAGAGTAGGTGGAGATCCTCTCGATCTGAATCTGATCGAACACTGGTAAGAGCCCATTTGAGGACTTAGTGGCAATGAGGGTGGCCAAACGCAAGTATTGTGCCACCCTCATCGCATCCGCAGAGAACCGCCCGGCGGCCCTGTTTGGGGTGACCCGCTCCCTCCTTCAACAGAGGCCGCGAGAGTCCTCCTTGCAGGGCCGAGCCGAGGAATTTGGAGAATATCTGCAGGATAAAATCACTCAGATTCGGAGCGAGTTGCCCTCCACAGATAGTGGTCCGGTGGAAGTATCCGATGCAGGCCTTGAGACTATTTTATGGGAAGACTTTGACTTTGTTACTGCCAAGGACATGGACAGGTTGGCGAGGAGACTAAAGGCCACCACATGTTTATTAGACCCTTGTCCCTCCTGGCTTGTACTGGCATCCTGGGAGGAGACACGAGGCTGGCTCCAGGCCATTGTGAACGCTTCTCTGCGTGAGGGGTCCTTACCTACCGTCTTGAAAGAGGCGGTGGTGAGACCTCTCCTCAAAAAGCCTTCCCTGGACTCAGCATTATTGGCTAATTATCGTCCGGTCTCCAACCTTCACTTTCTTGCGAAGGTTGTAGAGAGTGTGGTTGTACAGCAGTTTCCTCGTCACCTGGAGGAAACTGATTATCTAGACCCGCGCCAGTCCGGCTTTCGGCCCGGTCATAGCACCGAGACGGCATTGGTCGCGTTGGTAGATGATCTCTGGAGGGCCCGGGATAGGGGTTGTTCCTCTATCCTGGTCTTGTTAGATCTCTCAGCGGCTTTTGATACCATCGAGCATGGTATCCTTTTGCACCGACTAGAGGGGTTGGGGGTGGGTGGCACCATTTTGCGGTGGTTCTCCTCCTTCCTCTCTGATCGGTCGCAATACGTGTTGATGGGGGGGCAGAGGTCGACTTCTAGGCCCCTCGCATACGGGGTACCGCAGGGGTCGGTCCTCTCGCCACTCCTATTCAACACGTATATGAAGCCGCTGGGTGAGATCATCCATGGTTTTGGGGTAGAATACCATCTATACGCTGATGATACCCAGTTGTACATCTCTACCCCAAGCCACCCCAACGATGTCATTGAGGTGATGTCCCGGTGTTTAGAGGCCGTACGGTTCTGGATGGGCAGTAACAAACTCAAACTCAACCCGTCCAAGACCGAGTGGTTGTGGCTCCCGGCTTCCCGGTTTAGCCAGTTGACACCATCGCTGGCCATGGGGAATGAAAATTTGGCCCCCGTGGATAGAGTGCGCAATTTAGGAGTCCTCCTGGATTCCCGGTTGTCCCTTGAGGATCAGGTGGCGGCCGTGGCCAGGAGGGCATTTTACCAGGTTCGCCTGGTCCGTCAATTGCGCCCCTTACTGGACCGGGATGCCCTTCGCACAGTCACTCAAGCACTCGTGACTTCTCGTCTGGACTACTGCAACTCTCTATATGGGGCTCCCCTTGAGATGCACTCGGAGGTTGCAGTTGGTCCAGAATGCGGCAGCGCGGGTGATCATGGGAATCGCAAGACATTCCCACATAACACCTGCGCGAGCTGCACTGGCTACCTGTGACCTACCGGGTGCATTACAAGGTTTTGATGACCATATTCAAGGTGCTCCATGGCACGGGGCCTAGCTACCTTCGAGACCGTCTTCTGCCCCATACATCACTTCGACTGACTCGCTCCCAGGGAGAGGGTCTTCTCCGGGTGCCGTCGACCGGACAATGCCGGTTGGCGGCTCCCAGGGGAAAGGCCTTCTCTGTGGTGGGCCCTATCCTCTGGAATGGCCTACCTTCCGACCTCCGTTCCATCACAGACCTCCGCTTGTTTCGCCAGCACCTAAAAACTTATTATTTTCATCTGGCCGGCCCAGCATGATCTACTCCACACCCATTATTTTATAACAAATCAAAACCGTAATTTGGGTTTTAAATTTAAACTTATTTTAAGTTAAGCACGATATTGATTTAATTTCGTTATTATTTAATAATATTTTGTATTTATGTATAATTGATTTTAAATCTCTGTTCGCCGCCCCGAGTCCCTTTATGGTGAGATGGGTGCGGGTTATAAATGTGAAAAATAAAAAATAAAATATTTTCAAGGAGTGAATTACATTAAATACTTATTTACTGTATCTTTTTTGGGGGGGGGGGTCTTCTTTTCATAAATTACAAGATCTAAAAATCCACTGGGCAAAAATGTTAGCACAATCCTTAATTTACAACAGTTTATTTCGTAACAATTCAAAGCTACATCATCAGTGAAAAAAGTTATGACCTTTTTCACACTTTACGACTGTTGCAACTTCTCCATGATCACATGATCAAAATTCAGAGGCTTGGCAACTGGCTCATATTTATGATGGTTATAGTGTCCCGGGTTATATGATCACCTTTAATGACCTGACAAGCAAAGTCAATGGAGAAGCTGGTTCAGTTAACAACTGTATTACTAATTTTAACAATTGTAATGATTCACTTAACAACTATGTCAAGAAAGTTATAAAATAGGTCCAAACACTCTGCAATAATTCTTTGTCTTAATTGAGCTGGTTTGTACTTTCTGTTTTAAAAAGTTAAAAAACATTTTTTTGAATGTGCTGGTTACTACCTTTTTGCGTAGGACTAGCTATTTCAACTGTATCAGGGTCTACAGTTAAAATGAATTTGCTATTTGTATATACAGTTCTTGAATAAATTTCAAAGTTCTTCTGTTTTAATCAAAAAGAAAAAACACTATATTTTGAGTACAAGTGAGAATAAGCTATTATTCTCTTTAATAACCTGGAGGTACAGTGTCTATGGTTTTGGATTCATCATGATGTAGTTTGAATGGGATAACAATGCACTATGAATGTACTCTGAGCTTACCATTATAAAAACACTAGAAGCTGGTTAAAAAAAAGAGAGTAATTCTCCAGCCAGCAAAAAGGAGAAAAAGATAGTTGGCTGCATAATTTTATCAACACTGGATATCTAACCCACTGAAATCTTGTGAGCAATTTTCAAGCCCTCTGTTAAAAAGTCCAGGGCTAAGGCATGAGGCTAGAAAGCAGGAGACTGAGTTCTAGCTCTCTTCAGCATGGAAGACAGCTGGGTGACCTTGGGCCAGTCACTCACGCTCAACCCAAATCACTTCACAGGTTTATTGTTGTGGATACAATAGTAAGAAGGTGTATTAGATATGTTTGCTGCCTTGAGTTATTGGTAAAAGTAATAAAAGTGGGATACAAATAAAAGAACACTCATTTATGAATGACAATATTAAAACTGTTATCTTCGTTTATTTAACTAAATGTGGGACCAGTGATCCAATAGATGAAGAAATGAAATACTTCTTTTTACCATAAAAATGCTGTTACCTCTTCATTTCAGCAAAATGAGTGGCTATAACAGCTACAGGTAGTCCTCTACTTACAACAGTTCATTTAGTGAATGTTCAAAGTTACAAAAATCAACTTATTTATTTATTTATTTATTTATTTGATTTATAGACCGCCCCCGTCTCCCCGAAGGGACTCGGGGCGGTGCACAGGACTTTAAAAAACATCTATAAATACAATACAATATTTAAAATCAAATTAAATAATTTACCCTGCGCTAAAATTTTAAAATCTTAAAACCTTTAAAACCCTTAATACTATTCCCTACAATCCCTATTAAAACAAACCCAATTTATACTACAGGCTAGGGTAGGATAGCTTAGGCCAGGCTGGCCTGATGAAAGAAGTAAGTTTTTAACTTTTGGCGGAAGGAGCGGAGGTCCGTGGTTGTTCTGAGTTCGGGGGGTAGGTCGTTCCAGAGGGTCGGGCCCACCACAGAGAAGGCCCTTCCCCTGGGCATCGCCCACTGGCACTGCCTAGTGGACGGCACCCGGAGAAGTCCCTCTCTGTGGGAGCGGATCAGCCGCAGGGATGTATGAGGCAGAATGCGATCCCGTAAATAACTAGGTCCCGTGCCATGGAGCGCTTTAAAGATGGTAATCAACACCTTGAAGCACACCCGAAAAGCCACAGGCAGCCAGTGCAGCTCGCGCAGGAGTGGTGTTACGTGGGAGAACCTAGAGGCTCCCAGGACTGCCCGTGCAGCCGCGTTCTGGACTTATGACCATTTTTCACACTTACAACCATAGCATCCCCAGGATCACCAGATCAAAACTGAGATGCTTGGCAAGTGACTCATATTTCTCACAGTTGCAGTGTTCCAGGATCACGTGATCACCTTTTGTGACCTCTTGACAAACAAAGTCTATGGGGGAAATTCACTTAACAATTATGTTACTAACTTAACAGCTGCAGTAATTAACTTAACAGCTCTGGCAAGAAAGGTTGTAAAATGAGGCAAAACTCACTTAACAAATTTCTCACTTTACATCCTGAGCTCAATTGTAGTTGTAAGTCGAGGACTTCCTGCATATTTAATCCTTTATTTGAAAGCTATTAATAAGTCTTGAGGGAATGCCAGATAATGGGAAAAACAGATGTCAATATGGTAGGAAGAGTGGCTGAGCACGTCCAAATCAAGATACCAAATTGTAATTTTTAATGTAACACCAAAATTATGCTAGAATGTTAAAACAAAACAAAACAGAAGTAGGTATTTTAATGACAAATATTTTCAATCACTTTGGCAAACTTCATGGATGTAATTATATAGAGACAACTCAGGGGACAGTTTTATATATTAGATGAAATTATTAAATGCTAACAACTGATTTTTTTTATTAATTTGATTTAAAAGTAACTATAAAATTAACTTTTTTATTTTGTAGGTGTGAAGAGTTGGACACGACTTAGTGACTGAAGAAGAGCAACGATTTTGTTTTTTGCCCATATTCATCCTAGCTTAGTATCTCTGGCAGGCTACCCCAAGATCTAGTGCTACTCTTTGGCTCAAAGATTATTGTACCTCCTGTGTTCAGGGTTTCTTTAGAGAAATGTTTTGGAACAATTGGCTCCAGCTCAGGCAAGGATATCTAAAGAATTTCAAGGAAAGCAAAAGCAGCAGTAGGACAGCCTTTCTGATATTTGTGTTTTCTCCTTCTCTCCCCTTCTTTTCCTTTTAAGCTAATACTAGTGCAGCTTGCTTCATTGAATCTGGTTGTTTTCTAATGCTATGTTCATGCTCTTTAACTTTTCAATCCATTCAGGAAGATGTGTCTGAAATTTTCTTTTTAATCTCCTTTTGCTTATGCAATGTAAGAGATTGCATACTGTTCTTTTGTCCAGCATGGCAGGTAGAACTTAAATGGAAAGCAAAAGCACACTTAAAAATACCTGAAGCATTTTCTTCCAGAACGATGGCATGGCATAACAATTATATTCCTGACACAGTTGCTACCTGTTTTTGTAATTGACTCATCCGCACCCTGGACTTCAGTAGATAGGTTTTATTTACAGTTCTAACAGGCTTTGCTTCATCAAATACTTAGCATGCCTTTCTTGGGCAAGTAATATCATTTATGTAAGAACTGATCCTAATGCTTGAGCAAATAATGTGATTTTCTATTTATTGTCCTCTGTTCCTGTTAAAATGATTTTCTTTCTCCAGGAGTCCTCTCTTAAGTAGAGAGTCTGGCAAAAATTTAAATCCCTTTTACCCAGTGTTGCATTAATAAATTCTACAATCTCTTTGTATGTTTGTGTGTAATCATTATTTATTTGTTTATTTATTTACCTAATTTATATGGCTGCCTATTTCATACAATAACTCTAGGCGCCAAAACATCCTCATCACTCAACCCCTTCATGCTAGCTCAATGCTTAGGGGAAAAGTCAGGTCTTCATAACCTTCTGGAAGGCTGAAAGGCAGCGGTCTCTATTGGTCTCTGGTGAGAAGGTGTTCCAAAGGTCTCGGGGAGCCACTGAGAAAGCATAATTTTGAGATCCCATAAAATGGCAACATTTAAAAGGAAGAGGACCTGTCACATATCCATCCTATGTAACCTAGTGGGATGGAAGATATCCTCAAGCAGAGACATATAGGGATTTAAAGATGGTAACCAGCACTTTGAATTGCACCCAGAAAGCAACTGGAAGCCCAGTGCAGCTCTTGCAGCAGGTGTTATTGGGTGAACCCAAAACTGTGTATTCACTATATTCTAGAGTCTAGACCAATTGCAATTTCCAGATGGCCTTCAAGGGCAGCCCCATGTATCACCTTACAGTAATTCAAACAGGAGGTGGCTGTGAGTAAGGCTTTCCAATTCAGGGATGGATGCAATTGGTACATCAGATAGATTATTTTAACCAGTTACCTTGATCAGCCAGTTTGGTCCAGCAGTTAAGACACCAGGTTAGAAAGCAGGCCACTGTGACTTCAAGTCCCGCCTTAGCCATGAAAGCCAGTTGGATGGCTTTGGCTCAGTCACTTTTCTCAGCCCAACCCACTTGACAATGTTGTGGTAAGAAAAATTGGTTATATTTATTTGCTTGTTTGATTATATTACCTGTTTCATAACCACCCATCTCCCTCAGAGAGGGGTTTACAATGTAATCATTATGTAAATAACATGTAAAGCATTAAAATATTAAAATAAATTTAAGATTTTTTAAAAAATTATAAAACATAACATAAAATTTCAAAAAGGTAAGAATTTCCGGTATGAGCAATATTAACAAGTTAATATAGATGGGGTAGGGGTTTCCTCAAGGGCCAGCCTGCCCCACAGTTGCATGATTGCCTATGCCCTTCATGCAAGGCTTGCGCAACCAAGTTTCAATCCCTTTGCAGAAGGCCAGGAGGGTAGGGGCATACATCACATTTGAGGGCAAGATATTCCATAATTCTAGGGAAATGGCAGAGAGGACTAATTTCCTGGACCACTGCCAGACAAAATTCTTTGATTGACAGGATCGACAGCACACCTTCCCTGCCTGATCAAGTGATGTAATGATGTAATGGGGAGAAGCTAGTTCCTTAGGTAGCCTAGCCCCATGACATGTAGATATTTATAGGTGATAACTAACCTTTTAAATTGGACCCAGAAGCAAACTGGCACCAGTGCAGTTCACAGATCAAAGGTGTTATATGTGCTCTTCTTTGGGATATCCAATATGGTTCATGCAGCTGCACCAGCTGAAACTTCCAAATATTTTTCAAGGATTAATCTCGTGTAGAGCACAGTGCAATAGTTTAAACAGGAGATTACCGGGGCATTAGTGACCAAATGAAGAACTTTCTGGTTGAGGAGGGGACATAACTGCTGCATAATATGGAGTTGATAAAAGGCTTTCCTGGGTATGACTCCCCTTTGCTCTTCAAGTAAGAGCCATGAGTCCATGAGGACCCCCAAGTTGGCATCAGTTTTGTCTGGGGTAGTGCAACTCATCCAGAACTGAAAATGATAAACTCCTGGATACAGCTGGGCCAATCCACAGCCACTCTATCTTATTGGGGTTCAGTTGAAGTGTGTTGTTTTCCATCCAGATCCCAAAGCCTCCTGGCACTATGAAAGAATGCCCACCGCATCACTCACTTTGCCTGGGATGGAGATATATAGCTGACTATCATCAGCACCAGCATATCCCACAGTGATGGATGATTCCTTCAGCACCCAACAGAGGAGAGGCTGTAAATTGGACCTCTCATTCCCAATTGGATCCAGCCTTTGAGGAAAGAAGTGAAACAGCACAAAACTGTGCTGCCAACCCCCAACTCTGTAAGTTGGCCCCAAAAATACTATGGTCAATGGTATCAAAAGCCTTTGAAAGATCAAGGAGAGCAAATATGGATATATCACATTCCACTGCTGCCAGAGATCATCTATGAGCATGACCAATGCAATTTTGGTCTGATGTCAAAGACTGAAACCTGACTGAAGAGAGTCCAGATAGTCTTTTACCACGAGGGTCCTCTGGAGTTGCAACACCATCAACTTCTCAATCACCTTTCCTAGAAGACTGGGCAAAAACTGTCCAACATAGCACCGTGTTTCCCCGAAAATAAAACAGGGTCTTATTTTCTTTTGAAACCCCCACCCCCACCCCCACCCCAATAAGCACTTGGCCTTATTTTTGGGGAGGTCTTTTCATTTTTGAGGTGTGGGAGGCCGTGAGTGTGGTCACCTCATGGCTGCTGCTGGGTTGCAATATTTCTGGGGAGGGCTTATTTCTGGGTGAGGGCTTATTTTAGCACATGTGCTCAAAAGCCCAATTGGGTTTATTATCCGGGAGGTCTTATTTTCAGGGGAACAAGGTAGGATCCAGCAATAACTTTTTTAGTAAGGAGCACACTACTGCCTCTTTAAAGGAAGCCAGAAACACTCTCTTCAACAAGGATGAATTTACCATCTATCCACCTTCCACCTCTGGGCAGCTTTAGTCAGCTAGGAGGCAGCATGGATCTAATAGGTAGATGATGGTGTTTGCAGTGTGCAGGATCCTAACCACTTCCTGACATCCAACAAAATCAAACCATTCCCAGATGATTAGGTAAGTCTGCTCTCTGAACATCTCCATAGGACACCTGAAGTAGAACAGTTCTCTCTGAAATTATTGGATGGGCAGAGATCATGAAGATAGATGGTCTCTCAAATAACCTGGCTCTGCATTATGAAAAGCTTTATAAATACTAACCAAGACCTTGAATTGCACATAGGAGCTAATCATCAACTAAAGCAGCTCATAGAGCAGTGGGTACATGAATATACCAAGGCATATCCAACACTGCCCATGCTGATGCATTCTGGATTAATTACAACTTCCAAGTGGTCTTCAAAATAGCCCCACATAGAGTATATTGCAGTAATCCAAAGATGAAGGGAGTAAAGCACAAGTAATTGTCTGAGATGTTTCCTGGCCCCAGAACAGGAATAAAAGGTGTACCAGATGAAGCTGTGTAAAACTGATCTTGACCACAATTGCAACCTATTATTTAAGCAGGAATTGTGAATGCAAGACAATCCTCAGATTTTACCAGTTTTGAATGAGAGACTGCAACCCTATGCATATCTAAAGATGGTAAATCACCAGATTTGGAGGGGCTAAAAAAAATGCAGCCATTTGGTCTTGGCAGGATTGAACTTTGATCTGTCTTCCAGGCATTAGGATGAGAAATGGACTGCATACTTTCTGAAACCTGACTGAAAGAGATCCAGAAAATTCACTGCTCACTTTATTGAATCACAAATTTACACTTATCTCAGATAATTCCATAGAACCGAGGCCCAGGCACCTCAAGTAGATGTGATCCAGTTAAAATCCATCCATCCATCCATCCATCCATCCATCCATCCATCCATCCATCCATCCATCCATCCATCCATCCCATCAATTCATGAACTTTAAATAATGGATCTCATATTGTCAGTTCCACTAAGTAGAATTGATCAGAAAATCAATACAGAAAGACTATAATTACTTCAGTTGAGACTGACTGTAATAACAGAGTCTTGCAAATATGATTGTATCTTATCTCCTCCCCCTTCTTGTACTATATTGAAGTAGGGAGGCATCTGCCTCAGTGCTTTTGGATGTTCTCAGCACTGTGAACTTAAAATATATTTTAGCTTTTTTTGCTTAGGTAATGCTTCCTGCATATTTTCATCAAGATTATTTTCCTTACTTTTTACACACATCTAGTTAGCTGCTAAAGGGACGTGGTGGCTCAGTGACTAAGACGCTGAGCTTGTCGAGCAGAAAGGTCAACAGTTCAGCGGTTAGAATCCCTAGCTCCGCGTAACAGAGTGAACTCTCGTTACTTGTCCCAGCTTCTGCCAATCTAACAGTTCAAAAGGACGTAAACAATGCAAATAGATAAATAGGGATTACCTTTGGTTGGAAGGTAACACCATTCCGTGCATCTTCGGTATTTAGTCATGCCGGTGACATGACCACAGAGACATCTTCAGACAGTGCTGGGTCTTTGTCTTTGAAATGGAGATGAGCACCTCTCCCTAGTCAGGAAAGACTAGCACATATGTGCAAGGGGAACCTTTACCTTTAACTAGAATGCAATTAGCTGCATCAACAATTCACATCTGAACAATCATCTCTCCTCTTCCTTGGGCTGAGGCAAAACCCTAACCTAGGCAGGCAAAATTCCAAGAGGAGAATATTCTCCTTCTGAGCCCATCCTGGTCTCAATTGTACATTTTTATTTATTTATTTATTTTATTACATTTATATACCGCCCTATCTCCCTGACGGGACTCAGGGCGGTGCACAGGAAGTGATAAAAGCAATAACAATAAATACAGTAAAAATGGTAAAAATAGATTAAATTTGAAAGCCCGTGCTAAAATTGTAATTAAGAAACTTTACTAAGATCACATTAAAACTATGCCAGGCCGGCTGCATCAAATAAGTGTGTTAATAATGCCCGGCGGAAGAGGCGCAGGTCCGTGATTGTAAGAAGGTCGGGGGGCAGGTCATTCCAGAGGGCGGGGGCTGCCACAGAGAAGGCTCTCCCCCTGGGAGTTGCCAGCCGGCATTGTCCAGCAGATGGCACCCTGAGGAGGCCCTCCCTGTGGGAGCGGACAGGTCAAAGGGAAGTATGTGGTAGGAGGCGGTCCCGCAAGTAACCAGGTCCCATGCCAGGGAGCGCTTTAAAGATGGTTACTAACACCTTGAAGCGCACCCGAAAGGCCACAGGCAGCCAGTGCAGCTCGCACAGGAGGGGTGTTACATAGAAATATCTCGAGACTCCCAAAATCCCCCACGCGGCCGCATTCTGAACTAGCTGAAGCCTCTGAGTGCACCTCAAGGGAAGCCCCATGTAGAGAGCGTTACAGTAGTCCAGGCGGGAGATGACGAGGGCAATTCGTCAATTGTACATGCATCGTATCAGTTTCCATACATCTCATTAAAAGTTACAAGCTTCCATAACATCCAGCTTCATCAGATAGAGGGGACATGAATTTCAACTGTGTTCAGATTCCCAGGCTTGACTCAGAAGATCTTAAATCAATGAGATATTTAAAGTTACAGTTGAAGAATTCTGTATATTCTTAGTTAACACCTATATTTCCCATTAATAACGTTGTTATTCCTCTAATGAAATGCATAATTGAAAAATTCTTGCAATGATAGACCAATAGCTATAATGAAAGAAAACCCAAAACCTGCTAATAGGTTACATCAGCTTTGACTCATGACAACAAATTGTTTAGGCAACACAATGTGAGGGACAAGAGAACAGATGCCTGAATTGATGCCACACTTTAGTTTCCATTTTTTTGGTTTTTTTATTGATAGTGAAAGCCATTTTTTCAAAATATGAGAATAACTATATCAGAAGTATGTCAGTAGGCTAGAAGAAATGCTGAAGGATGCCCATTCTGGAGAACTGATAAAGCAAGTATCAGCTCTCTTTGAATGAATATGCTGCCTCTCTGCCAAAAGGAAATGAACAGATTGCATCCTTTTATTTCATGTTTTTCTCCATCCACTATTCCATTTTTCCCTTCTATTGTACTCTGCTGTAAAAACTCTTGCAATTGTTTTGCATTACTGAATATGTATTTCCACATAACACTATACAATTCAATACAGCAAAATGCAATTGTTAGTCCAATATGGCAGTTTTGGAGAAAGACATATGGACAATGAAAAACTGTTATATAATTAACATGCATTTATTGTGCATTGTAATGACCGTGCACATGAAAAGCTGTGGAGTGTTTCTATGGCAGGTTTTTAATTTAATCGGGCTAAAGCTTTTCCAAAACAAAGTACCATTGATCAATAGTTTGCTGTTTGCTGGCTAGGTGTATGCGTGTGTGCATGTGTGCATGCGTGAAAAACGTTAAGAGGACAACTGAGTCTTTGTACTCAACCTTCGAGATGAATGTCTGTGAAGATTCTCGGTTATCCAGGTCATAGTGGTCTCAAAGTTGCTTTCTGCTTCAAAAAGCAACTGCACTGGGTTTTTTTTTCCTTGAGGAAGAAGAAAATATTTTGCTTCTCATCCAAGAAGCTTCATCCATTCTGATGGCGGAGAGATGAAAGTATAGGTACTGACAGTTGAGACTGAATGAGGGGGTGGAGTGGGAGGTGGAAGAATAGGTTCTAATAGGATGGGGAGGGGGAATGGAAAGGTTGTATTTCTTTGCAGTCATCTGATTGTTAGCACTGTCTGAAAGCTGTTGAAGCCACTTGGGGATTTACCTGTGCCCTCAGGGTGCATATTAGAGATTGAAATGCACATTACATTTTTAAAAAGGAACAAGGCTTTGATTACACAGTGATGACTCTTATCTTGACTTTTAGATCTCTCCCATGAATATTCCTGCAATGACACATTAAAGAAAATTCTTAGATAATGAATGTAATTTTAATTGCTCCCTACACACCACATTTATACAACATTCAGGCTCATTGTCTGGGGTGACTTCAGAATAGTTGTCCTTAAGAGGCATTTTCAGGTATTTGCAGCAGTTTTGTCAAAATTTTGATGAAAGCAGTACCCTTTCTGCATAAATATTTGACATCTGTTGGAGAGGAACAGAACTTGCATCGCTATAATGTAATGCTTGAGCCTCGTGTAGATCCCTCTGACATTTTGGAACTCCTTAAACCAGATATTGTGCTTTGTATGTTAATTTCTGCATTTTGGCTAAAGGGAGCCAAGAGGCTGGCAATTTTCCATGTCTATCAGTGCTTGCTTTTGATAATATTTTATTTAAAGTGGATCATTGTTACTTTCAAGGATTTTTGTATACGTATTTGATTGTTTAATTGATCCTCTTTGTTGTACAGAGTGAATATAATTCCTAGTCATTGGCTCTACTGATTTAAATGCTGAGATTTGGAGGGCATGTGGTTGAGAAATTTGGATCAGCTTGTTGGCTCCCCCAACAAGGTGCAACTTCAGGGCTTAATTACTCTTTCCTAAATGGGCCATTCTCCAGATATAGAATCTTAGCAATGCCCATTGTTGGGAATTCTAGGAATAAAGTCCATCTTGTAAAGAATAACAAGATTAAGGGAAGGCTGATCCCGAACAATTGGCAGTAGAAGGGCAATTGGTTAAATATTTGTTATCCAACTTAAGAAAGGCAATGCCAAAGAATGTTCAAACTATCATTGCACTCATTTCACATGCTAGTAATGTTATACTCAAAATCCTAAAAGCTAGGCTCCAGCAGTATGTGGATCGAGAATTACTAGAAGTATAGACAGGATTTGAAGAGGCAGAAGAACTAGAGATTAAATTGCCAACATAAGCTGGATTGTGGAAAAAGCTAGAGAGTTCCAGAAAACATCTACTTCTGCTTCATTGACTATGCTAAAGCCTTTGATTGTGTAGATCACAACAAATTGTGCAAAGTTCTTAAAGAACTGGGAGTACCAGACATCTTATTTGTCTCTTGAGAAACCTATTTGCGGGTTAAGAAGCAACAGTGAGAACTGGACACAGAACCACTGATTCGTTCAAAATTGGGAAAGAAATCCGTTAAGGCTGTATACTGTCACCCTGCCTATTTAACATATGCAGAACCATCATGAGAAAGATAGGGCTAGATGAATCAAAAGTTTGAATTAAGATTGCCAGGATAAATATCAACAACCTCAGATACGCAGATGATACCATTCTAATGGCAGAAAGTGAAGAAGAACTAAAGACTTTTGATGTGGGTGAAGAAGGAGAGTGAAAAAATTGGCTTGAGACTCAACATTAAGAAAATTAAGATCATGGTAACTGGCCCTCTCAATTCCTAGCAAATAGATGCGGAAGAAATGGAGGCAATGACAGATTTTATTTTCCTGGACACTTGCTCCTGGGGAGGAAAGCTATGGCAAATCTAGACAGAGACATCATCCTGCCAATGAAAGTGGGTATGGTCAAGGCCATGGTTTTCTCAGTTGCAATGTACGGTTGTGAAAGTTGGACCATAAGGACGGCTGAGCGTCAAAGAATTGAGGCCTTTGAATTATTTAATATGTTTTTAAAACTTTTATATATCTGTTTTACTTTGGCTGTACATCGCCCTGAGTCATTCGGGAGTAGGGCGGTATAAAAAACGAATAAATAAATAAATAATTTTTAAAAAAGATAAAGTGCTGGAGATGACTCCTGCAAGTCCCTTGGAGTGCAAGATGATCAAGCCGGTTAGTCCTAGAGGAGATAAAATCTGACTGCTGTTTAGAAGGCCAGATCCTGAATATGAAACTCAAATACTTTGGCTACCTAATGAGAAGGAAGGACTCACTAGAGAAGAGCCTAATGCTGGGAAAGATTGAGGGCAAAATAAGAAGGGGACGAAAGAGAATGAGGTGGCTGGATGGAGTCACCGAAACAGTAGGCATGAGCTTAAAAGGACTCCAGAGGATGGTAGAGGACAGGAAGGCCTGGAGGAATATTGTCCATGAGGTTGCGATAGGTTGGACACGACTTCGCAACTACAACAATCCAACTTAACATTTCACAATAAAGTAATTGGTCTGAAAAACATTAGGTCCCACTTCTTGTTGCTAATATTGGAGTGGTGCTGCAACATTGATTGATTGAGTTTATCAAATAATGATAAACTCCTAGTGACTACATGGATAAATTTTCTCTATGATAATCTGTCCATAATCTTTTCTTTCAAGTCTTCCAGTAAAGGCATTCATCACCACTGTAACTGAGTCTATCCAGCTCGTTGTCTTCTTCTCTTTTTCCTTCCATCATTGCCAGCATTAGATCCTTTTCCAGAGAACCAGGTCTTCATATAATGTATTTTGATCATTTGTGCCTCAAATGAAAATTTACTTGAAAATCCATCAGTTTGTTTTCTTGGCTGTACATAGCAGAGATAAATAATACTATTTTCCAGAAAGCCAATTTGGGGTAGCACAAGGAACAAAGTTGTTGGATTCTGTCAAAAAAGAGTCTGCTTTAAAATTTCTGGAACCTTACATAATTTTACCCAAATTGCAGGATTGTTGAGAGAGAGAAGTAAGCTAACGGAAAGAGGAATACACAGTATAAGGATCAAGGAGATGGAGAAATAATCTCAATAATATTATTGAGAAGCAAGAACAATTAAACCCGATATGTGCTTAAAACATGAGAGCAGTCTGAATGACAATCTCAGTGTTTTTAACCATTGGCCATGCTGGTCATGCATGCATCTAGTAAAATTTACCAAACTTTTTGTAATGTCATTGCTGAATTTTTAAGAGAATGTATTCCAATCATGTTGAATTTATAGAACAAATAATAGTGATACATGACCATTTTATACATTGGCAAATGATGCCAGTTCTTCTGTAAAGAAACAGCTTGCCTTGAAAATATTCAATGCCATCTAAAAATGACAGCAAGTATATATCAAAGAATGTAGCCTGTCAATAAGTAATATTCAGGTAAATATTAGTTTATTGTGTACTATGTAATGGAAAGTTAAAACAAAGACATAAAATATTGATAGTTATAAATATGACTATATCAGTGGTGGGATATGACTGGTGCCAGCTGGGAGCACTAGGTACCATTCTGGTACAGTGCTCCGGAGGGTCCACCCGCCCACCTGCTCGCTCTCCTTACTGCTATTTGGGCCAATCGGGGCTTTCGTGCACGCGCACAGAGAATACAATACCTGTGTGACGCTCCACCAAGCAGCTGGAGCATTGCAGGCGGTAAGTATGCATGCGCGTGTTGCATGTGTGCTGCGTGTGTTCACATAGTGGACGCCCGGCCCTGTTGCAGCGTACCGGTTGCAATGGGATGCAGAACCCATCACTAGATTATACGCTACAGGGAAAAAAAGTTCTAGAAATGATTTCTTAAAACAAATTGAGTATTTGTTCAGGTAAAAATCAAAGTTCTATTTCTTAGTCACTGGTTATTTTACATGGGTAGCCATGATTATATTTATTTCATAAAAGCAATATGAACCAGCCAAGCATCTGAAAGATCTGAGGGCGATTGTGTTATCTAAGATCTGCCTCAGAGAAATTATAACTTAAAGAAAATGTTCCATTTTTTAATTAAAAAAGTAAGATTATATGGAAAATGTCACTAAATACAATTTTACAAAAAATCTAAATAATTCAGATCACATGACTGTTTTTTCATTCATATGATTTTTTGCCACCTAGTGGTATTGAATGAAACATGATTTTATTTACAATGGATTGTATCATTCTACTTAATAAAGAGATATCCAACCAGGGAGGTTTATAGGAGTGTGAATGGGATGTGCATGTAAAATCAAAAAGGTGGCCACAACTATCAGATTAAAGCCAGGCCTTTTATATGTGTTATAAGGTACATAAAAAGTGCTTTGATTGCATGTTTGTGGTTTCCATCTTTACTTTTTTGACTCCCCCAGGAAGGAGTCAATGGCAAATGGAAACTTCAAAAAAACCTTGCCATGAAAACAGCAGAATCTAATCTTAGGCAGTTGCCGGAAGTCATTACCTTGAAAGCATCAGAGCGAGCAAGCAAACAAATAAGCCCCCCCCCCCCCAGGCTATCCTGGCTAGGTATCCTGGTCACTGGTTCCTTCATGACCTCCTTTTGGAACCAGACAGTTTGGTTTTCTGAAACACGACAAATCTCTATTGACTCAGCAAGGAGAGGAAAAGGCTATCTCTTTAATAGGATCAAAGTAAAAGATACAACCATAGTCCAAAGCCCTGCCCTTATCTACTGGGCACATGCAAAAGAGAGGGACTACGAACTGTACTTGTACATGTAATTTGGCTCCTAATTTCCCCCATGACAATATCCCCGTCCCTTTACCTTTGGGGACCACATTGCTAGGATACCCAACTCCTACACCCTAAGTAAGGATGTAGGAGTTAGGTATGCGTCTGGCTGAAGGTTATACTTTTCTCCTAACCACCTCTTTACTAGTAAACTATTTTTAATAGTCTTCTTTAACCTTCACTGTTTAAATCAATGGTTCTCAACCTTGTTTTGGTCATGCCCCACCTAAACATCCCTAAACCTGATGCCCCCCACCACATATAATTCTTACTATTGAAAAAGTGAACTCCTACTCATGTGAAGGAAGCCTAAAAGGCCCTTAACGTGGTTTAAACAAGGTTCCAAAGAACAGGGCATCCATGAAAGAGAAAAATAAAAGAGCAAATGTAGGTCCTGGTTCTGTATCCTCACTGCTCACTTCCACATCAGCCATCCACTCTGTCTCCCCACAGATCAGCTCTCCCTGCAACCACCCAGCAGCAAAGACCAGGGGAGGGGAGGGGGAAGAGAGAGAGAGAGAGAGAGAGAGAGAGAGAGAGAGAGAGAGAGAGAGACTTTTTGCCAGTCCCATGATCCTTAGTGGGAACACATCTGATTGGCTGGCAGTTGCTCCCTCCTCCCCCCAACCTGGGATATTCTTTTCAGATCAGGCCCTAGGAAATGCACTTTAACAAAACAATAGGTAAATGTAACACAGCTGTTTCATCACAAATAGATAAAAACAATTAGCTGGCTGGTGTAAACTCTAAGCAAAACTCTTATTTGTGACAATGTTTCTGGAGAATTTTATTATTTCTTAGTTTGCTTGTAGATTCAGAGCCATAATATAAGCCACTCTTAAATAACTGCATTCTTTCTTTTGCAATGTAATGGCATAGGTAGGGGAATGATTTAGGAAGAGTTGCTGCCTAGAGAATGATCGGGTAAGGGAAGGTATACCCTGCAGCTGCATAATCAGGAGAGAAAGATATTTAGAACAGAACCTTTATAAGTTTTATGCTGTAAAAGAGACAGTGGGAGATTTGTATTATCAGACTTGAAAAGTTGTGTTCATGTAGCCCTATAATAAAGTAGAATTAGCTACATGTGGTTGTACCTAGAAAGACTGACATCAATTTTGCAAGTCTGATTTCCCACCCCTTCCAGCATGTCACCCATTATTGATGAAACGTTTACCAGATGTGTCATTGCAGAAGAAATGGGTTGAGGGTCTGTCTTTAGAATTATGCATGAGATTCTCCAGTTTCTTTCCTTCTCATACTCCATTTATGCAGCTCTGTTAAAATATGTATAGAAACGTAGGAGGAGGAGTCAGGGTTGAAATAGTCCCAGTGAGAAAGGAACATAACCTGCTACAACTATTCAATAGAAAGTGACTAGTTGCTGGCAACATCATCTCTTACCTTAAAGAGAATGGACAGGGATACCATTGAAAGTCACAAATATTAGGAAACTGGCAAAAAGAAAAAACAGGAAAAACTGTTTAAAATACTGCATATCAATATTTTCTTGGATACTGCAAATACAAAAAGCAATGCTGCTACATAAAAAGATACAGATATCTAGTGACACTATTTAAAATGTCATTAAAATAAAATTGCACTATAGGGCCTCCTCTTCTCCCCAAACTAAGTAGTTGAAAAATTGGAGAGAAATTGATGCTAAAAATAGAGCAAATGGTGGGAGGTGAGTGGTACTGAAGGAACCCAGCAGACAAAATGCTTATGGGGTGGGGAATACAATGGTTGGAGGTGAATTGCTGAAGTTAGCTAATGAATAGAGTGATTGGTTTGCCCACAAGCCAACATTCCCAAACACAATTCTGGCTGTATCCACAATAGGACACTTGACCTTGATTTCAAGAATTATGGGTGACAAAATGAGGTCTTTGTGCATCTTGAGTGTTTCTCAACCTAACAACTTTAAGACGTGGATTTCAACTCCCAGAATTCTTTGCAGAGAATAGCAAAATTGGACATTGTTACTTTAATAAAAGGATGGAGAATTCTTCTCTTATTCAAGAATATTTATAGATGGCTTCAGGCTGTTTCGATCATGTACCTATGAAACAATTTTATCTTAGGAATTCACAGTTCCTTTCCCATCATATACATTAAAATCTCATTATAATCTGCCATTCCTGGGATTCAACAGCTAAAATATACTGTGATGATGATCAGGGTAAATAAGATTATCCATTCCCCTTCTCAGGGCAGCTTGCAACTGCAGCATCACTGGCAGATAATCTTAAGGCTCCTCCTTTAATGCCATCCCTAATGACCAGAGTTTATTCCATCATCCATCTGCTGACACTGTTAGGAATTTATTCAAATATCTCACATTTCTTTTTCAATTATTTCTACTCCTTGGCTATAGAACTGTTTCTAGCATAGGTTTCCATTTCTAACTAGGAAGACAGAATTTTGTACTAATCACTAATGCAAAATTCTTATCTAGTTTCAAAGCCTTTTTGGCATAAATATTCATTGAAGTGACTATAAAATAGGTATCTTAAAGGCCTATAAAATAGATTTTTGATTACTGGTTAATTATTAAGTTTTACTAATAAACTTGACTACACTGATTTTTAGTTTTTGATTCAGCTAGGGAAAGGAGTAAGTTATTAAAATATTTCTAACTAGATAATCAGGATTTTTTTTTTGACAAGAATTGGGAGAACAATAATATTGGACTCCATTATATAAACAGGTGTTTTTGATTTCTTTTGTATTGCAAGCAAGGCACTTCTTATCTGGGAAAGCTTATCTATAGCTCATAAGATGTTGACAATTTTTTGATATTGAGATACTCAATAGCAAATATCCTGTTGCCCAGCAAGTATCTAAATTCAGATTACAATAGTGTCAGCTCAACCACATTTAACTAAAGCAGGCATCATCAACAGATATTTCCTAATGTATATATTTAGCAACCAAACCAATATATCCAGTTTTCAGTGGATTATATATTTCAATTTATTATATAAATTAATAAGCACAACGTAATAACATTAAGTTCCTCTACTTATCTATTCAGAAACAATTTGCTAAGAGATAAAAGCACATGATTTCCTTTGAAGTAAATGATAATTGCATGTGTATAAAGTAAAGGCCTCTAATCTTTACAATTACCTCACATACCCAGCATTTTCTTGACATTTGAAATATTTCCTTTGTGTTTCTTATGCTAAATAATGAAGCATTGCAACACCAGCACCTCCAAGTTTATTTAAACAAATGTTATGAGTAAAATTTAATGTATTTTATGTTCTCCAATCACACACTTTAATTCATAAAGATACATATCTGTAAATAGGAAAGACTATACTTTATGTGAATTGAACACACAAGAATGTATGCTTACTTTAGAGCCAAATTGATGCTTCTTTAGATATTTTAAGTTGTGTTTTCTATCATTCTCATGCTTACTGACACTGCAAAGAATATCATATATGCTAATATCAATTTCAGATCTTGAGTTACCAGAAAACTCTACTTAAGGGTAATAATAGAAATCTTAATAAGAGAAATAGAGTATCATGATATTTGTAGAAAATTACTTTTCAGATGTATTCAAAAAATTGATCTCAAAGCATATACAGTAAGTATATCAGTTTTCCCCCTCCCTTCCCCAAGACTGGAAGCATTGATTGTATCGTTGTCTTCATAGTCGGTTACATATATATGTGTCTTTTGTGTCATTCTTGTGAATGGCAGTCTATATGAGCACCTTCCTCCTGGAAGCTTTTTAAAGTTACTATCCTATACTATTTAAAAAGATGTTAGATTGCCATTTGTCTGAAATGGTATAAGGTTCCTGCCCAAGCAGGGGGTTGGACTAGAAGACCTACAAGGTCCCTTCCAACTTTGCTATTGTATTGTATTGTATCCTCTTGTGATTTGATTGGTTCCGTAACTACCACTTCAATAGGAATACTGACTGACATTTAAATATCAAAAATTAAAGTGAGATTAGAGTTCACATTTTCTTTTGTTTTATCCTTTTTTTTTTTGCAACTTATGCATTTGATATTTAAGTATCTTTAAGGACTCTCTTTGCTTTATAAAGTGAATGAGAGAAATAGTCAAACATTCAGATTTGACTCTTAGTTGTGATCTAGGTGTTCCGAACATTGGGATACAGACTCCAGAACACCTTTAGAAATGGACAACAGTTATTTTAAGGTGACAGAAGAGGATAATTGTTAAGTAACAATGAGAAATTATATTAACTGCATTTAATTAATCCTTGTCTGATTTAAAACACAACTTTCTGTTCAACTGTCTACTGGTTTGTGCTTCAGCATTCCTCATTTTCAGGGTACACAGCCTAGCATGCTACTCAAAAATAAAATGTGATTCTGAGTTCCCAATATACAGAAAATCAGAAAACGAAAATAATCAGAAACATTTTGAACAACGCAGTTAATAAACAAACTGTGGTACATTCAAACATTTCGTATTGACTCAACAGTACCAAACTTACAATAACACAATTGAAAACGACATAGAACATAGGGTCCAGTGATAATGTTAGTTAAACATGTGACATATGAGGCAACCAGCCCATGACAAAGCTTACGCCCACAGAAGGCATAGATTGACGTACAGTTGTTTCTGCACACACAAAGGAGGCTTCAATCGATTAATGGTAATCACTTCGGCAAAACGTAGAAAACAAGAGTTCCTGTGGCGCAGCAAAACTTTGAATGCAGTGACTTGATAACCTGTATCTGGTATATGTGTCATAATAGTAGAAGGAAATATTTGGTGCCCATGGTTTGCTGCTGGATTACTCAGTACTGTCTGAATCCATTTCGGCAAGTGCTCCTTCATCCTGGAAGCCAAGCACCTATCAGTTCTGCTGATGTAATTGTCTCCACAATTACAAAAAAATTGATAAATACAATGGGCTTTGGCACAGATAGATTGTGCTTCCTTGATTGACAACAGCAGTAGCCTCTGGGTTTGATGCATTATGTAAAGCTCGGCCACACTGAATATTGTTTCAATTAAGGTGTTTAAACATCGGGTTGCTAGGCATGCTATTTGATCCCCCTTAAATGGCAGCTCAATAAATACTTTCTTTTTACTGGCAGTTGAAACTGTCAGTTTTGAGTCTCTTGTTTTGGTGTGCCTATCACTGAAGTGGCTTGGGTGAACGAAGAGTTTGGGTTAAAAATTCCACTTCTTTTTTTAAACAGTGCATATTCGATGTGCTCGTGTGAACTGTGTCTGTACCAGCGCACGTTTATGCTTGATTGGTATGAAGTGTCAATGTTCCAACTAACTTCTCATTGCAATTCAGAGCTCCGAGACAAAATCTATCAAAATAAGATTTTATTAGAGAGGTCATATTGGCACATCTGTAGAAAACCTGAATCTGAAATCCCGCATTTTCCTCCACCCACACTAAGACTCACACCCTACCTTGTCCAGTGACATTCATATCACACGGCCCAATCAATTCCCTGTGTCAGCTGCTGCCAAAGTTCGTTTACTCCTCTCCAGGTGCCAGCAGCCTGACCTTGATCTCATGTGAAAGAATGTTGTTATGATTTACTCCCTTCACTACTCTCCCATTCCCACTGTGGCGGCCCTTTAAAGTCTGACCAAAGACAGATCTAGGGCTGACATGAAGCTTGAAAACTTCAAATGACAGACCATGTTGACTTTCTATACACTGTTCTTTTGATAGAACTCTCACTCGCAAATTAAGGGGGGTTTTATCTAAATTTTTAATTCGGATTTTAGGGGGTTCCAGGGTGGGGAGGGGAAATAGTCCTGGGAGGGAATGGCAAACGAGTGGGCCGGCCGGCGGAAGAAGGGTAACGGAGGGAGGGGAAAGGGGGGTCGTTTCCACTGAGGCGTTTTCCATCGATCTGGTCTTAGGGAGGGGCAGGGGTGGTGGGAGGCGGCATAGGCATCATCGGTTGGAAGACCGTGGCCGTTGGACACAGGCGGTCACGCGCTCCAACTCTCCGTCCTCCCATCGCAGACTAGGTGAGCAGGAATCACAGACCCGGGGCCCTAGGCTGATGCTGTGCAACACCAGGCCCGTGGTTCAGAAAGCCCCCCTCATCCATGACCTTGTGTCAGAGGGGGACCCGGACCTGGTGGGTATAACGGAAACTTGGTTGGGCCATGAAGGGGGTCTACCCCTCGTGGACATGTGCCCACCAGGTTACTGCGCCTTCCATCAGCCTAGGGCCCTAGGGAGGGGTGGGGGAGTGGCGATTATGGTTAAGGAAGGTCTTGAGCCGAGGGAGACTACAGTCCCTCAGACAACCGGGTGTGAATCTCTCTGCGTGAGATGGGGCCTAGGGAGGCAGTTGGGCGTGTTAGTTGTATACCTGGCTCCTCGCTATACAACAACAGCCCTGCCCGAGCTCCTAGAGGTGATAGCCGAGGCGGCAGTTGAGACCCCCAGACTGGTAGTCATGGGGGACTTTAACTTGCCGTCGGCGGGTGAAGCCTCTGGAGCAGCTCGGGAGTTCATGGCCTCCATGACGGCCATGGACCTGACCCAGGTAGTTTTAGGCCCCACTCACGAGGGGGGAAACACGCTGGATATGATCTTTGTCTCGGGACAGTGGAGTTGTGATCTGGGAATAGGGGATTTAGTCATCACTCCCTTGTCATGGACAGATCACGCTCTCCTCCGGCTGGACTTTCCAATCGCTTCACCTCACCGCGGGGAGGCGGAACCGGATACACCTAGATGGTTCTGCCCCAGGCTTCTAATGGACCCGGAAAGGTTCCAGAGGGAGCTTGGGCCAATTCCTGTGACCCTGCCCCGCGACTCGACTGAGGACCTATTGGCCGCATGGTTAAGTGCGGCCGCGGGGGCCTTGGACCGAGTCGCGCCCTTGCGGCCTCTCTTGCGGCGATGAATCCAGGCTCCCTGGTTCACTGAGGAGCTTCGGGGGATGAAACGCCACAAGAGACGCCTAGAGAGCAGATGGAGATCCTCTCGCTCCGAAGCCGACCGAACACTAGTGAGAACCCATATTAGGGCTTACTTAGTGGCGATAAGGGTGGCCAAATGTGAGTATTGTGCCACCCTAATTGCATCTGCAGATAACCACCCTGCTGCCCTGTTTGGGGTGATCCGCTCCCTCCTTCACCAGAGGCCGCGGGAAGCCCCTCTACAAGGGCGAGCAGAGGAATTTGGGATTTATCTGCAGGAGAAAATCACTCGGATTCGGAATGAGCTACCCTCCATCGACAGTGGTCCTGTGGGACTGTCCGAGACTAGTCTTGAGGTTCCATCTTGGGAGGAGTTACCACCGAGGATATGGACAGGCTGTCAAGGAAACTTAGGGCGACCACATGTTTATTGGACCCGTGTCCCTCCTGGCTTGTATTGGCATCCTGGGAGATGACACGAGGCTGGCTCCAGGGCATTGTCAACGCATCTTTGAGTGAGGGGTCCTTACCTGCCATCTTGAAAGAGGCGGTAGGGAGGCCCCTCCTTAAGAAGCCGTCCCTGGACCCAGCTTTGTTAGAGAACTATCGTCCGGTCTCCAACCTTCACTTTCTGGTGAAGGTTGTTGAGAGTGTGGTAGCCCAACAGTTTCTGCGACACCTGGAGGAAGTTGATTATCTAGACCTGCGCCAGACCGGCTTCCGACTCGGTCACAGTACCGAGACGGCATTGGTCGCGTTGGTTGATGATCTCTGGAGGGCGCAGGATAGAGGTTATTCCTCTATCCTAGTCCTATTAGACCTCTCGGCGGCCTTTGATACCATCGACCATGGTATCCTATTGCACCGACTAGGGGGGTTGGGGCTGGGAGGCACCGTTTTGCGGTGGTTCTCGTCCTACCTCTCTGGTCGGTTGCAATATGTGTTGACGGGAGGGCAGAGGTCGACCTCGACACCCCTCTTATGTGGGGTTCCTCAGGGATCGGTCCTCTCGCCCCTCCTGTTTAACACATATATGAAGCCGCTGGGTGAGATCATCCATGGTTTTGGGGTGGAGTACCATCTGTACGCTGACGACACTCAGCTGTACATATCCACCCCGACCACCCCAACGATCCCGCCAAAGTGCTGTCCCGGTGTTTGGAAGCCGTACGGATCTGGATGGGTGGCAACAAACTCAAGCTCAACCCTGCCAAGACTGAGTGGCTGTGGTTTCCGGCACCCCGGTTCAGCCAGATTACTCCAACTCTGGCCATTGGGGGCGAAACACTGGCCCCCGTGGAGAGGGCGTGCAATTTGGGTGTCCTCCTGGATTCCCGGCTGTCCTTGGAGGACCGTGTGGCAGCCGTGGCCAGGGGGGCGTTTCATCAGGTACGCCTGATGCGCCAATTGCGCCCCTTACTGGACCGGGCTGCCCTTCGCACAGTCACTCAAGCTCTCGTGACGTCCCGTCTTGACTACTGTAATGCTCTCTACATGGGGCTTCCCTTGAGGTGCACTCGAAAGCTACAGCTAGTCCAAAACGCAGCCGCGCGGGTAATTACGGGAGCCACCAGAAGCTCCCATATAACACCAATCCTGCGCGAGCTGCATTGGCTTCCTGTGGTCTTTTGGGTGCGCTTCAAGGTTCTGATGACCATCTTTAAAGCGCTCCATGGCTCGGGGCCTAGTTATATGCGAGACCGTCTTCTGCCCCATACATCCCTTAGACCGATACGCTCCCACAGAGAGGGCCTTCTCAGGGTGCCGTCGGCCGGACAATGCTGACTGGCGACACCCAGGGGAAGAGCCTTCTCTCTGGCGGGCGCTGCCCTTTGGAACGACCTACCCCCTGAACTTCGGACCATCACCGACCTCCGCCTCTTCCGCCAATGTCTAAAGACATACTTTTTTCATCAAGCCGGCCTAGCCTTACCTCCCATGAGGACTTTTAGAAAAGTTTTAAATTGGGTTTTTAATAATTGGTTTTAGCATAGGATCGGGATTATTTAATATATATTTTAAATTATTTATCTATGTTCAATTTTGTATGTTTTTTAAATCTCCTGTGCGCCGCCCTGGGTCCTCTGCGGAGAAGAGCAGGATATAAATGTAATAAAATAAATAAATAAATAAAATCACTCCTTTGGAAGATCAGTATATCTAGAAAGGGCAACTGTTCATCAGCTTCATACTCAATGATAACTTTCAGGTTGGGATGACAGTTGTTTAAGTGATACACAAAGTCTTCAATAGTCTGTCGTGATGGACAAAAGATCAACGTATCATCCACATCTTGTCTATAATATGACATCCAGGATATATGACCAGTTGACTGTGATTCAATCATATGCATTACAAAGTCCGTTAGGATTGGGCCCAGAGGGCTTCCCATGGCAACCCCATCAATCTGCTGGTAAGACTGAGCAAGGAAATGGAAATGAACATTTTCTGTACAGAGTGGCAATGTCTGTTTTAAGATGTCTATCGGTATAGGAATTGGTGCCTGGTTAGATTCCACTAAGCTGCATATATAATTGACCATTTCATGAAGTGGAATGTTCATAAAAAGAGACTGAACATCCATCGAACACATTATACCATTTTGTACATTAGGGACATTCAACTTGTTAGCAGGCTCAAATGAATACTGTTGTTTTGATTAGGCTCTCTCTTACAAACACCAGGATGTCATGAACCCACCGCGAAACTTGATGGTAAACAGAGCTCAACATAGGCAAAATAAGTGCGATGGACATTCAAGGTTTATGTGTTTTTGGGAATCCATAGAGTTGTGACATCATGGATTCATTAGATTTTAACTTATTATGTCTTCTCATCAATAATTTTTGACAAGAGTATTATCTCTAAATGTCAACGTATTCTTCCTTCTGTCATGTTTATACTTTTGGATTTATCAACTTTTTGGAACTTTGTTGGATTATTCAAGATTGAGAAAACTTTCTGTTTGTATATTTCTTTGTCTAATACAACAGTTCCAGAGCCTTTGTCAGGTTTTTGTATGACCACATCTTTCGGCATTAGTTCATGCAGTGCTTGTAGATGTTTTCTCAAAAGTGCACATTTATCATTAGTAGATGCTAACAAAAACCCGTAGGTGTTCAGATAATTGGTCGAAAAGGTTCTCAAACTGTGTCTCAATGTATACTCAATCAACCTTCTCTGGCTTTATAGCCTAAGCCATATGCCAGCGTTTTCATTTGGAATGAATCCAAGCTCACTGAAGAGCAATTAAGTACGTATTTACTGGGATCCACTAGCATGGGATCATTTTGGTTTTGTTATCAGTTCAGACTTCAGTTCAATTAGTAGGTACAGATTTCAATGGATAATTATCTGTATAATGCATGAACCAGAAAGAAGGCTGAGAAAATATCTACAGACCCCTTACATCCTGGATCTAATCTATTTCAACTTCTCCCCTCACAACACTGCTGTAGAGCATTAAATGCCAAAACAACCAGGTATGAAGATAGATTTTTTTCCTTGTGCCAACACTCTGCTGAAGAGTTAATTCCTTAAAAAAAAAAAGAATCTTTATTAATATTTAAAATATAAAACCACACACTCAACAAAAATAGGGTAAGGGTAGTTGGGAAAACATGCATAAACATACCGGGGAAGTAGTGTCTAGTCCCCTAAATTGAAAATTAAGTTCATCCCAGTCTGATTTATCAAGTTATATGCTTATAACTATACAGGCATTTTTATCTCAAATTTAGTGCGATTCCTCAAAGTTCATTGCAACAAGGAATAAAAAAGAAAAAGAGACATGCTCCTCTTCCACCAACTCTTAAAATGCCAAACAGATTTGAAGAAATGGATAATAAAAGACAAAGTACAATTGATCCTTTTCAACTGTCATTTGTTGGCCATTTTGTTTCAACTGTCATTGTCGGCCTTTTTATTTGCCTGGAGAGATTCCTGTTGTGGCTGTCACTGCTGTCTGTATTCCACCTGGTGCAGGTGTTGGCACAGCACTCAAACCAATTTCATTGTAATTTTATTACAATATTATTACAATGACAATAAAGATTATTATTATTATTACTATGATCTTATCTTGTTTATTCCTTACATTGGTTCCTTGGTAGTTCCCTTGGCATCCATTAGTCTCCTACTATAACATTAGTACCATATATTCCAACTTTTAAAGAAGATGAAATCTTGTCTATCTTTTAGTATAAATGTTAGTTTATCAGATTCTGCACAATTAAATTTTTTTGCTATGATTAGCTGCTCTAGCGGTAGGTTATCGTCTTTCCAATATTGTGAAATGGCCATCCTAGTCGCTGTTACTATATGGAAGAAAAGATACCAATCTTGGTTTTTAATTTCATTTGGTTTTATGCCTAGCAGATAAAGGTCGGGTTTGAGTGGAAAATTTACGCCTGTTATTTCCAAAAGCCAAATTTGTATTTTTTTCCAGAGTTGAGTAATTATTGGGCAAATCCACCATTGGTGAAAAAACAAAGCCCTGGCAGTCTTGCATTCTTGTCTGATGAGTTCGGAAACATATTTGCAATTTGGGCAGGTGCTAAATACCACCGGTATAACATTTTATATAAGTTTTCCTTAAATGAGGAAGCCAGAGTAATTTTCATAGTTTTACTCCAGATCGTTTGCCATTCCTCTAATTGAATATTCCTCCCTATGTTCCTCCCCCAGGCAATCATGGCGTCTTTGATTATCTCTTCTCCAACATGTCACTGCAGCAGCAGATTGTAGGTCTTAGAAATAAATTTTGTTGGTGTTCCCCAAAGAATTTTATCTATATCTTGGTTTTTTGTGAATATCCCAAATTCCTGTTTGTCTTTATTAAATTTAGATTGTGCCTGGGCATATGACCACTGTTAAGTTTAACCGGTCCAGACCCGGTTGATCCAACGGCTCTTTATTGAAGCAACTCAACCAAACAGCAACAACAGTTGAAGTAATACAAAAAGCGCGCGCCTTCTCTCTGACAGCTCCTTTTATATGGAGCTGTCATTGAGCCGGCCAATCCGCGCGTCTCCCGCTTCGGCTGCAGCCAGTCGCGTCTTGGCCAATCAGACGCGACTGGCTGTTGCCGGGGAATTCAAACGGGAGTCAGTACATAACACTCCTTCCCCCCCAGCGAGTACGCATGCGGGCCCATTAGCATACGTACTCGCTGAGGTAGGCGGGGCTGCGTCGACTCCGCCCCGAGCGCCTCAGATCGACTTCGGGAGGCGGAGGAAGAGGACGTGTCCGAGTGGGCTCCTCCCTGCCGGGGGTGTAGTCCCGGACTACGTCAGAGCGGCCTTGCGAAAAGCCGGAAACCTCCGAAACAGGTAGGATGGGGCGAGGGGGCGTGGTGCTCGGGTTTGAGTCAAAGTCAAGTCCCCGGTGCGGAGGGGACGGGTAGGCCGGGCCAGTTGGGCCTAACGATTCGGAGTGAGCAGGGGGCCGGGCTGGTAGATGCAGCCGGGCGGAGTCTCGGGGCCCCCCCAGGCAGGGCTGTTCCTTCGCCGTCAGCCCCGGGGATGGTCCTGCGTCGGAGTTGGAGCCCGCCGCCGGCCAAGGTTCGGCCGGCTGTTCCAGGTCGTCCAGCGGGATGTCTGCCGCTTGGTCCGCGTTTGACGGTCGGGGGCACGGGACGTCCTGCACTGGGTGGCGGCGCCTCAGTTGGTCCACATGGCGCCGCCACTCGGATCCATCGGGTCTCCGAACCCTATAAGAGCACGGCCCGGTTAGTGCGTCTACGGTTGCGGGGACCCATCGGGGGTCTCCGGCAAAGTTCCGGGCGAATACTTCCTCGCCCGAGGTGAAAAGGCGGGGAGTGGGAACCCCCAGGTTGCACGGCTGCACCTCGTTGTAGAGGGGGTGCAGTCGGTCCAATTCGGTTCTCAGGCGGCGGCCCATCAGCAGCTCCGCGGGGCTTTTCCCTGACGTCGGGCAAGGCGTAGAATGCTGACCGAGGAGGTAAGCATCTACCCTTGCTTGCCAGTCCCCCCCGGCCATCCTGCCGAGGGCCTCCTTGGCCGAGCGAACGGCCCGTTCCGCCCGGCCGTTGGCGGCAGGGTGGTAGGGGGCGGTAGGCGCGTGACGGATCCCCAGGGAGACCAGGAATTCCTGGAAGGTGGAGGAGTGAAATTGGGGGCCGTTGTCGGAGACCAGGGTGTCCGGCAACCCGTGCGTGGAAAAGAGGCGCCGGAGCGCACGCACGGTACTCTCGGCCGTGGTGGAGGCCATGAGGATGACCTCCACCCAGCGGGAGTAAGCGTCCACCACCACCAGGAAGGTCCGGCCTTGGAACGGGCCCGCGAAATCGATGTGGACGCGGGCCCACGGTGACTTGGGGACATCCCAGGCCCGGGAGGGAGCAGCGGAAGGGGCTGGGCGGGAGGACTGGCACGCATGGCAAGCGCCAACGAAGGCGGCCACCTCCTCGTCCATGCCCGGCCACCAGACATAGCTCCGGGCGAGGGCCTTCATGCGGGCTATGCCCGGGTGGCAGGCATGGAGGGCTTCGAGTACCTGACGGCGCAGGGGCGGAGGGAGAATGACACGGTCCCCCCAGAGCAAGCACCCGCTGTGGAGCGACAGCTCCAGCTGGCGGGCCTTGAAAGGCCTGAACTCAGCGGGCACGGCGGCCGGTGGCCACCCCCGCAGGACCCAAGTGGCGACCCGGGAGAGGACGGGGTCGGATCTGGTCCGGGCAGCCACGTCCGACGACGTGAGGGGAAGCCTGGCGTAGGCCACGGACAGGACGGAGAGGGCCGGCACCGGCTCCTGGTCCACCTGAGGAAGGGGGCAGCGACTGAGGGCATCCGCGTGCCCCAGATGCTTGCCCGGACGGTAAAGCAGCGCGTACTCGTACGCGGCCAGGAACTCCGTCCACCGTGTCATTCTGGGCGAGAGAATGGGGGGGGTGGGCCGGTCACCTGCCAGAAGCCCAAGGAGCGGCTTGTGGTCTGTGAACACGGTGAACGAGCGGCCGTACAGGTACTCGTGAAATCTTTTAATCCCGGAGACCACAGCCAGAGCTTCCTTATCGATCTGGCTGTAGTTCCGCTCCGCTGGAGTCAGCGTCCGGGAGTAAAAGGCGATGGGGGCCTCTGAGCCATCGGGCAGGACATGGCTCAGGACCGCCCCCAATCCGAAGGGGGAGGCGTCCGCCGCTAGTGTCAGGGGCTGGCTTGCAGAATATTGCACTAGCACGGCCTGTGACGTCAGCAGCTCTTTGACAGCCGCGAACGCATGCGCCTCGCGGCTGCCCCAGCACCAAACTGCCGAGCGATCGAGTAATCGATGCAGCGGCTCGGCTAGCGACGCCTTGTGGGGAATGAAGGGCGCGTAAAAGTTAACCAGGCCGAGGAATGCCTGCAGCTCCGTTTTGGAGCTTGGCACAGGGGCCTTGTGGATGGCCTCGACCTTGGCTGGTGTGGGGTGGATCCCGTGGGCGTCGACTACGAAGCCCAGGAACTCCACCCTCGGCACAGCAAATTTGCATTTGCTGAGCTTTAATTTAAGACCCGCGCCCCTAAAAACGTGGAGGACCTTCCGGAGTACCTCGGCGAGGTCTGACAGGCTGGCCGCAGCTATCAAGACGTCGTCGAAGTACGGAACGACGCCCGGGAGCCCGTGGAGCAGCCGCTCCATGAGGCTCTGGAAGATCCCCGGGGCAACGGAGACGCCGAATTGGAGGCGGCGACAGCGAAAAGCTCCTCGGTGAGTGACGATGGTCTGGGCATCAGCCGCATCGTCATCCACCGGTAGCTGCTGGTAGGCCTGAGCCATATCCAGCTTCGCGAAGATGCGCCCCTGCCCCAAGGAGTGGAGCAGGTGCTGCACCACGGGAACCGGATATGGGTTCGCCTGAAGCCCGCGGTTGATCGTCGACTTATAGTCGGCGCAGATGCGTATGGACCCGTCGGGCTTGATGGGGACCACAATTGGGGTCTCCCATCTCGCCTGGTCGACGGGCTCCAATACGCCCTGCGCCACGAGACGATCAAGCTCCGCGTCAACTCGCGGCTTCAAGGCGAACGGCAGCCTGCGGGCCTTGAGCCGAATTGGGGCAACCTGTGGGTCGAGATTGAGGGAGACAGGGGTGCCCCGGTAAGAGCCCAGCGAGCCGTCAAAAATGTCCTTGAATTCAGCCAGGACTGCCTCGACGGCCGAGACCGCGGGCACCCGGTGTACCCGCTGGATGGAGAGGCCCAGGGCGCTAAACCAATCGAGGCCTATGAGCGCGGGAAGGGGCCGCTCGACCACAAGGATGGGGAGGGCCCCGGAGAAACGTCCGTATGCGACGTGGACACTCCGCAGGCCCATGACAGCGATGGGGTTGCCCTGGTAGTCCCGGAGCATGGCGTCTGGGCGGGAGAGGTCCCCGGGTGACAGGTTGGGGCACAACGACTTCAGTTGTCCCCACGAAATGAGGGACCGGGACGACCCCGAGTCAACCTCCATCGTTAAAGGGCGTCCCTCAAGGGCCAGGGAGGTAGAAATACGCCTACGGTCATCGGCGGCGATGGGAATGGAGTCCCTGAAGTCCGTCGTAGCATAGCAGGCCGCGTCCGGAGCCGAGCGCCGGTTCGGGGGCCTTCTTCCATAGGCCGGAGCTGGTGGCGGGGCAGCTGTAGGGCGGTGGGTTGCCTGGTCAGCCTGGCGGGAGAGGACAGCCCGGCACGCGCGGGTGATGTGTCCCCGTCTATCGCACCGGCGGCAGATGGTCTCTTTGTAGGGGCAGACGCTACTCGCGTGGGCACCGCCGCACCCCGCGCAAGCGGAGGTCCCTCTTCGGGAGGCGCCGGCCCTGGCGTTGCCTCGGCCAGAGGCCTGCAGGCGGGCAACGCTTTCGAACTGCGAGCCGTCCTCCAGGGGGTCGAGCGGAGCGAGTTCATCCACGAGGCAGGCCCGCGGGGAAGGCAATGGCTGCGCCGGCTGGCCCAAGAAGAGGTCGGACGTGGCGTCCGCAAGCTCCGCGGCCCTCGCATCCTCGATGGCCTGCTCCAAAGTAATGTCCGAGCGGGCCAGGAGCCGGCGGCGGAGCTTGATGTCCCGGAGCCCCGCCACGAACTGTTCGAGCAGGGACTCATCCAGGAACGGGGCGGGAAATTCACAGAGGAGGGCGGCCGCGCGCAAGGCCTGCAGAAAGTCGGTCACCGACTGAGTTGGCTGCTGGCGGCATTGTCTGTACGCGCAGCGGCGCGAAATCTTGGAGGGCGCCGGGGCAAAATGGGCCTTGAGGCGGGCCTGAAGGACGGCCCAGTCCAAGTCTTGGACAGCAGCCGGGGCGGCTATGTTGCGTGCGACCGCGAAAACAGTCCGGCCGCCGCAACCGAGGAATAGGCCCAGTCGCCTCGCTGGGGTGATGTCTCCCGTCACATCCGTGAGGAGAAAGCAGTCAAAGCGCGCCAGGAAGGCCTCCCAGGACTCCGCTGACGGGTCATATGTTGCAAAGGGAGGCAGAGTGGCCATGATCGTGAGGCAAAATACAACTTGCCGCTAAAGCTCTTCGATCCGCAGCGTGAAGAGATCAGGTTAGGAGGATCGATGCCGGGCCCCAGTCCTCGTCGCCAGTGTTAAGTTTTGAGAAAGGAGGGTCCAGACCCGGTTGATCCAACGGCTCTTTATTGAAGCAACTCAACCAAACAGCAACAACAGTTGAAGTAATACAAAAAGCGCGCGCCTTCTCTCTGACAGCTCCTTTTATATGGAGCTGTCATTGAGCCGGCCAATCCGCGCGTCTCCCGCTTCGGCTGCAGCCAGTCGCGTCTTGGCCAATCAGACGCGACTGGCTGTTGCCGGGGAATTCAAACGGGAGTCAGTACATAACAACCACCAGTCCATCTTCCACCCCCTAGTTTGTAAATCAGCTTGTGTCCTAATATTATCCTTTTCATCCATCAGGTCCTCATATGTTAAGTTTCTCCTTGGGTTATGGATAGTCGGATAAGTTACTGCTTCAATTGGGGTATCCACCTTGGGATTTGGGTATACAACTGTTGTTTGATTTTCCCCCTGAGTAACAAAGCTTTTAGGTTGCCTATTTTTCTTGGGCCATAAAAACGAATGCCAACCTTGAGATAGGTCATGGCCTTCAATTGTCAAGATCTGTCTTCTTGCTGAAGTAACCCAATCCCTGACCCAGACTAGAGTTGAGGCATATTAGAGCTCCCAATTTGGGAGCCTGAGGTCTCCTCTCAGTTTATGTTCTTGTAACATTTTCTTTTTTATGCATTATTTTTTCCCTTGCAAAATAAACTTTATAGTGATATAAATTCTGGAAAAATTCTTCGTTTAATTTTACAGGGGCCATCTGAAACAGAAAGGTCCATTTTGGAAGAATATATGCTTTTATAGCAGCCATCCTCCCTAAAAGTGAGATTGGGATTTTATTCCATCTTTCAAACTCTCTAGTCATTTCTCCCACCAATTTATTATATTTTAGTTCCTTAATTGCAGAGCATTAATTGGTTAACCAGATTCCCAGATATTTCACTTTTTTGGCACACTCAGTTTCCATTAGCTTTTGTATCTGTTCCTTTTGTTATCCTGTCATATTTTTAACTAACATTTTAGTTTTTTGCTTATTGATTTTTAGGCCAGCCACCTCTCCATATTCTGCTAAAGAGTTAATTCCCATAGCACTGACTCATTTTTTCATCTTTTCTCATCTACTCATCTTTCTTACTATCTTCTACTATTGGTGTCTTGTGATATATCAATTGTTGTTTATAACTTATGATTAATGATTGTAACTATGATTATGACCTATTTTTTTGCTGTTTATAGGTACACTTTGAGCTTATGCACTGGAGACCAATTCTTTTTTGTGTCCAATGACATTTGGTCAATAAAGAATTCTGTTCTGTTCTGTTCCATTCTATTCTATTAATGTTTATGATTTTTTGCAAGGCTATTTGCAGTGCAAATGAAAAAAGCTAAAAAGTTATTTTTGATAGTTTAATGTGTTTTGCTTCTATTATTTATTTGTTATTTTCTATCATCAAGAGTATAACAACCAATACTTTGTACAAAGTCATGTTTTTTTTGAAGAATATTTTAATGACTAAACTACATTTGAATAGGGTTACACGGCAAATGAAGTAATAAGCTGTGTTTACAAACCACAGTAGTTTGTGTCAAGAAAAAGCAAAATAAGCATATCACATTGTTGGTGAGGATTTGAGATATAAAATGCCACTGAAAGATTTCGTACTCTGCAATTAGAGAGAATTTAATCAAAGCAGTGAGAAAATGGCTTTCACTTTTTTAAAACAAAAGAACACTACTTTAATTGCTAAGAGGAAGTCATTAAACAAGATCAGCTCCTTGAGTATAGGAAGTATTCCTAATTATTCATTCTTTATAAGCAAAACATTTGAATAGAAAAATATTTCATTGGATGCTGCTGCATCCCAGCAGATAATTGTCTAGAGATTTTAGCTTCATTTGGAATCGTTTGAAGACATAAAAGTGCCGAACCAAATTTGAGTATTTTCCTCATCTGAAGCTTTTGAACTGTTCCTTTTTATGCAACCTGACCAATGGGAGCCATCAACTGTGGTAGAGAAATTCATATCAAACCCCAAAGTTCTTTGGTTATGTGATTATTTTGCTTGAGTACATACATTTTCTGGTTTTTAGTTTTTTTGTAAAAATAATAATCTAAAACTAGAATTATAGGAGGAACCTTTAAAAACAAAATTAGGTTTATGTTTTAGGCTCAATACATGATTTTATTATGCTCCGAACATCTTTGGGATAAAGATACGAGAAGGCACATTCATTTAAATAAATTAATAAAAGGAGCTCTCCAAATGAATGAATTTGGGCAGGAGAACATATTTCTGATTGAATTTAATTATAAATGAAATGTGCCTATAAAATTAATTGAAGACATTTTTTAATTCTCATTTAGTTGTTAATACTACTTTGTGATGTTTTAAAACCTCTATGGAAATATTGTTCATTCCAATTATTTATGTAGACTTAATTTGCTTTAAGTCACTAATTAGCCTAATAACGGTGTAAGCTGATTGAGGATTTAAGAACTAATTTTTATCCACAAGTAAAAAAAGCTTTATTTTGCAAATATTGTTGACAATAATAATGTGGAAGACATTATTGCTTTAGCATATCATTTGCCCAGCCATTTTTCTTGTTAAAATCAACCCACTGGTTAGTGCTAATGTTGAGCTCTAAATTATAACATCTTATCTTACTTTATAGCTTAGGATAGTATAGCCTTTATTGTTAATGTACATCATGTATAAAACAAAATTGGTTAGTATCTGTCTATGGAGGTTCTCATTCATCCAAATCATTGTTATCCCAAAAGTGCTTTTATTTTAAACCACAGTGCTCTGGTGGCACAGTGGTTAGAGTGCAGTATTGCAGGAAAACTCTGTCTACATTCTGGAATTTGATCCTGACAGGGCTCAAGGTTGTCTTAGCCCCCATCCTTCCAAGGTTGGCAAAATGAGGACCCAGATTGCTGGGAGGCAATATATTGATATTGTAAATTGGATAGAGAGTGCTGTAAAGTGCTATATAAAATAAGGTGACCAGACGTCCCACTTTTGGCGGAACAGCCCCACTTTTGAACAATTTGTCCCGCGTCCCATGGTGTTTTTAAAAAGTCCCGATTTTTGCCTGGGGCAGCAGAGCATGGCGGGGCAGGCGTGGGCGCTCTGCACATGATCAGAGGCGGCCTGCGGCCAGGGCAGCAGCACGAGGTGTAGGCAGGAAGCAGCAGCCGGAGCATGCTGGCGGAAGGGGAGGGCCAGCAAGGGAGGAGCGAGCGAGCAGCCAGGCAGGCAGTAGGCAGCGGAGGAGGAGGAGAGCTGTGCGGGCGGGGCTGCAGCCGGAGCCCACATGGCCCTGAACTTTGCACCACTGCTGCCACCGCCGCGATGCGCTGAGAGCGGCCGGCCGGGAGCCCCACCGCCACCCATACGTCCCGCCATGGGCACTGGGCGGGAGGCGGCAGCGGGGACTTGTCCCGGGTGCCCATGACGGGATGGGCAGGATGGGCAGGCGGGCAGCGGTTGGGCTCCCCGCCAGTCGCTCTCAGTGCATTGCGGCAGTGGCAGCGGCGGTGCAAAGTTCAGGGCAGCCCCGCCCACAAAGCTCTCCTCCTCCTCCACCTGCTGCCTGCCTGCCTGCTCGCTTGCTCCTCCCTCGTTGGCCCTCCCCTTCTGCCTGCCCGCCTGCCCACTCTGGCCGCTGCTTCCTGCCCATGCCATGTGCTGCTACCCTGGCCGCAGGCCGCCTCTGAGCATGTGCAGAGCACCCATGTCCGCCCGGCCGCACTCCGCTGCCCCAGGCAAAAATCAGGACTTTTTAAAAATGCCACGGGATGCGGGACAAATTGTTCAAAAACGGGACTGTCCCACCAAAAGACTGCACCTCGCGCTGCTGCCCTGGCCACAGGCTGCCTCTGAGTGCGTGCAGAGTGCCCGTGCCCGCCTGGCCCACTCTGCCGCCCCTCGGCCGCTATGGCAATAGCAGCCCTTTTTTAATCAAAAATTTTAATTAAGATTTTAAGGGGGTCCAAGGCTGTGGGGAGGGTTAGCCAGTCGGGTGTGGGACAGCTATAGGGCCGGCCGGCGGTATTAGGGAAACGGAAAGAGTCACAGAGGAGGGGGTGGGGGGTTGTTGCCATTGAGGGTTTTTCCATCAGTTCGGTCTTGGGAAGGGGCAGGTACGGCGGGAGACCGAAAGTCCATCACTGGTTGGAGGATCATGACCATTGGTTACAGGAGGTCAGGTGCTCCAACCCTCGGTGCTCCCTTCGCAGACTAGGAGGGCAGAGTTCACAGAGCTGGGACCCTAGGCTGATGTTGTGCAACGGCAGGTCCGTGGTGAATAAAGCCCCCCTCATAAATGACCTTGTGTCAGAGGGGGACCCGGACCTGGTGGGTATAACGGAGACCTGGTTGGGCCACGAGGGTGGTCTACCACTCGTGGAAATGTGCCCACCAGGCTACCGTGCCTTTCATCAGCCTCGGGCCCTAGGTAGGGGTGGAGGGGTGGCAATTATGGTTAAGGAAGGTCTCGAGCCAAGGGAGATCACTGTACCACAGACGACCGGGTGTGAGTCCCTCTTCGTGAAGTGGGGCCTGGGGTGGCAGTTGGGCATGCTGGTTGTATACCTGGCTCCCTGCTATGTAACAGCAGCCCTGCCTGAGCTCCTGGAGGTGGTGGCTGGGATGGCGGTTGATACCCCCAGACTTCTGGTCATGGAGGATTTCAACCTGCCATCTGCTGGCGAGACCTCCGAGATAGCTCGGGAGTTCGTGGCCTCCATGACAGCCATGGACCTGACCCAAGTAGTTCTTGGCCCCACTCATGAGGGAGGACACACCCTGGATCTAATTTTCATCTCGGGTCAGTGGAGGAGTGATCTGGGAATAGGGGATTTAGTCATCACATCCTTGTCATGGACAGATCACGCTCTCCTCCGACTGGACTTTCCCATCGTCACACCCCACCGTGGGAAGGCGGAACCTGAGAGCTCAAGATGGTTCCGCTCCAGGCGCCTGATGGACCCGGAAAGATTCCAGAGGGAGCTTGGGCCAGTACCTGTGTCCCTGCCCCATGACTCGACTGAGGACCTAGTGGTCGCATGGTATAGGCAAAATACCACCTCTCTTTGCCTCTCACGCGGCGCTGAATCTCCCAGGCCCCTTGGTTTTCCGAGAAGCTGAGGGAGATGAAGCTGCAAGAGACGCCTAGAGAGTAGGTGGAGATCCTCTTGGTCTGAATCCGACCGAACACTAGTAAGAGCCTATATTAGGACTTACTTGGTGGCGATTAGAGTGGCCAAATGTGAGTATTGTGCCACTCTTATAGCATCCGCAGAGAACCGCCCTGTCGCCCTGTTTGGGGTAACCCGCTTCCTCCTTCAACAGAGGCCACGGGAAGCCCCGCTGCAGGGTAGAGCAGAGGAATTTGGTGTATACCTGCAGGATAAAATCGCTCGGATCCGGAGCGAGTTGCCCTCCACTGAAACTAGTCCGGTCAAATTTTCCGATGTGGGTCTTGGGTTGACATCTTGGGAGGAGTTTGACTTTGTTACTACCGAGGATATGGACAGGGTGTTGAGGAGACTCAAGGCCACCACATGTTTATTGGACCCGTGTCCCTCCTGGCTTGTACTGCATCCTGGGAGGTTACACGAGGCTGGCTCCAGGATATTGTGAATGCTTCCTTGAGTGAGGGGTATCTGCCTACTGCCTTGAAAGAGGTGGTGGTGAGACCCCTTCTCAAGAAGCCTTCCCTGGACCCAGCATTATTGGATAATTACCATCCGGTCTCCAACCTCCACTTTCTAGCGAAGGTAGTAGAGAGTGTGGTGGCACAACAGTTTCCTCGGCATCTGGAGGAAATTGATTATCTAGACCCACGCCAATCTGGCTTCTGTCCCGATCACAGCACTGAGACGGCATTGGCCGTGTTGGTGGATGATCTCTGAAGGGCACGGGATAGAGGATGTTCCTCTATCTTGGTCCTATTAGACCTCTCAGCGGCTTTTGATACCATTGACCATGGTATCTTATTGCACCGACTGGGGGGGTTGGGGGTGAGAGGCACTGTGTTATGGTGGTTCTCATCCTACCTCTCTGGTTGGTCACAATGTGTGTTGGCAGGAGGGCAGAGGTCGGCCCCAAGACCCCTTATATGCAGGGTTCCTCAGGGGTCAATCCTCTCGCCCCTCCTGTTCAACACCTATATGAAGCCGCTGGGCGAGATCATCCGTGGTTTTGGGGTAGAATACCATCTGTACCCTGACGACACCCAGCTGTACATATCTACCCCAAACCACCCCAACAATGCCGTTGAGGTGATGTCCCGGTGTTTGGAGGCCGTACGGGTCTGGATGGGTAGTAATAAACTCAAGCTCAACCCTGCCAAGACTGAGTGGCTGTGGTTTCTGGCACCCCGGTTCAGCCAGTTAAGTCCAACACTGACCATTGGGGGCGAAACATTGGCCCCCGTGGAGAGGGCGCACAATTTGGGTGTCCTCCTGAATTCCCGGCTGTCCATGGAGGATCATGTGACAGCCGTGGCCAGGGGGGCGTTTTACCAGGTACACTTGGTACGCCAATTGCGCCCCTTACTGGATCGGGTTGCCCTCCGCATAGTCACTCAAGCACTCATGACATCTAGGCTGGACTATTGTAACGCTCTCTACATGGGGCTCCCTTGAGGTGCACTTGGAGGTTACAGCTAGTCCAGAACGCAGCCGCACGGGTGGTCATGGGAGCCACAAGGCAGTCCAACGTAACACCTCTCCTGTGCGAGGTGCACTGGCTACTTGTGGCCTTTTGGGTGTGCTTCAAGGTGTTAATGACCATCTTTAAAGCGCTCCATGGCTCGGGGCCTAGTTACATGCGAGACCGTATCCTGCCCCATACATCCCTCCGACCGATCCGCTCCCATAGAGAGGGCCTTCTCCGGGTGCCGGGCAATGCCGGGTGCCGGGCAATGCCGGGCCTTCTCTGGGTGCCGGGCAATGCCGGTTGGCGACACCCAGGAGAAGGGACTTCTCTGTGGAGGGCCCAACCTTCTGGTACGACCTGCCCCCTGAACTCCGTATCACCACAGACCTCCGCCTTTTCCGCCGGCGTCTTAAAACGCATTTGTTCCAACAAGCCGGCCTAGGATAATCACCCGATCTGGACTTTTTAGTTATAAATTTTAATTAGATAATTTTAAAATGTTTTAGCACGGGGTAATTTAATTTAATTGGATTTTAATAATTGGTCTGTTTATGTACGTTGTGTTTTAATTTGCCTGTGCGCTGCCCTGGGTCCTTTTGTAGGAGAAGGGCGGGGTATAAATTTAAGTTTAAAAAAAAAAAAGCGCCCTCTGCTGCAAAAATACAGCCAACGGCTTAAGGAAGAAACGACAGAGGGTGGGTGGGGAGAAAGGTGCCTGATGATCACTTACTGCTTCACATTTTTGCCCAAAGCTTCGCTCAGGTTTTTCTTGGCCACCTTCAGCTCACTCACGTAAGTCACGAAAGGCCGCTGCCCTCCCCCCCCCCCCGGCAATGGTGTCCCGCTTTACAAATGTTAAAATCTGGTCACCTTATATTAAAGGCAATCAGTCTTCTGATTTTTCTTTAAGATATTTCACTTCTCATGCAAGAAATAAAAGACTATTTTAGGATCTGTTAAAAAATAACCTGACAAGCAATCAGTCTTGCCCATGATCTTGCTAAAAATCTGTTTTTCTCTAAAATTTCCCATTTAAGCTACTTTCCTGATGAGCCTCTATCTGCAGTTAAGTACACAGTTGATATAAATGTGAAATGCACTGCAATGTTTCAATATGAAGCGTACTCTTCAGTGTTACAGGCGTCTACCTATAACTTCATGAAAACCTCTGCCCTAAGAAATCTGGGCAATTTCACCCATTACCTCTAAATAAGAACACTGATGAATTTTAGCGATGTCAAAATGTTGGCCATAAAAAAATGTGTCAGTATTTTTATTTTTATTTAATTTTGGTTCCAAGTATTAATTTCAGGATACTGCATTGCTGATGTAGATTCTAAGTGTGTCCTGCACCTAAAATTGTAGATTTCCTCCTTACCTAATAATAAAATACAGCAGTGTTTGCTTCTAATTGTTGCATTTATGATTTGAATGGATATAATATTTTTAAACAAATGAGCAGCATTCTGAAATAGAAGACTAGTGGATAGTATTTAGATGTTGGGAAAGAACTCTGGATAAAAAAGAAGTAAGAGGCAGCATATTCTCTGGAAGAAATTTTCATGGGAGTTATACTTAACTAGGGGACTGAAGGAACATATTCATTTAGAGAACCAAAGATGAAAACCTAAAGAATGGTTGGACGACATGGGTATATCTAGTTTAATGAAAAGGACTAGGGGTGACATGATAGCAGTGGTCCAATATCTAAGGGGCTACCACAAAGAAAGGTGTGTATTCTCCAAGGCACCTGCAGAACAAGGAACAATGGGATGGAAACTAATCAAGGAGAAAACCAACCTAGAACACAGAGTGAAAAAGAATGATGTTCCTTGGTTATGACATATATACTTCTCTCAATACATCTTAGGTTAGCCCTCCCTCCCTCCCACCCTCCCTCCCTTCTTTTCTCTTTTCTTTAGGTGCATTTCCCTATTGACTCATATTTAACTTGTGACTCTCCAAGACATAAGATCTTTTTTATATGTATGCTTAGATGGTTCCCTCTCAAATTTTACTCATGTTTTCCCCCTATCAAAATATACTATAAGTATGCTGCATTTGCATTTTCGGAGAAGCAGACTTTGTTTTATTTTTATTTTTTCTCTAACCATGTGCATCAATAACCTAGTATTTTGTCATTTATGATTCAGATACTATTCCTAGCAAAACATTACCTCAGGAAATACAAGAGAGCCCCATGTCTCCTGGTTCTCCTTCATCCTTCCTGTGACTCAAACAATTACTACTGCCAATTTTAACAGTCTTAATATTGATCTCTACATGTTTGCTGATCAAATGGAAGGACGTAATAGAAGAGGTCAGCTTACTGATTGCCGTTCTGCTACTGAAACAGAAATGTCAGAATTATAAAAATGTCTTGAGCTCAATCAAATGTTTATTACTGAGTTGAATGTTCTTTTTAATTAAGCAAAATGCTTATTTTGCCCTGGAAGAGGGATGCACTTTGAAATCAGAATAGAACTGTGACCTTATCTCAATATTTTAATGTGACAATTTTTCTATAAAGCAAAATGTCTTGTGCAGATCAAAACATAATTTCAGAATGCATCGTCAACAAATAATAGACCATTTTCAATAACTTGTATCTTCTCTCTACCTAAATACGCAAGCTTACAAATATTTTCTTCATATGAAAAGTTGTTTTGATATTTTAAACTGCAGAACTGCAAAAAAAAAAAAGTATGCTGGTTATATTCAGAACAAATGTCAGCTAGATATCCGTACAAAACAAAATCAAGGTTGGATGGATGGAAATGATCCAGGGTCAATCTGATTATTTCCAATAGTTTGCAGTACTCCAGAGGACACTGTGACATTAGAACAACGTGCAAATGTCATGCTATTTTTTGTTTTTCTGGACCTAACAACCAATTCTGTCCTTTTCCATTTTTTCTATCTCCAAAAATGCTGATTTGGCATCATTAATAGGTTTTATCTTCTTTGTATTTATCTTCTTTACCATTAGTATTTTTTTTCTGCGAAACATGACCATGATCAAATCTGTTTGGATTCTGGGAAGTCGAATTAGTTCTGCTTCAGCAAGAAAGTGTCAATGTGTCAGACTTCTAGTCTCCAGAGTGCATAGATTTCATGGTGACAGAGGCCTACTTCATTTGGTATGGCAGTAACATACCAAATTGATTCCTCAGTCTAAAATTATTTCTGGCTACAAGAAAGGGAAAAAAAGGCCTGTTATGTCTGGGATTCTCAATACCTTCTAGGATTCCTGAAATACATATTATAATTATAAATAGAGAATAGTATAAGATATGGTGATAAACTAACAGGAGAAAATGTGAGTTTTCTCTTTTATTGCTCCAGTAAATCATTTTAAGTTTGTAGGCCAGGCCTCCCTAGTTTGGACACCTCCAGGTATGGATTTCAATTTCCAGAATTCCCCAACTAGCCAAATCAGAGAAATCCACACATTTAGAGAGCACCTAACTTGGGGAAGACTGTTCTGAATATTCAGAACAGTGCCTATCCTGTTTTATTAGCTTTAGATTCTTTCCAGACAACCAACCACATCATCTCAGAAAACCCTTTCTGTGTATGGCAGTCTTTCATTTTCCAGGTTTTAGGAGTTAAGTTCTAACACTTAAGTAGCCAAAATATCATCCATCTACATCAAGTATGATGCCCTCATGACTTCTCATTTGGACTACTGCCACACACTCTACATAGGGCTGCCCTTGGAGAGCATATGGAAGCTTCAGACGATACAAAATACAGCTGCATGTGTCATAAATGGTGCTTGTTATTTGGTACATGTTAACACCACTGCATTGGAGGTTGCGTTGGTTGCCAGAGTGTTTCTGGGTGTAATTCAAGGTGCTGGTTATTACCTTTAAAGGTCTTCATGACTTGGAGGTGGGTTATCTGAGGATTGTCCTCTTCCAATGAATAGAATAGGATAACAGAGTTGGAAGGGACCTTGGAAGTCTTCTAGTCCAACCCCCTGCTTAGGCAAGAAACCCTACACCACTTTTTCTATAAAAAACCATTCAGACAAATGGTTACCCAATCTCTTCTTAAAAACTTACAGTGTTGGAGCATTCACAACTTCTGGAGGCAAGTTAATTCTACCTTTCCATGGGATAGGCATATTCCAGGTCCCACCAACCAAGAAATGTCAGCTAGTAGGGACCAGGAGGCATTTCTTTTCTGTCATAGCAGCTGCCCTGGCAACATCTTCCTCCTGAAATTACAATAGCCCAGACTCTGCTAGCCCTTTGCAAGACCTTGAAGACCTGGTTATGTGCTTGTCTTTGGGTTCTGACTGAGTCTATAAAGAGCCTTATTTTCTGGCTAATTTGACACCAACAAATTTATAATATCAATAGAAGTAAATATTTGTAGGATTGAACAGGGCTGAGCTTAGCTGTTTATTTGCAGACATTTTATAACCAAACTAGGTAATATCATCAGTGCTCTTTAGCAGCACCTCTTGGATTATAATATCATGTACCGTATTTTTTGGAGTATAAGACGCACCGGAGTATAAGGGTTTGAAAATGCAAATTACAAAAAAAAGTAGGTAGGTAGATAGAGGGATAGAGAGGGAGAGAAAGAAAGAGAAATACAGTAGGTAGGTAGAGAGAGTAGGTAGGTAAGTAGGTAGGTAGATAAAGGGATAGAAATAGAGAGAAATAGATAGAGAGAAATATAGTAGGTAGGTAGGAAGAGAGAGAGAGAGTGTGTGTAGGTAGGTAGGTAGAAGGAGAGAGAAATAGAGAGAAATACAGTAGGTAGGTAGGGAGAGTATGTGTGTAGGTAGGTAGGTAAAGGGGAAGAGAGAAATAGAAAGAGAAACACAGTAGGTAGGTAGGGGGAGAGAGAGTGTGTGTGTGTAGGTAGGTAGGTAGATAAAGGAATAGAGAGAGAGAGAATAGAGGGAGATAAGAGAAATACAATAGGTAGGTAGGGAGAGAGAGTGTGTGTGTAGGTAGGTAGGTAGGTAGAAGGATAGAGAGAGAGAAATAGAGAAATATAGTAGGTAAGTAGTTAGAGAGAGAGTAGGTAGGTAGGTTGATGTTTCCAGGTGTATTTATCCATGTCCTGGAGAAGGAGATTGCTGGCAAACCTTAAGACTTTGTTTCTCCTGGCACAGAAACAGTTAAAGAGCTTCCAAAAGAGCTTTCCGAAAGTGTTTTTGCACTTGCAAACCTCCCCATAACTGCTCATTTCACTGCGAAAACGTGTTTTTTTTCCAAATAAAAAGCATGACTAGCCTTGGGGGGGCTTGCAGAGTGCTCCTGGAGGGGGAGTGGTGGAAAATGAGCAAACCCCCAGCCCATTTATCGCGAAAACGGGCCATTTTTGTGTCAAATAAATTGAATGCATAGCCCTATGGAGGCTTATAAAGTGCTGCTGGAGGCTGGGAGGAAGAAAAAACGGACCGATTTAGGCTAATTTCTGCCCTCCCCAGCCCCCAGGAGCTCTCTGGAAGCCTCCATAAGGCTAGGCACAGCCATTTTGGTGAAAGGGGTTGGGTTTTGGGAGGCAACAAATGCTGTATTCGATGTATAAGACACACCCAGATTTTCAGCCTCTTTTTAGAGGAAAAAAGTTGCATCTTATATTCCGAAAAATACGGTAGTTGCTGTTTGCATTTAATTTAATTTTTTTGTGTTGGATTTAAAATGTGTTAATTGTTTTTGCAACCACTGAGAATCACTGGTTTGAGATGGGCAGGTATACAGATTGAATAAATAAATAAAATGAAATTATCAATTTTAATACAATCCAAAGATTTTAAAACGTATACATCTATTTAAAAACCTCAAAGAAAGCAACCTTCCATTTTCCCTTAAAATAGCTGGAATTTACCAGATCCATGTTTTATGAGTCACTTAAAACTGAGATCAAGTTCAATCACTCCATAGTTTCCTCAAATTGCTAGAAAAAGGCAATTAGAACTGGAAAAAAAAAGGGGGGGGGAAGAATGTACAGACTGAATTGTAGGGGCACAATTTAGATTCTAATTTTCTATAAATTCTAAATTTTATCAATTTAAAAAGATGACAATAAGCCACCAATCTTAAATGAAAAGGCTGATAATGTTATTACTACTATTACTACATTTTTTTTTCTATTGCAAAAGTTTTATTGGTTTTTACAAATTTTTTCAGGTAGGGTAGGGTATGGTGAAATACAGAAATATTTTGAGAACTTTCACGTCGGGATCATTGGCCCCTCCAGGGCTTCTTAATAAGACATTGGTGATACATTTTTCAATAATACTACAAGGTGAAAATAAATGCATACATCATAAATTCTAAGTTCCATGCTGGCAGTCGTGTACAAACATCCAGATAAAAATTATACTGTATTAATAAAGATAAAAGTCATTTTTTTTGATCTAAGTCTCTTAGCAATTGTGTCTTCTTGTTCTCCTTCCTGGCCCCCAGTGGGCGGGGCCGTGCCCCCCTCTGCCCCTCCCGGATCTTCCCCCAGGATAGAGGAGTGTTTTTTAAGAAAGGCTTCCGCCTCAGCAACTGTTTTAATCCTTACTCTTCCTTCTTTCCAGAACACCAACATCCCTTCTGGCATCGCCCACTTAAACCAAATCCCGTGTTTAAACAATTTTTTAGATAAGAAGGAATACTTCCTCCTCACCTCCCTAATCTTTTTTGGGATCTGCTTCAAGATAACGATTTCCTTTTGTTGATAAATTAACGGACCCTCCCTCTGCGCCTTCAAGATTCCCTCCCTAGTCGACCTTCTAACAAATTTAATATGTATCTCTCTGGGTACTTCATTTATCCTGGCATATGCTGAATTTATTCTGTAGACTAGGTCAATGTCCCCCCTGATCTCATCTTTGGGTTTGTGTAAATAGTCTGCTAAAATTGTACTCATGAGATCAGGAAGGCATTCACCAGATTCCTCAGAAATATTCTGAAATCTTAAAAAATATGACATCCTCTCAAAATTCATCCTAGACATATGACCAGACAAGTCTCCAATTTCAGTATTAATATTTTTAAGTTCCCCCTTTGCCCCAGGCAGCCCCACTTCCAACTCCTCGGTCTTCTGGGTATTCTGCATCAATTTTTTCTGTGTCTCCAAAAGTTCAAGCTTAGAGCTGCAATGATCTTTTCTCAGTTCTTTAATTTCCAACACCAAGGAGTGTAACACTGCTTCCATAGCTGTCATTCTTTCTTCCAATCCTGGATTTTCTGGTTGTTTTTTTTGAAGCCATGGTGAGCTGTTAAAGTCAGTGCCACTAAGATGGCGTTTTTTGGGTGCGGCCACTGGAGCAAGTCCAGGGGAAAAAGTTCAGAAAAGTTGTAAAAAGTTATAATATCCAGAGAGAGAGACACTTTCCACTATCAATTATTAAGACAAAGAAGGCACTCCAGGGAAGGAATCAATTAATCCAAAAAATCCTCCATTAGTAGAGAGAGGCAGTCCGGGTCACAAAGAGATGTTGGTAATTTTTCCAGAAAGAATAGTCATTTAGGAACAAAGGGCAGCCATCTTCCACCGCCCAATCTGGCAGCCAGCCGGAGAGAGTAGCAAAGAAAATTATTTCAATAAAGCCGGACTTAGATACATTGTATAGAAACAAGCCACAAAAGACTTTCACTTGTTCCGCAAAAGTCCGGATGCGAAATATCCGCTCCCTCGCTTTCGAGGAGCCATTTCTGCGCGCCGCTGTTATAAATCCGAGGGGGGTTTTAACAAACACCCCCCTCCACGTTTCTCTCAATCAAAGCCGCCAGCAAAAAGGGTTAAAGTCACTTACTCTCCACCTCGCTCAAAGCCCCAGCAAAGCCATCCAGCCCGAACGCTCCCATTCTCTCCAAATGAATTATTTGTTGCTGTCCTCCGTTGGCGAAGGGAACCAAGCCCCCCGCAGCATGTCTTCTTCCACCTAGACCGAAGACAAGGACCTCTCCCCGGCCGCCGCCAGGCTGAACAGGTCCAGGCAAGCCGGTCCTACGGAGGGTCCCCCCCCAAAAAGGGGCACCCACCCCGTTTGGGGCAGAAAAAAGAACAAAACGGCAGACGAACCCCAAGGCTCGTCCGTCGCCGCCAGGAACAGGAACAGGAAGTCACTACTATTACTACATTACATGCCCGCTCCCGCCCAGTGATTCTGAGATTCCCAGAAAGCAAAACTTCATTAATCAAAAATAGGATAAATATAGCTATTGGATGTTCATTTATGATGATGGGAATGACTTATGACAAACATTGTCATATGCCTTGCTTTGCAACCGCCCAATGTCATAAGAAAATCATCATCCTGAGACAGGATGGTTCATAAATCAAAAGCAAAGATTGTGATTTGTCTTGTCTCTCAAACCTGAGAGTATCTGTGACCTTACTGTGGTCTCGAATAAGAATGATGGTGTAATGTTAACTAATGTTTTTGCTTTTCGTAATTCTTTAGATTTATTCTACAAAATAAATCTTTGGAAGAGTTATTGTTTGGTATGATTGTCATACTAGATTAACTTAAACCATCTATAAAACAGAACAGAATATACTGTTTGGTTTTGCACTATGGCTGCCTTCTGTTACACATAGGAACTTGGATTGTAATTTTTTTTTAAATGAAGGCTTAAACCAGACAAAATAAGAGAAATTTGCAAGTAGTTCTCCCAATTTATCAGAGCAAAAGAGTTTTCTGCTCCTTTTAAGAATAATCCTAATGGATCAGACTAAAGCATTATTTGTTTTAGCATCATAATTCCAATTACCGTACATACCTAGGAAACCCATGAACCAGGTGCAAACGCAATAACTAATCCTTAATATTCATGCAACTGTGATTGAATCACTTAATATACTGTATTTATACAAAGGACCACTCAGATTCATGCTCTATGCAATTGGTTAATCTCTCAGGCTTTTCTCCTTTTTTAAATCTTGACTTCTGAAGGTTGTAGATATTATTTCAGGTACATGGAAGGATAACATCTGGGCCTAATACATCCTGCAAAATAATTTTAAATAACAAAATGTTATAAAACAAAACTTTTGCAGATAAATACATATCATAATCTTTTTCCCAGAATTGGATCCAGGAAGATATATGGGTTGATGCAATACTAGCTCTATGACACCAATTATTATCAGCAGTGTCCATGAGAACGTGCCAAGAACTGCTGTCCTAGAGGTCATGTTGTACCTTAATGTGAGCTATTATAATATAATTTTTGCATCCGATTATACTCAAGGATAACACCCACTGGAGAGGATGAACATCTGTTCAGATGCATCCGGTACAAACCAGATTAGAGAAGGTTTCCTTGCAACCAGAACTGGTCTTAGATGATGAAAGCACAGATTTCTCAGTTACTCTTTAAAATAAGATAGAAAAAAAGATAGTCTCAATACATTTGCTTTTATTAAACTAGACAAAGGAATTTGCCTCAATCACTGTTATTCTGCAACAGTGTCAGCATTAATAGCTTTAAAATGTACTTTGTATGCTTCAGCAGTTTCTCAGACTCCTGGTTTGTCATTCACCCATAAAGCAACTCTTCACCATGAATTACTTGACTCTGTTACTTCCGATGATATGGACAGGTTGCGTAGGCGACTGAGAGCTACCACATGTTTATTGGACCCGTGTCCCTCCTGGCTTGTATTGGCATCCTGGGAGGTTTCACGAGGCTGGCTCCAGGAAATAGTGAATGCTTCTTTGAGTGAGGGGTTCTTGCCTACCGTCTTGAAAGAGGCGGTGGTGAGGTCCCTCCTCAAGAAGCCTTCCCTGGACCCAGCATTGTTAGTAAATTACCGTCCTGTCTCCAACCTTCACTTTTTGGCGAAGGTTGTAGAGAGTGTGGTGGCACAACAGTTTTCAAGTCACTTGGAGGAAATTGATTATCTGGACCCGCGCCAGTCCGGCTTCCGGTCTGGCCACAGCACGGAGACGGCATTGGTCTCGTTGGTGGATGATCTCTGGAGGGCCAGAGATGGGGGCTGCTCCTCCATCCTGGCCCTATTAGACCTCTCGGCGGCTTTTGATACCATCGACCATGGTATCCTATTGCATCGACTGGAGGGGTTGGGGGTGAGGGGCACCGTCTTACGGTGGTTCTCCTCCTACCTCTCCGGTCGAGCGCAATTTGTATTGGCAGGAGGGCAGAGGTCGACCTCGAGGCCTCTCACTTGTGGGGTGCCTCAGGGGTCGGTCCTCTTGCCTCTCCTGTTCAATGCATATATGAAGCCGCTGGGCGAGATCATCCGTGGTTTTGGGGTAGATTACCATCTGTATGCTGATGATACTCAGCTATACATTTCTACCCCAAACCACCCCAACGATGCCATCAAAGTGATGTCCCGCTGTCTGGAAACCGTACGGATCTGGATGGGAAGTAACAGACTCAAGCTCAACCTGTCAAAGACTGAGTGGCTGTGGCTACCGGTGCCCCGGTTCAACCAGTTGACTCCATCACTGGCCATTGGGGGCGAACATCCTAGATGCCTGGCTGTCAATGGATGACCATGTGACAGCCGTGGCTAGGGGGGCGTTTCACCAGGTTCGCCTGGTGCGCCAGTTGCGTTCCCTATTGGACCGGGATGCCTTTCGCACAGTCACTCATGCACTTGTAACGTCCCGTCTAGACTACTGTAACGCTCTCTACATGTGGCTCCCCTTGAGATGCACCCGAAGGCTGCAGCTGGTTCAAAATGGGTTTCACTTCCGGTATCCGGCTCCAGCGGAGACGGGCGAGCCTAGGGCTCGCTCGCCGCTTTGTTGCCTTTTCTGCCCCCCCAGGGGGGCGAAACTCTCCGGTTACCGGAGGTTTCCCGTAGGGTCGGCTCAGAGGGAGCGGCCCTCGTCACGGCGGTGGGGAGGGCGCTCCTCTCTGCGACCTAGGAGGAGAGGAACATGCCAGCGGGGGTTTTTTCCTTCTCCAACGGCTGTCGGTGCCATTCGCTTTAATGGAGAGGGCTGAACGGAGAGGTCGGGCGGATCGCCGAGGCTTCAGCTGCGAGAGGGAGTGAGTTTAAAAGAACACCTTTTTTTCCTTGCTGCCAGCCAGGCTGAACGGACTGGGGGGGGGTGTTTAATTTAAAAAAAAAACCCCTCGGATTTAAGCGGCACGCTAAGATGGCTTCTCTGCAAAGAGAAAGCGGAAACTTTCACTCCGGACGGTCTCTAACAAGGGAAAGTGGATTGTGACTTTCTGCAACATTGTTTCTAGGTCTGGCTGAGCTTAAAAAATTCTTTTTTTTTGCTACTCTCTCCCTCTGGCTAGATGGGCGGTGGAAGTGGCTTCTCTTTGTCCCTGCCTGACTATTTCAACTAAGGAAAATTTCCAGCGTCTCTTTGAAAGCAGGACTCTCTCTGGATTTTTGAAAAAAAATTTCTTTTGATGGATTTGTGACTTCTTCTCTGGAATACCTTCGTTACTACTATTTGCTGATTTGGGAAATTGTGTCTCTTTTGGTTTCTGAATTGTTTGCAACTTTACAGCCCTGAATTGAACTGAGCTCCTGATCTGCCCCACCAGCCCCACCCGGAAAACGCCATCTTGGTGGCAGTGACTCTAACTTTTAACCATGGCACAAGAAGCAGCACTTGTAAATTTGGAACAAAGGATGGCTTCTCTTGAAACCTCTATGTAAACTTTGATATCAGAAATAAAGGCCCAGAGGGCTGAAAATAGTACTTTTAAAAAGGAACTATTGGATACCCGGAAGCAAGTGTTGGAGAATACACAGAAGACCGAGGAATTGGAGGGGGGGCTGGAGGGGGCTAAGGGAGAGATTAAAAATGTTTCTAATGAGGTGGGGGAAATAAATGGGCATGTGTCTAGGATAGATATGGAAAGAATGACATATTTTTTGAGATTTCAGAATGTTCTTGAGGAATCTGGTGAATGCCTACCTGATCTTATGAGTACAATTTTAGCAGACTATTTACAAAAACCCAAAGATGAGATCAGGGGGGACATTGACCTAGCCTATAGAATTAATTCTGCATATGCCAAGATGAATGAAGTGCCTAGAGAGATACATGTGAAATTTGTTAGAAGGTCAACCAGAGAGGAAATCCTGAAAGCGCAGAGAGAGAAACCTTTAATTTATCAACGAGAAATGGTCACTATCTTGAAGCAGATCCCTAGAAAAATTAGAGATTCAAGAAGGAAATTTTCCTTCTTGTCTAAAATCTTGTTTGATCACGGGATTTGGTTCAAGTGGATGACACCTGAAGGGATGCTGGTGTTCTGGGAAGGAGGAAGAGTGAGGATTAAAACAGTTGCTGAGGCGGAAGCCTTTCTTAAAAAACATTCCTCTGCCCTGGGGGAAGATCCAGGGGGGACGGAGGGGGTCACGGCCCTGCCCGCGGGGGGCCAGGGAGGAGAGAAAGAAGATACAATAGCCAAAAGACTTAGATCCAAAAAATAACTTTGCCTTGATTTTTCTTGAACAATTTTGTATAATATTTCTATCCGGACTTTTTGTAAATGTCTGACAGCATGGAAGGGAGAATTTAGGTAAATGTACTTGCTTCCATCTTGTAGTGGTATGGAAAATGTTTTCTATGTTAACTTTTTTAATGTGTATTTTGAGGTCTCGGAAGGTCCGACGACTCTGACGTGAATGCTCTCAAAATTTCTTTGTAACCATTACCCTATCCTGTTAAAAAATGTAAAACCAATAAAACTTTTTCAATAAAAAAATAATAATAATAAAATGCGGCCGCGCGGGCAGTCCTGGGAGTTACTAGATACTCCCACGTAACACCGCTCCTGCGTGGGCTGCACTGGCTGCCTGTGGCCTTTCGGGCGCGTTTCAAGGTGCTGGTTATCATCTTTAAAGCGCTCCATGGCACAGGAGCTAGTTATTTGCGGGATCGTATCCTGCCCCATACATCCCTTCGGCCGATTCGCTCTCACAGAAAGGGACTTCTCCGGGTGCCGTCCACTAGGCAATGCCAGTGGGTGATGCCCAGGGGAAGGGCCTTCTCTGTGATGGGCCCGACCCTTTGGAATGACCTTCCCCCTGATATTAGAACGACCACAGACCTCCGCTCCTTCCGCCAGAAACTCAAAACCCACCTGTTTCATCCGGCCTAACTCCATGCTTCCTGCCTCAGTTGGTAATTTTAAATTATTTTATACGGTTTTATGGGTTAAGTTTTAATTTTTATAAATTTGTACAGAGGACTATTTAATTCAATTTTAGTTTATATGTATTGTTATGATTTTGATAATTTTAATTTTACCTGTACACCGCCCCGAATCCCTTCGGGGAGAGGGGGCGGTCTAGAAATCTAACTAAATAAATAAATAAATAAATAAATAAATAAATAAATTATGTGTTGTTTTTTATTTGCTCTACCTCCCCAAATAGATTGCATTGTCATTTATGACTGCTTTTTACTAACTGTAACATTCATGCATGAATATATGTAGTTGCAACATTTATAGAATGACTTCTAACTGAAAAGAGCTATTCTCAAGGTTGTAGACAAAGATTTAAAAGATGCATACAAAAGAATAACAAGCAAGCAATCAAGCAAACAAACAAACAAGCTCAGAGATCACCAAAATCTCCACTGTTCAACTCTGAGCCACATATATTCTCTATTAGGTACATCTTTCCAGTAAGTCTGCCATATGTGATAAAATGTTGCTTTATTTTCTTTTGGTATTTCAAACATTTATTAGTGTATGATTTATTTATCTTAAAGATTATTTATGGAATTGTGCAGCATCTGTAAAACATTTTGTACCAATTGTCTTTTAATCTGTACCTTGGAGCAAATTTTATGGATTTGGTCCAAATTCTTCCCATGACTGTGTTGTGACTGTTTCTTTAAAGTTTTATATCCATTAATCTATATACTACTAAATCTCTTGTGTCTATTTGTAATGTTTAGTTAGGTGAATATGGAAAATACAGGGCAACAATTATTGCACTGAATTGAAATGGACTAACTTACAGAATGCCAGGATCCATCACTCCTGAAGAATGAAATTTGAGAAAGTTGTGGCCACGTCAGTGTCATTATGTCATCCACCTACATTTCCTAGACATACAGACAGTGGTGGGTTTCAATTTTTTTTAGAACCTACTCTGTAGGTGTGGCCTATTTTGTGGGCGTGGCTTGGCAGTCATATGACAGGGTGGGAGTGGCCACCTTTTAAAATGTGGTGAAACTCATTTAACAACGCTCTTGCTTAGCAACCAAAATTTTGGACTCAATTGTGATGATTCTTGCTTTCCTTCCTTCCTTCCTTCCTTCCTTCCTTCCTTCCTTCCTTCCTTCCTTCCTTCCCAGGTACGCCGGTGGAACCCCCTCTCACCGGTTCTCTAAATTTCACCAACCGGCTATCGCGAGTAGGTGCGAGCCTGCAGAAACCCACCACTGCATACAGAGTTGTGTGGCACAAGTGAAGATGAGATTATTATAATTCCATCTCTTTCTACATTCCTTTGACCTCTGTGCCTAGTCTTCTGGTAGCAAGGCCTAAAGGCGAGCAACCATTAGCGGCTTTGAAATCAAGGCTAAAATTTGAAATCTCTTAATGATGGTGGCCAGTTAGGAGAGGATAAGAAAGCTACTTGGATGCCTGCTAGTCAGGTATCACTGGCTGGAGAGCACAGGAAGTCAGCAAGCAACACTCTTCCTCTCTAAAGGGAAGGGATTTGGGGGGACATCCCAAAATGGAGGGAGTGGATATAGTTTTCCTCATAGTTCATGGCTTCTGTTGTTTCTCCTCCCTCCAACAAAGGGACCTGAGGGTCTATGTGGGGATGGGAAATGGCACAACCTATATTATATGAGAAAGAAAAATGAGACAGCATGCATAATAATAATAATAACAATAATAATAATAATAATAATAATAATAATAATAATAATAATAATAATAATATTTTTAATCCCTGGATTATGTATTTAATCCCTGGATTAAATACAGATAAATTATAGAACAAATGTAGAAGGTTAAACTGATCTCACCTTTCCCCTTGGGGAGAGGGAGCGGTCTAGAAATTAAATTATCTATCTTATCTATCTATCTATTTCCCTTTTGTTTTTTTTATTTCAACCCATACAAATTCAGTCTCCTCAATCTTTCTATTAATAAAAGTTGTACTGATGAAAATTGTACTCTTCTGGTAAAAGTATTGGAAAAAGGCTTTAACAGCAATAGCAAGTTGTGTTTTAAATGAAGTCTGTCATAATGATTGCATGTTTTATTTATACAATTATGATCTCACATGACCTGACAAACTGGATAATGCTTAAACTGCTTAAAAAGCAATATGGTGGGCTATCTTTGTAATTTGGTATTTTGCAACTGAGAGAGAACATTTCTCATACATTTAATCCAAAACTTCTGAAAAATGTTTTGAATTGGTTTGTAGTTGTTGTGGTATGTAAGGGAAGAAAGGTGTATAGATCCTAAGACTCCTTGGTAGTGTTAATATATTTTATAGTGTTAAATATTAAAGGAAAAATAATTAATTGTACTTATACTTGTTAATATAATGATGCTAACATAATCTTCAAGTAGCTAATCATAGCCCTTAAGAATATAAGTGAACTATAACTAAAAAAAGCAAGTAAAATAAGATTTACTTATTCATTATTCCTACTGATTATTTCTAAAGTATACAATGAAATTCTTAAAATATTAGTTCTTATAATAAGGGATTGCTAGCTATTACAATAGAAATAGAAAAATAAATAAATTAAAATGGATTGGTATGATCTAAGTGATTTTATAAAGTTTAATGCACTTTATATTTAGATTGTCATGTACAATAATCAAAATAGATTTTTTTTATTTTTTTACTTTTAAAAAGGTTTTGATGATTTAAGTAAAAAATTAACTTCGTTCTGAACTAGATATTTTACAGACATATCCTGATGATTTTTAATACAGAACAGCTCAAAAGTGGGAAATTCCTTAGTGAGATGGAATTGGAGAGAATCTCTGTAGAAAACAAAGATTTTTAAAAAATGTGGGGGACGATGTTTAGATAGGATGGTGACTTTCTCTTTCAGAATTTCATATTAACTTTACTTTAGCTCCCTCCCCTGGACATACATTGTATAATGTTTTGGTTTTAATTATATTGCCTGGAGCCAAGTTGGGGAAATATAAGAAGTGATTTCTTTCACTTGCTAAAAAAATTCTGGCTCTCCAAGCATTTCTAGCTCCTTTTATCTCCTGGAAACCTCTTAATTATGCTTTGTCCCTAAAAGACTTTCACTTCTAGAGACATTGTGTTTCATTAAGCAATAGAAAAATAACAGAAATGAGCACTGGGTCTGACAGGGGTGGGGAGAACCTCTAGTTAAGATTCTGTGCAGTTTGGAGAACCCCCAATTCCCACTCCTGGATGAACCTGGCCACACCTCCACTCCCAGGAGTCCCCACATGACCTGTGTGGATGCAAATAAGTGCAGGGCGTGTTCGGAGGCTCGGGGAAGGCGAAAAACGAGCCTACCAGAACTTTGGGAAGGCCAGAAACAGGCCTGTTTCTAGCCTCCAAATGGCCTCTGCAGCCTGGGGAGGCTGTTTTCGCCCTTCCGGAGGCTCACCTAGGGAAGGCAAAAACACTCCCCCTGCTGCCATGGTGCAGAAGGCTGACTAGGCCATGGCCACCATGGCCACACCCCACCCAGCAATGAGGCAGAGAACCCTTGCTAAAAATTTTAAAGCTCATCCCTGGTCTGAGATGGGTACCAGATACCATAAATGTCTTCACAGGGAATATTCATGGCCAAACGATTTATAATTCAGGAGATTCATAGTTGTATTTCAGCATTCTGTTCCCCCTTTGTTCTTTATTTCAACCCACACAAATTCAGTCTCTTCTGTCTTTCTATTCATATGGTAAGAAAAGTGATGAAAATTGCACCATTCTTGTAACGTTTTGGCAAAAATAGTGGGAATAACAATAGTTGGCTTCTTAAATGAAGTCTAATGTGATGATCATATATTTTATTTATACAGTTGTGACCTCATATGACTTCACAAACAAAGTAATGCTTAAGCTGCTTATAAAGCAGCTTGTTGAGCTACCTTTACAGAGGGTATTTTGGTAACCAAGAGATAATTTTTTTCATAGATCAAATGCCAAACTTTATTTTGTTTTTAGAAGTTGTTTATTTATTTATTAAATTTATACCCCGCCCTTCTCCTTGTTAGGACCCAGGGCGGCGCACAGGGATGTTAAAATACATACAAAATATATAAAATATATAAAATTTAAAATACTTATTCTAATAAATAAACCCTGTGCTAAAAACCGAATTAAAATCCCAAGTTTAAAAACTATCTAATTTATTTATCTATCTAAAGATAGATAAACTATCTATCTAGTTTCGAATTGGATCAGAGATTACATTGTTTTAGGCAATGGAAGGCACTCCTTCAGTAGTTGTATTTGACTATCACTCTCTTTGTCTTCATAACATGCACTAAAATGTTTATTTTTAGTCAGATCTTTTAGGGGTCAATGGTTTTATTGCTTAATTATTTCATTACTGTGGCTATTCCTCTAATTCAAATTATCTTTTGAGACAGAAGCATCATTTATTTGCTTATATTTTATTGCTACAAATTATAAATTATCCTGGCTGTTCAGTAGTTGTCTTAAAGGATTGTTCAGACTTGAGAAAAATATGATACAGATAAGTGTTCAGCTGGTCCTTGACTTAAGATGGCAATTGAGATGGGAATATCCATTGCTAAGAGATTGTAAAGTGCGACAATATCACTTAACACTAGCAAACCCTGCTATCCCAGTTGTCATTGTTAACTGAAATCCACAGTTGTTAGGTAAGAGGTAGGAAATCACAAGTCCCAGCCTGCCAGATAGACAACGTATCTGCTGCCAGATGGAGAGGGTGACAAGGGTATGTGGAGGTTCAGGGAATAATTAGCAAGGGTGTGGGACAGGGAGGATGCATGAGGATACAAGAAGGTGTGTGAGAGCCCCCATAGGGAGCAGGGAGGATGCATGAGGGTGTGAGAGATGAGGATGTGTGAAGGTACAAGAGGCTGCTTGAGAGGTGCCACATGGGAAAGTGCATAAAGCACAAGAGGATGGTCAAGAGGATATGGTGCATGAGAAGTGCCTTAGGGAGTTGGGGAGCTTGCATAGAGGTGCACATTTCTGGGGAATCCAGCAAGGAAGGTTGCAAATGGCAATCACATGATGGGGTGCTGACAATTGGTTGTATAAGTGAATGGGTTGCCAAGCATCTGAATCACCATCATATGAATGTGAAGATTCTGGAATAGCCAGAACTTGGAAAACCAGTCATAACTATCATTTGTTCAGCATCCCCATGGTCATTGATCAAATTCAGATACTTGGCAACTGACTCATATATATGACGGTTGCAGTGTCTTGGGGTCATGCCTTTTGTGATTTCTGGCAAGCAGGGAAGTCAGATTCACTTAAAAACCTTGTTACTAACAACTGCAGTGATTCACTTAACAACTGTTTCAAGAAAGGTAATAACAGAAATATTGGACTCAATTGTGGTCGTAAGATGAGGACTATCTGTATAAGTCTAAATACACATTGATGTGTCTAAGAAAGTAATTGATAATTGTATAATGTTCTTTGAAGATATGGTAGGTAACACAACAGGCAATTTCACAGCAGAGGCATCTGCTGTGAAAAGAATCTAGTCTAATCTGTTAATGTCAAATGTTGTGTACATCTATAGAGCATAAACAAATGGAATGCTGTTTTGGATACTATCTCTCAAAACCTATATTCTGATTTCCCCAAAAAATTATTAATGCTATTCTGCATTGTTAACTACTAATTTCTTTTCTATTCATCTCCAATATTCACGCTGAATGCAAACAACATTATATGAAATGGAGATAGAAAATGAGATCAAGAAATCAAAGGTGATAAAGTATAATCAAGACAAGGTAGGACAAAACATTGTGTTCATGGTCTACTTTAAATGCTGTTGTCTTAGGAGTTCAGGTGAGTGTCTTTTCTGAGGCTACCCTACAGAGAAGCAAGTACATTTATCCATCAACACTCATCATCATTTTTTACTAGCCAAGACAGGGTGACAGTTATCTTCTGGGAATCTCCCTAAGTCTCTGGTTGTGGGATTTGTTCCTGAAGCTGGGCTTGTGCGATCAGTTGGGCTTGTTGTTCTGTACTGCCTCTCTTCTGTGTGGCAACCTCCCTGTCAAAACTGCTAGAGTAAGGTGACCAGACGTCCCGCTTTTGGCGGGACAGTCCCGCTTTTCAAGAATTTGTCCCGCGTCCTCTTAAAAATATCCCGATTTTTGTCTGAGGCGGTGGCGGGGGGGCAGGCGGGCAGCGGGCGCTCTGCATGTGCTCAAAGAAAGTGGTGGCCGGAGTGGGCTGGTGGGCAGGCGGGAGGGCCGGCAAGGGAGGAGCCAGGCAGGAAGCAGGTGGCGGAAGAGGAGGAGAGCTGTGCGCGGCGGGTCTCCAGCAGAAGCCCGCACGGCCCTGAACTTTGCGCCGCTGCTGCCGCCACCACAATGCGCTGAGAGAGACCGGCCGGAAGCCCCACCGCCGCCCGCCTGTCCGTCCTGCCATGGGCACCCAGGATGAGCCGGACGGGGAGGCAGCGGCGGTGGGGCTTCTGGCCGGCTGCTCTCAGCGCATTGCGGCAGCGGTGCAAAGTTTAGTGCTGTGTGGGCTCCTGCTGCAGCCCTGCCCGCACAGCTCTTCTCCTCCTCCGCCGCCTGCTGCCTGCCTGGCTCTTCCCTCGCCAGCCCTCCCCTTCTGCCTGCCCGCCAGCCCCCTCCGGCCGCCGCTTCCTGGCCATGCCATGCACCTCTGAGCGCGTGCAGAGCACCCGCGGCCACCCGGCCCTGCTCTGCCGCCCCACCAGACACCTACACCTGCAGGTGCTCTGCTTGGGGGGGGAGGGAGGAGAGAGGCCTGCGCGCTCTCCCACCAGAGGCCCTCCGACCAGCGAGGGAAATGGGCAGCAAGGGGGCCTCTGCGGCGGCTGTGGAGCTAGGAAAGGCTGCTGCTCCCCCCGTCGATGGTGTCCCACTTTAGTAAACTTGAAATCTGGTCACCTTATACTAGAGCCTCACAGTTGGCAATGGAATTTACCGGGCTTATAGTCCTGTAGGAATTCAATCTGCCATCCTTGGCCTTGGCCTCAGAAGCTGCATGGGAGTTCACAGCCTCCGTGGTTGCTATGGTCCTATCCAGTGGTGGGTTTCAGGAAGTACACTCCGGTACGGGTGTACCGGAACCTGTCTGGAGCACCAGATACCATTCCGGTTTGGTGCTCCGGAGGGCTTGCCTGCCCGAGCGCCTTACCTGTCTTTTAAGACTTCTGAACTTCTGACGAGCTGGAATGTTGCGGAGCTTGCGGAAGCATCCCTGGAAGTTAGAACGCATGTGTGTGGGGCGTGTGTGTGCATGCACACTGCACACATCCATGTGGGCAATGCCAGGCCCATTCCAACCATACTGTTTGGAATGGGATCCGGAACTCACCACTGGTCCTATCCTAAGTCATCCAGAGCTTGTCTTGGAATAGTGGTCATAGTCTGGAGCAATGGCAGTGTAATCTTGTGGGGGATGTGTCTTTAGCCTTTCTGTCATGGTCAGGTCATGCCCTAGTCTTCTTGAAGATCACTTATGCTGTCCCTATGCACAGGAAGATTTGATTCACATGAGCAGTTCATCCCTGATGATTGATGGACTCAAAAGGGTTCCAAAGAGAACAGGGGGATACCTTGGGGCCTTTGCTGCATGGTCCTGCTGAAACTCTGATCATGACCTGGAATAAAAGGGTGATGGAAGCTTTGGACAGGATTGCACCCATGTGGCCTCTCTTGACTCATAGCTGCCAGAGTTTCCCATGCTTCATAGAGAAACTGGGGGTCCTGAAAACTTAACCCATAGTTTCTTTTCCAGTTAAAAAGGTCCTGGAACAAACATTTATTATCATTAAAAATATGAGTCCATGCTAGTTTTGGGTTGGTTCTTCTCTGCCATATTAGCTAGGTTCGGATAACATATACCAGTGATGGCTAACCTTTTTTGGCTTGGGTGGCAAAAGCGCTCGTGTGTGGGTGTCCACACCCATAATTCAATCCCTCTGTGCATGCGTGCAGACCCTCCCCACTGCCTCACCCCGCAGTGCATGCACGCATGACCCTTCCGCCCTCCTGAAACCTGGTGGAGGGTGAAAACTGCATCCCCCGGCACCCTGAAGGCCGTCTGGAAGCTGGAAACAGCCCGTTTCCAAACTTCTGGTAGGCCCAGAAGGCCTGTTTTTCCCCCTCCCCAGGATTCGGAGGCTTTCCTGAAGCCTGGGGAGGACAGAAATGGCCTCCCCCCCCCTCAAGACCTTTCAAAGGCTGAAAATCAGCTGGCCAGTGTACTGCAGCTGACCTAGGGCAACGACTCACTTGTCTTCAGAGATGGCTCCGTGTGCCACCTGTGGCACACAAACCATAGATTCACCATCACAGACATATGTATCATATGAACAATGTTTTGAGTATGCCTTACCAAGTAATGCAAAGGTATTTCATATGGAACAGGTGAAGGACATGTTTTATTAGCACTGTTTCATATAGGAAATCTCAAATAGTGTCATTGCAAAGGACAGATGGATTCTGCCTCATACGTGCACACACTCAGAAGTATTACGTTCTTCTCTCCAAACAAGTATTTAGGGAGACTACAAAGCAGCTTGCCAGTCTAATGGCAGCTTGTGTGCATGACTACAAATCAAATTGTTGAAAATCAATAGGGCAACACTATGCTCTCTAAACTGTAATATATCAGGTTTCAACTCACGAAAAGTAAGTAAATATAGCTAATCCACATATTTATATGATCTTGGTTGAATATAGGTAGTCTTCAGCTTATGTTCGCTATTGGGCCTGAAATTTGTTTGTTGAGTGGAGATGTTATTAAATGACACAACAAATGATCATTTTGTTTAAGGACCAAAATCACAGTTCTCATGGTTGTTATCATTAAGGGGCTCAGACCTCCCAGGTATGCTGGACTGGGGAGAGGGCATGGGCTTCCCACCATGCCTGAGAGGTCAGGACCAGGGATGGGTTCCGGCTGCTGCTACTGCCGGTTCACTCAAGGATGCGCTGTGCGTGCACATGTACTTGATGCGTACTATACACACATGTACGCTATTGGAAAAGCTTCTGCGCATGCTCAGAAGCAAAAAACAAGATGGCGGTGGCCACTGAGATAATCGGTTGGGGTGTGTGGCAGGCCATGTGCCTACCTACTCGGCTGAACTGGGCCAAACCTGTAGCAACCCTCCTCTGGTCTGAGCCCTTTCATAATGCCTAGACTCTCTTATTCTTCTATTGCTCTGAATTATTGTCTACCAATACTATCTTGCTCCATCCTGCAAGTGATTCTCATTCTCACAATCGTTCTGAAGCTCGTTTTCCAAATCATGCAATTTGGAAAGGGTTTTTTCTGAACAATTGGGAGAACTGTAACGTTCACTGTTAAGATTTGAGTTCCCTTCCTCCAGCACACAAAGGGATTTTGCCTCCAGAGGAGAAATCCCTTGGCATGTGAGAGGAACAGATTTCAAATCTGGAAAACATGAATGAATGCCATCTTTTTGGAATGCTCAGAATGCTGCCTTTTGCCAGAAATTTTCCCTCTGGAGGCTCAGGGGAGTGGCTCAAAATGATGATTTTCTTAGGGTTTTTCCAAAACATGCATTTTGAGCCTTTCCCCTTAGAATAGGAAAATGCTAGCAAATGCCATTCTTCTGAATAGCTCATTATTCTGGCATCCATTAGCATTTTTGCCAGATTTGATTTGCCAGATTCCTCCAGAGTGTGTGAAGATTCCCCCTTTCTGTCCAGGCAGGAGGGGAAATTTCTCATTGTACTGGGAGAACGGACCTCAAATCCTATGTCCCCACTGCTTGCTATCAATTTCATCATTGACTTTCTGGGGAAGCCAACAGACAAGATTTCAAATGATGATCACACAATTATAAGGCACTTGGTAACCGATTATAAATGCAAATAGATTGCCAACTGCTAGTCAGGTGACCAAGGGAGGCCAGAGCAACATTTAACAATGGTGAAAAGTAAAACACCCATTCTGACGCTGTTGTGACTGCAACTGGTTGTTAAACAACCAGTCATTAGTCAAGGACTATCTGTATAGGAGTTCTGTGCCGATTTTTTGTATCTATAATTCAACTTGAAAAACTTGTTCTAATAAAATAAGATGAAATTAGTTTTAGCCATCTAGTAATGTCGGTGTCTAAATAATGTATTTATATTTGTGTATCATTATATTACTGTTATATACTGTTTCACAAAAGACATTATAATAGTTTACAAGCATAAATCTTGTAATTGTTTCACTACAGCTTTCCACCAGAATTTTCTTACACATTGGCTCCAAAATATATGGTTAATAATCCAGTTTGGAGTTGGGATAATATAGGGATTCACGGTCCATTTTAACCATAGATTTATTGCATGGCTCTAAAATGTTACTTTCACTTGGAATAAAATTTTCTTGTTGATAATATGATGGAAATAAAGCTTTCCTCTACTTGAAGACACTCAGTTTGAAGGGCTGCTTAAGCCAATCTCAATTTAAAGATAAATAACCTTAAAAGGGAGAACTGGGGATATGGTCACAGACTTCTTCACAACTGTGAAATTACTGCATTTGTACTGAGATTGTAACGATAGCGTCTAACTTTGGATGCATACGAATTTCTATCTGTACATATTATCCAGATTATGTTCTCTTTTTTTGTCAAAAGTTTCATTTCTGGCAAAGCTAACTAACTGCTTAGAAGGTGCGCTTAATTTGAATCTGATCATCAAAGATTATCTGCCTGATCAGGTGAACCTGCCATGTGACCAGATGAGCTAATGCTACTTCATTGTTAGACTACATTAACAGAAACTTGCAAGTCTGAAAGCACAGTTCTCTTGCAACGTCCTTTACAGTCTGAGAAGTTAGGGTCTCTTCTGAGCCCTTTGCTCTGCCCTCTGTGCAGCCGCAGACTATGCTATCTCTCATCTAACTGATTCCTGGACAGCGTCCTTTTGCCTGATCCCCCAAGGTTTTTCTCACATTCTATTACATAGACTGTAGCAGGAGTGGGCCTCAAAAATTTCAGCAATGGGTTCTCTGTCTGGTTGCTGGCTGGGCGTGTCCTAGTCAGCCTCCTGCACCATTGCAGGGGTGGGGGACATTTTCATTTCCCCCTGGCTCTGGAGGCTTTCCTCGAGCCTATGGAAGGGTTAAAACTGCTTCCCACAGGCCTGTTTCCAGCCTTCTGAAACTTCTGGGAAGCCCATTTTATCCTCCGCGTGGTCCCTGCCCTTATCTCGCATCCAAAACAGGCCTGGGAGGGTAGGGGCAGGGTGGGAGGGGAGAGGTGGGGAGGGGCCAGCCAGAGGTGGGATTTGGAGGTTTTTCAAACCAGCCATAATGTTAATTACGTGTTCTCCCAAAACCTGGGCGAACCTGTAGCAGCCCACCCTGGACTACAGCAATAATACTATTTTATTTATTTTTATTTTTATTTTATTAAATTTATATAACCGCGCCTATCTCCCCGGAGGGACTCAGGGCGGTGCACAGGAAATTAAAACAGAAAATACAAAACATAGCAATAATAAATATAATTTAAGGCTAAAATCCAATTAAATACGAGATGCCCTGTGCTAAAAATTCCCTAATACTATTAACCTGGCAGAGCCAGAGACGCCCAGATGGTTCCGCCCCAGGTGCCTGATGGACCCTGAAAAGTTCCAGAAGGAGCTTGGGCCAATACCTGTATCCTTGACTGTATCCTTGACTAGGCTGAGGACCTAGTGGCAGCATGGTATAGTGCGATCGCGGGGGCCTTAGACCGCATTGCGCCTTTGCGGCCTCTCACGCGGCATCATCCCACCCGGGCTCCTTGGTTTTCTGAGGAGCTGAGGGAGATGAAACGCCGCAAGAGATGCCTAGAGAGTAGGTGGAGTAGATGGAGTAGGTGGAGATCCTCTTGATCTGAATCTGATCGAACACTGGTAAGAGCCCATTTGAGGACTTACTTCCCTTAGACCGATACACTCCCACAGAGAGGCCTTCTCAGGGTGCCGTCGGCCGGACAATGCCAACTGGCGACACCCAGGGGAAGGGCCTTCTCGGTGGCGGGCCCCGCCCTGTGGAACGACCTACCCCCTGAACTCCGTACCATCACTCTCTACATGGGGCTCCCCTTGAGGTGCACCCGAAGACTTCAGCTTGTCCAGAATGCAGCCACGCGGGCAATAATGGGAACCTCTAGGTTTTTCCATGTAACACCGCTCCTGCGCGAGCTGCATTGGCTGCCTGTCGTCTTTCGGGTGCGCTTCAAGGTGTTGGTTATCATCTTTAAAACGCTCCATGGCATGGGATCTAGCTATCTGCGGGATCGCATATTGCCTCATACATCCCTGCGGCCGATTCGCTCCCACAGAGAGGGACTTCTCCGGGTGCCGTCCACTAGGCTGTGCCAGCGGGCGACGCCCAGGGGAAGGGCCTTCTCTGTGGCGGGCCCAACCTTCTGGAATGACTAGAACAACTACGGACCTCCGCTCCTTCCGTCAAAAATTAAAAACACATTTCTTCTGCTTGGCTAGCTTGGGATGATTTAACTGTTTTAGGGGTTTTTAGGGGTTTGTTTTAGCTCTGGGATTTTAGCACAGGGTTTGTTTAATTCTTTTTAATATTGTATTGTCTGTAATTTTATATGCATTTTTAATTTCCCTGTGCCCCGCCTCGAGTCCCTTTGGGGAGAGAGAACGGGTTATAAATTAAATTATTTATTATTTATTTATTATTTATCACTGACTTCCGCTTCTTCCGCCAGTGTTTAAAAACACTTTTCTTTCATCAAGCCAGCCTAACATAACCTCCGCTGTGACTAGTATAGATAGTTTTAATTGGGGATTTTAATTGGTTTTAGCGTAGGACTTGGTATTTAATAGATTTTTTAAATTTTTTGTATTTTTGTACTATTTTGTATGTTATTTAAATTCCTGCGTGCCGCCCTGGGTCCTTTTGAAGAAGGGCGGGATATAAATCAAATAAAACTAAACTAAACTAAAACTAGTGGCAATGAGGGTGGCCAAACGCAAGTATTGTGCCACCCTCATCGCATCCGCAGAGAACCGCCCGGCGGCCCTGTTTGGGGTGACCCGCTCCCTCCTTCAACAGAGGCCACGAGAGTCCTCCTTGCAGGGCCGAGCCGAGGAATTTGGAGAATATCTGCAGGATAAAATCACTCAGATTCGGAGCGAGTTGCCCTCCACAGATAGTGGTCCGGAGGAAGTATCCGATACAGGCCTTGAGACTATTTTATGGGAAGACTTTGACTTTGTTACTGCCAAGGACATGGACAGGTTGGCGAGGAGACTAAAGGCCACCACATGTTTATTAGACCCTTGTCCCTCCTGGCTTGTACTGGCATCCTGGGAGGAGACACGAGGCTGGCTCCAGGCCATTGTGAATGCTTCTCTGGGTGAGGGGTACTTACCTATCGTCTTGAAAGAGGCGGTGGTGAGACCCCTCCTCAAAAAGCCTTCCCTGGACTCAGCATTATTGGCTAATTATCGTCCGGTCTCCAACCTTCACTTTCTAGCGAAGGTCGTAGAGAATGTGGTTGCACAGCAGTTTCCTCGTCACCTGGAGGAAACTGATTATCTAGACCCGCGCCAGTCCGGCTTTCGGCCCGGTCATAGCACCGAGACAGCATTGGTCGTATTGGTAGATGATCTCTGGAGGGTCCGGGATAGGGGTTGTTCCTCTATCCTGGTTTTGTTAGATCTCTCAGCGGCTTTTGATACCATCGACCATGGTATCCTTTTGCACCGACTAGAGGGGTTGGGGATGGGTGGCACCGTTTTGCGATGGTTCTCCTCCTTCCTCTCTGATCGGTCGCAATACGTGTTGACGGGGGGGCAGAGGTCGACTTCTAGGCCCCTTGCATATGGGGTACCGCAGGGGTCGGTCCTCTCGCTACTCCTATTCAACACGTATATGAAGCCGCTGGGTGAGATCATCCGTGGTTTTGGGGTAGAATACCATCTGTACGCTGATGATACCCAGTTGTACATCTCTACCCCAAGCCACCCCAACGATGCCGTTGAGGTGATGTCCCGGTGTTTAGAGGCCGTACGAATCTGGATGGGCAGTAACAAACTCAAACTCAACCTGTCCAAGACCGAGTGGTTGTGGTTCCCGGCTTCCCGGTTTAGCCAGTTGACACCATCGCTGGCCATGGGGAATGAAAATTTGGCCCCCGTGGATAGAGTGAGCAATTTAGGAGTCCTCCTGGATTCCCGGTTGTCCCTGGAGGATCAGGTGGCGGCCGTGGCCAGGGGGGCATTTTACCAGGTTTGCCTGGTCTGTCAATTGCGCCCCTTACTGGACCAGGAGGCCCTTCGCACAGTCACTCAAGCACTCGTGACTTCTCGTCTGGACTACTGCAACGCTCTCTACATGGGGCTCCCCTTGAGATGCACTCGGAGGTTGCAGTTGGTCCAGAATGCGGCCGCGCGGGTGATCATGGGAATCTCAAGACATTCCCACATAACACCACTCCTGCGTGAGCTGCACTGGCTACCTGTGACCTACCGGGTGCGTTACAAGGTTTTGATGACCATATTCAAGGTGCTCCATGGTCTAGCTACCTTCGAGACCATCTTCTACCCCATACATCCCTTCGACCGACTCGCTCCCAGGGAGAGGGTCTTCTCCGGGTGCCGTCGACCGGACAATGCCGGTTGGCGGCTCCCAGGGGAAGGGACTTCTCTGTGGTGGGCCCTACCCTCTGGAATGGCCTACCTCCCGACCTCCGTTCCATCACAGACCTCCGCTTGTTTCGCCGGCACCTAAAAACTTATTATTTTCATCTGGCCGGCCTAGCATGATCTACTCCACACCCATTATTTTATAACAAATCAAAATTGTAATTTGGGTTTTAAAGTTAAACTTATTTTAAGCAGGGTATTGATCCCACTGCGGGATCGCATTCTGCCTCATACATCCCTGCGACCGATTCGGTCCCACAGAGAGGGACTTCTCCGGGTGCCGTCCACTAGGCTGTGCCAGCGGGCGACGTCCAGGGGAAGGGCCTTCTCTGTGGCGGGCCCGACCCTCTGGAACGACCTTCCCCCCGAAATCAGAACGACCACTGACCTTCGCTCCTTCCGACAGCTTTTAAAAACTCATTTCTTCCGTTTGGCTGGCCTAGGGTAATTTTAATTAGTTATGGTGTTAAGGGGTTTTAGGGACAGTTTTTAGTTTTTATAGATGTTTTTAGCGCAGGATATGTTTAATTGTGTTTTTTAAATTTTGTACTCTGTGTTTATTGTTTTTTAATTCTCCTGTGCCCCGCCTCGAGTCCCTCTGGGGAGAGAGAGCGGGTTAGAAATAAAAATTTTTTTTTTATTATTATTATTATTATTATTATTATTATTATTATTATTATTATTATTATTATTATTATTATTATTATTATTATTATTATTAATTTCGTTATTATTTAATAATATTTTGTATTTATGTATAATTGATTTTAAATCTCTGTTTGCCGCCCCGAGTCCCTTTGTGGTGAGATGGGTGCGGGTTATAAATGTGAAAAATAAATAAATAAATAAATAAATAAATAAATAAATAAACCCATTTAAAATCCAATTAAAAGAATTTAAAATTCAGTCTACAAACATGGTTGTGAGGATTAGGCCAGGCCAGCAAGATGGAAGAGATATGTCTTCAAATGTTGGTGGAAGGAGCGGAGGTCCGTGATAGTCCTAAATTCGGGGGGTAGGTCATTCCAGAGGGTTGGGCCCACCACAGAGAAGGCCCTTCCCCTGGGCGTCGCCAGCCGGCATTGCCCAGTGGATGGCACCCGGAGAAGTCCCTCTCTATGGAAGCAAATCGGACGAAGGGATGTATGAGGTACGATACGGTCCCGCAGATAACTAGGCCCCGTGCCATGGAGCGTTTTAAAGATGGTTATCAACACCTTGAAGCGCACCCGAAAGGCCACAGGCAGCCAGTGCAGCTCGTGCAGGAGCGGTGTTATGTGGGAATGCCTTGAGGCCCCCAAAATCCCCCCCATTCTGAACTAGCTGTAGTCTTCGGGTGCACCTCAAGGGGAGCCCTATGTAGAGAGCATTACAGTAGTCTAGGCGGGATGTCACGAGTGCTTGAGTGACTGTGCGAAGGGCGTCCCGGTCCAGTAGGGACCTGGTACTGGCGTACCAGGCGAACCTGGTAAAAAGCCCCCCTGGCCACGGCCGTCACATGGTCCTCCATGGACAACCGGGAGTCCAGGAGGACGCCTAAGTTGCACGCCCTATCCACAGGGGCTAGTTGTTCACCCCCAATGGCCAGTGATGGTGTCAACTGGCTGCACCGAGACGTCGGGAACCACAGCCACTCGGTCTTGGACGGGTTGAGTCGGAGTTTGTTCCTTCCCATCCAGGCCCGTACAGCCTCCAGACACCGGGACATCACTTCACAGGAATGCTTGAAAGAACTAACAACTCAACCTATACAGAATCCAGAGTTCTAATTATTCCTGGAGTAATATTGGTAGGATCTGCCTCCTTACCCCTAATACATGCTGTTGTATTCATGTGGCCAATTATCCTTTGGTAACCTGCTTCAAAATCCAATATGAACTACTAATATGTGCCGTAAATTATGTTATGCTACTTATGCAATTAATATTCACATTATCTTTTCCACATATGGATGAATCAAGCTGAGGAATCAGTTATCTCACATAACAAATTTCTTTGCATAAAAAGTCACTGTGTTTCAATCATGAGAGCTTATAGGCTGAAAAATATTTTATTTCATTATAAGAGGTGAAAAACGTGTGTGTGTGTGTGTGTGTGTGTGTGTGTGTGTGTGTTTGTGAGTGGGCTGATATATAAATATATTTCTCATGTGTAATTTATTTTGACTTTTCCAGAGTCTTCAGATAAAAATAAATTGCCTGGAAATGAAGTTCAAAAAAACTAAGTGACAGTCTACTTGATACATCTTGGCATTGTTGAAAATACCTTTATATGGTGCACTTTCATATTGGAAAAATACACTTTTTTATGTCGCATTGCTTCATCCATCAAGTAACAAGGTTTACCTTATGGCAACCATTAATACCATGATAACTAGATTATATCCAGCTCAAATGGAATTATTTATAGAACAGAATAAGAGTTGGAAGGGACTTTGGAGGTCTTCTAATCCAACCCTCTGCTCGAGCAGGAGACCCATACCATTTCAGACAAATCTTAAAAGCCTTCAACAATGGGTCACCCAAAACTTCTGAAGACAAGGCATTCCATTGATTAATTGTTCTCACTAATAGAAAATTTCTCCTTAGTTTTAGATTCTCTTTGATTAGTTTCCATCCATAGTTTCTTGTCTTGCCTCCTGGTACTTTGGAAAATAGATTGACCCCCTCATCTTTGTTATAGCCCCTCAAATATTGGAATATTGCTATCATGTCCCCTAGTTTTTCTTTTCAACAGACTAGACATATTCAATTCCTGCAACCATTCTTCATAAGTTTTAGCCTCCAGATTCCATCCTTGTTGCTCTTCTCTGCATTCCTTCCAGTGGTTCAATATCTTTTGATAATATGGTGACCAAAACTGGATGTGTTTTAAGTATAGTTTAACTAAGACTTTGTAAATTGTTGAATATTGAATTATTTAAACACTAATACTTGATGAGATCCTGATTATATCCTTCTATTAATGCATCCTAGGATTGCTTTGGCTGTTTTGGCTACAACCACATATTGTTGGCTCATATTTAAGTCTCCAAGACTTAGGACTCCAAGATCCCTGTCACGATTATTGGTATTGAGCCACGTTTCATCCAGTCTATACCTTTACAAACAGCTTTTCTTGCCTAAGTATAAAATTTTACTTTATCAACATTGAATTTCATTTTGTTAGATAGGGCCCAGTGTTCAAACCTGCATCTTCAGTCTGTCTTTTGGGCTGTTGGCCATTCGTCTGCAAATTTGATGAGTTGCCCTTCTATTTCCTCATTTAAACCATTTATGAATATGTTGAAGAGTATTGGGCCTAAAACTGAACCCTGGGGTACCCCACTGCCCACCTCCCTCTATGTAGATTTAGTTCTGTTAAGGACTATATATTGGGTATGATTTCTCAGCCAGTTACAGGAGTTTTAAGGGAAAACTTTAATTCTTTAAATAATTCATATTGAAATAAACTATATTAAAGATAAATTTCCTTCTTGTTAATAACACACCTAATATATAATCTATTACAAGTGACTGAGACTTTGAATTATAAAGTAATATGTAATTATGGTAAATAATTGTACATGAAAATATAAGGCATAAATATTCTAAATGAAATCACACTATACAAATATTTTTAGATATCTTCTCCAGAATGATTTCTAAAAAGTATTTTATAATAATTTGCTATTTATTCATTATGTACCATTACGTCAGTATTGATTTTGTGATGATCTCTCTCTAACCTGGTTTATGACAGATCAATTAATCAGTGGAACAACTTTGGTCCAGAAGTTGTGAATGCTCCAACATTGGAAGTTTTTAAGAAGAGATTGGACAACTACATGTCTGAAATAGTTTAAAGTTTTCTCCCTGAGCAGGGAGTTGGATTAGAAACCCTCCAAGGGCTCTTCCAATCCTGTTATTCTGGTCCTTGTGTCCAGGTGATTTTCCTGGTAAAAATTATTATTCCCTGCTCCCGTGCATTGATACCAGTGGTGCGCTTCTACTGGCTTGGCCCGGTTCTGACAAAGTGGTAGTGGTTCTCAACCTGGGTCGCTGGAACTGGCAGCGACCCAGTCCTGCCACACCCCTGAACCGGTTCTCCAGTTCTTACCTTGTTTTTGCTTCTGCGTACAGAACGCTTCTTCACGTGAAGCAGTCATGAGCAAATTGGCAGTAGTGACTGCCAGAACCTACCCTTGATTGATACCTTTTTACTATCTTTACAAGTAGTACTTGACTTATGATCCCAATTGAGCTAGGAATTTTGATCATACGTCATGGTTATAAATCGAGTCACCATGTGACCTTATTCAATTGGTTGTTAAGTGATTCATTGTGGTTGTTAAGGAGATCACTTGGTCACAAGTCCACTTTCAGCTTATCCAATGCCATTTTAAATTCTGCAGTTAAAGATGATTGTTCTAGGCAAAATTGAGTTGGATTTTTTTCTCTTATGGTGTTCTTTGTTTTGTCATTTCTTAATGGACATATTTTTCCTGAAAGTTATTCTATTTTTTATGATAAACAGTGGCTTCATTAAGACTGGGTGAATCCCCTGTCCATTTTTTGGGAGGCTCCTTATAAAAACTGAGTCTCCTACAGGCTTGCAACAGCAGTACCTGTTTCCAGAATAGCACAGGTTGCCATGAGGCAGTCAGTAGGATAGCCAGACCTTGTATTGGGTTGGCCAGGGGCCTCTCTCTCTCTCTGTTTTTTTTTAAAGGTAAGTTTAGTGATATTGGGGTCTTGAACTGGCTAAGGAGTTTGCCGAATCCTGCAACTCCCTTGGGTGGCTGATTGGGAAAGCAGGCTGAGGTCTAGCCCCTGCAATAGCCCTACATGCTCCCCATAGCTATGCTTCCCAGCTGTAGGCTCTCTTCGGTAGCTGAGTGGCTGGATGTGGGAGAGGCCAAGATCTGCAGGTACTCAGCAGAATAGGTGGGTAAAGATGGGGTTCCACTGTAGCATCCCTGTATTGCAGAGGCTGTATTTTGAAACTGGGTTATAGATATCTTTTGGTGGTCTATTGTAACTTTGAATGGCCGCTAAGCAACTGGTCATAAATTGAAGACTATCTGTACCTCATTTAGAGAAGTAACACAGTAAAACAAACTTCAAATGGACTAATGATGAACTAACAATGAACTAACAGAGAAGATAGCCAATGCTATGAGAAAGAGTCTTATACTAATTTAGAAATGCAAAATTCAAAACTAGTTTCTAAAAATATGCTCTGAGCTTTTTATTTACACTGAAGACACTGAGGAATGGCTCCTTATTACCAGTGGTGGGATTGAATTTTTTTTACTAGTGGTTAGGGTGTTGCTTGGTGGGCGTGGCAGGGGAAGGATACTGTAAAATCTCCATTCCCACCCCACTCCAGGGGAAGGTTATGGCAAAATCCCCATTCCCTCTCGATCAGCTGGGACTCAGGAGGCAGAGAATAGATGGGGGTGAGGCCAGTCAGAGGTGGTATTTACTGGTTCTCCAAATTACTCAAAATTTCCGCTACCAGTTCTCCAGAACTGGTCAGAACCTGCTGAATACCACCTCTGCTTATTACCCTTGTGGAGTGGGGTAGTTTTGCTGCCTCTGATCGCCTGGATTTCTGGTAGGGTTGGGAGACTTGGCAGACTTGATTAACAAGATTTGTCCCTCCTGTTTTCAATGACAGATCTCAATTGTGTCAGAGATGTGGCTGGATGAATATTCTCTATGTTTATTGGCAGAGGCAGATGAAGCAGCATGGCGTAATGAGATACAGAACCATAGAGACAGGCAAGCCACAGATGAAGAACCTGGTACAGAGAATTGTACTGGTAGCTTTAAAAACTCTCTCCCAATCATTCTTAATAATTTCTCCCTCCTTATTGTTCTTTATAATTTATAATCTAAGTAATTTGATAATACTGTCACGTTCTTTACTAAGACTGTATTACTATTATTCTTCTCATCCTTCCTTGTACGTATCTCTTCCCACTTATGACTATAACCATGTTTCTTGTATCTCCACAATATTCATAGTATGATTTGATTGCTTATTAATAACCTATGACTATCACTATGTTGTATCTTATGATTCTTGATGAATGTATTCTGTTCTATTTTTCTCTATGTACACTGAGAGAATATGCACCAAAGACGAATTCCTTGTATGTCCAATAAAGACATATAAAGAATTCTTGGCCAATAAAGAATTCTATATATTTTAAATTAATTCATCTTATTTTGAAAGCAATAATATTTGAAGCCAGTGCCTTTAAGTATTAGCGTCATACCCATTAACTTATTGTCAAAAGATTAAAGCTGTTCTAATCATGTCAAATTGAAACAAAGGCTAGTATTGAACTGGGACAAAGTATCAGTGAACAGTAATGCATAAGGATTAAAGCTTGCAGCTGGTGACATTGAAGACCCTGAGCTGAGAAAATGGGCAAAGACAAAGGTTAAGTTAGACATGTCAACCCCAAAGAGCTTTGTAATGGAAAAATTTTCTAAAGTATTAAAATGATTTCCATATTGATTCACATTAGCTTCTCTTTAGCTCTTTCCCCTGGACATACATTATACAATGTTTTGAGTTTAATTACATTGCTGGAGCAAAGTTTGGGGAAAATAAGAAGTGGCTCCTTTCAATTTGTTCAAGATATTCTGGTTCTCTGAGCATCTCCAGCTCCTTTTATCCCCTGGAAACATCTCAATTAGGTCTTCTCTCCTAAAATACTTTTATTTCCAGAGACATCACACACACACATCTGTGTGTGTGTATGTTCCAGCATTCAGTAACTCTTGAACATCTCAAGCAATTTTAACCAAACTTGCTACACAGATGACATTCTCTGGAGAAAAATAATGTGGGGTTAAGACACCCGTAACCCCCTTTGGGGGGTGGGGTGTTCTGCCAAGATACAGTCTGTTATGCCATACTGCCATACTGGCTTCTACTGTACATTGCAGTGGAATTACCATGGCAATGGCTTCACAGTACTCCATAAGGGGGCTCCCTCTAGTAAGGGAGAAAATCCAACATTAGAAATTATATTTGGTCTGGACATTTCCCCCTATAAATAAAAACCTGGGTAATGCTGGGTTATTGGCTAGTATTTAACTAAATAAAGCAATAGCAAAATAACAGAAATAAGCACTGGATCCCAGTGAGGTATCAGAAATCATGAATCTCTTCACAGGGAATATTCATGGCCAAATAATCTATCATTCAGTAGCTCTAGAGCTGTTAATTCCTATATAATGAAAAAAATTCAACTAGGGTTATGCCCTAAGAAGAGTTTGTTACCTCTTTTCCTGAGCTTCAGGTCAAATAACTATTTGCAGTTAGATTTTGATGGCTTTTTGAATCCAGTTGAATTTAGTACAATTTAGATATGAATTTGTATGTAGATAGCCTTTGGAGCCAATGTTCCCCATGCAATGAAATTGGCTCACCCTTGTGTTTTCATTAAAAGAATAATAAATTTACTATGTCACTTATAGGATATTGAACAATAATTTAGGACTCCTGGAATCCTATAACTTGGAAAATAAATAATTAAAACAAAAAAGAAAAATGAAAACTGCTAAACAGGGATGGGCAACCTGGTACTATTCAGAAACCTTGGACTATGTCTCCCATTGGTAATTTTATTTATTTGTTTATGTATTAAATGTATATGCTACTATCTCACTATTGTTTCCTAGCTTAGTTGTGCTACATCACTATTCTTGCTGTGTCACTTTTTAACATTTTTAAAACTTTTTTTTGTGAGATTCATATCAGGTTTCTTTTTTATTCTTAAAAATCAATATATAAATGATACCTTGTTTCTGTTCTGTTCCACTCCACTCCATTCTTCTTTTCTATTCTATTCTGTTCTGTTGTTTTATTCTTTATAGAATAATAAGCAAAACTGAAATTTGACATCCACAGCATAATAAGCAGTTATCACCAGCTAATAAAAAAATCAACTGTCTTCTTTCATATTACTAAACACTTAGCAGCATTATGAAGTTGATTACTGCAATGGATTAAACATCAGTTCCCATAAGCCAGAGTCTTATAATTAATCACTTCTGGATCCCACTTTTGAATAGTTATTACTAAATATTATTATACTATAAACACCCCAAATACTGTACAACATTTTTAAAAATCCCAAAAGAATATAAATTTCTAGAATGACATTGGTACTATTGTTATTTCTAGATATAAACATGTAAGTAATCTATAAATATAAATAAAAATGTAAAATAGTTTGTGCAAAGCCGCTAATCTCAGAAAGTACTGCATCAATCGGCACCAAATTTTCACACAATGTTCCCAAGGACTTCCGATGCAATCATACATACATTTTGTGTGGCTGGCACACGTGTGTCATGTGTAAACAGCACAAAATGTAAAACATATGCACTTCTCAGGTTTTCACCTCCCTGTAGCTCCTCCCATCCGGCTGCTTCTTATGATGCGTCACGCACATGGCCCTCACATTTCCAATGGTCATTTCCTCAGCAACCAAATAAGCCTCTAACGTTTCCACACTGCATAGAGGCCTATTAGACCCAAAACTAGGCATGGGGGGGTAGCACACTCCGAGGTGGCCCATTTTTGGTCCCAGGAGGCTGCATGGTAGGTAGGTACAGGGAGAGAGAGAGAGAGAGAGAGAGAGAGAGGGAAAAATACAGTAGGTAGGTAGATAGGTAGAGGGATAGAGAGAGAGAGGGGGGAAATATAGTAGGTAGGTAGGTAGGTAGGTAGGTAGGTAGGTAGGTAGAGGAATAAAGATAGAGAGAGGAAAAATACAGTAGGTAGGTAGGTAGAGGGATAAAGAGAGAGAGAGAGGGAGAAATACAGAGATAGTAGAGCAATAGAGAGAGGGGGTTATACGGTGGTTGTGTGTACATGTTTGTGTGTGCAGGTGTAGATCTACACACAGATTGGTTGGCCATTTAACCAGACTGGGCCACAGCAACGTGTGGCCGGGTATAGCTAGTACTAAATATAAATACCACTCTATAAATATTTAGATAATTACAATAGATGTTTAAGGACAATGAAACTAATTATTCATATTAGCTGAATGTTACATGTAATATTCTTCAATAATTGACCAAATATTGAAAATAATATCCCTTCACCCCTTGAAAAACAAAAAGAAAAGAGAATTAATACATTATGGGCCATTACAATTGCAATCCTATCTATATCTATATCTATATCTATATCTATATCTATATCTATATCTATATCTATATCTATATCTATATCTATATCTATATCTTTCTAATCTCTAATATCTACCTACCTACCTACCTACCTACCTACCTACCTACCTACCTACCTACCTACCTACCTACCTACCTATCTATCTATCTATCTATCTATCTATCTATCTATCTATCTATCTATGAAAGACTCATGGAAATGGATGTGATTTGTCAATAAATATGTATAAGAAAGATATTTGAACACCCCTCCCCCAAATGTTTATATGCTTTGGAGTGAGAGTTTCATGATATCAAAAAGTGTCTCATTATAGTAACTGGATATTTTGTTATTATTTCAGACAGAGGTTTCTGCTGATTTGCCTCAGATCGGGCAAACTGGTAGAGGTGGCGGTAGGAGGTTCCGCCTACCTGCCCAGACTCTTCTGTGCATGTGCAGAAGTGTCACATGAGCAAACCAATAGTAAAATAAATTGAAACCCACCACTGATTTCAGATACATATCTAACCTAATTTTCATAGGCAGAGAGACTATTATACATAGGCTCAACTTAAAGTAATCTGAGAAAAAGTTTCTTAATGTTTCAACAAAGTTTGTAATGGTAAAAATGAGTCTGTATTCTTGAAAATAAAGCTAGATTAAAGCATCAGTCTAAGTTCTAGATTCTCAATGTAAACTATGATTGGTTACTGATACACATTGTTACTGTAAATAAGACTGAAATTTCAGAGATATGCATGGGGGGCGGGGGGAGGCATAGTTGATGATCTCTGATCTTGGTTGTTTTCTTGCAGACTTTTATTACCTAAACTAGGTAACATAAGCACTGAGGATATTACTTAGTTTGGATAATGAAACATCTTCAAGAAAATAACCAAGCTCAGACAGCATCAAGGATCCACTACCAGGCCTTGGCCTGTTTGAAACTGGGTTGTGCAAGTGGCAGATGAACCTGCACGCAGCTCCACTTGTACAAGCACATGCGCCATTAACCTATCATTTGTGTGAAACCATCCTCTCTCCCTCCTCCTCCCAAAAAGCTGGAAAGGATGGGGATCGCTGCTGTAGAGATATGCACGATTGCTTTCTCAGTGTGAGTATTCTATTTTAAGAAGTGATAAACCTATGTGAAGTTCTTTATGGGTTCTAAATTAACAAACAAAGTCTAACAAACTCAAGCTCAACCCGTCCAAGACTGAGTGGCTGTGGTTTCCGGTTCCCCGGTTCAGCCAGATAAGTCCAACACTGGCCATTGGGGGTGAACAACTAGCCCCCGTGGAGAGGGCGCGCAACTTGGGCGTCCTCCTGGATTCCCGGCTGTCCATGGAGGACCATGTGGCGGCTGTGGCCAGGAGGGCGTTCTATCAGGTTCGCCTGATACGCCAGTTGCGCCCCTTACTGGACCGGGGGGACCTTCGCACAGTCACTCAAGCGCTTGTGACTTCTCGGCTGGATTACTGTAACACTCTCTACATGGGGCTCCCCTTGAGGTGCACTCGAAAGCTACAGCTAGTCCAGAACGCAGCCGCGCGGGTGATTATGGGTGCCCCAAGGCATGCCCACATAACACCTCTCCTGCGCGAGCTGCACTGGCTGCCTATGGGCTTTCGAGTGCACTTCAAGGTGTTGACGACCATCTTCAAATTGCTCCATGGCTCGGGGCCTAGCTATATACGAGACTGCCTTCTGCCCCATACATCCCTTCGTCCAATCCGCTCCCACAGAGAGGGCCTTCTCAGGGTGCCGTCGGCCGGGCAATGCCGGTTGGCGACACCCAGGGGAAGGGCCTTCTCTATGGCGGGCCCGGCCCTCTGGAACGACCTACCCCCCGACCTTCGTACCATTTCGGACCTCCGCCTCTTCCGCCAACGCTTGAAGACGTACTTATTCCAATAAGCCGGCCTAGCGTAGCCCCCCGTTTCTGACTATATTTATAAATTTTAAAATTTTAGGGTTTTAAAGGGTTTTAGCATGGGTTTTAGGTTAATTTAATATGCTTTTAAGAGTTTGTATTGTTTTTGTAATGGTTTTTAATGATGCCTGTGCGCCGCCCTGGGTCCTAACAAGGAGAAGGGCGGGGTATAAATTTGATAAAATAAAAAATAAATAAATTATTTTCTGCTAAATAATGACTAGAAATTGTAAATCTAATTTTTAATTAATTGCTTTGATCAATTTCTGGGTGAGGCTACAAAAAAGCCTTAAATCCTTAAAGCCTTAAATACATTTTTGCCTTAAATCTTAGTTTTTTAAAATGCTGTTATCTGTTTCCTCATCAGTTTCATACTTCTCAGTTATTTTTATTTTCCCCACAGATGTAACTGGCATCCAAAACAACCTCTCTGAACTTTTGTTCTTTATTCAAGCTGATTCTCAGAATACTATTATCCTTTTCCAGGTAGTTTAATTTTAATTTGTCACATTCACTCAAGACTGGCAAGTGATTTCTACACACTGTAAAATTCGAACAAACGTACCAATTTAAATGACAGCCAAGCAATGTTTCCTCTAAAATTCTTGTGTAATACTTTAATGATTTGGGGGAGAGGGGAACATGTGTGATCTAAAGGATAGAATGAAGATTAAGACTACCAACATTATGAATTGTTCCTAACTACAATTTTCCCCCTGAGTCTATTGAGGGACTTTTGTGTAGAGATATTGGGTTTATGTAAATTTATCCTACAGTCCTGCCCCTATAATTAGACTGGCAGAATTAATTGTCCCTTAATCTTAATTAAAACAAAGTAAATAAATTATACCAACTAGACAAAAAAAAGCACAGAACAGAGTCACAGCAGTAACCTAAAAGAAATAAAAGAGTTGGAAGGGACTTTTGAGGTCTTCTAGATCATGGGTATCAAACATGTTGCTGTCCCATGACGTCTCGCAACATTTCCTCCTTTTGCAGAGCTGGAGTGGGCATGGCCCTAAGGTGACCAGATTTTCAAACTCCCAAAGCGGGACACCATCGATGGGGGGGGCATGTTCTGGCGTGGCACGCGCCTGCGCAGAGGGCATTGGGGCAAGGGCGCACTCCCACCCTCCCCGTGGGGCCCTCTTTAAAGGCAGCGGCGGTGGCCTCGCCCGGAGGCACTGAGAGCCGCCGGCTGGGGCGGGGAGGGGGAAGGCGGCCCAAGCCGGCCGCTGTCACCCCATCATGCCGGCGTGATGGGCCGAGCTGAAAGCGGCCGCCTCGGGCCGCCTTCCCCCTTCCCACCCGAGCCAGCGGCTCTCAGCACCGCCTGGCTGGGCTGCCGCCACTGCCTTTAAAGAGGGCCCTGCGGGGGCAAGTGGGAGTGCGCCCCCGCACCCTCTGCGCAGGTGTGTGCCACGCTGGAGCACGCCCCCTCTCCTCGGCCCCGATGCCCTCTGCACAGGCGCATGCCGCGCCGGAGTGTGCGCCCTCCCCTCTCCTTGGCACCCAACGGCCTCCCCGCCCGAGCCAGCGCTCTCAGCTATCTGCGCCTACTGCCTGCCCGCAAAAAGCAGGACATTTTGAAGAGGCAGCGGGGCACGGGACATCTGCTGGTGAACCGGGACTGTCCCGCCAGAAGCGGGACGTCTGGTCACCTTAGGCATGGCCTGCATGTGACACCTCCGGCCTGCCAGTTTGACATCCCTGTCCTATACCATTCCAGGCAACTGGCTGTCCAGTTGCCTTCAGTGATAGAGCACCCACAACTTCTGAAGGAAAGCCCCTGATATCAGAACTACCACGGACCTCCACTCCTTCCACCAGAAACTTAAAACTCATGTGTTTTATCAAGCCGGCTTGGCCTAATTTATGCTTCTCGACCCAGTCTGTAATTTAAATTGCTTTATTCGGTTTTAATGGGTTCAGTTTTTAACATTTATAAATTTGTACAGGGCTATTTAATTTGATTTTAATTTTGTATGTATTGTCATGTTTTTAGTAGTTTTAATTTTTTTCCTGTACACCGCCCCAAGTCCCCTTGGGGAGAGGGGGCGGTCTAGAAATCCAATAAATAAATAAATAAATAAATAAATAAGCCATTTCACTGGTTAATTTTTCTCACTTTTAGGAAATTTCTCCTTAGTTCTAAGTTGCTTCTCTCCTTGATTAGTTTCCATCCATTGTTTCTTGCCTTGGCTCCTGGTGCTTTGGTAATTACGTTGATCCCTCCTCTTCTTTGTGGGAGTCTCAAAAATTTTGGAACATTGTTGTCATGCCACCTCAATCCTTCTTTTGTCTAAACTAAACAAACTAAATTCATGCAGATACAAAGAATGAAGTAAGTAGCTCTGCTTTCTCTCTACTGCCCATTACCATCTTCTCTCATTAATGAACTGATTGTTTCCTTGACTTATTTTTTATATGTTGAAAGAAACCCGTTTTAAAAAACTTTGATCGTCTTATTTCATGCAGAACATTAGCTTTCCTTGCTTCAACTTTGCAAGTTTGGGCTATTTGTTGCTATTCTGCTTTAGTTATGTGCCCCTCTTTGTTGTACTTATGCTTTTTGTCTTTCAATTTATCAGATAGTTCTTTGTCTGGTTTCTTCATGGATTTCTTGTTTTTCTTCTTGATTGGTATTGAGCTAGTCTAGGCCTTTATTCATATTATTTTATTAATATTTTTCAGAGTTTCCCAAGCTTCTTGAGTTATTTTCCCCTTTAAGATTTTCATTCATGGAATCCTTCCAAAGTTTTCTCTAAGTTTGGCAGCACCACCAAATGGATTCGTAACTGGCTGACCAACCACACTCAACGTGTAGTCCTCAATGGAACTGCATCTACATGGAAGGAAGTATGCAGTGGAGTCCCCCAAGGCTCTGTTTTAGGCCCAGTACTCTTTAACATCTTCATCAACGATTTGGATGAGGGGATAAATGGGGAACTCATCAAATTCGCAGACGACACCAAGCTGGCAGGAATAGCCAACACTCCAGAAGATAGGCTTAAGATACAGAAGGATCTAGACAAACTTGAACATTGGGCACTGTCTAATAAAATGAAATTCAATTGTGAAAAAAGTAAGGTCCTACATATAGGCAAGAAAAACCAAATGCACAAGTACAGTATAGGTGGTACCTTGCTCAATAGTAGCAACTGTGAGAGGGATCTCGGAATCCTAGTGGACAACCATTTAAATATGAGCCAGCAGTGTGCAGCAGCTGCCAAAAAAGCCAACATAGTTCTAGGCTGCATCAACAGAGGGATAGAATCTAGATCGCGTGAAGTGTTAATGCCACTGTATAGTGCCTTGGTAAGGCCACACTTGGAATACTGCATACAGTTTTGGTCGCCACGATGTAGAAAAGACGTGGAGACTCTGGAAAGAGTGCAAAGAAGAGCAACCAAGATGATTAGAGGACTGGAGACTAAGACATATGAAGAACGGCTGCAGGAGCTGGGTATGTCTAGTTTGATGAAGAGAAGGACCAGGGGAGACATGATAGCAGTGTTCCGATATCTCAGAGGGTGCCACAAAGAAGAGGGAGACAAACTTTTCTCCAAGGCACCTGGGGGCAGGACAAGGAGCAATGGGTGGAAACTAACCAAGGAGAGAAGCAACTTAGAACTAAGGAGAAATTTCCTAACAGTAAGAACAATTAACCTCTGGAACAGCTTGCCTCCAGCAGTTGTGAATGCCCCAACCCTGGAAGTCTTTAAAAAGATGTTAGACAGCCACTTGTCTGAAATGGTATAAGGTTCCTGCCCATGCAGGGGGTTGGACTAGAAGACCTACAAGGTCCCTTCCAACTCTGCTATTGTATTGTATTGTAAGTTTTTTTATAATAAACTCTTTTAAAGTTTAAGACACTGGTTTGATTATGTTCTATTGTTGGTGTTTCATTTTATTGATTCCAATTGACATGGTCATTCTCTCCCAAAGTTCTGGCAACTTCAACCTCTATTGCTTCTTCTCTGTTAGTAAAAAATAGGGGCAGTCTGTTCCCTTCTCCACTTTTTGGGTGACAAACATGTCAGCTAAGTTTGTCAAGAATCTGTTCTATCTCCCATTTTATGAATTTGTTTCCCAGTTGATGTCAGGATAGTTAAACTCCTCCATGACTATAGTAGTTTTGAAGGTAGAAAGGAAATCCTCCAGAAGTATATACACTAATGGTAAAGGTATTAAACACGCCTCTCTTGGAGGACATTCATTAGCTTAATAACTTTCCAAATGAACAAAACAGAAACCTTAAAGACATATAATACAATTTTTCCTTAAGCGCCTCCCCATTATTCCTGATTATTTGTGAATTCACAAAATGCTATGAAACCAAGAATACAGGAGAAAAGGAACACACAGTGAAGATGTCTGTAATTCTCCTTTTTAGATTTACATTCTCCTCTTGTACTCTGCCTTGCCTTGCCCTGCCCTCCACTTCTGTTCTTATTTTTGCCAAAGTATGCAATCAATATCTCACAAAGTTTATAACTATTTTGTAAGCTTCATATCTCCGCTGGATCCCAAAGCACAATGGCAAAACCATGCCCTCAGGGTTTTCCGAAAGGCCAGAAGGGTTGGAGTCAAATTAAGGAAAGCTACTCAATTGTCTTTATAGCAACATGATCCAGTGTGTCCAGTCTAAATATTTGGAAATGGCCCTATCCCTTAAAAGATCTGATTGGAAATGAAAGTATTTTCTCTTAACTCATTATTTCCTGTCAGTGGTACTGCTCCATGCTTGAGGCTAAATTAGTGCTAACTGCCCTTTTACAAGGTGGGTCAATTGAGTGCTTGCTTAGGCTGTATCTGATGTCTCCAGATATGTTGGGCTACAATTTTAAATCCTTAACTAACATGACTTTATTGCATACAGATGATGATGTAGCCCAGAAAGCACACAGCTGAGAAGGCGGGCCTAATGAAAGGTTAGTGGGCATAATGAATTAGCAAAGCTTTTCCTAATAAGCTGTTTTCTTTTCCCTAGCCTATTCAGAAAAGAGCCAGGGCAATTCTTGAAGATTCTCATCAGCATCTATCCCCCAGCATTTGTTTTGTTTATCTATGGACACTGTAGACAATGAGATATGTCTACTTTACATTTTTCAAAATGCCTTTCTTTCTCTTATCACACATATGCTGCTGTTATTGGAATGAAAAATGATTGTTTATAAACTGTTCTATTTATTTACCTTTTTTTTTTTAAACTGCCCATTTTCTTCATAGAGAGACCCAGGAGATGTGTGTGTGTGTCTGTGTGTGTATACATACAAACGTGTATGTATATATGCATGTATGTATGTATGTATACACATATATGTATATTAGTTTTTATGAACTGATCAATAAATTTAAATTTGAAAGACCAAGATAGATCTATTTCGAGCTTATTAGCTCTCATCAGTTGGCCATACCCTTTTCTGGGATTCGAACCGGGGCTGTAATGCATCTCAGGCAGAAGCCTAGCAATTCAGCCTAACCGGCTCTACCTTATTACATCAGCTGAGACAGGAGTATTTAGTATAGATAATTGTTTTCACAACTTCCTGTTAGGGCCCCATTAAGGGAGGAGACATACTGTTTCCTTCTCTGCCTTTCGGCTCATCATATGTATATATATACACATATACATACACACATATATACACACATGGAGTGAAGAAAGTAAGGTCCTACACGCAGGCAAGAAAAAATAAATGCACAGAGGTGTGTGTGTGTGTGTACACACATGCGCGCGCGCGCGCACACACACACACACACAAACTGTGACTCCTAGATCCCTCTCATGGTTGCTACTGTTGAACCAGGTGCTACCTGTTCTATACCTGTGCATTTATTTTTTCTTGCCTGTGTATAGGACCTTACTTTTCTCACTACTGAATTCCAGTTTCTTGGACATGGCCCATTGTTCAAATCTGTCAAGATCCTTCTAAATATTGAGTCTGTCTTCTAAAGAAGTAGTTATTCCTTCTGAGTTTGATGTCATCTGCAAATTTGATAGGTTGCCCTCTATCTTCTCATCTGGCTCATTTGTGAAAGTGACTGAAGCTTACTGGCCTAAGTCAGAACCTTGAGGTACCCCACTGCCTGATTCTCTCCATTCAGATGTAAGTCCATTGAGGATTACATGTTGAGTGTGGTCAGTCAGTAAGTTGTGAACATATCTGGTGGTGATACTGTCTAGACCACATTTTTCTATCTTATCAAGCTGTGGTCTGCTTTGTCAAATGCCTTACTGAAATCAAAACTAAGTCCACACCGTTTCCCTTATCTACTAATTTATTCACATCATCAAAGTGCTTTTCAGTGTTCTCCAATACAGTTTAGCCTTTGATTTACAACAGGGGTCCCCAACCCCCGGTCCGCGGACCGGTGCCGGTCCGCGGCTTCATAGGAACCGGGCCGCAGGGCCAGCGAGGAGGAGAGAGCAGCCCCCTGAGCAGAGGATAGCCGAGCGCGCCTCCACCAGCTCCTTCCAACGGCCCAATGCACTTTCCGGGGCTTCCGGGAGGAGCCGGTATGTCGGCTGGGGAGGTTATCCCGCAGCGGGCGGGCGAAGGACTCAAGCTGCGGCTACCTTAAGGTGCCGCCAAAGCCATCCGGGCGCCACACGCCCACCTCCCTTCCAGCCCCGTGAGGTGCCCGGACGGAGCTCGGGTCCTTCGCCCGCCCGCTGCAGGATAACCTCGGCAGCCAACATGCTGACTCCTCTGCTGCTTCCCCGGGGGGAGGGAGGGAGAGAATGACAGACACACAGAGGCAGACTTAGAGAGACAGAAAGAGAGAGGGGGGGGAAACAGACACACACACACACATACAGAGTGACAGAGATGGGTGGAGGGAGGAGAGAGACAGATACAGAGAGAGAGAGACAAAAAACAGAGAAAGAGAAAGAAAGAAAAATAGAAAAAGAAAGATAAAGGGAGGGTGGGAGGGAGGGAGTGAAGGAAAGAAGGGGGAGGGGAGGAAGGGAGGGGTGAAAGAAGGAAGGAAGGAAAGAAAGAAAGAAAAAGAAAGGGGAAAAGGATAGGAGGGAGGGAAGGAAAGAAGGGAGGAAGGGGAGGGAGGCAATGGAAGGAAGGAAAGGAAAGGAAAGGAAAGGCAGAAATATATTTTCCTATTTCCTTCCACCTCAAGCTACCTGTTTGGTTAACCAGGTTAAAGATCTATTTTTCTCCCAGTGGTCATTTCAAAGGAATCACATCCTCTGAGTCATTTCCTGGATTCAAACCAGCATCCCAAAGAGTCATGGGCTGCCTTTATATATACCGAGTGCCCATAAATCCATTTTTACCATCTTCAGAAGACCAAAGACCAGCCAGAAATGGAAGAAAGAAAGAAAGAAAGAAAGAAAGAAAGAAAGAAAGAAAGAAAGAAAGAAAGAAAGAAAGAATTTATGACCACAATTGAGCCCAAAATTTTGGTTGCCAAGCAAGACTGTTAAGTGAGTTTCACCACATTTTCCAAGTTGGCCCCGCCCACCGGGTCACATGACAAAACAAAACAGGCCACACCTTTTGGCTCTCAAAAGAAATTTCAGTAGTGGTACTGTTGATATTTGGCTCTATTGACTAATAAGTTTGCTCACCACTGCCCTAGACGGCCAAGTGAGCCGACTCCCCCCCCCTGCATGCGCATGCGCCACCTGTTCCCCCTCCCCCCTCGTCCTCTAGGCCAGCCGGTCCGCAGAATTTTCTTTAAAATGAAACCGGTCCCTGGTGCAAAAAAGGTTGGGGACCCCTGATTTACAACATAATGTCTGGTGCAGCTCTCAAGATACCATAACTTTGGCATTCCTCTTTTAGAAACCTAAAAGAAACAGTGGTGTGTCCTACCGGTTCGGACCGGTTCGGCTGAACCAGTAGTGGTTTGGTGGCCTGAGTTGCTGGAACTGGCAGCGACCCAGGTCTGCCACACCCCTGAACCAGTTCTCTTATTTTTTGCTTCTGTGCATGCGCAGAATAATTTTTATTGTACTGCGCATCCGCATAAATGCCCACGAGCGAACCGGCAGTAGTGACTGCCAGAACCCACCCCTGGCTTGAGATCAATTATACAAAGAGGGGGAGAGATATTGTGAATGTTGCATCCTGAAGAGACACGGGAAGCCCCGGCAGCCGCCAGCCGCGTCCTGATTGGACGGGAGTAGACGGGACGCGGTTGGCTGTGGCCGAGGGCTTCGGTCGCGCTGATTGGCCGGCTACCCTCCAGCCGCGGTTGGCTGTGGCTGGAGGGCGTGGTCGCACTGATTGGCCGGCTACTCTCCAGCCGCGGTTGGCTGTGGCTGGAGGGTGTGGTCGCACTGATTGGCCGGCTGCCCCCCAGCAGCTCCATAAAAGGAGCTGCAAAGCAGAAGGCGCCACCTTTGAAAATTGGTCACTTGCTATGCCTCTCTCCTTGCAATAAAGAGCTGCTAAGTCATACCGGTCTGGACTCCTTTTCTGAGAATCTAACACTGGCGACGAAGGACTGGGGCCGGTACTGACTACTCAGAGCGAAGTCACTCACCGATCGAAGAATCTTCGTCTGACCACTCGTCCTCGCTACTTCTTCAGCGAGCCTACAAGACTGCAGCCAAGCCGATGGCCACCCTGCCGCCGTTCGCTCCCTACGACGCTTCGCAGGAATCATGGGAAGCTTTCCTGGCCAGATTTGAATGTTTCCTCCTCGCGGGAGATCACGGCGAACTCACCCAGGAACGGCGACTGGGACTCTTCCTGGGGTGTGGAGGTCGCACAGTCTTCGCCGTTGCGCGGAATATCGCCGCGCCTGCACCGGTCCACACCCTGGATTGGGGCACGCTGCAGGCCCGCCTGAAGGCCCACTTCGCCCCCGCACCCTCGCGAATCTCTCGACGGTTCGCGTTCCGACAATGCCGCCAGCAGCCCACACAGTCAGCAGCAGATTACCTACAAGTCCTGAGAGCCGCGGCCATCTTATGTGAGTTCGCCGCCACGAGCCTCGACGAGTCACTGGTCGAGCAATTCGTCTGCGGACTTAAAGACACGAAGCTCAGGCGCCGACTGATGGCTCGCTCAGACATCACCCTGGAGCAGGCCGTGGAGGAAGCTAGGGGCGCCGAGCTGGCCGAGGCCACGTCCCCTGACCTAGGCCCCGGCCAACAGACAACGCCATCGACCGCCCCGCGGGCCTGCCTGGTAGATGACCACGACCTCGTCGACCCGACGGACGACTTCGAGGCCTACGACCAGGTAGCGCGCATCCAAGCCTCAGGACGAAGCCGTGCCAGAGCTCAGCCACCCCGCCGGCCACCCACAACTTGCATCGGGTGCGGCGGCGGTCACCCAAGGAATGACTGCCCTTTCCGGGCCACCATTTGCCGCCGTTGCGACCGCAAGGGCCACATCGCACGCGTCTGCAGAGCCAACCTCCCGACCCTGGCCCCCCCGCCGACGTATCCTGCAACTGCTACGCCGTTCCGGAACTTCAGCCAACGCCGCCCATTCCGCAGACCACAGCCGGAGGCAGACTGTTTCGCCATGACGGAGTACCAGGACTCGATCCCGCTTCCAACGGATGACCGTAGGCGTATTTCCACGTCCCTTCTTTTAAACGGCAAGCCCATTACTATGGAGGTTGATTCGGGCTCGTCTCGATCCCTCGTTTCCTGGCCACAGCTAACCAGCCTTTGCCCCACTATTAAGCCTGCCAATTTGGCACAGCCCGGGACTCTGTTAAAAGACTACCAGGGAAACCCCATTGATGTGTTGGGCCAACTCCGCGCCCACGTCCGCTATGGTCGCTTCGCCGGGGTTCTCCCAATCCTGGTCGTCAAGCGCCCCCTAGCCGCCCTCATAGGGTTAGACTGGTTCACCGCCCTGGGTCTTTCAGTCCAGCGGGTACACCGGGTGCCCACTGTCTCACCAGTGGACGAAGTCCTGGCAGACTTCCCCGATGTGTTTGATGGCACTCTGGGCACTTACAAGGGGTCCCCAGTTTCCCTCAACTTAGACCCCCAGGTCGCCCCAATCCGGCTTAAGGCCCGTAGACTGCCCTTCGCCCTGAAGCCAAAGGTGGACGCGGAGCTTGACCGATTAGTAGCGCAGGGCGTCCTGGAGCCGGTCGACCAGGCTAAATGGGAAACCCCCATCGTGGTTCCCATTAAGCCCGACGGGTCCATACGCATATGCGCCGACTATAAGTCGACAATAAACCGCGGACTCCAGGCAAACCCCTACCCGGTTCCGGTAGTGCAGCACCTACTACACTCCTTAGGGCAGGGTCGCATCTTCGCAAAGCTAGATATGGCACAGGCCTACCAGCAACTTCCGGTGGACGACGACGCAGCTGAAGCACAGACCATCGTCACCCACCGGGGTGCTTTTCGCTGCCGCCGCCTCCAATTTGGCGTGTCCGTGGCCCCGGGGATCTTCCAGAGCCCCATGGAGCGGCTGCTCCATGGGCTTCCGGGGGTCGTACCGTATTTTGACGACGTCCTGATAGCTGCCAACAGCGTATCAGACCTCGCCAAAGTACTACGGAAGGTCCTCACCATTTTCAGGGGCGCGGGTTTCAAATTAAAACTCAGCAAATGCAAATTCGCTGAGCCTAAGGTCGAATTCCTGGGATTCATGGTAGACGCCCAGGGCATTCACCCCACCCCCTCCAAGGTCGAGGCAATCCACGCTGCCCCCACCCCCACCTCCAAACAGGAGCTACAAGCATTCCTCGGCCTGCTAAATTTTTACGCGCCATTCATTCCACACAAGGCGTCTCTAGCCGAGCCGCTCCATCGATTACTCGATCGATCGGCGGCCTGGCGCTGGGGCAACCGCGAGGCCCAGGCATTCGCGGCAATTAAAGATATGCTGACATCAAAGGCCGTGTTGGTACAGTACTCTGACCGTTTGCCTTTAGCGTTGGCATCAGACGCCTCCCCCTTTGGAGTGGGGGCCGTCCTGAGCCACGTCCGCCCCGATGGCTCGGAGGCCCCCATTGCCTTTTATTCCCGAACGCTGTCTCCTACAGAGCGCAACTACAGCCAGATTGACAAGGAGGCCTTGGCTGTAGTGTCCGGGATTAAGAAATTCCACGAGTACCTGTACGGCCGCCACTTCTCGGTCTTCACTGACCACAAGCCGCTCCTGGGGCTCTTGGCCGGCGACCGGCCCACCCCCCCGATCCTCTCCCCCAGAATGACCAGGTGGACAGAGTTCCTGACAGCGTACGACTACACGCTGTTCTATCGCCCGGGGAAACAGCTAGGACACGCTGACGCCCTCAGCCGTTGCCCCCTGCCCCGGACAGATCCGGCGCCGGTGCCGGCCCTATCCGTCCTGTCCGTGGCCGAGTCAGACTTACCCCTTACCTCGTCCGACGTCGCAGCGCAGACCAAGGCCGACCCTGTCCTGTCGCAGGTCTCCATGTGGGTCCTGCGAGGGTGGCCCCCGGGCTCGCTGCCGGACGTATACCGGCCTTTCAGGGCCCGCCAGCTGGAACTGTCGCTCCACAGCGGGTGCTTGCTCTGGGGAGACCGGGTCATCGTACCCCCACCCCTCCGCCACCAGGTACTCGACTCCCTCCATGCCAACCACCCAGGCATAGTCCGCATGAAAGCATTGGCCAGGAGCTATGTCTGGTGGCCGAGCATGAATGACGAAGTGACCACCTGGGTTGGCGCTTGCCAGGCGTGCCAGGCCTCCCGCCCCGCCCCCCCCACCGCTCCCCATCGGGATTGGGACGCCCCCAGGTCACCATGGTCCAGGGTTCACATCGATTTCGCCGGGCCTTTCCATGGCCAGACTTTCATGGTAGTGGTAGACGCTTACTCTCGCTGGACCGAGGTCATTCTGATGACCTCTACCACGGCCGAGAGCACCGTGCGGGCGCTCCGGCGCCTTTTCGCGACGCACGGGTTGCCGGACTGCCTAGTCTCCGACAACGGGCCCCAATTTCACGCCACCGGGTTCCAGGAATTCTTAGCCTCACAGGGGATCCGACACGCACCCACGGCGCCCTACCACCCGGCCGCAAACGGCCGGGCGGAAAGAGCCGTCCGCTCAGCAAAAGAAGCTCTCGGGAGGATGGATAGGGGGGACTGGCAGGCTAGAGTAGATGCTTATCTTATGGGACAGCACTCCACACCTTGTCAGGCGACAGGCAAAAGCCCCGCAGAGCTGCTGATGGGCCGCCGCCTGCGAACCAAACTGGACAGGCTGCACCCACAATACAATGAGATGCAGCCGTGCAACCTGGGGACCCCATCGCCCCGCCGTTTCTCCATCGGCGACACCGTTTTTGCCAGAAACTTCGCTGGGGATCCAAGGTGGGTCCCCGCTGTCGTCCGCGAACTAACGGGCCCCTGTTCCTACAGGGTCGAACGACCGGATGGATCCGAGTGGCGGCGACACGTGGATCAACTGAGACGCCGCATCCCGTCTCCAACCCCGCTGCCACCATCACGACCGTCAGACTCGCCGACCATCGAGGCCTCAACCCAGCGGGACGACTGGCCCAGCCCCGTATCTTCTGCGCCCGCCGACACCTTTACCGACTATCCTCTCCAGGGACAATCCCCGGGACTGCTCTTGCCAGAACCAACGTTCCGGGAACCACCTGCCGTACAGCACACCCCCGGGACACCACGTCCGGGTCTGGCCGACCCGGGAACATTACCCAACGGACTTGAACAAGACGCCTCACCACAGGACACGCCCCCGGACGACGCACCACCAGCGGCACCGGGCGACGGCGCAGACCATGACAACCCAGCACGCCCTCTCCCAGCGGCCCCGGCGCAGGCATTGAGACGCTCGGGGCGGAACAGACGTAGTCCCACATACCTCAGCGAATACGTATGTTAGGACCACGGACGGACTCCCTGGGGGGGAAGGAGTGTTGCATCCTGAAGAGACACGGGAAGCCCCGGCAGCCGCCAGCCGCGTCCTGATTGGACGGGAGTAGACGGGACGCGGTTGGCTGTGGCCGAGGGCTTCGGTCGCGCTGATTGGCCGGCTACCCTCCAGCCGCGGTTGGCTGTGGCTGGAGGGCGTGGTCGCACTGATTGGCCGGCTACTCTCCAGCCGCGGTTGGCTGTGGCTGGAGGGTGTGGTCGCACTGATTGGCCGGCTGCCCCCCAGCAGCTCCATAAAAGGAGCTGCAAAGCAGAAGGCGCCACCTTTGAAAATTGGTCACTTGCTATGCCTCTCTCCTTGCAATAAAGAGCTGCTAAGTCATACCGGTCTGGACTCCTTTTCTGAGAATCTAACAGTGAACTCACACATATAAGCAGGTTAAAGCTTTTAATCCTTACTGTCCTAGCTCAAATCCTATTTTCTCTGAAGCGAAAGACTAATTCTGTCTCCTTTCCATAGCCATTTGTCCAGAACCATATAGGGTCTCATGCTTTGAGTAGGAAGTTGGACTAGAAAAAGTTCCCTTTGAAGTCCCTTCCAATCCTATGAGTCTATGTTCCATAAAGAAATCAAATAAACTGAATGGAACTTTGGTAGAGGCCATCAGAGCCACACACAACGCCTCACTGCTTCTTCTTCATTTCACAGGAAACAGATATTTTATACTGTCTAATTTTGCTTCTGCTTTCTTTGCAGTTCCTGCTTTCAATGTCCCTGCCAATTAAAGCAGGTAATGCCACATTAGAAGGCTTATTTAGTACAACTGTCCTTTAACATTTCATTAATTATTTTAACGAGGATGGTTTTAGTTTTTTGTTTTGATAACTCATGTAGTCTAGACCAGGGGTCCCCAACCTTTTTTGCACCAGGGACCGGTTTCATTTTAAAGAAAATTCTGCGGACCGGCTGGCCTAGAGGACGAGGGGGGAGGGGGAACAGGTGGCGCATGCGCATGCAGGGGGGGGGAGTCGGCTCACTTGGCCGTCTAGGGCAGTGGTGAGCAAACTTATTAGTCAATAGAGCCAAATATCAACAGTACCACTACTGAAATTTCTTTTGAGAGCCAAAAGGTGTGGCCTGTTTTGTTTTGTCATGTGACCCGGTGGGCGGGGCCAACTTGGAAAATGTGGTGAAACTCACTTAACAGTCTTGCTTGGCAACCAAAATTTTGGGCTCAATTGTGGTCATAAATTCTTTCTTTCTTTCTTTCTTTCTTTCTTTCTTTCTTTCTTTCTTTCTTTCTTCCATTTCTGGCTGGTCTTTGGTCTTCTGAAGATGGTAAAAATGGATTTATGGGCACTCGGTATATATAAAGGCAGCCCATGACTCTTTGGGATGCTGGTTTGAATCCAGGAAATGACTCAGAGGATGTGATTCCTTTGAAATGACCACTGGGAGAAAAATAGATCTTTAACCTGGTTAACCAAACAGGTAGCTTGAGGTGGAAGGAAATAGGAAAATATATTTCTGCCTTTCCTTTCCTTTCCTTTCCTTCCTTCCATTGCCTCCCTCCCCTTCCTCCCTTCTTTCCTTCCCTCCCTCCTATCCTTTTCCCCTTTCTTTTTCTTTCTTTCTTTCCTTCCTTCCTTCTTTCACCCCTCCCTTCCTCCCCTCCCCCTTCTTTCCTTCACTCCCTCCCTCCCACCCTCCCTTTATCTTTCTTTTTCTATTTTTCTTTCTTTCTCTTTCTCTGTTTTTTGTCTCTCTCTCTCTGTATCTGTCTCTCTCCTCCCTCCACCCATCTCTGTCACTCTGTATGTGTGTGTGTGTGTCTGTTTCCCCCCCCTCTCTCTTTCTGTCTCTCTAAGTCTGCCTCTGTGTGTCTGTCATTCTCTCCCTCCCTCCCCCCGGGGAAGCAGCAGAGGAGTCAGCATGTTGGCTGCCGAGGTTATCCTGCAGCGGGCGGGCGAAGGACCCGAGCTCCGTCCGGGCACCTCACGGGGCTGGAAGGGAGGTGGGCGTGTGGCGCCCGGATGGCTTTGGCGGCACCTTAAGGTAGCCGCAGCTTGAGTCCTTCGCCCGCCCGCTGCGGGATAACCTCCCCAGCCGACATACCGGCTCCTCCCGGAAGCCCCGGAAAGTGCATTGGGCCGTTGGAAGGAGCTGGTGGAGGCGCGCTCGGCTATCCTCTGCTCAGGGGGCTGCTCTCTCCTCCTCGCTGGCCCTGCGGCCCGGTTCCTATGAAGCCGCGGACCGGCACCGGTCCGCGGACCGGGGGTTGGGGACCCCTGGTCTAGACTTCTTAGAATCCTAATTTTAAAAAAAAACACAGCATGCATTCACTTTTATTTTCAGTAATTACAGTATTTGTATGCTATTTTGAAGCTCTGCTTTAATTTATTTTAAGCAATTCATCTTTCCTTTACATTCAGGCTGATTGATAATAACTTTCATAATAACTTTGATTCATAATAACTTTCTTGAACATATTTGATTCATAATAACTTTCTTGAACATATTTGAACTTGGTAAGGCAACTTTTAATTTTTTAAAGTAACCCTTTTTTGACAGGTCATCAAGAATCCATAGATATTACTAGCTTTTAAAAATTATACTAATAAAAATATTTCTAGAGTATATTGGAAGGATTGTAATCATGTGATACATATTTTTGACAATGCTTGGCTAGGTTTCAGAATTGAAGCTTTACAAGGAAAAATGATTCAATAGCATGTCAGTAAATATTTATTTATTTATTTATTTATTTATTTATTTATTTAAATTTATATCCCGCCCTTCTCCATAGAGGACCCAGGGCGGCGCACAGGAAATTTAAAAAACATACAAAGTACAATAAATATAATTTAAAAGACTATTAAATAATTTAAAAGACTATTAAATAGTGAGGTTACCTTAGTTTTCCTAATTTGCATAGTTAATTTCTTTTTGGTTTAATGCTATTTAAAAGTGACAGGATTAACACTGTCTGAAATACTAACAGTCAACTATTTAATTAAGAATTATTTTATTCAAATTCAATCTTTTCTTCATTTCATAAACAATCAAAGGGACTACCCCATTTATTTATTATATAAATCAAGTGTATCCTTATAAATTATCTTCTTCTCAACAAATGTTCTTCTGGGCATGAATGCTGAATATGAATGTCCAACATGTTTTAATAAAAAGATCTGCATTGTTTCGTCCCGTCCTTGCGCGTTCTGAAGGGGTGGCAGACAAGAGTGTATTGCCAAGGACCATATGCAGTGACCACCAGTGGTCAACAACAACAAAAAAAGAGATGGGGGGGGGGGGGAGGAACAAGGAGCCGAGGAGTTCCTTGTTGTGTTTACCACAAGGGATGACAGTCCCTCCGAGCGGGGAGGAGGAGAGAGAGATGATGATGATGATGACAATTAAGTATCAAAAGCCTTTTGAGTTTGACAATATAATACGTTATCCAAAATTATAAATAATCTTATTTTCAGATGCATTTGTTTGCAATCTCTGTTATTTTCTTTAAAAAAAAATCAGACTTGCTTCCAATTTGTGCCTTCTGGCAAACTGCAATTTTCTTGGCAAGAGATCTAGCTTGCCATTGCTTTCATCATAGGCCTGACACAGTTTCTTTCTTTCTTTCTTTCTTTCTTTCTTTCTTTCTTTCTTTCTTTCTTTCTTTCTTTCCTCTTCCTTTCTTTCCCTCTGATTTGTTTCCCTCTCTTTTCTCTCTCTCTCATTCTCTCCCTTCAGCTCTCTTTTATTTCTCTCTCCCTCTCCACTTCTCTCTCTAATTTGTTTCCCTCTCTTTTCCCTCTCTCCCATTCTCTCCTTTCAGTTCTCTTTCATTTCTCTCTCTCTTTCTCTTTCTCCCCTTTTCTCTTTCATCTCTTTCTTGTGCGTGCAAGCAAAATATCCTCCTGGGCCAGGATCACAGCAGCGGGACAGCGACTCCTTCCACTGCCACCACTGAGAAGTGAGTACCTGACTGTGCTGTGGAGGAGAGCCATGCTATGTATATATATGAGACTCTTCTGCACCAGACTCAGGTCAGCGCCAGCCACGGTCCCCTTCATGTTGTCTTCGTGTTCCCCCCCTGCTGCTGCTGCTCCCCATTCCCCTCCTTCCTGAGCCAACATGAAGGGGACCGCAGCTTGCGCTGACCTGAATCTAGTGCTGAGGAGTCTCCTGCACAGTGTGGCCTCACCTACTGCGTGCCTCACCTACCTCAGGAGTCCTGAGCTTTTAAGCCTCTGAACTCTGCTCAGGCGATCATAAAACACCTAAAAAGTCAGACTAGATGAGGCACGCAGTTCTCCTGCCTAATAATAGAGGGCGCTTTTTAAAACAGTTAGGCAGAGAGTCATCCACGGTGAGGCAGCAGCTAGCTAGCCTCACCTCACCTCTCGCCTTTTTCCTTTTACATTTTTTTTCTTTTCATGATGAGAGCAGTGAGGCTGTGCCTCGCTTGCCTCACCTGACTGCACATCACTTCTAAACAATGCCAATCAGAGTTGCACTGTGTTTCAGATTAAATTTCAATAGGGTGCTTCAAAGAATTAGAGGAAAAGGTGCCAATATAGCAGCTGCAGCTTTTCCTAGGTTTCCTAGAAGCTGTGGAGGTCTCCTAGGATCCTGGGAAAAGATGCAGATGTTTTTAAAAAGTTGTAGACAGGGACTGTTTACAACCCTCAAAAGGCTGTCTTCTCCTTTCCCCCCCTAATAGACAGTCTACATTTAGACAATATTCTATTTCATTTATTTTGTTGGTGAGGGGGTTCCTTTGATGTTTTCCTCATTTTATAAACACTTTCATATGCAACTTACTTGGCAGCATCTAAATGATCTTGGTTAATCTCAAAAATCCTGATTAGGATCTGGATCACAGGAAACTCATTTGTCTAGGTTAGATTTCTCAAACTTAGCAATGCATGCACTTCAATTCCCCAAGAATGGGGAGGCTAGGGAATTCTTGGAGTTGAAGTCTACATATCTTAAAATTGCCAAGTCTGAGAAATACTGATTTAGAACATGATTTCACAAAGGGGACTAGACTTTATGAGCTACATATCACTATTTATAATTGCAACTTAATACGTTAATTGTTACCTTCTTAATCCACAGCAGACTGGCAACTTACAATATAACATTTACCTTTTCTGAGTAGAGCAGTGGTTCCCAATCTTTTTTTGGCCATGTCCCACTTAAGCATCTCTAAACTCCTGCTTCCCCCTTCCCAACACCCCTCTGACATATAATTCTTACTTTACTCAAAAAGTGTGTGAGAGGTGCAGCACAGGTTAGGGAGTGCACCTTGGGGTGAAGTGTGGATCAGGGCCCTGCCCTTTGGAACGACCTTCCCCCTGAACTTCGCACCATCTCCGACCTCCGCCTCTTCCGCCAGTGTCTAAAGACACATTTTTTTCATCTAGCCGGCCTAGGGTAACCTCTGCAATTGACTATTTTAGACAGTTTTAAATTTTGGGGGGATTTTAATTTGGTTTTAGCACAGAACGGTTATTAAATAAGTTTTTTTACATTTTTATTGATTTTTGTATGTATTTTAAAATTCCTGTGCGCCGCCCTGGGTCCATTTGGAGAAGGGTGGGGTATAAATTTAATAAAATAATTTTTTTAAAATAAAATAAAGGGAGAGTGCATAAATATGGTCCAGGTTGGGAAGGGTATGCAAGAGGTACCATGTGGATTGGGGAGGTGTGTAAGGCTCCATGAAAGGTTGGTGGTATGAGTCATGGAATATATGCAAGGCTGTGTGATAAGTGCTGTGAGGATTGTGGAGGGTGCACAGGTGTGGTACAAGTGCACAATGAGAAGTGCAGTATGAATCGAAAAGTACATGAAAGTGCAGAAAATGTGCAGTGTGAATTATGGAGGATGCACTGGAGTGTGGCACAGATTGAGAGAGGTATATTCAAAAAGCAGAGGAGCTGAGATGGTTGTGTGAGTGGGGGAGACTTACCTGAGTAACTTCCAATCTTCCCTCCATTGCCATTGCTCCTTGCTTGTGGGTAGTTGGCAGAGAGTATCAGCAATCACGATCAAGTTTATACTTTCTGCTGGCTTCCCCATTAGCTTGTGGGAAGCTGTCAGGGAATGTTGGAAATGATGGTTATGTGACCATGGTTAACCACAGCAGCAAGACGGTGCTGAAGCAGCAGCAGCACTGCAGCACAGGTAGTCCTTGACTTACGACCACAATTGAGTCCAAAATTTCTATTGCAAAGTGAAACATTTGTTAAATGAGTTTCATCTCATTTTATGACTTTTCTTGCTACAGCTGTTAAGTGAATTATTGCAGTTGTTAATTTAGTAACATGGTTATTAAGTAAATCTGGCTTCCCCATTGATTTTACTTGTCAGATGATTGCAGAAGGTGAAAACATGATGCCAGGACACCGCAACCATCATAAATATGAGTCAGTTGCCATGTGCCTGAATTTTCATCACTTATTTATGGAGTCATAGGATCATAAATCACTTTTTTCAGCGCTGTTGAAACTTTGAATGGCCACTAAATGAACAGCTGTAAGTCAAGGACCACCTGTACTGAAGCAGCTACTGTCATTCCTAAATTTCATTCCTACAGGTATAGTTGGCCTGGTATTCTTTAAGTTGGCCCATTTAAGGTACCTTGGTTCAAAAAGTGTTTCCCTACAATCTAAGATTTTGCCCTATCAAAAAAAGACAAGCATTAATAGTAGTATATTATAACCTGTGACCCCTTGGGTCATCATTTTGTGAGATTTCCTTACTAGATTCCTCAATACCTTCAACAATGATAAAGTTTCTGATGTATTTGAAAAGTTCTTAAAAATTCAGGGAAATATGTGTCTGACATGAAAGTAGCCCATGTCGAACTGTATAACACAACCACACATCAGGAGCTGACCACCGAAAATGTTTTATGACATTTTGTATAATATAGTTTTTATGTCATAAAATATTGATGTAATTTACCAGTTTTCAATTCTATGGGAGTTATTTTGAATATATTCTGCAAGTTAGTCCATCTATCTAAGTTCAAAAGGTTTTGCTTCATGATACATCATTTTATTCAGTTAAAGATTGCTGATACAAGAGTTTTAGCACTATATAAAGAAATTATTTGATTCAATAGTCCTTTAAAATGAATGTTTCTTTCATTTGTACCCATCATGCAATTGGGCATTATGCAAACTGTTGACCTTTATTGAAAAACAAAGCAAAACAAAATATGGTGAACTTTACTCTTGCAAATATTAAATTGGAGATTTCTGATGTAAGGGGTCATTTTTAATTAAATAAATGGCACAGAGCTTATTTCAAATATTAAACAGATTTTTTTTTCATCTTCCCAAATAATTACAGTTACGCTAATACAGACATTCTACTTTCTTTGTTTTAGAAACAAAACATATTTAATCTCTGCATGTGTTACTTTTAACTGGAAAATTATAATCCAATTTAAAGGAAAAATTAGAGGTTATGGTCACCTTTGTAATAGGCATACATTCCAACAAATGTATAATGTAGCTATTAACTTCCAATGTACATTAGTTCCACTCTTATAAAATAAACCAGCATGATCTGAAAAAAGATAAAAATACCCTCATGTGATATGTTTTGATACCTAATCTATTTGGCTGTCTTGTCCTTTAAGATAAAAATACACATATTCAAAAATACCAATTCTTAACTGTGAAGTGACACACAAAGTCTTGTTTTGCTCCATTATAGGATAGGAAAAAGGGGAATGCTCTAAGCAAACACTGACAATAGAAGTTTATTATTTATTTATTAGACAACTGTGCAAAGCAGCGAACAATATGGTTGGCATTATTAATAATTAACACCCACAAAAATGCGGAATTGCCTGATCTTAAGAGATATTATAGTAAGTGTAATTTTCAAACGTTGAAAGAACAACAGTAAACATTTAATGCTAAGTGTCAGGAGAGGTTTCAGGACTTACATTTTGAATCCAAATCTGAGGAAGTTGCTACAGTTGAACCTGTTAATGGCAGCTTCTGGAGATATCAATCCCACACTAACATGGGGTTGATCAAAAACAGGCATCACCTGGAATCTGAAGCAGTCAAATGTGGATGATGTAACTTGTGAGTAGAGAGGAAACCAGAGCGAAGATATTCTGTGAGGCTCCTTGCCAAGCAAATGACTAAATTTCTTGATTAGCTGCAGCCTGATATAAGAGGCAGCCCTGACCTATGTTCCCTTTGCTGGAAACAGTGTCTTGCTTGTGTGTGGTCTTCCTGTGAATCTTCTTTGTGAAGGAACCCTTCAACTCTGAATATTGTGAAGTAGAATTTAGGAATTGTACACCTAGCCCTTGCTTAATGATCATTTTTTCAGCAACCATTTGTCATTACAATGACACTGAAATATTGCTTGTTATAGTCACACAGCCCTAAATTGATTGATTTGGTTTTCATTCTAAGTGCAACATAAATTCAGCCATTGTGGCTTATAACCTCTGATTTATGACATAGCAATAGAAATGAACTAAACTGTATGGATTGTTCAACAAGCTGCTTCAGATTTCTTTCTTTGCAAAGAAATGATCACACATATTCTCCCATTATTTTCAAGTTTTTGGTATCATGTAAGAGAAATTATTTAAAGGAAGGGAGTAGAGTGAAAGAGGATTTTCACATTTTGGGGAGAGAACGTATTTGTTCTTTCAATCCATTCCATGTACCCATTTTCTAAGATAGTGACAGATAGCATCTATCATTTTCTAAGATAGTGACAGGCAGGGTCAATTGGGAGATTATCTTGACCATAGATGAGTGACTGGGAGGGTGCCAAGCAGAGGTGGTTCCTACGGTATGGTACAGTTTGGCCGAATAGGTAGCAACTCCAGCAGACACATGACCATACCAGTTCTATCCTCGGTGGCGCCATCTTGGATTTCTGTTCTGCACATACGCAGAACAATCTTCATTGAAAAAATGTAACCCCCTTTTTTTAATGGTGAGCGCACACGCAGACCTTTTAAAGTGCAAATGTCCCCCTCCCACCCCACCCAGTCACTCCTCACCTCCTGGGTAGCTTCCCTGCCTAAGCTGCCTGCTCTGCACCCCAATTGAGCTGCCTCCGCCTACTCCTGCCTGCAGGTAAGTCTTGCTAGCCACCCCCACCCACCTGAGCTTGCTGCACCTCCCCATCCCCACCAAGTTCACAACCTTCCCTTCCCCCGTTCCTTTCAGGATCTCCACCAGCCCCATTTTGGCTCTCCGCAGGCTTCAAGCAGGCCTGCTAAGTCCAAAACAGAGCATGGGGAGGATGGGAGGCACACCCATTTTGGCTCCCAGAAGGCTTCAGGGAGGCCTGCTAGGCTAAGGTGACCAGACGTCCCGCTTCTGGCGGGACAGTCCCGTTTCACCAGCAAATGTCCCGTGCCCCGGCACGGCATGCGCCTGCGCAGAGGGCATCGGGGCCGAGGAGAGGGGGGTGCATGCTCTGGCGTGGCACGTGCCTGGGCAGATGGCGTCGGGGTGGGGGCGCACTCCCACCCACCCCCACGGGGCCCTCTTTAAAAGCAGCGGTGGCAACCTGGCCCGGCAGTGCTGAGAGCCGCTGGCTCGGGCAGGAAGGGGGAAGGTGGCCTGAGGCGGCTGCTTTCAGCTCGGCCCATCATGCTGGCATGATGGGCTGACAGCGGCCGGCTCAGGCCGCCTTCCCCCTCCCCACCCCAGCCGGCGGCTCTCAGTGCCGCCGGGCCGGGCTGCCGCCGCTGCCTTTAAAGAGGGCCCCGTGGGGGCGGGTGGGAGTGTGCCCATGCCCCGATGCCCTCTGCAAAGGCGCATGCCGCGCCAGAGCATGCCGCACCGGAGCGTGCGCCCCCTCGGTCAACGGTGTCCCGCTTTGAGAGTTTGAAAATCTGGTCACCTTATGCTAGGCCCAAAATAGAGCAGGGGGGGTGCTCTAACAAGCCTCTCTGCAACCCCCTGGGAGAAAAAATGGAGACGACTTCAAGAGAGAAAGAAAGAAATCCTTACCATATGGGGGTCCCCAAGAGCAGAGCAGAGAGGTCTTCAAACTTGGGAACTTTAAGACTTCTGGACTTCAACTCCCAGAATTCAGCTCTGCTGGCTGGAGAATTCTGGGAGTTGAAGTCCACAAGTCTTAAAGTACCCAAGTTTGAAGAAGACCTCTGGCATGGAGTTTGAGTTAAGGGTTTATTCAAAGTGCAGCTACCTATCCTTGCTCAGGCTAAGCTAATCAATAGTGGAGGTCTAAGAATGCCAGATGATCAATGGGCATGTTCTCAGTTTCAAAACATCTGGTTTTCTTCCTCCAACCAAAGACCACCTGGGGTTCTTCACAGGAAGGAAGGAAGGAAGGAAGGAAGGAAGGAAGGAAGGAAGGAAGGAGAGGGAGAGAAGGAAGGAAGGAAGAAAAAGAGAAAGGAAAGTGAATGAGATATTGATGGATGGATGGATGGAGGGAGGGAGGCAAAAAGGAGAGGAAGGAAGGATCACAAACCTTTCACTAGACGCAGCTTCATAGGATGTTTTGAAACAGTGCAATCCGGGGCTGGAAGGGACCTCAGAGGTCATCTAGTCCAACCCCCTGTTCCAGCAGGGGACCTTATATCATCTTGGTTATTTTAATGCCTCTAACACAGAGGAGAAATTCCTAGAAATCCCCAGGAATTGAAGACCTACCTGCCGCCCTAGTAAAAAAAAAACAAGAGCAAACACTTCACGCAGTATTAAAAATAATAGAAAAGGGAGCTGCTGTGCATTGTTTAATGGACTCCTAAATTGGAAAAATGGATGGCTAATTGCCCATGCCCACCTGGTCACATGACTGCCAAACCATTCTCCCCAGTCACATGACTGCCAAGCCATACCCACAAAATAAGCCATGCCCACAGAACTGGTAGGAAAACAGTTTGAAAGCTACCACTGGTGCCAAGGGAGAGAAGAAACAAATGTCAAAGAATGTGAAGTTCCAAGCCTGGCTCTCCCACCATATGGAATTCTCTACTAGGCAAAGGGTAGAAAGATGGGGATGCCTACAAGGAGCACAGCTCAGCCTGAGGAAAATCATTGCACAGCCTAACCCAACATGCACTGCCATTAGCCAGGAGGGTTGATTGAACATGAACTGATGGGTACCCCATATAAACTCTTCTCTTTCTGGAGTATTTCTGAGTGCATAATCTGAGTGGATAATCTGAACAACTATGCAGCTCTCAGTGCCATCAGTTGCTGGGCAGCGTCTTCTATTCCTGCATGGTATTATTGCAGCAACCCAAAAAAAAAGAGTTAATGACCACAATTCATGGTGGTCATTCACAGAATGTAAGTTGGAATCCTTAGGAGAGGGCAGAGATGGACTGAGCTGTATAATTAGCATGAATGTACATGAGTGGATGAGTATTTATATCTTTTGGGTAGGTGGGTAGCTCTTTTGGTAATAAGTCTTCTTTAAGTAGAATTTAACCTTTGATAATTTCATAGACACCTCTACACAGTTTCCTTGATGCAGATATGATTTGCTAATGACGTGAGGTTTTCCAAATTCCTGGAATGTTGGGATTTCTTTGTTAGTCTCCTATTTAAGTCCTAACCTGGTTCAGTCTTGCTTACATTTAAAGGCAAGGTGGTCTCTATTCTAACTTGTTATTGTTGAGGTCCTTTTCTTCCTTCGAAGCACTAGGGGTCTTTAAATGAATGTTTGGCTGGTAGAACAGTGATTTTTTTTTTAACCTGTGAGAAAGTTTCACTAATGTGATTTGTTCCTTTTATGTAATCCATTTAAAGAATTCTGGTTACTGAGTTGATTGAAAATATAACAAATAAATAGCCATCCTGAACAGAGATCACACAGACTGTTGATCTTTATGCTGCTTCTCCTTTGTGTTTCATTAGAAAGTCATTTCACTATTTAAAAATTCAAATCAAACAAATAATAATAATAATAATCTTTATTGTCATTGTAAAAATTACAATGAAATTGGTTATCATTCCTGCATAAATATTCTTGGTGCTTTTTCTGTATACATGAACTTTTGTCCCAAACAAAATAATCATTCCTCATTTAGAATAAAATTTGTTAATACCAGATTTGCTTTAGTTGTTGTGCTGATAATTTTAAGTATATGCACATTTAAATTATAGTTATTACTTAGTCATTAGCAAGTTCTGCAACCTTATTCTTTGAACTACCACAAGAGAAAGAAGATAGGATTATTTAATATTTATCAGCACCAAATTGCATCATTCTAGTGGAATTTCCATTAATATAGTGATATTACACCATGTAATTTTGTAATGTAAATTAACCTTTCCAAATCCTTCACACTGTAGTTGAATCAGATTACATATCCTGGAATCCCCAATCAGTACCCTTGAAGCATCCTCTTCCTAATGATTCACATAAAACTATAAGTTGATCAGAACATTTCTCCCTATTTTCTTTCTTTGCTGTTATAATGCTTGTCCTTACTTTCTCGCATGATTTTAAAAATTATTTTGTGCTTTTACAAAAGTGAACTATTTTAATGTACTTTCCCTTCATACACTGTTAAGATCCAGCTTCTGACATAAAGATTCTGAATTTTGTTAAACATTAGTTTAGGGAGAAAAATGTTTATAAGCATGAATGTGACACCATAGGGTTCAGGGAAATAGTCAACCTAAGGAAAGGTTGGAGAGAAGAATTTTATCTACTGATCCTAAATTTTGAGCCCCCAAAATGGGACATCAAGACGACTTAAAATTTTTTTTATTAAGACACATGGGAAAGCTAATTACTGCAAAGATGAATTTCTCTCTCAAACCTAAGGAGTATTAGATATATTCTCCACTTGAAGTTATTTATAAAAAAATAATAAGGGTATGATAAAAAATAAATAAAATAATATACCTAACAGATATTGTTAGAACATTAATGTTAAGAGATCTGCAGGAAAGTGTTCTGTTTTGAAGCTGGGTTTTGAAGAAGACTGTAGAAATGTGACTATCAGATGAAACTAAATTGTTCTGTCTTGCCATCTTGATTTTTGCCATTGATTTCAGGTAGCCCTAGATTTGAACCTCCCTGGCCCAAGTCTCATGCCTTAACACAGAGTCCTTAAACATTGTGCTACTGCAACTGCTGTGCAAGGAATCTGTGCAAAGCCCACCACCTGCCTCCCTGCATATTTTAATTGGGTTGGGTAGTTAGGCAAAACATAATTATAATTTTTTTAATGAATTACATTTTAATGTAGTATTTATAAAATTAATGGACTTGCAAAGGCAAAGTGGAGAGCAAAACCAAAAGTGAGTTTTGACAGCACTTAAGTTTTGCCTACACAAGCTTCATTGGATTAAAAAAAGATTGTGACCCCACTCAAAATTGCTCAGGACTACCTCTGACATATGATCCATAGGCTGAGTATCCATGTCTTAACTGCTGCAATACACTATACTACACTGAATCAAATGGTTATGGTTTTTAATAATGCCTGTGCGCCGCCCTGGGTCCTAACAAGGAGAAGGGTGGGGTATAAATTCGAAAAATAAAATAAAATAATAAATAAATAAAAAACCAAGAAAGGTAAGCAAACTCTGCCAACTTAAAAGCGTGGAAGGGGAGCACACTGGGATTAAGCACACTGGGATTAAGTACAGAGTCTATGTTGAGGACTACAACATCACTGCTTCGCCAGCTAGATTGCTTGGCATGGGTCAGTGCTGAAATCAACTTACCTTCGCTACCTGTTCGCAAATGTGAGCATGCATGTGATGATGTTCAGGCAGGTGGGTGGAGCTTCCCGCTGCCACCACTACTGGTTACTCCGAACCGGACAGAACCGGCTGAATAGCACCACTGGCATGGGTCACATTGGTTCTGTCTAGCTTCAGTTGTTCTAATGCAGTGTTTCTCAACTTCGGCAACTTGAAGATGTTTGAACTTCAACTTCCAGAATTCCTGCTTTAATATTTCCTGGGAATGATGCCTTTGCTGATTTATTCTGTTGCACAGCAATACCAATGTCCTCAATATAGTGACAAATAAAATATTGCATAATACCTTGGCTGATGAGGGTGAAAAAAACAATCACAATCCTGTTTCTGCCTGATTCTTATTTACAAATCAGTAGGATAATTGCAATATTTCATAGAACTGCTTTTGTTCTGGAAAAATTAAAGAGCGATGAGACATCTGTCCAAAACTTTTACATTTTTGCTGTGTGTCATTCGTCTGATGAATATATATGATTCCTTTTTTTGTTAGTGACTTTCTATCTTGTCTTTTAAGAATGTTTTGCAAACATAAAAAGGTTTAAAATTGCAATATTAACATTGTAGAATAGTGTAAGCAGATTTGCAGCCCAAAAATATTAACAAGGTTGTTACTTGTCAAAAACTTTTTGGAACTAGGACCTAAAGTGGATTCTATTGAAAGTTATACACAATCATTTCTTGGGCAGTGACATCTTATTGTCTAAAAAAGACTGGGGACAGTGTTCTCAGGATATAAATAAACTGAATTCAAAGGTACATTTAAGTGTCATACATAAAAAAAGGAAAATTTTGATCAAAGCATCTTGTCAAAGATGAGATACAAATTAGATAGATAGATAGATAGATAGATAGATAGATAGATAGATAGATAGATAGATAGATAGATAGATAGATAGATAGATAGATAGATAGATAGATAACTATCTTCATTTTTTAAACTCACTTCCTGGGAACATCTCTGCAGTGTATTATAATTTGTTATACTGTTTATGTAAACAGACAATCTAATATAGTGATTAAGGCACCAGGCTAGAAATCTGCTCAGCTGGGTGACTTTGAGCCAAAGATTCTTTCAGACCTAGGAAGGAGGCAATGACACTTCTAGGAAACTAGTAGGCGCTAAGAGAAGGCACCCCCAGCTTCATACTGCATATATAGTATGTCTTACTTCCTATTCTGGACATCTTCAGGGTCAAACTATGCATTATGTATATTTGTATCAGATGACATGAAGCAATTGCATAATTCTTTTGACCAAAAATGTCATGGCTTGACACAGAGATCATTGTCTATTGTGGTTGTTATGCTAGCCTTCAGAGCAACCCTAATTCATTGCCTTAGGCATTCTGTTGGATGTCAAATGTATCATCAAAATTACTGCCATCTAGAAACTGTCTAGATTTTTGCAGCTTCAATCTGGTAACTCTATTCAAGCCCCAATTTACAAACTATTATTTGAATGCTGTCATTTTATTTTTAAATTGAAAGAAGAAATGAGCTTCAGTCAATATAAATCTTATGTTTTAATCTCAGTTATGCCCATAGAAATATATCTTAAATGATTTGGGGGGTATTTACCAGTGGAGAAATCCAGCAGGTTCTGACAGGTTCTGGAGAACCGGTAGCAGAAATTTTGAGTAGCTTTGAGAACCGACAAATACAACTTCTGGCTGGCCCCAGAGTGGGGTGGGAATGGAGATTTTGCAGTATAGTCCTCCGGCCACACCCACCAAGCCACACCACGCCCATCAAGCCATACCCACAGTAAAAACATTTGGATTTCACCACTGGTTTTTACCCCTGGTTATAAGCATAATAGATTGTAGTCTAATTGTCCAATATAGTGGAGCTATTTCTCTTTAATGTTTGCATACAAATGTGTCTTTTTTGCTGGATTATGTAGAAATGTCCTCTAAAGGCAAATAACAACTCCAAAAATATAAGACACTGAGTCACAGAACAAATAATTTGACATCATTGCTTCTTTCTTCTGCTGCTGTTCATTTTCTAGATTGGCTTCCAAATACATTTCTATACAATTGGCTGCTAAATGAGCAATTTTGACTGATGTATGATTTGAATCCCAAGCAAGGACTTAGAATCATCAAATGAAGCCAACAAAACAGCATTTTTAGTTATATATATAATTTTATATATATACTTTTATTTACGGTCACAGACCAAACATTTTTAGTTATTTAGTCATTTTAGAGAACATTATGCAATTTAATGCCGCCTCAACCAATAAATATTGCATATATGTACTGTCCAGTTTCTTCATTTTCCTACTTTCTTTCCATGCTGAATGAACAGATGAATATATTTTTGCTGCATACTTTCCCATTGACTTCTCCATTGTTTTAACGTTTGAAATTTGGGAACAGTCCATTCATGCACTGCTTCATATATTGCGCTAAGCCAGAGGTCAGCAACCCGTGGCTCTGGAGCCGCATGTGGCTCTTTTATCCCTCTGCTACAGCTCCCTATTGCCAATCGGCTCCAGAATTGATAGGGCTTTTGGGTAAGACAGGTAGAGGAAAAAGGACATAGTGCTAGGGGGAGCTTCTATGATGGGGATCCCGGACTTCTGGTTGGTTCCAGAATTGAATGGGAGGCTTCCAGTTAGGACTTTTGTGGCTCTTTGAGTGTTTAAGGTTGCTGACCCCTGCACTAAGCTCTGGCTTCATGGTTATGGTTTATTGAATGAACCACAAGGTATGAAAGCAATCTATTAAAAAAAACACAAGGCAAAACATGTTATGGGTTAGCATAATATTATACAAACATAATGCTCTGATAAATCAGATCAAGTATTAATCTATTCCAGTTTATTCTTTATTAAAAATAAAAACGCTACTGGAATTCCAGCAAGAAGATAAATTTCTAGCATACAATTACTATTCCCTAAAACACCATTGAATAAAATTCTTCTACAGTTTATTATTATTATGGTCCATTGCACAGTCAGCCAGATGTTTAGAATGGATTTGACATGTTTATCTACCTATCAAAGTCCTTCTCAAGGAACTAGATGTATTGTTTGATGGTGTTAAATTATCATCACAGGATATAAGCTGTTCCAGGTAAAGCTACCTTTTACAATTGACTGCTGTGATTTTGTCCATACTGATAGTACTCCAGATGTTTTGGGATTACACCCCAGGTGCATAACTTTGATACTATCCTTTTCTTCTTTCTTTCTTTTCGAATTTATATCCCTCCCTTCTCCTTGTTAGGACCCAGGGCGTCGCACAGGCATTATTAAAAACCATAACAAAAGACAATATATATTATTAAAAACATATTAAATTAAATCCCGTGCTAAAAAACCCACTAAAAACCTTAAAAATTAAAATTTATAGATAAAAGTCAGAAACAGGGGGCTATGCTAGGCCGGCTTGTTGGAATAGATACGTCTTAAGACGTTGGCAGAAGAGGGGGAGGTCCGAGGTGGTGCGTAGGTTGGGGGGTAGGTCGTTCCAGAGGGCCGGGCCCACCACAGAGAAGGCCCTTCCCCTGGGCGTCGCCAACCGGCATTGCCCGGCCAACGGTACCCGGAGAAGACCCTCTCTGTGGGAGTGGATCGGATGAAGGGATGTATGGGGCAGAAGGTGGATAGTACCTTGCTTGGTACTATCCTTGCTTTCTTTTACAGTCCTTCTATTTGCTGATCTTTGTATTTTGTGACCTTCTCCAGTTCTTTCTCTTCTATTCTGCTGTCTCCAGGTATGGCCATCACCACTATCCAGACTTTTTTTTTGATGGTATTATTATCGTACAATTATTGGTTTCGGGTGTTATGTGGTAGATGCTTGTCTGCTATTGGTTTTTTTAAATTCTTTCTATGAACTAGTAAAGTAAGAAATCTCTTCCCTGTTTATAAAACCATATCTTAAACCCTTATCAGTCCAGTGACATAATCCTTCTCTTCTTCTTTTCTTCTACTGGCTGAATTTATTCCCATTTCCTCCCTTCTCTGATAAAACCCACAATTCCTACCTTGCAGGATTTCATTTGTCTCCCCTCATGTAATCTCTCCTGTTGCTGAGGCTTTCATTGTATGGATACTATTTAGTCTCTAAGAATTTAGTTTGCCCTTTTTGCACCTTCTCCAGCATTCCTGGTATTTCAATTATTAGCAAAGCTGTCTGATCTGTGCTCTTAAGATGACATACTGTTTTAATTTTCAATAGATTTGGCAGCCTCAGTAAGACCAAGCTGTTTATATGGCTAATTGAATTCTCAATATATGCTAATACGCTTGCCGGCTGTAATGCTTCCAGAATCAATACACATGCTTAACTGTAGTCAGTCCTTGTCCAGAATTGGGTTGATCTCACCTGTGTAGTTGTGGCCTTGTTCACACAGCATGATATACAACCTGCTGTCTTGGAATGCTTGGGCACTAAAAATGAATTGCTCCCTCTCATAACACCAAGAAAATAATAATCCTGAGCATCCAGGAAGAAGGGCAAGAAGGGTAAAGTGACAAAAAATATGTATCACGATGTAAGGACATGAACTCTACCCCTTTCGAAGTTGTATCATGATACAAAAACAGAATGGTGGAACTTGCATCATTTTTGCATAATTGTGGTTAGTAATGAATGTCTATGATGATAGGTTACATCTGTGAAATTTGAGAGAGGAAGCACCATGTATATCATGGGCAGCAGATAAATGGTATTAGTTCGATTGGAACATGAAACTTTGAGAAAGAGGTAAGGGAAGGAACTTGTTAACTTGCAATTAGGAGCTTGTCCAGAAATGTTGATAGAATCAATTGTTTCTATCAAACAGAATCAATTGTTACATTTCCAAGACTAAAATTTGTATTCAGTTGTGGGGAGTTCTAATTAACATATATTGTATTTGCATTCTTTATGTGAAAGCAAGGCCTTTCTGTTCTCTTTTTAAAGATAACTGAAGTGCTAAGGCTTGGCCAGTCAACAATTCTCAATACCTGAACTATTTTGCAAACTATGCAGGAAACTTTCTTAAACATCTCTGTTCCTCCTTTACATCTGTAGTACAAGCCAATTGAAATAAATGGCCCAAAGCTTCAGATGCATCCAAACGTGCACTAGATCTCAATAAGTTGAATATTATTTGTGCTAGTGTGCCACTGCCTATAGAAATACATCAATAAAAAAATGTAGAGTCATTACCATCTGTAAAAAGAAGCCTTTTCATCTTGTATTTGAAGAAATAATGGAATGGGTTGGAGTTAACTCGGCACCATGTGAAAACAATTACACTTGCACAGCTGATGGCATTGGCATTGCCCTGAGAAGTTAAGCTGGATCAGTACATGGTCAGTGCTTGGATGGATTACACTGGGACCTCTCTCTCTCTCCCTCCCTCTCTCTCTCACACACACATACATTATTTCAATTCTGTACAATGCAAAGAAAATTGTATCCTATGTTCATGCTGTCACCAGAAACTGCATTCAAAAACTTCATTAACTTTAGATAATTGCCTACATCACATAGAAATATCCTACAAGAAGTGTGGCATCTAGGAAAGCACAATGGTTGTTATTTATTTCAGTGGTGTATTAACCATTAAGCAGACTAAGCATGTGCTTAGGGCACCAAGTTCAACGGGGGCACCACAAAGTTGAGAACGGGGGGGGGGGAAAACCAATGAAGATTTATACAGTACGTACAAAGGAGGGAAGCACCAAGATTTGTCAGTGCTTAGGACACCAGTGAGCCTTAATCCACCACTGATTTATTTGTATGCTTGGAAAACAATAAGAAAAAAAGTTTATTTAAAATTCCTAGGATGGTTACCTATAGCCAATTATCACCAAAAGCTTGCAGAATGCAAGGAAGGGCGAGGCTTCATGAACACATGAAAATATGTTTCAAAGAGAAGAGCTATCCTTAAGAATGCCTGCTATTTGCTTGGCTTCTGAAACCAGTAATAGCAAGAACAGTTGAGGAATTGATGCCTAAGTGGCACAGGGTTTCTAGGCTTAACTCTGAAGAAGACTTGAGGTGGTGGTGGGGGTTCTTTTAAATTAAAAAATAATTTTGCTCTCCCCGTGAAAAATCACACAGAAAGAATTTCCTGAAGCAGTACATAGCCTGGCATTCACAATCCATGTAATCCAGGCTGTGCTCAGATTGTTCTGTTTAGATCTTGAGACTTGGATGACTGCTCTATCTATGAACAATTGGTGTTTTGAGCCTTTGGTGTTGTTCGCAATGCCTTTCTGAGCCATACTCATGTTATTGTAGCTTGGTGGCCATGGTCCTGATAGGATTTCCCATATTGTGTGGAGACAAGTTATTGGGCAGTAGTTGGATGGTGCTGTTTCCTTGTAGGGGAGTCTTTCATAATCAATGCTATCCTTCCTTCTGTTAGTCAATCTGAGTCTGAGCCTGCTGGTAGCAGCTGGTTTATATGTGCTGCTGGGGGTTCATGCACAACTGCTTGTTTCTTTAGCCACTGAATTATGTCTGAGAGAGAGCGAGGAAGAAAAGAGGGAGGAGGAGAAAGAGATTTTCAAATGCTTTATAGAAACAACGGGGCATTATTTAGTGATGCTTTAGAACTAAGAAAAAGGTGTTAGTTAAATCTGCCCATATGTTCATACAAATAAGGCTTTGTAAATAATTGCAGAAAGCAGTTTCTCTTCTAGTAATTGAAAGATATAATTGACATTTCATATTTTCTCTGATTAAAGCAAAGACACATTCAGTGCTTATCCCAATATATAAACAGAATGGCTTCTTGCCTGCTGGAAGAGAAAAAATAAAAACAGATTTAAATAAGGCTGGGGAGGATTTTGATTGCGAAAAGAGCATCTTGACTGTTTTGATCTCTCCTCCATGGAAGCCTCTAAGAGTAGCCACCGAGAATATCAGTCTCCATGCCTTGTCCCATTTTATTGAGGGGATGTTGTGCAGATCTTAGTTGTTCTGTACAGGTAGTACAGTATTTGCTGGAGGTTTCTAAGACATCTGGGCTCCAAGACACATAGAGCTTTATAGGTGATACATGGGAAACAAACTACTAACAAATGAAGCTCTCAGGCAATGGCGCTTTATGACAATGATGCGATTATACAGCATGTTCTAGGGTAGGTAGTTATGTACCAGCTAAAGGTTCTGGGTGGTTTTATGTATCAGTGTAATGAGTGGTCCTCAGTAGTGAGCAAGATGGACAAATTTCCATCAGAATAAATCAGCTCTTTGTGATGTGAATTTTACCCTTAAAAAAATTCTACCGGAATTAGTGTCCACAAGTTTTCCCTTTGTTGTGTGGCTGTAAGGTATCCATGACATCAAATACAAAGCTCCCATTATCTCAAATGCAGCAAAATTGCTGGGCTAAGTTCACTTATTACATACATTTAAAGCTTAAAAAAGCTTTGCTAGGACACTAAGACCTAAGCATCACCGCCTGCTGTCTAAAAAAAAGTATAGATAGATTATTTTGCCTTGATTGCCAACGTGTTGAATAACATGTTATTTCAAGTTTTTGTAGAATTCAACAGAAACAGATATCAAAAGATGAATAATGGACTACCACAACGATCAGTGTTATCCCCTCCTGTTTTTAACTTGTTCACTTATGGCCTGCCTTAAACTGTTTCTCAGAAATCTATCTATGCTGATGATATCAATCTCACAACTTCAATGATGCAGAAGACATCCTTTCTTAAAATCTCCAGAAACTGGATAACTACTTCAAAAAATGGCACCCCCAACCAAGCCAAACAAAAACAGAAGTAGCCACATTATACCTCAGCAATAAGTATGCAAATTACCAGCCTTCAGTAAAGTTCTGAAACTGCATTTTATAATGTAATACCTCTCAAACTACCTGGGGGTAACACTGGACAGATCACTAACCTTCTGACAACATCTGGAAAACAGCTGCAAAATTGAAAAGCTTACAATTTATTGAAGAGAATGTTTCGAACATCCTGAGGTGCTGATGCTAACAACCTACAAACAATAGCCTGGGATTTGCTTTATTCCATAGCTAAATATGGTGTCAGTATGTGGCTTAATAGCGTCCAGGCCCAAATGCTCAATGACCAACATCACTAGACAATGCGTATCATCTCTGGCACATTGCATCCCACTCCTATGCATTGGTTACCGGTACTTAGCAATATCATACATTTGACATTAGAAAACAACAAGCTCTCCTTTGGCCAATGTCAAGGATACCAAACAAGGCCCTTCCTATTCACCAAGACCAGAGGTGGTATTCAGCAGGTTCTGACCTGTTCTGGAGAGCCAGTAGCAGAAATTTTGAATAGTTTGGAGAACCGGTAATTACCACCTCTGACTGGCCCTGCCAGTCTATTCTCTGCCTGCTGAGTCCCAGCTGATTTATTTATTTTATTTATTTATTTATTTTATCCAATTTATATCCCACCCTTCCCCAAAAGGACCCAGGAGGGAATGGGGATTTTGCAGTATCCTTTCCCTGCCATGCTCATTAAGACAGTCCCACCAAGACATGGCATGCCCACCAAGCCACGCCCAAAGAACCAGTACTAAAAAAAATTGAATCCCACCACTGACCAAGACAATGCATAATCCATCACAAGACTGAAAATCTGTGGGTCAATATGGAAAACCACTTTTCACTTAATATCTAGCAAGACAAAGGAGGTGGTGCTAGATTTCCGGAGGCACAGAGAGGAACCTGCCCCACTGTATATCGAGGGGGGCTGTGTGGAGAGGGTTTCCTCTTTTAAATTCTTAGGAGTGCTTATTAGCCAAGATCTCACCTGGAAAAACAACACGTCTCTGGTGATTGGAAAGGCTTCATTTCCTTAGAGTCCCGCGGAAAAATCAGGTGGAACAACGGCTGATGACCTCTTTCTATCGGTCCACCATAGAAAGTGTCCTCACATATTGTATCACAGTGTGGTATGCTGGTTTAACAGTTGCGGAGAGGAAGGCACTACAGAGAGTGATTAATTCGGCACAAGAAACCATCGGTTGCCCTCTGACATCACTGGATAATATCGCCAGATCTCGCTGCTTTAGCAGAGTAAGGAAGATTCTCATAGATGATACACACCCTGGTTGGTATCTCTTTGCACTTCTACCATCAGGCAGAAGATATCAAAGTATAGCCAGCCAAATGGTTTAAAGGTAGCTTCTATCCTTGGGCTGTGAGACTTTTAAATTCAACCACAATCACTCCATGCACATGCTAGTTTTTTCTTTTTTCTTTTCTCTCTCTCTTTTTGGTTTCTGTTATAATTTTGCACCAGTGAAGTTAAAACCAATTTCATTGTAATTTTAGTACAATGACAATAAAGATTATTATTATTTACTTTATTCATGAAACATGAAACTCAGCCAACTGAAATATTTAAAAATGCATTGCAAGTACCATTGACTGGTGCTAATGGTTGATACGGTTTGCTTCCAGCATCCTAAGTATCAACTAAGTATCTTCTTAGAACGTAAGATGTTCCAAGTAGCACAGTTTTTTGCAGTTCCACTGGTGCTATTGCAGGAAGCTGCAATTTGCTGATGTATTTAGTAAAATTTTTGAACAAGGTGTCAAGTGCCTCGATGACAATGGGTATTACTGTGACATGCGTCATCCATAGCCGTGTAGTTTCGATAGCCAGGTCGCGATATTTCATGATTTTTTCTAGTTCTTTTTCTTCGACTCTGACATCTCCAGGAACAGCGATATCTATAAACTGTACACTTTGGCCCTCTAAAACCATGATATCTGGTGTATTGTGCTCCAAATGACGATCTGTTTGTATTCGAAAGTCCCACAAGATCTTCACCTTCTCATTTTCGATAACCTTTTCCACTTTGTGTTCCCATGACTTTCTGGATACAGGTAAATCATATTTTTTACATAATGACCACTGGATTAATTTAGCAACTCAGTCGTGTCTAGCTTTGTAATCAGTTTGTGCAATTTTGCTGTATTCACATATTAAATGTGAAACAGTTTCGACTTTGTTATTGCAAAGTTTAATATCTATTTTTAATATCTATTTAACATCTATTCTATTATTCATTTTAACATCTTTATTATGTATTTATAACATCTGTTTTCACAGTTTTTAACATCATCGTAGCCAATTTGTAGCCCTAGATTAACAGCTTGACCCATTTTATTAGATGTACTCTAAAGCAGACCTACTGTTACTGCGAGAGTCCCCCCTCTCGCAGGTATGGCCCGCTGTGTTATCAAGGGCACACTTTGATGAGGGACTAGTAAGTCAGGAGAAGTGGCGAAAGCGCAGGTGTAGGGGTTTTTTAGTAAAAAAGCTGTTGTCTGTTTTAGGGGGTACCAGGGAGGAGGGAGGGTTTAGACAGGTTGAGACTAGCCAGAAGGGAACGGGCCGAGCCAGCAGACGACGGAGGGAGGCGGATGGTTCCGTTAAGAGGGGGGAAACACAAGTCATTCCGGTGGAGGGCTTCTCCATCCAGAGGGTCGTGGGGAGGGGCAGGACCGAGGGGAGACAAGTTCCTTCCTCCCGGTTGGAGGCACGTAGCCGTTGGTTACAAACGGTTGGGTGCCACAACCCCCGCAGGCTAGGTGGCCAGGGAATACAGAGCCAGGGTCTGCGGCTGATGTTTTGCAACGCCAGGTCCGTTGTCAACAAAGCCCCCCTCATTAGTGACCTTGTGTCAGAGGGGGAGCCGGACCTGGTAGGAATTGCGGAGACCTGGTTGGGCCACGAGGGAGGACATCCCCTCGTTGAAATGTGCCCACCAGGCTACCGCGCATTTCATCAGCCGCGGGCCCTAGGCAGGGGTGGTGGGGTAGCGGTCATTATTAAGGAAGGCCTTGAGCCGAGAGAGACCATTGTGCCTCAGACTTCCGGCTGTGAGTCCCTCTGCGTGAAGTGGGGCCTAGGGAGGCAGTTGGGCTTGCTGGTTGTATACCTGGCTCCCCGCTATGTAGCAGCAGCCCTGCCCGAGCTCCTGGAGGTGATCGCTACGGTGGCAGTGGAGACCCCCAGACTTATAGTCATGGGGGACTTTAACCTGCCATCGTTGGGCGAATCATCCGTGGTAGCTCGGGAGTTCATGGCTTCCATGACGGCCATGGACCTGACCCAAGTAATTCAGGGCCCCACCCACGAGGGTGGACATACGCCGGACCTCATCTTCGTCTCGGGCCAATGGAAAAGTGATCTGGGTACAGGGGATATAGTCATCACACCCTTGTCATGGTCAGACCACTCACTTCTCCGGCTCGACTTTCCGACCGCTGCTCCCCTCCGCGGGGAGGCGGAACCAGAGTCACCAATCTGGTACCGCCCCAGGCGCTTGATGGACCCAGATGGGTTCCAGACAGCGCTTGGGCCATTTCCTGTATCCCTGACCCGCGCCCCGATGGAGGACCTCACGGCCGCATGGAATAGTGCGGCCGTGGGAGCCTTAGATCGGGTCGCGCCCTTGCGGCCTCTCTTGCGGCGGCGAACCACCCTGGCTCCTTGGTTCACTGAGGAGCTGCGGGTGATGAAACGCCGCAAGAGATGCCTAGAGAGAAGATGGAGGGCTAGCCGCTCTGAATCTGACCGGACACAGGTAAGAGCCCATTTACGGACTTACATTGTGGCGCTGAGGGTGGCCAAACGTCATCATTGTGCCACTCTCATAGCATCCGCAGAAAACCGCCCTGCCGCCCTGTTTAGGTTGACCCGCTCCCTCCTTCAACAGAGGGAGCGGGAAGCCCCGCTACAGGGTAGAGCAGAGGAATTTGTGATTTTTCTGCAGGAGAAAACCGCCCAGATACAGAGTGAGCTAACCCCCATTCATGGCCCAGTGGGATGCCACGGGGGAGATCTTGTTTGGGAGGAGTTTGACTCCGTTACTTCCGAGGATATGGACAGGCTACGTGGGCGACTGCGAGCCACCACATGTTTATTGGATCCGTGCCCCTCCTGGCTTGTACTGGCATCCTGGGAGGTGACACGAGGCTGGCTCCAAGAGGTAGTCAACGCATCCTTGAGTGAGGGTTCCTTGCCTGCCTCCCTAAAAGAGGCCATGGTGAGGCCCCTCCTCAAGAAGCCCTCTTTGGACCCAGCTCTTTTGAACAACTACCGTCCAGTCTCCAACCTTCCCTTCTTGGCGAAGGTTGTTGAGAGTGTGGTGGCACAACAGTTTCCCCGTCACCTGGAGGAAGTTGACTATCTAGATCCGCGCCAGTCCGGCTTTCGGCCCGGGCATAGCACCGAGACGGCATTGGTCGCGTTGGTAGATGATCTCTGGAGGGCCAGAGATGGGGGATGTTCCTCCATCCTGGTCCTATTAGACCTCTCGGCGGCTTTCGATACCATCGACCATGGTATCCTATTGCATCGGCTGGGGGGGTTGGGGGTGGGAGGCACCGTTTTACGGTGGTTCTCCTCCTACCTCTCTGGCCGATCGCAATTTGTGCGGGCAGGAGAGCAGAGGTCGACCCCGAGACCCCTCACATGCGGGGTGCCTCAGGGGTCGGTCCTCTCGCCTCTCCTGTTTAACGCATACATGAAGCCGCTGGGCGAGATCATCCGTGGTTTTGGGGTAGAGTACCACCTGTACGCTGATGACACCCAGCTGTACATATCTACCCCAAACCACCCCAACGATGCCGTAGCGGTGATGTGCCAGTGCCTGGAAGCCGTGCGGATCTGGATGGGAAGTAACGGACTTAGGCTCAACCCGACCAAGACCGAGTGGCTGTGGTTTCCGGCTGCCCGATTCAACCAGCTCTCTCCAACGCTGGCCATAGGGGGCGAACATCTTGCCCCTGTGGATGGGGCGCGCAACTTGGGTGTCCTCCTGGATACCCGGCTGTCCATGGAAGATCAAGTGACAGCCGTGGCCAGGAGGGCGTTTTACCAGGTTCGCCTGGTACGCCAGTTGCGCCCCCTATTGGATCGGGACGCCCTTCGCACAGTCACTCATGCTCTCGTGACATCCCGACTGGATTATTGTAACTCTCTCTACATGGGGCTCCCCCTGAGGTGTACCCGGAGGCTTCAGTTGGTCCAGAATGCAGCCGCGCGAGCAATTATGGGCACCTCTAGGTTTGCCCATGTAACACCGCTGTTGCGCGAGCTGCACTGGCTACCTGTCGTCTTCCGGGTGCGCTTCAAGGTGTTAGTCACCATCTTCAAAGCGCTCCATGGCTCGGGACCTAGCTATCTGCGGGATCGGATCCTGCCCCATACATCCTCACGGCCGATTCGCTCCCACAGAGAGGGACTTCTCCGGGTGCCGTCCACTAGACTTTGTCAGCGGGCGACGCCCAGGGGAAGGGCCTTCTCTGTGGCGGGCCCAGCCCTCTGGAATGACCTTCCCCCCGATATCAGGACAACCACGGACCTCCGCTCCTTCCGCTTAAAATTAAAGACGCACTTTTTTCGTCTGGCCGGCCTTGGGTAGTCTCTTTTTAGGTCAGGGTTTTTTAGGGGTAATTTTTAGTTATGGGTTTTAGCGCAGGATTTATTTAATTTATTTTTAACTTTGTATTTTGTATTTGTTGTATTTTTAATTGCCTGTGCCCCGCCTCGAGTCCCCTTGGGGAGAGAGAGCGGGATAGAAATTAAAATTATTATTATTATTATTATTATTAAAGTTGGCAGTTTGGGTTGTCAGTGGATTTTTTGAATCTTTGCTTTCATGGCATTAGTTTGTAGTGCTTGTTCTTGAGCGGCTAGTATTAAACCTTCCGTTTCTTGATAGTTCCCATCTTAAGCCATGTCCATGTCAAGTTGTCATCACATTTTCCTTCAATGTTTTTCAAGTGCTGTCCATGCAAAGCTTTGGTTTTCCATCTATTTAATCTGTCATCAAGCTGTTTTTCCTTATATTCTGCCTTTGTTTCTGTTGTTTTTATGCTGTTCTCCATTTTTACAGCCTGCAGTAAATAATAATAATAATAATAATAATAATAATAATAATAATAATAATAATAATAATAATAATACTAATAATACTAATAATAATACTAATAATACTAATACTAATACTACTATTACTACTACTACTACTACTACTACTAATAATAATAATAATAATAATAATAATAATGATCATTTAATAATAATAAAACTGACAGGCACTTGTCCTACAACACACCTGATATAACAATAATTGAAAAGAAAAAAGTATGGTTCATTGACATTGCAATACCTGGTGATGCACAAATTGAAAATAAGCAGCAAGAAAAAATCACAAAATACCAGGACTTGCAAATTGAAGTTGAGCGACTGTGGAGGAGGAATCGGGAATGTTGCCCCGATTGTGATTGGAGTCCTTGAAGCAATACCTACGGGACTGTCTCGCTATGTGGAGGTTCTAGGTTTGCCGGACTTGAACATTCTAACTCTACAAGGGCCACCCTGCTTGGAACTGCTTATATCCTTTGACGTTACCTTGACAGTTCCTAGGTCCTTGGTTAGGACTTGAGCTGTTGGGCTACCAACCAGCCCCAGGGGCTGTGAATCTCACCAAAGATTAACATAATAATAATAATAATAATAATAATAATAATAATAATAATAATAATAATAATAATAATAATAATAATAATAATAATAATAATAATAATATCTACCCAGTTTAACCTCAAGAATGCCTGAAGAGAGGAATGTTCCATAGTACCTTCTTGTGGCTTGACCATTAGAGATCCCTCTAACAAGCCACCTGGTTTTAATCTGCCTCGCTCTGTCTGGATTAAATTCTGAAATTGAACAGAATTGTGATACCGAAAGAAATGTTTCTGCCCTGGGGATGATACAATTTCCTTTGTTACAATTGTGGTACCGATATGCAAACTATTAAACATATTGTGCAACATTGTCTATGAGGTATGTTCTCTGGTTCCCTAGAAAATCTACACAAAGTAGCATCAGCAGCGATCACCTGGAAAACTGAATTGGACATCCAGTTATGAGGCCATTGCCATACCCTAATGGAAGTTTCACATATAATTATGCAGATTGTATTTATATGTTTACTTCTCCTCTGTCTCTTTTCTTGTCATGTTCTCATTGTACACTAAATAAATAAATAATAATATCTAGATTTACAGCCATGCTACGGCCATTATTGATTGTGTTACATATGTCATGGAAACATATCTAAGGTGCGGTTGGTGACTTTGTTATAGAATTATCAGAGATTCAGTGAAGGTTGTATTCATACAACGTCTTCAGGGTTAGATGAAGGAAGGTGTTGAAGGAACTAGTGGATGTAATCACAGAACCATTTCTGGTACTCTTTGAGGGCAGCAGGGGAACTAGTTTCATAAGGCTGGAGGGGAGCAAATGTAATCTCAGTCATAAAGAAGAGAATCTGGGAAACAACAGACCCTTGACATCTATGTTGGACAAGCTTTGAATAATGATCAAGCAGCAAGTTTGTGAGTGCTTTGATATGCATACTGCAATTAATAAGAGTGGAATGGGTTTGTTACAAATAAATTGGTTCAGACTAAATCAATCTCCTTGTTTGACAACTTTATCAGGGTTAGTTTAATAGATCAGAAGAATGCTTTAGACAGTATGTCAGGACTTCATCACTCTTCAAGAGTGACTCATGATATTCTCCTTAATAACATGATAGAATATGGATACAACTACAGTAGTGTAGGTAGGGGTTTTACCCCCATTCTTTTTTGGCATGTATGCAATGTTGCAACACATTATAAAATTAGGAGTGGAACTTATATTGTGATGCTTTTTGTTCTCCACCCCTTTGTCATATTGCTGTTCATGAATTTACAGTTGGCTGAATGACTATACGCATGAATGTTCACTTATGACTCCAACTTGGGGTGGAATGCTACAGGACTCTGACCTGGCCCCTATGCTGTTCAAGAACTTTATTAGACTTGGCTGGAGGATTTTAGCCTGCAGATGACATAAAACCTGGCAAGGAAGCTAAGACTTTAGATAACAGAAAATTTAGATTCAGATAAGCTTGAACTGAAGAAGTCTGAAGTGAATAAAACAGATTTTAACAAAAAAAATGGTAAAGTCCTGCATTTGCATATGAAAAATATAAAGTACAAATATAGGATGGGGGAAATCTAGTTTATTAATAATACATGGGAATGAGGTTTGAGTGACCTTGTTGACACTACAGGTATTCCCTGACCTATGACTACAATTGGGACAGTTTTGGGGTTGTTGTGGTCTTATATAAGGTACTCACATGATTGGATACAATTTCATGACATTTTTGTGGTGATTGCTAAGTGAATCATGTGACCATTAGATGAACCCATTCTTCAGAAAGGGCTATTTTTGAAAAAAAACCTGGTGGAAAACATTACAAATCATGGTCATGTGACCATAAGGCGCTATAACCACGTGAAGTGCCTGAAATGTGATCACATGATCATGGGAAGGAACAGCAGTCATAACTGTGAGGAAGGGTCATAAGTAGCTTTTTTTTAGCCTGTTATAACTTCAAACTGTTGTTAAATGACAAGTCATAAGTCAAGGACTAGCTGAATGAGGAAGTTGAAAGGATCTAGGTATATAGAACAGATAATGAGTGTATTCAAATATCTCCAAATATCTGAAAAGCTGTCACTTAGGAGAAATGCATTCTCTTTGGCAGAGGGGCAGAGGACAGGATTAGAAACTGGGGCAGAGGACAGGATTAGAAACAATGGAGTAAAATGACAAGGAAGCAGATGGAAGCTAGCCATTAGGTGGAACTCCTTGATTTTAGGAGCTGCCAAACAGTGGAATAGGCTGCAGGTGAAATGGTGAGTTTTCCTTTGCAAGAATCCAGAGGCTGGATAATCCTGTATCAGATTCTAGGGAATCCTGTATTGAGAGGAGAGTAATTCGATGACCTCCTTTTCAATTTTAAAATTTAAAATTCTATGATACGTTTTTTTGTTTACTTTACTTTATTGCCATTGCACATGGCACAATGAAATTAAATGCCATCTTCAGTGTACATTATAACTATAAAAATAATTTTATTAATAATTTAGATTTGTGCAACGCACAACATACTAAACTATAATTAAACCATATACATTAAATCACAAATCAAGCACATTTTACTCTACTTTATGATACTATATGAAAGCCTGTTTGCTACAGTGGTTAAGGTGCTGGCCCAAAAACTAGGAGATTGTGACTTCTAGTCTTACCTTAAGCATGGAAAACTTCCTGGTGACTTTCAGTTGATTACTCTTCTCTCAGCTCACCTCACAGGTCGTTGTTGTGGGGAAAATAGGAGGAAGGAGTATTATGCTCATTATCTTGAGTTACGTATAAAAGTGGGATAAAAAAAGAAAATTATCTTGGGCCGCTCACTTTCTCTCAGTCCTAGGAAAAAGACGGTGAACATTTTGGACAAACAAACTGCAGAGATAAGTTCAGATGGTTGCCAGGAATCGACACTGACTCAAAGGTACCAAAAGATTTTAAAAAAGCACAAATGTAGCTTAATTACCATTGGATAAATTGCTTGCTGTGAACTGCAAGCATGCTTGCTTCCCCTGAATGATGGTATTGTTTTTGAAGGAAGACAGAGATCATTGATTATTCAGAGTCTTATTTCTTGCTTTCAAATCATTGCAACCACTACTATAAATCCAACTCCATTAAGAGGTAAATTACTTCAAAATAGTAGATTAGCAAAACCTCACAGAACGTCATTCTTAGCTTTCTGGCAAGAATTTAGAATCATGAAAACTTTATGCTGAGTGCAGTCTCTTTCCACTCCTCTTAAATGCCAAGGTTGCAAGCCTAAGCACAATTAGGCAGCATTAATTAACTTTAGCTTCACCAAAGTCAGTGAATGTTACTTCTGACTAAACATGCTTAGATTGCAGAGTATTACTACACTTCTATAGGCGCTTAGTAGATCTTATGACAAGATGAGCCACAGAATAGCCATGTTAGCCTAATTATTGTGCAAAGTCAGCTGGTGTGGTTTATTTATGGTTGTGCATCTCATGCAAATACAGAGAATGGGATCAGTTGGGCAAACCATGGTTAAGCAGGGATAAGTTTGAAAGAACAGCCAAAAATCTCAGGGTAAATATATGCGTAATGTACTAAGACACAAATAAACGGACAATTTATGCCTTAGTTTTGTGAATGGTCTATTGCAGTTTGAGAAATAACATTAAAATGATTTAATATGACCCAGAGGTGGGCTGCTGGGGGTTCGCAGGGGTTTGGGAGAACCTCTAGCTAAGATTCTGTGCAGTTCGGAGAACTGCCAAATCCCACTCTTGGCTGTCCCCACCTAACCTACCCTGCCCAGGAGTCCCTATGTGTCCCATTTTAGGTGCAGGTAAGTGCAGGGCGTGCGCAGATGCTCAGGGAGGGTGAAAAATGGGCCTATCGGACCTCCAGAGGGCCTCTGGAACCTGGGGAGGCCGTTTTTGCCCTCCCGGAGGCTCAAAGAAAACCTCTGGAGTCTGGGGAGGGCAAAAATGCCCCCCCCCCATGGTGTAGGAGACTGACTAGGCCACGCCTACCATAGCCACACCCACCATAGCCTTGCCCACCCAGCAACTGGTCAGAGAACCCCTTGCTAAAATTTTTGAAGCCCACTCTTGACATGATCTATGCGTTCAGCAACACCAATGCTGACACCAAAGTAGTGCAAGATCAGAAGATATGGAGAAACATGGTCCAGAGAATTGCCAGTAGTCAGACAAGATTAAATGGATAACATCAATATCATTTAGCATTTAGCTTTAATTTGGAACAAACATGAGTCCGAATGATTTGAAAGTATTCTGGCTACAATTTCCCAGGTTTTCCATATAATTTCTTTCTCATCAGAAGTATTGCCATTAGATTTGTTTCCATCTACTCCTTCTACATACCTTTACAGATAGACCTCAAACATTCAGCCCTAGCACTGTCACTTTTCTATTTTACACAGCACCTGATACTGTGGTGGTGAGTAAATAATTATATAGTTAAGAGAAGATGAAATGAAGTCTACTGGGACATGGCAGCAGTGCTTGGAGTTGTTGATTTAGGATCAGCATCTAATAATACCAAAAAACCCTTCTTGTTGTGGCGAAGATGTGGATTTTCAAGGTTCTCTGGGGATTATACTTGAGAACAGAAAACAAGGCAATATTATGCTGTGAGATCAATCAATGGGCTTTTATTCAGAAGTTTTAGTGTGATGAATAAGCCAACTCTGAGATAAGTAAATACCACTTGATTGTAATCTTCTGGCAAGCATATACAAGGAGAGTCCTTCTGAATAGCATCACCCTGCTGAAAGTCACTTTTGAGTTGTGCATGATTTGTAGCAACTTTATTGACTTGTCCTTGCAGTTTTCTTACCAGCAATATAGAAATAGCTTATTGCTGTCTTCTGGGGTAATTTTTATATTCTCCATCTAAACTACAGTCCTGAGATTCCAGGGTGAAAGAAGTGCTCAGAAGAGGATTTAAAAAAAAAGTAAAGATGAAAGCTATAACAACTGGAACTTTCAACTGCACTGTTGGGGCCACCATCTTGACTTTTCTGACCCTATCCTGTGGATGCTCCTACCCAGTAACCTTCTATCAAGTACTAAGCTGGCTAGATTCTGCTTCATTTTTGAGTCGGAGCAGGTCACAAGGAGACAGGAGGAATACGTTATACCGAATTGGAAAACAAGTCGGAGTATACCTCAGGGCAGATCAAAGACAGTACTCTTGCTACAACTTCCCTTTAATTTAGGCTTCAGTCCATCAACCAACGCGGACATACACATCCGACACTGCACACCTGAGTTTAAGCCACTCAGAGGGTTACAGTATTCAGCTACGCGGCGCTAGAATGTCCTCAGGCAAGAGGTGATGCTTGATCAGCCATTCAGACGCTCCGATCGCCGCTTCGCCAAAAGGCGGCTAGTTGGGACCTTGTATAACTCGGCCTAGGTGGTTAGCTTTTGGATCAGAACCTGGCACTTAGATCAAGTGAGTAAATCGTGATTTAGTTAACGCCGGATGATGGGTTACGCGCAGAAAGTTACTCCAGGGCTTAGATGTGTCCCCGGGGACATTCTTGCAAATGCTTGTCGGCAGAATGTGGAATTTTACTCATACTCCGCCTCCCCGCTCTTCGCCTTGCAGAAGCACCTCTCTAACCGGGCACTGGAGGGAACGAGAGATGCTGGATTCTTCCAGCAGGCTTCTCCTCGTCCTTTTCAACTTGAGAAATCCTTCCAAATGTCCGGAGTCCCCTCGCCTCTGCTAAAAAGCACTAAGGCACCCGAGGGATTTACTCCTGGGTAACCACGGGTCGGCATTGGGTCGCACTAGCCTCCGGAGGCTGGCGACTAAGGTGACGCAATGCCTGCAATCCCGCGGAGAGGAGAAGAGCGCGGCGGCGGCGGCAGCGGGAGGGCTGAGCGAAGGGCGCACTGGAAAAGCGAACGCAAGCTCCCCGCGCGAAGCCCCGCCCCTGCCGGCCGAGCCGTGGGCTGCACCGTCTTTGCTGCTCGGCAGAGCTCTGCACCGCTGCTCCCGCTCGCGCGCTGCCTGCAGGTGAATTGAAAGTCGTTGGCGGGGCGGGAAGGACACAGCCGCTTTTCCTTCTCCTGCAGCGTAGCCCTGACAACTGCCGCCGCCGCCGGGACAAGCGACGGGTGTGTGTAGCCCCTCCGTCCGCGCGCTCCTGCACAGTCACTGGGGCAGTAGCGTTCGTGGGTGTCGCTACGAGGCGAGACTGTCTCTGCTGTCCCGGCTGCAAGGAGCTGTCCACCGGTCCGGTGAGAGGGAGGCACTTAGCCGGCCGGGCATGTCTGCAGCAAGGGGCTTCTCGCTAACCAGAGACCTCGACGGGGTGGGAAGGACTGGGAGCCTTAAGCGCGCAAGTAAGTAACCCGGAAAGTTCAACGTAGGCCCGGCTCTTTCGGAGTCAGAGGAAGTGCAGGGGGCGAGGGAGAAGGGAATGGGTAAGCGGGCAATGTAATTTCTTTGTAAAGACCTTGTCGCTGGACTTTAATTATCTCTTTTTCCTCGGCGATTGTGCTGAACACTCTGCTCATGGCCAGATGCACTCTTTTCCTCCTGTTTATATTTTTGATGGGAATTCGAATTCGAATGCGCCCATCAGCAATAAGCTTTCTGGTCTCAAGTGTGGAACTTGTCGTCTCTGGAGTCGCGGATCAGGGAAAATCTGGTTTGAGGTTCTGAGGTCTTGAATATTTCATTTTGCTTTTTGCTTGGCATACTATGAACACTAAACGAGTTCGGTTGTGTGTGTGTGTGTGTGCGTGCGCGCACTGCAGAATTGTGGAAGATAGTGTTTAGGGAGGGGGCTGAAGTGCTGTTAATGTCACTAGTGGGTGTGGAAGGGGACAAGAATTTTCTCGAGTACAGCAGGAAATTGGGGCTGCAGGCTTATAGGCACAAATGGAAGTACCGGTAAATTTCACTTAAATAGTCCGATTTACTTTAAATCCTGAGCGGACAACTGAAAGGCTGCCTACCTTTGCCCTATTGTGGTCCAAACTGATTGTGGGTTTGCTGAACATGTAGAGGAATTGAGAGGAACCCCCCCCCCCCGCAGTGCCATTGACAGAGGGTGTCTTGCGTGTTTAAAGCAGTATTTAAAGCAACCTTGGCAATTTTAAGATGTCTGCACTTAAACTCCCAGAATTCCCCAGCCAGCATGCTGAAATGAAAGGAATGAATGGCAATGGGTTTTGCAGACGATTGTCTGATTATTATTATTTTTCATTTCCAAGGTAAGTATTTATCCATTTTGACACTGACTCTGAAAATGCAGAGGATCAGTGAAAGAGGCATAAAAAAGTAAAGGGTCAGCTTTTTGAAGAGGTTGGATCCCAAAGTTGGAGAAGCAAGTATGTGTCATTATAGAAGATACGTTAGACTATGGTAACCAAAATGAGAAGGAATCTTTTCCAACTAACAAATATTATTAAAGGGCATAAGCTTTGATAAACTGCTAGTCACAAGAAAGCTTTTGACTTTTCCTAAAAGAAATGATCCTACCAGATTCCTTCTTATTTAAATGTGCCAATGTCACCAACAAATCAAATGGATTGCGAGACTATGGTCTTTGCATCTCTTTGAATCTTTCAAAGATTCAGAGCTGCCCATTTCTGAAACATGAGAATCTGTCATGCAGCCTTTCGAGCCTGGGTATTCTCCCAAAGATTCACTTCCCATAGTTCCCAGCCATTATAGCTTCTGCAGTTATGGGCATTGCCTAGTGCATCTGGAGGACACCAAACTGAAGCAGGCTGATTCTGATGGCTGTAACTTATTCCAGGATTGACAGCACTTCATTTCCTATCTTCTTTCTCGATCTCTGCTCACTTTTATATCCTCTCAGCAATCTGCAAGAGGACTCTGATTTGAGAGCTGGTGACCTTGGATTTCCCCCCCTGGCTTTAGGACAGGTGCCCTTTTTCTAAGACTGCAGTGCTTTGCTTTGAGCAGAGTTCAAGCAATCTAGACCTCTAGATTTCTATAGACAAATTCTGTTCCACTTTAAAAATCAACCTCTGAATTTTAGTAATGAGTGCCTTTGTGTAATGGTACCACTATTGACCCAACTTGTTTCTGCTGGGCAAACTTCATTGCTTGTTATTGCCAGCTGTGAATACAGGGCACAAAACACTGCTGTCTTTTTGCCCCATGGATAGATGCTGAGTTCTGCAGAAGGAGCTCCAGCTGCAATTTGCAAAGGCAAATAGTCTTCTGGACTTGCTTCTTACCGATGCACAGGAATCATTGTCTGAGTGATGTGAGAGATCACCTTTGTTTCTTGCCATCCTTTTTTTGGAAGGAAAGGTAATTTGCGTATTCTTGAGATTAGTGCTGTTTTAATTAACTCAACCGTAATAATGATTGAGTGCATGGTAGGTCAGGGCTTATTTATTTATGGGAAATAATTTAAAGATACAAGGGAAATTCCATTCCCTTTGCACTGTTTTGTGTGTGCTTTTTTGGTCTTTAATAAGTTACAGCTATTACATTACATTACATAGGTTTTTACATTTCTTCATCACAGTTGGATAGTTCTACAATCATAAATACTTTATAGTGCAAAATTGTCTTTTTATTATGAAATGTGCAAAGCACAGAGACTGACTCTCTTTAGACTGGAAATGCCAGTGAAAAACCCAATCTAATGCTAACCAGGCAGAGGTGCTTGGTCAGCTCTGGATGTATTTACACAAATACAGTACTTCCTGTGGACATGCATTCTTTTTAAACGTTTAAATCTTTTTTTGTATACACTAGCATTTTTAAAGAAAACATGTACTTTTCTTTTTTTTCTCCAATAATGCCCTCGTCCATCCCCTATAGCAGTGATGGCTAACTTTTTTTGGCTTGCGTGCCAAATGCGAGGGGAGCGCAGGGGGGTCGTGCATGGGCGTGCCACACCCATAATGCTATGTGCGCAACCCCCTGCTTTTGGCACACTTTTTTCACCCTCCCCAGGCTCCAGAGGCTTTCTAGGAGCCTGGGGAGGGTGAAAACAGCCTCCCCTCCCCACCTCCAGAGGCATCAGGAGCTTCCCTGAAGCCTCCAGAGGGTGAAAACGACCTCAAAATCAGCTGGCCAGCGCACACAAGCATGCTGGAGCTGACAGGGCAATGCCTCGCGTGCCCTAAGAAATGGTTATGCGTGCCACCTGTGGCACCCGTGCCATAGGTTCGCCATCACGGCCCCATAGCAATAGTATTTAGAGTGCTTTACAGCCTCTCAAAGCAGTTTACAGAGTCAGCATATTGTCCCCAACAATCTGGGTCCTCACTTTATCAACCTCGGAAAGATGGGAGGCTAAGTCAGCCTTGAGCCAGTGAGATTCAAACTGCTGGCAATCTGCAATAAGCAGAAGTAGCTTGCAATACTACATTCTAACCACCGTGCCATCACGGCTCATATGGTGACCATCAGGTCGTCAAAGATATTTTTTGGTGATCACAAATAGTTTCTGAGATTAAGACCTTTTGTGAACTCAGATATATTCATAAATGAAATATTTGAGTTGTGATAGTCCATGCAGCAACCCTGAGGGATTGAGCAGTATTATTTTTCTTGTTTATTTCATTCCCACTGCTTATCTTTAGTCACTCAAAGATTCATATATGTGAATTTCTCTTTAATTAACAAGGCCTTTATGAGGTAGGAGGGATTGTGAGTTACTTGCCCCAAACTGTTTCTGGAGTCTTGAATTTATAAAAGATGTGAATTACGGGTTCCTGGTCCAACCTGACATTTTAAATATTGCATTGCATTTTATTACCATTGTTATTAAAATGGAAATGTGTGTGTAAGAATTGTAGAAAGGGAAAGCTTTGGCTAAAACAAGAGGCCTATAATTAGAGGTATCTTGGTTTAAAAGGTAATGTTTACTAGCTCTCAAATCTAAATGTAGCTTCCTTGAAAGTAAATAGTTTGGATTTTTCACACTATTACTGGGAATTTTAATTAATTGAAGTTACTGAAAATTCTGTTAGGGTTTGTCCTCTGAGAATAAAGTTTCCTTGGGGAAAAATGGCAATTAAAACAATTAGGAAAAAAGGGTTATTTTGTTAGTCATGTCCCAAAATTATTCCTGCTTCCAATTTTAAAAGCTCTTATATTTATTAATATATCAGTGACTAGGATAAATATTTTTCAGTTTTGTTTTTAAAATAAACCATTCTAGCACAACTATTTCATGGAGTGGTGATTGGAGATTGCACTGGCCTCGCTGACAGTTGTGATGGAGTTGAATTTTATTTCTTTAAAAATTCATGTGTTGCCTTTCTATTAAAAGATGTATTTATTTTCAGTAAAATGTGACAGTGAAATCTGGATAGCAGCTTCAAACAGGGCAATAACATCAGTGGTGTAAGTAGTCCGTTCTAAACAGTGGGATGGGCCTTTTCACAAGTGAATACAGGTAATCTTTGATTTATGACTGTAATGGAACCTGCCATTACAGCTGCAAGCCGTGATGGTCATTAGGCACCCATGTGATCACCCTCCCTAATACAGTCATTAAGAAACCATGCAGGTCGTTAAGTGGAGCACAGAGTACCTCAGGAATAGGGGATATCTTGAGAGGCCTAGCACAGCCTCAGACTTACACTGCAGCAGCTTCTCACATGTGGCTGGCCCCAGGCCTCCCAGGGTCTTCTCCACTTGGTCAGGCTTCTTATGGCCTTCCTTCCTACAAGGAGGCTGTGTAGCACTGTCTTGGAAGTGCGTGGTATTTTTGGAAGTGGTAAAGGAAGGCCACATTGCGGAGCAGCTGCTTCCCAAAGGCGATTTACGGAAAAGGTAAGTGACTTGAGTGGTAATGGGGCTTGGGAGGTGGGCAGGTGACACAGCAGGGTGGGAAGCAGGCCCAAAGCCTGTGGGGACCCAGTGGGGTGAAATGGGAGGGGAAGATAAGTGGAGAGCCATCATAACATTCTTGTGGTCAGTCATAAAAGTGGACACATTGCCAAGTGCCCGAATTTTATTCATGTGACTCTGGGGACTGTGTACTCGCACTACAGTAGCTATACATGGCACGGGACCTAGCTATCTGCGGGATCGCATTCTGCCCCATACATCCCTCCGGCCGATTCGCTCCCACAGAGAGGGACTTCTCTGGTGCCGTCCACTAGGCTATGCCAGCGGGCGATGCCAAGGGGAAGGGCCTTCTCTGTGGTGGGCCCGACCCTCTGGAACGACCTTCCTCCCGAAATCAGAACAACCACGGACCTTTGCTCCTTCCGACAGAAACTAAAAACACTTCTTCTGCTTGGCCGGCCTAGGGTAATTTAAATTATTTTAAATTGTTTTAAGGGTTTTTAGGGATAGTTTTAGTTTTATAGGGGTTTTTAGCGCAGGGCCAGTTTAATTTGTTTTTAACTTTGTATTCTGTTTATGGTTTTAATTGTATTTTTAATTCTCTGTGCCCCGCCTCGAGTCCCTTCGGGGAGAGAGAGCGGGTTATAAATTATTATTATTATTATTATTATTATTATTATTATTATTATTATTATTATTATTATTATTATTATTATTATTATTATTATTATTATTATTATTATTATTATTATTATTATAACTGTGGGCAGGAGTGCTTAGTTAGCGCTTTCATAATTTCAAATGATTGCTGAACAAACTATCAGAAGGTGAGGGTTACCTGTACTGAACCTTTCCTTTTAGCTTTCTGTCCTTTTATCTGGAGCCCTGTCTACATCCTGGACAGTGGTGGGATCCAAATTTTTTTACTACTGGGCATGGCTTGGGCATGGCTTGGTGGGTGTGGTGTGGCTTGGAGGGCTGGGCTTGGTGGGCATGGCAGGGAAAGGATACTGTAAAATCTTCTTCACCATCCCACTCCAGGGGAAGGTTAGTGCAAAAATCCCCATTCCCTCTCAATCAGCTGGGACTCGGTAGGCAGAGAATAGATGGGGAAGAGCCAGTCAGAGGTGGTATTTACCAATTCTCCAAACTACTCAAAAATTCCGCTACCAGTTCTCCAGAACTGGTCAGAACCTGCTGAATACCACCTCTGATCCTGGATTGCTCTGCAAAGATTAATGTCCTATTGGCAGTTTTTCCACTATTCCTAGCTCTGAAAGGAGAGTTCTGATAACAGGCTGAAACTAACTTTCCATCTAAAAGTCATCCCCCCTCCTCATTAGTTCTCATAGAGCCAGAATTGGCCTGACCAATTTCAATGTGGAGGACAGAAGAAGCAAAATACTAGTTCTCCTACATCTGCAGCCCTGTAACAATGATCTGAAGAAACATTGAAAACAGACCGGAAGAATGAATCCTCCATCATTTCTCCTGATTTTCAGTCATATTGGAGTCTAAGATTTTAGAAAAGGCCATAAGCTGTTTTAAAAGCTGGCATCCATATCCAGTAGGATGGTCCTGTCATCTTCAGAGTGTCACTGTGAGAACTCGTAGGTTTTTGTTTGTTGGTCTGTTTATCTCTGGCTTTTGAGCAGAAGACCTTTTCTTGAATGACAGCTTTTGTAATGAGATTATGGACAATTTCAAACAGAAGCATCAATTTCTTGAGCCAACAAAAAATATGTTGGCATAAATTGTGCTGCCACATTGCTGATTTTTACTTTGCAATACTAATGAGGCTGGTGAAAAGGGTTTTCTTTACATAGCTGTTGTATGCCAAGCTACAGAAAAACTTAATTTCCTCTTCAACCTACTTGTGGGGAAATGACTGCATCTATTTCCTAATGCGAGTTTGGATAAGGTTGGGCAGATGCAGCTGTTGTTGTTAATCTTCCAACAACAGATGTGGTCTCCTAGCTAACATCATTGGTGCAAGGGTGCATAGGATGAAGTAGGGAATATTGGTGCTTGCCACAAACTTTCTCTCACATCTGTAACTGATCAGTCAAGCTATTTGTGAACACAAGTCTATTGCTCTTCTACAATATCATCACATCTAGGTCTAAAAATAGCTCAGTCAACAGATCATCATGCAAAAAAGATAGGAGGAAACAATAATAAGCAAACTCTGCATCTGCCAGAGGTGTGGTGAGTCATTGGCTTTAAAATGCTGGAGAAGGTCTATGCTCCAATGGTTTGAGTCCCAGCACTATGTGATGGGAGAGCTAGACTCTGAAAGCATGCTACATGCAAGTAGATAAATAGGTATCACTTTAGTGGGAATAATAACAATGCTTTGTGTGGAAGTATGAATCCAACTGGTGCCAGACATGCCCAAATGCGATGCCTGAACATCTGTGGAAGAAAAAGGCCCAGGTGATGCTGTAGAATGCCTTTACCCATTCTGAGTGTGGAGCTAGTTCACTCCCTCTGGTGTACATTTAGATAGTGTGTGAGCATGAACCAAATGGACTAGCAGTCTTAGGCAGTCAAACAACTACTGAATATAAATATTGTAATCTCCTGTCTAATGTACCATCAATCAATACATCTGCCTCCATCATTGACTGGTGCTGGAGTGTCAGTGAATGGCCAACAATTTCAATTCTGACCTCATGGCCGGAAAAACCTAGAGGCAGGTATGAATTGCAGTGGAAAATGTGGAATTGTTTCTGGTTCCCATGGTACCTAATGCCATCAAAGCCGAAATAGAGGAAGCAATATATATATTACCCCACTCTTCAAGTAATCAAAATAATAAAGTATAATTGCATGACACATTGCCAACAGAAGGACACAACCATTGGAGTTGAGTGGCTAATAAATTTGAATAAATAAATAAGCTGGCAGAATCTGGCATACTTTCCCTGTTTAACCCTTAACCACAGACGTACTATTTCAGCTACGCTATTACAGACATGAGATCATAATGACCTCAGTAGCAAAAAGACATTCAATATTTTCATGGCTGGATCGAAAAATTGATGTATAGAGCTGTAAACCAATGTTTTGATCTCTATCAAATCCACATCGCATAGGTCACTTGTTGTTCTCCATCCTTGAACTTCAATCTTTCTTCTCTTTTACATTGGTCCACTGAATGATAACACTAATAATTTTTTTTAGAAAGTAATAATTTCCAAATCTCTAGGAGAGTTAGGTGAATTTCCAAGATTTCTAGCTGCTGGCTGTAGTCCAGGTAATTGCACAACAATATTGTGATTAGCGGTTCTGAATCTATTGCTTCCAAAAGGGGCAGAAGACCATTTGAATCTGTTCTTGTCATATACATTATTGCATGATGTAGATTGTACCTAATCAATTTCATTGGAAGCTTCATCATTGCTGATATCAGAATTGGCAGTGGCGGGTTCCTCACCGTCCATTACAAAATTTTCATCACAATCCAATTCCACTTCACTCAGAATACTCTCTGCTTCTCCATACCATCTTAGAACAATTTCTTCAAAGTTTGGACAACCAAATTGCACTCTTTTTGGCAGAAAACTTGGCCCCCAACATTACAAAAAAATACATTAAGTAAGATCTGCGGTCAAAATGACCAAAACTCAAATTCAAATGCCGCTACAGAAAACACCAAATAACTGACGCAAGTACAATGTTGCATACACTCATACCGGTGTGAAAACAAAAGCTATTTGCAACTGGAATGGTACATTTCTAAAAATAGGGATATTCTTAACATTTTGGAAAACTGTTGTGGTCACTATGACCACAGGTCTGTGGTTATGGGTTAAATTGACCATCTAGGCAGCACAGGACAGGTGCTCTTAAGAAACAACCCCTTACTATTCTTTCAAATAACACTACACCCATGTTTATAAGCTCCCTGCATAAGATTGGCAAGTACTCATTAAGCATTATATGGCTAGATTGAAACTTATATTGCTAAGTGATATGATTGTTAAAAAAAACTGCAGGTGAAATCACCTGAACCTAGAATACTGCAACCATTCTACATGCATGCCAGTTGTCAATTGTGATCACATGATTGAAGAAATGCTGTAACAGTCCTAAGAGTGAGGACCCATCATAAATCCCTCTTTTCAGTGCTGTCACAATTTTAAATGCTGTCGAATGAATAGTCATAAATCAAGAATCATCTGTAGTGGATTGATTAAGAATGCTGTAAGGGAAGATGAGGTTGAAGACAACTGATTTTCTCATTGTCATTATCACTCTGTGTGTTTATAAGTGTCTTATTATGTATGTATGTCATTCTCAAACATGCTTTGTTTAATTGTGGTTGCTGAATTAACCACAATTGGATTTTTTAAAATACCGTATATTCGACGTATAGCCTGACTTGCTACTCCAGTGACTAATGAAGTTTAAAAAGTAAAATTCTAAACTATTAACAGTATCATACTTTGCAGTAAAATAAATATTAGATTTAAGAAATAGAACCTTGGCAAAATAATATTTGTAGATTCCCCAAATATGGAATGAGAAAACTCGACAGGGATACATTCTATAGTACAAATAGTTCTTTTTTTTTTGGCCATTTTTAAAAGATTGTCTAAAGTTACGACATACTGAAAAAGAGACTTATGACTGGCACTCCCCCTTAGGAACATCACAACAGACCCATGTCACATGATTGGAATTTGGGCTATTGCTATTGCTATTACTTGGCAACCAGTATGCATTTATGACAGTTGCAGCATCCCTGGGTCACATGATTAACTATTTCCATTTGCCAGGGGACTTGAAACAAGCAAAGTCAAAGGGGTAAGCCAGATTTGCAGTGATTTGCTTTATCGCAGCAACAAAGGTAATAAAATTAGGTGCTTCTCACTTTATGGCTGCATTTCTTAGAGATGGAAATTCCAGTCCCAGTTGTGATTTGGAATCTGTGAACTACCTGTGTGAAAGCAACCTGGAAAAAGCTATTAGCCTCATGAGAGAATTGCCAAGTACTAACTGGACTTTTGATGATCTTATAGGCTTTTCTTATCAAAAGATGCAGTGATCAGTATGTTAAATGAGAAGACTTTAAAAAGGCAAGGAGGGCAGAGAGTGGTATTCAGCTGGTTCTCTCTGGTTTGGGTGAACGATGTAATGCGCGAGCACTGCTCATGGGCAGAAGGCGGTGCTCATGCGCAGACATGGTACATGTGAGTGAAGCAAGAGAGCACACATGCTCACATTTGCAAACTGGTAGGGAAAGTAAGTGAATTCCACTGCTGAAGGAGAGAAGAAGAAACATGGGGAGGGAGGCTAAATGCAACACAAAGACAAATGGTTGCGTCTATATGTCCTCAGATCCATATCTGCTTCTCTTGGCCTGATAGACAATTCCTATGGACTACTATGGATTGTCTTTAAGCTCCCCCATAACTGTTGTGAATAAAAATCAATATGAATCACATAGTATTATGTTCCACTAAATTTTTGGTGTGATCAGCTACTCTGATGAATGCATTCTTATTCTGAAGAATACTATGTGTGGGAACCTCATTATATAAATGGGTTGGCCTATGGTTTTTGTGGGGTTTCCGTGTCTTTTGGGAGGATAGTAAAGAATCCTTATATTTTAAGTCTGCTATATTCCAAACTTAAGACTCTAAAGTACTATAGCAGTAACGTTGATGAAACAAATGTATCACAGATTTATGGGTTTATCACTAAATATCAGCAGCTTTGTCCAGGGGATCTTGGATAATACAAGAAATATGCTTGTGGACCACATGCTGCTTGTGGTTCACAGTTTGATGATTGTTCTCTGTGGAATGTACAATTTTATAGTTACATTGATTTATTTATCATAACCCGCAAAACAAACTTTAATTCTTGTGCAATTACATGTGTAGGATAAACATATGTTATTGTTTTGGTGTAAAACAAAAACTGAAAAATTTATACAGGCATTTTTAGAGCTAAAATTTCTACCACAGAAACATTATGATATACTGTATTACTTTTCTGTATATTTTCAACTGATTGTTTAAAAGCCCATCGCTGCATCAATGCATAAATAAGCTTTTGTGGTATATATTACTGTCATAAAGAAATACACTGATTTAATCTTTGCAGTGTGAGTTCTAAATTGCTCTTCTAATTTTCTTTCCTCTAGAATGACTGCTTTGTGTTCAGACTAGACTTGAAATGTGATGCAGCTACTTAAAAGGGGGGGGGGGGGCGGAAGTATTATTAGTTTTTAGCATATGTTTTGGGAGACTTTACATAGATGTGTGTGTTGTATGGGTATTTCTCTCTACAGTTTTGTATTCTCTGGAAGAGGAAGCATTTGCACGAAAGGAACTCTTGTTCCACATTTTTGGATTGTGTATCTTTCAATTTGTTTGCTGTCTGGGGTATCAAAATCAAGTTTTATACTACTCAGGACTGTAGCTGTAACTTTTGAACCAGGCAGCCAGAAAGGACAATTACATCAAACATGGCATTTGATGATATTTGGAGGATAATGCAGGGACTCTGTAAGCTTCCTCTTAATCGTCAAACGTGTTAACTGCTAAGTTGCTAAGGTCACTTCTGACTATAAGGAAGACCAGTTCGATATAATTGTATTGTGTGAAGCAAAACACTGATTGCTCATTCAAGGCCCCAGCCTATAAAAATTGTCCAACCATGTGGAACAGCTTTTACAATCAATTCTGCAAGTCACATTGAATGCAGGTGGTGGAATTCGGAACAAAAATTCCCTCACTTTTCTCATCATTTTAGTAGTATAGACCAGGGGTCTGCAAAGTCGGCTCTTTTAAGACTGGTGGACTTCAATCCCCAGAATTCCCCAGTCAGCTATGCTGACTGGGGAACTCTGGGAGTTGAAGTCCACCAGTCTTAAAAGAGCCGACTTTGCAGACCCCTGGTATAGACCTTTGCCCAGTCTCTTTCTGTTATCATCCATTAACTGCATATTTTGTATGCAAGGTATTGTGTCAGAAAAAAATGTGACAACTCTAGGACCTGTCCTTGCAGTGGACAATGTTACTTAGCAAAACTGGTGAACTTTAGTACTCATTTTCGTTTATGTGTAAAGTGGGAATCAATGCATAGATTTAAGGTCAAATTAAAATGTATTCCTAGTAAATGTGTAAATAATATATGATACATATAGTATAGTACTGTATCATGTACTGTATTGTATGAAGGAAAAGAAGCTAAATTGCTTTCCATTGGTTTCATGGATTTACCACATTTGAACTCAATATGATAGTTCCGTAATAAGGAATTATTCCATTGTACATTCAAATAACAAAATGGGATGTTAATACAGTTTGAATGGCAAATGTAATTAATGCTTGAAGTAACAGGATATGTCTAGTCTAACAAAGGAGAAGGACTAAGGATGGCATGATAGCAGTGTTCCAATATTTGAGAGACTGTCACAAAAAGAAAAGAGGGACAACTTATTCTTCAAAGCACCTAAGGGCAAGACAAGAAGCAATGGAAGGAAAAAGAGACCCAGTCCAGAATTAAGGAGATATTTTCTGACAGTGAAAACAATCAGTGGAACTACTTGCCTTCAGAAGTTGTGGGTGCTTCAACACTGGAGGTTTTCAAGAAGAGATAGGACAGCCATTTGTATGGAATCCAAATCTGTTATTCTGTAAGAAAGTGTAAATATGTTAGTCAAAATTTGCTGACTGATCTGAGAAGCATTATGTTGGCTTAGTAAATCTCTTACTCAGTCTGATAAAAGATAATAAAAGGCAATGAATTCCATTGCCTTTAGGCGGTAATACTTTTTAAAATATATATATATTCTCCTTTCAATCAACCACACGCAAAGTCTGTATGACAACTTTTCCAACTTGGGAACCCTCCAATTATATGGACTCCAATTCCCAGGATTTTCAATATTATAAATCACTAGTAAGATGGTTTCCTTCTCTTGGCAATATAATACTACATATTGTAGTCATAATTATTTGGTCTTCATGGATTTAACATGTTGCTAATGTTTTACATTTGTAGTGTGCTTTGAAATGTTTCTGCCAGCAAAAAATTTAATAGACATTTTGAGGTTGCAATATGCTAGTACTTTCTCTCAAAAAGCCTTTCCCTCCATTTCCTTCTATTGCTCCTTTCCTACATGCTGTCAGATATCATATGCACTGACCACTCAGTTTATATAGTTCCTGTTGTTTCAATTTCTTGATTCTGCTTTTAATTTAGCTTTTGTGCATTTGCAAGCTATCCTTTAGTTGCTCGTCTGTTTTGTATTCCTGCTAAAGTCACAATCTTCATACTTTATCTAGTTTTCTCTATGTATTCTTCCTTCCTTCTTCCAATAACTAATGGTCTTTATATTAGAAAGGTTGTGGCTTATCATTATATTACCAGCAATTAGTTATAAGTTCTTTGAATGTTGGTGAACATTTCATAATGAAGTTAATGACACTCATCCACTAACTTGGAGGAATGTTTAAGAACAATTCTAGCTCATGGATTGCTACAGGAAAACTGAATGATATAGTTTTAACATTTTAACTGTTGATTTTGGGTATAACTAATATACTACTGCAAATGGGGATTCTTAAAAATTATTTCTTTGCCTTCTACTGTATGTTTTTTTAATTTCTTTTGCAATGATTGAGCAAAAATCAGTTTTTAAAGAAATCCAATTAACACTAATACTTTTAAACATTTTGGTCAAGGTTGCTGAGTAATAATTGGGTCAAGTGGTGGATGCAAATATTTCATTTGATGCCTGAAAAATTTGCCATTTGAATCAATTTTTATATCCAACTCTAACATGGGATAATATTTTGAGCAATATCCATTGTTATACCTTATACAGGTAGTCCTCAACTTTCAACAGATGAATGACCAAGGTTACAATGGCATTGAAAAAAGTGACCTATGATTACTTTTCATACTTATGACCATTGCAGATTCCTTAAGTCAGTGTTTCTCAACCTTGGCCCAGCTCTGCTGGCTGGGGAATTCTGGGAGTGGAAGTCCACGCATGTTCAGGTGGGCCAAGGTTGAGAAACACTGCCTTAAGTGGTCAAAATTAAGACTCTTGGCAATTGATTCATATTTATGATGGCTCCATTATCCTAAGGTCATATAACCCCTTTTGCAACCTTCTAACAAGCAACGTCAATGAGGAAGTCAGACTGATTTAGCAACCATATTACTAACTTAACAACTGCAGTGATTCACTTAATAAATGTGACAAGAAAGGTTGAAAAATGGGGCAAAACGCACTTAACAAATGTCTCACTTAGCAACAGAAATTTTGGGCTGAATTGATGTCATAAGTTGGGGACTACTCGTATAACCTAATGAAAGCAATTCAATTGTCTTGTAATCACCAGAGCTTTTGTTGTTCAGAATTACTGATTATTTATTTGGTCATTGCTCTTTTTTTTTTTTTTTTGCTTGCCAAATCTTTTACCAACCAGTGAGTTTCCTGCAACAATTAATTATATTCAGATATAGTATTTGAGTTATCTCACACTCCCCCCCTCACTAAATGAATTAGGGTTAAGATTATAGATTAAAGGTTGATAATTACCTCTGTAGGTTTATGTACCTACCTTATATTGTAATCACAACAAACATATTACACTAATTGATTACCTCTGTATTGAGCAAAAACTTTTCAGACATGATATTTTAACATAAATACTGGGAAAATATCCCAAAGGTGCTTTTTCTCGAGGCAACAGGACTTTGTTGTTTTTCCTTGAAGACATTTCGTTTCTTATCCAAGAAGCAAAACAACAAAGTACAGTTGCCTTCAGAAAAAGCACCTTTGGGACAACCATGACATGGATGATTGAGAATCTCTACAGACTTTTACTGGGAAAAAGGAACAAGAGTCATTTTTAAAGATTCTTACAGGTGGATTTTAACTTTATATCACCTGTCCAATCATATTAAATTACCACTGTACATGGCACTTGTTTGTGAGTGTATATATCTCACATAGATACAAAGTAGTTACTGCCATTTGTATTTATTTGTTTTTGTTTCGTGGTTAAATCCAAGATTTCCTTTCTACAAATAAAAGGCCTATTCCAGATAAACGTTTTCTGATTTAGCTCTAAAAATATATGTGTCTGGCAACATTAAGTTACAGGTAGTCCTTGACTTATGACTATTGTTAAGTGATCTTTTCAAGTAATAGCAGCACTGAAAAAAGTGAGTTATGTTTCTTGCACTACTGATTATTGTAGCATCTCAACAGTCATATAATGAAAAATTGGAAATTTGGCAACCAGCATGTATTTACAATAGTTGTAGTGTCCTGGGTTCACATGATATGCAACTTTCCTAGTCAGCTTCTGACGGGGGAGGCGGAGGGGGGCTGCATTCATTGCGCTTCAGGGTGTTGACGACCATCTTCAAAGCGCTCCATGACATCTCGATTGGACTACTGCAATGCTCTCTACATGGGGCTTCCCTTGAGGTGCACTCGAAAGCTACAGTTAGTGCAGAACGCAGCCGCGCGGGTGATTACGGGAGCCCCTAGATGCTCCCACATAACACCAATCCTGCGCGAGCTGCACTGGCTTCCTTTGGTCTTTCGGGTGCGCTTCAAGATCTTGATGACCATCTTCAAAGCGCTCCATGGCTCGGGACCTAGTTATATGCGAGACCGTCTTCTGCCCCATACATCCCTTAGACCGATACACTCCCACAGAGAGGGCCTTCTCAGGGTGCCGTCGGCCGGACAATGCCGGCTGGCGACACCCAGGGAAAGTGCCTTCTCTGTGGCAGGCCCTACCCTGTGGAACGACCTACCCCCTGAACTCCGCACCATCACCGACCTCCGCCTCTTCCGCCAGTGTTTAAAAACACACTTATTTCACCAAGCCGGCCTAAGATAGCCTCTACTGCGATTAATTTTAGATAGTTTTAATTGGGGGATTTTAATTGGTTTTAGCGCAGGTTGCCATTTAATAGATTTTTAAATTTATATGTTTTGTATTATCTTTGTATGTTGTTTTTAAATTCCTGTGCGCCGCCCTGGGTCCTTTTGGAGAAGGGCGGGATATAAATTGAATAAAATAAATAAATAAAATAAATGGCTCGGGGCCAAGCTATATGCGAGACCGTCTCCTGCTCCATACATCCCTTCGACTGATCTGCTCCCATAGAGAGGGCCTTCTCTGGGTGCCGTCGGCCAGGCAATGCCGGTTGGTGGCATCCAGGGGAAGGGCCTTCTCTGTGGCGGGCCCTACCTTCTGGAACGACCTGCCCCCCAAATTATGCACCATCTCAGACCTCCGCCTTTTCTGCCAGCGTCTCAAAATGCATCTATTTCAACAAGCTGGCCTAGCATAACCTCCCGTTTCTGACTGTTATTAGCTGTAAATTTTAATTAGGGGGATTTTAAATTGTTTTTAGCACAGGGTTATAAGTTTAATAGGTTTTAATAATGGTATTTTAATAATAATAATAATAATAATAATTTAATTTTATATCCCGCTCTCTCTCCCCGAGGGGACTCGAGGCGGGGCACAGGCAATTAAAAATACAAATAAAACCACAGACAAATACAAAATACAAAGTTAAAAATAAATTAAATTGATCCTGCGCTAAAACCCATAAACTAAACTAAAAATTACCCCTAAAAACCCCTAACCTAAAAAGAGACTACCCAAGGCCGGCCAGACGAAAAAAGTGCGTCTTTAATTTTAAGCGGAAGGAGCGGAGGTCCGTGGTTGTCCTGATATCGGGGGGAAGGTCATTCCAGAGGGCTGGGCCCGCCACAGAGAAGGCCCTTCCCCTGGGCGCCGCCCGCTGACAAAGTCTAGTGGACGGCACCCGGAGAAGTCCCTCTCTGTGGGAGCGAATCGGCCGTGAGGATGTATGGGGCAGGATCCGATCCGATTTTGTATATATGTATTGTTTTTTAATTTTTCCTGTGCGCCGCCCTGGGTCCTTTTTTAGGAGAAGTTGCGGGTTATAAATTCGAAATAAATAAAAAAATTGCACAACCTTATGATTTGCTTAACGATAATGTCAAAAGTTTTAGCATTGAGCATAACTCACTTACTGTAACAACTACAGTGCTTAGTGCAAGTTCCAGTCCCAACTGTGGTCATTAATTAAGAACTACTTGTACGTGGGATGTGGTGGCTAAATGGCTAAGAGGCTGAGCTTGTCAATCAGAAAGGTTGGTAATTCGGTGGTTCAAATCCCTAGCACTGTGTAATGGAATGAACTCCTGTTACTTGTCCCAGCTTCTGCCAACCTAGCAGTTCGAAAGCATGTCATAATGCAAGTAGAAAAAATAAGGACCACCTTGTTGGGAAGGTAACAACAGCGTTCCGTGTGCCTTCAGCGTTTAGTGTCCCGGCCACATGACCACAGAGACATCTTCAGACAGTCCTGGCTCTTCGGCTTTGAAACGGAGATGAGCACCGCCCCCTAGAGTTGGGAACAACTAGCACATATGTGCAAGGGGAACCTTTACCCTTACTTGTATTTAGTTCATTATTTCTCACCAAGAGCTGAACTGAATAGAACTTTTTTTTTGTATTTGCAACTTTCAGAATTGTGTGCAGCCATCCAATAAATATATTATGTGTTAGTGTAAATAACTTAACAACATGCATATTAACCAAAACAGGTTATAAAAATATGCCCACCAACGTGCATGTGAAATCTTTTATGCTGATAAAACAGTTGCACACTAATATAAGAAAAATTAATACAAGATTAGAGAATTAAAAACTGAGGGGGGAAATGAAATTGAGAATTTTATCTACTTTTCTTAGAGTAAAATATTTTAATTAACTGAAAGAGCCTGGCTACTGTGTGTGCAGAATTATGTAGATATGTTTGAACTATAAATGCCAGCTGTCACTTTGTTAACACCTGGTATAACATGGACAACATGCAATCTTTTGATCAAAGTTCTTAGTAATGCAGCAATAACATTAGCAATACCACTTACTTATATACTATGCCACAGCACTCTCTGAGTGGTTTATAGCAGAGTTCCCCAACCTTTCTGGATTGGTAGCCGGAGCGAGGGTAGGGAGGAAAGAGAGCATTGTTTTGCAGGACGAGAGTGCCTATGATGTTCATGGCGAGGCTTGCATCAGTGGGGTTGCAAGTGACCACAAGGCTTGAGTGAGTGGGGCTGTACAAAGCTTGAATGGGTAGGACCACAAGTGCCTGCAATGAGGCTTGGGCGAATGGGGCCGTGTCCACACAGAACACTTGTGCGATGCTCACATGAGTGGGGCCGTATGCCTGAGTGGATGTGTGTGCACTGGCCGGTCACTCATGCGATCCGGTGGCAATTAGGCCACAACCTGTTAGTGGGACAGTCTGGCCCTCATTTTTGGAAGGATGGGAGGTTGAGTCAATTTGTAGCCCTGCCAGCATCAGGATCGAACTCCAGAATGTGGGCAGAGTTTTCCAGCAATGCGGGCAGTCCTCAACTTACAGCCACAATTGAGTCCAAAATTTGTGTTGCTAAGTGAAACATTTAAGTGAATTTTGGCCCATTTTACAACCTTTCTTGCCATAGTTGTTAAGTGAATCACTGGAATCACTGCAGTTGTTAACTTAGCAAAACGGTTGTTAACGGTTCTCTGACTTCTCCATTGACTTTGCCTGTCAGAAGGTAGCAAAAGATGGTCACATGACCCAGGGTTACTGCAACTGTCATAAATATGAGTCAGTTGCCACACATCCAAATTTTGATCACCTGACGTGGATGCTGCAGTGGTTGTAAGTGTTTTGTAACTTTGAACAGTCACTAAGTTAACTGTTGTAAGTCAGGAACTATCTGTACTGCATTCTAATCACTGTGCCATCAGGGCTCCTGAATGCTGTAATTTTTATATTTCCACACAACGTATTAAGCCATAAACTATGGTATGCAAGTTACAGTGACTAGTTTCACAGTATGATTTGTATAAATCACACAATGGCTTACTACAATGTGTGGATTCAACCAGTACCTTTTACCAGTTTTCATTCAATAATTTATTATAAGAATTCCTTCCTCTGTGGAATAAGATCATTAGGTTGCACGAAGTCTCCCTTTTTCAAGCCACTAATGATTATGTTCAGTGGTGGGTTGCAATTTATTTTACTCCCAGTTCCTGCTTATGTGCATTATTATGTGACGCTTCTGTGCATGAGCAGAAGCGACTGGGCCAGTAGGTGGAGCCTCCCTCTGCCACCACTATCAGTTCACCTGATCCAGGATGAACCAGCAGCAACCCATCTCTGATTATGTTGCTTTGTGGATGCATTGTTCCATGAGGCTAAAATGTATTGAAATAAGGGCTATCGGGAATGCTGCCTTTTCACCATCTCTTCTCTATGAAAAAGAGGAGATACTTCTCTTTTTCCCAAAATATGTATGGTGGCATATTAAGCCAGCTTTATTGTAGACAAAATCTTGAAGACAATTCTTCAGACACTTCCTCTTCTTCTAGCAAACCAGCGCAGCTAATCTCTTACCTTTTTGCAAGCTACTGAAGCATTGAGAAAAAAACAAAACTATTTTAAGATGATTTGAGGTGACCTAAATGGTGGCTTCTTGTGAGATTGGGTTATTTCTATTTGCCTTTTCAAAAGTCTTTTTTTTTTTTTTTTTTTTTTTGCAAAAGTTTTATTCAGACAAGTTTTCCCCCCTTTTACCCCCCCGGCATATAATATAAAATCACATACAAAAAGTATACCCCTCACCTCCCCCCATCTTAAAATAAAGTTCTCATTCAAATATTGAGTATTATACCCCCGACCAACATGATATAAATTTAGTATAAAATACCTCAATCTCTCCCTGACACCCTTTCTAAGTTAATTCAGCATCATAACATAACCATATCCCATTATACCCATCTCTATATTGCTTATCCACTTATATTTCCCCACCCTCCACCCTAACCCACCCCCACCTCCCAGTCAATCCCACCCTCAAACCCACCCCCCTGACTTCCGCTATACACCACTCTAATAATTCCAAGCATCCCAAATATTATTTACTCTATTCACCTATCAATCAAAGCATTCTTACCTAAAGGCTACATAATACTTCCTAATCTGATATTTATTCTGTATATAATCAATCCATTAAAAACCTTATAACGAACTCAACATAAACACCCCCTTTTAGTTGAACATTAAAATACATAAAAAATAATTCTTAAGATCTAAATACCATATCATATAACCTAACACTTATAAAACTTAAACCATATATCCTAGCTTAAGTTTACATCCTTCCTAATTCAAAAGGTTTACTATTTTTCCCCTCTCCATTTGCTTAATTGCCCACTTAGCAACACAAAAAAATGTAAAGATTACTCTAATATTTGAAAAAAGCAAAGTTACTTCTCTCTTCACAAAGGAAACAGAAATAGTATAGGAAAATTTCAGATCCTATCACATAAAGGGTACAGTAAATTGCAAGAAAATTTCAAAGTTCGACCCAAGTTTTTCCCCAGAACACTAACATAATATTAGTCCTTTCCGCGTCAATGTTCATAAGTCCAACTCTTCAGGTCTCCTTCCATTCCATCCATAGCTGTTTGTAATACCAGTTTAAGCAGCTGCCCCCATAAATAACAAAAAAAAAACCAACCCTTTACATAGGTAACCCCCGAGTGACTTTTCATCAGGATTATAAAGTTCCAGGATCGTGATAGGGCAACAACCAGATCCACTGCAAATGCTCCGGTTCCAGTTTTCAACCCTGAAAAAGTTTCCACATCCAAGAGAACCAGCATTGCAGAGATCTGTATATTTTTATCTAGATTGATTAATTGCTTCGTCCTTTAATCCTTTTGTCTTTCTTAACTCGCCGAGATTGAGACCTCCTCTGCTTCTGCGGTTTCTGAATTTGTCTGGTGCTAGACCTGGCTTCACATTGCTCATCTGATTTACGTATTGGCATTCCAACAGATCCCCCTATAGCAGTCTTCGACATTTCCTCCAGAGTAGGGCTTAAAAAAAGCCCAGGGGAATCCAACTGAGTATGTTCTTCCATCTCTTTTCCAAATTGTTTCTGCTCCATCTCAATATCTTGCTCTGAACCATCCAGATCTACTAGTGTTGGTATAGATATACGTGGGGGCGTTGCACTTTTCTTCAGTATTTCATAATAAAAATCTCTTGCCTTGTCTATAGTATTCAAACAATACCGCGCCCCTTCATATCTGAATATAACACCCATTGGAGCATCCCACCTGTACTGTATCCCTCTTTTCTTCAGCTCCTCCACCAAAAAACCAAAATCCTTTCTGAGCTTCAAGATAGTTGATGGAAGTTCCTTAAAGACACCAATCCGTTTTCCAGCTATGTGGAGAGAGGAGTGAAAAGACTTCTGCAGAATATCATTTCTGAGGTTTCTCTCAGTAAAATATATCACAACATCTCTCGGTAGTTGCCTTTGTAATGCTATACGTGAGTTTGCTCTGTAAATTTTATCAATCTTAGCATAAATTTCACCAGGATCCATATTTACTAATATAGCCAAAGCATCAGCAGAAACTTTTCTTAAGTCTTCTCTAGGATTTTCTGATAACCCCCTCAGTCTAATGGCGTTTTGCATTAACAAAAATTGTAACATAATAACCTGTTTGTCCAATTTATGCATATTCCCCTCCATTTCCACCAATTTCAAATCCGTTTCCTTTGCTTTGACTTCCACTTCTGAAGACAGCTTTTCGATTTTCACATCAATTTTAATGATAACTTCAGACAGACTCTTGGCCATTGCAAACATTTTTTTTTCCAATTGTTCATATTTCTCCTGGATCATTCTTTTGAGGTCTCTGCTTTCATTAACTATAAAGTTCATCAAATCTTTAAAGTCCTGGGGAGTTACTACACGAGTTTGTTCCATTGCCTTGCTTTTAAGTTTTCCAAGTTTTCAGGAAAAAAAAAAAAACCTCTTCAAAATATCAAAATAAGTCAGTAATAAGTAATACGTTTAGCTTAACGCTCAATAAATCAGATAGTGCATTTGGCTTTATAGCTTGCTCCCCCTTTCCGCATACAGCTGTCCGCTATCAGCCAGGGGTTAAGCAGAGACCAAAATCCACAAATCAATAATTAGACAAGGCAACTAAATTTCATTTCATTCATCTGGTAGTTAACGCCATCTTGAATCCTTTGTTCTTTAAAACAATTCACAAACTTTAATTACTTGCGTTTAGTTTCCTTTGAAGTACGAAGGCTTGAAATATAGTCCTTCTTGATGGATTGCATGTCAATCAGGATTGGATACAAGCCAAAACAACTAACTTTCATTTCGTCTCATCTGGTAATTAACGCCATCTTGATTCCTTCGTTCTAAAGGCTGTGTCTAAGATCTACTATATTCTGGCAAAATCACAAACTTTAATTACTTGCATTTACGATGAGTAGCCAAGAAGTTCCCTTTGAAGTATAAAATTGGCTTGGAATGTAAATTAGAAGTTAAAAGCAGTTTGCTTTGCCGTGTTAATTAGCCAATTAACACGGTCTCCACACCCGTCCGGAGAAGATCGCGGCCAAAAGAGGGGAGGGTCTCTCCTTACTTGCTCCTCAGAGGAAAACTAACCCTCTGAGGGCTTCGCAAGGGGACTCTTCCCTGGCAGCAAAAACTCTCCCACCAGCTCATAATAGAGCCTGCGGGTTCCGAGGCATTTGATGGTATAAAAAACGCCTCTACAGACGAGTGGGATGGCAGGCTTGAAAAAAGCCTACCGACAGCAACTGCAACCGGAAGTCAATGGCTTTTCAAAAGTCTTGAATAATTGCTACTTGCATTGGAGAACTTTGACGTTTCCTAAAAGGGGAAGATCCCCACAGCAGGCTCCATAAATTGGACTAGAAGACCAGAACTGGATGCTTCTGAGAAATTTATGCGAGTATATTTTTTGATTCCAAAGTATTACTGCATAGAAGTTTCCAGTTGAAATGATTCATGGAAAGAGAGAGAGAGAGAGAGAGAGAGAGAGAGAGAGAGAGAGAGAGAGAGAGAGAGAGCCAGCCATGTGTCACAATCTAAATTTGTTTTGGGTTTTTTTTGAATTACATTTAACCAAAAGAAATGAGGTGAATAATTTCCTCTGGTAACAATATTTTGGCAGGTTTATTGTGAAGAGAAAGGTCAAAAGGAAAGTTACATGGTATATAGTTACCATATTTGTCTATTCTCTGAGAATTTTTCCTAAATACTTTGAGATACTGGATAAGAAAAGCAAGACAGGCTCAATTATGTGCTTCATAAACCAATTTCATTGTAAACAAGTACACTGACAATAAAGATTATACTTATGATAAGTTAGCTCTTCTCAACCTGCATATTCAGAGGCCAGTCTGGTTTATCAAAATTTGAGATGGCATTATTTTCTTTCTCCTCTTCTGGTATAACCTGAAGGAGGATTTAGTTAACCCATCTCATTTTATTGTCCAAGCCAGCAAATCATTAATTGCAAGTGATTTATGAATCAAGCTTATTCCAACAAGTCATTGTTAGCAATGCTTGAATTTGCTTTCTTATTTATTCATCCTTCCCTTTTTGCTCTTGAAGACATTTCTCTGGCTCCAAGAATTAAAAAAGGCATGTAGCATAATTTATTTTGTTATACTTCACCTATATACAAAATCCTGGCATGCTAAAAAAAAAACCACAACATTTGCGTAACTGCAGATATATTCTGGAAATAGCTGGGGAGGAGCTGTTTTAACCCTCTTCTTGTGGACCAAACTTTCCAAGCTTTGCTGCATCTTTGTCCTATGGAAAGCAGCCCCTTCGTTCTGGGAATCCAATTGCTTCAAACTTCTTCCAAAAGAGGCTAGTGTTCTTCGTTCACCACAAATGCATCCACAGTTCAGATTTCAGACAACCTAACTGGCTGGTTGAGAGAGAAGTAAGTATTCTGCATGGAGAAACAAGGAAATGCATGAAGACCTGAGATTTAGGATGGCATCCAGAGATAATAACACAATGGCAAATGGGCAATGCTCAAGTGTGATTTTTTAAATAACAATCCATGTTCAGTGGTATGTTTGTGCTCTGCTTGCTCTCACAGAGGCTTAATTTTGTAAACACATGGTTCTTTATTAATCTTCCTTGGGGTTCTCTTCTATAATTGAGCTGTTCAGAGCAGGAGGCTCAGGAGAAAGGGGAAGCGAGCCAAGGGCAATTTCAGCTGTCAAGATCATGAGTAGGAGGCTGAGGTGAAAGGATATAAGAGTCTTCCTGTTTGAACTACTGATTCATCCATACAAGAGATGACTCTGAATTTAAGATGATTCTCCATAATGGAAGATTATACAACTCAATAAATTAATCAATCAGTCAGTCAGTCAGTCAATCAAAACTTTTCCTTCTGCCTTCCAGTCCTCCTGTTACCTCATTATTACGGAAGATGACTCTTCCAATTAAAGGTAAGCATGTTTGAGGGGGAGGGAAATGTAGCTTTTATTTTAGCAAATTCAATACTTTTAATCCTATTTTTGTTGGGTTTTTCTGGTTCTAAACCCAATCCAATATTGTAACCATATCTCTTCTTTCTCTTTTTCTTCTTCTTCCTGTATAGTTTAGTTAAAATGTGTATATCAATTATTCTATAATAGTTTAACATGAAATGAAGTTTGTTAGCTTTGTTCTTGATAATATTAGTATAATTGCTTGTTTATGTTAAAGAATGTAGTAAAATTATTTTTAAAAGCCAGCAGCAAAATAATAACCCTTCCTTTAATATTCCCTAGTCATAGACTCACACATCTACACTTCCACAATTTGCCACATGCATCAACTCTAAGTCAGCGTATCCAACAGGAAGAGATGATGAGGGTTATAGTGTAGCACATCAGTAGGGTAAAATGTTGCACATCCCTAGTCTGACATTTAAACAATGAATGTGACAATTTAGCACCAAGCCCCTTTGCAAGGGGGACCTCTTCCCAATTCTTACCAAATTACTTCTTCATAGTAGCTATAAAGTAAAATATGGAGATAGCCATGTGTTGCATTCTCATTATCTGCTTAAAGGAAATGCAAGATATATAAGTAATAAATAATAACCCTCTTTTCCAGTATTTCTGTAGCTCTGATATCAGTATTTCCTACTAATGGATTGAATAGCATTGTGTTGGTTGAAAATGCATATCATGTACAGTCATTGTGTTGCCTCAACTGGATGGGCATTGTTGCCAAACAAGTCCAGAAATCTTTGAGTTGCTCAAAACCATTTTTCTTGGACATTATATGTTTGTGGCCTCATTACTTTGTGTTGTAAATTGAGTGCTGTTTCCACATGTAAAGTTATTGAGCCAGAGAGGAATGATCAGGAAACAAAATATATTGCATGTTATCTCCTTTTCTGTTGCCTGTATGTGTGAGAGAGAGTGGGGTTAGGGAGAAGGAGAGGAGCAGAGAGAGAGAGATTTGGCTAACAATGGGGAGACCTTTGCTTCCATATTTCATTTACTTTTTTGATGTGCTAAAAAGGCTGAAGAGATGTGTCAAGAACATTAAAGAAAGTTAAGCTTGATTGAGCATGCATCAGAGTTATAAGGGTAGGGTATGGCCATAAAATATTGAAGAGAAGATGGTTTTATCTTTTTCTCCCTCATTGGTTTTGATAACTTCTATATTAAGTAGGAATAATCCTGGAGGAAATAGTTGATGCATATATCTCATCTGAATGGATATTTTAATTTAAAAAAATATTGCAGGGAAACCTGATTTATATAAACTAATAGGAAAGATAAAAATTATTTGAAGATTTTAAAAATAAAACATGATTATTAAATTAATAGTTTGAAGAAGGCAAATACCTAATATTCTTAAATATGAGAGAGAGGCTATTACAAGAACATCAGAGACAATGCAAATGCAATGGGGTGTTCATTCTTTATTTAATTCTGCAATCTGTTCCTCATCCCATAAAGATACTTAGGAGCTCCTTTTATTATGGCACAATAACAATATAAAATTGGAAAACCTGAATAAGGAGTTCACAGAGATTTTTGAACACCCCCCATAGCATCTCAGTTTTTCTTTTCCCCTTAACTTTGACTTATCTCTGAGTTAATGGTTAGCTTTAAATAAGAATTAGAACTGATATTTTTAAAAGATGTTGAGCTGTGTAAAAAGGCATAAATCTAATTTGATCCATGCTGAAATAAATGGTTTCAAAAGTAAAAATATCCTTTAGTGATATGGGTTAGGGTGAAAGTTAGCATTTGTTTGTTACTTAGATTCTGCAAATGCTGATTAAATATATAATCTGTGTAAGGTGATAATGAAATTAAAGTCCAAAATAACTGGATAGGTGCCAAATTGGGGTAAGTGGAAATGAAAAGGACATGTAGACAAAAGGCAGGCTCCTTCTTTCTTTGTTATGCTGCTGCACGACTTGGTTTTTACCATTATGTGACATTGGCTATGTCATTGCTTTCTTTAATTTTAATTCCATATTTTAATTTTATTTTCATTTATTTTGCTCTTCTATTGGTTGGCTAATCTTGAGAAGTTATACGGGTTGAATTTGGTTAATGTTTTTGTGGAAGATAACCAGGGAAAGCTGGACAGCAAAATTGAAAAACATTTCCGGGGCAGGGAGAGAAAATTTATTTATTTATTTATTTATTTTATCGAATTTGTATACCGCCCTATCTCCCCGAGGAGACTCGGGCGGTGCACAGAAATATAAAAACATATACAAAACAATACAATATATAACAGTTTAAAATGGAATTAAATTAGGGTCTGTGCTGAGAATTTAAATTAGAAAAGGTTAAAATCAATTTAAAACTTTACCCATTAAAATTAAGCCAGGCCGACTTCTTGAAATAGATATGTCTTTAATGCCCGGCGGAAGAGGCGTAGGTCCGTGATGGTGCGAAAATGATATTGTTTGTTTTAATTCTATTTTTACTTTATTCAAAAATAGTTAAATTTCAAAATATAAATACAAATCTCCAAAAACCTTTTCTTAAAAAAAAACCAAGTACAAATAAACAGAACAAGATGCATTTAACAAACAAGATATTTAAAAAGTGCATTTCACACACACACTATCCCCCCTCTTGTTGAATACTGATGAATATATTACAACAATATTAACTTCCTACCTCTTGTGAAACAGAGATCCAAAATTTTAAACTACTAAATCTATTTGCAATCTATTAGCCTGACGTCTATGTATTATACTAATGACCAAACAATTAACAGGAAGAACAACAATAATAAGGTATGATTATTGAAACAAAGTTTCAAAACTCTGTTAACAAACTGTTGTTGTAATCAACTCAGAAAATTTACCATGGCATTTTATCTAGACCAAACCATCTGAAAAGATAACAGTGATTTGTCCTGAACCAAATATACATATTTCTTTCTTAATACCATCTCAAATCAATTGTTCACTACTTTAAATATATTAAGTCCAGACTCCAAATTTTGTCTACTTTCCCCAAAAAATCCAGAAGAAATTGTTTTGCAATTAAATAGGATAAATCCATTCCCAATCTTCTTCAATCTTCTTAGGGAAAGCTACTATATCACTTCTCCACTCAGTCAGGATTCTGCTGTTGTAAAAGAATGCACGGTTGAACTTCGGAGAGGTGTGTAGGATAGACTCATTTAGTTCTAAGCCTGTGAATTCTAATTTCTGTAAAGGTAGTCCTCAAGTTAGGAATGTAATGGAGCCTGTCCATTCCATTCTTACCTTGAGAGTTCGTGGAAGTGAATCTCGTATCTTGAATGAGATCACTCCCTGCTTTCGCCCACACATTCGCTAATTGAATGCATGGGCGAATACATGGCTTGTTAAGTGCACATGAGGTATCTCAGGGTGGGGAAGGGCATGCAAGGGCCTAGTGATGGAACAGGCCCAAAGGCCTCCCAAACTCACTAAAATACCTCATGCTTCCCACTCCCTGCCATGCTAGACTTACCTTGCAAAGACCTGTCTCCTCTCTGCCATCATTTCTTTTGCTTTGAGGGAGAGAAGAGGTGATGGAAACTCCTGGGCATGAAAAGTGTTTGTGACACTTGTCCCCTCCTCCTCCTCCACCCTCAAACTCCTTTCTGCCACCACCGGGACACTTTTCGCACAGACAGAGACCTGACGGAGACTGGAAGCTTCCTCTGCATGCAAATCTGTCTGAACTTGCATGATACTGCAGCACCCAGTAGCTTCCATCAGCTTTCCTCTTCCTCAAAAGCAAAGTAACCATGGCAAAGAAGAGACAGATCTTGTAAGGTAAGTGAGTCTGGCCTGCAAGAAGGGAGGGGGAAGCAGATGTGGGGAGGTGGGATGGGGGAAATATTGTGAATGTTGCAGACCTCTGTAGTCATTTGTAAGGGCGAATAACTGTTGTGCTGCTGCAATATTTGTAATTTTGGAACTTGCTCATAAACACTAGGAGGCGCTTATCTCATAACTTTGAAGGACACTAAATGAACACTTGTAACCCAGGGATTAGCTGTATTTCTTTCCAGTGAAACTACTGCTTTCAGAACACATTCCTTTTGTGAGTCTAATTTATCTATGGATAGATAAATCAGAATATTTTCCACAACCATTATCCATCCATTTTTTTAAAAAAAGTTTTTATATACAGTAAGTATTGCATGCTGTCAATTTTTTTTCAAATGTCAGCCACATTTGTTTGTTTCTAATCTGATACATTGTTATAACTTGACAATGGCAGATAAGAAAACACAAGAATCCCCCAAATGAAAAAAAATAGCTAAAAGAGCAGAGAAGATATTTCTGGATATTTTGATCCACAATTAATGGAAGAATTAAAATTTTCCAAAATTATTAATAAAAATAGGATAAAAACAATATAACTTGATTCTAGAATGAGGAATGACTAACAGTAGAAATACTGGACATGAGTGTTAGTTAAATGCATATATTTCATTATGTCAATAACTCATGCTAATAATTTGTATCAAATATGCGATGACATCATGATGTGGATGATGCCACCAAGGCTACTATAGTGCTGGTAGTCCTGAGTTAGGCTTTTTTAGACTGCTTGATATCAGATTAATTGATGATACATGTGGCTTCAGTTAGTTGCCTTTGCTATTGCTGATTTTAAATATATTCATGTTTTGAACTTGTGACATTTTGGGATGAGACTATCAATGATACCTGTTGATGTTAGACATGTATTTGGCAGAATATTTTCCCAAGAACAAGATGAAGCTCAAATTATATGCAGCTCTTAGCCTAGACCAGGGGTCTGCAAAGTTGGCTCTTTTAAGACTGGTGGACTTCAACTCCCAGAGTTCCCCAGCCAGCTGGCTGGGGAACTCTGGGAGTTGAAGTCCACCAGTCTTAAAAGAGCCAACTTTGCAGACCCCTGGTCTAGACAATCACCGATAACCTTCTATTTTCTATGCATTTGTAAAGAATGCAGATTTCGTAAGAATTGCCAATAGAAATCTTTTTCATATTAATTGGTTAAAAATTCCCCTTTTATGTTAACACACTGTTAAAATAAACCTAACCCATTAATCATCAATAATCCTGTTAATAGAATCTGACTCAATTAATGTTTTTAAGTTTTAATTTTTATTAATTTTTTACAAAGTGAAAACAGTAGAATACCATATTTTTTGGAGTATAAAACACACCTTTTTCCCTCAAAAAAGAGGCTGAAAAACTGGATGCATCTTATACCCTGAATACAGCATTTTTTGCCTCCCGGAATCCCGCCCCCTTCACCAAAATGTCTGTGCATTGCTTTTAGGAGGCTTCCAGACAGCTCCTGGGGGCTGGGGAGGGTAGAAAGGAGTGAAAAACAGACTGTTTTTCGCTCAATTGTGCCCCGCAGCCCTGAGGAGCATTCTATAAGCCTCCTAAAAGCTATGTATGCTCTTCTTTGGACAAAAACGGACCCATTTTTGCGAGGTCTGCAGAGTGCAAAACCTTTTTTTTTTAATTTGCCTCTTCAAAACCTTGGTGCGTCTTATACTCTGGTGCGTCTTATAGTCTGAAAAATACGTTATATAAAGAAAAAAGAAAATATCACAAGAGAAGAAAAGCTAAATGTTAGAAAAGAAGAAGAAAAAGTTTATGAAGAAGTGCCTTCTGGTCATCTTTGCAACAGCCTTATCTACCATGTTTCCCTGAAAATACGACAGGGTCTTATATTTTTTTGACTCACAAAATATGGCCTTGGGCTTTTTGGAGGGGGGGGGCTTATTGTTTTGGGGTTGCTGGGTGGCTGTTCCCTTGCAACCAGGCACCCGAAGAGCCAGGCACAGCCTCAGGGACAAAGCAGCCATGAGGTGACCATGCTCACGAGCAGCCATCCAGCAAACCCCCTCTCCAGCTGGGCAGAGCACCATTCACTGACCTAGGGAGTATCCCTAAGGCGCCAAGCCATGTGGCGCTCTGCCCGCCCCCCCAGCTCTTGGGGCTTGGCACATTTGGGATACCCCCTAGGTCAATGCATGGACCTCTGTACGACTGGAGAGTGGGGTTGCACGAGCAACTGCTCCGCCCCCAGCTCACATGCCTCCCAGCCTCACCATGCCCTTGGCCAGCTTTCCTTGCAAGACTAGGGCGCTGCTGCTGCCACCGCCAAGCTACGAGTAAAACTTCTTCTCCGGCTTCCAAACTCTGGAACTCGGCTTCCGATTCTTCCAGTAGTGGCCGCTCGAGGAGTGTGTTCTATGGTTATGGGCAGGCTGTTTTTGCACTGGAGGGAATGGAGTGTGAAGCATGTTGGGCTCTTTTTGCACAGGAGGAAACAAGGTTTTTTTTGAAGCGCATTGCTGGCCTGCTGCTCTTTTTGCAGCGGGCCTTCTTTTTGCCCCGCAAGCTGTACCAGTAGATACGGCAAGAGCTGTGGGGTGCGTGGGGCATGTCCCTCCTTCCCCCACTCCGGTTTCACCTCCTCATCTTGGTTGTTTGCATGTAAAGCAACCAGTGGTAATGGCGGGAACCAGTTGCGCATGCACTTAAATAGTTGGTGGTGGAGTTATTTTTTGGCGAGGGATTATTATGGCACATACTCTGAAAAGCCCAATTGGGATTATTAGCAGTACATGTCATATTTTCGGGGAAACACGGTATATATATTTATTTTATCCTCTCTAAAATCAATTTACTTTTAATTTCAAGCCACACCTTACTTCAGAGCTTTCCATGCTTTCTTGTAAATATCTTCATTTCTGGAAGGGTTTTTGACTCGACTATGGTTTTGTCTGTTGCTCCCAATCTTACACTATTACAGTTGCATATTATGGCATTGATTTTTGTGTAGCTGATAGAATATCTCAAACAGTGCAGAAATGGAAGTGGGAATTGGACTATCCAAAAACAGGTGAAGAATACTAACACTTTTTTTTTACTTTTTACTTTTTAAAGATGCCAGCTTGGCCAGAGATCAGTAATTTCATTTCATTTTTATATTCACATTGGCATATTCACTCAATGCATTTGTGTTATTTTTTATTCCCATATTTAAATTACATAGAAATGAATTTCTTAGTTGTTTCTATTTCTTAATTCCATACACCAGTAATTACTTTTCATTTTTTGCAAAAGGCTGTTGATTACCATCTCAAGTTTGTTTGTGTCCTTTATTTCCTGTTGTTAAATGCGACAGTAAGACAGGTAAAAAGTGTATTAAAAGTGGTAATTTGTATAGGAAATTGCATCTTCAGTCCCTTAACACTCTCAACCCACACCCCTTTCCTTAATTGGCAGCATATTGTGATTTTTTTACTTTTTGTTTTTGCAAAAAACAATAATATTTTCTAATTTTAAATAGCTTGGTTTTAAATGAAATGGTCTATGTGAGTATACAGCTTTTAAATTCAAACTAGAGCTTTCATTGTTATATCAACTATTATCTGAGAGGGGAAAAAACATGTTTTTAAAAAATATTAGATAATTACTTTGTTATTTTTATTTCAAACCTGCCCTGGACATATCAAACAGGTTTTACATTATTGCTTTTCTAAAATTCTTAAGATATTTATTGAATTGAGAAATGGTACATATATTATCCCTGGTCATGCAGTATTTTAAACACTATACTTGGGATATTGTTTTAGGTCATCTGTAGGATTTTTAAAAATAAAATGTAACAATCCAGCAAAGGCCATTTTTAGGAGTTTTTAGGTTTTATAGTTGGAACTCACATTCCTTTCCTGCCTCTCTCCAATTTTAAGTCTCCCAAAATCCCAATTGACAAATTGCTACACTGTTGTGATCTCCCATCATTCATCCTGCCTTGATGTCAGAATTATAATGTAAGCAGACTTTAAGTCAGGTGAGTATAAAAACATATCACATGTATGAAAACTAACATTTACCAAAAGGGGTCTTACGAGACAGATGACCTTTCTTTCACCATTATGGAAATGTAGATCTTAGCAACGATAGGTATGAGAATTGAATGCTAAGTATTTGGAGTCTGTCCATCTTTAAATAGTACTATGAAATCTCCAGAATCAACGGATGCTGAATTGCAATGTTGCTATGTTTGATTTTATAATTCCAAACCAAAAAAATCACACACGACACTAAAATAAGTGATAAAAATAGTTTGAGAGAACAACAGATTTTAAAGCAGCAAGGTGTAATCTGGTTTAAAATTGCTACTGAAGATGGAGATGTGTTTTCTTCAAATAGCTAGTACCATTGTCTTGAGCTTTTCTTTTTGTTACTAAAATAGACATAATTACAAGAAGATTGGAAGGGAGCTAGTATAATCATATTTTAATAAAAGAAAATCAAAGATTGTCAAATATTGGAGATCCACTAACTTTAACTTAACTAGTCAATTCATAGATTTGTTTTTCTTTTAGTTAAACTGTGTCTTTTTTTGTCTATAGGAGAGCTTCTCTCATATAAATACCTCAATACATTATGACCATATTTTGTATAATGTTCCATATGTAATTTGTGTCCATAAGCAACTTGACATAAACCATAAAGAACATCGTCTTCAATCAATTGAGGAATTGGGGCCATACATTTATCTTACAATTTATCGTTCTACTATTGAAATCAGCAATAAGAACAGGATAGGTAATCCATTTCTGTTGTCCAGCCATCGATTTCCATGTAATAGATACGTAGTTCAAAAGAATATGGACATTCAAAATAATAAATAAATAAAGATAAATTGATCTTGTTTACAATTGGATGGGAAAACACCAGTAAATCTGAGTCTTGTGGACCAGTTGGAATAGTTGAAGAATCATTCCATAACAAGGCAGTTGCAAATTACTTCTGCACTGTTGCCAATAACAAGAAATTGTCTATGTAGTCAGCTAAAATATAGACCCATTAATTAAGGTAGAATAAGGCATTTCAAAGAATGAATTAACTTCACTGTAAAACACAGCCCTAAGCAATAATTTTCCTGAATTATGATTGAATATCAAATAATGTATAACTTAGTGTAACTGGAATCCAAAACATTTTGACAAAAACCATTATAACACATCATTTGAAAGGTGCTATTTGTTTTTTTCAATTCCATCCTACTTTTTAAGCTATTCTCAGTATAAATATGTTATGTTTCAATTGAAAATTCCTCTATGTATTGTATAGGTTTCCATAAGAAAGTATTAGAAATATGGGGAAGTATTAGATTCTTTGATGATTGACTTTAAATAAAAGTTATTCTTTTCCTAAGCACAAATCACAGACTTGTCTGTAATAACATTTATGACATGAAAGGCAGAGGATTATAAGAATTTCAGCATGTGATCTATTTCCTATTAAATTCAGTTGGTCTTTCAAAATGTTAAAGATCATCTTATAATTTCGTTTCTAATTGCTTTTCTCTGAACTGGCTTTTTAAAAAATCGGTGGTGAGGATGATGATGATGAAACGAGTTTTCAGATGTCTGATTATACAGCCATTTCTTGAATTCTTATCAATATGGGAACCAGCCCTTAAAATGGGATGACAGATTCTTCAATCGGCTGTTAATTTATGACAGAGTAGAGATGGAACACTGAAATAAATGGTTATTTCATATTAAAGACAAGAATAAATAAATAATATTGAAATGATGAGTAAAAGTGATTTAAAATAAAGCTGTCATAGTTCAGTTGTCATGTGAATGTAATTGTTTACAAAAGGAACAATACAATCACGTCATATAGGTGCTGAAAAATAGCGAGGAAGAGGAAGGGATATGTTTCCATCCTATTAACCTGCTTCAAAGCATTGAGCATTATACCAGATATAGAAAGATACTACATCTGTGGATTTTTCAACTAATTGCTGTTTGTAGTATGGAATTTTAAAGTGTGTTTAAAGTTAACTTGTGTTTATTGAACAATCCAAATTTAAACAATGGTTTATTTAGACAGTGCTGCATGTTCTACTATAAGCAGTAAGTGACTGAAAATGCAAACGTATGTTCCTGTTTTGTCCCTTGCAGCTTAAGTTGATAATGGAGAGAAGAGTTGGAGAACTAGATAATTTATGTCACTCCAGACAAATGGAATGGTATCCAAAAATGCTGAACAGGAATTTGAACAGTGAGTACAGCTGCATCCAGGGACTATCAGAAGCCAAAAAACAAGCAGCTATCTGGATTTCTTGCTCCTCTTCTCTCCCCACCTCCTGCCATTCAACAATCACTTCATTGAAAGTGAAATGAAGTCTACAAAGGGATCATAGTGACTGAAGAACAGTGGCTAAATGTTCTTTAAATAGATTCCCCACACAGAGAGGAGCAATTTTTGCTGTGTCTCATCTTACTCAAGACCTCTTTGTAAGATTTAATTGAACTAAGGTTGACTTGGTTCGTGCACACTATTAAAAAGATCAGGAAACTGTTCTTTCTGACCTATGCTTTGAAATAAAAAAGATGCTCTATCACATATTTGCTTTTTTCTGTATTGTTTGCCAAGGTCCAGTAATCTCAGTATACTTCATATTGGTTGTATTGCTATTATTCACATTGCTCTTCCTGTCCTTGGTATTTGCTCTTTCTCTGGGTGTGGCTTTGTTTTGGAGCAATTCTGCTCTCTGCACATCAACTTCATTACCAATGCAAATAGATCCTAATTTTGTAATGCAGAGTTTAAATTCCTTCCCTGTATTTTATTCCTGTATTTTAGAGTACAACAGGATTGGCTTAGTTTTCTTTTGCATTTTATTTTAAAACTTTCGTTTATGCACTTGCACACTCTTCATATTGAGCAATTCCAGAACGTAACTATTCAAAGGGCCAATTTAAACATGCTTCTACCCCCCCCCCTTCAGTTTGAATTTCTGATCACTTGTGTAATATGCAGTATGCTCTTCAGTCTGTTTGCTATGCTTTTGCTTTATTCTGCATCCTCTATTTTTCTCCAATAATTTTGGATTGCATGTAACATGTATTTCAACCAAATGGATTTTTCTAGTGAGAGTAATCTGAAAAAATGATAAAAACTCATTAGATCTGGAACCGTTGGGGAATTGAAGGTAGAAAGGAGTGGATTTAATCCCTTCCCCCAAACTACTTTATACAGAGATCAAATTGCATAACTGCACTTTAGAATTTACATATGTAACAGCAGCCCTGCCCGAGCTACTCGAGGTGATCGCCGCGATGGCGGTGGAGACCCCCAGACTTATGGTCATGGGGGACTTTAACCTGCCATCGGCGGGCGAGACATCCGAGGCAGCTCGGGAGTTCATGGCTTCCATGACGGCCATGGACCTGACCCAAGTAGTTCAGGGCCCCACGCACGAGGGAGGACACACGCTGGATCTGATTTTTGTCTCTGGACACTGGATTAGTGATCTTGGAACAGGGGATTTAGTCATCTTACCCTTGTCATGGACAGATCACTTTCTCCTTCGGATAGACTTTCCAACCGTCACACCCCACCGCGGGGAGGCGGAACCGGAGACACCGAGTTGGTTCCGCCCCAGGCGCCTGATGGACCCGGAAAGGTTCCAGAGGGAGCTTGGGCCAGTACCTGTGTCCCTGTCCCACGGCTCGACTGAGGATCTAGTGGCCGCATGATATAGTGCGGCCACGGGGGCCTTGGACCGAGTCGCGCCCTTGCGGCCTCTCATGCGGCGTCGAGTCACCCAGGCTCCTTGGTTTACCGAGGAGCTTCGGGAGATGAAACGCCGTAAGAGACGCCTAGAGAGTAGGTGGAGAGCTTCTCGATCCGAATCTGACCGAACACTAGTGAGAGACCATATTAGGACTTATTTAGTGGCGCTAAGAGTTGCCAAACGTGAGTATTGTGCCACCCTTATCGCATCCGCGGAAAACCGCCCTGCCGCCCTGTTTGGGGTGACCCGCTCCCTCTTGCATTTGAGGCCGCGGGAAGCCCCTCTGCAGGGTCGAGCAGAGGAATTTGGAGTTTTTCTGCAGGACAAAATCACTCAGATTCGGAACGAGCTGCCCTCCACTAGTGATCCGGTCGAGGTACCCGGTGCTGGTCTTGAGATAACATCTTGGGAGGAGTTTGACTTTGTTGCTACCGAGGATATGGACAGGTTGCGGAGGAACCTTAGAGCCACCACATGTTTATTGGACCCGTGCCCCTCCTGGCTTGTACTGGCATCCTGGGAGGTGACACGAGGCTGGCTCCAGGGTATTGTGAATTCATCTCTGAGTGAGGGGTCCTTGCCTACCGTCTTGAAAGAGGCGGTGGTGAGGCCCCTCCTCAAGAAGCCATCCCTGGACCCAGCTTTATTAGAGAACTATCGTCCCGTCTCCAACCTTCACTTTTTAGTGAAGGTTGTTGAGAGTGTGGTGGCTCAACAGTTTCCCCGACATCTGGAGGAAGTTGATTATCTAGACCCGCGCCAGTCCGGCTTCCGGCCCGGTCACAGTACCGAGACGGCATTGGTCGCGTTGGTGGATGATCTCTGGAGGGCACGGGATAGAGGTTGTTCCTCTATCCTTGTCCTATTAGATCTCTCAGCGGCTTTTGATACCATCGACCATGGTATCTTATTGCACCGATTGGGGGGGTTGGGGCTGAGAGGCACCGTTTTACGGTGGTTCTCATCCTACCTCTCTGGTCGGTCGCAATGGGTGTTGGCAGGAGGGCAGAAGTCGTCCCCGAGGCCCCTCACATGTGGGGTTCCTCAGGGGTCGGTCCTCTCGCCACTCCTGTTCAACACCTACATGAAGCCGCTGGGTGAGATCATCCGTGGTTTTGGGGTGGAATACCATCTGTACGCTGATGACATTCAGTTGTACATATCCACCCCAAACCACCCCAACGATGCCGTCGAGGTGCTGTCCCGGTGTCTGGAGGCCGTACGGATCTGGATGGGTAGTAACAAACTCAAGCTCAACCCGGCCAAGACCGAGTGGCTGTGGTTTCCGGCACCCCGGTTCAGCCAGATAAGTCCAACACTGGCCATTGGGGGCGAACAACTGGCCCCCGTGGAGAGGGCGCGCAACTTGGGCGTCCTCCTGGATTCCCGGCTGTCCATGGAGGACCATGTGGCGGCCGTGGCCAGGGGGGCATTCTATCAGGTACGCCTGATACGCCAGTTGCGCCCCTTACTGGACCGGGGAGCCCTTCGCACAGTCACTCAAGCGCTTGTGACATCCCGGCTGGATTACTGTAACACTCTCTACATGGGGCTCCCCTTGAGGTGCACTCGAAGGCTACAGTTAGTACAGAATGCGGCCGCGCGGGTGATTATGGGTGCCACAAGGCAAACCCACGTAACACCTCTCCTGCGCGAGCTGCACTGGCTGCCTGTGGCCTTTCGAGTGCGCTTCAAGGTGCTGATGACCATCTTTAAATCGCTCCATGGCTCGGGGCCTAGCTATATACGAGACCGCCTCCTGCCCCATACATCCCTTCGTCCGATCCGCTCCCACAGAGAGGGTCTTCTTCGGGTGCCGTCGACGGGGCAATGCCGGTTGGCGACACCCAGGGGAAGGGCCTTCTCTGTGGCGGGTCCGGCCCTCTGGAACGACCTACCCCCCGACCTCCGTACTATCTCGGACCTCCGCCTCTTCCGCCAACGTCTTAAGACGTATTTATTCCAACAAGCCGGCCTAGGATAGCCCCCATTTCTGACTTTTTAAGAAAATAATTTATAATTGGCAAGGGTTTTAATATTGGGTTTTAGCACGGGTTTATTAATTTAATACATTTTAATAGATATTTATTGTATTTTGTGTTCTTAAATAATGCCTGTGCGCCGCCCTGGGTCCTAACAAGGAGAAGGGCGGGGTATAAATTTAATAAAATAAATAAAATAAATAAATAAACATTGATATCCGTCTGAAATGGTAGCATAAACTCTTACTTCTCTTGTAGTTACAAGTAGTCTTCTCCTTACAACTAGTCCCTTAGCAACTGTCCGAAATTATGGCAGACTGAATAATTGCATTGTACTTTAGAATTTACATTGATATCCATCTGGAATGGTAACATAAACTCTTACTTCTCTTGTAGTTACAAGTAGTCTTCTCCTTACAACTAGACCCTTAGCAACTGTTTGAAGTCATGACAAACCTATTGTGGGATGCTTACAACCTGGATTTGGAGTTTGACATGCAGCCACATGGATGCATGTTGGGTGCTCAACAGCTGACATGCATTTGCAACCATTTGTAGCATTTCATGGTCACATGATTGCTTTTTACAACAATTTTGCTGAAAATTGGCATTTACTTTCGATTTTTGGCAAAACTGCACTCATATTGAACCATGGATTAACTTAACGATTGCCACTAAAAGGTCATGAAATTGGCTCAGTGACATGGCTGACCTGATTACAACTTAGAGCTGTGATGGACTGGCTCCATTATGGTTACAATTCGAGGAGTGTCTGTAATACTACATGCTGCCCTAGATGCCATTTACTTCAAGTGTAGAATCCTAACAATTAATACATGTTGCCTTTCAAACTCTGCCAGCCTGTTGGAGGGTGGGATAGGAATTAATTCAGAGACAAATGGAACTGAGATGTGAATTAAAGTGAAATGTATTACTATTTTCAAAGAGTTACAGTAAAGAATTATCCATTTGTGTTCAGGTGCAACATTTTGTCCCTCTTATTCAGTATATTCTGGAAAAAATGATTTATGATCAGTCTTCATACTTAGGACTGTTGTAGTGTCCCCACAGTTACATGATCAAAATTCAGGTATATTCTGGCAACCTGTCTATATTTATGACAGTTGCAGCCTTCCAATCCATTATATGATTGCAATTTGTGACCTTCCTAGGGAGCTTACAGCTAGCAAAGACAATGGGTGGCAGCCATATTTTGCTTAATGGCCACATGATTCACTTAACAACTGCTTCAAAAAAAGATTTAAAATCAGATGTTACTCACTCAACCACCCTATTGTTTAATCAATTATTAGTTGTAAGTTAAGAGCTACCTGTAACACCTTAGCGGGAAAGCTGTGCATCTGGTGAAGGACAGGTTTGCAGCGTTCCCACCATGCCAGCTGCAATTGGGCTGTTCAGGAAACCAAACACCTGGAGAATTCTGGGAATTGAAGTCCACACACATTAAAGTTGCTAAAGCTGAGAAATACTGTTTTAGGATTAGGATAGGATAGTGTTAGCCCAATCTAAATTTGCTCTGGGTTATGCTCACTCAGATGCTGGTGTACCAGTGAGAGAGACCCAGTGCAAAAGCTAGCAAAATTAACCCTTTGTTTCATAGCTTGCATTCACAAGGTTTGGATATGACCAGTGCCGCTGAAAATCCAAATTGTGCTTCTGAACACTATATTTCAATTTGAACCCTTAGTTTAAACATAAAAAAACTGAGCGTCTGAAACTTCTTAGAGATTGAGAGGTTTTAAATGGAATACAATATTAACCTCCAGCTGTGAGGGAAGACCAAGTTGTTCCCACTTACTTTCCTCTTATTGGTTACAGGAAGAGGTAAAAGCAAATTTTACACATGGCTGGTGACCCCTTCCTGTGTTCTTTGACTCATTTCTTAAAGATTTGGCAGAAGCTGCTCTTTGGCAACTATTCCTCTGCTCACTAATAAAATTGGGAGACTTTTGAAGAAAGTTTGAGTAGTGATTTTAGGAAGATGACATGAGATTTTCATCTCTCCTCATTTATGCTGTTAACTAGTGGTGGGTTGCAGGCGGTACACCCCAATATGGGCGTACTGGAGCCTGCTCAGAGGACTGGGTACCGTTCTGGTATAGTGCTCCGGAGGGCCCGCCCAAGCTCCTTACCTGCTCTTTAAAGCGTTTGGCGCTTCCGTGCATGTGCATGGTGCATACAGCACCTGTGCAACACTCTGCCAAGCAGCTGGAGCATCGCAGAGGCTTGTGGAGGCGTCGCTGGTAGATACGACGCATATGTGCGTTGCGCGCATCCATGTGGATGACCCCGGGCCCATCCAACCATACCGTTTGGAATGGGATCCAGAACCTACCACTGCTGTTAACCCATATTTCTGAGGAATTTTTTTTTTTAAGTATTTCAAGTGTTTAGTTGTTGTAAAGTTTGTGGCAATTGTTTGCATTCCTTGGGTTTTGGTTTTCATATCAGGATAAAAAGCATCAGTAGATAAAGTTATGTTAACAAATGTATTAGAGTTTGGTTTATGGAACAATTCTATATTGCTGTCATGGTAGGTTACAAAATCTAGCGAGCTTAGCAGACGTAAGAAGAAAAATCAAAGAAGCTAAGCGGTATTATAAATGGTTTGTACTTGAGTGGAAAATCTTCATGTTTTGGTCTGTAACCTAGATTGCAAAATCAGAAAGCATACTGGAAGAAGGTGCACATTACTGCCAAGAAAGTGACATTGGCATACAAACATGATAAATAGACTGTTGCTATCTATCAAGCGTCAGCTGCAGTTGTTAAAAAATGAGAGTACTTGCTTATACTTACAGAATTACAACATTTTAGTTCCGTTGTAGTATGATAGGTTTTCTAGCCTGTTCTCTGCATTACATCTTCCACACTTAATTCTCATTCTCTCGGCCATATATGATGACATCTATAACCATAAAATGTAATTTATCTGTAAGATACAGTTAATATTGTGAGAGTAATTCTGTAATGAAATGCTGCTTCTAGATAGCCTAGTGAAAGATTGGAATAGTTTCTCTTTGCTTTAGAGGACAGGTTGTGTTTGGAAACAAATTAAGTATTAAATGGAAAAATTACATTGGAGCAGTGCCCAGATTCTCAAGTCTAGCTGCCAATAAACTAATAATTGGGTATCCTCTGCTGCAAGTTTGTTAATTCAAATCATACTGGGGAGATCAGGATCATCCATTTGAGTAGTAGTAGCTACAAATATGTGATTAAATCCCTCTGTTTATGAGGATCATTTGCATAACATATGTAAACAGTGGTAGGTGATTATGCCTTCATGGTTACCATCCTGACATTTTTTTGATTTCCCCTTTTGCCATTTTATACTTTAGTTAGCATTTATTTTACCAGAGAAAATAAATTTTTGGATAAATTCTCTTCTCAGGCATGAACTTATACAGACCTCAGTATTATTGCATGAAATTTGACTGTATTCTGATGGGGTTGACAGAATGGAAGAGGATGCTCATATCTATATACCACTAAACCTCTTATCATGACTTTTAAGTAGGTGTAACAGTACATCCATAGGGCACCAGGTATCTCAAAGTGGTTAACTTAGAGAATGCATCCAAATCTGGGCCCATGCTTTTTGAGAGAATGTAATTTGGAAAGGTTGTTGCTGCTTCAGTGCTACTTGCTGACGCTATGCTGTTGCTCAATCATGTAATCTTAATTTTCAATGTTTGTGACAGTTTCCAAGCCAGTCTCACAATCCCTTGCTTCCTCCCCCATAAATAGCTACACCCTGCAATAGTCACTTACCTATCTGCTGGGGACGGAAGGGGCAGGAGGGAGGAAAGATTCCCAATTTTCCCTACCAGTTTCTCACAAGTACCATATTTTTCGGAGTATAAAACACACCTTTTTTCCTCTAAAAAGAGTCTGAAAATCTGGGTGCATCTTATACATCGAATACAGCATTTTTTGCTTCCCGCAACCCCACCCGCTTCACCAAAATGGCTGTGCCTAACCTTATGGAGGCTTCCAGAGAGCTCCTGCGGCCTGGGGAGGTCAGAATTTAGCCTAAATCAGGCCGTTTTTTGCCCCCCAGCTCCCAGCAGCACTCTATTAGCCTCCATAGGGCTATGCATTCAATTTATTTGACACAAAAATGGCCCGTTTTTGTGATAAATTGCCCTTTTTTTGCTCATTTTCCACCCCCCGGAGCACTCTGCAAGCCCCCCCCAAGGCTAGTCATGCTTTTTATTTGAAGAAAAACGGTCCCGTTTTCGCAAAGAAAAGAGCAGTTTTGGGGAGGTTTGCAGACTGCAAAAACACTTCCGGAAAGCTCTTTTGTAAGCTCTTTAACTGTTTCTGTGCCAGGAGAAACAAAGTCTTAATGTTTGTCAGCGATTTCCTTCTCCAGGACATGGATTTATACACCTGGAAACATCAACCTACCTACCTACTCTCTCTTTACCTACCTACCTACTGTATTTCTCTCTCTATTCCTCTCTCTCTGTACTTCTACCTACCTACCTACCTACCTACACATACACACACTCTCTTCTTACCTACCTACTGTATTTCTCTCTCTCTCTCTCTCTCTCTCTCTCTCTCTCTCTCTCTCTCTCTCTTTCTCTCTTCCCTTCTACTTACCTACCTACCCACACACACTATCTCTCCCTACCTACCTACTATATTTCTCTTATCTCTCTCTATTTCTCTCTCTCTCTATTTCTTTATCTAACTACCTACCCTCTCTTTCCCTACCTATCTACTGTATTTCTCTCTCTATTCCTATTCTCTCTCTCTCTATTCCTTTATCTACCTACCTACCTACCTACTCTCTCTACCAACCTACCTACCTACTGTATTTCTCTTTCTTTCTCTCCTCTATCCCTCTCTCTACCTACCCACTTTTTTTTGTAATTTGCCTCTTCAAAACCTTGGTGCGTCTTATACTCCGGTGCGTCTTATACTCCGAAAAATATAGTAATAAGAAAACTCAATGGGGAAAATGGTAGGAAATTGGAAGTTGCTCCTGCTCCCACCCCCCACCCCCATTTTATATTTTTCTGTTCCAATAAGAAAATATCTCTGAAATTATCACCTAATAGGGTATTGACTGTCTAATAAAGTGTTATTGTTTTAAATAATACGTTAGTACAAATATGAACAAACTCTCTACATAGAGTATTATTAACTAAAATGTTTGTAACTTTTTAAACAAAAACCAAATATAATATATTTCACTGACAAAGTCATTCTTGGTCCCCACTAAAATGTGATTTCATTTGTATGGTTTGGATGGGTTATATTGCTTTATAAGCTGTAACTGTCACTTCAAGTTGAATGTCTAACAGGCTTCTATCATAGCTTCTTCAACAAATTATGTATTTAAAACTTGCCTTTATAAAACTATAGTGGAACTCGAATAAGGATTTTTGAAAGCTAGAGTCCTAAAACATCGGGTAGAAATTAAGGAATTAAGTGAATCTGTGGATTTCTATATATGCCTCTTGCAACTCTGGTATTTCTTCACCATGCCATTTTTGATCACCCCTATTTGTTGCTTACTGAGACTATTTTTAATGAAAAGTGGTTCTTAATTTTATGGCATGCTGCATATCATGTGTATCTCTAAATTACTAATGAAGCATATCATTTGCAGCCCAGCAGCCACTAGATCATGCAGAAAAGGTTTGCACCAGGAGACTAGAGGGAACAGAAACAAAGTTTTGTTTTTCAGAACAATTGAAAAATCTTTATGAAAAACCATAACAGATATTACTTATTGTATTGCCAATCAAGCACAAAGCGATACTTATATATATAATATAAATCTATATTCAGGGTCTGTCAGAGACAAAAGGGGGTCAATCTGTTCTCAAAAGCAGATGGGGACAAGATAAGAAGTAATGGATGGAAGATGATTAAAGAGAGATCTACCCTAGAACTGAGGAGAAATTTCCTGACAATGAGAACAATTAATAAGTGGAACAGCTTGCCTCCAGAAGTTGTGGGTACTCCATCACTGGAGGTTTTTAAGGGGAGATTGGACAGCGGCTAGTCCTGAATAGTATAGGGTCTCCTGCTTGAACAGGGGCTTGGACTGGAGAGTTCCAAGTTCTCTTCCAACTGTATTATATCCTCGCTCAACTCCTGATTGGCAGAATGTTGGCAATGTACATATCTCGTTGCTTGTTAGTTTTACATTTGTTATTTTCCAAGGGGCTCAAAGAAGCACCATAGCACTTCCTCCTGTAAATTTTCCCCACAGTAATGTTCCTCAGGGATGATGATTGGCTCAAATCATGTAAAGTCAGCAGTTGAAGGTGAATTTGAATCTAGATATCTCCAGTTGTTGTGTGTAAAGCAATTACCTTTCACCCTGCAGATGTCACAGGTTGTGTCTGAAACAAAGATCCTTTGATAATTATTCCTCATGTTCTATATTCCCCCTTGAATGTGTCCTGTGTGCAGAAAGATAATATAGTAAGCCATTAAAATTAATGACACTGAATAGAAGCATAGCATTCCTTCTTTCTGAACTGGATTTCGCAACTTTTTTGAGCCCTTTGTTAAAAATAAACACAGATCGTTTTATTTGTCTAAGTTTCTTAGTCCTATTATCTATAATTAATAGCTCCAACTTTGGCTGCAGTTCTGCTGAATAATGGTTCAACGATCAGGCTTTGTGACTCCTAACTGAAGCCAAGTCCTACAGCGGCAGCACATACAGAAATAAAAAATTCATTGAATAATTGCATAAATCCATAATTGCTTGACCAGATGATGAATTGAACTTTAAATCTTCTAACAGCTACATTTTATTATCTACCTGAACCAGCTGTTATATTATTACAGAAGTCAGATTCGTTCTGGAGAACCTAAGTAAATATTCAATTTTTTAAAATTACTAGATTAAAAAAGGTTATCCAGTTTTGGAAATGTACTCTTTTATTGACTAAATAAGAAAGGCAATTGTAACATTCTACAGGTTGTCAAAGATAGGAATATCATGAATTATCCTCAAGGCTCTTAGTAGGATTGAGTTATTATTTTAGTTCTGGATGATGTTTTATAAAGTACGCTTTTATTAATTAAAAACTGATCATTTTTAACCTCTATAATATATTTATATGGTCATTTCTAAGGGTATATAAATATAAAATATTTCTAGATATATGGAAGGTTTTTTTTATTTTTAATGTATTTAATTAAGGACACATATTGTACATAAAGCAAAATGAAATTACTTTTAAAAAATTCAACGCTATGGAAATGTCATTTTTCAAATAGGGAATCTAATTCTGGATTGTTGTCTATACCCAGTGGGTTAATTTTGGATATTAATGAATATGTTTTACTCAGTACAATGTGTCACTAATACTCAGGTGAATGAGAGATAATTGCTAAAATATATGGAACGAAAACTGGTGTGGGAATTCTGGAACTAAGCCCAGAAAATGACAGTCTATATTTTGATGAAGAGGAATTTCAAAGGTACATTGTAGATATAAAGCTATCTGCATGGGAGTGAGCTAAAGGATTGCATGAATTCAGTAGGAGTGTGCCAGGGGAGCACCTGTGCATGCATATCCCCACTTGTGTAAGATGCGAGTGAGCACATACACATGTGCTCCATTTGCATAAGTGCCAGGCGCGTGTGCATACCATTCATGCAAATGGAGCTGCACCTGTGCACTTGCCAGCTACTCAAACGGAACCTTCCCCTCCGCCCGTCCTCTGGTCTGCAAAACCTGAAAGATAAGTAGATTATACACCTGAAGTGAATTGTAGAGCATTTCACCTTGAACTTACACTTGTAGGGAGCACCTTAAAGTAGTGTTTTTCAAACTTAGTAATTTTAAGATATGTAGGCTTCAATTCCCATAATGCCACAGGCATTGCTGGCTGGGGGAATTCTAGGCGTTGAAATCCACACATCATAAAGCTGTCAAGTTTGAAAAACACTGCTTTAAAGCAACAGTATGCATTCCGGAAGTGCCCACATTTGCAGTGGGAAGTTCCTTTCAACTGTTTTAAAGTGTTGCTTACAAATAGTAATTCATGCTGCAAAGCATCTTTTGCAGGCTGTATTCAAAGCACTGCGTGGCCCTAGAATCTGCTGCTTTTAACCATGGCTATCTATCGCCGCCCTGGGTCCGCTTGGAGAAGGGCGGGGTATAAATATAATAAATAAATAAATAAATAAATAAATAAATGTCTACACAGAAGAACCTTACCATGTTTTGTGCTTAAAAAGAGCTACCATACATTTTAACTAGGTTTAGATCCTTGTAATATTAGATTACAATATAGTTAGCATTAACTTTTCTGTAGTTTGGTTGATGGGTATTTTCATTGTTATTGGGTTGTTCTTAAATCAGAATGGTTTGTTGTGATGCTTGGTTGCTGTTTTATATTCATTAATGTTGCATGCAATTTTTGGGGGGGTTGGGGGAGAGTTACATTTATTTATTTAAAATTTGTATTGCTGCCAATCTTTCTCATGATTCTGGATAGCTAACATTGAATGAAAATAGTGTTTTACAAAACAGTATACACATACAAACACAGCTGAGGTAAAGAACACTATACAAATCAACCATGTTGTAAACTAAACTATACAAACCTCTACAAAGACAACCATTGCATGGGCTTAGACATGGATCTGATTCTCCAGGCTCGGCAGGAGAATTAACTTGCTTTGGGGCAATGCATTGTCCAGTCAGGTTGTTTGAGTCAGAGAGCCCTATACGTCTACTAAACAAAAATTTGAAGAACAATAGCTTTCATATACTATTCACACTCTTGCCTTTTTAACCATTGGGCTGCCCTGGAGGATTTGAATTGGTATGTGACAACAAGCAGAGTATTGAGGTTTTCCTTCTTCGTTTCTACCTTTAATATGCTTTTTCTGACTTATATCCATTAATCACAATGAGACTTGCGAATGTGATCTTTTTTTGAAAATAACATAAACTCCTGATGACTCTGGGAGTGACACACCTCTTGGAACTGTCAAGCAACTATATTAATAGTTGCTTGCCATAGTTATTTTCAGGATACTTTTTTTCAGCTTCCTAGTTTCTCATGCTACCTTCCATCCAAGTATAAACTACTAGGCCTTACTGCTTATCTTCAGAGCCCAGACTTAATGAGTCAGGTGATGCCACTTGCAGGAACTTATCCGTGAGTAAACATGCTTAAGGTGCAAAAACAACAAGATGCTTAATTTTGTTTTGGAGGGAGGATGATCCTTTGGCAAAAATTCACCATCCAGAATTTTTCTGCGATTATAGCCTTGCTTGTCACATTGCAGACTAGAATCTTGGCTGGATCAGACAATCCCAATTGACATCTTTATGGTTTGTATTCAGGGAGTATCCTGAATACCAAAAAATAAAATAAAAATAGCATATTAAGCAAGCCTTGGGAACCTTGTTCACACATAAAGCAAAATGTAAACCATGATTTAGAAATGACATTGGCTAAGTTCACATATTATATAAGCCAAAGTGAGTTTATCTTGTTAAGGTAATCTAATTTATGCACCGTGCTATGGAGTTACTGCTTTCAAGCATAACCCAAAACAGGTATTGGAGGAGGAGGATCAAAGTAGACTTCATTCATCCTGATCACTGCAGAGCTTTGTGTAGGATGTGGTGGGAAAAATTAAAAAAATATGTCATTCTAATACAGGGAATATCTCATCAGCCATAAGTAGGAAGCCAAAAAATTACAAGCATAATTTTTTTAGTAGGCGTTAAACTGAGCAATAAAAATAAAACCACAGTTCTTATGCATGTTTGCATTTTTACATATTAGAAGTACCATTTCCATTTTCCTTCTTAATAGAATTATACTTGAAGGATGGGAATCTAGTTGGGCATGAACAATTTTCCCTTGATCCGTGTCCAGTCGCTTGGCTGTTATCTTGTGTTCCCCTTTTCATGTAATCTCTATTGCCCTTTTGTCCTCTATTCTGTTCTTTTCTGCACGGCAAGCAGTCAGTCACCAGCTCTCTGTTGTACTGTTTCCCAGGCACCTGGCGCCAAGCTGGGGAAGGATGTTTATTCAGTGCCATAGCGTAACCTCCTATTAAGTAGATTGCAGTATTCTGAGACATTCTAGGAGTGAATTGATTGTTCCTATATCTCATTGTATTGTAGTGACATCTACAGGAGATCCAGAGTATTGGTGGTTTAAATGCCATCTTTAGTAAATTGCAGCACATGTATTAGATATTTATAAGTTAGATAGAGCCAAACAAAAATGCAAACAAAAAAAATGACTTCTGACTTCTTTTTACAGCATTTATAAATAAAGCTTAACTCTTATTCTACCATTACAATATACCCTCCATTTTCAATCAATCTATAAATATCATTAATATCCAAATTATATGTCTTGACTTGAAAGCCAGCTGGGAATCTTTAGCCAATCATTCTTTCTCAGGCGAGCTCACTTCACAGGGTTATTGTTATGGGGAAATAGGAAGAGGAAATAGCATTATGCATGTTTAAACCCTTGAATTAAAGGTGGGAAATTAATAAATATATATTAAGAAGGATCATTTGGAACATTAAGTGACAACACTGTAATCTAATGCATATTTTACTGCCCCCTTCTATTTTTAAACTGAACAGAGCCAGAATTTGAAGCAGGATTTCTAATTTAATTCTAAACAAGCCGGTATAACAAAGTTTGCTGTATAAACTGCAACTCGTTGCTGATTTGCTTTTTTTTAATTGGCAAAAAACGCTGACCATAGTAGGTACCTAAACTTATCTTTAAGGCAATGAAATGGTTTTAAAAATGATACTCAATATTTCTTTGGTTAAAGAAATAAGAGCTTTCTTTTTGGCATAAAACAACCCTATGTGCTAACTTAATTTTGGCATTACTGCATAAATGCTGTTCATATAAGCTAGTAGGTTGCAGAAAGGCCCTGCTTCTGGTGGGTCACTGATACAGACAGTGAAAAATTATACATTGATGCATTCAAATTATCCTTTTTACTTTCTGTAGTTTGATATTATACATCTAGATTTGTATATTACTGTATCAAAATAAAAATATTGTCAAAATATTTGCAACTCTTCCAAACTGATACCAAACATGCTTGTATTTTGAGGATTTTAAATATTTTATTCATTTATTCAACATTTTGAACTGCTAATCTAATACAGTGATCAGAATGTAATTTTGTCATCTTTGTGGTGCATCTAACTTAATGATTAAAATTGTACCTGTTGATTATTTAAGAGAATGGAAATAAATAATAGTACTATCTACTGTTTTTGATTTTGTCATTAGAATTAGTGTTAAACTAAAGGTTACATGAATTCATGTGTATGGAGCCAGTTTGGTCTAGTGTTTAAGGCACCAGATTAGAAAACAGGAAATTGAGAGTTTGAGTTCCGTTTTAGCCATGAAAGCTACCTGGGTGACCTTGGACCAGCTACCCTTTCTCTCTGGGTTGTTGTTATGTGGAAGATAGGAGAGAGAAATTGTGTTGGGTATGTTTGCCACTTTGAGTTACTTGTAAAATTAATAAAAGTGGGATAAAAACAAACAAAAATGAAATGTGTAACTTTCTGCATTCTTTAAAGAAAATTTATTTGGAGGACAGACCAAATATTTTCTACAATTCATTTTGTCTTCAGCTTCTTTTTCCCCCATAAGAAAAAGTATGATGCTCCCTGTATCTTTCTCCTGTAGGGAAAACAGCAGCTAAGCGGAATATATGTTTGCAGTTATGTGTCCTTTAGAAACTGACAGACATCTCAATGTCTGTTCAAGATCACCATTTCCTATAACTGTTTTTCACCTTATTTGGTAGATTAATTATATTCAAACTCCACAACTGACAGTAACTATTGAATGCAAAAACTAACCTGAAAAAATAATCTTACTCTATATTCCGTTGATATATTCTGGTATGTTTTCACAAATCATATTTTATAATTGCCATAAAATTACTTGGCTGTGATCAATGTTATCTTGGTCCTTCTACATGTACAGGGAGCTTGTAAACCCAAAGCATGTGGGAACATTTTTTCCCTAGCCAGAAATTCACCTGCTTGCGCTGCCAAAGTAACCTGGTTTTGAGTACCTTTAAATGCTATCCATGTCTGATAGAACCCCAAAAATCTGGGTAATTGGTAGATGGCATTAAATTTATTGCTTTCTAGATTTCATTATTGTCCAGAATTTTGCAGCTCACATGTGGAAGCCATAATGTATGGTGTTCTAGGTTTATATCTAGGAATCAAGAAAGTCACTATCCTGGGCAATACAATACAATACAATACCAGAGTTGGAAGGGACCTTGGAGGTCTTCTAGTCCCTGCTTAGGCAGGAAGCCCTAAACCATTTCAGACAAATGGCTATCCAACATCCTCTTAAAGACTTCCAGTGTTGGGGCATTCACAACTTCTGGAGGCAAGCTGTTCCACTGACTAATTGTTCTGTCAAGAAACTTCTCAATTCTAAGTTGCTTCTCTCCTTGATTAGTTTCCACCCATTACTTCTTGTTCTACCCTCAGGTATCTTGGTGAATAGCTTGACTCCCTCTTCTTTGTGGCAACCCCTGAGATATTGGAACACTGCTATCTTGTCTCCCCTAGTCTTTCTTTTCATTAAACTAGACATACCCAGTTCCTGCAACCGTTCTTCATATGTTTTAGTCTTCAGTCTCCTAATCATCTTTGTTGCTCTTCTCTGCACTCTTTCTAGAGTCTCCACATTTTTTCTACATTGTGGCGACCAAAACTGAATGCAGTATTCCAAGTGTGGCCTTACCAAGGCCTTATAAAGTGGTATTAACGCTTCATGTAATCTTGATTCTATCCCTCTGTTTATGCAGCCTAGAACTGTGTTGGCTTTTTTGGCAGCTGCTGCACACTGCTGGCTCATATTTAAATGGTTGTCCACTAGGACTCCAAGATCCCTCTCATAGTTACTACTATTGAGCAAGGTACCACCTATACTGTACCTGTGCATTTCATTTTTCTTGCCTAAATGTAGAACCTTACTCTTTTCGCCATTGCATTTCATTTTGTTAGATAGTGCCCAATGTTCAAGTTTGTCAAGATCCTTCTGTATCTTAAGACTATCTTCTGGAGTGTTGGCTGTTCCTGCCATCTTGGTGTCATCTGCAAATTTGATGAGTTCCCCATTTATCCCTTCATGCAAATCATTGATGAAGATGTTGAAGAGTACTGTGCCTAAAACAGAGCCTGGGGGTACTCCACTGCATACTTTCCTCCATGTAGATGCATTCCATTGAGGACTACACATTGAGAGGTCAGCCAGTTATGAAGCCATCTGGTGGTGATGCTGTCTAACTCACATTTTTCTACTTTATCTAGTAATAGGTTTTGTCACATTGTCGAAGAGTGCAATAAGATTAGTCTGGCACGATCTGTTTTTGACAAACCCATGTTGGCTTTTGGCTATTGCTTTGTTTACTTCTAGGTGTTCACTAATTCATTGCTTGATTATCTTTTCCAGAATTTTCCCTGGTATTGAGGCCAGCCTGATAGGTCTATAGCAGTGATGGCTAACCTTTTTTGGCTCGTGTGCCAAAAGCGGGGTGGAGCACAGGGGGGTTGTGCGTGGGCATGCCACATCTGTAATGCTATATCCGCCACCCCCTGCTTTTAGCGCACTTTTTTCACCCTCCCCAGGCGCCAGAGGCTTTCTAGGAGCCTGGGGAGGGTGAAAACAGCCTCCCCCTCCCCCTCCAGAGGCTTCAGGAGCTTCCCTGAAGTCTTCAGAGGGCGAAAAACAGCCTCAAAAGAAGGCCTGAATCAGCTGGCCAACGCACACATGCATGCTAGTGCTGACAGGACCATGCCTCGCGTGTCCTAAGAAATGGTTCCGCGTGCCACCTGTGGCACTCGTGCCATAGGTTCGCCATCACTGGTCTATAGTTTCCTGGGCAGGGGTGGACTCTAAAAGTTTTAGCAAGGGGTTCTCCTGTGCGCTGCTTGGAGAGTCCAACAATGGGTTAATTCTGTCTCACTGCACATTGGACTGAATTGAATCTTCTTAAACCACGCCTCTGCTGCTGATGGTCAGATTTTTCAATTCAGTTTCATGCCCAGGACATGTTCTGGGTTTGTTCCGGTGTAATTTTATCTTGGACTCTCCAAATATGCCTTTTTTAAAGGAATTTAGAAATTTTTTTCTTTAGGTTTTATTTGCAGGTTTTTTTCTGCAGGAAAAGAGCTCCTGTCTCTTTAAGAAGCCTCTCTCCAGCCGGCTGCCGGGTCCTGGGTCTTTGCTCAGGTGCGCGTAGCTCGGCTCTTCCATTATGGGAACCATGGGATCGGAGTGCCGATGCCCAGGCTCCTGGTCACTGTGGAGGCTTACCTCCACATTCCTATTCGGACATCTCACTGCAGGTATCTCCGGTTCTATTACGGGGGGCAACACTATCAGTACAGGGCACTTCCCTTCGGCCTGTCCTCAGCCTCCAGAACATTCACGAAGGTACTGGCAGCAGTGGTAGCGTCCCTGAGGTCACGCCCCATCCGATTACAGGCGTACCTAGACGACATTCTCCTCCAATCCTTCTCATACCGACAAGCCGTCAGAGACCTTCGCCTGACAATGAGAACCCTCCAACACCACGGCTACACTCCACCAAGGCTACACTCCAGACAGCTACAGTGGTGCCTGCTGCCCTACCAACGTGCCAAGGAGAGCAACTCTCCAGTCCAGGTTCCAGTGCCGAATGAAGTACAGAGGTCCCTCAGGTGGTAGATCTCCTCAGCTCTGACACGGGTGTCTGTTTCATGAGCCGGATCGCATGGTAGTCACCACGGACGCCAGCCTCTTCGGCTGGGGAGTGCATCTCGACGATCAGGTCGCTCAGGGCAGGTGGTCACCCAACGATCTCAAGCATAGCATCAATTGGCTAGAGTTGAAAGCGGTCAGATTAGCCCTACGTCAATTCCTCCTGTCGATCCAGGGTGCCCATGTCCTCCTGCTAACGGACAACGTTGCAACCAAGGCCTACGTCAATCGGCAGGGAGGCACCCAGTCCAGGTTGTTGATGGCAGAGGCGAAGCGACTGGGCCTTTGGGCCGAGAAACACCTGCTATCGATCAGAGCAGAGCACATCTCCGGGGAGAGCAATGTCCAGGCCGACTGGCTGAGCAGGACCACGATCGACAACTCAGAGTGGCGCCTACATCCAGACCTCTTTCACCAGATCATGCAGAGGTTTGGTCAACCGGCAGTCGACCTGTTCGCCACCCCGGAGAATGCGCACCTTCCGTGTTTCTTTACCAGATTCCGATGTCCCGAAGCAGAGGACACGAACGCCCTTCTCTGCCATTGGCCATCCGGCCTTCTGTATGCGTTTCCGCCTCTACCCCTCCTTCCAGCCGTAATATGCAAGATACTGATGGAATGGGTGGAGGTGATCCCGGTGGCCCCCCGTTGGCCCCGGAGGTCATGGTTCGCAGAGTCTCTCCGTCTCCAAGGCTTGGAGGATCCCTCCAGAGGAGGTCTCTCTCAACCAGGGGTCTCTCTCCCATCCCAAGCCCCAGTGGATGCACTTGACCGTGTGGCACTTGAGAGGAATCTCCTAGAGAGAGACAACCTGTCAGCCAGGGTCATCCGTACCATCCAGGCATCTCGTCGACCTTCCACCACCAGAATTTACGATGCCATGTGGCAGGCATTCGACAAGTGGTGTGTTCCTCAGCAGATTGATCCTTCCATACCTGAGGTGTTGGACTTTCTACAGGCAGGTCTGGTCCAGGGCCTGGCAGCTAACACGATTCGGCGTCAGGTCGCAGCTCTTTCCACGGTTCTAAACTCGGAACCCTACCCTTCCCTGGCTTGCCACCCCAGGGTGCGTAGCTTTCTCAAGGATGCTGCCAACCTCAGACCTCCTACCATACACAGATTTCCTTCCTGGGGTCTCCATACGGTACTCTCAGCCTTGTCTGGTCCTCCCTTCGAGCCATTGCAGACCTGTGACCTCAGGAGATTGTCCCTCAAGATGGCCTTCTTGACAGCCATCACTTCAGCACGCAGAATATCGGAGCTGGCTGCTCTCTCCGTGAGGGAGGATCTATGTGTAATGCATCCAGACAGAGTGGTGCTGCGCCTGGATCCGACGTTCCTCCCGAAGGTCTACTCTTGTTTCCACAGAAGCCAGGAGGTCATCCTGCCGAACTTTTGCCCGTGCCCAGTTCACCCCAACGAATGCAGGTGGCACAAGCTCGACGTGCGGAGGGCCATCCGGTACTATATCAAATGTACAGCCTCCTTCAGGAGATCCAAATCTCTGTTCGTCTCGTTCCAGCCAGGCACCATGGGTCGTAAGGTCACCTCGGCGACCATTGGCAGGTGGCTGCGGGCGTGCATTTCCTCGGCCTATGAGCTCCAGTCTAAGCAGGTGCCACGCAATATCATGGCACACTCCACCAGGAGTGCAGCGGCCTGGGCAACCCAGGCGCCCATAGAGATTTGCCGCACTTCCTCATGGGCATCCTCTTCACAATTCATACGCAATTACAAGCTGGACAAATTTGCATCGGCTGATGCGGCTTTTGGCAGATGGGTGTTGCAGAGTATCCACACTGCCTCGGAGCCCACTGCTGTATCCGTTGCCCACCCTAATAATGCTTAGCTTGGGTATATCCCATCGTTGGACTCTCCAAGCAGTGCACAGGAGAAGTATCGTTGGCTTACCTGAACGATCTTCTCTGGGTGCTGCGGGAGAGTCCAACCCCACCCTATCTTCAACGGATTTTTTGTTTATTTTTGCCTTGGCTGTGACTTGAACATTGACTTTCTACTATGACAATTGTGCTTTGACTCTACTGCCACAGTGTACCTTACAGGCATGTGAAGGAACCAACCAAACGTCTTCTTGAAAAATCTGACCATCAGCAGCAGAGACGTGGTTTAAGAAGATTCAATTCAGTCCAATGGGCAGTGAGACAGAATTAACCCATCGTTGGACTCTCCCGCAGCGCCCAGAGAAGATCGTTCAGGTAAGCCAATGATACTTCTCTGCCTGGTTGCTGGATGGGTGTGGCCATGGTGGATGTGGCCTAGTTGGCCTCCTGCGCCACAGTGGGGGGAACTTTTTGTCTTCCCTGGGCTCTGGAGGTTTTTCTTGAGCCTCCAGAAGGGTGAAAATGGCCTCCCCAGACTCTGGAGGCCCTCTGGAGGCTGGAAACAGGCCCTTTTCCTGCCTTCCTGAACTTCTGGTTGGCCCGTTTTTTGCCTTCTCCAAGCCTCCATGTGTGCCCTGCACTTACCTGCATCCAAAACGTGTTGCGTGAGGACTTCTGGGAGGCGGGGCAGGGTGGGCATGGCCAGCCAGGAGTGGGATTTGGAGGTTCTCTCAATGGCACAGAATCTTAGCTAGAGGTTCTCCCAAACCCCTGCAAACCCCCAGCAGCCCATCCCTGATCCTGGGTAATAGATGCACAAATCAAGTGTGGACTCTGGCATGCTTGAATAAAGACAAATGTACTTTGTTCCAATATCAGAAAGTCACCAGAAAGTGACATGACTGATGGGATAGAGTGTCATGTCTTCTATATTCAGGTAAGAAACGAAATTTCCCTTTTAAATGAATTTGCAGTACTACATTGAATTTGTGGAAAACTTCATTTTGTCAAAAAAATATTATCAAATGAAGATACATTTAAAATTGAAAACATTTTATCTCAACAACGTGGATGCAAAAACACACTAGGAAGAATTGGATTCAGTACTTGTTGCTCTGAATTGATAATGACCAAATCTGGGGCAAGACTGATGCTGTCAAATTCATTTTAGTTGCTTTTTACTCTTCTGGACCATTTAGTATGTTTAATTTAATTTCTATTGCCAGCTGAAGAAAAGCATTTTTATTTTGTGTGACAGAAAAAAGGTTTGCTTTGGATCTCTTGGGAGTGAAAAATTCTCCATTACTTAGACTGTCAATGAATATATATGTTATTGAGTGAATGGCCAGTGTTAAGTTACAAATGACAATTGACACACAACAAGATGTCTTCTAGGATGACCTTCCCCAATCTGGTGATCTTTAAATGTGTGAACCCTCACTTCTCACAATCGCTAGAAAAACACATTTGAAAGATACCAAAATAGAAAAAGATTTAAATTTTAACCTCAACCACTGACGTCAACTATGAAAAAAGCAAACTGGCAACAACCTAAACAATCACTTAAATTGCACATATTGTACAAAAACTAGTGGCGTATTTTATTTTTAATATCCTATCCACACTAGAAAGCCAGTTTGGAACATATTTCTTTCTGATACTGAACTTGAGAAATTGCTGCAATAACTCTGCTCAGCCTACTACCTTAATTAATTTTCTCAGTTGTCAAAATGTCATGGGTTGCCAATACAGCCTGCTTTCTCAACTTCCTGGTATTATAAATAAATTACAAATAATTGAGTCAACAGCAAAAAAGATATATTTCACAAATCTCCTTGGGGGATTGCCCTGCACATTTGACTGAATTACAGCCAGGGCATTTATTATCTTACACTGAAGCCTTTTCTTTGGGGAAGATCTGACAACTGAAGTACAGCACTTGCATTTGTGAGAAGAGATTGTCTATTTAGGGAGCCAGAATCTGGATGATCACTAGATGGCAGCAAGAATTAAAATATTATTTACAATATGCTATCAATTGGATTTTTGCAACCCAAGTCTAACAGCTCTAAGGTGTTCCATTGGCACAGTACTTTCAGCAAGCAAGGAAGCAAAGACAACTATTTACTATTTAGAAAACTCTTATTGTCGTCAGATTTATGGCTGGCAAGCTATGAATCATTTTCATTGGATTATCTTCTTAATGGCATTTTGATACCAGATTTGATGGTCCTAGTCACAGCTTCATTAGCAAAAGGTTTTCTCCTCCAAAATATTGTTTAAAAATATTTCCTTCCATCCCAAATTAAAATTCATAGAATAAAGAACACCCTCTGATTCATTCTTCTCCTTTTCTTTGGAACATTCCTGTAGCTTTGTGTAATAGAAAAACACTACCCTGCTTTATGCAACTTGATAGACCCATAGTAGGTTTTGCTTGGTTTGAACTTAATAATGATATATAAATTATGATTCATGTACAGGTAGTTCTTGAGTTACAAATGTAATGGAGCCTGCCCATTCATAGGAATGAACTGAGTAATTTGAATGCAATCACTCCCTCCTTTCACCCATGCATTCGCTAATCGAATGTGCAGCTCGTTAAGTGCTTGTGGTAACTCGGGATGGGGAAGGCCATGGGGGCCTACAGATCAGAGGTGAGTTCCTACCAGTTGGACCGGTTCGGCCAAACCAGTAGTTCTTTGGTGCTGGGTTTCTGGAACCCTCAGCAACCCAGGCCTGCCACGCCCCTGAACCAGTTCTCTGGGCGCCACCATATTGTTATTGGCTTCTGTGCATGCACAGAACAACTTTAATTGTATTGCGCATGCATGCACAGTGAGCATCAAGTGCGTGCATGTGGGTGAAACGCCCATGAGCAAACCGGCAGTAGTGCCTGCCGCAACCCACTCCTGCTACAGATGGAATAGGCCACCTGCTTCAGACCACCTGAGACCTCCTCTGACCCACTGAGATACCTCATTCTTCCTTCTCTGGGTTTCCTACAATTGCTCTTCCCACATCCTGCCACGCCGGGTCACTTGCCTTATGAAGTTCTGCCTCCTCTCCAGCCTCTCTGTTTCTTTGCCTGCTTCCTCCTTTCTCATTGGCAAAGCACTTGACGAAGCCTTTGGTGATGAAAAATGAGACAGGGAGGGCCGCGCATGCCCTTCCGGGCCTCCTTTCCCCCCACTAAACCACTTGAGGATTTTGTCCCTTTAGGCTTCGGCAGCCCTTTGCAAAAAGCCTTAGCCAGTAGGAACAGAGCTTCGGAGGGACATGCCCACCCCACCCAAGCTCCACTGATGCCAATAATGGCTTTTTGCAAATGGCTGCCAAAGCCTACAGGGATGCACTCTCCCTACAGGTTTCTGCAAGAAAGTGGCAAATGGATGGAAAGCCTGAAGGATCGAAGCCTTCCCTCTGTTTGTAAATGCCCAGGCCTCAATTTGCAGAGAATAGAAGCCTAAAGTATGAAATCATGCAAGATCAGTAGCATGAGATCTTGAGCTACTGATCTTGCATGATTTTGCAGTACGTTAGGCCTCTGTTCTCTGCGAATGCACTGAAAGCCTGAAGCAACGAAGCAAGCAAAGATACTGTGAGAGATGCAATCTTCACAAGGTAAATGAGTATCCAGTGGCTCAGTTTCAGTGAAGACCTGGCATGGGGGGTAGAGGTACGGGTGGAATAGACAGGGCAAATGTTGCAGAGCCTCTGTGGTCATTCGTATGGGAGAACAACTGCTATGGTGCTGCAACGTTTGTAATTTCTGGACTTGTTTGTAATTACTAGAGGATGTTTATTGTGTAACTTTGAACACTCGCTAAGGGAACGTTTGTAACTTGGGGATTACCTGTATCTTGGTAGATGGCATAATGTGTGAATCCAGTTGGGTTGTGATCTATTCAATAAGTCTTAGTTAAATAAGAGCTTGTTTTTTCAAATGTTTAAATTACAGCTAATGTAGTTGTCACTTCGTCACACATATAAACAAGCATATACTGTACACATTGTCCCTCTTTACTTTATCCCATTTTCAGTGAGATAAATATTTCTTGATTATGTGGCTCTTTTTATGCTTCTGTCTGTTCATGCTACTTTCCATCCACCATCCCTTCATTGGCTGCCATTTGTTTGATCAAATCCCATTGAAGCTGCTCTGTTGTTCTGCTTTGTCTTGCCTCTGCCTGCAATCTCCTTTGCTCTGCAGCAGGTGTTCCTTCCATCCGTTTATTCCCCCCCCCTTTCTTTCTGTTGCTCAGGAACGCAAACTCTATTCTCCCCCCCACCCCTGATTTTAAAATGACCATTTAATCTCTTCTACCTCCCTTTTTCTCCCTGTCTTCATATGATTGCTTTATGAATTGCATGTTACCCAAGGCTGTCCATTCTTTTCCATATAATTACTGCCCAGTGCCTATTTGTTGAGACACTTCCATAAATTTTGTCAGATTTTAAAAAGAGTGATTGCATTCTTGTTGTACTTCCATGCATCCTATGGTGGCCTGAGAAGGCTTGTGAATTCCTAGCAGAGCAACGGATTCCATTCTAGGAAGCCTAACCAAATAATGCATCCAACCATCCTTTTAAAATTTTATTTGCAGTAAGCGGGTTGATTGAATTATTTACAAACATAAACTGAGATTGGCATGCTGCTTCTACACCTACAAGGAAGGAGATATTCTACTGCCTCCAAATTCAGTATGCTGCTAATATGCTTTGGGTAGTCTAATTTTTGTACAGCATCTCATGATAATTATTTGTGCTTTATTATTTTTGACAGGTCTAATTTTTGAACAGCATTTTAGGATGTATTTATTCCTTATTATTTTTGACGGGTAATTCTCAATTTATGATCAAAATAGAACCTGCCCATTACAGTCGTAAGTCATGACCGTCATAAAGCGAATCACCCATTTCACTGACCCAATTTTATGACTCTTTTTGTGGCAGACATTAAGTGAATCACTATGATTGTTGAGCAAATCTCTGGTAATTAAATGAATGTTGTGATTGTTAAATACACCTATTGCTCACTATGAAGCTTCTTTGTTGATAATTTGAAGCAGATGACTGTTTTGGCAAAAAAAAAATCAAATCACAAATCACAGTCACATGGCCATGTGGCACCTCAAATAGCTTTAAAAACAGACTGGTTTCTAAGTACCTGAAATGTAATTATGAGGAGGGAGCATGGCCATCAGAACTTCAGAACTCGATCGTAAGTACCTTTGGGGGGGGGGTATCTCTTGTAATTTTGAATTGCTGCTAAGTCATTGAACATGAGGACTGTCTGTACTAGAGGTGGGTTGCTCCCAGCTTGACCTGGATCAGCTAAACCAGTAGTAAAAGCAGTGGGAGGCTCCACCCAGCCACTTCTGTGTACGGTCGAGTGCGCATAGGAGCATGCCTGAGCCGGTAGTAAACAAATTGGCAACCCACCATTGGTCTGTACCAATAACTCAACAACACTGGTCTGTTTTCCCTATCACCATTCTGTGAGATGGGTTGGAAGAGAGAGAATGACTGGCCGAAAGTCACCTAGCCCACTTTCATGCTTAAGGCAGGGTTAAAACTCACAGTTTCCCATTTTCTAGCCTAGTGCCTTAGCCGCTAGATCAGATTGATTCTTTGACTAGGACAAAACAACCAATCCTGTGAATTGTCTTTAAATAGGCTTTCTCTGGAAAAACCTTTAAGATGGACATGCCAAGGCAAGTGGCAACTTTTTGCTAATAATTATCACTAATATCTTCTAGTTTCCTGAAGCTATCCTCTGATTTCTTTCTTAGGAAGTAGGTTTTTTTTTTTTTTTACTATTTCCATTTCCAGGCTGCTTGAAGAAGTTCAAATTTCTTAGTTTTAACCCAAGTGCATGCAGACAGTGTGAGGTAGGTGATGTCAAAATGAAGTAGCTTTCTTTGATGCCTGATACTTCATAACATAAAATTAAATAACTGGGTTAGTTGTACACTATGTGTGTGTGTAACTTGGCATGTAACACAATTCTCTGAATGCTGCTACTTTTAAAAAAATCCACATCTCTCTAAATTGCAGTTCAATGGTTGAATAAATGCAAATTACCTTTCTACCAGTTTTCTGCTTATAGACTATCAGCAATGCTACAAGCAAATTGTTTCTGTTGAAAACATGGACTTTCAACTAATAGCTATACTCAGAATTGCAATCTTACTGTCTTGGCCTGCTAAGTCTAGCAATTGCCCTTTCATTCATTCCTAGGCCTGTTTTGCACTTACTTTGTAATTCTACATGAGACGGTCAAGCTTGGGTTGCTCATGTGATTAAGTAAAACAAATTAAGTGGGTTCAGGCTGCCCTTCTAAGCTCAGTCATCTAGAAGTTTTGTATAGTGCAGATTGGGTAGGCAATCAATTTCTGGTGAGTCTGGGAAGGAAAAAACAACAACAAAACACATACTATTTGCTATGTACCGAGCAGTTATCTTGTATTTCTCAAACATTAAAGGTAGGAAACCAATTTTCTCTTCTGTGTTTTGAAATTAACTTGGCCTTTTGTCAAAAAACACAGCATTCTGTTCAGCCAGGTTTCTAAAATAAGAAAGATGAGCACAACATTTGTATCTGTCACATGGATTGATGTTAGATGGGATCAGATTGTAATGAGAGCTGATATTGACTCTTGTTTGGTTCTTATCAGTCTTATAAGAAATGTTATTTCATCTTTGTGAAAAGTTTCCTGGAATTTCTCTGGGTTTTATTCTTTATCCTTATTGTGCCAGCCTAATCTTTCAGATCTTAGGCGAGGCAATGTCTCAGAGAAGTAGTTATACAAGCAAGGGCCTTCTTGTGAAGTCCTTCTGTTGCCAGAGTTTAGTTGTTTTCTTGCAGATATTTCATTATCTAACAAGGCAATAGCATCAGTGTCAGTGAGTATGGGGTTTGCTCTGTGTTTATATACAGTGGCTTGATTGTTTATCTAGTGTTAATCCCTGCTTATCTGGGGATAGACTGCTAGAAAGCATGTGTTCTTGTCTTTTTGTTTCCTACTTAGCCTATTTATTGACATTTTTGAATAAAGTGTGATTTATCTCTATGTGTCTATTGATGGCTGATTTGTCTGAATGCCAAGCTTCCAGAAATTCCTTAGCATTTTTAGATCAGAGCTTTTTAGAGCTAGGATCCATCTGGTTTCTTACTTAAAACTATGATTGAATGTGACATTGTGCTTTCTTTGTTATGGGCTCTAGAAATGCATCAGAGATTTGTATTACTGTATTTTTGGAGTATAAGACGCACCGGAGTATAAGATGTACCAAGGTTTTGAAGAGGCAATTTTTTTTTAAAAAGTAGGTAGGTAGATAGAGGGAGAGAAAGAGGGAGAAATACAGTAGGTAGGTAGGGAAAGAGAGTGAGTAGCTAGATAGATAGGTAGAGGGAGGGAGTGAGAGGGAGAAATACAGTAGGTAGGTAGGGAGTGAGTGAGTGTAGGTAGGTAGGTAGAGGGATAGAGAGAAATATATATAGAGAGAAATACAGTAGATAGGTGGGGGGGAGAGCGTAGGTAGATAGGTGTATAGGTAGATAGAGGGGGGAGAGAAATACAGTAGGTAGGTAGGTAGGGAGAGAGAGTGTGTAGATAGGTAGGTAGAGGGATAGAGAGAGAAATACTGTAGATAGGTAGGTAGAGAGAGAGAGAGAGTAGGTAGGTAGGTAGGTAGGTAGGTAGGTAGGTAGATGTTTCCAGGTGTATTTACCCATGTGCTGGAGAAGGAAATCACTGACCACCTTTGGAACAAATCTTTGTTTCTGCAGGCACAGTACTTGACCAATGTAATTCTCATCAATCACTCTAAACAGCTTTCCAAAAGGGAAAAAAAAACCTTTGTGCCCATTGCAAACCTCCCCCAAACGGCCCATTTTTCGCAAAAATGGGCCCGTTTTTTTCAAATAAAAGGCATGAATAGCCTTGGGGGGAGCTTGCAGAGTGTTCCTGGGGAGGTGGGGGGGGGGTCAAATATGAGCAAAAAATTGGCACATTTATTGCGAAAACGGACCGTTTATTGGTCAAAAAATAGCATGCATAGCCTATGGAGGCTTATAGAGTGCTGTGGGGGGGCGTTTGAGGCTAATTTCTGCCCTCCCCAGGCCCCAGGAGCTCTCTGGAAGCCTCCATAAGGGTATGCGCGTGGCCATTTTAGTAAAGGGACAGGGTTCCAGGAGGCAAAAAATGCTGTATTCGATGTATAAGACGCACCCAGATTTTCAGCCTCTTTTTAGAGGAAAAAAGGTGGTTCTTATACTCTGAAAAATAGAGTAGTTCATTTTCATAATTTGCTTAATGTGGATCTTTGCAAAGAGATTTGGGCCAACCATAAGAAAACAATTAAAAAGCAGGATTTTTTTTTTCTGAACCAGTATCTTAATTAAGTTAATTCACTAAAATGCATTTAACTGGCTTGCATAAAAGACAGTCGAGGAAAGTGCAATCAATCCTTAGTCAAAGATGACGAATCACCAGACCTGTGGTGGGGAGGCAAAAACCCAAAGTCACTCTGTCCTGCCAGGGTTGAGCCAATGTCAGTCCATCCCATCCAGACCCTTAAAACCTTCAGGCATTTAAATACCCTAAGTGGTCAAAAGGAGAACCACCACAGAACATCCCATTCCTACCTCCCAGATCCGGTCAAGAAAGATAACATAGTCAATGATATTGAAAGTCCTTGAGAGATCCAGGAGAGTCACAACCATTGTTGGACTCCCATCATGAATCTTCCACAGGTCATCAACAGGCATGGTCAATACTGTCTTTGCCTGAACCCAAATTGAAAAGGCTCCAAATAATCTGCATCATTCAGGGCATTCTAAAGTTTCATTCCAATCACCCTCTCAACAATCCTCCTGAAAAAAAGCAAGATTGGAGACTGGGTGGCTGTGGCTTCCGGCGTCACGATATAGCCAGTTGGTGCCATCTCTGGCTATTGGGGGGAGTCATTGGCCCCTACAGAGAGGGTTCGCAACTTGGGTGTCCTCCTGGACTCGCGGCTGTCTTTAGAAGATCATATGACAGCCATGGCCAGGGGGGCTTTTTATCAGGTTCGCCTGATACGCCAGTTGCGCCCCTTTCTGGATCGTGACACTCTACGCACAGTCACTCAAGCCCTCATCACCTCCTGTCTGGACTATTGCAACGCTCTCTAAATGGGCCTTCCCTTGAGGTGTACCCAGAGGCTTCAGTTAGTTCAGAATGCGGCTGTGCGGGGGATTCTGGGAGCTTCTAGATGCTCCCACGTGACACTTCTCCTGCGCGAGCTGCACTGGCTGCCTGTGGCTTTCCAGGTGCACTTCAAGGTATTAGTAACCACCTTTAAAGCGCTCCATGGCAAGGGACCTAGTTATCTTCAAGACCGCCTCCTGCTACCAAATACCTCCCACCAACCAGTTCATTCCCACAGAGAGGGCCTCCTCAGGGTGCTGTTGGCTAAACAATGTCGGCTGGCGACCCCCAGGGGGAGAGCCTTCTCTGTGGCAGCCCCTGCCCTCTGGAATGACCTACCCCCTGACCTACGGACGATCGCCAACCTACACCTTTTCCGTCGGGCCTTGAAGACCTATTTATTTCGTGTGGCCGGCCTGGCGTAGTTTTTAATTTGTTTTAGCAGGGGTTTTAGTAGGGATTTTTAGGTCAGGGCAGCTATTTAATGTATTTTTAATGTATTTTATGTTTTTATATTATCGATTTTTACCTGCCTGTACACCGCCCTGAGTCCCAGTAGGGAGAAGGTGCGATGTACAAATTTAATAAATACAAAATACAAATACAAATGGTGGGCGGTAGGGGTTTTGTCCGATACTGAAGCACTTTCCTTTTTTAAATTTAATTGACTTCCCTACTTTATAAATCACCATTACTGTGGAACTGGTGGGTGGTTAGAAAATTTTACTACTAACAGATACAAAAGTGGATGGTAGATATAAAAAGGTTGACTACCCCTGCTCTAAACTGTAGGCCTGAGTTTACAAGCCATATTATCTGGACTTTTTATAATAACCAGATAAAGGATTTGATGATTTAATTTGCCATGTGAATCTAGATGAGCAGCCATCAGATCTGGGTTGTGAGTTCCTTATTTGGGAGTAGTTGTAACTTTGAATGGTTGCTAAGTGAAGGGTCGTAAGTCAAGGACTACCTGTAAACTTTTTGCAGTTAAGAAAAAAATTAACATGGCAAAAAAAGCACCCAAGTTTGTTTGATAAAGCAAATATATTTGCTCTTCAATTTTTCAGTATGAGAGTGTGGTGTTATACCAGAGGTAGGTAACCTGTTGCTCACCAGATATATCTTACCTGTACTTACCTCATCAGTGATACAGTATTCTCACAGCATTGACATTGGCAAAAGATTGTGGAATATTGGGGAAGGAGAGAGAACTGAATGAGTTTGATTTTCTCTGCTTTTTCATATTAATTTTGCTTAATGCAACATTTGGTGGCTGATTTGAACTTCAATAATCCACTTGAATGCAGATGGCAGAAAAGAATGATAAAAACTACATCTAATGTTGCGACAGATTTTTTCAGCCCAGATCTAATGGCCCTGCATGGATACTCAACCAATTTTAGTGCTAATGGCTGCTTATGCACAACACACTAAGATTTATTATTTTAAAGCGTAGTTAGTGTTGTTTATGTGATGCTCTCAGGCCATTTGGTTAATCAATGGTTTGGAAAATTTGTTACTTCAGCAACCATGCATGTTGTATGGATATAGCCTCTTTTGATCAGGGGCGATGATACAGAAAAATGATTAATTTTTTTATTTGAAGATTTTTCATGCCTTTTTGTTTACACCACTTGAAATTCAGCAGAGTGAATTTAACCAGATGACTCTAATTACCTCAGAATAAAGTTGCTTCTGTGACAGAGGCTTTTAGCATCACACAGTAATGAATTTTGAAACAACAATTAATGTAAAAGGTTGAAGTCCATCAAAAGTGTATGAAAGAAGGAAAGAAAATGAAAGAACAAAGTTGTCAAACTTCATTTTTTCTCACTAATCTACATTAATATTTCAGTTTTTCATTTTAATACATTTACAGACATTTCTAAAATTCTGTTTTCCCGTTGCCAATATGGAGAACTGAATGCGGATTAATGAGGAAACAAAATGAATTTCAACAATCCTAGAAGGCTGCACCATAACAAAATTGACCAAAGCGAAGGAGATCTGAATACTTTCTGAAGTGTACATGTATGTTAAATATTTTTTGTGTAACCAATCTTGAATTCTAAGCTCAGCAGAACATCAGCTTATGAATCCTACTTTCCCAGTCATTCCCTCCCTCCCCCATTTTTGACCCTTACCTACAAAGATCTTGATAGAGTTCCTACCTTTTTTTTTTTTTTTGAGAAAAGAAGGCAGCAAGTTAAGAATACAGCTGGCAGATACTCAGGAAAACAGCCAGATCTTCAAGATTACTGAAAACCCAGCAGGGTTATGGGGAACTTAGACTTGGCTATCATGGTATTCAAAAGGGCAGACATCACAATAGAAAAGGCATATTTCTTGAAATCTACTTGATCAGGGATGTCAAACTCAAGGCCTGGGGGCTTAAATGTGGCCTGCAGGGCCGGCCTGGAAATAGCAATGGACCAGCCCACGGTGCCTCCGCTAGCAAAAACAGGGTGTGGGGGATCTCACACTGCCCTCTTGTGCCCAGTTTTGACCAGCAAAGTGCTGCAGGAGGCTTTCCAGGACAAAAATGGGTGTTGGGGACGGCTGCGCACAGCCCCCATGCCCCGTTTTGGCCAGCAGGATGCTGCAGGAGACATTTGTTCCATCTCCTCTCCCCGCTGGCCCCTGCCCAGCACGCAGAGGAGAACTACGATGCTGATCTGGCCCACAAAGAAATTCAGTTTGACAACCCCCCCTGTATTAGATGGTGAGAATACTGGTATGTCCCTCTTGCCAACCCCAGTGGGCTGAGTAGAAATTATTGAAGAAAGAAATCCTTGAAACGCACTATTCCCATGCTACAAAAAGTTTTAAATTGTGGTCAGAAACATGTCAGAAACAAGTAAAGATGAAATATTAGCATATTGAGTTATATTTGCTTGTGCCACCACATTCTGGATCAATTGCAGTTTCCAGATGTTGTTCAAGCACAAGTCTTAAGTAGAGCACATTGCAGTAGTCCACTCAAGAGTTGACCAAAACTGACTGTGCATTAGCATTGATTAATATCGAAGCCACTGAAGAAGAGAGATGTAGAAGTAGAAGTAAGTGGTTTTAAATGTTTTGCAGTTCCCTCTAATACATGCACTAAATGTTGCTTAATCTAATTTGTAGATAGATTGTATGTGTTACGTGGATGGACTCACAGTTCAGGTCTAAAAATGGGCAGAATCAGAATCCATTTGTGGAATAGTCAAGACAAAAAAATTAAAAGTCCCCAAGTGCATGGACCAAGCACTAAGTTGTGCTTTTGGCTTTGCATATTGTATGCTCATACCCATGTGGCCTCCGGTCCAGCAGCAGTTTGAGTAACTCCGATATGTGTTATTCCCCCAATCATGGTTAAATAAATCATAATATGTGAGTCCAATTACTATGTACCGGGATTTGAATGGCTAGTCTTTTCTACGTTTTGCTTATTCTCCCAGCTTCTGTTCTTTGTTTGCAGATGATGCCTCATTATTTTTCCTGTGGTGAATATCTGTTCTGTTGATGTAAGCCTAGCTTTCACACAGTAGATGTGGAAGGTAGAAAACTCTTGTCTTGGAAAGCTGCTTTGTACCTTTTCTATTTGTATGTATGCTGTGGTATTGTGCAACTACTCATTTTCTCTACATGAAGTTAATTGCAAAAGAAAAACAAACCGATTTGCAAGCTTTTTTTGTATGTCTATTCAGAACCTGAAAGACTGTTGCTTAAAAGAGTGAACACATATGGTTTTAAAAAACAAAATGTTCGCATGACAATTTTCTGACTCAATAAAAAGATTAAGCTTAGTTGGAGGCAGCATTTTCCACTGGAGTTGAAGATTATTAATTTTTTGCTTAGAACGAAAATGTCCCTTAAACTATGCAACCTATTTTTTAAAAAAACTAAAACAGTCCTTCTCTGTAATTAAAACCAGAATAACTCTACAATGTCAGTGTTACAGACATTGATGTGGCCTTTATACAATTACTTATTTCTAAAAGTTTTGTTTTTTAATAAATCGATGAAACTTCATAACTGCAACATTTGGAAGAAATTAGTTAACAATAAGGTGCCGGTATAATGAGTGCTAAGGGACGCAGTGGCTTAGTGGCTAAGACTCTGAGCTTGTCGATCAGAGAGGTCAGCAGTTCGGCAGTTTGAATCCCTAGCACCGCATAATGGAGTGAGCTCCTATTAATTATCCCAGCTTCTGCCAATCTAGTGGTTCAAAAGCATGTAAAAATGCGAATAGAAATATAGGTACCACCTTTGATAAGAAGGCAATAACATTCCATGCACCTTTGGTGTTTGGTCATGCTGGCCACATGACCATGGAGATGTCTTTGAACACTGCTGGCTCTTCAGCTTTGAAACGGAGATGAGCACCGCCCCATAGAATCACGAACAACTAGCACATATGTGCGAGGGGAATCTTTACCTTTTCCTTATATTGAATGCTGTAGTTTTTGATGAATACTATTGGATGTAATAAACTTGTTTCCATCTACTCGATACGTGACTGGTAATCATTACATCAATTACATAACTTCCTAGTTTAGATTTTAATTTATATTCACTGCTTGTAACTTTCTATGGAAGAATTTTTCTTCTATTTGAATCTTCAATTATTTTTCCCCTTGAAAATGCAATTCTTTTCATATTGTGCATACCCTGTTATTTTAGCACATGATGTCCCCAAATATCCAACATTTTTTAATGTGCTGATGTTCTTATGTTTCTTGAGCACGTGCCTCTCAGGGCATACTCTCAACATAAAAAATAAAAGAGGGTATGGTGAAAGTTGGTTAATGGTGTGAAATGGTATGTGCTTTCATAAGTCTCAGGTAAGTACCTGACATTATTTTAAAAACATCTTTTATTGTACTTTAGCCCATGTGCCTAATAAGGTGTACTAAGGGATAAATTCAGTTTTAATGAATTTAGGATGGACCGAGACATGTTTCTTTTTCTCATGATGTTTACCAAAGCTTAGCTAATATTGATCAGGTAGCCACAGTCTGAGCTTAAGTTGTAATGCGCCCATAAACATTCTGGTGAACATTATAGATCTTTTGTCCTCAGTCCCTTCTCTGAAATTATGTTAATGAATTTGAATGACAAGAGGCACTTATAACAATAAATGGGAAGGTAAGGACTTCTCACCTCTGCACAACAATGCATGCAAAGAATAAAGTGAGGGAATTCAGATGGACCCAAATTGGATATTTTTTAGTGAGAAAATCATACTGTTTGTTATTTAGGGCACAAAAACAGAGAAGGAGCAGTGTTGCTTTCATAGTCAGGAAGGATACAGCAAAGACAGAACCTGAATATAGTACAGTCAGTAACAAAATAATGTCAATTACACTTTATGGATGTCACTTTAATGTGACAGTGTCCTAAATTCATACTCTCCAACCATTAATGCAGAAGAAGAGTTTGTTGAGTTTTTACTTCAAGTTTGATTGGAAATTAATAAAACATGTGACTAAGAGGTCTACTTTGTGACTGGAGAAAAAAACGCCAGAGTTGGAATAATAAAATGGAAAATATCTACCACATAGGAAAAAGAGATGAATTGGGACAGTGACTTCAGTTTCTGCCAATCCAATTATTTCTTCATTGCTAATGTAATTTTCAAAACCAAGCCTGTGTAGTTCCTCATAACATGAAATACATAGAAATCAAATTAGTATATTTTTGTACAAAAAGGCAGAGGAATTCAATTACCCTGTTAGATCCAAGGGTGGCTCCTTGAAAAAGTGGACAGACCATTTCCTCTTCCTGAAAAGAGGCATTGCCCATGGCTTGGACCCATATTAGCTCTACAAGCTACAGTATATTAGATCAGTAATCAATAACATAGAATATTACAATAACATGTGACATTTTCTGAGTATCTGCAACATAGGCCATATCCTTGCTTCCTTACAACCTAACCACATGCTATCTTCCAGGAGGCCTTATCCAGCCTGGAGTTATTATTGATAATTCCCCAGCAATGCTCTAGCTATCTGTTGTTTTTTAAATGTCCTTTGTAAACCAAGAAGCTCTATGGCACGGGTGTCAAACTTATGGCATCATGTTGCTGTCATGTGACATACCACAATGTTTCTTCCTCTGATTCAGCTGGGATAAGTGTGGCTTGCACATGACACATCTGGCCCGGGGGCCGCCAGTTTAACATGATGCATGGGGTCCATAATCAAAAAGAGTGCAAACAGGTGCAAACTTATCCATAACAGGCCATTGTCACAGGCTTATTCTAAGCCACAACTAACATATTGGTTGAACCAAGGTTTGGGAACAAGTCCATCAATCAATTAAACTTGGTTGATGAAACAGGAATTTAATGTCTGAATTCACAAACCCTTAAAAGTTATGAATGAGCGGAACAGCGAATATTCTTTGGGGAAGGCATGATCTAGACCGGTGATGGCTAACCTTTTTATTGTTGTGTGCCAAAAGTGTGTGCGATAGCATGCCAGTGCTCCCGCACCCCTAATGCAATAAGTGTGCAACCCCCCACATGCCCCACCCCCTGCAAATTAACATGTGATCCCCCATGTGCCCTGCGCCCTGTGCATGAGTACATGACCCCCCACGCATGAGCACACAACCCCTCATACTTCCCTGCCCCCGAGTGCATGTGATCTGCCCTGCCCCATTTTTTGCTTCCAGGTTGTTGCAGGAGGGTTTCCAGGCCCAAAACAGGCAGTGGCTGGCATGCCCACAGAGAGGTTCGCCATCATGGATCTAAACATTTCTTATTAATATCTACTTAGGTACAGCATTTATATTTTTGCATTTTATATTTTTGCATTTTATATTTTTGTATTTTATGACCATTTCACCTTACAGCATTTTGCTTTTTTCTATTGAATCTATATGTGCATTATTAAGGTTAACAATGTGCCAACTAACCGTCAAAATAGATAAGAGATGGGATAATCAAGTAGAATGTGTTTCACTTCCATTAATAGTAATTTCATTTTGGATCCTGTGATCAGTAAAATAGACAAAATGTCAGCAGCATGTCAAATTGTTGATCAACTGTCTTCTATAAGGAAGGTGAGAGATTTTTTTTTCTCTGTGACCACTAGACAAACCCAACTAATTATTTGAAATTAGTCTTTCTTTTTTGGCTTCTTTACCATCACATATAGCAAAATTGGTTGTTATTTTTCATGATGGATGGGCAGAGTTTATTCCCTTCATCTAATTAAATAAAAATATCTAATTTTTTCTAACATTCCATTGAGTTGGAATGAAAAAAAAGAGAGTAATTCTTGTGAAATAGAACACGAAGATATTGTTAGATTTGGCTATGATAATATATTTACCATCTTTTGACAAAACATTTGCTTATGTATCTATTTGTACATATTGTGCAATATATCCGCTGTTTGTAACATTACCGATTCCTGACCTATTCTCTTAAATTTAATATTGGATATATCTGAACAGGTGGTTGTTGCTTCAAAAATTTAATAAAGTTGATCTCAGTCATAAAAATAAATGCCATGATCTTTCTTTAATATGTCACTATTTTTAAAAAAAATATTTTCTTAATATATTTCTCTCTAAGCAAAAAATTCTCCAGTAAAAACTGAATATACAACAAATTGAGCTTTCTCTGTTGTTGGTTTAGTCTCATGAGTTTTCTAATGATATGTTTAGTTAGAAGTCATAATTATATTCCACATGAATTCTGATGTTATATTTGTATTTTGCATTATTAACTATATTAGGGAGATGAAAATGTGTTATGGAAGATCTGAGACAGAACAAGGATTCTAATGAGTCTAAGAGAATATTACCCAGAAGGGGTGTTTGGTGAGCATAAGCTGCTTTTTACCATCTGTTTAATTTTTTTGCAACAAAGATACATTAAGACAACTGTAGGTTAGACAAGAATTAGAAAATATAATTTCCCTATAGTCAATCCAACTCAATTCTCTAACTATATAAATGTAGATTTCCAAATGTGCCCTATATATTGTTAATTGTATGTATGCTCACATACAAGACAGTGAAATTAATTTTGCTTTAGAAATCAAATATTCATGATGTGCAAATTGTCAGTACCTTTAGATAATGTAATAATCCCATGCCATTTTTACTTCTGAATTAGAGGTTATTTCTATGTAGTTTGGATGTATTTACAGCTTCTGTCTTCAGCTTCAACTGTTATTTGAAGAGGATAGATAGATTTTTGCCTTCATCTCAACCAATTAGAAGTTAGCCAGTTATTGCTAACAGAAATCTGGATGTTTGAAAAGCTTACTTTGGCAAATTTTGGCATGAGTTAATTAATCCACAAATTCAGAATCAATATTGGGATCAGAACAGAACTAATATTGTAAATCATTGAAGTTCTGAGCTTGAGACATAGCAAATGCATCAATACATGCATATTTGAGGATCGTAACGGTGTTTTGAAATGTGATATGCAAACCTTAGCTTGCATATCATATAGCTAAACCTTAGCTTAATGTCGTTGTATAGATTCTGCCATCATGAACTGTGTGGGTGTGTATACATACAGTATATGGGAAATCTATCTTCGCCCGAGGAAACTCTAGGCTTTCCCATCATTATGTTTTTAAGCAATACATGTTAATAAAACAGTATTCCAAGAGGCTAGTTACATATTTTTTAAATAATCATATTTAAGGAGTGAAAGATAATTGTTAGATTTATATGTCATCTTTTTTAAATGAAGGAGATGGTAGCAGATTTTTAAACAATCATCATTTATTTTATCATTGTACCTTTATCATTTTACCTTCACAGCAATTCCTTCATAAGATATTGCATGGTCCAAAATTGCCTGCTGAACTTCCATGGCTGGTGGTATTGCTAATCCAATAAGGTCCAAACTAATCCATTACTGTGCAGGAACATATGACTTTAACATTGAAGTATTGAATGGAGGGTGGTTGCTGTGGGAAGGAACTGCAAAGCATGGGAAAATGTGCAGGTGCCATGGGCAAAAGAGATGCCATTGGCAGGTGCTATGGTGCAGAGAGGAACAAAAAAGCAGTGAGAATGGCATACAACCTCCTGCCAGCTTCCCCATCCACTTTGCTTGTGGGAAGCCAGCAGGGAGCATCGTAAATCATGATTATGGGATTGCAGCATGCTGCAACATTGTAATTGCAAGCAACTGGATCGGGATCGTGAGCGCACAGGGATGCTATGATTGCTGGAGTGGTGAGGACCAATGGTAAGTCTCCCTCAGTTTAACACCACTCCAAATATGACCAGTCAGTTATTGAGCAATGTAATCTGAGATCTTTTTGTACAAAGTTATCAGTTATTCAGAGCTCTGCCTATGGAAGATCATTTATTTTAAAAATTAGGGATAATGTTGAAATTAGGATACATGCATATATCAAGTTTAAATCTTAGATGGGGTGTGAGGAGAGACAGACAGACACTCAGAAAGTTTAAATTAACTGTATTTTCAGGAGCAGAATAGCCTCAGGTGGGATAAGAATGTTAGTAAGAGGAATACATTTGAACTCAAAGATTTTGGAAATGCAAAAAAAAAAAAAAAGCAATCATCAAAAGATAAAGAAATAATAATACTCCACCTGAGGGACCCAGCTGACACTTTTAATATTTACAATTTATTTTGCAATTGAAGCATTTCATTCATGTTTCTATTATTGAATATCACTTAATAATAGAATGGACTATAACATTCTTTAATGTGCACAACAATCAATTAAAGCAGTATTTTTCATTTGTGGCTAATTTGTGGTTTTCAACTCCAAGAATTCTTGGTTGCCTGGGGAATTCTGGAAGTTGAAGCCCGTACATCTTAAAGTTGCCAAGTTTGAAAAACACTCAAATTAAATTTAGTTTTTTCCTGCTATCTCTTTTTAAATGACTCATCTTGCTCACTAGAGTGCAGCAGAGGGCATTAATCAACTTTGCTAACTTTATAGGGACCAGGGAGCAAAATGTATTTAGCCAAATAGTTTTTGTTAGCTCTTTGACTAGAGCAAGGGTTCCCAAACTTAGCAACTTGAAGACTTGGCTGGAGCTGGCTGGAGAATTCTGGGAGTTGAAGTCCACAAGTCTTTAAGTTGCCAAGTTTGGGAACCCCTGGACTAGAGCTTCGAGTGACTAGAGGCCATGTTTTGAGAAGCAAAATGCTATCATGATAATTTTGATTATTTAATTATTATTTATACCATTATTTTTAATATAACTTCCATTGCAACAAGCAGGAGTGTAGCTTCACTTTGTCAGGTTATATGGAGGTAGCCTTATTGTCAATTAAGCTATCAATATATTTAGAATTCCAGTTATTTTCACTCCTACATTTTATTTCTGTTTAATTGTCTGAATTGTGCCAATGTGTAGTTTTAATTTCCTCATGGGGAAATTCAGCTCTTTTTCAAAAGCGAGCCAATAGCTAGAATGTGTTTTAGAAATTTAAAATGTAATTAAAAAACAAGATATGAGAATCAATTTGTTATAACCAGACTAGAAACCAGGAGATCATGAGTTCTAGTCATGCATGAGGCACAAAGCCAGCTGGGTGTCTTGGCCCAGTCCTTCTCTCTCAGCCCTAAGAAGGAAGCAATGTCATCTGAAATCTTCCCAAGAAAACTTACAGGCCTCAGCCCAGACAGTTGCTAAAACTCAACCCTGATTTGAAGGCACCCCTCAAATCCCCAAGATATTCTTTTTTTTTTTATATTGAAAAAGTTTTATTGGTTTTACATTTTTCCATAGGATGGGGTAAGGGATACAAAGAAATTTTGAGAGCGTTCACGTCAAAGTCGTCGGCCCTTCCGGGACTTCAAAATACATTGATAACAATAAAAAACATTTTCCGTAACACTACAAAGTGAAAGCAAGTACATATACCTAAGTTCTCTTCTATGCTGTCAGTCATTTACAAAAATCCAAATACAGATATTATGCAATATTATTCAGAAAAATCAAGGCAAAGTTATTTTTTAGATCTAAGTCTCTTGGCAATTGTGTCTTCAACCTCTTCCTCCAGGCCCCCAGCGGGCGGGGCCGTGGCCCCCCCTGCCCCCCCTGAATCTTCCCCCAGGACAGAGGAGTGTTTTTTGAAAAAGGCTTCCGCCTCGGCAACTGTTTTAATCCTCACTCTTCCTCCTTCCCAGAACACCAGCATCCCTTCGGGTGTCACCCACTTGAACCAAATCCCGTGATCAAACAATGTTTTAGACAAGAAGGAAAATTTCCTTCTTGCATCTCTAATCTTTCTTGCGATCTGCTTCAAGATAGCAACCTCTTTTTGTTGGTAAATTAACGGACTTCCTCTCTGCACTTTCAGGATTTCCTCTCTGGTTGACCTTCTAACAAATTTCACATGTATCTCTCTAGGTACTTCATTTATCCTGGCATATGCTGAGTTTATTCTGTAGGCTAGGTCAATGTCCCCCCTGATCTCATCCTTAGGTTTATGTAAATAGTCTGCTATAATTGTGCTCATGAGATCAGGGAGGCATTCACCAGGTTCCTCAAAAACATTCTGAAATCTCAAAAAATATGTCATTCTTTCCATATCCATCCTAGACACATGCCCGTTTATTTCCACAACCTCATTAGTAACATTTTAAATCTCTCCCTTAGCCCCCACCAGCCCCCCTTCCAATTCTTCATTCTTCTGTGTGTTTTCCAGCACTTGTTTCCGTGTGTCCAATAACTCCTTCTTAAAGTTAATATTTTCTGCCCTCTGGGCCTTAATTTCTTGTACCAAAGTTTGCATAACAGATTCAAGAGAAGCCATCCTTTGTTCTAAGCTTGCCAGTGCTGTTTCTTGTGCCATGATTAGCTGTTAAAATCAATGCCACTAAAATGGCGTTTTCTGGGTGAGGCTGATGAGGCAGATCAGGAGCCAAAAGTTCCGTTCAGGGTTGTAAAATCCCCAAGATATTCTTGTTTGATTAATTATGGTTTGCCACCTCCATGGACTAACCTTTGTTAAAGTTGGATATTATTGCATGGCAATGGACTTGTTGGATTTTTATTTCATAATGAATAGTTTTGTATCTAATACAAAGCAGCAGCTGAGACTTTGCTGAAGTACTGGAGGGGAAAAATATTAGAATCTGGACATTGTTTACTCTTTATAATTATTTATCTACAATTATTCAGAGTGCTGTATGGGATCAGGACATGAATTCCATTTGTGAACATTAAATATATTTATTCTTCAGTTATGGATGTTGATTGTTCTCTGAAAAACTTAAAAAGAGGGGCTCCACATTAGATCTCAGTTTCTTCATTTCTGATGTGGCTAAAGGAGAAGCTCAACTGAACCAGGATAATACAGCCTACTTGCTTTTCTTAGAGATGTAGCACCTCGAGACAAATCCTAGATGCCCCAGGATTTAGAAACTAAATGAAGGAGATGCTGATTTAACAAAGTGGGGATAAGGCTTATAACTGACGTTGAGTAGTTTTTGTTATGAAGAATATTTTAAGAATAAACGTGAGACGCTAAATAAATTAAGTCCATGCAGTCTTTTTTGTAAATTGCAGTACTCCAATCTATTTTTCTTATTGCCTGCATCATAATTATCTGTTTTGTCAACATAGTATTAATCACTTTCCATAAACAAGAGGAAAAAAATAATTTCTTCTGAACTGTACCAGTGAACTCTAATTGACAAATAGATTGCAATATTGGGATTTGATGCTGGTTGGAATAAAATGACTAGCCCCAAGACCAATCTCTCAGATGTCCCGCCTTGTTTTAATTAGCAAAGGAATAAGTGTCTATATATGAAGAAGGAGCAGACCTGTTCTGGCCCTGCAATTTGCATACATTGTTCACAGAAAGGAAAAACAGCATTGATGGCCGGAGTTATTCTTTTAGGGTGGAATGACCTTTCAGCCTTGCGAGGTAATCCAGATGACAGGAAGCAAATCCAGAAATACTAGCTCTAAATGTATTGTAAGATTGCATTAACTGAATCTTGCAGTGTGAAAGTACATCCCTCCCCCTCACTTTTACAGTCCAAAAAACTAGGAATGGTCCCCTGAGATGTTTGCCACATCCCCATTCTTTCTGCAGACTCAGATGCTGCTCGTCTAATATGCAGCTCTTTCTCCTTTCTCCAAGGTCATTTCTGCATACCAGATAGTCAACAAGATAATCAGAAATAGGGCTTCAAATATGGTTGGTCATTAGAAATCAACAAATATTTTTTTATTCCTCTGCTGCCATCTACTGGTGAGCACATGGCTGTCTTCTGCAGCTCAATTCTACCTGCTGCTGTAGGTAAATGGTGCTCTGGATTAGGCCATCTAGAACAGGGGTCTCCAACCTTTGCGACTTTAAATCTGAAGGACTTCAGCTCCCAGAATGCTCCAGCCGGCTGGAGCATTCTGGGAGCTGAAGTCCTTCAGACTTAAAGTCGCAAAGGTTGGAGACCCCTGATCTAGAAGGAAGGCCTTGCAGTGGCTTTCTCTTTATCCCCACCCCCCACCCCTCCAAAACTTTAAGGCAGCCTGAAGAGCACTGGACCAGACAACATGGATTATATGGGAGAGAACAGAGGAAGAACTTGCAGCTAAAACAGGAGTAAAATAATGCAGCTCGGGATAATATGCAGTTTAGCAGCCATGATTTCAGTTTTAAATGACAAACAACCTGAGGGGGCAAAGCAGCCTCACTACTCTTGTAGAAACACTGAGGGTTTACAGCCAGCCACAGTTGGTAAAGAATTTTTATTCATACACAGCCCTCCCCATCACCATAGAAGACCTCAGTAGCAGTTCAAAACAGGAGTCCGCAGCCACAAAAGCCAACTGACTTGAATGTCTATGGAGATTCTAAGTCAACCAGGTCAAAATGTTTTCTTTCAAAAGGGAACTGGGCTTTCTTGTTTTGCTTGAAGACATTTCTCTTCTCATCCAAGAATGTTCATCAGTTCTGACTGAATAGTGGACAATGGAGGGATTAATATTTTTTTACAGGCATGTGGTCATTATCCCTCTTTCCGAGAATCATTGAGGCCACTGGGAAGGCCCAGATAAATATCCAAATGGCCTCAGTGACTCTCAGAAAGTGAGCTTACGGCCACATAACTGCAAGGAATATAAACCCTTCCATTCTCTACCATTCAGTCAGAACTGAAGAAGCTTCTTGGATGAGAAGCGAAACATCTTCAAGCAAAACAAGAAGGTCCAGTTGCCTTTTGAAAGAAAGCACCTTTGGGATAACTGGCTTAAATGTAGTTAAATGGTAGCTAAATACTTTGTTAAAAACTTAGGGAACAAAAAAGAACAGAACTATTTACAGGACTTTTAGAATTTTAGAACTTAGATATACAGTACACGATGGCGTAGTCCAAGGTATTAGTATTCATAGAATATAATGTGGAGTACAGATTTATTGATAAAAGTTACGTTGTTAAGCTTTTTATGTCTTGTACCACAGCGATAATAACAGTCTCTTTGTTGCTGGTTTATTTCCCAAAAGAGCCCTCTCATAGGCCATAACCAAGTTTACTTTTGTAATATTGAAGGCCTGACCAAATTTCTTGAGTTTGGAGGTTTCATACTAGCCAAGATCTCTGACACATGTCACAGAGTTACGCTATAATGCAGTGGTTCGATTTTCATTTGTATGATGTGTGAAAGCAGCTATTTTTGCTTGTAAACCATTGTTCATGATAGGCTCTGCCTAGACAAGACAACAATGTTCAAAGCTAATCATAATTTAGAATGTTAGGTGGAACCAGATAATGAAATGCTTTGATCCACATCGATTCAATTTTGAAATGTTAAAGAAACAGGACTGAAAAGTGTCATAGTTGTTCTGTTCGTGATACTTTAGCATGCCTAATGATGGTAGGAATGTGAAGTAAAATGATAGTATTTGGTTGATAAATGAAGGTATTCATGTACAGTGTGGTAACGAGTTGACTGAAACTAACAAAGAGCAAAACTAAAAGAAACAGAAAATAAACCCTCTTGTATTTACCCACAAAATGCTTGCTGTCAGCTAATTTCTGCATATCCAATCCTTAATTTAGATTTGTTTATTCTCAGTCTCATAAAAAACCCAGTATGGACTTTTAACCGTAGCCACAACCATGCCAACATTTTTAACAGATAGTTTTACTTATGGGAACTTATGTTCCGTCCTTGTTGATTAATCGTTTAGGCTAAGCAGAAATTGTTTATTGAAATTTTGCTAAAGAACATGTGAATTGTGTACTGATTAAACTTTAGTTCTGTGTGTAATAAATATCATGTGCTGCACATTTATTTTTTAATGTATATATTGAAATCAGCATTTATTTTAATCTATATGCCATATCAAGTCAATCATTCCTTAACAATAAACTTTATCATAGTTTGCAGCTTTTGCATATACTATTTCTAAAATGAAATGTATGAAGCCCTTGCAGTAATCAAGTCATTTAATCCAGCAAATGAATGATAATAGTGTTATACTTCCTGAAACTCCCCGACCAAATATTGTTTATTTAATTCCTGCTCCCTAAATTGCTGAATTTTTGATAGTTCCATTGTGTCTCCCATTGTTTCCCCTAGTGACTAGAGTGTTACATTATTTACTAAATATTTTGATTTCATATTTGAAGGTTTTATTTTAAAGGGGGGAGAATGAAACCAATAGTTCTTTTAGGTTGAAATCCCTACATCCAAAATATTTCCTCTGCTGTTTTTGTAAAAATAATGATAATAGTATCCTGTTCTGAGTTTGTCGATATCTTCCCTTTAATTTTTCTTGAATAAAATAAAATTTCATTCAAGGGTACCGTAATTTGATTGTAAGATATGCAGTTACATAAACACAATGAATGAATGAATGAATGCAAAATAATAAAATTTTGGAAATGTATAGAGTTCCTGATTACTAATTTGAGCTGAAAGAAGTTGATTTCTTTAAAATTATTTCTTTTTCTCCATCTATTCTGGAGAAAGGGAAAGAAAAATCTTTTTCCGAAAAAAATCTGTTAACATCTCTGTAATTCTATAAATCTCAAATTACTCAAATTGAAGAAAAATGTTCAGATTATTATAGAAATTCCACCGTATGACTGTTAGAAATAGGAATATTTCCGTATCTTCCTACTTGCAGCTCGTGTTGTTAAATAGTAGCACAGTGGCCATCATATTATTTACTCATAGTAACGTTCAGTTATCATTAGTAAGGTTGGTGCTTCTATCTGCACTCAATATAATAAAGGTGTTTAATTGCAATAACTCAGGATTTATGTTTTTCACCTTAGCAAACTGTCCAGTAACACCCACTACGCCTGGTGATTTCTCTTCTGACTTGTTACAACTCTCCCACGATCTCAGTCTGAGCTTTTCCCTATAACTACTACTTGAACCTTTTAATAGGACACATGCTGTGGATTGAATCGGGCACCTGATGCGTGCCGAACAGATTTTATATTCCCAAGCTGTGACTTATTTCCTCTGATTCTGGAACACTAGAAAACACTTCAGATACAGGCTGGTATTTCACGTAGCAGGCATAAAAATAGTTTCTGCATTTAGATTTCCAAAATAGGCGTTATTAACTTCTGCCTTGTGTTGTGCAGGAAAGACATTATTCAGACTGATGGTGCATAACATGTAAAAGATAGTTTATAGCTATTCTCTAAAAATAGATACCTAGCCTAACAAATTATTTTAAAATATGAAAATTAAATACATAACAGTCACTTCTTAAGACCTCAGTGGCAAAGTAAAAGAGATGGCATTACACATCCAGGTAAAATATATTCATAAATTGTGATGGAAATAAGCTATTTATTTATCTTTATCCATGGGATGGAAAATTCAGCAGTCTTACTGTGCTATAGGTTTTTTTAAAAACAGAAGAGCCCATGAGCAATGTTTAACCTGACTTAAATAGTAGATGTCTGGGTTTATGCCAGTTGAAAACTAGGCTTAATATCAAAGGCTATTGTTATACTTTTCCCCACTATATAAAATTCAACAATCCCTGACCATAGTTTCTAACCATTTCTAACCATCTTTCTGCCAATGGCTCTTAAGGTAAGGTGACCAGATGTCCCGCTTTTGGTGGGACAGTCCTGCTTTTCAAGCATCTGTCCCGCATCCCGCATCCTCTTAAAAATGTCCCGCTTTTTGGCAGCGGGACCGGGCGGGCGGCAGGCGCTCTGCACGCACTCAGAGGCGTGGGGCACGGCAGGAAGCAGCGGGCTGGTGGGCAAGCAGAAGGGGAGGGCCGGTGACGTAAGAGCCAGGCCCAGGCAGGCAGCAGGCGGCGGAAGAGGAGGAGCGCCAACCAGAGCCCACGCAGCTGTGAACTTCTTTGTGCCGTGCCGCAATGCGCTGAGAGCGGCCGCCCGGAAGCCCCACCCCCGCCTCCTTGCCTGGCTCGTCCTGGGAGCCCATGGCGGGATGGGCGGGCAGCGGTAGGGCTTCCGGCTGGCTGGTCTCAGCGCATTGCGGCACAGCGCAAAGAAATTCCTGCCTGCACCCCGCGCCACTGAGCACGTACAGTGCGCCTGCCGTCCGCCCAGCCCTGCTCCACCGCCCCACCAGATGCCTACCTGCAGGTGCCCTGCTTGGGGGGGTGAAGGGAGGGAGGGGGTCGGCCTTCACGCCCCCCGGCCAGCGAGGGAAGTGGGCTAGGCGGACTCTGCGGCAGCTGTGGATCTAGGAAAGGCCGCTGCGCCCCCCCCCCCCCGGGGTCAATGGTGTCCCGCTTTAGTCAAGTTGAAATCTGGTCACCTTATCCTAAGGAGTAGTAAATGCGCCTATGAAGGGCAATTTTAAATACTTCTTTCCACTTAATTAAATTATCAGATCAATCTGGAGGCTTTTTGTGAGTTATTTGATGACCAGAGGTTAGTGAAAAGCCATAGTAGTATCATTTGTGCTGAGTTTCATGACCATGCATTCAGACTGCCAGCATCTTAGTTCTGTTGTGCAGAATTGCAGAAGTTCTTTAATTGTCAGCTAACCTATAGTATAGGGTCATGTGTGAGCTACAAATATTAATTAGCAGTACACAAACATTTTGCTGCCATCCAGCATGTGTGCAGCCTAGTAATATTTTGGAGATAGGGAGAACCCACCAAGATGGTCATGTGTTATGCAGTGTTTAAGGGGCAGAGTTAGGAAATGATGTGTTCATATCAGAAAAGAGTCAGTAGCTATTTATATGGTTTAATAGTAAGAATAATAACATCTGTGAATTGCAAAAGGCAACACCACTTGAATCCACACATATACTACACTAGTATCTTACAACATACTAGAGTTTTGGGAAGAACTCAGTATGTATGAAGACCAATATCAGCTAAAGAACAGGCAACTGTGACTTCACACATTTGTTGTGAGCATAGAATGATAATATTCTAAACAATGATTATGCAATAATCATAATAATTTATGGCTGAAATTATCACTAAAAACACTATATCACTATAACCCAGATTGCAAGGTGTTAGGAAGTGCAGAATCACTGAAATAGAGAAAACTTTCAGATTGGTTCACTAAGTCAGCAAGGGATACTTGATGTAAAAGTCAGAAAGGTCCAGGAAGGGAGCAAAGGGCATCAGTTGTCAATGCATTCATAATGAATGTATTGACAACTGCTTATCTAATGAGTGTTGTGGCATCTTCTCCACTACAGCTACCAGTGTTTAGAAGGCTATACAAAAGTTCAGCAATTACAGAAGGCAGATTGGTTTTCAATTTTTTCTCTCTCTCTTGGACCTGTGGGTTGATTACCTGTCCAAACAGAAGATGGAGGCAAAAGCATAGGAGAAGGCAGGCAATCTGGACTTGCCGTGCAGGCTGCAGGAAAGCTGAGAGTAGTGGGTGGCTAGCTGTGGGAAGATTGTCTTTGTGTGGCAGCACTGACAGCAGATGGAGGCAGAGGCGCAGGAAGGAAGGCAGGTGATCCCGATGTGCTGCACAGGCAAGTCGAGAGATTCAAAGATAACCCCCCCCCCAGTTGCCCACCCCCTCCGGCCCAGCGACTCTTGGCTTTACCATGGTCTATGCAGCATATCCAGATCGCATTCCCCCACCACTTCTGCCTCTGCCTGCTGCTTGGACAAGTAATCAACTCACCTGTGTTGCATGTGCTACTACTGGACACTGTTGCATGCTTGCCACTTCCTATGTTGGCCATGCCACTTCACTAGGGCTTATTTTGGGGTAGGGCTTATTTTTGGGGAAACACTGTATTTATGCTTTTACATAGGGAACGGGAGGAGATGTGCATCTTTCTGTTTTTAACTCCAGTACAATGTTAGATATATTAGGTTTATAAATGAACAGCACAGAATAAGTATTGTGGATGCAAGAGGATACGAGACTACCTTCTATGTCCCTCTCCAACATCTGAATCCTGAAACCCCAGCAGAATCCCAAAACATCTAGTAAAGGTGACAATATTCTCAGCATTGCTGTGACTAACTTAGTAGTTTTAAAAAAGTATTAGGTACATCCAGTCATTTGTTGAGTTTTTTTCCTTGAAAGGCAGGACAACATGTTTTTCAAGACTTTATATTGATTTTTACAGCTAGTTGCTATGGGAACAGGAAGGGAAGGGAGTTGCTGCTATTATAGCATATTATGATCAAGAGAGATCTGTTTGGCCATCTTAGGAAACAGGTTGGTGGCAGGTTTGATGGAGGTAATCTTATACTCATTTTTTCTTTAGATTTTTTTTTTTGGTAAGGTAAATACAAAAATACAACATTAGTTATACAGTTAAGAAACGTTTACATATAGTATAATGGTTAAATATATTAAAGAGAAGTAAAAAGAAAAATAATAAAAAAGATCTACATAATATTCCCATATATCGCACATTAATGTAGTCCTGAAGCTTGTCAAAGCTTGTTATTAAAACTAGAGCATATCAAACTATGTTGTTTCATTTTCTGATTTTTAGAATACAGGCATAGCTTGTTATATTGCCATTCATTTTACTGCTTTGCAGATAATGCATATGCTTTTCTTTTTACAAATTAAAGTCCCAAAGGTGCTGTTTCAAAAGGCAACTGACTTTCTTTGTTTTTCCTTGAAGACATTTTGCTTCTCATCGAAGAAGCTTCTTCAGTTCTGACTGAATGGTCCTGATTCTGGTTCAGAACTGAAGAAGCTTCTTGGATGAAAAACAAAATTTCTTTGAGGAAAAACAAAGAAAGTCCTTTTGAAAAAGCACCTTTGCGTCAACCATGACCTGGGTGACTGAGACTCACCATAGCCATTTGCAAATTAAAGGTTTGTGCCAATCCTACACTGAGGAAGTTTATGAACACCATTTTTTCCAACAGAATTTGCTTACTTTGTGTACCTGGGTCACATTTTGGTAATTCTTACAATATTTCAAATATTTTCAGATGATGATTTGCATATTTTAGTAAAATTTAGTATTTGAGTTAAGCTATACACAATCCGCTTTTTTAGATATAGTACTATTGTACATGTAATAACTAGTGTACAATGTAAACACAACTTTTGTAAGCCCTGGGAAACCAAAACACTGCATGACTATTGCGATAGTCACTATATTGTAGTGGTCTGGAATTAAACCCACAATATCTCTGGGGTATACAAAGATTTTCCAAAAATAGATATTAATTTCATATCTCTAATATTTTTCTTCATATCAGGATGATGTTGTTTTCAATTTAAATAAGATTATCCTCTTTGCTTAGATTCTGGTTTTGGAACCAATGTCTTCATAAATGTCACATTTAATGTCACATTTACAATTATTATATTTGTTTTTCAAATTACAGGTACATATATTGTTATTTTGAAATAGAACCAAAACTATATTTGGATAAGGCTAAACTTTATGTCATCAAATTTTAAAGAGCTCTCGAATTTCTCACAACTCCAGCCAAAAATATCTGAGGTTCAACCTTTCTGAAACAAATTTGGAGCATTCAGATTCTGTAGATACAAAATAAAATATTCTGATGTATTATGCATGATTGAAAGAGTGTGAGGTTCCATCTATCTCTGAGGCTGCTAAAACATCTGGACTCAAACATCTGTTTTGTCATTGCATGTTTCAGTTGTACATATTGCTGAATTGAATCATACTCAGAATGCAATCACTTGAGGTCTTTAAAACAACCCTTAAAAATCAATTAGTTTAAGATATTTATCCCTTGTTTTTGACTTAAGAACATCTTTCCTATTGACATAAAATTTGGATTATTTCCTTTTTTTAAAATTATTTATTCTTTTATCACTAAAGATAAAATGCAAAACAGAAGAAGAAAGGGGGAAAAAACCAGATTAACAAACATCCAAATTAACAACAAAAAATCCATGTATGCAAAAAAAGAAGAAAACCCCCAAATATCAAATATAGTGGTACCTCGGTTCACGAACTTAATTGGTGAAATGACTCTGGTCGCGAACCGAATTGGTCGTGATCCGAGGCACAATTTCCCATAGGGTTCAATGTAAATCCGGTTAATCCGTTCCGACCTTGTTTTTTGGTCGTAATTCTTGAACGGACTCTGTTCGCGAACCGAATTGGTCGTGAACAGAGGCACAGTTTCCCATAGGGTTCAATGTAAATCCAGTTAATCCGTTCTGACCTTGTTTTTTGGTCTGTTTCTCTCCACGACCATTCCTACAGGAAGTCGCAACCATGTTAAAGCCTATCGGCGCGGGCAGAAGGACGACATCATTAAAACAAACGTGGAAATAGCAGGTTTCTCTTTAAGCAATGTCACCCCCCTCCCCTCCAAAGGCCGGGCGGGGAGCGCCGCTCTGGATCCGGGTGAGGAGGAGGACCAGCCTGGGGGCTTTTGAGGGATCGCTGCCCGCTCCAAAGCGCAGCTCAGAGCAAGGGAGCCGGGCGGGGACGGGAGATTGAAACAGCGTGCACGCACGCACACCTCTCCTGGGAGGAAGGAAGCCACTGCTCCAGCCCCAAAGTGAACCGGAGGGAGCTGGAAGAGAGCTCGGAGGTCCTCTAGTCCAGCCTCTGCTCAAGCAGGACTAGAGCCTCCGCTAGTCCAGATCAGGGGCTGTCTCCTTCTTTCTGAAAAGCCTCTGGGGATGGAGCTCCAGCGCGGCCGCTTTTGGCCCCTCCTTGCATCTGGGGAAGTGGCGCGGAAGATCCGGCGCGTGTCTTACAACCAAAGCCCCCCACGCCCCTCCCGCTGGGAAGTTGCAAGACACGCGCCGGATCTTCCGCGCCACTTCCCCAGATGCATGGAGGGGCCAAAAGCGGCCGCGCTGGAGCTCTATCCCCAGAGGCTTTTCAGAAAGAAGGAGACAGCCCCTGATCTGGACTAGCGGAGGCTCTAGTCCTGCTTGAGCAGAGGCTGGACTAGAGGACCTCCGAGCTCTCTTCCAGCTCCCTCCGGCAGAGGCGTAGCGTGGGGAGTGCAGGGGCCCCCGGCCGCACCGGGCGCAACATCTGGGGGGGGCGCTGAAGCTGGAGTCCGACCTGAAGCTGGAGAAGCTTTGGTTTTGCGCTTTAAAAAGCCGAAAGCGGCGGCTTTCGGACTTTGGCGGGACTTCACCCTTCATTATCCAGCGCCGGGTGAACGAATCTTTAGCCTTGCAATCTTTTCAGTTCGAGCGGTTGTTTACGACGGGGGGATTTTTCTTAAAGAGGCCCCTTAAAGCAGCCAGTTTCGAATAAGTCTGTAACAACTTCTTTCTTTCCGATCTCTCCATCTCTCTCTTTCTCTCTCTGCCGGCCCGGATCTGGAGAGGGGGAAGGGGAAATGTTGGTCTAGCTTCCTTCCCAAAGTCAAAACCGCTAAAGAAGAAGAAGAAAATAAATCAGGCAAGCAAGGAACGAAAGAAAGAAGAGATTCCAGTCCAAACTCCCCCTTAAATACATTTTCCCTTTCTAATCCCAAAGAACGTTCGCTGTTTTGTAAAGAAAGAAATACCCTTTTAACAAATGTCGGCATTACAGCTCATCGTCTTCTCAGCTCTTTTTTCCCCCCTACCACAACTTCGGAAGTTTACTTGCCTTGCCCCGGGTGCTGACAACAGTGGCGTAGCGTGGGTTGTCAGCACCCGGGGCAAGGCAAGTAAACTTCCGAAGCATTTTTACGAACGTTTCTGTTCGTGGAGCGAGGCGGAGTTCGTGAACCGGGGCACATTTTTTGGGAAATTTCTGTTCGTAAACCGAATTGGTCGTGAACAGAGGCGTTGGTGAACCGAGGTACCACTGTACATCTAAAATTAAACAAGAAAAAATCTACTCTGGCTGAATGCTGATAGATGCATAAAATATCTAATATATTCCCCTACCCTTATACAGTAGGTCTACAAATATTTATAAATTTTCCCATCTATATTTTACAAAAATGCTATATTGCGTAAGCAAATTTGGATTATTTCCTAGCCTCAGCATTATGTGATTCAAAATCAGAAGAATCATTTATGCATTAATATTAAGTATAGCAGCTGTAAATGAGGAATTTTATTTATTATATACGTAAAAACATGCAAGATTTTGGAGAGGTTACATGCTTAATGCTTAAAAAAGTCTAAAGAGAGTAATATTTTAGTTTTCTGCCTTTCCCCTTTGTAGAGGAACAATTCATTGTAGAAGAATATAAATGGTAAAATAAAATCCCAATGGTAGAATTTGAAAACCTGCCAGGTTAAATGTATCTTCACTGTAAGGCCACCTCAATTTGGCCAAAAATGTTTTGAACGCCCTGGGTCCGTTTGGAGAAGGGCGGGGTATAAATTCAATAAAATAAATAAAATAAAATTTAAAAAATTTATTTTCTTTATTTTCTTTTATTTTCTTATCAGTCTATTTCTATCAGTATACCTTTCTAATAGGCATTAGCATTGAAGACCCTCTTAAAATATACATTAGTCTCAATGTAATATTGATTTTAATTACATTGAACTTATTCCAGAAACTTGACACTCCAGTGGAAGTGTTAACCACTGAGCTATTACTTTGGAAATCATATCTAAACATTTAGAACTATAAATTCAACTATTCTGATATGTATGTATGTATGTATATGTGTGTGTGTGTGTTAGTTTTATGAGCTGATCAATAAATAAATCAGGGAGACTAGTATAGATCTATTTCGAGCTTTTTAGCTCTAATCAGCTAGCCATACCCTTACTGGGATTCGAACCGGGGCTGTATTGCATGTCAGGCAAGAGTCTTTAGCCATTCAGCCAGCCAGGTTCTCTTATTGCATCATCTGAGACAGGAGGATAAGTATCTATAATTGTTCCACAACACCCTGTTAGGGCCCCAATTAAGGGAGGAAGCATACTGTTTCCTTTTCTGCCCTTCGGCTCATCACCAGAGACCATCTAGACAGAAAGCCATGAGTTCCGTTGTGTAATTTTTTTTATATGTGTGTTATGTTTTTGAGCTGATCAATAAATAAATCAGGGAGACTAGTATAGATCTATTTCGAGCATTTTAGCTCTCATCAGCTAGCCATACCCTTACTGGGATTCGAACCGGGGCTACGTATGTATGTATGTATGTATGTATGTATGTATGTATGTATGTATATATATATATATATATATATATATATATGTACTGTGTGTGTGTGTGTGTGTGTGAGAGAGAGGGAGAGAGAGAGAGAGAGAACACCCTAGTAAACCCCAAATAAGGGAGGAAGCAAAGCTGCTTTCCTTTTCTGTCTTTCGGCTCATCACAAGAGATCATGCAGACAGAAAACTGATCAGGATAAGATCCTGTGGCCTAGTGGCAATTACAACTACCTTACATGTAAAATGACCCTCTTCTAATTTATCTGCCATGATAATAAAATATAATTCATTAGATGAATGCTTGTCTTTTTTTAAAAAAAAATGGACTGAGATGGATGAATTATAAATGTAACATTCTGTAATGTTCTGGCCAATGTTTTTTTTAATAGTTTAGCATCTTCATTACACAATAATCTTAATTAAGATTAATTTAAGTCCCATTGTTTTTAACCATAGTTAAACAGAGGGACTTAAATTAATCTTAATTAAGATTATTGTGTAATGGTTAACTGTTTTAACTGTGTTTGCGCAGACCGGACCATTTTTAAAGCGGCCTCAGCAAATTTGGATGAACTCACTGATACTGTGAATCATGCGTTAGCTTTTATGAGGACATGTGTGCACCTACTAAAAGCATGCATATATACTGTAACAATAAGGAAACCTACAGGAGAGGAGATATAACCCTCCATCAATGAACTGAATGACTACAGATTGGTTGCTTTGTAAAGCAACCAATCTGTAAAGATGAAGTGAGGAAAGCTAAGGCTCGCAATGAAGAAAGGCTTGCCAAAAAAGTAAAAAATAACAAAAAAAGCTTCTTCCAACATGTTAAAAATAAGAAAAAAGTTAAGGAAACAATTGGTCCACTGCTGGGAGAAAATGGCAAGTAGAAGATAAGCAACAGGGAGAAAGCAGAACTATTTAACTCTTTTTTTGCATCTGTCTTTACACAAAGGGATAAAACAGTCCAACCAATCAAAAACAGCACCACAAAAATCAGATTAGGAACACAAGTTGAAGTAGGGAAGAAAATGGTAAGTGAGCACCTGTCTGCCCTGGACGAGTTCAAATCACCAGGACCGGATGGATTACACCCCAGGGTTCTAAAGGAACTGGCAGACGAGATCTCAGAACCACTGAACTATATCTTTCAGAGATCCTGGAGCACCGGGGAACTGCCAGAAGACTGGAAAAGAGCTGATGTGGTTCCCATCTTCAAAAAAGGAAAAAAAACAGATCCAGGAAACTATAGACCCATCAGCCTGACCTCAATACCAGGAAAGATTCTGGAAAAGATAATTAAACAACAAATAAGTGAACACCTAGAAGCAAACAAAGTAATAGCCAAAAGCCAACATGGGTTTGTCAAAAACAGATCATGCCAGACGAATCTAATTGCATTCTTTGACAAAGTGACAAAATCAGTGGACCAGAGGAATGCTGTTGATATAATTTACCTGGACTTCAGTAAGGCATTTGATAAAGTAGACCATGACCTACTATTAGATAAAGTAGAAAATTGTGGGTTAGACAGCACCACCACCAAATGGATTCGCAACTGGCTGACCAACCGCACTCAACGTGTAGTCCTCAATGGAACTGCATCTACATGGAAGGAAGTATGCAGTGGAGTCCCGCAAGGCTCTGTTTTAGGCCCAGTACTCTTTAACATCTTCATCAACGATTTGGATGAGGGGATAAATGGGGAACTCATCAAATTTGCAGACGACACCAAGCTGGCAGGAATAGCCAACACTCCAGAAGATAGGCTTAAGATACAGAAGGATCTAGACAAACTTGAACATTGGGCACTATCTAATAAAATGAAATTCAATTGTGAAAAAAGTAAGGTCCTACATATAGGCAAGAAAAACCAAATGCACAAGTACAGTATAGGTGGTACCTTGCTCAATAGTAGCAACTGTGAGAGGGATCTTGGAATCCTAGTGGACAACCATTTAAATATGAGCCAGCAGTGTGCAGCAGCTGCCAAAAAAGCCAACACAGTTCTAGGCTGCATAAACAGAGGGATAGAATCTAGATCACGTGAAGTGTTAATGCCACTGTTTGGTGCCTTGGTAAGGCCACACTTGGAATACTGCATACAGTTTTGGTTGCCACGATGTAGAAAAGACGTGGAGACTCTGGAAAGAGTGCAGAGAAGGGCAACCAAGATGATTAGGGGACTGGAGACTAAGACATATGAAGAACGGCTGCAGGAGCTGGGTATGAGTAGCTTGATGAAGAGAAGGACCAGGGGAGACATGATAGCAGTGTTCCGATATCTCAGAGGGTGCCACAAAGAAGAGGGAATCAAACTATTCTCCAAGGCACCTGGGGGCAGGACAAGAAGCAACGGGTGGAAACTAATCAAGGAGAGAAGCAACTTAGAACTAAGGAGAAATTTCCTGACAGTAAGAACAATTAACCTCTGGAACAGCTTGCCTCCAGAAGTTGTGAATGCCCCAACCCTGGAAGTCTTTAAAAAGATGTTAGATAGCCATTTGTCTGAAATGGTATAAGGTTCCTGCCCACGCAGGGGGTTGGACTAGAAGACCTACAAGGTCCCTTCCAACTCTGCTATTGTATTATTGTATTATTGTATATCCGTAGTTCTGAAAACCTTTTAAAAGTTAGTGCTGGCCTACCTGAAAATCATCACGGATCTGCTGCTAGATCCCTTGCATTTTGCTGCTGTGCAAAATAGATCTGCAGATGACGCTGTTAATATGGCACTGCCCTATGTCTTACAATACCTTGAATCCCCAATGACCTAGGCAAGGGTCCTTTTTGTGAACTTCAGCTCATCATTCAGTACCATCATTCCAGAAATTCTTCACTTTAAACTGACTCAGCTAGCAGTGCCTGTCCACACTTGTTAGGTGTATTATAAACTTTCTGACAGGTAGAAAGCAGCAGATGAAGTTAGGTAAACTCACAACAAATAGCCTGTTCTATTAGCCCGGTCTGTCCTGTCCTCCCCAAGACTGTATGCTCGCTCCATTACTTTTTTCTCTATATACCGATAACTGCATCTCTAAGGATCCCTCTGTTAAAGTACTGAAGTTTGCAAATGATAAAACCATTAGTCTGCATACAAATAGGAGATTGTACAGCTGGCTTTGTGGTGTAGCTTGAACAATCTGGAGCTGAACCCGCTTAAAACTGTAGAGATGAAATTGGATTTTAGGAGGAGCCCTTCTATCCTATCACCTATTACTATATTAGACAACAGAGTATCCATAGTAGAGATCTTCACATTTCTGGGTTCTATGATCTCCCAAGATTTGAAATGGACACCAAACATTAGAATCATCAATAAAAAGGCACAACACAAAATGTTCTTCCTGCATCAACTCTGAAAGTTCCGACTACCACTGGAGCTTTTGATAAGTTGTACAGAAGAATTATCGAGCCTGTCATTTGTACTTTTACAACTGTCTGGTTTGATACAGCAATCAAACAAGACAGATATAGAGTTCAATGGATAATTAGGACTGCAGAAAAAAAAGCCTCCCTCCCTCCCATTGAGGACTTGTATGCTGCACGGGCCAGAAAGGGAGCTGAGAAAATATCTACAAACCCCTCAAATTCTGGACGTAAACTGTTTCAACCCCTTCCCTCAGGGCACTGCTGCAGAACATCGTATACCAAAACAATTAGACACAGAGAAAGTTTTTTCCCCATACGCCATCACTCTACCGAATACCTAATTCCCACAGGAGTGTCTTATATCTAAGGATATTTACCCATGTAATACACTTGTATTACTGTTATCCTCTCATCTTTTCTACTATCTTCTCTTATTTGTATCTTATGATTATATTACATTGTTGTTGAAATATATCTTCTGCACCAGAGACAAATCCCTTGTATGTCCATTCACACATGGCCAATAAAGAATATCTTGATCTTGATGATAGCAATTAATTCCATTTTGGTTTGAGATCGATACTTGGCCTTCAAACAATGGAGAGTGACCTCCTACCAAAATTGGTTGAGACCAAGACAAAAGCTAAATTGAACTGAACTTCATTGAAATGCAAATAAAGTTATCATTTCCCCATTTATTTACTATATTCTTGCTCCTGTGACAATTAACTGATGGTATTTGGAGGATCTCATTCAACAGCATTCAAGGATTTGGAGGTTGTAAGCTGGGGTACTTCTCGTTTACTCAAACAAATCAGTTAGATCTTTGTGTAATATTTTAGATTACGGATGAAGAATCTAATAAATGCATTCTGTATTATTATTATTATTATTATTATTATTATTATTATTATTATTATTATTATTATTATTATTATTATTATTATTTCGATTTATATACCGCCCTATTTCACCTAAAAGGGACTCAGGGCGGTGCACAGAAGATAAAAACCGAACAATATACAATATACATTAGATTCTTCATCTGTAGAAATGCAGAATCCTTCACTGTTTGAAATGCGCTCCTGTTTTTTCAGATAGCTTTTCAAATTGCAACAGGAACAAAACCTCTGAAATGGGAAGTTATGCTCACTAGAGGCATGAAGTGAGTCACTAATGGCAAGATAATAAATATTGAATACCTGCATATAGAACACATACAGCTGTATCAATATGACTATCTTTTTTGTCTAAAAAAAGTGTGTGTGTGTTTGTGCAAATGTCAATGTCTTACAGTTCATACTGCTAGACACACAACAATTAGCTGTAACAGCAAACATTCCTGGCTATCAGAATGGATTCTGCAAAGAAACATTGTATTAAACTGGCGTATTTTTAGTTACACTTTCCTGTAACCGTTCTGGGGTGCTGGTAGACCATATGGGAACCCAGTTTTTTAGGAACTGAAATAAATATGTTGCATGATCAAAAATACTCCTTCTGTGCTGCAAACCATTGCCAGTCAATATTGCCAGACACTGTATATTCGAATTCAAATATGTGTGCTTTCTGCTGGCGTTGCTTTGCTGTAAGTCTGGGAATCAGTAATTGATTTTAAATATTTCTGAAGCCAAAAAATAGTAGCAGCCATAATCTGTCACCAACTGAGGAACACAGTGCAGGAGCCTTCTACTTTGGAGAGCTTGCACCAAAACGTTTAGATATGACTCAGCAAAAGCAACCTCTTCCCCTTGTCCATCATAACTTTTTCCCATAGAAAGCCAGCATGGGAAATTATGTCTATTGATAGAATAAAGTCCTCCCTGGGTAGAAGGTTTGCCCAAGGAAACAGAGGGTTTCAGATCTCCACATCTCTCATGTTATGCTCAGAGATCATTCAGTGAATCATTCCCTTTTTCCTCTTCAGGAAAAATATAATCTAAGGCAGCGATGGCTAACCTTTTTGGCTCATGTGCCAAAAGCGGGGGGAGCGCAGGGGGGTTGTGTGCGGGTGTGCCACACCCATAATGCTATGTGTGCAAATGCCCACCCCCTACCCCTGCATGTGCATGTCTCTGAAGGCGAAAAACAGCTCTATGAACAAACCAGAAGTCCGTTCTCAAACTTCTGGTTTTCCCATAGGGGCGTTTTTTTGCACTCCTGAGGCTTCAAGGAAGCTTCTGGAGGGCAAAAAACAGTCTCAAAAGAAGGCCGATGTCACCTGGCCAGCGTGCACATGAGCACTGGAGCTGATAAGGCAATGCCTCACATGCCCTAAAAAATGGCTCCACATGTCACCTGTGGCACGCGTGCCATAGGTTCACCATCACGGATCTAGGGAATACCCTAGAGGTTGGGCAGAAGTATCCAGGATCAGAACTCTTCTTGCAAAATTGGTATGCTTTCTACTCTAGGATGGAGAGATCCAAATTAATGTAGTGGTTCAGAAGTTTTCCAGAAATGAAGGCCCTGTGCAATTGACAAGGCCAATACAATAAGAATGAGATGAATTTTTAAAACATACATTTAATACTAGTCTAGAGTAGATATAGAGTCTTGAGAATTGTAAGAGAAAATTCAGTGTTCAGTGTCTATGGAGATTCTCAGTCTTCCTGGTCATAGTTGTCACAAAGGTGCTTTTTTTTCCTTGAGGAAGAAGAAGATGTTTTGCTTCTCATCTAATAAGCTTCACAGATTTATCCCCCAACCTACCAGAATTAATCTATCCATTGCCTGTTCAATTGCCTTGAAAAAAGCAGTTTTAAGATCCCCGCTCAGTGAACTATTACAAAGTCTCTAGGGAATTCTGTATTCCCACATCTCTTACAGCTGGATTAAGTTGCTTTTCAAATTTATTTATTTATTTATTTTATTAGATTTCTAGACCTCCCCCTTTCCCCGAAGGGACTCCTCTCCCACTGTTTCACTTCTATCATAATATAGGGAATTAATAATATTTTATTTTATTTTTGCAAATGAGCAATCCCTTAAGGCAGGGGTGTCAAACTCGAGGCCCGCGTGGCGGAACTGGCCTGTGGGGTGCTTAAATCTGGCCTGTGTGGCCAGCCTGAAAATAACAAAGGACCAGCCCATGGTGCCTCTGGCAGGGTGTGCACAGCCCCCCTGCCCGCACCCATTTTCGGCCTGGATGGACTCCTGCAGCAATCTGCCGGCCAAAATGGGCCCTTGAGGGCCCATGTGCACGCCCACACACACACCCTGTTTTGGCCAGCAGGGTGTTGCAGGAGGTATCCATCCTATCTCCCCCCCGCCCACGGAGGAGAACTACAATGCTTACCATGTTTCCCCAAAAATAAGACAGTGTCTTATTTTCTGTTGACCCCCGAAATAAGCACTTGGCCTTATTTTTGGGGAGGTCTTATTATTTTTTAAGTTCATGAAGTGGTGAGCATGGTCACCTCATGGCTGCTGCTGCGTTGCACTATTCTTGGTGAGGGCTTACTTTTTGGGGAGGGCTTATTTTAGCGCATGCACTCCAAAATCCAATTGGGCTTATTATTCGGGGAGGTCTTCTTTTCGAGGAAAGAGCCCTTGAAGAAATCCAGTTTGACATCCCTGCCTTAAGGAATCCTTAACATTTGGGTGTTTGGCAACTGACATGTATTTACAACAGTTGCAGTATTCTGGAGTCATGTGATAACCATTTACAATTTTCCCAGCTGGCTTCTATCAAACAAAATTAATGGGGGAGGGGAATGACTTACCTAACAACTTTCTTGCTTAGCAACAGAAATTATGGACCCATTTGTGTTTATGAATGAAGGGCTACTTATATATGTCTCAATCTCAATATATGTATAAGAAATCCTGTTGTGCATATTCTTCTACAACTCCATTAACTCTTTTTTCTACTTTTTTTGTGCCTAAGTGAAAGACTGGTTTTTAAAAAAATGATTTTACTCTGTGTTGTCCCTTGAGGAACTTTGTTTTTTTTATGTTGGATTTAAATGGAAACTATTATAAGATGCTGCAGATGGAGAAATCAAAGTAATTCCCCATTCATATGAATCCTGACCCAGGGCCAACTACTGTTTAATGTAAATGGATGGTTTCCAAATAAACTTGCATAGACTGATTATGTGTAAGCCATCATCAGCAAAAAATAAATAGATATTTTGCAACGAGATATAATTTTTCTGTAGTTCAAAATCATCCAAAAGGACAACTTCTTCAAAACATTTTCTGATCAACTTCAGCTGGGATACCACAGAAAAAAACATGATGATCCCAATTGAAGGAACTGGAATTTATAAGGCGTCCTTTATTCAGACACAAATAAGGAGTACCATTTTTCATACCAATCTGCACATGCCTTCAGAATTTCAGATGAGGTCCTTCTGTAAGTACACGATCATAGGAGACCCGCAGAATAGCAGTGATAACAACCAAATACTTGCAATTGCCCAACCAGCTGTACTCACTCCTAATGATACTTATTTCACCCAACTAAATTCAGTAACAACAGCAATAGCTCGATTCAAAACTCATAAGTATTGCAGGATTTTTAACTGCCTTTCACTGGAATTTTGAAATCTATTGCAATCCTTCATGTGAAATTAGTTTTAATAGCTTTTCTAGGAATTTTGGAGATGTCTGGAATCCAAAATCGTTTCCTAAATATTGTACTATTTGTTTGTTTATTTTGTTTGCTGTGCCTTCAGTCTTGATTCCTTACGACCGCCTGGAGAAGTTCCTGAAATTTTCTTGTTAATCTTTGGAACAGGTTTGCCATTGCCTCCTTCCCAGGGTTAATAGAGAGTGACAGGCCCAAGGTCACTCGGCTAGCTTCGTGCCTAAAGCGGAACTATAAGTCACAATCTTCCAGTTTATAGCCTGATGCTTTAAATACCAGATCCAACTGGCTCGAGTTCCTATGTTATGTATACAGAATTGAAAACGCCATTTCTTTTCTGGCTCCCAGAGACTGGAAGGAACATTTCTCTGAAAAAGCATTTGGCCAGGACCTTACCAGCTTTTCAGCATAACAAGTAACATTTTTCTTTTGCCAAAGGAAGTTTATGCTTTAATTTATTTCACTTTATTTTTTTGTTTTATTTTGGTACCATTCCTTTGAATGAGTTGTACTTAACAACTGATCTTTGAGGTTCCAGCCATTCAAACACCTCCACAGTGACTTGATCATGATCTTGGCACTTGGACGTTGTCTTGCGCTTATGACCATTGCAGTGTCCCACAGTCATGCCATTTGTGTCCTTCTCTGTCAGCTTCCCACAAGCAAAGTCAATGGGGAAGCCAGCAGGAAAGGCCATAAGTCACTTTTGTAAGTCACTCGCATTCTTGCCTCCCAGCAACTACTCTTTACCTCCCACCCATCCCAAACTAGCAGCACTTGAACTCATTCTGCGCCTTCCAGCCACCCCCACCCCTTGCCTCCCACCCCAGCAACAGCAAGTCACCAGTTATTTCACTTAATAATCCACATTAATTAATAACATTATGGAGAGTGTCAGGATTGCCAATCTAGTCAAATGACATTGTACTTTATGACAGCATCTCTTAGCAATGGAAATTCCAGCCTAATTACTGATGCTAACTGAACAGTACCTGTCGTGATTTTTCACTGTTGAAAAGGTCTGGAAGAATTGACATGATTCTCCTGTTATGAAACCAACTGTGATGTCTGAGCAGCACAAAGTGATACCCTGGGCAAATACAGCTGGCTTGCTGAGAATCCCTTTTTCTACACAACAGCAAAGGAAACAAATAGAAGGATGTTTCGTCCTCTGGTTATTGCAAAGAAAAAAATGGAAAACTTTTCTTCTTTTTCCATTGCTGTATGCCTTTGTCAGCCTCACTAAGTAACCCAAAGCAGAACATTAACTCTATAGGAAGACTAAAGCTACCGTATTTTTAGGAGTGTAAGACGCACCTTTTCCCCCCTAAAAAGAGGCTGAAAATCTGGGTGCATCTTATACATCGAATACAGCATTTGTTTGCCTCCTGAAACCCCGCCCCTTCACCAAAATGGCCACGCGCAAACCCTTATGGAGGCTTCCAGAGAGCTCCTGGGGGCTGGGGAGGGCAGAAATGAGCAAAACAGGGTGTTTTTGCCCCCCCCCAGCCCCCAGCAGCACTCTATAAGCCTCCATAAGGCTATGCATGCACTTTTTTGTACCAAAAAATGGCCCGTTTTTGCAATAAATGTGCTGATTTCTTTGCTCATTTTTGACCCCCCTCCCCCCAGGAGCACTCTGCAAGCTCCCCCAAGGCCATTCATGCCTTTTATTTGAAAAACAATGGGCCCATTTTTGTGAAAAACGGGTCGTTTGGGATAGGTTTGCAATGTGCAAAAAGGTTTTTTTCCCCCTTTTGGAAAGCTGTTTAGTTAGAGTGATTGATGAGAATTACGTTGGTCAAGTACTGTGCCTGCAGAAACAAAGATTTGTTCCAAAGGTGGTCAGTGATTTCCTTCTCCAGCACATGGGTAAATACACCTGGAAACATCTAACTACCTACCTATCTCTCTCTCTCCCTACCTATCTACTGTATTTCTCTCTCTATTTCTCTCTCTCTTTCCCTCTACCTACCTACCTATCTACACTCTCTCTCTCCCTACCTACCTACTGTATCTCTCCCTCCCTCCCTCCCTCTACCTACTTACCTACCTACCTACCTACTCACTCTCTCTCTCTCCCTACCTACTGTATTTCTCTCTCTTTCTCTCCCTCTCTATCCCTCTATCTACCTACCTACTTTTTAAAAAAATTGCCTCTTCAAAACCTGGGTGCTTCTTATACTCCGGTGCATCTTATACTCCGAAAAATACGGTACTTCTCTTGCAATTGACTATAATACAGAATTTTTGTAAATTTGATTGCACTATACTTCTTCCTTGTACTCCAGTAAATTAGGAATTATGTACCCGATCCACTTCTGAATGTTATCCCATAGATCTTAAAAAAAGATTCAACCCCTTTTCCATAAATAACTTGTCTGTAGCTGCAATACCTAAATATCCTTACCCAATCCATCTTCCTTACTCTTTATACTGTTATGGGTAAATTCTCTATATTGAATTCCAGGACTTTTGTAAGGTGTAGCCAAAAAGCCAAATAGTAGTTACAACAGTGTGATTGAAGCTCTTTAAAAAACAAAAACTGGATGACAATATTGCTGTTATGATTGTCATCTTGACTTTTTAAAACTACATTCTGTAGTTGAACTCTTGTATAAGACTCTTGGTAAATAAGTGAGATAAATAATTTAGAAATTTAATTTTTTGTGTATTGCTGAATAAACTCCTATAATATTACCTTTGGTTGCACTTGGCTTATTTGAGAATTTTTATTATTAGATTAACGCATTAACGTGTTTGGGTTTTTATAAATAAATGAACAATTATCCATTTCCCCTAGACCGAAGAAGATTACAAAATATGGTCTCAGTGTACTTGCAGTGTATCCATGGTTGCTGCGACATGCAATAATTATGTAATAATATTGCATAAATTATTGACAAGGCGATATAACCATGAGCAGTTCACTGTTTGCTTGCTCTTTAAAATATGTTTGCATTTTAGACTTTCAGAATTCAAATGAAATTGAATTCTTTTTGGTATTTACCCCATCTCACTGGCAACCTTCTTAAAATTGACATTTATTTTGCTTTGAATTAACTCCTGCAGACACTGGCCTTTGTTAAGTTAGTAAAGGTAGTAAGCAGTCTATTTTTTAATGCCAGATCTATAAATATAAATTTAGGTTTTAATTTCAGGGGTTTATCAAATTACCTACTAAATTACTTTCTAGAATCAGAGCCAGTTTTTTCTTTTCACCTAGAACTGATTTGTGCCAGATAAGAGGCAATGTTCAGTAGATATATCGGTAATTTGTTCCCAAGTCCCTTACCTTACTTCCTGGCAATAAAGACCACTGAATCATGACAATTTTTTTGGGTTCTAATCTATGTTAGTAAAAAGGAAACACTCTTTCTTGACTAATGTCATCTTGGAGTCCCCAACCTTATGCCTTGATGAGCCAAGGAGCACTTCCCAAACTCTCCGAATCCCTTGACTTTTGTACTTAAAAATCATTATTTTAAAAAATGAGAAACTGACTTTCTTCAAAGCAAAGCTCAAAGCTCCAACATCGTCTTTATTTGTAAGATTATTTCAGCTTCTCTAAAGGGAACTATACATTTTGGAGAAAGTAAAATTTGATGAGCAACTGCAGCCCAATGAGGTTTGGGGAAATGAGCCCATCTGTGTGGAGAAAAAAATGGCAAAGGCAAGCAGGTCTCAGCAGGTGGCAACATCTGTCTGACATCTGGGTTCAAAAGCTAAGCAAGGTTTGTCCTGTTTGCTATTTGGTTTAGAAGTCTCTATGGAACACAAGGCCATAAGGCAGTGTTTCTCAACCTTGGCAACTTGAAGATCTCTGGACTTCAACTCCCAGAATTCCCCAGCCAGTGAATGCTGGCTGGGGAATTCTGGGAGTTGAAGACCGGGCATCTTCAAGTTGCCAAGGTCAAGTTGCCAAGGCATTCGCTGGCTGGGGAATTCTGGGAGTTGAAGTCCAGAGATCTTCAAGTTGCCAAGGTTGAGAAACACTGCCATAAAGAAAGCTTCAAAGTCTAGAAAACATTGCAGAAGGTCATCTTTGCAAACCATCATCTGCATTTTACTAATAAAATGAAGACTGATATATCTGTAATAATGGCAAGAATTGAACTCAAACTGAAGATGTCATATTTAAAGAGAGGTTATTAAGACAGTCCTGCTTTGGGTGGGGGAGGCAATAGGTAAGGTTGGGGAATGTGCTAATAGCATTCAGGTAAATTGGTGGTTTTTTATGTTGCAAATGGAATCTGTTTTGTGAATAGTTAAAGACTGTCAGTATCTATTTTATGTAAGTGCCCACAGCATGTTTTAAAATTTCAAATGTGCTATTGAGTACAAAGACTTAGGACCAGTGGCGTAGCGTGGGTTGTCAGCACCCGGGGCAAGGCAAGTAATTTGCGCCCCCTAACCCGTGGATTTTAGCACTCGAGTCTCTTCCACTAGATTAGTTAAAGCAGTGGTGGGCAAACTTATTAGTCAAGAGAGCCAAATATCAACAGTACCACGACTGAAATTTCTTTTGAGAGCCAAAAGGTGTGGCCTGTTCTATGGGAGTGGCTAAGCGGTCGTGTGACTGGGTGGGCGTGGCCAACTTGGAAAATGTGGTGAAACTCATTTAATGACGGTGCTGCTTAGCAACCAAAATGTTGGGCTCAATTGTGGTCATAAGTTCTTTCTTTCTCTCCCTCCCACTTTGTTTTTCTTTCTATTTTTCTTTCTCTCTTTTTTTTGTCTCTCTCTCTCTGTGTATCTGTCTCTCTCTCCTCCCTCCACCCATCTGTCACTCTGCGTGTGTGTGTGTGTTTGTGTGTGTATGTGCAGGCCCGGATCCAATAAGTGCGGGGCCCGATTGGATTTTTTTTGCGGGGCCCTCTATATATTAAATATTTAAATAAAATGCAAATTCAATATATATATATAAATCAAATATCATGGATCATAAGATAGGTAAACTTCTACATACATTAAAAAATAAAAATATGCAAAATACAAAAACAATTACATTTTATTGAATATAAATTTACATCATTGAATATGAATATATGAATTTACATATTTCTAAGTTTTTGTTCTGTAAATTCTTCTAAAATAGTTTGAAAATCCAATTTCCTTGCTTCTTCACTTTCAATCGACATAATTGCTAAACTATTTAATCTATCCTGAGTCATTGTCGATCTCAGATAGTTTTTTATTAGTTTTAGCCTGGAAAATGATCTCTCTCCAGAAGCAACGCTCACTGGAATTGTTAAATATATTCGGAGAGCAATAAACAAGTTTGGAAATGCCATTGCTCTGTCATTTTCCGATAAAAATTTGAACATTTTAAATGGATTTTCAAAAAATTCTGATGGAAGGATAGATTTTAAAGCTTCCATTTCTTCAACTAACATTTTTCCATCTATATCAGTTTCCTTCGCTATTGGTGCATCATTTTCTGTGAACCTAGAATCTGTTACAGAAATTTCTAATTTAGCTGCATGTTTTTGAAGTGCTTCTTTTTCCATATTTTGAAATTTTCCCAGAAACCCAAATAAGTCATTATGATTTTTGAATTATTCAAAACGATCTTTTAGTGATTCTGTAGCTTTATCTAAAACAAAATTTAAAAAAGATATCTTGTATGCGTTTATCGGATCTACAATACGTTCATCATCGCCTTCATAATTGAAATGTTTCTTTCTTTTCCGGCCTTTTATTTCGAAATTCTGTAGATATTTCCAAATCTTGTGCAAGAATTTTTGCTTGAACTAAAACTTGTTTGAATCCAGTATTTCTGTAGTCGCTTAACCATTTTAAAAGTTTTTCAAATGAAGAAAGTGCAATGGATACTTCTACAGATTTACTTTGAAGTTCCTTGCTTACATAATTGACTTGGAACAGTAAATCGTACCAAAAAACCAGTGATACTAAAAATTTATAGTCTTTCATTGCATTTCCAAGACATTCTGCCTCGCTTTTAATTTGTGGATCTTCAGAAATTTCTGATATTTCGAAAAGAGCATCATAAAATTTACCTATTTGGTATCTCACTGCTTTTACGCTTTGAATCCGATCAAAATTTGGGAGCTGGGCAACTGTCTGCATGTATGAGGATTGCAGAGTCCCCTGCTCCATATTAGCGACCGACGGTTGTTGAACATGGGGATTTAATTCTCTCCTAGCCCACCTCACAGGGTTGTTAGAGGGAAAAAGAGGAAGGGCTTGCAAGTCTGTTTTAGTGCCTGGAGTTATTAAAGTGGAACACAAATACATCCGTAAAATAAAAATAGGTAAATCGAGTGGTTTGTCTTTCTCTCCATTCTTTCTTCACTCTTCCTTCCTCTTGCTTTTCTTCTTCATCATCATCCCCTTCTTCCTTGTCCCTATTTTTTCCTCCTCTTCCTCTTGGTGGCTCTCCTTTTCTTCATTTTTCCTTCTTTCTTCTTACTCCTCCTCCTTCATTCTCTGTCTCCACCCCTCTTCTTCTTTCTTCTTGGCGCTCTCTGTCTGCATTCCTTCCTCCTCCGTTTTTTCCCTTCCACCTCTTCCTCTCCTCCTCCCTTCATCTTCCTCTCTTGGCATTCTCTCCACATTCTTCCCTTTCCGCTTTTCCTTCCACTTCTTCCTCCTCCTCCTCCCTCTTCTTCTCCCCCCCTCCTCTCTCTCCCCCTCCCTCCTTCCCCTTCTCTCCGCACTTCCTCTCCGCATTCTTCCCTCCCCCCCTTCTTTCAGAAAGCAAGAGTTCGAAGGAAAGTCTGCCTTCCCAGCCCCTCCTCATTGCCTCCCACTCGGGGGAAGGGAGCCCATCCGAATCGAGGGGGAAAGATTTGCGCTTTGAAACAGCGGAGAAACTTCCTTCTGCCTCCCCCTCCCCAATTTATCTCTTCTTTCCTCTCTTTCTTCTTCTTTCTCTTTCTCTCTCTCTCTCTTTGCCAACGGGCGCCCACCTCCTCTTCCCCCCCCTCCCCGTGCCGCCTCCTCCTCCTCCTCCTCTTTTCCCTCCCTCCTTCCCCCCACTCTCCATTAGCTTTGGCGTGATCGCTGCGTCGGGAAGGAAAGGAAAGGCGCTCCTTGCAACAATTTGGATTTTTTTGCGTTTTGCTTTTCATTGTCCCCCCCCCCCCCCAAAAAAAGCCAAAACTGTTGCAAAAGAAGCTCTGACAGCTCCGAGCCCAGCGCCATCCGTCGAGCCGCGCCGGGGATCAAACGCGGGTTTTGAAGTGTTTAAATGTATTATTCATGCCGCCCAAGAGATGCCATTTAGGGGGCTTTTTGGATTGGGCAGGGGGCTGCCCGAGCGCGCCCCCCCAGATGTTGCGCCCGGTGCGGCCGGCACCCCCTGCACCCCCCACGCTACGCCTCTGCTTAGGACACCCTGATATAATCATTCTCTCTCCTCTCCTTTCCTCTCTCCCTCTCCCTTTTTCCTCCCTCCCCCCCTCAAACAAAGTATAGACATTAGTATTATTATGTGAACCTAGCCATATGTGATTTGAACAATAAAGTGTAATGATTATAATGTGAATAAGATATGGACACAACTGCCTGAATTCCAGAATCACGGGAATATATTTAGAAAATTTTTATTTTTAAATATTTAAAAAAATAATAATATTAAAACACCAATTATTTTAAGAAAAGAGTTTTGCTCCTTCTAACTGTTTTAAAAACAAGCCCATATATTCCTAACACTTTCAAAATCTTTAATGTGTGTGTGTGTAGGGTGTTTTTTTTTCTCTTTAAAAGCCTATATTTGAGGTATGAGTAACAGATGATGAAAAGTTTGCTGAGTGGCATTTTAAAGTGCTGAGTTTTTCAAAGTGGAAGATTTAGCTTCTTATGGGAAAACTGGCGGAATGAAGTAATCTTTTCATCCATGATTAGAGTTAAAGTGATAAAGGCTCGTGATCCTTGTTAAGGGAAATGGTGTTTGTCATTAGTGAAGGGCGATGTATTGTAACTTTCGTGTTTGTAGGAAAGGATAGATTTTAAACAAACCAAACAAACCCTTATCTTAGATTTAAGCTCCTTCAACACATAGTGGGCATACTGATATATCATTTTGCAATACTTCTTCTGATGAGAGCCAGTTTGGTTAAGGCAGCAGACTAGAGACTGTGAGTTCTAATCCCACCTTAGATGCAAAGCCAGTTGGGTGACCTTGAACTGGTCACTCTTTCTCCCTCATCCCAGGAAGAGGTAAATCGCTTTGAAAAATTTTGCCAAGGAAAATGTAAGGATTAGTCTAGGCAGCTGCTAGGGTTCAACAATGACTTGAAGCAACCCCAACCCTCACCTGCTCCCATCCTTTTTATTTCTGGAATTTCCATTGCTAGGAGCCAAGATGTCACAGGACTTGGCTTTTGCCCTGAGGAACTGGTTTTGTCACTCCACGCCACCATGGGGAGGTAAAGATGGAAGATGACAGCAGACCTTTTAATTCTCCTTCACCATCTACTTCCACTGGCTGGTATCAAGGAGCAGTGTTCCCAAAGAAGGGAACAAAGGAACAATTGCTGAGCATCAGACCCCAGTGCAAAAATGATCCTTATAAGTCGGGGGTGGAGTGGTAAACATAGCAGCCACATGCAAGGAATTCAGAGTAAGGGAGGGCCCCCATGGAATTAGTGTAAGTGATTTGTGTGTGAAAGACAATAGTAGCTAACTTTAGAATTAATCTAAAATTGCAATTGAATGCTGCTTCTTTCCTTGGTTGGAATCTTGCTTTTTAACAGCAGAAATGTTCCTCCAGGGAATAGTAATGGTTGCACAGAGCACACTAAATAGTGCAGCATGGCTAAAACTCGTATTTTAAAGGGAAAGTAGGACTTGTACTGTATGTACATATAATACCAAATAAAAATGTTACAAAGTACTAAAAAGCACTTATACAGGTAAGCTAAGTGTAGCTTTTTTATATGTGCTTGGGGGGTATCATTCCTATTTGATTACCTTAAATAAGTTAAACAATTACTCTCTTTTTAAAAAAGATTAGTTCTTTTATTAAATGGCTATGATACTTCAAAAATTTAAAGCATTTTTGTAAATTTAATTAAAATGTAAAATAGATATTCTTGGATTTTCTGATGGGTTTCTTAAGGAATTGGCTTCATCATGCTTTGACATCTTATCTTGTTGACTTTTATTAATGGCAGGATGTTAAGCATTTAAATATTGAATATATCAATATTTAATAGGGCAGCTATCTTAAACAGAACAGTTACAATTTGTATTACAATTTATACCTCCATATGATCAGGTTGGAAATTGGGAGTTCTAGCCCTGTCTTAGGTACAAAGCCAGCTGGGTGATCTTGGGCCAGTCATTTTCTCTCAGCCCTAGGAAAGAGGCAATGGTGAATCACTTCTAAAGAACCTTGCCAAGAAAACTGCAGGGACTTGTTCAGGCAGTCTCTGGGAACCAAACATGATTTAATGGAAGTTATTTCAAAATATTTTTGACGAATGGAGGTTGCATTAACAGAAGCAAAATAGAACCCACATGATAGTAATTTTTATACTGTTTAATTGTTGACTTCTGTTGATAAGAAACACCTTAAGTTAAATAATTATAGAAGGGGAAATAAGTATTTGATTTCAATTTTGATTGGAAAGAAGATAAAGCCGAATGGGCCAGGAATTTCTTAAAATGAAGAAATGGTGAATTTGTTGGAAACATGCATATATAGTTAAGATGAGCTATAAAAAGCAAATGAAATTGTTGGCTTTGCCTTCCTTTCCAAAAACTGAAAATAGACACAATTTCCACTATATTTTTAGCAAAAATGAAACAAAAATGGATTATAATTGTTTTGTCCCAAAGCCAGTGTCAAATTTATGAGGAACATTTCAAAAGTGCTTACCTTGTGATTAGGGCTAAAATAAGAAAAGTACTCGTATGTTTCAAACGTAATTATTATTTTATAATTAAAGTTACAGACATACCTGTCTGAGTTCATAATTTGTTTTAAAGATGATGCTGGTTGACATTTTTTCCAGACAATTGTTTAGCCTATGAATGTAGACATTCTGTTCAAAGTTATTTTTCTAAATTAACATGCAGAGCTAGATGTTAAATCTATTGGGGTCTTTTCAATCATTTACTTTAAAACAGTCTCCTTCAGCCTGGTGTCCTTCAGATGTGTTAGGGTTACAATTTCCAAAATTCCCAGACAGCAGGCCAGATTAGGGAAGGCTGACTTAAAATGGTGATAAAATTCTTTCTGTCACTTTCCAGCTCTTTTTCTGCTGGGCAGTGGTGGGATTCAAATTTTTTTACTAGCAGTTCTGTGAGCGCGGCTTGGTGAGCGGGGCATGGCTTGGCGGGCATGGCTTGGCGGGTTTGGCAGGGGAAGGATACTGTAAAATCTCCATTTCCATCCCACTCCAGGGGAAGTTTATTGCAAAGTTCCCATTTTCTCCAAATCAGCTGGGACCTGGGAGGCAGAGAATAGATGGGGGCAGGGCCAGTCAGAGGTGGTATTTACAGATTCTCAGAACTACTCGAAATTTCCGCTACCAGTTCTCCAGAACTGGTCAGAACCTGCTAAATACCACCTCCACTGCTGGGTTTGTTGACTGATGGGATAGTCCATGACTAAATGTTATGTTGCCGTTCATTCATCATTTGAAGAATTTCTTGTTTCCCAAAATATGGAGTAAAAGAGGAGGACAATAATTAATCCCCCCCACCCCCAATTTTTAATTTAATTTAATTTAATTTTCAAATGTTTATACCGCCCCATCTCCACAATGGGACTCGGGGCGGTGCACAGAACATAAAAAGTAAAAACAACAGCATACACATCATATAAATACAATCCACAATTTAAAACCGAATTAAATAAATATAACTGTGCTACAAAGATTAAAACTATAAAACCCTGTATTAAAATTAAATTTACATTATTAAACTCTAAGCTAGGCCGGCAAGATGGAAAAAATGTGATTTGAGCTCCCGACAGAAGAGGCGCAGGTCCGTGATGGTGCGAATATCGGGGGGCAGGTCGTTCCAGAGAGCCAGACCCGCCACAGAGAAGGCCCTTCCCCTGGGGATCGCCAGCCGGCATTGACTGGCAGGCAGCCCCCTGAAGAGGCCCTCCCTCCCTTTATTTTGTAATTTCCTCACTCTGTTTATAACTGGCAATCCAGATGCTGTTTTTTTATTGTTCAGGTAAAAAAAGTAGAATGGTAACAGGATAAATAAATACCCAAGTCCTACGTGTAGACTTTTCACTATTACAACCTTTTCTGTTGCTTTTTAACAGTTGTCTCAAGACAATTCTCTAGTGGATGGATGGTCTTGCCCTCAAATATAGATAAGCATTTCCTAACTGTTACTGTCCAAATGTGTCATATCACTACCCCCATACATCCAACAGAGATATTCTCGGGATCCAGTACTTCCATCAAAATGATAAAACAAGCATTATGCTTTTAACAGTGTTGTATATCATTTTGTCATTTGCCCCTCCAACTTTTCCCACACCACATCTGTGAAACTTAATTAATCAAGTAATTTTTAAGGTTCTAGGCAAGCACATTTTGCTTCCTGTGGACACAGAGAATGTTGACAGAAAGTTTATATAGGAAATAAAATAAATTATTTTATCTTGGGTGGGAAATTGGCATCTACTGAATTTTGTTTTACAATGAGTTGATTATTACCCCAATGAGCTAGTGCTTTGGGAAAATAGAAGTCTAAGAGAAATTTCATGCAACTATAGGACATACTACATTATCAGCAGTTTAATGTTGTTTTATTTTATGTAACCATAGACATTCAGGAAAAAACTTCCTTTATTACTTTGGATTTATTTATTTATTTGGCAGTTTAATAAACATAGAACCAATCCGAATTCTGTGAAAAGAGGCATTTCCTAAGATTGGATTTCCGAGCCTTTGCAAAAATACATCATTTTTCTTTTGCAGCAAATAGCATTACATGTTTTTTTCTTCGTTGCCAATACTTAGGTTTGGCTGACTACAGGATATTCATCTTCCTGACATCAATGTTTTTGCCTTTTGCTGTTACTGTTTTGTTTTTTGTTTGTTACCCCTTTAAAATGGTATTTTATCCAGCTGTGACTAATAACTGTAATCTGACTCAGTTGGATATGCAATAAATTGGTTAGCTGGTGCCATGGTGTTATATACAGTGCAGAGCAAAATATAAACAAGTAAACCTAACAGCTGGATCACATATATTACTGTAATGTTAGCATGTCAACTTGAGGTCACCTCCCGATTAACATCTGGTCCTAGCCTAGCTAGACAAGGACTACTGTTACTATAATATGGAGCATATGCTTCATGCCTTGCATGTAATAAAGAATTACTCTGCTATCTAGTTAGGTAGCAGATTTTTTTCCCCCTGTGAAATGATAGATGGGACCATAGAAGGTTGCATTTCTCCTGTGTCAGTCACAGGTCTGCAAACTATAAATTAAGCTAATGCCACACTTCTCAAACCAGTACTGCATGAGAGATGTGAATTATTATTTTGTTTTACTTTAAAATGTGATTTCAGATGATTAAATAAAACAGAAAATCAAGGGTAGCAATTTTTTTATCGGTGACTTCTTAAATAATTTTATGAAGTAACAGTTCAATTTATTTTGATGTTTATCATTATTTTCAATATTCTGAGTTACATTGTAAGATTAGTGGCCATCCAAAGCTTTTAAATAATAACACATACAGACAAACGTTATGAAATAATCACTTTATCAACTTAAAAAAACTGGATTGATGACTATAAAATTTCTCTTTTGGTTGAATTAAGTAAGAGAAAGCCTTGCAGGGGTGGAAAAGTTGTACAGTATCTGATTCATGAATAAACCATTTTGCTTTTGGGTGCTTCTTTTATTGAAGATAATTATTCACTGATTTGTTAGTTACCACCATTACACTTAATGGGATTTGCTTCTTAATAGAAATAAGTTTACACAGTGAAGTAATAAGTAGTGGTATGTTTCATCAAGGTTTATTGAATAAATTATAGCAATTTTGTTCTCATTTTACTGCATGACTTAGAGTTTAAATATTATGACTGTGGTAGTAAAATATACTTAACACAGAACCAAATTAAAAATTTGGCTTAGCCAATATCTGGATCCAGCTGAAGGGCTGAGTTATGCATGTGAATAGGCATTTGAATCATGTTATGCAAAATAAATTTAGGCAAAGGGAGAATGAAAAGAGTATCTCTACTTCTTTAAATGAGATGAAAAAACTTCTGAATTGTCACCATGTCTTAATAATTTTGTATGAATATTACCCAATGCAAAGAGAATATGCTTTCCTATACCTTCTAGAAAACATGTCTTAGAAAATGGAAAAAAGGACCAGAAGAATGCTGTCGATATAATTTACTTGGACTTCAGTAAGGCAGACCATAACCTACTATTAGATAAAGTAGAAAATTGTGGGTTAGACAGCAGCACCACCAAATGGATTCGCAACTGGCTGACCAACCGCACTCAACATGTAGTCCTCAATGGAACTGCATCTACATGGAAGGAAATATGCAGTGGAGTCCCCCAAGGCTCTGTTTTAGGCCCAGTACTCTTTAACATCTTCATCAATGATTTGGATGAGGGGATAAATGGGGAACTCATCAAATTTGCAGATGACACCAAGCTGGCAGGAATAGCCAACACTCCAGAAGATAGGCTTAAGATACAGAAGGATCTAGACAAACTTGAACATTGGGCACTATCTAATAAAATGAAATTCAATTGTGAAAAAAGTAAGGTTCTACATTTAGGCAAGAAAAACAAAATGCACAAGTACAGTATAGTTGGTACCTTGCTCAATAGTAGCAACTGTGAGAGGGATCTAGGACAGTGTTTTTCAACCTTTTTTGTGCAAAGGCACACTTTTTTCATGAAAAAAATCACAAGGCACACCACCACCATTAGAAAATGTTAAAAAATTTTAACTCTGTGCCTATATTGAGTATATATAAAGTAATTCTCTTGAATAGGAATCAAATAAACACAAAGAAATTATTTTATAATTATTATGAAATAATAAAGTATTTTATAATTGTTCATATTTCTGTTTACTTACTCAGTGCGAAACCTGGGCCTGTTTGGCTGAACACAAAGCTGATATTCTGGCAGGAATTTTTCCTACGGCACACCAGACAATATCTCACGGCACACTAGTGTGCCACGGCACAGTGGTTGAAAAACGCTGATCTAGGAATCCTAGTGGACAACCATTTAAATATGAGCCAGAAGTGTGCAGCAGCTGCCAAAAAAGAACACAGTTCTAGGCTGCATAAACAGAGGGATAGAATCTAGATCACGTGAAGTGTTAATGCCACTGTATAGTGCCTTGGTAAGGCCACATTTGGAATACTGCATACAGTTTTGGTCGCCACGATGTAGAAAAGACGTGGAGATTCTGGAAAGAGTGCAGAGAAGAGCAACCAAGATGATTAGGGGACTGGAGGCTAAAACATATGAAGAACGGTTGCAGGAGCTGGGTATGTCTAGTTTGATGAAGAGAAGGACCAGGGGAGACATGATAGCAGTGTTCCGATATCTCACAGGGTGCCACAAAGAAGAGGGAGTCAAACTATTCTCCAAGGCACCTGGGGGCAGGACAAGAAGCAATGGGTGGAAACTAATCAAGGAGAGAAGCAACTTAGAACTAAGGAGAAATTTCCTGACAGTTAGAACAATTAACCTCTGGAACAGCTTGCCTCCTCCAGAAGTTGTGAATGCCCCAACCCTGGAAGTCTTTAAAAAGATGTTAGATAGCCATTTGTCTGAAATGGTATAAGGTTCCTGCCCACGCAGGGGGTTGGACTAGAAGACCTACAAGGTCCCTTCCAACTCTGCTATTGTATTGTATTGTATCTGATCTAAACATATCTATGGAAGGCTACACTAATCTCTGGAAGTCTTACAGAACACATTAGCTAAGATGTTAAGCAATAACTTTATAGTCACAATCAAATGTAGGTCTGTCTATTGGCTCATAATGACTACCCAGATAGTCCTGGACTTACAAGCACAATTGGGACTGGAATTTGTATTGTAAGCCATTGTGGTCATAAACTGAATTTTATAATAATTTTTATGGCAGTCAATAAGCAAATCATTGCAGTCATTAAGAAAATCATGTGGTCATTAAGAAAATGGAGTTGTTAAGTGATTCCAGCTTTCCTAAGAGACTTTTTTCGCTATAAATTATTTTTTAAAGTTGTCATGCCCCAGCATATAACTTTTATATAGTGTTACTCTCTGGCCCCATCTAGTGGCCTAAGGGACAAATATGCTCTTACATATGATCTTTATGTACTGTTGTTGCTCTCTAGCCCAGACATGGGCAAACTACAGCCCACGGGCTACATCCGGCCCGTTGGGCTTTTTAATGCGGCCCAACGGTTAGAGTCTGATTAGAGTCTAATCGGTCTTCCGTTTGGCTTCTGGCACTTTCCAAACTCAATGCTGTCTGGTCATGGAGCCAAACCCAACGCGACCGACCCACCCCCTCAATGTCTAAAATCCCGTCGCCCCATTTAAAATTTGGACCAAAGATGGGTCATTATCCCCTTGTATTGCCACGATGCGTTTCCCCTAAAAGTACAAGAAATCGCATATTCGACAACGGATACCCACCCGGTATTTTTGTTTCCCTGTCACAGATTTGCCAGAAACAGATCTGAGTTTGTTGTCCAAACAAGTGTAGGAATGGTTGTCTGGCTCCTAAAGATATTAAATTAGTATTTTTTTTAAAAATGACCCTAACCCATTATCCATCAGCCCGCACTCTCAAACCAAGTGCACACTGGGAAGCCAGGCTTCATTTCCTTTAGCATTTGTAGAAGGCAGAACCTCAAAGAAGAATACATCTTAATCTGTGGCACATGGTCATCCAAGGACAGACCCACATCCCATACACAGAGCATTACTGGTGAGATTTAAATTGCTTCAACTTATTAATTGTTATATTCAGCACTAACTCAGTACTGTCTATCTTGTATTTGGTTGTCATTACATGCATCCCTATTTCCCCCAGTTTCACCATATCCTGTTCTTTCAATGAAGCAGTCAGATCTATGCACACGGTCTGTTTTATTGGAGGATAGGTGGTTTTAGCGGCATGTCGAGCTGCATGTAGACTAATGTGTAGTGAGGATGTAACACTTGTAAATTATGATCTTGTGACTGCAGGATGTTACAACTGGTAGTTAATTCACTTACCAAGCGCCCGAATTGGGATCACTCGTTCACAGGGATGTATGATAAATTCGTAAGTGCAAGTACAGGTTGTAACTCCTTTATACCAATCCCATTGTAACTTTGAAGTATCATTAGATGAATGGTCATTAGTTGAGGACTACCTGTTAATTATATTTGATTTATATGCTCTGTAGCAAATGTAGGGCTTCTGTACATACAAAATAACAATTGAAGCTCTATTACTTTATGCCAAAGTTAATAATTTTCTTTGTGCTGAATTTCAGTTGCTATTACCTTCAGCAATATAGTTGCAAGAATTATGGGAACTGATATCCAAAACATTTGAAGGCACTAGGTCAAATGTCACCTCTTTGAATAGGGCAAACTCCCTTATGAACTGTGCAGTTTTCTTATTTGTAGCTTGATGATATTGTGCTCTTGAGTTAAGGACAGATAATTCTTCTCTCTCTCTCTCTCTCTCTCTCTCTCTCTCTCTCTCTCTCTCTCTCTCTCTCTCTCTCTCTCTCTCTCTCTCTCTCTCTCTCTCTTAAGCGAACATATTGGGAGATAGTTTGTAGTCTTGCATATAACACGCTTGTTTGAAAATTGCAAGAATTTGCTCCCATTTTAAATATGTAATTTTTCTTTTGTTTCCTTCTTAAAATGTAACATTTGGGTAGACATATATCATGTGCTTGTGTTTATGTGGATCACATATGGATTAACAAATCTTTCTTATTTAATAGATTGTTTGCTTTTATATATATAAGGTGATTGTGTGCTTCAAAAGTTCTAAACAAACTTTAATTGGTATTGAATCCGACTTCTTTTTTCCTTCTTTCTTTCAGTCATGTCTGATTCTCTGAGGCTAGCTGTACAAATCCCTGCAGTTTTCGTGGCAAGGTTTTTCAGAAGTGGTTTGCTATTACGTCCTTCCTAGGGCTGAGAGAAGGTCACCAACTGACTTTGGGCCTAGAACAGACTTCGGCTCACAGTGTCCCAGTGTTTATTAACTACAAGACTACACAAAACTTAAGTGTCTGAATCTGAAATGCATCAGTTTATTTAAAGAAACAAGGCAAACTATTTAATGAATGAATATTTTAGTTGAAAGCATAATTAAAATTAAACACTCAAAAACGTACAAAATCCATCTCTTATAATAAGTAAAATGTATGTTGAAGTTATAACTTAATTTAAATAATAATTTTAATGACTTTAGCTTCTGCATAATTACAATCTCAGCTTCTCAGAGGGATGCAGAATTACAGCTAGCAATAAGGAGACTTTGAGGATTTTTTTTGTTTTTGTTTTCAGAGGAAACTGTTTTTGCTGAATTGGAGAATTCTGTATAATTTTAATTTATTTTTATGCCTGCATTCAATTCATTTAGCTGGAAGGTACAGTATATACCCTTTTATACCTTTGTAATACTTCCTAAGTTAAAAACTATATCATGATCCTTCTAAAATTAAATACTTCAATAACATAAAAACAATAGTACCCTTAGGAATATGATTGAAAGGCAAGCCATAAAATTCTAAAATGCATTAAATTCACGAGACAATTCTATTGATTTTGACAAGGCATGGAGTTATGAAGCTTCCTTAAGGGGATAAACTATTGATCCACAATATCACATTCTCCGATGTCCACTGACTCTTCAAAATCTTTGCTATCACCTACATCTGATTCTTTCACCTGGATTTCAAGAAGATTGAATAAAATATATAGCCTGAGGTTTCTGCTTGGGTATATTTTTATTAGTAGGACAATGGAGGTCAGTATTATTTGAGAATTCCCATTATTTGAACTCTGAGTTTTGTAAATTCAAGCTGTCAGGGGCATCATGTTCATTCTTAACCTCAGTAACTGGACTTCTATGCAAAAAGTTAAGAACAATGTTCTTTTGGAATAGTCTCATTTCATCTAAAAGCATACTCCAGGGAAACAAAACATTCAAGAGGCTTTAAATATCTTAAGGACCTTACTTGTAACAGATGGCAGATGCAGAACAGTAGAAATTAAGGGAGAATAAATAATGAACTGAAGAGAAAACGATAGAAGACTAACATCTGTTAACTGGAAAAATGATGTATCATTTGAACTGGGGGAAAAGGATGTTTCTATAGACAAACTCCTGAAAGGCTAATGAAAAATGAGATGGGAAGGAGGAATAGTTCCATGCTCAATTATATTTGCTGTAGTTAGAATAATTGTGTGAATGAATTCTTACTTACGCAAAATAGATTTAAAATATATTGGATAGGCTTTCACAGCTGGCCTCAATAAAACACTGGTGAACTTTTAAGTTAAATAGGCCTGGTCTAATTTTCCCACCTATCTGGGAATTTGGGGAGGTGCAGTTGACATGTCTTAAATGTCTAAGGAAACTCTCAGTCATCCAGGTCATGGTTGTCCCAAAGGTGCTTTTTCTTTCTTCTTTTTAATACATTTTTATTTTATTTTTTATTTTTAAACAAACATAACACAGAAAATCCTTTTTCTTTATATACTATAGGAAGTGTATTAGTTGGTTACAAAAAGCTTTCTTGCATCTCTTCCACAGTCATCATCTATAATTCATATCAAATCATATGTTTTAAATCAAATATATTTATACATATTACTATCATCATGCCTCAATTTTCATTTGACTATAATTATTTTAACGTCCTTCTGCATAGAATATTCCAAAATTTAAAGCATAACCACATAATGGCATTTCATTAGCTATTTCCAATATCATCCAATAACATTAGATTTTTATGGCGTGTTCTAAATAAAAGTCAATAATATTTAGTAACAAAGTCTCTAGTCCTTCTTTCCAAATCACTATTTACAGTTTACATCCAATTTCCTTATATGGAACCAATACATACTGAATATATACGTTGTCATTATCATAACACATTTTTTAACCTAATACTCAAAGCTTAATTAAATTTAACTTAATTCTTTATTATTAGCTTTTATATATAACAAAAATTTCAATCTTCTTTTCATAGTTGCTATTTACTATTCATACGCAATTACCTCTTATCAAACCAATGCATATGTATACATTATTATGTGAAGACGTTTCACTTCTCATCCAAGAAGCTTCTTGGTTGAGAAGCAAAACATTTTCAAAGGAAAACCAGCAAGTATAGTTGGCTCTTGAAAAAGCACTTTTGGGACAGGTTTCAAAGTTGCTTTTGATGAACACACTGTTCTGGAGCACTCAGCATCCCAGGTTTCTCTCAGTTAAACATAGCTAAAGCTGCTTTGAACAGTTGATTTTGAGATGTTGCTTCTGTTTTTTTCCAAATATGCAGTTTCTGCAGCATGGATTGCTTTGCTTAAAAAAAAAGAAAGTGATTTGAAGACATCTCTACATCTACACCGATAGATCAAAATTATTAAGTTAAAAAGAAAAAAAATGTGGTGGTCACTTGCAAGAGCAAAAGTAGGATGGCTGAATAATGAAGCTATATTTAAGTAGCTAAAAATACTTGTAATTTTATATGATCTGCAGCAGTTCTGCAGCAAAATTGCTCTGTCAGAAATATTAGTAGGCCTTTTAAGAGAGTTGTTCGTACTTACTTGAAATACCTTTAAGTAAGTTAAAAGCAGGAATTTATGGGTCACTATAGACTTCAGTAGAAACTAATAAACCTATACAGTAATTTATGTCTTATACATGTTCTTATTTTCCTTCTAAGTGTATTTTTTTTGGCCTTTGGCAGCTCTAATCTAATCTTATTTGAAGTACCAAGTGATTTCTAGAAGAAGAAGAAAAAAAGGGGGGGGGACCCAGGTACAGATCATAGAGTCTAACTTTAACATTGGAGAGATTCTAGAGCAGATCAGAAATCCATTAACATTTTGAAATGTTATAATTATCAGGTGTTACTACTGCCGGTTTGCTCAGGGACGCTTCATGCACGCATGCATATTCAGTACAACGAAAATTGCTCTGCGCATGTGCAGAAGCTAAAAACAAGATGGTGGCACCTACGGCAGTGCTGAAAAAACCAGTTCAGGGACGTGGCGGGCCTGAGTCACTGCTGCTTCCAAAGATCCATGCCGCCAAGCTACTATTGGTTTGGCTGAATTGGTCTGAACCAGTAGGAACCCACACTGCATGTCACTGTGATGTTGAAGAACATGTTTAGCTGGTCTAGCTTTGACTAATTTTTTTGCCCAGGCAACTTTCTTTATAAAAGCAAGGAAACAGTGAATAAGAAGAGAGCAAGAGGAGTTGAAGGGCAGAAGGAGGAGGACAGAAGAGAGGAAATCCTGTGGAAGGAATAAAGACTACTGACTCCTGAGTTTCCTGAGTGATTGGTGACTGTGTCTGATTGGATCATTGATTGGATTGGATTTATATAGCCACCAATCTCACACAAGTGACTTTGGGCAGTTTCAAGGATTAAAACACAGGAACCTAAAACAGCTTTTGCTGATGTAATTGAGGCAGCTCGATGCGACATAGAAGAGCCCTATTTCCAGTGAGCAGTCACTGAATAAACAAGCAAAATTTAACAAATCACTTTGGAAGGGGGTAAGATGAAGACACTTTTTCTTCTTTTTCCAATTTCTTCTTCCAGCCCAAGCTTACCCTCGATCTTGCAGCCAGAGCAAGCAAACAGTGCTTGGCAGTTTGACTAGGGGCATTGGCAGATATGGTTCTAAGCAATCTGGACAGTTATAGAAGCGTCATTATGCCCTGCGAATCATGTGCAATGCTTGTTCTCTTTCCTGAAAAGGACCCAAACTACATCTGTTGCACACACAAGCTTATTCCTTATTCGGGGACAACATGAAGTTGAAATGTATTAGGAAAGAGGCAAATAACTATAGAGAACACAACAGCAGGAGTAAGAAACTTTGGCAGAGATAAGCTTCAGAGAGACCAAAGAAGCAAGAAACGTGGTGGCAATATAATTCTGGAACCAGTACCAGGTCATGTTTGGAGAATGCTTGGCTGCCAAATGAACAAAACGGAGAAGCAGGGCCTGGATGGAAGCTCAAGAGTTTTATAGGACACCAGCCGATAACTTGGTGTTCCTCCGGTATTTATTTATAAGGGGGAAATGTCTGGACCAAATGTAATTTCCAATGTTGGATTTCCCCCCTTATCAGAGGGAGCCCCCTTGTGGAGTACTGTGAAGCCATTACCATGGCAAGTCCACTGTGCTGTACAGTAGAAGTAATTTCATGGCACAACAGGCTGTATCTTAACAGAACACCCCACCAGAGGGGTGCTAGGGGTGTCTTACCCCCACAGTATTTGTTTCCAGAGAGTAAGTCATATGTGTATCACATTTGATTGAAATTGCTTGAAATTGAGGTGTTCCAGAATTATGCTGGAATACACACACACACACATACATACACACACACACATGCTTGTGTCACAACACCCTGGTAAGCCCCAATTAAGGGAGGAAGCATACTGCTTTCCTTTTCTGCCTTTCGGCTCATCACTAGAGACCATCTAGACAGAAAGCCAAGAGTTCCATTGTGTAATTTTTTTATAGGTGTGTTACGTTTTTGAGCTGATCAATAAATAAGTCAGGGAGACTAGGAACAATTATATATACTTATCCTCCTGTCTCAGCTGAGCAGGAACAGAAACTGGCTGGCTTAATGGCTAAGGCTCTCGCCTGGCATGGAATACAGCCCCGGTTTGAATCCCAGTAAGGGTATGGCTAGCTGATGAGAGCTAAAAAGCTCGAAATAGATCTATCCTAGTCTCCCTGACTTATTTATTGATCAGCTCAAAAGCGTAACACACTTATAAAAAAATTACACAACGGAACTCATGGCTTTCTGTCTAGATGGTCTATGGTGATGAGCTGAAAGGCAGAAAAGGAAACAGTATGTCTCCTCCCTTGATTGGGACCCTAACAGGGTGTTGTGGAACAATTATATATATATATATATATGCATGCTGGTTTTGTTGTATTCAGTTGCACACTGCTTCCCTATTCTGTCTTTTGGCTCACCCTAGGAGCCATCCAGGCAGAAACTATCTATCTATCTATCTATCTATCTATCTATCTATCTATCTATCTATCTATCTATCTATCTATCTATCTATCTATCTATCTATCTATCTATCTATCTATCTATCTATCTATCTATCTATCTACCTACCTACCTACCTACCTACCTACCTACCTACCTACCTACCTACCTACCTACCTACCTACCTACCAACCATATATATATTACAGTAGAGTCCCATAGACAAACAAAAATGCCTGGTCTAAAAACAGCCACTAAAATATAACACAGCAGCTTCCCCTCCACACCCCACAAAAAAAAATCAACTCCAGGCTTAGAACCAAAGTCAGGTGTTAAGTGCTTTTTGAATCGAAAGAGAATGGGCATCATCCGATTTTTGGGGTAGATATTAGTAATCTAAATGTAGCTAAGATATGATTTAGTTTAGTTCCAATAAATTGTACTTCCTATATTCTCAAAGGAAGGGTTTTTTTTTTTTTTTTAGAACTAGTTGCCTAACAAATCCCAGGTCAATAAATGCAAGAATTAATGCCTGCTTGCTAGAATATGGTGACCTCTGAATCTGAAAGAGAACTAGTTTCACTCTGTTACTTGGCTTGCATTAAAAAAGAGAAAGAAATTGTACGACGAGAATGAGAGCGAGAGACAGGGACTTTGTGCAAAACTAGTTACGTTTTATAGCTATTTTTATGTACATGCATGAGCTCTAAAAAGAATATATATCAATCCAGAATTTCATAAATCTTTTTCATATTTAGGCTGCTTCAATGAGTATCTATTACATACTTGGTACTAAAGATTTCCAAATTTATACCATGTGATTTACTCCTAGGCTGTTTTTAACCTTTCATCGGTGGGAACATTATTGCCTCATAGCAACTCTGGTGTTCTTTAATGATCAGTAGCTTTGCCCAATCAGATGCTGCCTAAATATATTGGACTTAGCATTCTTTAATCCTCTAGACATTTGAAAACCAGTATCCATGGAAATTATTTGCTCTCTCTCCTTTTCAAGGGTAAAAAGAAATTACTTCTGACTGCTTAAATAATGTCGCTGAAAATATTACATATTGAAATGTTGGGAAACTGTACATGAATTATGAGTAATGTAGCATGAAATATACCACTCTATTTTTTATCTTCATATTAACTGCATTAAATTGATGTGCATGTGAATACTGTTGGGCTATTCAGCACTAAAGTTAGATTTAATTTTAACCCAAAGCAGCCCTGAATTCATTTTGCGTTTAAAAAAACCGCAACCAACTTTCCCCAATCTGTTTGTCCAAACAGAAAAATGAAGATGCAGAGATAATTAAAAATTTAAAAATATTTTAATTATTTTAAGTATATATAATATTTAGCTAAATATTATTTATTTATTAGAACCAAAGTCAGCAGCTTAAAATAACATATAGAGACTGAGTGCTTGAGTTGCAATATAATATAAAATAAAATAAAAACATTAAAAGGGAAAGAAAACAACAGGAGTTGAATATAGTAACTAAATAAATTACAAAATGTACAGCATGTAAATCTCAATTAAATCTAGAAACTTCTGAGAACAGTAGCTGTAGCAAACAATTTCCTGAAAATATCAGTGAAGTGATTGCTTAGTAACAGATGACCTATCCACTATTGGTACAAGTTCAAATATTTTGTAATTGGGGTGGAGGGTGGGGGAGGAATTATCAATTCCATTCATTAGGGATGATTGATTAGACAAACTAACAGAATAGGAATACCGTATTTTTCGGAGTATAAGACACACCTTTTTACTCCAGAAAAGAGGGTGAAAATCTGGGTGCGCCTTATACTCCGAATGTAACTGGCTGGGTGGTCTGAAAAAGGGGCAGGTGAATCTGGCGCTGCAGAGATCGTGATGGCTGGAAAGGAGAGAGGATTTGCTTTCCGGACTCCCTCTTGGCTCGACTCCCAGGAGGGCTTATGGGGTGGTGGCGATTGCAGCGGCTCCTCACATTGCTGGGGAATGAAACTGTGGCCATTATCTCCCCTGAGCTGCTCGCTGAATCTTTGAGGCACCTTTCGCTTGCAGGAGGAGGAGGAGGAGGAGGAGGCCGAGGTGGAGTATACCAAAGACTTTGAGTAACTGGGAAAGAAAGCCACGCTTGGAATCTGCTAGAATCTGCTGCCTGAAAAACATGCCTTTCTTTCCCAGTTATTCAGAGGCTTTGGTTTAAAGAGGCGCTGATTTAAGTTGCCCTCCTTCTCCTCCTCCTCCTGCAAACGAAAGGTGCTCAGAGATGGTAAATTTCTCAGAATGATAGTTTGAGAAGTTAAAAACCTGAAACGGGGACAATCAAGCTTGATTCAAAGGGTTTTGGCTGCTGAGAATCTGGAGACATTGGTTGGGGGGGGGGGGAAGGAAGTCTAGTTTTCTGATAAAAGTCTTCATAGAGAGAGTGTTCCTCCTCCCTTCCTCGCTATCATATCTCTTCACAGCATGATAGATCTGGGCGGTTTCAGGGAGGGGGTGGAGGAAGGGAAAAGAAACAATATCCATGAAGGCTTTTCTCAGGACCCTAGATCTCTACTTTCTCTCCGGAAAAATGCTATTTGCATCATCGGGATTTTGGCTAATGAAACAAGCACGGGATGGAAAGGAAACTTCGGAATACAGGAGCACCATATTCCTGGAGCCTGGCAGCTGCCGCATTCCAAGATTTCCTTTCCATCCAGCGCTTCTTTCACCAGCCAAAATCCCAACGATGCCAATAGCTTTTTCTGGAGAGAAAGTGGAGATCTAGGGTGCTGAGAAAAGTCTTCGTGCAGAAGTGATTTGTCCTCTTCCCTTGCTCTCCACCCCCACCCCCACCCCACCAATCTCTCCAGATCTGTCATGCAGTGCTTATTGCTACTGCTGCTATTGAGCCCAGCTACCTATCTCTTTGCTGCATGACAGATCCAGGCGGATTTGGGGTGTGTGTGTGAGAGAGACAAAGCAGCCTCATTTCCTTTATGCTTTCCTTTTGCAGCTCAGGTGCCTCTGCGAGGAAACATTAATCCAAATGGAAGGGATCCCCACCCCACCTCATCCAGTGGGCCGTTCCCAGCCAAGCATAGCAGCTTCCCAGCAGTTCTTGGCTGGGAACGGCCCATTGGATGAGGAGGGGTGGGGATCCCTTCCATTTGGATTAATGTTTCCTCGCAGAGGCACCTAAGCATCCACTTTGCAGGCCTCCCAAACTCTCTGCATGCCCCATTTTTCACAAAAAATGGGGTGTGCACATGGTTTGGGATGCCTGCAGAGTGCTCTTGGGAATCAGGGAGGGCAAACACTTTTTTTAAAAATTTACCTCTTCAAAATCATGGTGCGTCTTATACTCTGGTGCGTCTTATACTCCGAAAAATATGGTAATTCTCAATTTCAAAATTAGAAGAGATACACAATTTTTTTGGGAAATGAGCGTTCCTCATTAATATTAAAGAGCAGACATCTAGATGTACCAGAATTAATGCCCTTCACTGTGATGATATAAAAATTATGGGGTGGTGAAAAGTAGATAAATGAGATTGAATTAGAAGTGGTATGAGACAAAAGCACACTCTTTTTACACACTCAAGTCTCAAAATCTTTGTTTAACCTGGCTGCAAACGTCTGTATGGCCCAGCATGGAATTTTGCAATAAGCCTGGCCAGATGAAATTTAGCTTTTTGTGGAGAAGTGTGGCTCTTGGGGAATACAACTTGGGCCAGCAATTATTTTCCAAAAAATTTCATGAACCAGTATTTAACTGGCTTAGTCTCAAAAGTATTTCTACATTCCTTTTGTTTTACAAACAGAGTTGAGATGAAGTCTCTATATACACTCACCTTATTCCAGGAGACTTAAAATCTTCAAAACAGGAGAATATATTGCTATAGCAAAATTGAGTATATATTTTCATGATTGTTCTCCCAGTAAATGCTGAAAAATATTTTGCTTTTCTGACCTATTACTTGTGGATCGCTATCTGCTTTATCAAATATGGTATAATAAACAAATGAACTTTTCTTGATAACAACAACATTGGATGTCCCAATTCTTGTAAAAAAAATGTGAGACCAAATTTCAGCTTTGCATGGGAAATATGTTAACAAGTCTGTATGGCTATTAAAATAAAAATAACATGTTTGAGAATGAATCAGATGTGAGAATATTGTGTGATATATTCTACTATTCTTCCTGCCCATTGTCCCTTAATTTACACAATAAATTAAGAAGATTGACCCAAGCCTAAAAATTATTGCACAGGATCACTCTTAAATAACCTTCAACCTAGTTTCATATGAGATGACTGCATAGGAGGAGGAAAGCCTGTCTATTGAAGTATTTAGTTTTGACATTTTTCCTTAAATGAGAAGTATTGGCATCTTGTTGATTCCTGGCACCTCTGCATTGTAAGCCATGATCTAGGATTTTCACCTTTTGCTCTTTCTTAAAATACATTTCTGTAAGGGAGAATTCAGCTCTACACCAGATGTAATCATTCATGTGTTGGTTCATGGGTTGGCAAGCTGCTTGGAAATTAGGGGAAATAATTTCCAAGTAAGAATTGATAGAATTGCTACAGGCTGAAATTATAGAACATATAAGTTCTTAAATTGGAAATGGGATGAAACAAAAACTCAGAATTAGATTTTTCATTGACGTTGAGCTACATCAATGCCAGTGTATCGACCGAAATGATTTTATCTAATACAGATTTGATAACCCCTCATCATCAGGGACTTAAGTACTTTCCCTGTAAAATTTGTTGCCTTAGGCAAGTAATATATTTATGGGAAAGTTCTTTTTCCTGAAACACTGGTCAGTGCATTTTATTAGTTTCCTATCAATAGAAATCCACAGCTAGGGGCAGAGCTGCTATTCCACATATTAAAAACGAAACAACTATGCATGCAGTGAGTTTAGTCATGGTCTCTTAGGTCTAGCTTCGTGTATTAAAGGTAGCGCAGCTATTTTCAAAAGATGATATACTTTTTTCATACCTGCTTCCAGTTGTTTGCTTTTTCTTCTCACAATCATGCCCCCAAAAGCCAACCCTCTAAACAGTTAAGGAAGGAAAACAGTATGCAATCTGGTGTAGGGGATGAGCAGTAACATCTCTGATAGCACGTGATACTTGTGAGAATCTAAAGAAATGGCAGGGATTTTTGTGATACTTCTCAATAAGGTGGGGATAGCATCCATGTATGGGTTAACACCGTCCTATTCTCTGATTGGACTGAGCCTGTTTAATTATTAATTAGGTATACTATATAACCCGCTCCTGCTGGTCTCCTCCCAGCTTTCGGCTCAGTCCACTCTGGGACACGTTCCTTATCCTGACTTGAGCAGATTTAAATCGGTTTTACGAGTGAAAGATTACTAGTTGAGTTCTATTTCTGCAGATTGTGAGCGTTAGGAGACATAACATACAGCAGACACGCTGCTGAGGCGACTGGCCAGGTCGGGCTATCTAGTCTAGACCTCACTGACTGTGGGTACAAAGGCCTCCTGGGCTTTCCCTTACCTGTGCAGCCTCGCGCTGTCCGTTGCGTGAGCGGTGGCCGCGTGAGTGAGAGGGTCGGCCCGGCGATTGTGCTCATCCCGAGAGGGGGAGTTCGCCATTTGACGAGGGCTTGAGTTCGCTGGCAGCGCGGTTTTTCTTCTCTCGCCGATACGTTCGCGGCGGTGTTCTTCGACCCTCGCTCCAGCAGTTTCGGCCCGAGCGGCCTTTGCTTCCAGAGCGGGCCGATTCTTAGCCTCGCGGGAGGCGGAGGCCTTGCCGGTAAGACTCTGAGGTGCCCGAGACCGGCCGTTGAAAAAGGGCGCGAATCGCCACAGATCTGCGGCCGCCATCTTGAGTGCCCTGTTGCTGGCACGTTATAAGCGTCTGTCACGAGCGCCATCTTGGGTGTCCGTCTGCTTGCGGCGGCCATTTTGAAGTGTCCAATTACTTCCGGCGGCCATTTTGGATTGCTGACTACTTCCGGCGGCCATTTTAGTTGGCGAAAAATTCGTCCGGAGGCCGTTATAGCCGCTGCTGATAACAGGAGGACGATAGATTACTTCCTGCATGGATTTTAACGCTGTGTATTATGTCGGAGGCGGCTACTGACAACGCGGTGCCGGAGGGCCCCCCTAGATCGCAGACCCAGGCTGCTACCCCGACCCCCCCCCCTGCCACCAGGCCTGGTGAGCCTACAGGGGGGAGTGAGCCCAGGAGTCGTAGCAAGCATAGGAGCAGTAAGGACAAGGTCTCCAAGCCTTCTAAAGCGCTGGCCAAGACGAAGCATCTGGACACCCCTGTTCCCACACAAGGCTCCATGGGGGGCCAGGGACAAATGGGGACCACGCAGGGCTCGGTCACCCCAGGGACAGGTCTGCTACAACCAGGCCCTTTTAGCCCACTACTGTCGATAGACACTACTGGTATATGGGGCTCTACCCCTCGCCCCGCACCACAGCAAGTTCCAATGATACCAGGGGCCCCGGATGCCACTCTACCACCACCTGTGGGCCTGACTTATGCGTGGCCTCCCTATGGGGCCCTCCCTACTCCCTCCATGGCGGCCTCGAGCACCTTTGTACCCGACATGATTACTGAGGCCATTAAGCAGGGTATAGCCGCCGGCTTGCAAGAGCGCGCAACCCTGACCTCCACAGAGAGACGGCCTAAGGCTTCGGGTAAGACGACGTCTACCACTCTGGGGGCCATTTCCCCGGAGGCTACCCCCGGAGACCCTGATTCCGGGTCGGAGGACGGTGAGCTGAGGGAGACGAACCTTTCGGAGGATGAGGGCGTTAAGCCTGAAAAGCCTCGTTCGAAAGGGCTCTTTCCCCCCGAGCTGTTTGAGACATTGCTGGCAAAAGCCAAGGTCGCCTCCGCCCTGGCACCCCAACAGGCTGCGTCTGCTGAGGCCACGGCCTCTACGTCTTCGACTTGGTTCCAAGAGCAGACTTGGCCGGAGGATGTCATTCCAACTCCGCAACTATTCTTGGACGCAGTGCGGAAGCAGTGGGCGGCCCCCGCAGCGGGTCCGGGCCCGTCGTCCTCTGACAAGCGTTTCTTTAACGTTGATGAAGGACTGGGCAAGCTGCTGGAATGGCCCCCGGTTGACCCTGCCATTGCCGCCTTACAATCTGCCACTACGCTGCCGGGTTCTCAAGAGGAGGCCCTGAGGCCGGAGGATAAGCGGGCTGACTAAACGCTCCGCAGGGGGCACCAGGCGGCGGCCTGGGCGATCCGCGCAGCTACGGCTGCCTCGTTTTTCACAAGATCCAGCTTGACCTGGCTGCAACAGCTACAAGCACGCATCCCTCCGGGGGATGTCAGGGCCCACCAGGACTTGAATAAAGTCATCGCGGCGGTCCAGTTTTCCTCCGATGCCACTTTGGGTGCCACCAGGTTCGCGTCTCGGGCTATGGCCTCTGCGGTGGCGTCTCGCCGGTTATTATGGCTCCGGCAGTGGCAGAGTGATATGCGTCACAAGTGGAAGCTGGCTTCGGAGGCGTACACCGGAGGCTCCCTGTTTGGCGACGCCCTCGCCCCTCTTTTGGTGGAGGGGAAGGACAAACGTAAGATTCTCCCCTCCACCTCGAAGAAGGGTTTCTCCCGTCCTGCTCCTTACCAACGGAGACAGAACTATAGACAGGACTTTGGGGGGCCCTTCCGGGGATTTGAGTATGGGTCCGGGGGTTACCGGCCCCATGGGGGTTTTGGTCAGCGCCAACGCCAGCCGCCCTTCCGGTCCCAGAGGGGCAACCAGGGCCGACGGCCCTTTCGGGGAGGGGGGAACCGATATGGTCGCAGGCAATGATTCTGATGATCGGTTCCCCATTGGCGCTCGCTTGCTAATGTTCGCGGACCGTTGGGGGACGACCACGTCTGACACCTGGGTCAGGGCCACGGTCCGCTATGGGTTGACTCTAGAGTTTATGACCATTCCTCCCTCATTCTTCATTCGGTCCCCGGTGTCCAATGATCCCCACAGGCACCTCCTGATCCTGACGGCCATCCAGCACCTCCTGGACATCGAGGCCATTCAGGAGGTGCCTGAAGGTCAGAAACATCGGGGGTTCTATTCCACCCTGTTCGTTATCCCCAAGGCGTCAGGCGGCTGGCGCGCTATCTTGAATTTGAAACTGTTGAATAAGTATTTGAAGTTTAAAAAGTTTAAAATGCATTCGTTAGCAACAATTTTAGAATGTTTACGCCACGGGGACTTCCTTACCTCCGTAGACCTTACCGAGGCGTACTTGCATGTGCCGATTCGCCCGGAAGATCAACAGTTCCTTCGTTTTTGTTATCTACAACGTCATTTCCAATACAGGGCTATGCCCTTTGGCCTTTCCTCGGCTCCACGTGTCTTCACTAAGATACTGGCCGCCGTGGCGGCGCACCTGAGGTCCATCCCGATTAGAGTGCATTGTTATTTGGATGACATATTGGTGCAATCGACCTCCCGCGAGGGGGCTGGTCGGGACCTGGAGCTGACTATTCACATTTTGCAAGAACACGGGTTTTCGGTTAATTTTCCAAAAAGCCATCTGGTGCCTAGCACTAGGATCCTTCACCTGGGGACGTGGGTGGACACGGTCGCAGACCAGGTCTTTTTGTCCGACGAACGGGTTGTCAACATTCGTCACCTAGTGGCCCAGGTGCTGGGGGACGACACGGTCACTCTGGCCACACTGTCTCGTCTATTGGGCATGATGGTCTCGGCCATCTCGGTGGTTCCTTGGGCCAGGTTACACTCCAGGGAGTTACAATGGGCATTATTACCGTTTCAGAAGCAGTGCCTTAGCACTTCACTGCGTAGGATTCGTTTAACTGGCAGAGTGAGGCGCTCACTGGCTTGGTGGCGCTCAGCGGCCATTACCAAGGGCTGCCATTTCCGGGTGGACCACAGGGTCACCCTGACTACGGATGCTTCCCTCACGGGGTGGGGGGCACATCTGGGGGAGGAGGTGGCCCAGGGACATTGGTCCCAGGAGGAGTCCACCTTCAGCATAAACCTGTTGGAACTCAGGGCCATTAAACTGGCGTTGCACCACTTTGAACGGTTGGTCCGGGGACAGCATGTGTTGATCCTCACAGATAATATGACAGCGAAGGCACACATTAACAGACAGGGGGGCACGAGGTCCGTCCACCTTATGTAGGAGGCTATGGAATTGGGCATGTGGGCAGAGGAGCATCTGCTCTCGATGGTGTCAGAGCATATCTCTGGGGTGGAGAATGTGCGTGCAGACTGGCTGAGCAGAACAGAGGCTGACCCAGCTGAGTGGCAATTACATCCCTCTCTTTTCCAGGAGGCTGCTCGGAGGTTTGGGATGCCAGTCATCGATCTTTTTGCGTCGTCCATCAACACACAACTCCCCCGGTTCCTGTCCAGGTTCCCCTCGCAGGGGGCGGAGGGGGTGGACGCTCTGAGGTTTCCGTGGCCCCGGGGCCTGCTGTATGCCTTCCCTCCTACGGCCTTGCTGGCCAGAGTCATCCGCCGCATCATCCAGTTCAGGGCGGACGTCCTGCTTGTGGGCCCACACTGGCCGCGTCGTCCGTGGTTTGAGGATCTGGTGGCCCTGTCGGTGGAGACTCCATGGAGGCTTCCCCCGATGGCTGCGGTCCTGAGACAAGGGCCCCTGCTCCACCCGGACCCTCAATGGCTACAGCTGACCGTGTGGAGATTGAGAGGGGGCTATTAACCGACGCACATGTCTCGTCCAGGGTCATTGACACGATTCAGGCATCTAGGCGCCCCTCTACGATTAGGATCTATAATGCCACCTGGCGCATTTTTGCATCTTGGTGTGTCCTACACCAGATTGTTCCTACGGGGGCGTCGGTCCCCGAGGTGCTGCTTTTCCTTCAAGAGGGGTTAGACAAAGGGTTGTCCCCGAACACCATTCGCCGGCAAACGGCGGCCTTGGCTTCGGTTTTATCATGGGGGGAGGGGCTTCCACTCTCACAACACCCATTGATAAGACGCTTTCTGAAGGGGGCCAAGAATATGAGACCGCAGGTCGTCCATCGTTACCCATCATGGGACCTGCCTACGGTATTGGAGGCTCTGACTAAGGCCCCGTTTGAGCCCTTGGGGGATATTTCCTTAGAGCTTTTGTCATGGAAGGTGGCCTTCCTGGTCGCGGTCACCTCCGCCAGGCGGGTTTCGGAGTTGCAGGCCCTGTCCATCAGGGAGGGCTTATGCACCTTCCATGCGGACAGGGTGGTACTGCGCCTCGACCCCACGTTTGTCCCTAAGGTGGGGTCGTGGTTTCACAGGGCCCAAGAACTAGTCTTACCTGATTTCTGCCCTTCTCCGGTCCACCCGAGAGAACAGGCCTGGCACAATGTTGATGTTAAAAGGGCGTTACGTACCTACTTGGATAGGACAACTGAGTTCAGGAGGTCAGAAGCCCTGTTTATAGCCTTTCAAGGGGCTTCGTTAGGTCATAAGGTGTCCATTGCCACCATCGGGCGATGGATTAAGTCATGCATTAGAGAGGCGTACCAGGTTTCGCAGACTCCGGCACCTGCGGGCATCACGGCGCATTCCACCAGGAGTGCGGCCACATCCACCGCCTGGTCGGCCCAGGCGTCCGTGGAGGAGATTTGCCGGGCTGCGGCGTGGGCCTCACCTTCTCCATTCATACGCCACTATAGGCTGGATAAGTTCGCATCGGCGGATGCGGCGTTTGGCCGTCGCGTCCTCCAGGCTGTTCATGCGCCTACTTGAGGTAGACCAGTCGTTGTTCTTCCCACCCTAAGGGCATTCCGGCTTGGGTATGTCCCATACATGGATGCTATCCCCACCTTATTGAGAAAGAGCGTTGGTACTTACCTGATACGCCTCTTCTAATAAGGTGGGGATAGCATCCGGCCCGCCCGGGGGTAGGACTGGTCTGTGTGGACCCCCCCCCTGTTTATGGGGGGGTGGTACGATGACCGCGGGGTCGGTAGAATGGTTCGCTAGTTGGTTTTCGTTCGGTGGTTTCCGTTCACGCCGAGTCTGGTGGTGTTTTCCAATAAAGTTTCTTCGTTGGTTGGGATAAGGATATTGAGCCTGTGTCTGTCGTTATTCGCCGAAAGCTGGGAGGAGACCAGCAGGAGCGGGTTATATAGTATACCTAATTAATAATTAAACAGGCTCAGTCCAATCAGAGAATAGGACGGTGTTAACCCATACATGGATGCTATCCCCACCTTATTAGAAGAGGCGTATCAGGTAAGTACCAACGCTCTTTCTCAGTCATGTAAAATCAGCAAGTGCTGAATAACCTTAAAATGCTTGTATAAGATAGGAGGAATTCTTTACTTTCCATTTGGAACTATGGAATGTCATCAGTGCAAATTCACTTGACTCTATCATTACTAGATCTAGCATTGCCAGGCAAAAGAATCATATTTGCCTGGGAGGATTTTAGGAAGAAAGGGAATGTTTAGGGCAGCAATCATCTGGATAGGATAAGAACTCTCAGGATTCCCAGCAGGGGTGGTTTGCTGCTGGCATTACTGGTGGTTCAGTGTGCAAATTTTTTTGACCGCGCTCGCTTCGCTTGCGCACACAACAAACACAAACTCTGCATGCATTTAGTTGCATCTGCACATAAAAAGGTGCACAACATCAGAAAAGGGGGGAAATATATCTTTGCAATGAAGATTGTTCCGCGCATGCGCAGAACCGAAAATAAAGATGGTGGCGCTGACAATAGAACCAGTTTGGGGACGTGGCAGGCCGAGTATCTACTCAGCCAAATCAGTAGGAACCTACCTCTGATTCCCAATCATCAAGTCAATGTTGAGAGTCGCCACCCTTTTTTTCAAGGTAATCCTCATTTAGCAACTGCCTCGTTTAAGAATAGTTTACAGTTTGCAGTTATGATAATGATGTAAAAGTAACTTTATGGCCATTTCTCACATTTATGCAGATCTATAAAGCAAAGGAAAGCTTAAGTAAGGTAGTAAGCACAGCCACTTCTTTGCTTGACGACTGCTTTTCCTAACAACCAAGTTTCTGGTTTCCATTGCAGCTATGAATGTACTGTACAAAAGGATAAGACTTCAGTTGTGATGCTGTGGCTGTTAAAATATCTGTTTTTACAGCCACCCTCCCTGCAGATGTTCCCAACCTGCCAACAAACAGTGTAATTAACTTTATACTGTCAGTCCATTATAATTAAGCAACAAAAAAATAACCCTGCCGTCCAAAATGATGAATTATAAATAAGAATGGATAAATCCAATGAATATTAACCTGTCTTTAATCCTAACGGTGATTGAGAGGAAAGAATGAGGATTTTGTTTTTGTTGCTAATTAATAAATAATTGCTACTTATGATTGTACTCAACCATTCTATTAACCCTTCTATTTGTTGTGACAGGACTCCCATAATGGAAACTACTTTCAAGCTCTGGACTTGTAGCATACAGGTAATCCTGTAATAGATAGTTATATAGGTAGCCCCAATCGGCACTGGATTTCTGGATATATATCATATGCCTATAAGTCAAGGTATTCATGTAACTAGACTCAATTTTCCTTTTTCCTTTTGTAACAGTCATTAAGTAAATCATTGTGGGTGTTAAATAAATCTGTAGTAATTAAGTGAATGTCATAGTTGTAAGTGTGAAGCATTCTTTGAATGGGCATTTTTTGCCAAAAACTACTGCAATTGGCCATAAAGGCAAGTCCACTTGAGGGGTGTGGCATGACATTTTATGATGGCCAGAAGTGCTTTGCAGGCCGTAAAGCACCTGTTCTCAGTCCACCCTACTTTTGAACGGTCATTTAAGTGACAGATTGTGAGTCAAGGATTACCTGTATATGATACAGATTAGTTCAATTTATGTTCCAGGCATCCAGTTCCCAGCAGTCAATAAGAAATCACCTTGCCAAGAGGCAGGATGCACATTTTCAGAAGATTTTATCATTGAACTCACAGCCAGTTTATTGTAATGGTTAAGGCATAAGACTAGAAATGGGGACAGTGAATTGAGCACGAAGCTAGGTGGGTGACCTTGAGCTTGCAATTTGTCTCAAACCTGAGAAGGTGGCAATGGCAAACTACTTCTGAAAGCCTGCCAAGAAAATTGAAGGGATCTATACAAGCAGTGTCTTAAGAATTGTACATGATTGAGCCAAAGGGGGAAAATACATCTGATGTCTACATATGATTACTTGAGTTATCACATTGCTAATGTGCAAACTGAATTTTAGGGAGAAACAAGTAGACAAACCCAAGCCATTTATTTAAAACTTGGATGAGGACTTATGGCCGTCTAGATGTTGCAACTCATGAAGTTCCAGCCAGCATGACTAATAATGAGAAATAATGAGAATTATGGTATAACCACCTTTTGGACAATTACAAGTATCTCACAGCTGATTCAGTTTCTTGTAGCCAAGTCTTTGAAATCAGTAATCAGAAATTAAATTAAAATGCATTCTGTGAAAAAATTGTGATCAAAAAAACTTTTTTGGTCCTTAGGTGGTGCACTTCTAGTCTACATGTATTATATTCAAAACATCATTTGGACATGTGGCAAAGCTTTTCATTGTTTTTCTTCCCTGGCAGTAACAATTATATTTATAATGTGTTATCCATTAGCTGATTTTCTGTAACATCTCAAATAAAGTGCCTAATACAGAACTAACTCAGCTAAGGGAAAATTCTCTTAAAATATTGCTAGCTCGCCTTGACATGGGTTCATTGGTGCACTTAAAGGTCATACAGCTGTCTATGGTTTTCACAACTGTAATCCTGATGCATTTACTCTATCTAGTGAACTTGACTTCTACATTTATAATCCTATTTGTGCTGCCTCAGCTATTTTATTACATATATTTTACCATGTTCAGCAAATTGAAAAGCTACTTTAAAGAGGGGGTGGGGGGAGGTCTGCTTTGCTTTTCATCACTAGGTACAGTATGAAGTTAGTATATCTAAGAAATACCGTAGTCTGCAGTTAAGGATCACAGAACTATAGTATTGGAGTCACCTTCCCCAACTTGGCATCTTATACATGCATAGAGACGGTAACTCTCAAAATTCATTGCCAGCAAAGTTGAGCCCATTAGCCACTGTAGAACCATCATACCATCAGATCATTCAGTGAAGCAAGTTTTTGTGATTAAAAATTGAATTGGATTAAGAAATGTTTTCAGAACCTGAATATGTTTTTGTTTACTGTATTCCTTGCTTGGGACAACTGGGTTACCTTATCAATTTGATCTGGTGGCTTGTTGGTAAATCGAACGAACAATTCCCAGAATATTTCAATAACAAAGGAAATGGCAGAAACTCATAAGTGTATTGTCTCCTTCTTCCTTGTGTCTCCCTGATACTGAAAAACTCCATGTCTCCAATATTGGAAGCGATTTAGATGTATCATAACTTCTAGCTTTTGGAGCTTGCTCCTCCTTTGTATTATTAAAAGCATTGCGATTGGGGACTTGGGTCTTGTAAAAGAAAATCAATTTAACTGTATTGCTTAACTATTGTCTCTCTTGAACCACTCAGCTTGGATGTCCTCATTATGCCTTTGTATCAACCAAAGTAATAACTCAAGATACAAAGAGTAATATGCCAAGGATGCTATATTAGTAAAAGCAGCTTGTTTCTCTTTGTATTCATGGCTGCTTCTTTACTTCTTATTCTTTGCCATGCCTGCTTATCTTTTAAGTGTCTTTACATAATATTAACTCCTTTTTCATGCATTCTTATGAATGAGAGTTTAATACATGCATGGACAACTATGGAGACAATCCACATTCATGTGGATTTGTCGTTTTCATTTAAACTACCATGATGATTTCAGCTTTGCAGAATCATCTACTTGATCATGTTCTGTATCTCCAATAAGATGTCTTCCAGATGTGTTGGGATTTGAGCTTTTAGAACTGCCAGTCAGTATGGCAGAATTTCTGGGAATTGCAGTTCTGAAGCATCTGGAGATCATCAGGTTTGGGAAGGCTGCTTTCTGGATTAATCTTGTGAACCTTTACCTAAGCCTGTCTAGAAAGTTTCCTTTGAATTAGCTCTCCTTTAAAAATATATCACTATATATCTGCTGCTTATTGCAGAATTTCAACAACTCGTTAGTTTTAGATGCATCTGTTCATTTTTTAATACAATATGTCTGCAAACTCCACTGGTTATTGTATAAGAACTCTTGCCAATTTTATTAGATTAAAAAATTAAAAATAGGATGGGATTAGATCTATGGGAAACCCCAGCCACACCAAAAGCAGAATAACATTTCTTTTCTCTTACATAATGTCTGTAAAGAAACTATCTTTATTTAATTTCTTTTGCTAGCCCTATCAGATTAAAATGCAACTGAGGACAAAGCAGCTGCTAATTTACATGTAAAAAAGTGCAGGCATTTCTTAGATGCTTGATCTCTCCTTTAAAGATGAAGTGGAAAAATATAAGATCACTTAAATAAATGATAGCTCAGCAATAATAGTTGGGCCCTTTCCAATTGATTCAAAATCCAGAATCTGAAGCCCCAACACATGGTAAATTATGAATAATTCCAGGGAAATGGAAAAGTTAATTGTTTTTGGATCATGATATCTCTCGTGCCATTCATGATGTAGCGATGGAGAAATTTGTCCATTTCAGTTCACTCTTGTGTCTAGGATGAACTCTTTGTAGATGGACATCTACCATCAAATCCCTCCTTCTCCATGGGGATCTCTCGCCTAAATCACTGTTCTTCAGAGAATACAGTTTTAGGATGGAGAACTCCTTCCTATTTCACTGAAACAGAATCATGTCTCCAAGGTATTTTTTTAGTATATTTATAACAAAAATGCATATTTTGCTATGTGACCATAATGATACTATTTTATGTTAAACCTTGACTTTTCTAACAATAGTTTGCTGTTGTTAGAATTAGTGTTATAGTTAAACAAAATAATAATGGCTTATTTGGTCAATTCCTGATTTGTTCCTTAATAACTTATCTTGTCTTTCATCCAGATTTTTAAGAGGGATCGAGGAACACTAAACCTACCAGGAATAAGGCAGGAAACTACAAACATGTTGATTTAGATATCTCACTAAGCCAAAACCAACTCATCCATGCCAAACCTTTGTGAACCCAAATACTTAGCTTGCTAGAGCAAAAGGCTATTATCCAATTTCCTTAGAATTTGTGAAAGAGGTTTTTCTTCTTTTTATCTTTCCTTCTCAATGTCTTCCTTTAATATTTGTGAGATTTTCTTTTAGTATTTTTCTGAAGTAGCATCTTGTTTAAAACTGAAAGGTGCTGTTTGTTTTTCTTTTCACTTCTCTTTCTTCCAGACCAATTTTCATGCTGCTACTGGAGGCATCTGCAGAATCTGATGCTTTCTTCAAAAAGCAGTATTGTGCCATTATAGCATAAGTTCCACCATTACATCCTCTTGTACATGGACATGATGTGACAACACACATGCCAAAAGGACTAAGCTTGCATCACAATGCTGTGCTGTTGCTTGCATCTTGTGGCCTCTGACTACCCTTTGGAATTAATTGAAGTGCAGGAATCCAAAATGGCTGTAGATCCTTTTTAAAATGACCATGCTGTAAAGTCAGGCTTCTTCAGCTACTTTGTAAATAAATAACAGGAAGAATCTGCATGCATATCCTCTGTTTCCCTGAAAATAAGATCTCCCCGGATAATAAGCTCAATCAGGCTTTTGAGCACAGGCACTAAAATAAGCCCTCCACTGAAAATAAGACCTCCCAGAAAATATTGCAACACAACAGCAGCCATGAGGTGACCACACTTGCCACCTCCTGCACCTCAAAAATAATAAGACCTCCCCAAAATAAGGACAAACGCTTATTTGGGGGTCAAAAGAAAATAAGACCCTGTCTTATTTTCGGGGAAACACAGTCTTACCAAATTAACATTCTTTAGGGATGGTGGTGGTAAGAAACTTTTCAGTCAAAATAAATTAAAATGCAACAAAAATGAAATTTCCATGTAGTACCAATTTTAACCTTTCATGCTTTGGATCTGGAATAATAAATCTGTCCCATGTGCCTGCTCAGCTTGTTGCTTCATTTCATCCCCCTATCCTGGCTTGGAATTCTTGGGAGTCCAAGTTCACATGTCTTAAGTTTGCCAAGGTTGAGAAACACTGGCCCTCTGCTCACAGTGGGCACAAGAAAAGGACAACCTAGCCTTGTTTTTATTTTATTTTTATTTTTATTCAATTTATATCCCGCCCTTCTCCACGAGGGACCCAGGGCGGCGCACAGGAATTTAAAAGCATATGGGGCTCCCCTTGAGGTGCACCCGAAGGCTTCAGCTAGTCCAGAATGCAGCCGCGCGGGCAGTTATGGGAGCCTCTAGGTTCTCCCATGTAACACCGCTCCTGCGCGAGCTGCACTGGCTGCCTGTTGTCTTTCGGGTGCCCTTCAAGGTGTTAGTTACCATCTTTAAAGCGCTCCATGGCACGGGACCTAGCTATCTGCGGGATCGCATTCTGCCTCATACATCCCTGCGACCGATTCGCTCCCACAGAGAGGGACTTCTCCGGGTGCCGTCCACTAGGCTGTGCCAGCGGGCGACGTCCAGGGGAAGGGCCTTCTCTGTGGCGGGCCCGACCCTCTGGAACGACATTCCCCCCGAAATCAGAACAACCACAGACCTTCGCTCCTTCCGACAGCTTTTAAAAACTCATTTCTTCCGTTTGGCTGGCCTAGGGTAATTTTAATTAATTTATAGTGTTAAGGGGTTTTAGGGACAGTTTTTAGTTTTTATAGATGTTTTTAGCGCAGGATATGTTCAATTGTGATTTTAAATTTTGTACTCTGTTTGTGTCTATTGTTTTTAATTTTCCTGTGCCCCGCCTCGAGTCCCTTTGGGGAGAGAGAGCGGGTTATAAATAAAATTTATTCTTATTCTTATTATTATTATTATATAAGACAGAATATACAAAATTTAAAAGCATATTAAATTACTAGAAACAATCCTATGCTAAAAACCAGATTAAAAACCCCAATTTAAAACTATCTAAAATAGCCCCAGCGGGAGGTTAGGCTAGGCCGGCTTGCTGAAAAAGATGTGTCTTTAGACACTGGCGGAAGAGGCGGAGGTCCGAGATGGTACGAAGTTCAGGGGGAGGTCGTTCCAAAGGGCAGGGGCTGCCACAGAGAAGGCTCTTCCCCTGGGTGTCGCCAGACGGCATTGCCTGGCCGACGGCACCCTGAGAAGGCCCTCTCTGTGGGAGCGGATCGGCCGTAGGGATGTATGGGGCAGGAGACGGTCTCGCATATAACTAGGCCCCGAGCCATGGAGCGATTTAAAGATGGTCGTCAAAACCTTGAAGCGCACCCGAAAGACCACAGGAAGCCAGTGCAGCTCGCGCAGGATAGGTGTTATATAGGAGTATCTCGGAGCTCCCATTATTACCCGCGCGGCTGCATTCTGGATTAGCTGTAGCTTTCGAGTGCACCTCAAGGGAAGCCACATGTAGAGAGCGTTGCAGTAGTCGAGCCGGGATGTCACGAGTGCTTGAGTGACTGTGCGAAGGGCAGCCCGGGCCAGTAAGGGGCGCAATTGGTGCATCAGGCATACCTGATGAAACGCCCCCCTGGCCACGGCTGCCACATAATCCTCCATAGACAGCCGGGAATCCAGGAGGACACCCAAATTGCACGCCCTCTCCACGGGGGCCAGTGTTTGGCCCCAATGGTCAGAGTTGGAGTAATCTGGCTGAACCGGGGTGTCGGAAACCACAGCCACTCAGTCTTGGACGGGTTGAGTTTGAGTTTGTTACTACCCATCCAAATCCGCACGGCCTCCAAACACCGGGACACCACCTCGGCGGCATCGTTGGGGTGGTCTGGGATGGATATGTACAGCTGGGTGTCATCGACGTACAGATGATATCCCACCCCAAAACCACGGATGATCTCGCCCAGCTGCTTCATATATGTGTTGAACAGAAGGGGTGAGAGGACCGACCCCTGAGGAACCCCACATAAGAGGGGTCTCGAGGTCAACCTCTGCCCTCCTGTCAACACATATTGCGACCGACCAGAGAGGTAGGATGAGAACCACCGTAAAACGGTGCCTCCCAGCCCCAACCTCCCCAGTCGGTGCAATAGGATACCATGGTCGATGATATCAAAAGCAGCTGAGAGGTCTAACAGGACAAGGATAGAGGAATAACCTCTATCCCGTGCCCTCCAGAGATCATCAACCAACGCGACCAATGCCATCTCGGTGCTGTGACCGGGTCGGAAGCCAGACTGGCGCGGGTCTAGATAATCAATTTCCTCCAAGTGTCGCGGAAACTGTTGGGCCACCGCACTCTCAACAACCTTCGCTAGAAAGTGGAGGTTGGAGACTGGACGATAGTTCTCCAATAATGCTGGGTCCAGGGAGGGCTTCTTGAGGAGGGACCTCACTACCGCTTCTTTCAAGACGGCAGGCAAGGACCCCTCACTCAAAGAGGTGTTGACAATCTCCTGGAGCCAGCCTCGTGTCGTCTCCCAGGATGCCAGTACAAGCCAGGAGGGACATGGGTCCAATAAACATGTGGTAGCCTTAAGTCTCTTTGACAACCTGTCCATATCCTCGGTAGTAGCAAAGTCAAACTCCTCCCAGAATGGTACCTCAAGACCAGCCTCGGGCAGTCCGGATGGACCACTCTCGATGGAGGGTAACTCATTCCGAATCCGAGTGATTTTGTCCTGCAGATAAATTCCAAATTCCTCTGCTCGTCCCTGCAGAGGGGCTTCCCATGGCCTCTGGTGAAGGAGGGAGCGGGTTACCCCAAACAGGGCAGCAGGGCGGTTATCTGCGGATGCAATAAGGGTGGCACAATACTCACGTTTGGCCACCCTTATCGCCACCAAGTAAGTCCTAATTTGGGCTCTCACTAGTGTTCAATCGGCTTCGGAGCGAGAGGATTTCCATCTGCTCTCTAGGCGTCTCCTGTGGCGTTTCATCTCCCTCAGCTCCTCAGAAAACCAAGGAGCCTGGGTGACTCGTTGCCGCAAGAGAGGCTGCAAGGGCGCGACTCGGTCCAAGGGCCCAGTGGCCGCATTTAACCATGCAGTCACTAGGTCCTCAGTTGATTCGCGGGGTAGGGTCACAGGAATTGGCCCAAGCTCCCTCTGGAACCCATCTGGGTCCATCAGGAGCCTGGGGCGGAACCATCTAGGAATGTCGGGCTCCGCCTCCCCGCGGTGAGGTGAGGCGATTGGAAAGTCCAGCCAGAGGAGAGCGTGATCTGTCCATGACAAGGGTGTGATGGCTAAATCCCCTGTTCCCAGATCACTACTCCACTGTCTCGAGACGAAGATCAAATCCAGGGTGTGTCCCCCCCTTATGAGTAGGGCCTAAAACTACCTAGGTCAGGTCCATGGCCGTCATGGAAGCCATGAACTCCTGAGCTGCTCCAGAGGTCTCGCCTACTGACGGCAAGTTAAAGTCCCCCATGACCAAAAGTCTGGGGGTCTCAACCGCCGCCTCGGCTATCACCTCTAGGAGCTCGGGCAGGGCTGTTGTTGCAAAGCGAGGAGCCAGGTATACAACTAACACGCCCAACTGCCTCCCTAGGCCCCACCTCACGAAGAGGGACTCACATCCGGTCGTCTGAGGGGCAGTGGTCTCCCTCGGCTCAAGACCTTCCCTAATCATAATCGCCACCCCCCCACCCCTCCCTAGGGCCCTTGGCTGATGAAAGGCACGGTAACCTGGTGGGCACATTTCTACGAGGGGCAAACCCTCCTCGTGGCCCAACCAGGTTTCCATTATACCCATCAGGTCTGGGTTCCCCTCTGACACAAGGTCATAAATGAGGGGGTCTTTTTGTACCACGGACCTGGCGTTGCATAACATCAGCCTAGGGCCCCGGTCCTGTGATTTCTGCCCTCCTAGTCTGCGAAGGGAGCATGGGGAGTTGGAGCACGTGACCGCCTGTATCCAGCGGCCTCGGTCCTCCAACGTCCGCCTCCCACTGCCCCTGCCCCTCCCTAGAACCGGAACGATAGAAAAAACCTCAGTGGAAACGACCCCCCCCTTCCCCTTCCTCCGTGTCACTACTTCCGCCGGCCGGCCTTATCGTATGCCGTCCCCTCCCTGGGCTATTTCCACCCTGGAACCCCCTAAAAGCCGAATTAAAAAATTAACTAGAAACCCCCTCAGTTTGCGCTTCGCCCACCTCTCAGGAGCAATCAGTCCATCCTCAAGGTGGGCCCGTGTTAGACAAGGGGGCCAGGCCTGCGACAGTGGAGACTCCCGCAGGCAAAAGAGATCACGCCTAGAATACATTACTAAAAACACAGAGGTCGTCCATACCTAGGGGACAAAGTGCAAGTCCGAAACAAGTCCAAAACAGAGTCCAGGGTAAAAAATAAAGTGACAGGTGAAAAGTATGTATAAGTGGATGTAATCCATTTAGGGCAGAGGGGAGAAGACAGTCAGACTGATGATCTTATGGATGGGGGGAACACAGTTTAGTCTCATCCAAACCTCCTCCACTTGTCTTCCTCGGTCACATAGGCCTAAATCCGCATTTAGTGCCGCACGACTAGATGGTCCATCGTGCGGCCTGATGTAGAACGCTGGCATGTGCGGCACAGCTTACCGCCTCCGATCCCAGCACTCACTTCAAGGTCTTCCTGGGTCCTCTTCGGTCACGATCTACCATATCACGACCCGTCTGCGTGGCTTCTTCATCCATCCTCACCTCATCTTGCTTCCTCCTTCTATCATTCTCTCCACACCAGCCCTTCGTTCTCCTTCTCCTTCTTCCATCTCCGTCTCCATCTCCTTCTCCAACTCCTTCTCCAACTCCATCACCTTCTCCAACTCCTTACTCCACCTCCTTCTCCTTCTTCCATCATCTTCCATCGTCCTCCATTCCTCTCTCCACCTCTCCTCACTCCACGCCTCCTCTTTCCGTCCTCTCACTTCCTCTCATCGTCCCATTTTAAGCCACCAGTCAGCTCCCTATGCCTTCCCAACTTCTGAATCTCTAGGTATTGCTTGCACTGTCGAATTCAGTGCAACCACTGCCCATTTTCAGGGGTACAATTTCCCCCTTTAATTCAGCAACATGGGTAAAAAAAAGGAGTGCCCATTTCTGCTTTAATCCCTTTAAGGCTCCAAGATTCTTATCAGAGTCTAAGAAGATCAGCTGCAAATGCTGAAAGATATCTAGCTTTCCTCCTGGAGGAGTAGATTTATGAGATGTATCTCGCTGTGTTATGTTCTTGTCCTTTTCCAAGCACTAGATGGCAGCATTTGGGGATTTATTATTTCTTGAAGTTTATAGCTGTTACGTATAATTTAGGATTGGATTTTTATCATAATCTGAATCCTCAAATATAGAATCATATATGTAGACTTTGAGTTGAGCATTCATTAAAAAAACGTATGGAATCGTATATAAAATTTATGTGACTTTGAATCATTATACAGAGTTCTGGCAAAGGCACACTGTTTTGGTTTGTTTGCTGCATTTTTTCTTTTTCTGTAATTGGTGATAAGCAGATGTCTTCTGTCACTATGATATGTTACTCTGCCCAGAAATCCTGGGTTCAGAATAAGGCATATAGTGAGCTAGCATAAATTGGCTTGCTTAATTTGTTTTGCAAACAGAAGCTAATTTGCTTCATGCAAATTCAGCTTTTTTCATATTTAATTTTCCAGATTTAATTATGTTTTTAAAACACTGTATAAAAAGATACTGTTTTCAGGATCCAAAGAGGTCCCGTACTTGAGGACAAGGCAACTGTCTTCTGTTAGTCCAGATATAATCCATTCCCACTCCACCCCCTTTAAAAAAAAAACTACGTAGCTATCTTTTGGCTGTATCAGAACTCACCTTTAAAATTATTGCGATTCTCTCTTGGAAGAAACATAGCTTTTTGAGGATTTCCATACCCTTTGCATGCAGAAGATGATAGGTTCAGCCCTTGCATTCCCAGGAGACATGACAAACCTTCAACTTATAGTTCTGGAGAACTGCTAACAGCCAGTGTTGACAACCTCCAGCCATTTGATATAAGACAATTTCCTCTGCCTGTTACTTTCACAAGCCATTTAGCTAACAGCATGTCATGTTCCCGTTGGAAAAGAATAAGTCTATTGGATCAGCTCCTTGGATTAAGAATTCTTGAGCTGGTCTCCAGATACAAATGGAGAGAAAAAATGAGAGAAGGCTGCTGTTTGCTTTAGACTAGAGTGTTTTAGAGGTAGAAAGTTCTTTTTTTCAGAGAAACACAGTCACTCTCTCTTATCCATCCATCCATCAATCCACCTTATCTGCTTTATCTAACTTAACTATCCAATCAGACAGTCATTTACAATATCCTCTTCTCTCTCTCCCTCCTCCTCTCCCTCCCTCTTTCTCTTATCTCCCTCCCGTCCCCCATGTTGCATCATTCATTCCAGAAATGCTTCATCAAAAGAGAGTTGCATATGGGAATGTAAGGACAGAAATTTAAATAATGCCTGGGATTATTTTGGCTAATTCCTCTAACTTCCTGAGATGAAAAAAATTAATCTATCTGCCTCTCCCCTGCCCTCTATATGTAGAGTTTAGAGCAGGGATGTCCAAACTTGGGAACTTTAAGACTTGTGGACTTCAACTCCCAGAATTCCCCAGCCAGCTATGCTAGCTGGGGAATTCTGGGAGTTGAAGTCCACAAGTCTTAAAGTTCCCAAGTTTGGACATCCCTGGTTTAGAGCAATAAGACTCTCCCTCATTTAAAAAAAAAGTTGCCGTTTGCCATTCCTATGATTGTCATCATTTTGATTAGGTGGGTCAATGGGTACTTTTCTATAAGATGAATGTATGAGGGAAGGATAATATCCTGAACATTATTTTGTTTAATTGTGAACCCATTTTGCTCCATTTGCACAAACCTAGGAAAGCTTTAGCAGCTGCAGAAATAGTTTGTTGTCATTTCCCATATTTCAGTTAAGAGTAATGTATCTTCCTGGAAAAGTTAGCTCCCCCCTCTTTTTTTTAACACGTGTTTGTGATTTGCCTTTGAAATTAATTATTTCTTCTGTATTATTCATGTACATTAACAATTATATACTGTACTATCTGGAAGCTTATTCTGTTCTATGAAAACATAACTATTTAATAACAACAACAACAACAACAACAACAACAACAATAATAATAATAAACAACTGATTATATCTACCAAGAGCAGAGGGTGGTCGAGGACTCCTACAAGTAAAGCAGAGTGTGGAAGAAGAAAGATACAGCTTGAATGATTACATCCAGAAAAGTGAAGAACCAATGATTAAGGAAGTAAATAAAGGAGGCCTTTTAAAGACAACTAAGTCAAAAGTTGAATATAAGAAAGAAGTAATTGAGAAGCGAGCTGAAAAATGGAAAAGCAAAGCTATGCATGGCCAATACTTGAAAAGTATTGAAGGCAAAGCTGACCAAAAACTAACTTGGAACTGGTTAAGATCGGGAGTACTGAAAAAAGAAACAGAAGGCTTTATTTTGGCAGCTCAAGAACAAGTCTTAGCCACAAACTGCATGAAGGCAAAGATTCAACATGTTGCCACCAACAGCAAATGTCGCCTCTGTAATGAGAAAGATGAGACAGTCGACCTGATCAGTGGGTGCAGCAAAATTTCACAAACTGACTACCTACAATGCCATGACCGTGTTGCTAAGATCATTCACTGGAACTTGTGCCAGAAGTTTGGATTTGAGTACAGGAAAAATCACTGGGAACATCAGGTTGAGAATGTTTTAGAGAATGAGAAAGTCAAAATCTTGTGGGACTTCAGAATTCAGACTGACAGGCACTTGTCGTACAACACACCTGATATAACAATAATTGAAAAGAAAAAAGTATGGTTCGTTGACATTGCAATACCTGGTGATGCACGAATTGAAAATAAGCAGCAAGAAAAAATCACAAAATACCGGGACCTGCAAATTGAAGTTGAGTGACTGTGGAAGAGAAAGTTGTGTGTTGTCCCGATTGTGATTGAAGCCCTTGGAGCAATACCTAGAGGACTGCCTCGCTATGTGGAGGTTCTAGGTTTGCCAGACTTGAGCATTCTGACTCTATAAAGGGCCACCCTGCTTGGAACTGCTTATATCCTCCAGCGTTACCTTGACAGTTCCTCGGTTCTTGGTTAGGACTCGAGCTGTTGAGCTACCCCCCCCCCCAAAGGCTGTGAATCTCACCAAAGATTAACCACAGAATAATATAATAATAATAATAATAATAATAACAACAACAACAACAACAACTTAACAGTTCCTAGGTCCTTGGTTAGGACTCGAGCTGTTGAGCTACCCACCACCCCCAAAGGCTGTGAATCTCACCAAAGATTAACCTAATAATAATAATAATAATAATAATAATAATAATAATAATAATAATAATAATAATAATAATAATAATAATAATAATACAATACAATACAGTACAATAGCAGAGTTGGAAGGGACCTTGTAGGTCTTCTAGTCCAACCCCCTGCATGGGCAGGAACCTTATACCATTTCAGACAAATGGCTGTCTAACATCTTTTTAAAGACTTCCAGGGTTGGGGCATTCACAACTGCTGGAGGCAAGCTGTTCCAGAGGTTAATTATTCTTACTGTTAGGAAATTTCTCCTTAGTTCTAAGTTGCTTCTCTCCTTGGTTAGTTTCCACCCATTGCTCCTTGTCCTGCCCCCAGGTGCCTTGGAGAAAAGTTTGACTCCCTCTTCTTTGTGGCACCCTCTGAGATATCGGAACACTGCTATCGTGTCTCCCCTGGTCCTTCTCTTCATCAAACTAGACATACCCAGCTCCTGCAGCCGTTCTTCATATGTCTTAGTCTCCAGTCCTCTAATCATCTTGGTTGCTCTTCTTTGCACTCTTTCCAGAGTCTCCACGTCTTTTCTACATCGTGGCGACCAAAACTGTATGCAGTATTCCAAGTGTGGCCTTACCAAGGCACTATACAGTGGCATTAACACTTTACGCGATCTAGATTCTATCCCTCTGTTGATGCAGCCTAGAACTGTGTTGGCTTTTTTGGCAGCTGCTGCACACTGCTGGCTCATATTTAAATGGTTGTCCACTAGGATTCCGAGATCCCTCTCACAGTTGCTACTATTGAGCAAGGTACCACCTATACTGTACTTGTGCAATATAATAATAATAATAACAATAATAACAATAATAATAATAATAATAATAATAATAATAATAATAATAATAATAATAATAATAATAATAATAATAATAATAATAATAATACCCTGCATCTGTTGAGTTCAGCCAGAACAACACTTCTTCACTAGTTTTCACAAGTGGACTTTTGATGTAGTCAGGATTCAGAGCCAGTTTGGTTTAGTGGTTAAGGCATCACCATGCTAGAAACCAGGAAACCATGAATTCAGTCATAGTTTTCAAGAAATGGCCCTCAACTGTGAAACATGTTACCCGTAGGCTATGTTTCCCATATCCTTCCCTCCCTTCATAGTGGGTGTGAAGATTATTGGAAGCATTTGTTTCCATTTGAGAAGAATCACAGTTGTTGTTCACCTAAAGTACAATTTGTCTGGACAAATGAGCTCCTGAACACTTCCAGACAACTATGAGAAAGGGGAGCAAATAAGCTCAAAGATTGATTGATTGATTATGTGTCATCAAGTCATTGCTTTCCGTTCTTTCCTATACTTTTTCCTTTTCCCTTCCCTATTTTTTCTATTATTTGCTTTTTGCACTTAATATTATAAACTAATACAAAGAATAACCGAAAAATATATATAAAGTCATTGCCAACTCATAGAGACCACACAGATGGATCTTCTCCATGACCATCTGTTCTTGATCTGTCTTTTCAGGTCTTCATTGCCTCTGTAACTGAGCAATCCGCTTTGCTGCTTGTCATCCTTTCTTTTATCTTTCACTTTCCCCAACATTAGAGCCATCTCTATCTTTGCAAAATGATCCAAAGCAGGCTAATTTGAGCCTGGTTGTTCATGTGTAAGTGAGGGATCTGGATTGCTTTGCTTGATGATCCATTTGATCAAGCTCACAATCCAGCTCAAGGAGGGCAAGATTTATTCATTTAATGCTATTCCATGAGTGACCATTCTGAGCAATCCTGTTATTTGAAGCCAAGAACAGGAGACAGAACAAAAATGTGGAATCTCAAGCTGTACCCATTGGAGGAAACATTCCAACATGGCATTTCTGTATCCTCAATAATTCTACCTTTGACATAGCTGGAAGATTTCCCAAAATCTGGAAAAATTGTTCAGAAGTAATCGTCCAATGCAAATTATTTTCATGAAGTTGTGCCAGAAGATCAGTATAGTATATTATTCTATTATAGAAACTGGAGTAGAAATGAACAATTCTGCAATCCATAGATTCTCAAATCTTACAAGTCTGATAAATGACCAAGTTATCGTTTATGTGATCCCTCTTCTTGAACAAAAATGTTCTGGTCCAGGTGTCCAATATGGTTGGTATGTCATTGGTCTGGAAATGATTTGCACTGTTTCCTGGGTCCAGAGAGAAAGAAAAATCCTAGCTTTATATTTTGGAACGAAGAATGTTAAAATAATTTCTGAGTAGCAAAATAATGAGCTTGAGTGGTTAGTCAACCTCATTTCCTGCCATCAGGAGGGCTGGTAACAATGAGGTTTTCCAGCAGTTCTTAAAATGTATAGATGGATCAAAAGATTTCAGAGACAGACACGGCTGTTCTTGTGCCAGATCATGTCATGTCATCCATCCATCATCTTGCTAGTGTGATTCGTCTTGCTAGTGTGATGTGAAGCTTACGTAAAATCCTGGGGCAGATCTATGCAAGCATTGGTTTTAGCAAGAGTCCAGCTATTCCTCTTTCAGTTCACATAATGCACTTCTGGGGTTCAGTGTAGTGGCTGACCATTTCCAGTTTGGAAGATTTGTCTAAATGGAAGAGCCAGACTACAGAGAATATAAACGAGCATTTATTTTCAGCTGGTGCTTTCATGGCGAAAATAAAACAAAATCAAAGACTCCTGTTAATAGAGGTTGGCATTGAAAGTAAGTGTGAAAGATTTGAAATCTGACAGAATAAATCTTGAACTAACTTTCCTGCTTGCTCAGAGGCTGTCAACTCTCAATTATAACTACCATTCTTGAAATACAATAAAGATATCATTTCTAGCGCTTTTCATCATAGTCTCTATATGAGTTTTGCAACCTAGTTAGTCTTTGTTGGTTTCAACATTCTGCAACCTGTCATTATTTGAAATCCCTCCCTTCCTCCCTCTCTCTCTCTCTCCCTCCCTCCCTCCCCCTCCCTCCCTCCCTCCCTCCCTCCCTCTGCATTACTATTTACTATATATTTCTCGGTGCAGCCTTCTCAGACTGTACTTGGGGCCATATGTGACTTTGGTACATTTCAAACATATACTATTTTAATTTGCTGTTATGACCTAGATGGGCCATAGGGTAAAACAGTGCTTTCCTGAAAGGCATTTCCTTCAAGGTCTAGAGCGGGTACTGCTGATAGGGATGAAATCAAATGAAGATGTGATGAACAGCCAATCATAACAGGAGCTGGCCAAAGGTTATGGCTTCAGGAAATATTTCAAGTCCTCTTAGAGGGAGAGAGAAGGATTAGTAGGCTCAAGATGATTCTGTGTGTGATTTTTTTGTGTTTTTAAAATTAAGATTCTTTAAGTAACAAAAAAGAGATGTTCCAACATACACAACTGGAATTAATTTGCTGTTTAACCTTAGTGCACAATATAGGATAAACATTGGACTTAAAAAAGACTTATTTTCATGGCAAGAGTAAGAAGTGATTTGTCACTTCTTTTTTCCAGGATTGTCTCCCTCCCTAATTTTTCAGTCTAGCCTACAGCCTTGGAATTCCTATGGTCTTCCATTCAAGTAATGACCCTCTCTGTTTTTTCAAGATAAGCTATCTAGATATTCCCCCCCCTTAGCTAGATTGTCGCCATTTTTCTCTTACTTCTCCTACAGTTATGACGCTCACTGATGCTCATTTATTCAGCACAACAGAGACGGTGTTTTACTCTTTGCCATATGCCAGCTGAACAATATGTTTCAGAAAAATACCCCCAATTAATAACTTGTAAGTAAAAGAATATTCAATGTAGATCTTGTGCTGAGTTTGACAGCAAGTTAATAAAAGATTAGATAAAAGGACGAGAGTGGAGAGGTATGGAGCAAGAAAATGGACCAATGATCTCTTTCATTTTAAAAAAAGTTAAAGATGAAATGTGAATCATAAATATGCCCATTGCAATGGAAAAGTCAATTTTTAAAACTACATTTTAATTATGTGCTTACTGTAAGTAATTTATGATTAATGCTACTTAATATAGCCTTACATAAGGCATTCAGTTTAGACATAATGATTTTATTCCTGATTTTTCTGATTTATGTTCAAAACTTAGCTAACTCCCTGCTGGATGAAAGAAGAGTTTGTCTATCAATACCAGCAAACGAAATTGCAGAGGTGAAGAGTCAGGCTAACACAGGATGTTTCCATTAGTGTTTGAGAGGTGAAACAGTAATAAAAGTCATTGTTTGGAACATGGTTTAATTTAACACTGCAGTGCAATTGCAGTAGGAAGACTTGACACCATGAATATGGAGGATAATTGTAAGCCTGAGAAAAACTTGGCAATAATTGTAAGCCTGAGAAAAACTTATCCTCCATGAATATGGAGGATAATTGTAAGCCTGA